>JARQOC010000006.1:485237974-486549596 GCA_033576535.1 Allobates femoralis
AATGTTAGAGGATTTAACACGCCTCAGAAGAGATCACAAGTTTTGCAAGATATGCATAAACAAAATGTTTTGATTTTGTTATTGCAAGAGACACATTTTAAACTGGGCCATATCCCGGGTATTCACAACCGCCACTACACTACGTGGATACACAGTCCCAACCCGGAATCACGATCTGGTGGGGTGTCTATCGCAAACCATAAAACACTGATCCACTCTGTTATGAACAGTAGAATAGACTCAGAAGGTAGATACATTTTTCTGAAAATCAATGTACACTCCACGACCTTCCCCATAGTTAATTGGTACCTAATAAAGACCCGCTGTCAGTATGCATATCCCTACTCCCATCCTTGGCTGACTTCGCTCAAGGGATGCTAATTGTGGGTGGGGATTTTAATTTCACTCTTGATCCCAAAGTAGATGCAACCCTGGGACGCCAGATATCCTCTAACAGGAAATTAATTACCGCTAAGAGATTTATGCAAAAACTCAGCTTGGTGGCTATATGGCGAGCTATACACCCATCCGAGCGTGATTATACATACTTCTCACATGTACATACTTCTTAAAGCAGAATTGATCTATTTTTAGTAAGCCAACATGCTCTGACTTGGCAGGCCCGTGCCTCGGTGGGGTAAATATGCTGGTCGGTCAACACACCTGTTTTTGCCAGTTTACACTCTCGAAGGGTCGCTCTAAACAGTGCACATGGTGTTTTAATGACAACTTGTTAAATGACAACCTGTGTTCCTCTGCAATTAAAGATGCAATCTCAGAATTCTTCAAAGTGCATGAGTCTGATCCCACAGGCCTCCCATATAAATGGGAAGCGTTGAAATGTGTAGTGAGGTGCGCCATGATTGAATATAGGGCTCGACTCAAGAAGGAAAAGGCTGAAAGAGTGACCCTCCTGACGAAAAAGATCTCGGACTTGGAGTGTTCCCATAAACAGACTCTATGACAGACGATCTTGGCTGACTTGATAATTGCTAGAGACGAATTGAGATCCATCATTGATCAAAAGTATTTGAGACTTAGAACAAGATTCCATAGTTTCATGTACGAACATGGAGGTAAATGTGGGAGACCACTAGCCAGGGTGTTACACCCCAAAGGCTGTCCTGGACATATACCTCAAATCCGCCAGCCTGGGGGATGAATACTCAAGACCCAGAGAAAATTTAGAAAATATTCCTTGACTACTATGAACAATTATCTTATATATAAAACCCGAAGGCCACTTCCGGAACAGGCCACGCCCACTTCCGTGATGGACGTCGCCCAGGCTCATGCAGTGCACTGTAGCAGGGCTGCCCCCCTGCTACAGGCACCGGCACACGGAACGTTCCGACCTCGGAAGTTCCGTGTGCCCTCCATCCACTCCCCTCCACCCTCTGCCCTCCAGACACATGCCTACATACCGAGGGGGGTAGGGGGGCCCATTGCCCGCCACCTCGGGGGGCCACACAAGCCCTGGGAGTACCCGTGCTTCCTACCCGTGCTTCCTACCCGTGCTTCCTGCCCGTGCCTGGAGAGGAGGGAGGGCGGGACTTCCTCTCCTGCAGCTCTGCCCGCCCCTCCTCTCCTGCTACAGTACACCTGATGGCCGGCCCGCGGTGAGTCTGCCCTGCCGGCTCCAGCAGCCTCTGCCCTACCGGCTCCAGCTGCCTCTGCCCTCCAGCCTCCTCTGCCCTGGCCTCTGCCCTCCAGCCTCCTCTGCCCTCCCCTCTGCCCTGGCCTCTGCCCTCCAGCCTCCTCTGCCCTGGCCTCTGCCCTCCAGCCTCCTGTGCCCTGGCCTCTGCCCTCCAGCCTCCTCTGCCCTGCCCTCTGCCCTGGCCTCTGCCCTCCAGCCTCCTCTGCCCTGGCCTCTGCCCTCCAGCCTCCTCTGCCCTGGCCTCTGCCCTCCAGCCTCCTCTGCCCTGGCCTCTGCCCTCCAGCCTCCTCTGCCCTGGCCTCTGCCCTGGCCTCTGCCAACCAGCCTCCTCTACCCTGGCCTCTGCCCTCCAGCCTCCTCTGCCCTGCCCTCTGCCCTCCAGCCTCCTCTGCCCTGGCCTCTGCCCTCCAGCCTCCTCTGCCCTGGCCTCTGCCCTCCAGCCTCCTCTGCCCTGGCCTCTGCCCTCCAGCCTCCTCTGCCCTGGCCTCTGCCCTGGCCTCTGCCAACCAGCCTCCTCTACCCTGGCCTCTGCCCTCCAGCCTCCTCTGCCCTGGCCTCTGCCCTCCAGCCTCCTCTGCCCTGGCCTCTGCCCTCCAGCCTCCTCTGCCCTGGCCTCTGCCCTCCTGCCTCCGCTCTCCTCTCCCAGTCCTCTGCCCTCCTGCCTCCGCTCTTCTCTCCCAGTCCTCTGCCCTCCTGCCTCCGCTCTCCTCTCCCAGTCCTCTGCCCTCCAGCCTCCACTCGCTTCTCCCTATCCTCTGCCCTCCAGCCTCCGCTCTACTCTCCCTGTCCTCTGCCCTCCAGCCTCCACCCTCCTCTGCCCTCCAGCCTCCGCTCTCCTCTCCCTGTCCCCTGCCCTCCAGCCTCCACCCTCCAGCCTCCGCTCCCCTCTCCCTGTCCTCTGCCTTCCAGCCTTCGCTCTCCTCTCCCTGTCCTCTGCCCTCCAACCTCCGCTCTCCTCTCCCTGTCCTCTGCCCTCCAGCCTCCGCTCTCCTCTCCCTGTCCTCTGCCCTCCAGCCTCCTCTCTCCTCTTCCTGTCCTCTGCCCTCCAGCCTCCTCTTTCCTCTCCTCTGCCCTCCAGCCTCCGCTCTCCTCTCCCTGTCCTCTGCCCTCCAGCCTCCTCTCTCCTCTTCCTGTCCTCTGCCCTCCAGCCTCCTCTCTCCTCTTCCTGTCCTCTGCCCTCCAGCCTCCGCTCTCCTCTCCCTGTCCTCTGCCCTCCAGCCTCCCCTCTCCTCTCCCTGTCCTCTGCCCTCCAGCCTCCGCTCTCCTCTCCCTGTCCTTTTCCCTCCAGCCTCCGCCCTCCTGCCTCCGACCTCCTCTGCCCTCCAGACTCCGCTCTCCTCTCCCTGTCCTCTGCCCTCCAGCCTCCAGCCTCTGCTCTCCTCTGCCCTCCAGCCTCCACTCTCCTCTCCCTGTCCTCTGCCCTCCAGCCTCTGCTCTCCTCTGCCCTCCAGCCTCCACTCTTCTCTCCCTGTCCTCTGCCCTCCAGCCTCCGCTCTCCTCTGTCCTCCAGCCTCCGCTCTCCTCTCCCTGTCCTCTGCCCTCCACCCTCCGCTCTCCTCTCCCTGTCCTCTGCCCTCCACCCTCCGCTCTCCTCTCCCTGTCCTCTGCCCTCCAGCCTCCGCTCTCCTCTCCCTGTCCTCTGCTCTCCAGCCTCCGCCCTCCAGCCTCCGCTCTCCTCTGCCCTCCAGCCTCCGCTCTCCTCTGCCCTCCAGCCTCCGCTCTCCTCTGCCCTCCAGCCTCCGCTCTCCTCTGCCCTCCAGCCTCCACTCTCCTCTCCTCTGCCCTCCAGCCTCCACCCTCCAGCCTCCGCTCTGCTCTCCCTGTCCTCTGCCCTCCAGCCTCCTCTCTCCTCTTCCTGTCCTCTGCCCTCCAGCCTCCTCTCTCCTCTTCCTGTCCTCTGCCCTCCAGCCTCCGCTCTCCTCTCCCTGTCCTCTGCCCTCCAGCCTCCGCTCTCCTCTCCCTGTCCTCTGCCCTCCAGCCTCCGCTCTCCTCTCCCTGTCCTTTGCCCTCCAGCCTCCGCCCTCCAGCCTCCGCTCTCCTCTCCCTCTCCTCTGCCCTCCAGCCTCCAGCCTCTGCTCTCCTCTGCCCTCCAGCCTCCACTCTCCTCTCCCTGTCCTCTGCCCTCCAGCCTCCACCCTCCGCTCTTCTCTGCCCTCCAGCCTCCGCTCTCCTCTCCCTGTCCTCTGCCCTCCAGCCTCTGCTCTCCTCTGCCCTACAGCCTCCGCTCTCCTCTCCCTGTCCTCTGCCCTCCAGCCTCCGCTCTCCTCTCCCTGTCCTCTGCCCTCCAGCTTCCGCTCTCCTCTCCCTCTCCTCTACCCTCCACCTTCCGCTCTCCTCTCCCTCTCCTCCGCCCTCCAGCCTCCACTCGCTTCTCCCTGTCCTCTGCCCTCCAGCCTCCGCTCTCCTCTCCCTGTCCTCTGCCCTCCAGCCTCCGCTCTCCTCACCCCTCCATATGCAATGTACAGTATGTGTGTATATGTGTGTATGTACGCACTTCCGTCACTTTGTCTACACTTCCCTCAACTTTGTACACACACACACATACACACACACACACACAGTCCGCTATACTTACCACCGGCCCTGCGTCCGCTGCCTGGATCCTCAGTCGACATGTCGCTGCCCCCAAACTACTGGATCCCATATAGCGTCCAAGATGTCTCGCAAAACTACCCGGACAACATATTCGATCCAGTCGTCCGGGGGCGGCGACATGTCGACTCAGGATCCAGGCGGCGGGGAAGACGCAGGGTCGGTGGTAAGTATAGCGGAGTGTATGTGTGTGCTTACCACTCTGCCCACGGCGCTGCGCTGACCACTCTGCCCACGGCGCTGCACTGACCACTCTGCCCACGGCACTGCGCTGACCACTCTGCCCACGCCGCTGCGCTGACCACTCTGCCCACGCCGCTGCGCTGACCAATCTCACCGCACTCACTGCTAACCACTGAGCCACCCACCTCACTGCTAACCACTGAGCCACTGCACTCACTGCTAACCACTGAGCCACTACACTCACTGCTACCCACTGAGCCACTGCACTCACTGCTACCCACTGAGCCACTGCACTCACTGCTACCCACTGAGCCACCGCACTCACTGCTAACCACTGCGCCACCGCACTCACTGCTAACCACTGCGCCACCGCACTCACTGCTAACCACTGCCCCACCGCACTCACTGCTAACCACTGAGCCAGCGCCCTCACTGCTAACCACTGAGCAAGCGCACTCACTGCTAACCACTGAGCCACCGCACGCAGTACTAACCACTGAGCCACCGCGCAGTGCTAACCACTGAGCCACCTCTATACACACAATTAATTTCACCGCACTACCCTAACTATTACTAAATAAACTATATATGGATTCTAGACTACCCGATTCTTTAGAATCGGGCTGCCATCTAGTATAATATAAAAAACCTTGACGATATGGACCCAAGACTGGCTACTAGCAGGACTGACTCCTACATTAAGAGAACAGCTCTACCAACCTTAGACGCTTCCAATGTGGAAGCTTAAGAAGCGGATTTCTCTGAGGAAGAAGTGTTTGAAGGTATCAAACTCTCCCCAGGAGGGAAATGTATCGACCCAGATGGCTTCACCCCCAAATTTTTTAAACAGTTTGGTCCCCAGATCGCCCCTTCTTTAACAGGTAGATGGGATGCACTATAAATCAGCTCTATTTGTGGATGATTTACTGCTTTTTGGTTCCCAACCCCGTGTTGCCTTCTCCTCACTGATAGCGGAATTCGAGAGCTTCGGTAAACACAGTAACTTTAAAGTAAACTTCACAAAATCTGAGGCCCTTAATGTTTCCCTACCTGGGGAGGAACAGATACACCTCGCAGAGTATTTTTTGTTTAAGTGGCAAAAGATAGCAATAAAATACCTGGGAGTGATGGTACCAAATGACCCTACAAAATGGTTCAGCATTAATGTTCCCCCTCTTCTTCAGAGAACGATCAGAGACATTAAATCGTACGACAAATACGACAAAAGACGTTTATCCTGGTTCGGGCGTATCAACACTGTAAAGATGGATATACTCCCTAGATTTCTGTTTCTCTTCCAGTCAGTCCCTATAGGTATCCCCCCATCCTTCTTTACATGACTTCAGTCGACTATCTCCGGATTTATATGGAGACATGGGAAACCGAGAATTGGTATTAAAACACTCTACCGCCATAAACACTATGGAGGGACGGGCCTGCCGAACTTTAAAAACTATTATAAGGCGGCGATCTTGTTGAGATTGCTAGATTGGCAGTACCACCGCAACTCTAAGCAATTGATACAGTTGGAACAGACGGGCTACGTGACCCCTCTGTGGTGCGTACCTTGGATCTCTCCGCCCCATAGACCTAAAGTGAGCACTGAAATGGGCCTGATGTCTATAGCCCTGAAAATATAGGATAGGGAGGTTAAAAGGGGCGTTCTCTCAAAGCGAAAGAGTCCCCTCACCCCATTATTCCACAACCCGGGGTTCCCCCCAGCATTGCGGGAAGGCTTCTTATTAGGATGGCGTAGAGACAATGAGCCTTGAATGTGCCATGTTTTAGAAGGCCAGCCACTGACCACACACCACACACTAGCTGACGCGAATCCTAACCTCAACTGGATGGAGTACATCCAACTACACTCATCTCTACTAACAGAGACAAAAGCAACTATACAACCCCCTTGTCACAGTTTGAAAAATTGTTCCTGATGGATTCACCACCCGCGCACGCTATATCCCACATATATAAAACCATTAATTGGACTGATGATAATGGGGACCTTACATTTTTCAGAAAATGGGAATTGGAGATGGATACAGAACTATCCGAGGCGGACAGAATCAAGGCGTGTATTTTTTCTCACAAACTTTCTATGGCCTGTATAGCCCAAGAGAGAAACTACAAGACTCTTTCACGCTGGTACCAATACCCAGTGAGTGTCCACTCCGTCTTTCCTACCGTCTCGGATGTCTGCTGGAGATGCCACAATACTAAAGGTTCCATGATACATATATGGTGGGACTGTGAAAAGATTCAACCATTTTGGTCAAAGGTATTTGACGCCTACCAGAAAATCAGCGGTTTACGGATTGATCGAACGCCAAAAATTGCACTCCTACCCATACTACCAGGTTCCTTGAAATCCCAAAAAACTGATATTCTCAGATTTTGCCTCACGGCAGCAAGATCAGTAATCCCCGGAAACTAGAAGACAACACATAGCCCTTTATTCACTGAATGGTTAGAGGGAATTATCTATAGAATGGAGGAGCTTACGGCTGAGATAACCAATGCCAGAGAAAGATTTCTTCCTATATGGAGTTCATGGGTGATGTTTCGTGACTCTCCGGGATGCCGAGAAATTCTTGAGTTATACCCTGAGGAGGATCGCACGGAAGGGAGTATGTCCACATAGACTACGTGCACCAATGAGGAGTCCCCCAAGAGACAACCTCTAAGATCGCTGAAACCCCCTAACGACCATCCCCCCCTCTTCTCTATTTTCTATGTTCTTTCTCTCTTCTTCTACTTTACTAATGATATATACAGGTAATATATGTTCAAAGTTACTGAATTTAATTTACATGGTAAGATTGAGAATACAATTGAGACTATGATCCTGCAAGAGAATGTGAAATACTAACAAGTGTTCTTCAACCTCATAAGCATGATGTAGAAAGTCTATGATAAAATATTCAGATGCTATTGCACTGTAGACTGCAAGCTAATGCAACCAGCTATATGTAACTGCGACTGTTACTAAAGGAGCTATTCTATGGACAGAGACCATTTACTGAATATACATATTCGGATGCCAGAAGTACTCTGATTACTTATACATGGACGCTCGTACATCCGAAATTCGGAATAATGGTTTACCAGAGTCAATTGTGCAACGAGACATCTATCTAGATAAATACTTACATGTAACAAATTGTATGTTATAATTTGTAAGTAATGGAAATACGAGTATTTGTTGTTAAAACTTAACAAATACAAATTGAACGAAAAAAACGTAGCGTAAATGCAGGAATACGCCACAAATATGCAGCGTGTGAACGTAGCCTTAAAGTCACCAATGACCTACTTACCACCAAAGTCGAGCGACACTATTCTGTCCTTGTATTGGACCTGTCCTCTATATTTGACACAGTGGACCACTCCCTCCTACTACAGATTCTCTCATCACTTGGCATCACAGACTTGGCCTTATCTTGGATCTCTTCATACTTCATACCGAGCTTTCAGCATCTCCCACTCTCACACCACCTCCCCATCTTGCCCTATCTATCGGTGTCCACCAGGGTTAATTTCTTGGACCTCTGCTTGTTACGATCTACACCTTCGGTCTGGGACAGCTCATGGAGTTCCACAGCTTTCAGTATCATCTCTACACTGATGACACACAGATTTACCTCTGTGGACCTAATATCACCTCCTTACCAGAATCCCACAATGCCTGTCTGGTATTTCATCCTTCTTCTATGCTCAAATTCTAAAACTCAACATGGACAAAAACAGAATTGATCATCTGTCCTCCTCTCACTCAACCCCCCCAACAAACCTATCCATCTAAGTTGATGGCTGCTGACTCTCCCCAGTCTCGCATGCTCGCTGCCTCGTGGTAACCCTCAACTCTGCTCTCTCCTTCAAGCCACACTTCCAAGCCCTCTCCACCTCCTGCCAACTCAAACTCAAAAATATTTCCCGGATCTGTACATTTCTTAACCAGGAATCTACAAAAACACTAGTGCATGCCCTCATTATCTCCCGCCTGCATTACTGCAACCTCTTGATTTTTTTTTTTAATTATTAACCTCCTGATCTCTAGTTTCCCTTTTAACACTTTTGCACCACTATAATCTTTTTTAAACTCTGCTGCCCGACTTATCCATCTGTACCCCACTATTCCCCGACCTTGCCTTTATGCCAATCCCTTCACTTGATTTCCCAGTGACCAAAGACTACAGTTCAAAACCCTAACCTTAACCTACAAAGCCATATACAACCTGTCTCCTTTGTACATCTTAGACATGGCCTCCCGGTACTTACCTGCATGTACCCTCCTTCTCTCCTGCCCTCTTATCTCCTCTTCCCACAACAGCATACAAGATTTTTCCTGTGCATCTCCCATACTTGTGAATTCTCTGCCCCAGCATATCAGACTCTGGCCTACCTTGGAAACCTTCAAAAGGACTTAAACCTGAAGACCAACCTCTTCCGACAAGACTACAACCTGCAGTAGCCTTCAGTCCACTATACCGCCTCACAACCAGCTCCACCCTCATCTACTGTATCCTCACGCATTCCTTGTATACTTTGAGCCCTCGAAGGGCAAGGTCCTCTCTTCTGTAACTGTCTTTGCCTTTTATTGTTCATTAATCCATAATAAAAAAGCATGAAAACGAGCTGCAACTCACCACTCAGTACAGTCCAATTTATTGTGCAACTATCGGGTACATCAGTGCAGGGAGGGGATGATAAATCCACGGATTACGGTGCCATTTCGTGCCTCAATAAAGGACCTGTAGAAGTGCTGAGGCGCGAAATGGCACCATAATCCGTGGATCCATCACCCCCTCCCTGCACTGATGCACCCGATAATTGTACGATATATTGGACTGTGCTGACCGGGGAGTTGCAGCTCGTTTTTATTGCTTTCTTATGGATTATTGAATGCGGCTTACAGCTTTGAGCGAGCACCCCGGTATAGCGTCAGTGACCCGCTGTCAGTAGTGTTCAAGTACAGAGTGATGACCCTGAAGGTTGTAACGAAGTGCTTGGTCTATTTCTCCTGTATATACTTGTAATGTTCATGATTATTGTACTTATCTCTATTATGTATACCATGGGATAAATGGCATAATTATAATAATAGAGGGGGTGTTTTAACCCTCTCTTAATCATGTAGATGCTGCTATCGCAATTAATTGCTGCATCTGAAGGATTAATTGGCCCAGATCGGGTCCAAAACTGATTCGGGCCAGTGCCACAGGGGGTCAGATGTCATATGCTGGATTTTTGATCACTGTGGGGCGCTACACACTTATTCTTCAGCACTATGAAAAAGTGGCACTGAGGATTAAGGCCCTTTAATGTTTACTGTGAAAAGGCATGTCAGCAGACATAAGAGGGTGTGAGGTAGCGCACCCTGGGGGACACGCTTGGCAGCAGAATTGACGCACACGGCAATGGATTCTTTACAAAAGTGTACCCGGTTTATTCTAAACTTCTTAAACCGTGCTCCATAACACAAACATGAGGCTTTCCTTCAGCTTCAACATACATGTCCATATAGCTTCCATAGACCGTATATAACAATGAATAGATTCCTGTACAGGTTGAGGTACACTTCTCCCTAAAGTGTCCCAGGGCAGTATTCACACATGTCTCATTACTCACTGTGATGTGAGCTGTGTTCACATAGAACTCCTCTGCTGCTCCCAGCAACCTCACACAGAGAGGTTCAAACAGTACCTCTCACACTGCGGCTCTGCAGTGTCTCATCCAGGCTCTCAGACCCATCTCATGGTCCTGCACCTTTGCAGGCTTGTGGAAGACTGGCTCTCCTCACAGGTGCAATCCAGTGAGTTTTGTAATTACTCCTTCACACAAACCTCAGCTTTCAGCAGCAGCAGTTAACCCCGTGTGTGCTGCTACCGAGCCAACCTGCACTTACCCTGTGCATGCTGCAGGGTTTAGCAATCCCACATTACCGCCGGTCACGTGAGTCATGCCAGCCACGTGCTATAGCGCTGGCATGTCTCACAAGGGTTAATATCACAATCTATTTCCCCTTGCATTGATTTTGCAGTTTGTACCCCTCTTTTTGTCAGCTACAAATTGAATTTCAATACAAATTGTTTCAGAAAGTCATCATTTCTAAAAAAAAAATTTTTTTTCTTGTCAGATAACTGTGCATCGGAGGGATATCTACCATGTACTAATTTTGAAGCAGCTGATTGTGGTATCACGCCATATATTTATGAAGGTCATGACATAATTTCAGATATACCGCCAGCCCTTCACAACAACAATCTATCATCCATTCCTTATCAACAGGTCCTATCTTCTGATTCATTACAGACTGTTAAGCAAAATGAAAATAACAAAAGGGATGGAAAACGTCAAAAAGCTCATACAGGGAAGACACCATTCCCATGTCCAGAATGTGGGAAATGTTTTAGCTTCAAATCAACTCTTGATAAACATAAAAACACTCACACGGGGGAGAAGCCATTTTCATGTTCAGAATGTGAAAAATCTTATGGCATTAAATCACAACTTGTTAGACATCAGATAATTCACACAGGGGAGAAACGATTTTCATGTTCAGAATGTGGGAAATGTTTTAACAGGAAAGAACATCTTACTGATCATCATAAAATTCACACAGGGGAAAAACCATTTTCATGTCCAGAATGTGGGAAATGTTTTAGCTATAAATCAAATCTTACTGATCATCATAAAATTCACACAGGGGAGAAACCGTTTTTATGTCCAGAATGTGGAATATGTTTTGCCCAGAAATCTCATCTTACTGTACATCTGAGAATTCACACAGGGGAGAAGCCATTTTCATGTTCTGAATGTGGGAAATGTTTTACCAAAAAATTAGACCTTATCAAACATCAGAGAATTCACACAGGGGAGAAGCCATTTTCATGTCCAGAATGTGGAATATGTTTTACCCAGAAATCAAATCTTACTGCACATCTGAAAATTCACACAGGGGAGAAGCCATTTTCATGTTCAGAATGTGGCAAATGTTTTATCAAAAAATTAGACCTTATCAAACATCAGAGAATTCACACAGGGGAGAAGCCATTTTCATGTGATGAATGTGGAAAATATTTTACCTGCAAAACAGCCGTTATTGCACATCAGAGAGGTCACCCAGTGGTGAAGCCATTTTCTTGTTCAGAATGTGGGAAAGGTTTTGCCAGGAAATCACATCGTGATGCACATCTTAGAACTCACACAGGGGAGAAGCCATTTTCATGTCCAGAATGTGGGAAATGTTTTTCGGATAAATCAAATCTTACTTCACATCGGAGAACTCACACAGGGGAGAAGCCATTTTCATGTCCAGAATGTGGGAAATGTTTTTCGGATAAATCAAATCTAACCACACATCTGAGAATTCACCCAGTTAAAAATCAATTTTAATGTCCAGAATGTGGGGATTGTTACTATGAAGCAACTTTTGTTAAGAATCAAAGAATACACACAGAGGAAAAGCCATTTTCACACTGAGAATGGGAATGTTTTAACAAAGAAATTACATTTTCTTAAACATTAGGAAAACAGAAAACAAAGATATAGTAGACGTATTTAATGATGCCATTTTTGGGTAGATGTGATGTCTTCATCTCCTGTTATTGCATTTTGTTGTAATGTTGTGGTGACCATTTAAATGTAGCTTTGGCGTTTTTACTTTTTCTTCCCATTACGCAGTTTACCCATCCGATTAACCACTTTTATATTTTGATTGGTTTGATTGGGCATTTCAGAATGCAACAATACCCATATGTGTTTATATATGTATATATATATATACCAATCCACAAAGTGTGGCAGCACTCCAAGCAAGTTCAGTTCTCAGATTTTATTCGTCCATAAACCACCACAACGTTTCAGACCGTAGTCCTTTGTCAAGTGACAGCCCCTTTACAATCATTAATCAATAAATACATAAAACTTCATATATACTGTGCATTTTACATGTGTTTCTCTTTACATCATATCATTAAATATCTCCATAAAAGTACTTTCCATTGTGCCTTGTTACATCTACCTTACAGTACTCCTTCTTACATTAAAGTGCTGCTGTGCCTTAACAATCTTATAACAAGATCACCTGTGTAAATACATTAATCATGCTTGAGAGTCGACTCGGCCATCTCCTACCATGTGCTGTGATATCGCACAAACTCTTCCTGATTCTACTGAGCATGCTCAGAGGTCATGTTCTGGCTTGAACTTTGCTCGCACATGTGCAGTAGCGCTCGGCGGCTATCTTCACTCATTTCTATCTGGCTTCAATAGATGTCTTTTACTGAGCATGCTCAGGTGTTAGTATACAAAAAAAACGCTCTAAATGCTTCAGTTTTATCCAAAATTCGCTGTACTCACTGAATATACATCCCTCTCTACATACGAGTTATACAGGGACCATCTCTTACTATTATGGTGTTTTAAATCTTATAACCTCAAACCTAGAATGTACCATTATATATAATACTATGGTCTATCCCATCAAGACTTATCCTACATCAACCCTCCTGTTTACTAAGACACTGTGACCAATAAGCCACAACCCCCATAGTGCCCAATATTTCCAAAGGACGTCTTTCTGCACCGGAGTCAGTCACAGGGTTATCTATAATATAAAAGCCGAAGGCCACTTCCGGAAAACCCGAAGGGTACTTCCGTGATGGCCTCCGGACCCATGCTGGTGACGTCACCAGTCCCCTGTAGCAGGCCGGCGCCCGGCTACAGGGACCGGTGCAGGAACGTTCCGCCCAGGAATGTTCCCGTCTGTCCCAGCCGCCTCCTCTCTCCCGCCCGCTGCAGCCGCCTCTCCCCTGTGACCATTGCCCGCCACCTGGGGGGCCCCGTGTTGAATTAGCCACCCGCCGCGCGCCCGGAGAGGAGGGAGGACGGGACTTCCTGTCCTGCACCTCTGCCCGCCCCTCCTCTCCTCCTACACCAGACGCACCCCGGCTGCGGTGAGTCTGCACCCCCCCACCCAGCTACGCCTCTGCCCTCCAGCCTCTCCTGCTTCCGCTCTGCCCCTCCAGCCTCTGCCTCTCCAGCTTCCCCTCTGCCCCTCCAGCCTCTGCCCCTCCAGCCTCTGCCTCTCCAGCTTCCCCTCTGCCCCTCCAGCCTCTCCTGCTTCCCCTCTGCCCCTCCAGCCTCTTCCCCTCTGCCCTCCAGCCTCCGCTCTCCCCTCCAGCCTCTCCCCTCCAGCCTCTGCCCTCCAGCCTCCGCTCTCCCCTCCAGCCTCTCCCCTCCAGCCTCTGCCCTTCAGCCTCTGCCCTCCAGCCTCCGCTCTCCCCTCCAGCCTCTGCCCTCCAGCCTCCGCTCTCCCCTCCAGCCTCTCCCCTCCAGCCTCCGCTCTCCCCTCCAGCCTCCGCTCTCCCCTCCGCTCTCCCGTCCAGCCTCCGCTCTCCCCTCCAGCCTCCGCTCTCCCCTCCAGCCTCCCCTCTCCTCTGCCCTCCAGCCTCCCCTCTCCTCTGCCCTTCAGCCTCCGCTCTCCTCTGCCCTCCAGCCTCCGCTCTCCCCTCCAGCCTCCCCTCTCCCCTCCAGACTCCGCTCTCCCCTCCAGACTCCGCTCTGCCCTCCCGCCTCCGCTCTGCCCTCCCGCCTCCGCTCTGCCCTCCCGCCTCCGCTCTCCCCTCCAGCCTCCCCTCTCCCCTCCAGCCTCCCCTCTCCCCTCCCGCCTCCCCTCCCGCCTCCCCTCCCGCCTCCGCTCTCCCCTCCCGCCTCCGCTCTCCTCTCCCGCCTCCGCTCTGCCCTCCAGCCTCCGCTCTCCCCTCCAGCCTCTGCTCTCCCCTTCAGCCTCTGCTCTCCCCTCCTGCCTCTGCTCTCCCCTCCAGCCTCCGCTCTGCCCTCCAGCCTCCGCTCCGCCCTCCAGCCTCCGCTCTGCCCTCCAGCCTCTGCCCTCCAGCGTCCCCTGTCCTCTGCCCTCCAGCCTCCCCTGTCCTCTGCCCTCCAGCCTCCCCTGTCCTCTGCCCTCCAGCCTCCGCTCTGCCCTCCAGCCTCTGCCCTCCAGCCTCCCCTGTCCTCTGCCCTCCAGCCTCCCCTGTCCTCTGCCCTCCAGCCTCCCTTGTCCTCTGCCCTCCAGCCTCCGCTCTGCCCTCCAGCCTCTCCCCTCCGCTCTCCCCTCCAGCCTCCGCTCTCCCCTCCAGCCTCCGCTCTCCCCTCCAGCCTCCGCTCTCCCCTCCCGCCTCCGCTCTCCCCTCCAGCCTCCGCTCTCCTCTCCAGCCTCCGCTCTCCCCTCCAGCCTCCGCTCTCCCCTCCAGCCTCCGCTCTCCCCTCCAGCTTCCGCTCTCCTCACCCCTCCAGCCTTCGCTCTCCTCACCCCTCCATATGCAACGTACAGTATGTGTATAGATGTGTGTATGTAGTCACTTCAGTCACTTTGTCCGCACTTCCCTCACTTTGTCCGCACACATACACGCACACACACACACTCCGCTATAGTTAGCACCAACCCTGCATCAGCCGCCTGGATCCTCAGTCGACATGTCGCCACCCCCCAACTACTGGATCCAATATAGCGTCCAAAAAGTCTCGCCAAACTTCCCGGACGCCATATTGGATCCAGTCGTCCGCGGGCGGCGACATGTCGACTCAGAATCCAAGCGGCGGGGAAGACGCAGGGTCGGTGCTAACTATAGCGGAGTGTGTATGTATGTATGTGTGTGCTGACCACTCTGCCCACGGCGCTGCGCTGACCACTCTGCCCACGGCGCTGCGCTGACCACTCTGCCCACGCCACTGTGCTGACCAATCTCACCGCACTCACTGCTAACCACTGAGCCACCGCACTCACTGCTAACCACTGAGCCATCTGTATACACACAATTCATTTCACCGCACTCCCCTAACTATTAGTAAATAAACTATATATGGATTCTAGACTACCCGATTCTTTAGAATCGGGCCGCCATCTAGTATTCAGGATACCTATATCTCTACCCTCTATCTTTCCAAATATTGATAGCACCTGTAATGTAATTCTATACCTATCAGCCTATTCACCACGACATTACCCCTGCATGCCATAAAAACAGAAAAAATGAAAAAAATCTCTTTCTTTATTATCTCTCTCTTCATTTCTATTGATGGGTGAGTCACCTCCATTGCATGTTGAATCCAAAAAATACAAAAAATCCAAATTAACATATTAAAAACCAGTACTACTATACATACTTTATCATTAAACCAATAAAAAAGGGGGAAAACAGAATTTTCTCTTATCTCCAGGTTTTTTCTTATATCACAGTGCTAGTCTTAAAGTCTACATTAAGCCCATTAGGCCTCAAGGTGTCTAGCCTGTATATCCATTCCAACTCTCTTTTTTTCAGAGCTTTCTCTCTGTCACCCCCTCTTTTCAAGGGGGGTACCCAATCAATTATCCTGAATTTGAACTGTTTCTCTGTATGTTCAAACTCAGTATAATGTTTTGGTACAGGCAAATTCATGATTTTATGTCTGATTGTGTACCTGTGCTGATTCATGCGGGTTTTTACATCCAGCGTGGTCTCACCCACGTAAAGCAAACCACAAGGGCACTCAACCAGATACACCTCATATTCTGAAGTGCATGTTAGGAAATGATTGTTCTTATATTCCTTCCTGGTACTTGGATGTATAAATCTATTCCCTTTTATCATATGTTGACAATTTACACACCCCAAACAAGGGAAGCTACCACATCGCCTGGATCCTGTCAAAGTCTGTTGTTTACCCTTACCAATCTCTATATGTGAGTGGACGACCATATCTCTAATGTTCTTCACTCTCCTATATGCAAAAATAGGCGGTCTCCTAAACTCCACTATCTCAGGACAACATTTATTGAGCATGGGCCAATGTCGCCTTACAATTTTAGCTATTTCACCACTCTCCTCACCAAATGTCGTGACTATATGGATCCTGTCCTTATTCTCACTCTTCTTATTCTTCTTTTCTATCTCAACTTGTCTCTCCTCAGATAGCCATATATATATACAATACAGACCAAAAGTTTGGACACACCTTTTCATTCAAAGGGTTTTCTGTATTTTCATGACTATGACACTGAAAGCATCAAAACTATAAATTAACACGTGGAATTATATACTTAACAAAAAAAGTGTGAAACAACTGAAAATATATCTTATATTTTAGGTTCTTCAAAGTAGCCACCTATTGCTTTGATTACTGCTTTGCTCACTCTTGGCATTCTCTTGATGAACTTCAAGAGGTAGTCACCAGAAATGGTTTTCACTTCACAGGTGTGTCATGTCCGGTTTAATAAGTGGGATTTCTTGCCTTATAAATGGGGTTGGGACGATCAGTTGTGTTGTGCAGAAGTCTGGTGGATACACAGCTGATAGTCCTATTAAATAGACTGTTAGCTGCTTTTTTCTTGCTATAATACAAATTCTAAGTAAAGAAAAACAAGTGTCCATCATTACTTTAAGAATTGAAGGTCAGTCAGTCCGAAAGATTGGGAAAACTTTGAAAGTGCCCCAAGTGCAGTTGCAAAAACCATCAAGTGCTCACATGAGGTTCGCCCCAGGAAAGGAAGAGCAAGAGTCACCTCTGCTGCGGAGGATAAGTTCATCCGAGTCACCAGCCTCAGAAATCGCAGGTTAACAGCAGCTCAGATTAGAGACCAGGTCTATGCCACACAGAGTTCTAGCAGCAGACACATCTCTACAACAACTGTTAAGAGGAAAAATAGCTGCTAGGAAACCACTGCTAAGGACATGCAACAAGCAGAAGAGACTTGTTTGGGCTAAAGAACACAAGGAATGGACATTAGACCAGTGGAAATCTGTGCTTTCTTCTGATGAGTCCAAATTTTAGATCTTTGGTTTCAACCACCATGTCTTTGTGCAACGCAGAAAAGGTGAACAGATGGACTCTACATGCCTGGTTCCCACCGTGAAGCATGGAGGAAGAGGTGTGATGGTGTGCGGGTGCTACGCCAGATGTCCTGGCCTCCACAGTCACCAGACCTGAACCCAATCGAGATGGTTTGGGGTAAGCTGGACCGCAGAGTGAAGGTAAAAGGGCCAACAAAGGCTAAGCATATCTGGGAACTCCTTCAAGACTGTTGGAAGACCATTTCTACTGACTACCTCTTGAAGCTCATCAAAAGAATGCCAAATTGTGCAAAGCAGTAATCAAAGCAAAAGGTGACTACTTTAAAGAAACCTAGAATATAAGACATATTTTCAGTTGTTTCACACTTTTTTGTTAAGTATATAATTCCACATGCGTTAATTCATAGTTTTGATGCCTTCAGTGTGAATCTACAATTTTCATAGTCATGAAAATACAGAAAACTCTTTGAATGAGAAGGTGTGTCCAAACTTTTGGTCTGTACTGTATATATATATATACATATAAAAATATGGTTTCATGTGCAAAAAAATCATTCTATTTTGTTATAACTAACCACAGTTAGTTACCGTATTTTCCGGCGTATAAGACGACTGGGCGTATAAGACGACCCCCAACTTTTCCAGTTAAAATATAGAGTTTGGAGTGTACTCGCCGTATAAGACTACCCCTCTTCTACGGGTATGATCCCCACTGTGATGCCCACACAGCCCTTCATACAATATAAATATAATGGACCCACATATAGAATAATGGCCCCTACATGTCTTCACACTGTATAATAACCCCCACACAGCTGTCAAATAGCCCTGAATAAAGTATTGTTTCCACATATTATAATGCATCATTTATAGTCGCCCATTATAATGCAGCATCATAGTGCTCCATATAGTATAATGCACCCCATAATCCCTGTGTAGCGACCGGTGGTAAGGCCGCGGGTGTGTGTGTATGTCTGGCTTCAACAGAATCTCCATACTCAGATTTAACCGGTAGTAACATCTCTTTACTGTAAAACATATCTATAACACAGTCAACTGATCTAGCTGTACACATGTATATGGTGGAGTCCCTGGATCTTCACTTCATTCGGGTGCGCAGCAAGAAGAAGAAAAAGAAAACAAACAAAATGGAGGTATCTTTCCCTAACTTTCCCTCAAATCACATACCAGTCTATCACAGAAGAAGATGTCGCTCCCACGTGGCAGGCCTGGGATCTCACGATGACGAGTCCCGGTGCAGCGCTGAAGGGGGAAACTCCTCAGTCCTCTTCTTTGGTCTTCTTCCGCAGGTAACAGATTTTTGTTAGTCTCTCTCTCTGTCCGGGGCACACCGATCAGCAGAAGGGAGATCACAGTAGCACAGATGGCTCCCTTATGTCGGTCACAGCCCCTGCACATGTAATCCAGTGGCAATGTCCTGAATTCTGGAGGCAATGTCTTGAATTTGAGTTGGACCCTCGGTAAGACAAGGTCCTGCAGACCGGGGGTTGCAACAGCGATCCTCACGGGGTACTTCTTCCCAAGAATCCGGCTGCAAAAAAGCCCTATGTCGGGAGACACCACATGCAGGTCTGTCCTGGCTAAGCTCTGGGTCTGTAATAATCTCCCGCCCTTTCTCTTCCTGGGTAAACAAAAGAGATGGTGGGGGATTTCCACCCTCTGTGATTGTTTCCACACTTGTCCACCAGGGGGCATTAGTGGACTGTACAAAGTCCAATTCCATGTCCATTTCGATGCGGCAGTCTGAATTGTTCACCTCATTACACCTCCATATACTATAAAGATGGAGAGGGGGATGTGCCAGCGCTGGGATGGGGGGAGGGTAGGTGACATGGAGACGGGGTCATGCAAGAATGGGAGGGGGGGGGGGGGAAGAACAGGGGGCAAACATTCCTGTTAGACAATGTCATCCAGAGGACAGGTGATTCTCATTTCAACAATTTCCAGGGGCTCTGCCAGGAGTCAATGAATGCAAACCTGCACTGGCCTGGAGAGTCTCATAGCACAAGATTTGTAACAATGGCCCATTTTACATCTAATGCTGGGCTGTGTTTGGCTTCATTTGCGTCTGTGTTTTTACCACTAAAAACGCATCCAAAACCGCACCCATAGGGTTCAATGCAAAATACATTGAAAAAGGCATGCAAAAACGCCTGTGTGTTTGCAAAAATGCAAAATGCATGCGTTTTTGCAAATGTAGCCCTAGATGCAGCAGACGTTTTTGGATGCGTTTGTATGTATTTTTACTGCTAAAAATGCATACAAACGCAAATAAAGCCAAATGCAGCACAGCATTAGATGTGAAACAGGCCTGTGTGTCAGTCTGGAGATCACAGAGAGTTGGCCAGGTTACACTGTAACACAACGCTCAGCAGTGAGAGGAGACAGTCAGAATCTCTCCAGTCTGCAGGTCTGTACTGCTGTGGGGAGGAGGAGGGCAGTCTCCATAAGCACCATGTCTCCTAGGTCAGTCAGAGCTGTGTTTGAAGGAGGGGAACTTTCAGAGGACAATCCTCCATACACAACTCTGGGAATTGAAAAGCTGCAAGCAGCGACTTACACCACCACAGACAAGGAGCACAAATCCACCCCCTCCTCACAGCCAGGAGGGAGGGAGCCGAGCAATAGTAACTGCTGTACCTGCGGTCTGTAAAGGGCCCGTCACACAGGGACATATCGCCGGCGATGTTGCCGGCAACTGAGGGGCGTGGTCAGGTTGCGGCGACATCGCCGGAGAGTTGCCTCGTGTGACAGGGCGATAATCAGGCGAAAAATCGCCTGAGTCACATCACCAGGTTTCCCAACAATGTGGGGAAATCTGGCGATGTTGGTCAGGCGATCATGCCTGATCGCCCTGTGTAACGCGGCAACCTGCAATGTTGCGGGCGATTCCGCCTATCTACAACATTGCGAGTTATCGCTCGCTGGGTTGCTGGGCAACCCAGCGAGCGATAGCCACGGCAACTAGCCGGCGACATCGCTGGTAAGTTGCTCAGTCTGATATCTCCCCGGTGATGTTGTCAGGGATGCGCGCTCCCGCGATCCCCGGCAACATCGCTGGCGATATGTCCCTGTGTGACGGTACCTTTAGGGGTTTAATGTCTGGCTTCATGCTGGGGGCGGCAGGAATGTCAGCTAATGTGTAGCTCTGCTCTGCTCCAGTGAAGTCTCTCTCCTCCTGGAGACAGCGGCGGGACACAGTGCACACATCCTGGGCGGCCATCCCGTCTCTTTGCCAGTAGGTGGCGTACACTCGGCGTATAAGACGACCCCTGACTCCTGAGAAGATTTGCAGGGCTTGAAAAGTCGTCTAATACGCCGGAAATTACGGTACTATGCCCGGGCAACACCGGGCTCTTCAGCTAGTTGCAAATAAAAGTATATATATATATATATATACTCTGACAAGTGTATACACTAAATATATAATTATATTACTGTGAATGGTTGGTGAATTCATGGGATGAATAGTATACTTACTAATATGTGAGTAGGATAAATACCTCGCATATTAGTAAGTATACTATTCATCCCATGAATTCACCAACCATTCACAGTAATATAATTATATATTTAGTGTATACACATGTATATATTGTTACATGAAGAATTTATTAAAACTACACTCCTCACAATTAGTGGAGATTCTATAATTTTGGGATTATTTTAGATATATTGCAATTTTTATCCAATTACCGTATATACTCGTGTATAAGCCGAGTTTTTCAGCCCAAAATTTGGGCTGAAAAGTCTCCCCCTCGGCTTATACACGAGTCAATACGGGTGGGGGCTGTGGAGGCTGGAGGAGGCGGGGGAGGCTGCTCTATGAGCGGCCCCGTCACGTGGGGCCGCTCATTATATATGCACTGCTTCCCCCTGTCAATCAGCGGCAGGGGGAAGCAGTTCATATATGCCCCCAAATGCTGGCACTCTCCCCCCTTGTAAGGGCCCCCCCACGCTGGTTATATTACCATCCCGGTCTTCTGATCAGCGCCGCTCCTCGGTGCTCCGTCTGTCCAGCTACATCCGGGATCCCCGGCCGTCGCAAGCATATGACGTCATCGTGCGACGGCTGGAGATCCCGGATGCAGCGAGGACGGAGCATGAAGAACGGAGCACCGAGGAGCGGCGCTGATCAGAAGACCGGGATGGTAAGATAAGCAGATGGGGGGTGAGTGCCAGCATTTGGGGGCAGCTGGGTACCCCCAGGGGGCTGCTGGGTACCCCTGGGGGCTGCTGTATACCCCCAGGGCTGCTGTATATACTGCTGGGGCCTGTATACCACTGGGGCTGCTGTATACTACTGCTAGGGCTGCTATATACTACCACTGGGGCTGCTATATACTACCACTGGGACTGCTGGGGCTGCTATATACTACCGCTGGGGCTGCTATATACTACCACTGGGGCTGCTGGGGCTGCTATATATTACCACTGGGGCTGCTATATACTACCACTGGGACTGCTGGGGCTGCTATATACTACCACTGGAGCTGCTGGGGCTGCTATATACTACCACTGGGGCTGCTGGGGATGCTATATACTACCACTGGGGCTGCTATATACTACCACTGGGGCTGCTGGGGATGCTATATACTACCACTGGGGGTGCTGTATACTACCACTGGGGCTGCTGTATACCACTGGGGGGGGCCTGTATACCACACTGCTGGGGGCTGTATACCTGTGCTGGGGTCCACCCTAGGCTTATACACGAGTCAATAGGTTTTTCCAGATTTTTGGGGCAAAAGTATTGGGGTCGGCTTATACACGGGTCGGCTTATACACGAGTATATATGGTAATATGAAATATGAGAACAGTGATATTTGTTAACATTTGATATTACACAACAAATATTTTCCTATACAGTCATGGCCAAAAGTTTTGAGAATGACACCAAAATGATATTTTCCCATGATATGCTGCCCCCTGGTTTTTATTTGTGTTTGTCTGATGTTTATATCACATACAGAAATATAATTGCAATCATATTATGATACCAAAAGGTTATATTGACAGTTAGAATGAGTTAATGCAGCAAGTCAATATTTGCAGTGTTGACCCTTCTTCTTCAGGACCTCTGCAATTCTCCCTGGCTGCTCTCAATCAACTTCTGGACCAAATCCTGACTGATCGCCGTCCATTCTTGCATAATCAATGCTTGCATTTTGGCAGAATTTGTTGGTTTTTGTTTGTCCACCCGTCTCTTGATGATTAAGATCTGGGGAGTTTCCAGGCCATGGACCCAAAATCTCTATGTTTTGTTACCTGAGCCATTTAGTTATCACCTTTGCTTTATGGCAAGGTGCTCCATCATGCTGGAAAAGGCATTGTTGGGCGCCAAACTGCTCTTTGACGGTTGGGAGAAGTTGCTCTTGGTGGACATTCTGGTACCATTCTTTATTCATGGCTGTGTTTTTAGGCAAGACTGTGAGTGAGCCGATTCCCTTGGCTGAGAAGCAACCCCACACATGAATGGTTTCAGGATGCTTTACAGTTGGCATGAGACAAGGCTGGTGGTAGCGCTCACCTCTTCTTCTCCGAATAAGCTGTTTTCCAGATGTCCCAAACAATCGAAAAGGGGATTCATCAGAGAAAATGACTTTCCCCCAGTCCTCAGCAGTCCACTCCCTGTACCTTTACCCCAGTCCTCAGCAGTCCACTCCCTGTACCTTTCCCCCAGTCCTCAGCAGTCCACTCCCTGTACCTTTTGCAGAATATCAGTTGGTCCCTGATGTTTTTTCTGGAGAGAAGTGGCTTCTTTGCTGCCCTCCTTGAAACCAGGCCTTGCTCAAAGAGTCTCCGCCTCACAGTGTGTGCAGAAGCACTCACACCAGCCTGCTGCCATTCCTGAGCAAGCTCGGCACTGCTGGTAGTCCGATCCCGCAGCTGAAACAGTTTTAAGATACGATCCTGGCGCTTGCTGGTCTTTCTTGTGCGCCCTGGAGCCTTTTTGACAACAATGGAAGCTCTCTCCTTGAAGTTCTTGATGATGCGATAGATTGTTGACTGAGGTGCAATCTTTGTAGCTGCGATACTCTTCCCTGTTAGGCCATTTTTGTGCAGTGCAATGATAGCTGCACGTGTTTCTTTAGAGATAACCATGGTTAACTGAAGAGAAACAATGATACCAAGCACTAGCCTCCTTTAAAAGTGTCCAGTGCTGTCATTCTTACTTAATCATGACTGATTGTTCGCCAGCCCTGTCCTCATCAACACCCACACCTGTGTTAATGGAACAATCACTAAAATGATGTTAGCTGCTCCTTTTAAGGCAGGACTGCAATGATGTTGAAATGTGTTTTGGGGGTTAAAGTTCATTTTCTAGGCAAATTTGACTTTGCAAGTAATTGCTGTTAAGCTGATCACTCTTTATGACATTCTGGAGTATATCCAAATTGCCATTAGAAAAACTGAAGCAGTAGACTTTGTTAAAATTAATATTTGTATCATTCTCAAAACTTTTGGCCATGACTGTACATACAAAAAAGTAAAAAAGGTGAAATTTCAGTGTAGTATAGTGGGTTGATCACCTGATAATTGCAAGTTAGGTTCTGATTAAATTCCATTGAGAATGGTGAGTTCAAATAATTAGGACACCATTGATATATTGTTTTTAATATTTTTTAATAAAATATTTTTAATAAAATATTTTAAAATGTTGATTAATTATAAAGATTTTTTATGTATAATTGGTATTTGATGTGTTTCTATATAACCAATATAGCCTTAGATGTAGTGGATTAAATTCCATTTTCCGTAACAGCACACTCCCACTGACATGATCATGTGATCAGGGTGGTGCCATCTATTAAAGTATACATATGAAGTCAATCAAGAATCACTGGGCACTTTTCAGGTTTCAGTGGTCTGCTGTAATATTGGTCTCTTTTTCAGTGGTGCACACAGTTGCAGATCATAATATCAAAAAGTAAGGAAAAAATGCGTCACTCACCAAAGATGATCTTGTGTCCTTTTATTCACATATCCATATTATGGTACATGCGGTAAAACAAGTGCGGGGAGGGGGAGAGGAGATGGCGGACGACGGCCTGCCATTTCGAGGACAATGCTTCTTCGACGGGTCCTGGTGTGGCGTCTGACGTCACCTCCGGTGCATATAGCACCCTTTTCATATGATGTCATAAAAGTGCTGCCACATAGTGAAAAACTTCAATTAATACAAATGTTATAAATTTTCTTATGATAAAATGAAACAGATACTGTACAAAATTGTTCACATTAACCTCTATAAAATTCTCAAAAGAATGATGTGCTGCGAAAGGGAAATACTTAAAGACATTCATTTAATCAGGACCTTATCCTTCCAGATCATTTACCGTTATTGTTCTACTAGCGGCGCATTGTACCATAATTATCTGGTAACAAGCGCATCCCTGTGATCCCTGTGATGTCCCCACTGGTCCTGTACCGCACAGTGTGCACGTAGCTCCCCTCCCGGCCTGCTAGTGTGACACCTCCGCCGCCGGTAATTGCCCGGTAACAGCCGCCGCCAACACCACACACAGCTGATGTCGTTAAACAGAACAGATCCCAACTTGCCCCAGAGCGCGCAGGAAGCGGGATCCCAGGCCCCGCCCACCGGCCTCACACTGCGCTGGATGACGTCATCGGCGCTCATGCACTGAGCAGGCACTAGAGGACAAGCCGTATGTTATCTCTGTGTCTGCGATACCGGCGGCCATATTTCCGGAGTCCTAATGACTTTTCTGCTGGGCAGAAAACACTGTACATTCAATGCTACAGTCTATGGAGAGGAAGAGTAACAAAAAACTAATACACATAACATATAGTATACATACACACACACATATATATATGTATACACACATATAGTATACACACGCATATATATATACAGTGCCTACAAGTAGTCTTCAACCCCTTGCAGATTGAGGTGGTTTGATAAGATGCAAATAAGTTAGAGCCTTCAAACTGCAAACGAGAGTAGGATTTATTAACAGAAGCATAAATCTTACAAACCAAAAATGTTATGTTGCTCAGTTGAATTTTTATAAATTTTAAACATAAAAGTGTGAGTCAATTATTATTCAACCCCTAGGTTTAATATTTTGTGGAATAACCCTTGTTTGCAATTACAGCTAATAATCGTCTTTTATAAGACCTGATCAGGCCGGCACATGTCTCTGGAGTTATCTTGGCCCACTCCTCCATGCAGATCTTCTCCAGATCTTCTCCAAGTTATCTAGGTTCTTTGAGTGTCTCATGTGGACTTTAATCTTGAGCTCCTTCCACAAGTTTTCAATTGGGTTAAGGTCAGGAGACTGACTAGGCCACTCCATCACCTTGATTTTTTTCCCTCTTGAACCAGGCCTTGGTTTTCTTGGCTGTGTGCTTTGGGTCGTTGTCTTGTTGGAAGATGAAACTACGACCCATCTTAAGATCCTTGATGGAGGAGCGGAGGTTCTTGGCCAAAATCTCCAGGTAGGCCGTGCTATCCATCTTCCCATGGATGCGGACCAGATGGCCAGGCCCCTTGGCTGAGAAACAGCCCCACAGCATGATGCTGCCACCACCATGCTTGACTGTAGGGATGGTATTCTTGGGGTCGTATGCAGTGCCATCCAGTCTCCAAACGTCACGTGTGTGGTTGGCACCAAAGATCTCGATCTTGGTCTCATCAGACCATAGAACCTTGAACCAGTCTGTCTCAGAGTCCTCCAAGTGATCATGAGCAAACTGTAGACGAGCCTTGACATGACGCTTTGAAAGTAAAGGAACCTTACGGGCTCGTCTGGAACGGAGACCATTGCGGTGGAGTACGTTACTTATGGTATTGACTGAAACCAATGTCCACACTGCCATGAGATCTTCCCGGAGCTCCTTCCTTGTTGTCCTTGGGTTAGCCTTGACTCTTTGGACAAGCCTGGCCTTGGTACGGGAGGAAACTTTCAAATGCTGTCCAGGCCGTGGAAGGCTAACAGTAGTTCCATAAGCCTTCCACTTCCGGATGATGCTCTCAACAGTGGAGACAGGTAGGCCCAACTCTGTGGAAAGGGGTTTGTACCCCTTGCCAGCCTTGTGACCCTCCACGATCTTGTCTCTGATGGCCTTGGAATGCTCCTTTGTCTTTCCCATGTTGACCATGTATGAGTGCTGTTCACAAGTTTAGGGAGGGTCTTAAATAGTCAGAGAAGGCTGGCAAAAAAGATAATTAATCCACACATGTGAAGCTCATTGTTATTTGTGCCTGAACTACTTCTTAATACTTTAGGGCAGTGATGGCGAACTCCAGGCCTCGAGTGCCACACACAGTGCAGGTTTTCAGGATTTCCTTAGAGTTTGACAGTTGGTAATTTGATTGCCAACTGTCAAATGCAATGGAAATCCTGAAAACCTGGACTGTGTGTGGCACTCGAGGCCTGGAGTTCGCCATCACTGCTTTAGGGGGACCAAACAGAATTCTGTTAACGCTTTAAAAAAAAAAAAAAATTTTTGTGGCACTGCATTTCCAACTTCCAGGCTGATCTACAGTCCAAATGTCACAATGCCAAGTTAATTCCGCATGTGTCAACCAGCTACATCTGCAGGGGATTGAATACTACTTGTAGGCACTGTATATGCATAACTTGTAATGCCTTTCAAAATTTAATAAAAAAAAGAGATTAACCATAAACTGCTAATATAATATGTAACGGGAATATCACCTGACTCATATTCATTGTACCGCACTTTTTCATTAATAAATTTTGCACTATTATGATATAAATTGTGGACTCTAGAATCGTTTTTTGTTCTCTTCCCTTAAGGGGAACAGTGGTAATAATCAGCAGCTGAACATAGTAGTGAATGTAGCTCTGGAGCACAATACAGGAGTCGGGACCTTCACACCAATCCCTCATGTAGCCCTTAATCCTAGAACGCATATTGGGGGCCTTTTAGGCCCCCAGGCCTACATTTTTGCTATTATCTGCAAAATTACTTTAGTTAGAATTTTGAAACTCCAGGTATTCCTCCAGTATGTCGTTGTTGATAATATCCAGTTGTTTATATAATTTTTTTCATAGGCATTTTGGTGTAACAATGCTTATTTGGTGAAAACTACATCTGTATGTATTGGGGGCCTTTTAAGCCCCCGCCATGTTTTATCTTGTTCTCAGTAGTGTTTGTGTGTCAAGTTACTTTATTTGTACTCAGTAATGCTGGTGGAGGGGCCAGGGTGTGGATAATAACATGTGAGGATGTCATGTGATTTTTGGAGGGAGTGATAAGGCCATGACATCATCTCAGGTCCTTCAGTACACAGTAATGAGCTGTGTATAGAGTACTGAGGACAATATACACTGTGAGCTAATTGCTGAAGGACCTGTGATAAGATAAGCTGTTGAGAGGAAGTCTGATTCATTTTCAGTTTCTGTTTCTAACAAGCTTGCAAAGGGTAGAGCTTGTGAGCCACAAAAATCAAGAGAATTGTACACCACCTAAGAGTATAAAAGGTAAGAGCTGCTGAGGGTGAGAGGAAGAAGGGAGACTTTACACTTACAGTGTGTCACACACAAGCGATATTATTCCACTTGTAAGGAAAATGTTTGCAAAGAACATTCTTCTGAAAAAATAACATGTCGGAATTGTTTGGAAGACTAATATAATAGAAAAGAAAGTTACCGTATATACTCGTGTATAAGCCGACCCGTGTATAAGCCGACCCCCCTACTTTTGCCCCCAAAACCTGGGAAAACCTATTGACTCGTGTATAAGCCGAGGGTGGACCCCAGCACAGGTATACAGCCCCCAGCAGTGTGGTATACAGGCCTCCCCAGTGGTAGTATACAGCAGCCTCCCAGTGGTATGCAGGCCCCAGCAGTATATACAGCAGCCCCAGTGGTATACAGCAGCCCTTAGGTAGTACACAGCAGCCCCAGAGGTATATACAGCAGCCCCAGGGGTATACACAGCAGCCCCAGGGGTGTACACAGCAGCCCCAGGGGTATACACAGCAGCCCCAGGGGTAGTACACAGCAGCCCCAGGGGTAGTACACAGCAGCCCCAGGGGTAATACACAGCAGCCCCAGGGGTAGTACACAGCAGCCCCAGGGGTAATACACAGCAGCCCCAGGGGTAGTACACAGCAGCCCCAGGGGTAGTACACAGCAGCCCCAGGGGTAGTACACAGCAGCCCCAGGGGTAGTACACAGCAGCCCCAGGGGTAATACACAGCAGCCCCAGGGGTAATACACAGCAGCCCCAGGGGTAGTACACAGCAGCCCCAGGGGTAGTACACAGCAGCCCCAGGGGTAGTACACAGCAGCCCCAGGGGTAGTACACAGCAGCCCCAGGGGTAGTACACAGCAGCCCCAGGGGTATATACAGCAGCCCCAGGGGTGTATACAGCAGCCCCAGGGGTAGTACACAGCAGTCCCAGGGGTATTTACAGCAGCCCCAGGGGTAGTACACAGCAGCCCCAGGCCCCCCTCACTTTTTGGCGCCCCCACCTCAGGATGCCCCCCCCCCCCCGCACGCAGCGCTGCGCTCATACATTACCAGCCTGTCAGCTGTCATCCTCCGATGGCGGCTCCCGGCTCCCGGCTCCGGCTTCCATCTTCTTCTGTGTCTTCCTGCATTGTGACCGGGGCTCATAGCGATGATGTCATCGCGACGCCGGCTGGTCATGTGACATGCAGGAAGACACGGAAGAAGATGGAAGCCGGAGCAGGGAGCCGCGATCCGCCAACGGAGGATGACAGCTGACAGGCTGGTAATGTATGAGCGCAGCGCTGCGTGCGGGGGGGGGGGGGCGCATCCTGAGGTGGGGGCGCCAAAAAGTGAGGGGGGCCTGGGGCTGCTGTGTACTACCCCTTGAGATTTTTTTTTTTTTTATATACCGTATATACTCGCGTATAAGCCGAGGGGAGACTTTTCAGCCCAATTTTTGGGCTGAAAAACTCGGCTTATACGCGAGTATATACGGTAGAATACAAATGTAGCTGCAGCTAATTTGCTGTAGATTTCTATGCATTTTTGTGTGTGTTTTCATATCTTTGTGTGAAGTTTGGAAAAAAAAACAGATGTTTTGGTGCTTTCTGTGAAAAATTATAATTAAAATTTTGTCCACTATTCATATTTTATTAAGCAATTTTGAAATAAAACTTGTAAAAAGTTATTTAAGTGTGTTTTTCTATATTATTTGCATGGGGGCCTAAAAGGCCCCCAATACGTTAATATGTATATTTTTAACGTCATGCGTTCTAGGGTTAAAGGGAAAACAACACATACAGCAGCATACAGCGATGTCAGCGCAAACTAAGCGCGTGACAGTATCAGACACACAGCCGCTGGGACACCGGGCGGGAGACTGAGGAGGCGGCCACCAGACTCTCTGGACCTCCAGAAGCTCACTGCTTTGGCAGCTCCGTCCTGAGATGCAGCACGTGACGCAGCGGCAGCGGGAGTTTCAAAGCTGCCGCACCTTCCTGTCCTCCGTTGTTACACGCCCCCGTCACGTGATGGCATGCTTTGTGTTAGGCTACGTGATTGGATGGTGACTTGGACTGTACTGGGGCATGCGTACAGTTTTTCTATGTGTCCTATGCAGCCTATGCATACTATGTGAGCACCGACACGCCCCCTTCATGCACGCTAGCCGATTCCTTTACTGGAGTTAAGTGCTGATATCCTGGATCTATTGGAAAAGGTAATATACCGCTGGTTGATGGTGGCCTTGGGGATAGTTATAAGGATTGGTTACTGGGATATGATGTCGCGCTTTCCCACAGTGATGACAGGTGATCATTTGGATTGGTTATATTAAATGATGGTACAGATTGGAATAGGATCTATAATAAAGTGATTGTAAGTAGTCTCTGATCGCCTCGCTGAGTGTAACATTCATGTTTAGTTTTATGTTTATGACAGTTGGCATGACAACTGGGGTAGCCTGTTCCTGATTGGTCACTTGTATTAACCGTTTGGGTACCTTTTTATAGATTATATAAGTCTTGGACTGTGATGTAATGTTTGATATGATGCATAACTTATTTGGATAGTTGGGGTAACCATATGTATCACTTTGTATATTTTTATCATGTAATTTATGATGTATTTTGATGTTTTTTATATTAATTGTTGAACATTGTCTGTGATTGGTGAACACTTAATTGTGGGTGGGGTAGAGCACTATTTAAAGAGGTCATTTGTAAAACATTCTAAGCTTGATAAAGACCACAGGAGTGGTCGAAACGTCGCTTTTTCATGACCATTGAATAAACACACAGAGATATTTTGCACCATCAAAGGTCTGTGGCGCTGTCCGTTTCTTATTTTGATACTTCATTGTGATCCGGATTTGGACGTGCGTCCGGGTGCCGGCTGGAGGAACGAGAGGTCTAGCATGCAGCCCAGGTGCTGTGACCAACTACCCTATATACTGTCTCTATAGAAGATCTGAGAGGATCCGATATTGTAGAGACCTGAATGGGGGAAGATGAAATGCTCTGTGCTTACAGGACCTGTGATGATGTCACATGGAGGGGAGGAGTCAGGGGTCACATGATCAGCTCCTGGTTGTCATGGTACCGATGAGGTGTAGTTTGTGTGGGGTCACTAGGGCCCGGGTACTCTGTCTGTTGGTGTATCACGGTGGTGATTGCTGAGCTGTGTGGCCCTGACCGGACAAGGTAAAGAAGTTTTAAAGGTGAATTGCTTGTCGTGACGCCATCTGAGGTTTCTGGCGCTGCATATAATAGGGGGTTAATGGTGTGGCAGCTAGAGGGAACACTCCCCTCAGATGGAGTGAGCCCCTGGAATGTAGTGAAGGTGAAGTAGTGATGATGGTGGTTGTAGTAGGAGATGCAGGGTGCAGAGAGGTGGAGTAAAAGGCCCAGTTACACGGCACAACGTTGAAACGATTTTGGCAACGATCTCGGGGGCGCGCGGTCGTTTTTGACATTTCATCATCACTGGTGAGATGTCACACGTCCAGATATCGTAAACAACTCACCAACGATGTAGCGAGCAGGTATCGGTCGCAGAACCCAGCGAACGATACCTGCTCACTGCTGTGAATGGACGAAGTCAGGAACGACATCGTTATCGCGGAACGATGCAGCAGGTTGGTTGAGTTGATATCGTCAGGCTTTACAACATGTTGGTAAACCTGTCAGCTCCGATCCAGCGATTTATCGTAGTTGAATCGTGCAGTTACACGCAACGACACATTTGCAATGTCGTTTCAACGACGCTCAACTCGGGACGTCTCAGCGATATCGCCCACGATATCGCGCCGTGTAACGGTGCCTAAAAAAACAAGGAGGCGAATAAATTCATTCTCACCATTTACTGATGTTTGATGGTAGTTGAATCCAGTGGTTCTGGTCACCAGGTCCAGGGTCCGGTGACCTGGAAGCAGCTGAAGTCCACTCCACCAGGTGGGATCAGAATGCCTTCCTTCTGAGCTTTATAGTTAGGAGTTACAGACAGGCTGCCACTAGGAATTTCGGGGCCCCTTACTGCCAAAAGTTTGGGGCCCCCATGAGACTCCGCCCAGCGTCCAACCGACTCTGCCTCCACCCATGCTCCGCCTCCACCCAAACATATTTATAGTGAAAAATTGGTAGAGTATCAAAAATTACTTCAATTTATATGCAAAGCTTTCCCAACCAGCAATCCATTGTGCATTTGTCCCGCAGCCATCTCCATTGTGTATACGGCCATCAGCAGTCTCTATTGTGTATTCTCTATTGTGTACAGCCTGCAGCAGTCTCTATTGTGTATTCTCTACTGTGTGTATAGCCAGCAGCCGTCTCCATTGTCTATACGGCCTGCAGCCATCTCTATTGTGTATACAGCTAGCATACATTTCTACTGTGTATTCTCTATTGTATATACAGCTATTGTGTATTCAGCCCACAGCAGTCTTAAGTGTGTGTGTGTGTAATATATAATAGGGAGAGAGCGTAAAAAAGCAAAAACAGCACAAAAAAATAGAAAAAAGTGGACTTTATTGCCCAATGCATGGCCACACCATTGGGCAATAAAGTCCACTTTTTTCTATATTTATGTGCTGTTTTTGCTTTTTTACGCTCTCTTCCTATTATATATTACACACACACACACACTTAAGACTGCTGTGGGCTGAATACACAATAGCTGTATATACAACAGAGAATACACAGTAGAAATGTATGCTAGCTGTATACACAATAGAGATGGCTGCAGGCCGTATAGACAATGGAGACGGCTGCTGGCTATACACACAGTAGAGAATACACAATAGAGACTGCTGCTGGCTGTACACAATAGAGAATACACAATAGAGACTGCTGCTGGCCGTATACACAATGGAGATGGCTGCGGGACAAATGCACAATGGAGACGGCTGCTGGCTGTACACACTACAATAGATACTGCTGTTGGCCTGACCTCATACACAATAGAGATGGGTGCGGGACAAATGCTCGATGGAGATGGCTGCGCGACCTATGCACATTGGAGACTGCTGCGAGACATATGCACATTAGAGACTGCTGCAGGATGTATACACATTGGAGATTGTGCAGGACTTATAAAATGTATATAATAGGCTAGCCCCTTCTGCAATGGGTCAGCACTGTCCACAGTGGGCTAAACCTGTTTATAATAGACTAGCCCCTTCTGTAATGTGCCAGGACAGGAGAAATGAGTCAGCTGGGTCACAAGCTTCTGACAATGTAACTTGCATGCATGATGCATTGGTCTGATGTTATAGGGGCTGCTGGGATTTGTAATCCTGCAGTGCATGCATTATGCATCTACTACAGGACTACAAATCCCAACAGCCCCTGTAACATAAGACCAATACATCATGCATGCAAGTTACATTGTCAGAAGCTTGTGACCCAGCTGCCTCATTTCTCCTGTCCTGGCAAATTACAGACCAATAACATAAATCAGATCAATGCATGTACTGCAGGACTACAAATCCCAGCAGCCCTGTAACATCTGACCAATGCATCATGCATGTACTGCAGGACTACAAATCCCAGCTGGGATTTGTAGTCCTGCAGTACATGCATGATGCATAGGTCTGATGTTACAGGGGCTGCTGGGATTTGTAGTCCTGCACTGCCCCTGTACAGAAGGGTCACTGCCCGGGCACAGTAAAAATATAAGAGGGTGGGGGACAAGAGGCGCAATAGTGCCCTATCACTGATGACACTAAGAGGTGTGGAGTGGTGCTAAGGAGCCACTCACCTGATTCAGTTGTGATTCCCACAACTGGTTTGAAGGCGTTTAAAGATATTCCAAGCTGCTGCTGGACCTCCACCGACCACCAACCAGTGGCTATATCCAGAGAAATGATGGGAGTATAGGTGTGTCACGGTCCGTGCTGCTCCAATGCAAAGAAAACTCACCAAAGAGCCAGAAAATCATCAGTCAGATTTCCATCCTTTTATTTCTTTCTCCTACGCGTTTCAGCGCCCCACCTGGCGCCTTCCTCAGGGATATTACAATGCTCATTACAGAGGGGGTTTTTATAGCCCCAAACCTTACAAAAAAGAGGTGTTGTCTGTTTACTAATGATGTCATCCTCATCATCACAGATGGAAGGATCTCAACATTTTGGCGCTATTTTTACAAAAACAAACAAATACAACTCAAAATCATCATAGACAGAGCACATTGCAATCATATAATATCAAATCAGGCTCACAAGATCTGATTTCATAGAAATGGTACATAGGTCTGATGTTACAGGGGCTGCTGGGATTTGTAGTCCTGCACTGCCCCTGTACAGGAGGGTCACTGCCCGGGCAGGGTACAAAGGAGGTGCAGAGACAGAGAGAGCAGGATCGGACTGATACATCCCTGGGCCCTGGCAGCATCTGTTACCCGGGTGTGCTCTCCAGGTGTGGAGGGAGGGCAAACTCACTCACTTCCTTGACGTTGTCCCGGACCTGTCCGCCCAGAGCCTGCTCCTGCTCCTGATGGCTGCAAGGAGGAGTCCTCAGCCACACTCCAGGGCTTCTTCCTGCACACAGAACAAGTGATCTGCCCCCTCCCCGGCTGGTAGGCATGCTGGAGTGTAAGGGCACATCTGCAGGACAGGTGTGGAGCTGTGGGAAAGAAGCTGCAGGCCTGCGGCAGCGAGCGGTGGGTGCCGCCATGTTCTTTGCGGCTGGATGCATACACTAACTGTGCAGCCGGTCGGTAGAAGTTCAAACTTCAGCAAAATGGCCGCGGCCAAATGGAGATCCGCGGCCACTGTGTAGAAGTCTCAACATCTACCGACCGGCTGCACAGTTAGTATATGCAGCCAGCCACAAAGAACATGGCAGCGCTCACCACTTGCTGCCGCACCTACTCCCCCGCAGCTTCGGGTCCCGGCGGTGATTAATAGGAGAGGGGGCCCTGCAAGTCGCGGGAGAGCGAGGCCCAGAGAAGCCTGCTCCCTGCTCCAAACGGCCACGCCCCCTGGAGTCACGACTGGGCCCCCCTGCCCCTGATCCAGTGGCCACGCCACCTGCAGTAACAGCTATAACTCCCTAATGTGGCCCTGGTCACAGATGCCTGCGAGCTAATCTATTCCTGTCTTTGTGCTCTTTTCTCTGTAGTCTCCCAACCAGCAGGTAGTGCGAGCCTATCAAGGGTGCTGTTCTGTTCCTCACAGCTCCAGGCTCTCTATACTGCTGTGCTCTTGGGTCCACATGTGTGACCAGCAGATTTATACTCCTCTGGTCTCCAGACTTGGCTCCCTGGGCTTGCAGTCCCAGAATAGGCCAGGAGTCTGGTGTCCTCTTCTCCATGCCAACTTGGGCTGAGCCTCCAGCAGCTCCAGACCCCAGGAGTTCTTCACTTCTCCTGCATCCTCTCCCATCCCTTCCTCACACTACTTTGCTCTGTCCCTTCCCCCCACCCAAAAGAGGCAGTCACTCCTACAAACTAGGCACTTGCAGCAGGATACATCGAGCTCCTTGCTTAGGAGTTTGCTTTGCAGCCCCATGGGCACAATGGTGACTCTGCAAGTTCCACAGAGTCACTCTTCACCGATAGTGACTCCCAGTAGTCCCATAATGAATTCCACCAGCACCCCTTCTGTTAGTCCGATCAGCAGTCCCAGCCGCCCCACTACCACCACCAAACGCAAATTTACCCCAATGTGATGTAAATACTTAAGTCCCCAAAAACATCTTTTCAAGAAAAGTATTCTAGGAGTGATACCTATATTGGCTAACCAGAAAAATTATATTTGTAAGCTTTCAGGACTCCAAGCCCCTTCATCAGTCACACTACAAAAGAATTACTGAGACATTTAAATAGGTATTGTAAACAATGTGTCCCTTCCCCAGCCTGTATTCCTAGACTATGATGAAATATAAACAGCTCTAGTGTTTCCTGTCCTGTATATAGTTGGGGGATTCTGTGTTTGTTCTTCTCATCATGGGACTCATCCAATACAAGCCATGAGTTCTAGAATCTTCTGGCTGGAGCAAACCATTCAAAAGTAGGTGTGATCTCTCCCCCTATCCACGGGGCAGATCCACAGACACTGGAGAATAGACTCTTGGTAGATCAGAGTGTATGTGACTACTGAAGGGACAGGATCGAGCAGCTACCGCCAGGTCCTGTTGCCTGTATGGACTGATAGACGCTGCCATGGGGGATTACTTTGTGTCCCTCATTGGCTGGATTCAGTGAACTTCTTTCTGGACTATTTCTTCCATTAACCTGGCGTCAGGATTGTCGGGTGGCACCCACAGAACTGCTCATTGGTTGTGGACTTCTTACAGACTTTCCAGAATTATCTTCATGTGAGTTGTTCCAGTTTCCCGGCCCCAATAAAGTTCTGTTGGATCGTTCCTAGGCCTGTTGTCCCTTCCTGCTCTGTCGCACACCCCGTCACAAACTGGTGGCAGTGGTGGGATCAGATCAGAAGGAATGGAGGACACTGGCCCATCAACATCTGGAACCAGAACCTCAGAGTACAAGAACTGGACTGTGGGGAGCCTACAAACAAAGACCCGTGAATTAGGAATCCGCTTCAAAGGACTTTCCAAGGATCAACTAATTGAGGCTTTGGAAGGAGCGTGCCTGCAAGATGGCACTGAGGAAGGATTCCCACAGCATAGGGAGGAAAGACGGGAGCTGGAGGTAAATACCCAAAAAAAGTCAGTGGGTTATGAGGTATGAGGAGGAGATGGCACTGCTTGGAGATGAGGCCACCATAGAAGATAAGAGGGAGGCCATTCGCGGAGATAAGGAGAGGCAGCACTTAACGGACGCAGCTAGAAGCTGCAGACAGACTGTGACCACAGCAGCCACCATGAGGGAATCCCAAGAGCGTCCCGCAAGGACTTTAAGCCATTTAATGAGGCTGCAGGCAACATTGAGGGCTTCTTCCAGGACTTCGAACAACAATGCCGATTAATGGAAGTCCCAGAAAGAGAGTGAGTCAGACACCTGGTGGGCCTCTTGGAGGGTGGAGCTGCCGGAGCCTATAGAGCTATGGACTGTGAGTATGGGGAGATAAAACAGACCATTCTAGAACATTATGCCGTGACCCCAGATACTTATAGGACTCAGTTCCGTTCCTTAGCCTGTGATGGGGGAGTGTCTTCTAAGATGTATACACACAGGCTCTAACAAGTATGCCATCGCTGGCTTGAGGGAGAGGGAGCCTTAACTTGGGAGACCTTCCTCCAGGTAATCCTAGAAGAGCAGTTTTATGCCAAGTGCCCTGCTGAGATCCGGGAATGGGTGTGTGAGAGGAAACCAGCGACAGTGGAACAAGCCGCCGCTCTAGCTGATGAGGCTCTCACCATCAAGCCTCAGTGGAGGTATCTGCTGGATAATGGATAGAGGGCTATAAGCTTCCCAACACTGGTTGCCCCTTGCCCTCCTGTCCCCATTGTTCACCATTCCCCTAAGCCACCACCTCGTGTTGACACCCGTATGAATGTCCCTCTAATTCCACCTACTGCGTCTTCTGGAAGAGAAAGTAGCATAGTGCAGGTGTTATGGTTATGGGCATCCCGGGCATCTGCAGGCCACATGCCCAGCTATCCAGTGGTGCAAAAATATAAGAGGGTGGGGGACAAGAGGCGCAATAGTGCCCTATCACTAGTGACACTGAGATTATCAGAGTGGTGCTATGGAGCCACTCACCTGCTACAGTTGTGATCCCCACAACTGGTTTGAAGGCAACAAAATACTCCAAGCTGCTGCAGGACCTCCACCTACCACTGACCAGTGGTGATATCCAGAGAAATAATGGGAGTATAGGTGTGTCACGGTCCGCGCTGCTCCAAGGCTCAAAAAAACTCACCAATGAGTCAGAGATTCATCAATCAGATTTCCATCCTTTTATTTTCTTCCTCCAACGCATTTCAGCGCCCCACCTGGCGTTGTGTCCCTCATTGGCTAGATTCAGTGAACTTCTTTCTGGACTATTTCTTCCGTTAACCTGGCATCAGGATTGCCGAGTGGCGCCCCCGGAACTGTTCCTTGGTTGTGGACTTCTATATTATACTATAGTAGAAAAACCATACTTTTAATAATAGTTTTTTGGCATTGTTTTTTAAACTGGAAAGGTAAATGTGTGTTCTGTCTTGCTGGTAAACAATAGTAAGCTTTTGATACTTGAAAGACCTCTTCATCAGGCTGAAAATTACACAAATTCCGAGTCTGGGGGAACAGCTATTCTTCTTGTGGAGAGGATTCTGCCAGCCGGCAGTGAGGAGACTTAATGCCGCAATGCTCCTCTGGGAAATTGGATGATGACTTCATGGATCCACCCATGGACTATCACATTATCCAACCTACTAACCAATTAATACATCTGAGTAGGGCTGGCTGAGGCCCTTACTGAGGAAAACCTCATGCCTCTTAAAATAAAGGTCACTTGGGATTGCACTTTGGAGGTGACCAAGGAGAGTGTACAACTGACTCTGTGTGTCTGGTCTCATACTTTCATGCTGGTACTTGGTCTATATCTATTTGGTCAGGAGCAGGCAACTTATTCATATTATAAAATATTAATCTATAACAATCATCAAACTTAATATTTTGCTTTAATTCAAATTCAGTACAAAAAGGGTAACCCATATATGACTTATAGTCATTGCAAACAGAGTGATCTATTTCAAGTGTATGGAATTTTTTAAATGTATATGATTATGGCTTCTACCCAATGAAAACCCAAGGATCATGAAGAAAGTAGGGAGGATGAAGGGTTAAAAACTGTGCTGCTATATTCCGAGACATCAAAGGATGAATATAATATTGATTTATTAGTCAATGTGTTTCAGGGCTCCCTGGAACATGCCAATATGACATTGATTTGTCCTGAGGAAGGGGCCAGGGAGCCCTGAAACGTGTGGTCTAATAAATCAATATTATATTCAACCTGTTTTAAACCCTTCATCCTTCCTACTTTATTTTTCTGACATAATGACCTTCAGGTTTTCATTGGCTGTAAGCCATAATCATCAACATTAACATAAATAATTACTCTATATATGTGTTTCACTGTATGTATTGAATACTGGAAGAAGGGAAAGATAAGCGCAATAGGGTCTTATCATCTATAAAGAGGGGACTAAATTTAATTAGTCGCTCACCTGGGAGGGTTGTGTAGCACACAACCAGCGTCAAGGCAAAGGAAATAGCTGTTGCAAGGATCCACACCACAACGTTCAAACGTAGTTCAAAATTGCAAGGGATGGACGGTGTATACGGACCTGCGCTGCATGGACCAAAGGATCAGACGGTGTTCATCATTATAGTTTTTATTTCCGACGCGTTTCGTAGTCCCAACTTCTTCCTCAGGGAATAGTATCAAGGGGGCCAAATACTTTCACAATGCACTGTGTGTGTATATATATATATATATGCAAAAAAATGGAATATACTGAAGGGTACACAAAGGCTTATGTACCTCTGTACCGATCTTTACATGTCGTACACACGCAGCTCTGCTCCGTACACCTCGTACACACGCAGCTCTGCTCCGTACACCTCGTACACACTCGGCTCCGCTCCGTACACCTCATACACACTCGGCACAACTCCGTACACCTCGTACACACTCGGCTCCGCTCCGTACACCTCGTACACACTCAGCTCTGCTCTGTACACCTCGTACACACTCGGCTCTGCTCCGTACACCTCGTACACACTCGGCTCTGCTTCGTACACCTCGTACACACTCGGCTCTGCTCCGTACACCTCGTACACACTCGGCTCCGCTCCGTACACCTCGTACACACTCGGCTCTGCTCCGTACACCTCGTACACACACGGCTCTGCTCCGTACACCTCGTACACACTCGGCTCTGCTCCGTACACCTCGTACACACTCGGCTCTGCTCCGTACACCTCGTACACACTCGGCTCTGCTCCGTACACCTCGTACACACACGGCTCTGCTCCGTACACCTCGTACACACTCGGCTCTGCTCCGTACACCTCGTACACACACGGCTCTGCTCCGTACACCTCGTACACACTCGGCTCTGCTCCGTACACCTCGTACACACACAGCTCTGCTCCGTACACCTCGTACACACTCGGCTCTGCTCCGTACACCTCGTACACACTCGGCTCTGCTCCGTACACCTCGTACACACACAGCTCCGCTAGGTATACCTCGTACACACACGGCTCCACTCCGTACACCTCGTACACACACGGCTCTGCTCCGTACACCTCGTACACACACGGCTCTGCTCCGTACACCTCGTACACACACGGCTCCGCTCCGTACACCTCGTACACACTCAGCTCTGCTCCGTACACCTCGTACACACACGGCTCCACTCCGTACACCTCGTACACACACGGCTCTGCTCCGTACACCTCGTACACACTCGGCTCCGCTCCGTACACCTCGTACACACAGCTCTGCTCCGTACACCTCGTACACACTCGGCTCCGCTCCGTACACCTCGTACACACTCAGCTCTGCTCCGTACACCTCGTACACACTCGGCTCTGCTTCGTACACCTCGTACACACTCGGCTCTGCTCCGTACACCTCGTACACACTCGGCTCTGCTCTGTACACCTCGTACACACACGGCTCTGCTCCGTACACCTCGTACACACTCGGCTCTGCTCCGTACACCTCGTACACACACAGCTCCGCTAGGTATACCTCGTACACACACGGCTCCGCTCCGTACACCTCGTACACACTCGGCTCCGCTCCGTACACCTCGTACACACTCGGCTCCGCTCCGTACACCTCGTACACACTCGGCTCCGCTCCGTACACCTCATACACACTCGGCTCCACTCCGCTACTCATGTGACCCCTGACTCCTCCCCTCATGTGACATCATCACAGGTCCTGTAAGCACAGAGCATTTCATCTTCCCCCATTCAGGTCTCTACAATATCGGATCCTCTCACATCTTCTATACAAGAGAATTCTCCTGATTGACCATCAAGGATGGATCTGGACAGGGACAAGATGGCGGAGAGGATCTTCCACCTCACCCTAGAGATCCTCTTCCTTGTTACTGGAGAGGTGAGAGATTGTGATGACAATGTCACATGACATCATTCTTATCTATGGACAGAATAACAGATGACAGAACTGGAGAGGTGAGGACTCTGGAAATGTCTGGAGACTGGAGATTTATTAATGTGTCTCTCCATAACCAGGATTACACAGTAGTGAAGAGCTCTAGTGATCTGTGCTGTCAGGACCCTGTGTCTGAGGGAAGAGCCCTGAGCCCAATCACGGGGCCTCCACCTCACCCCCTGATACATGAGGACATCAATGACCAGAAGATCCTACAACTCACCTACAAGATGATTGAGCTGCTGACTGGAGAGGTGACACTGCTGGGAATGCTGCTGCTGGGACATTATACAGTAACGCTATGAAGGGATCGGGGAAAGATGACAATGGTATCATTGTATGTGTCAGGTTCCTATAAGGTGTCAGGACGTCACCGTCTATTTCTCCATGGAGGAGTGGGAGTATTTAGAAGGACACAAAGATCTGTACAAGGACATAGTCATGATGGAGGTTCCCCGGCCGCCCCTCACATCACCAGGTAATAGACAGGACTAAATACACACGGCCTATAATGATCTGTCTGTAAAGAATGAATTCAGTCCTGTATGTGTCTCCTCCAGGTCTATCCAGTAAGAGGACAACACCAGAGAGATGTCCCCGTCCTCTTCTCCCACAGGACTGTAAACAAGAAGATCCCGATGTTCCTCCGGATCATCAGGTAGATGGAGAGAAGGTGTGATGAGATCTCCCTATGATGTGTAGACGGCTGTGAAGGTCTTGTGCTCAGTCTTGTTTTATCCTCCAGTATTCTATGTTTTATACTTGTGTAATGAGAACGGTGGAGATGGCAGATTACAGCTGATCATAGATGGGACTTCTCCATCTGTCTGTGACTTTTACAATCTTTGTTTCAGGGTGAAGATCTGCCCCATATTAATACTACAGAGATATATGTGAGGGGGGATGATGATCTGCCCCATATTAATACTACAGAGACATATGTGAGGGGTGATGATGATCTGCCCCATATTAATACTACAGAGACATATGTGAGGGGTGATGATGATCTGCCCCATATTAATACTACAGAGACATATGTGAGGGGTGATGATGATCTGCCCCATATTAATACTACAGAGACATATGTGAGGGGTGATGATGATCTGCCCCATATTAATACTACAGAGACATATGTGAGGGGTGATGATGATCTGCCCCATATTAATACTACAGAGACATATGTGAGGGGTGATGATGATCTGCCCCATATTAATACTACAGAGACATATGTGAGGGGTGATGATGATCTGCCCCATATTAATACTACAGAGACATATGTGAGGGGTGATGATGATCTGCCCCATATTAATACTACAGAGACATATGTGAGGGGTGATGATGATCTTACAGATGACAGCGCAGGTGAGTAGTTTCCTCTATAGTTACTTATTCACCGGTTGGTACAATTACATGTTCCATTTTGTAGCTTCTATTGAGTCCTTACTCTGTTCTGAGCTTAAATCCCTGAGGGTCTAAATCTGACTACTGAGAATATAGCGAAATAATCTCATAAATTGGTGTTAAAATACTTTTAATATATTTAATCATATTTATTATTCGATTTTTATATATCTAGTTAGGATTTTTTCAGTTAAATTTTTTTTTACTATAATCTCACAAACAATAGTGACTTTAAACTATAATCGTATATTGTTTCTATGTTGTAAAGATGATTTTATTGGAGTGATATAGCATTTATTTTATGTTCTTTTTTTTAAACCATTAGGTCTTTATTCAATTTTTGATAGAAATCAATTACAACAGGTAGTACAAGTACCATAAACAAGGATTACAAGTACCATAAACAACCATATAGCTAACAACACTAGAGGATAGGGTAGGATAAAGGGAAGGGATAGCATCAGAGATATGGCTCAAAGTATCAGGCATAAAGTTAGAAGGCAGTTGTTCACGGCAGAAAATACACATGTCTCAAATAGGAATTTTAACAGTGTTATAGTGAGAGCACACCCAAGGATCCCACCAATTCAGCACTCTCGTTTTATGAGATAAGTCAGGCGCTAAGGTTACTTCATATGAAAAGTGTAGATTCAGACGCGCAGTTAAGTCCTCAAATGTGGGGGTCGTAGAAGATCTCCAGTGGCTGGCTATACATTGACGAGAAACTATTAGGACATTCGTGATCACCGGTTTCAGTAGAGAAGGAAAGGAGTCTATTCTTACTCCCAACAATGCTAAAGGGTCGTCAAGCATCAAAGGAAGACCCGTCAGTCGAGAAAGGAGAGACTCTACCACCCTTCAAAAGATTATTAATTAAGTGGACACCACTATGGAGTTTGAGTTACATAAAATATAACTTTTATTATTAGTATAAAAGCAGACACATAAACGTTATGATACGAAGCACAAGGAAATTCCAAAAGCAACTGCAGTGGAGTAGTAACCCCCTGGGTTAAACCGTGCACCGTAAGGTACAATTCACAATAAGGTTAAGTTACACAGTAAGGAGTGTGTTAACAGACAATTTAAGGAAAAATACCATTGCATCAATCACTCACCCATGGTGTACTTTTGTGATGGACCTGAACGGTTACCCGGGGGGCCCTGTCCTGCAGCACGCCCCTAACAGCTGTTTCGCCGCTGCTTGGTCGCAGGGGCTAGTTCTCAGTGTGATTCTAGGCTGTTAAATACACTGCCACTAAGTGCCGCCGCCCGCCCTGCACGGCGTCATTTCCGCCTGTCATAAAGCAGAGCCTAGTGATTATGCAGGCGCCGGACGTCATGAAGTCATCGGCGCGCATGCGCAATACACCCGTCGGTGCTTTTAAAACATAGAGCGATGTGCACATCTTGAAAAAATACTCGCGGCGGCCATTTTGTTGAAGACTTGGTTGGACTAATTAACCTAGACGAATCTACTGGTCATATGACCACATCTTTTGGGACATATGGAAGGATTTGTGCATACTAGGCTTTGCTATCATGCAGTGGAGAGTGACATTCATACAAACAGGCATACCCAAGCATACTTTTATATGACAAGTGTTTTAAAAGTGCGTATACATATATTCAACAGTATTATTATATAAAAGTTAAAAATAGTGAGTGTACAAGAAATTATTATATACAAAAAGGGGGGTTACGACACAGTACCAGCTGTGAATAAGTGATAAATAAGCACATCTCATTTTTCTACTAATATTATTACATCATATAAACATACAACAACCAGTTTAAGAGCATGTATTCATTTACATTATTGACAACCCTCTTTTATAAACATGATGACAACCACCGATTTTTGCTTCTCCATATGTTTCCTTAAAGAATATTCCAAGATGTTAGATGCCCCATAGATTAATTTTCATTGTAAAAAAGTATGCTTGGGTATGCCTGTTTGTATTTTTTCAAGATGTGCACATCGCTCTATGTTTTAAAAGCACCGACGGGTGTATTGCGCATGCGCTTTATGACAGGCGGAAATTACGCCGTGCAGGGCGGGCGGCGGCACTTAGTGGCAGTGTATTTAACAGCCTAGAATCACACTGAGAACTAGCCCCTGCGACCAAGCAGCGGCGAAACAGCTGTTAGGGGCGTGCTGCAGGACAGGGCCCCCCGGGTAACCGTTCAGGTCCATCACAAAAGTACACCATGGGTGAGTGATTGATGCAATGGTATTTTTCCTTAAATTGTCTGTTAACACACTCCTTACTGTGTAACTTAACCTTATTGTGAATTGTACCTTACGGTGCACGGTTTAACCCAGGGGGTTACTACTCCACTGCAGTTGCTTTTGGAATTTCCTTGTGCTTCGTATCATAACGTTTATGTGTCTGCTTTTATACTAATAATAAAAGTTATATTTTATGTAACTCAAACTCCATAGTGGTGTCCACTTAATTAATAATTGCGAGGAGTGTTACTTACTTCCAGTTATATATACACCTTATAGGAATAATGCATCCTTAATCATGAGAATTTTTGTGGATATAAGGTGTATAGTGATTTTGTATATTTACACCCTTCAAAAGAGCAGCAACCTCGGACACTCCCACCATGAATGCGACGCCGTCCCTATCAGGTGACAACCCTTCCAACACAATGGTGAGCTGGAAGATCTTCCACCCCCAAATCTAGATATATGGGCCGGGGTCATATACCAATCCAATTGCAACTTTTTCGCTTGCTCCAGATGGTTTATAGATGATGTGTAAAAGCTGCATGGCTAGAAGCCGAATGCCAGTCCTCGAGAGATACCGAAAATGATAGTCTGGATTCCCACTTAAACATGAATGGCAATTTGGCCCCAGATCTATGGGAAAGAAGAGCTTTATAGATTTGGCCACTCCATGACGACTGTGGCCACTTTGTTTGAAAAGTGCTTGTAATGACAGTCTCTTATGGGAAAGACAATCGAGGACAAAAAATGCCTACGTTGAAGGTACTGGAAATAAAATGTCGGTGATAATGAATATTTAGCAGCTATGGAGTCAAAGGAAAGGATTCCCCCTTGGTCCATCACATCATCCAAAAGAAGAGCGCCACCCGCTATCCAAGAAGCTAAAGAAAGGGAGCCTAACAAGGCCTCTATAGCTTGTAGAGAAACATAGCGAAATGGAAAGGGAAAATAAATTCTGCTCAAACGGGACCAAAGCTTTGGTATAGCTTTCATGGGTAGCAGGTATGTGGGAGAGTCAGAGTATTGTAGGATATTCATCTCCAAAAGGAGTTTGGTAGATTTGCGAGGAGCCAGCCAAGATTCCATTAGTAGCCAAAGTGAGGAGGGGGATTCCACCCACCAAATCTTTGCTATCTCAAGCAGTGTTGCATTGTAATAGGAGGCGATGTCAGGAACACCAACCCCACCCGCAGCATAGGGGAGGGTGAGTGTGGACATAGCAACCTGGTGAGGCTTGCCAGTCCAAATGAATCGGCCTATTGCCGACTGGAAAAGATTGAGGTATTTACGAGGGGAAAATATGGGAATACATCTCATAAGGTATAACATTTTTGGGAGTACAATTCACGAAACGAAAGAAGACTTTATGAAGGCGCTCAGAAATGCCACTTCTCTTTCTGACAAATTTGCAAAAATCGAAGTCTTCCCGGATCTATCTCCAGGAACATTAGCGCTCAGACGTGCCTTTAAACCCTATACCCGTATTTTAAGGGACAAGGACATTGGATATAGATGGGGTTACCCCACAAGGTTGATCATCCAGAAAGATGATGCTTCGTTAGTCTGTCTGGCCCCCAAACAGGCGGAGAAGCTGCTTACACAGTGGGGCATTCATCTTCCGAGATCCCAATCCTCGCTGTCTTCACCTGGATCTGGAAGAGCTTCAAGCTGGAAACACCTGAGAAGGAGGATTGACCCAGACTGGTCGGTGGCCTGATTCAGTCACTATGGAGACATTTGGACACTTTGCCCGAGGACTTTCTTCCTGGACTCTTGTATATTCCAGGTTACCCGCTTTCCTTTCTTTACCCTCCAGCCTTTTTTTCTTCCCTTCCAAAACCCCTCTTGTCCCTCTATTTTCCTCCCTTTTCATTCCTTTTTCCTCTTGCCCTCCCCCCTTACCTTCCCAGTTGTACTTTTACTCCTCTCTCTTTTATATTATTTTTCTCCCCTTAGCTCACGTTTTTGCTGGGATATTTGCCCCAGACGAGCGAGTTTTTCCGCTCTTTCCACGGTTCTATTTTTTGCTGTGCGCTTTTCCCAAGTCCATTTTATCATGTGGGCTATGGGAAAAGTGCACAGGGAACTGCACAAAGAATTGACATGTCTATTCTTTTTACGCACGCGCTTTTGCAGTCAAAGCGCATGCGTAAAAAAACATGCAAAAGCGCAACATGTGAACGCATTTTTGCAAAACCTATAGGATTTGCTGGACTGCGTATCCATAATTGCATTTCACTGCATTTACACTTGCATTAAAACGCAGCATAGAGGGTGTGGCCTAGCTATGGAGGAGTGAGAACGCTGGTTTGCCTAGTTCCCAATCCTGGACCTATTGCCAATGGCTTATAACCCAGACTAAAAGCTCCAAAAAGCAGAATATGAACAGGAGGAGATCGGGGAGACCTCAGGGACACATACCACAAGCCTGCTCAGATCCTGGGACGTCCATTCAGCAGTATTTCGGAGCACTGCAAGACACAGAGGTTCCAAGATGGCCATGGAAGCAGGGAGCCGCAGGGTGGAGAGGACTGCTGACACAGGAGATGTGACACCGATTCGGCAGGCGCCTAGAGGAGAGTAAAGTCAGTTGCTGCACACTCGAATCAGAGAGAAGGGGTACAGACAAGAGGCTCCAGCAAGCTAATGGCAGGAGAGACGATTGCCGAGCATGGAGATGTAAGGTACAGGGGAGATAGGGGAGATCCGCCATGGCAGACCACGCAGCCTGAGGGCCTGGCCGTGAGTACAGGGGGAGTTCAGAATCCAACACTATCTATATAGCTCTCCATAGCAATGCATGAGACCACATCTGCCTCTCTGGAGGAGTCAAACAGCGAAAGAGGTTGCTCCTATATTGGGAACTCTGTAGGGGGACACATGGAGGGAAGAAGAAATTCTACCCCTATAGGCCTCCAGATAGAACATACTGGGCCACCTATTCTGACCCACGTGCAATACTACCATCAAGAGGGATATACTCATAGCCAAGGAGTGCTAGCTGAACTAGGAGACCTCAGAGCTCGCATGGCCTCCATACCTACCATGAAGGATATGGAGTCATATATACTGCGATTAGAACAAGTATATCGCAGTGAATTATCCACCCTGAGAGGGGAGGTGGAAAAAGTAAATGTGAGGGAACAAGATCACTCTCACAGACTTTGAGCCTTAGAGGCAACATGCAGGTCCCAACGAGAACTTTTGGACAGACAATCCAATCAGATACAAGGATTAATTGAAGCTATGGACAATAATGAGAACAGAGGCCGTAGAAATAATATAAGAATACGTGGTCTCCCCGAGTCCGTCGAATCTAGGAACCTCCCTAAAGTGCCCCAGCCCCTATTCAACGAAATTCTACGGAATCCCCCTACAAACGAGATCAAACTGGATAGGGCACACAGAGCCCTGGGGTCTAAACCTAAAGATCTTGAATGTGATCTGCAGAGTGCACCACTATGTGTTAAAAGAAGCCATTATGAATAAAATCCATAATGGGATACAATGCAGGTTCCGAGACACCAACCTCCTTATTCTGCCTGATTTATTGGCTGACCAGGGGTGTAACTACAATAGGTGCAGGGGTTGCGATCGCACCAGGCCCTGCAGCCTAGGGGGGCCCCAAAAGTCCCTTTGGCCTATAGAAAAAGAGTAATGCTATTAAAGATTTGCAATAATTGGGGGCCCCGTTGGAACTTTCGCTTTGGGGCCCCTGGGCCTGAAGTTACGCCACTGCGGCTGACCCTACAAAAAAGGAAAGTCATGCAACCCATATTGGATATACTCAAAGACCATGACATACCAAATAGTTGGGGCTTCCCATTTAAGCTCCAAGTGAGGTGCTGGTCGCATGCATATTCTCTGTACCCCAGCTGATATGCCATCTTTTACGGCTTCCTTTGACATACCACCGGTTGAGATTAGGGGATGACCGGACTTCCCTGTGCGAGCTCCAGAGGGATTACTCCAAAGGCCCAGAAACACCCCTCACCGCTCAGATGAGCTGATAAGAGAGATGACGCCACGCCGCTGAGACGAAGAGAAGTACACAAGTGACTGACCTGTGCCCCTCTCTTTTTTGTCTTTTTGGGAAGGAACCTCCGTTGGATCTATTTTCCTTTCTTCCTTTTGAGTTGCTGATTCTAAGCTGCAAAAATGCCTTTTCGTTTAACTGTTGAATTTGTACGTGTTGTGGCCTAGACAAATGTGGCACCCCTGCAGGGATTGCCACAGGACCCACCGGTGCAGGGAAGGATGTACATCTTGGCACACACAGCACACTACACTTTCCACCCCAGGCCTGAAGGGGGAGCTCCACTTGCTGCCTTAAGCAAGATTCCCTAGAAAGATCCAGACCTGAGGGGAGGAGTAGGTAAGTCAGACCCTGAAACAGAAAAGACTGACACCGGAGCTGTGTAGTACCCTAGAAAGGGATGGAGGCAAGTGGAATGTGCAGATGGCATGCTGAAGTCAGCCTGTGCGCTGAGCGCACCCAGCTCTACGTCACCGGAAGTGACGCGATGACGGCAACACGTGACCCGCGTCATAGTGATGCAGCAATAGACGGGGAAATTCAAACATGCCTGCGCTCTGGCACCAGCATTACACCCATTAGGGCGTCATTTTAGCACCGAAGCGGGGGCAGCGCGGCCCAGGAGATTCTGTCTACCCAACAAAGGAAAATATAAGTGTACAAAATTGATTTATTCAACTTGTACACATCACTAAAATTTCAGACAGGGATGGGTATTTTAGTAGTTTTAGGCTGCAGGGACAGGTATTCATAGGTTAGGAGGGCTAGATTAGGTGACAGGTTCCCTTTAAGGAATATGCTAAGACTATAGCTGATTGTTTGAAAGTTCAATATTCCAGGTCTCCTATATTCCCCCCCTTTTTTTTCTCTTTTTTTTCTTCTTCTCCCCCTTCCCCCCTGTACCCCCTCCCTTATGATATACAAAGAGTTCAATATGGTAGATAGGTTTATTTTACTATGGTAGACAGCTCTAAATGTTTACGATAATATATCACGCATTCATGTAATAGAGTATATGTCATCCTTATAAGGTCCAGGACGGGAGACTCCTTGGTAAGAAGACCTTCGCCCTAACAGGGATAATTGAACCCCCTACAATATACATTGTATATTAATAACTGTTTGTTAATCTCGTTATATAGGTATATATTACAGTTACCTGTTCTTGACGTCGTTTCTTTCTTTTCTTTCTATTTCTATTCCTCTCTTCATTCTTTACCTATCCCATTTGACCCTATACCCTTTCAGGTCTAGAGGGAACAGCGGATATATCTGTTTCTGGTTGCAGAGGACGGACTCCCGACTATAAGTCTATCGTGCACCCACATTCTCAAGGACCAATTAGTGAGTATTCAGCTGTAAGAGCTTCTCCGCTATATAGAAAAGAAATCACACAAGATCTGCCCTTTCCTGTGCTATTGTCTGGTGGAAACCTGCATACGATATGGCTCAGCTCAAATTGGGGTCTCTCAATGTTAGAGGATTTAACACGCCTCAGAAGAGATCACAAGTTTTGCAAGATATGCAAAAACAAAATATTTTGATTTTGTTATTGAAATGGAGTCCGTGGAGCCTCGTTTAAGAGTCCCGTGTTTGAGACTCTTAAACGAGGCTCCACGGACTCCATTTGCATATTTAATTTCCCAGGGGCAATGCACCATGGATTTCACTGTGTTTGAGCACTTTAACCGGCTGCCCGCACTGTTTTGCTCGACTGGTCTCTCTGAGATCATTGAGAGCTTTGTGTTGATTTTATTATTGCAAGAGACACATTTTAAACTGGGCCATATCCCGGGTATTAGCAACCGCCATTACACTTCGTGAATACACAATCCTGACCCGGAAACACGATCTGGTGGGGTGTCTATCGCACTCCATAAAACACTGATCCACTCTGTTACGGACAGTAGAATAGACTCAGAAGGTAGATACATTTTTCTGAAAATCAATGTACACTCCATGACCTTCACCATTGTTAATTGATACTTACCTAATAAAGACCCGCTGTCAGTATGCATATCTCTACTCTCATCCTTGGCTGATGTCGAGCCCCAGGCCCTGGAGTAGTCGGGTATCAGGCTCGGTGAGGGTGTTTGGGATGTCACGGGTGGCAGCGCCTGATCCCGTGGCCTGGGTGACACTTCAAAAAGGCACGTAATTACAGGGGATTAGAAGTTATTGTATAGTTCACGTGACACCACCTGTAGTACCTGGTGATGGGTCACCAGCGCCGCCACAGTCCGCCGGAGGTTGATGGGATTGCAGCTAAGTTGGCCAAGCCCCCTACAGGTAGGGCTGTTCCTCCGGGGCAGAGTTCCTGAAAAGGAACAAGTTGATGTAGGAAAACACACACAGGCAAAATCACTTTCTCTCGGGTACTTTACTGTCAACTTGTAGCAGCATCAGACACAGTTCACAGTTCAGCATTAGATGTTACAAATAACAGGTAGCTTTACGGGTGGCTGCAAGTGGATCCCAGGTGGTATGGTGGAACCCTTGGTGTACCTTCGTTGACAAACCCGTGTCCGTTCTTCCCTGCCTAGGATGGGCCTATAGCCAGTAGCTCCGTGTAGGTAGTACCAGGGGTCCTCTCCTTCGTGGTGAGGAAGCAGGCAGATCGCACCACTGGCAGGGTGCTGCGGCTGGTAATCAAGCCACAGCAGCCGGTTGCCGACTGCAAAGCTGAACTCTGGCCGGATCCTCGGGCCCGGCATTCCCGTGGTGGGCTGGAGTATCCCCTGGAGTATGGTCGCTCTACTCTGAGGATCTCCCTTTCTCTCTAGGGCCCGGACTTCTCTCGTCGGGCACCCTCTTCCGGGACCTCCTCAAGGCCCCTTCTTCTTCCCTCCGGTTCGGCTTGAAACCGCCCCGGTTTGACCTTCCGCCTCGTTCCAATTAGTCAGAGCCTTTCTAACTCCTTTCCTCCTCCATCTAGCCCAAAGACCAGGGACCACCTAGCAAAGCCAGACCTACTGGCCCTCCTGCCAAAGGCTAAAGACTTCCTTGATCCCCCTTGAGGTGAATATATCCCCTCCCGGGTAACCTCCCACCGCTCATCTAATATGGGAGTGCTGGGAATGGGTCCCACCCACCATCCTAGGTTCCACCTGCAGCTGGAGTATTTACACGTATTTTATGGGTGTAGTACCCCTCTGTGACGCCTGCACATGCGGGGCGCCACATACCCCCCTGATGGAATATACTCGTCCGCGAGTATCTGTACCTGTTACCGGGAAGTGAAAAAGCATTTTTCTTTTTATATTCAACATCAACGAGTAAACTATTTACAATCAAGCATATTTGGATTTCTTCCTATTGCTAGGAGGCACTATTCTTCAAACGTTACACATATAGACATTGCAGTAACTAGTATAACAGACCCCACGGTCCTCGGGTCGCCTGTTGGCAAAGTTATTACTCCGGCTATGACTATCTGCATAAAGACATAATCTAACTTGGCCCAACGGGGACCGGTACTAACTACGCGGGCCCAGCGGTAATGTATTGTCCCGCACAGTCCAGGGGCCACTGCTCACAAACGACACATCATCAACAATGGGAAAGTTCAAAAATAAAGGTCTCTGTATCTTCAGATCAAAAACACATACGGGGACACACTCTTCATTCAGGGATTCAAAAAGAAAGGCAAAAATAAAGGGGCATGGTTGCTGAAAAAGTAGGGGCTATTATACAGTGCAATGTCTCAACAATGGGATTCTATTGCTGGCGAGAGATCCTTATGGCAAACCAGCCTAAGGGACCTGGGTAGCATTCAAATGTAACCTGCTCACCTTGGTATAGATCTCTGTCCGGGTGTTCTCGCCGCAGGTACGATGCTACATCTCTTCTAGCAAAGAAAACATCGTCTTGAAGTCCGGGTTCTCTAAGAAATCCCCATCCTTCATCCTGGTACACCAAACAACAGTTCCTTGGTGGCGTAGTTCTACTGGACGCGGGGGCTGTGATCTTGCCTCGTCCAGTAGTCGCTATGGGTTCCTCACTGCTGCCGCTGCCATGCGGTCCACCATGCAGCTTCTATGGTGCTCCCTCCCGTGGCTCCTTCAACGTCCTCCGGCTCCTTGCAGTCTGTCTCGTCATCCTCTGCTTCAACAATGACGTCTGGGTCAGTAGGGGACGTCCGTGCTGCCTCCAGCCGTAGGTAGCTGCTGGTGCGGGACGATGGTGTTGACGGGGTTTAGTCTGGACTCCCGTGTCCCAGATCTGGACGGGTGGTGGTATGGGTGGTAACGAGGCACGGTACTCCACAACTGCTTGCTCTGCTACCGCTGCCTCTCGCGCTTCACGGCCTTCTCTCATCGTCATCAGTTAATAGGCCTGCTCCGCACTCCACCTTCTGCACAGCCACGTCAGTGCTTCTTCCATGTCCTGGCGGAGCCGTCCAAACGTGTCCCTCCAGTAGTCAGCATCCCCCTCTAGAGTTAAGAGGGATGCTGCTGCCAGGTCTCCTTGCGCAGCTCTGGCTTGCTCCTCAAGCTCGTGCAGTATGTCTCTCCAACGAGGTGCTGCAATGCACAAAGGAGCCTGGGAATGGGAGTGCTGGAAATGGGTCCCACCCACCATCCTAGGGTCCACCTGCAGCTGGAGTATTTACACGTCTTTTATGGGTGTAGTACCCCTCTGTGACGCCTGCACATGCGGGGCGCCACATACCCCCCTGATGGAATATACTCGTCCGCGAGTATCTGTACCTGTTACCGGGAAGTGAAAAAGCATTTTTCTTTTTATATTCAACACGCCTGCACATGTGGGGCGCCACACTGACTTTGCTGAAAGGACGCTAATTGTGGGTGGGGATTTTAATTTCACTCTTAATCCCAAAGTAGATGCATCCCCCGGGACGCCAGATATCCTCTAACAGGAAATTAATTACCGCTAAGAGACTTATTCAAAGACTCTGCTTGGTGGATATATGGCGAGCTATACACCCATCCGAGCGTGATTATACATACTTCTCACATGCACATGTAGCAGAATTGATTTATTTTTAGTAAGCCAACATGCTCTGACTTGGCAGGCCCGTGCCTCGGTGGGGCAAATATGCTGGTTGATCCACGCACTTGTCTTTTGCCAGTTTACACTCTCGGGGGGTCGCTCAGTGGACATGGCATTTAAATGACAACTTGTTAAATGACAACCTGTGTTCCTCTGCAATTAAAGATGCAATCTCAGAATTCTTCAAAGTGCATGAGTCTGATCCCACAGGCCTCCCATATAAATGGGAAGCGTTGAAATGTGTAGTGAGGGGCGTCATGATCAAATATGGGGCTCGACTCAAGACGGAAAAGGCTCAAAGAGTGACCCTCCTGATGAAAAAGATCTCGGACTTGGAGTATTCCCATAAACAGACTCTATCACAGATGATCTTGGCTTACGTGATAGTTACTACAGACGAATTGAGATCCATCATTGATCAAAAGTATTTGAGACTTAGAACAAGATTCCATAGGTTCATGTACGAACATGGAGATAAATGTGGGAGACCACTAGCCAGGGTGTTACACCACAAAGGCTGTCCTGGACATGTACCTCAAATCCACCAACCCGGGGATGAATACTCAAAACCCAGACGAAATGTTTAAAATATTCCTTGACTACTATGAACAATTATATAATATAAAAAACCACTGACGATATGGACCCAAGACTGGCTACTAGCAGGACTGACTCCTACATTAAGAGAACAGCTCTACCAACCTTAGACGCTTCCAATGTAGAAGCTTTAGAAGCGGATTTCTCTGAGGAAGAGGGAGGGAAATGCACCAGCCCGGACGGCTTCTCCCCCAAATTTTTTAAACAGTTTGGTCCCCAGATCGCCCCTTCTTTAACAAAGGTCTTCAGTGCGATATCTCCGGACTCTCCTTGGGCCACCCAATCATTGGAGGCTCATATTAGTGATATCCCTAAGTCTTAAAAAGTCATTATCTCCCGCCTGCATTACTGCAACCTCTTGATTTTTTTACATATTAACTTCATGATCTGTAGCTTCCCTTTTAACACTTTTGCACCACTATAATCTTTTTTAAACTCTGCTGCCCGAGTTATCCACCTGTACCCCACTATTCCCCGACCTTTCCTCTATGCCAATCCCTTCACTGACTTCCCAGCGACCATAGACTATAGTTCAAAACCCTAACCTTAACCTACAAAGCCATCTGCAACCTGTCTCCTTTGTACATCTTAGACATGGTCTCCCGGTACTTACCTGCATGTACCCTCCTTCTCTCCTGCCCTCTTATCTCCTCTTCCCACAACAGCATACAAGATTTTTCCTGTGCATCTCCCATACTTGTGAATTCTCTGCCCCAGCATATCAGACTCTGGCCTACCTTGGAAACCTTCAAAAGGACTTAAACCTGAAGACCCACCTCTTCCGATAAGACTACAACCTGCAGTAGCCTTCAGTCCACTATACCGCCTCACAACCCGCTCCACCCTCATCTACTGCATCCTCACCCATAATAAAAAAGCAAGAAAAACGAGCTGCAACTTACCAGTCAGTACAGTCCAATTTATTGTGCAATTATCGGGTACATCAGTGAAGGGAGGGGGTGAAGAATCAACGGATTACGGTGCCATTTTGTGCCTCTATAAAGGACCTGTAGAAGTGCTGAGGCGCGAAATGGCACCATAGTCCGTGGATCCATCACCCCCTCCCTGCACCAAAGTACCCGATAATTGTACGATATATTGGACTGTGCTGACCGGTGAGTTGCAGCTCGTTTTTCTTGCTTTCTTTCTTATGGATCATTGAATGCGGCTTACAGCTTTGAGCGAGCACCCCGGTATGGCGTCAGTGCCCCGCTGTCAGTAGTGTTCAAGTGCAGAGTGATGACCCTGAAGGTTGTAATGAAGTGCTTGGTCTATTTCTCCTGTATATACTTGTAATGTTCATGATTATTGTACTTGTCTCTATTGTGTATACCATGGGATAAATGCATAATTATAAAAAATAGACAGGGTTTTTTAACCCTCTTTTAATCATGTAGATGCTGCTATCGCAATTAATAGCTGCATCTAAAGGATTAATTGGCCCAGATTGGGTCCAAAACTGATTCGGGCCAGTGTCACAGGGGTCAGCTGTCATATGCTGGATTTTTGATCACTGTGGGGCGCTACACACTTAATCTTCAGCACTATGAAAAAGTGGCACTGAGGATTAAGGCCCTTTAACGGTCACTGTGAAAAGGCATGTCAGCAGACATAAGAGGGTTAATATCACAATCTATTTTCCCTTGCATTGATTTTTGCAGTTTGTACCCCTTGAATTTCAATACAAATTGTTTCAGAAAGTCATCATTTCTAAAAAAAAAAATATTTTTTTTCTTGTCAGATGACTGTGCATCGGAGGGACATCTACCATTTACTAATTTTGAAGCAGCTGATTATGGTATCACGCCATATATTTATGAAGGTCATGACATAATTCCAGGTATACCCCCAGCCCCTCACAACAGAAATCTATCATCCATTCCTTATCAACTGGTCCTATCTTCTGATTCATTACAGACTGTTAGGCAAAATGAAAATAACAAAAGGGATGGAAAACGTCAAAAAGCTTATACAGGGGAGAAGCCAATTTCATGTCCAGAATGTGGGAAATGTTTTAGCTTCAAATCAACTCTTGATAAACATAAAAACACTCACACGGGGGAGAAGCCATTTTCATGTTCAGAATGTGGGAAATCTTATGGCCTTAAATCACAACTGGTTAGACATCAGATAATTCACACAGGGGAGAAGCAATTTTCATGTTCATTATGTGGGAAATGTTTTAACAGGAGAGAACATCTTATTGAACATCATAAAATTCACACAGGCGAGAAACCATTTTCATGTCCAGAATGTGGAAATGTTTTAGCAAGAAATCAAATCTTACTGTACATCAGAGGAATCACACAGGGGAGAGACCGTATTCATGTCCAGTATGTGGAATATGTTTTACCCAGAAATCAGGTCTTACTGTACATCAGAGAAGTCACACAGGGGAGAAGCCATTTTCATGTTCAGAATGTGGGAAATGTTTTACCAAAAAATTAAACCTTATCAAACATCAGATAGTTCACACAGGGAAAAGCCATTTTCATGTAATGAATGTGGAAAATATTTTACCTGCGAAACAGCTGTTCTTGCACATCAGAGAAGTCACACAGTGGTGAAGCCATTTTCTTGTTCAGAATGTGGGAAAGGTTTTACCAGGAAATCACATCTTGATGCACATTTTAGAATTCACACAGGGGAGAAGCCATTTTCATGTTCAGAATGTGGGAAATGTTTTACCAAAAAATCAAATCTTACTTCACATCGGAGAATTCACACAGTTAAAAATCCATTGTAATGTCCAGAATGTGGGGATTGTTGCTACGAAGCAACTTTTGTTATGAATCAAAAAATACACACAGAGGAAAAGCCATTTTCACACTGAGAATGGGAATGTTTTAACAAAGAAATTACATTTTCTTAAACATCAGGAAAACAGAAAACAAAGATCTAGTAGACGTATTTAATGATACCATTTTTGGGTAGATGTGATGTCTTCATCTCCTGTTATTGCATTTTATTGTTGTGGCGACCATAAAAATGTAGTTTTGGCGTTTTTACTTTTTCTTCCTGTTACGCAGTTTACCCATCCGATTAACTGGTTTTATATTTTTATTGGGCATTTCTGAATGCAACAATACCAAATTTGTTTATATATGTATATATATATATATTATGGTTTCATGTGCAAAATAATCATTATAATTTGTTATTACTAACCACAGTTAGTTACAATGCCGGGCTCTTCAGCTAGTTGCAAATAAAAGTATATATAGATATATACTTTTAAATGTGTATACACTAAATATATAATTACTAGATGGCGGCCCGATTCTAAAGAATCGGGTAGTTTAGAATCCATATATAGTTTATTTACTAATAGTTAGGGGAGTGGGGTGAAATGAATTGTGTGTATACAGGTGGCTCAGTGGGTAGCAGAGTATACGGTGGCTCAGTGGTTAGCACTGTGCGTTGGCTCAGTGGTTAGCACTGCGCGTTGGCTCAGTGGTTAGCACTGTGCTGTGGCTCAGTGGTTAGCACTGCGCGGTGGCCCAGTAGTTAGCACTGCGCGGTGGCTCAGTGGTTAGCACTGCGCGGTGGCCCAGTAGTTAGCACTGCGCGGTGGCTCAGTGGTTAGCACTGCGCGGTGGCTCAGTGGTTAGCACTGCGCGGTGGCTCAGTGGTTAGCACTGCGCGGTGGCTCAGTGGTTAGCACTGGGCGGTGGCTCAGTGGTTAGCAGCGAGTGCGGTGGGCAGAGTGGTCAGCACAGCAGCGCGGTGGGCAGGGTGGTCAGCACAGCAGCGCGGTGGGCAGGGTGGTCAGCGCAGCAGCAGGGTGGGCAGCGCAGCAGCGCGGTGGGCAGGGTGGGCAGCGCAGCGGCGCAGTGTGGTGAGCGCAGCAGCGCTGTGTGGGCAGGGTGGTCAGCGCAGCGTCGCTGTGTGGGCAGGGTGGTCAGCGCAGTGGCGCTGTGTGGGCAGGGTGGTGAGCGCAGCGGTGCTGTGTGGGCAGGGTGGTCAGCGCAGCGGCACTGTGTGGGCAGGGTGGTCAGCGCAGCGGCGCTGTGGGCAGAGTGGTCAGTGCAGCGGCGCTGTGTGGGCAGAGTGGTCAGCGGTGGGCAGAGTGGTCAGCGGTGGGCAGAGTGGTCAGCGGTGGGGCGGACGGACAGACACACACACACACTCCGATATACTTACCACTGTCCCTGCTTCTTCCCTGCCGCCTGCGTCTTCCTGAGTCCTGCGTTCTGGCGACATGTCACCGCACCCAGGACTGGATCCAATATGGCGTCCGGGAACTCTCGTGAGAGTTCCCGGGCGCCATATTGGATTCAGTCTTCTGGGGGACGGCGACATACTTTTTGCAAGATGGCATCCGGGAAGACTCGCGAGACTTCCCGGACACCACCTTGGAGAAAGTATGTCGCCGCCCCTGGAGCCGTGGATCCAATATGGCGTCCGGGAAGTCTCGCGAGACTTCCCGGATGCCATATTTGATCCAGTTCTCCAGGGGCGGCGACATGTCGGCGACGGAGAAGATGGAGGAGAGGTGGTAAGTATAGGTGACTGTGTTTTTGGTGTGTGGTGTGTGTGTGTGTGTTAGGGGCGGCCGTAAGCGTAGCGGGCTCTATGAGTCCCGGCTCCCGCTTACGGCCGTCATCTTGGCTCACCCTGAGCGGGTATAGCTCTGCCGGACGTTGGGAGAAAGTGACGGATGTCACGTCACAAATCCCTCCGGCTTTTATATATAAGATATTACTGTGAATAGTTGGTGAATTCATGGGATGAATAGTATACTTACTAATATGTGAGTAGGATAAATAACTCACATATTAGTAATTATACTATTCATCCCATGAATTCACCAACCATTCACAGTAATATAATTATATATTTAGTGTATACACATTTATATATTGTTACATGAAGAATTTATTAAAACTACACTCATCACAATTAGTGCAGATTCTATAATCTTGGGATTATTTTAGATATGTTGCAATTTTTATCCAATTGATATGAAATATGAGAACAGTGACATTTGTTAAAATTTGATATTACACAAAGATTTTCCGATACATACAAAAAATAAAAAAAAAGGTGAAATTCCAGTGTAGTATAGTGGGCTGATCACCTGATAATTGCAAGTTAGGTTCTGATTAAATTCCATTGAGAATGGTGAGTTCCAATAATTCGGACACCATTGATCTGTTGTTTTTAATATTTTTTAATAAAATATTTTTAGTAAAATATTTTAAAATGTTGATTAATTATAAATATTTTTTCTGTATAACAATATGTTTTTGTATAATTGGTTTATACATTTGTATAATTGTTTATGTGTAATTGGTATTTGATGTGTTTCTATATAACCAACATAGCCTGAGATGTAGTGGATTAAATTCCATTTGACGTTACAGCACACTCCCACTGACGTCATGATCATGTGATCAGGGTGGTGCCATCTATTGTCGTATATATACGATGTAATGTGACTGTATCTCCATGCATTCCCTGATGAAGGAGCATAGCAGACTATGAAACGCGTTGTATGGATCCAATAAACCTGAAGTAACTTGAAGCTATTGGCTACGTGTCTTCTGTGGCGGCTCGGACCGGTAACACATTGTCCCTTTGAATCCTGTGACAATGAAGGAGGCATGGCTATGAAGGACGGAGCTATGTGTGCACATACAGTCAATAGGCATTTTTTTTGGAGTGAATGACTGTAAGGCGCGAGGTTAAAATTTCCCCCCAAAACATAGTGATGGACGTCCCCTGAGTCACATGGGGTGTGTGCAAAATTTGGTGATTGTAGATGTAACAGTGCGGATTCCTTTAGTGAACATACATACACACATACATATATTCAGCTTTATATATTAGATGGGTAAAAAGAGGGGTGTATTGAACTTTTGGGGGGGAATTCATTTTTTTTTCTACAATTCTTTATTTTTCATGCCCCTTAGGCCGCCTCAACACTGCGGTGTCTGATCGCTCCTGCATTACATCCATGGCTCTGCACTGCAGAAATGATCGTCTTCAGTCACCGCTCACAGGAAGTGAGTACTGACAGCATCAAGAGTCATCATCTGACCCCACAATGTCAAGACAACACATCACCACCTCATGATCGCGTCATGGGGTTGTCGATGGCGCCTTAGATTGCGCTGATCTGCCTGTGAGCTGCACATGTCGGCTGATGAGATCAGCCAATATGTGCAGGGAATGATGCGAGCTCAGCGTGTGAGAGAGGGAGGCGAGCTAAGACGTACAGCTACAACCTAAGTCGTTAAAGGGTTAACTAAGTTTTCTATTGATATGAAGCCAACATATCAGAGTTAAAGACTTTTAAATGTCTTTTAACCCTGCGTTACACTGAATGTTTTAAAAAGACAAGAATCTGAACGCTATTAAACTTATGCGGTGACCAGGGCTGGCCATTAAATGAGCGCGATCAACAATATTTAAGTCCTTTGGTGCTTGTTTCTGGACTTTTTACAACGGATAATGAAGAATGATGGGCACAGAACCATCACGAGTAGATCCATCTGTCCCCTATAGTATTACGCTATCGGTAGCAGATCTACAGTTTGCTCCGGGCGATGAGCAAAGATTTCTGTTCCACCATAAACATCCAATGACCCGATGATGAGCAGCATTGTGTTCGTTTGTTGGGCAATTGCCGACATATTTACACCTATGAACCCTCATCTCATTATAAATATGGATGCTACATACATACAACACACAGTATATGACTCAAACGTATGTATACACTGAACACACATAAGTATACATCGAACGCACACACACATTGAGCACACACACACACATTCATACACCGAGCACACACATCCATTCCCATCTTTGTCTGTCTGTGTCACACAGCCCGGCTCCTCCGGGGAGAGCTGCTCTTTGTAACCACTTATCCTCTGACCGGGAGACAGGCATTCTGAACACAGGACTCCTTATACTGATTAAAAATGACTTACAAGAGGTTAATAAAATAAGTTTTACAAACTGGAGAGTCACTAAGAAGAACGTGTTCATATGATCATGCACTAAAATGTCATCTTTAGCAAATTCACACTATAGATTATTTTAACAAAAAAAATAAACTTTAAAAGTTACTTTTGAATAACCAAAATGTAACACACAAAACCCTAAAGATATTTCGAATATTTTTTCCAGCTTTTATAGAAAGCTATAAATTGAAGGAAGACCCTGCAGAATTCTCTCCCTCAAAGTCTGACATAGACTCTATCCAACTCCCCTCTCTCAAAAGAAGACCTAAACTTTCTCAACTCTCCCTTCACTGAAGCTGAAATCTTAGCAACAATCAATTCGTTAGCAAAATGCAAATCTCCAGGCCCCGATGGCCTACAAAACGAATATTACTTAAATTTCAAAAACTCTCTTGCTCCATTTCTTACCACGCTTATTAACTCCTCTGCTCAGTGGCGGACCTTGCGACCGCGGGGCCCTGGTGCAGCAGCCGACGGTGGGGGGGAAGGTGCTATCGGGCGTCGGCGAGGACCGGGGGGAAGGCATATGTGCTGCTGCTCCTACCTGCATCGAGCGAGCCGCACAGTCCTGGGAGCCGGGGCAGCAGAGGAGGGGCGGGCTCAGCCAGGAGAAGCAGGAAGCTTCCCTCGGTTAACCCCCTCTCCTGTGCCACAGGGTCATGGGGTCGGCTGGGGGCCCCCCTGCAGGCTTCAGGGGTCCTGGTGCAGCTGCACCACGGTAGGTCCGCCCCTGCCTCTGCTACATGCCAAGACGCTTTCCCAGCAGAAATGCAGGAAGTAATAATCACGGTGATCACCAAAAACAAGGGAGACACCGATAATGTTAGCAACTACCGTCCTATATCACTCCTTAACACTGATTTAAAAATCATCACCAAAACTATTACCTCAAGACTACAAAAAAATCTCTCCTGGACTCCTTCATAAGGATCAAGTAGGATTTGTCCCTCGTAGGGGAACCTCCGATGCCACTAGACGTGCCATTAACCTGCCATCCTATATTGAAAAGACAAAGACTCCTGTCCTGATAGTCGCTATTGACACTGAAAAAGGGGTTGACAGAGTCCATTGGGGCTTCCTTTTTCAAACTTTAAAAAAAAAAGCAGCTTTAAGGGCAATATATTGTGTTGAGGGTCTCAGTTCAATCACAAGTCCATCAGCCACTCCAAATTATATATATATAGGCAATTATGCACGTCTGCACTGCAAGTAAATGATACGGACACCAGAGCCGTCTCAAGCCTTACTCATGCCTACGCCAAATGAGATTAAACACTGCGCAAGCGTTTATTGAAACACATTTTTATACAGAAATCAAAAGATGTGTTAGAATTCTAGAACTTTCCACAAAGTGATCATCTCCTAATTGGTCAATTCTTATCAAATTATTCTAATATCTAAATTCCTCCCTTAATGGGTTGGCTTAGGTCTCAGATGTATTTATGGAACGTGGGCGCCATCTAGTGTATAACAGACAACATGACATCTCCAAATCAAACTATATATATTTTGGAGAAGAGTTGTGATATTTTTAACCCTATAAAGACATTTCATGTCTCCATCCTCAACAATTGTACTCCATCACATCTCTCTATACCAGCCCCTCGGCAAAAATTCTGACCAACAATGTACTGTCAGATAAAATTGCACTTACTAACCGCACAAGACAAGGTTGCCCCTCTCTCCTACCCTCTTTGATCTCTATATAGAACCTCTGGCGGGAAAAAATTTGATCGAATCCCCTAATAAGTGGTATCCAGACACACCAAAGACACTACAAAATTTCTATATTCGCAAATGATATCCTGATAACCCTCTCCAACCCACTTAATTCAATTAGAAAGCTATTGGATACAATTAAACTCTTCTCCAAAATTTCACATTACAAAATAAATTTGACTAAAACCCAAATCCTCCACTTAAACCTTAATCCACGAATACTGGAAACTCTTAAATCAGAGTTTCAATTGGCCTGGGAAAATAACAATGTAAATTACCTTGAAATTAAACTCACTAAACCCTTATCTTCAATTGTAGACTTTAACTTAAATGACATCTACAAAACCTTACAGACCGATATCCTACATCTGGCAAAGATAGAAATATTATGACTTGGCAGAATTAATGCCTATAAAATGAGCCTTTTACCAAAACTTTTATACATCTTCAAATCTATCCCTTTAACTATCCCGAAGAAGTGGCTACAAAAACTACAATCACAGTTGGTCACCTTTGCCTGGGCTAAAAAGAAACCTAGAGGCGCTAGGTCAGTTCTAGAAAAGAACAAAAAGAGAGGTGGACTCGCCCTGCCCAACTTAACTGCCTACTATCTCGGAATTTTAGTTAAACTAAGCCGGAATTGGTGGGCAGATGAGGATGGGCCGACTTGGTTAGCTCTTGAAGAATCTTTGAAACCCCGTGATAAACCTGGCCTGACTACTCTTTCTTACCTATGTGACAAAACTAAGAAACTTCCGGAAGAAATCACTGTAAAATCCGCAATTCTCTCTTTTAGAACACTACTAAAAATCTCTTACAAATCATACCCCACAGTCTCTCCAACCTGGATAGATATAGGCATTTTTGAATTATTATTATTATTTATTTATATAGCGCCATTGGTTCCATGGCACTTTACATAAGGAGTGGGGGTAACAAGGACAGGTACAGTACATATGAACAGTCAATGCTTGCTGATACACGACGGGAGAGGGGTGGGGGAGGACACGATAGGGGGGGGGGGAAGCGCCAAGCGTTTGGTGGAGTGGCGCTGGGTCTCATCATAGGTTGTAGGCTTGTTGGAATAGATGAGTTTTCAGGTTCTTTTTGAAGCTCTTGAGGGTAGGCGAGTGTCTGACGTGCTGGGGGAGGGAGTTCCAGAATCTAGGGGAGGCATGGGAGAAGTCTTGTATGCGGTTGTGGGAGGATGAGATGAGGGGGGAGGAGAGGAGGAGTTCTTGTGAGGAGCGTAGGTTGCGTGCAGGTTGGTATTGGGAGACCATGTCGGAGATGTAAAGGGGGGGCAGGTTGTGGATGGCTTTGTAAGTCGGGGTTAGGATTTTAAATTTAGATCTTTGGGGTGTGGGGAGCCAGTGAAGTGCCATGCGGAGAGGGGAGATAGGGGAGTAGCGAGGAGGCAGGTGGATTAGACGGGCAGCTCAGTTTAGGATAGAGCGGAGAGGTGCAAGGGAGGAGGCAGGGAGACCGGTGAGCAGTAAGTTGCAGAATTGTTGTCTTCGAGATTCAAAATTGACCCATGGAAGAAATTAGGCATCAAATTCATTTCAGATATAATTGATGAAAAGAAAAAACTCATCTCCTTCCAACTTCTCAGAAAGAAATTCCAACTCGACACACCAGAAGAGAAGACATGGAAGAAGATTCTAAATATCAAATTCCCACAATCTAAACTTTTTCCTTCCTCAAATGTTCAAATACCCACGGACCCCCCTCTTCTGGAAAACAGGACATATATATCAAAACTTCAATCAATGTTATAAACTTACCTAGAGTCTGAATCTGGAGACTGGAAAGGCGGGGTCTGGGGCGTGCTGAATGCAAGGATTGGGGAATGGAGCCCCAGAGCCCGCCTTTCCAGTCTCCAGATTCAGACTCTATGTAAGTTTATAACTCATTTTTCTCAATCTTTATAGGGCACTTTTAGGTGAGACAGGGATGTTAGGGATCAGCTAGCAAGGTGCAGGGACAGGTAGTGGTAGACTAGGGGTGTAGAACCACCTGACAGCTTCCCTTTAAAGGAGTTGTCCAGAATTCTATGACTATGACTGATTTCCTTCAAAAACAGCGCCAACCCAGTCTACAGGTTGTGTGTGATATTGCAGTTCCACTCAGTTTAAGGAAGTGGGCCTATGCTGTAATGCCACATGCAGCCAGTAGACAGGGGTGGCGCTGTTTTTGAAAGAATGTAATAAAGTCTTATTAATCCTGGACATATGCATTGTAAGTTCTGCCTGATAAGTGAGACAAATTTAGGAATTAAGGAGATCCCTTAACCCTAAGTACACCCATCATGAATACGTGAAGATTGAAGCCTGCGGGGGGCGCTCCTGCTGCTATTATAAGGCTATTACAAGGATTTTATATTTTTCACCACTGAGCGATTTTTCATTTATTTTTCCAAGAACTCTTATTTTTCCATCCACATAGCCGTATGAGGACTTGTTTTTTGTGGAGCGAGTTGTAGTTTTGAATGACATCATTCATTCTACCACGTAATGTACTGGAGAATGGGGAAAATATTCCAGTGAACTGTACTGAATTTTGCAAAAAAAAAAATGTAATTCCACAATGTTTTTTGAGTTTGCTATTTACCATGTTGAGGATATGGTAAAAGTCACCCCATAAGATGACTATCTAGGTCACCATTTTCTGAGACCTGCAATGGTTTCATTTTGAAGATACAGGGCTATGTGAGGGCTTACTTTTTGTGCCCTGAGCTGACATTTGTACTGATAACATTTTGAGGCAGATACAATGCTTTGATCGCCTTTTATTGCATTTTGTTGAAATGTGGTGGCCCAAATAACATAATTCTGGCATTTTTACCTTTTTCCCATTATGCCATTTACTAATTGGAATAATTTACTTCATATATTGATAGCTTAGATTCTTACGAACGCTGCAATACCAAATATGTGTATATTTTTTTTTATTCCTTTAATGCTATTTTCAATGTAGATCATTTTGTAGACCATTGGGGCCCCCAAGAAAGTGGGGGCCAAGTATAGAAAAAGTAGTGTGTATGAATGACAGTGATCAGAAACACATCCACCAATCACAGAGTGATTATCCAAAATATTCAAATTTTATTATAAAGACACAAAGAGCAGACAATCGTGCAGACAACATGTAATATGCAAAAATTAAAACCATTTAAAAATGTGGTGGGTAAAGCACCATCACACAAGTGCTGTGTGCCCAATGCAATATTTAGATGACACAATAATCATTCTATTGCGAAAGCAAACAGAGATGGAGTGAATCAAACAATAATTCAATGCCCTGGTGACATAAGATGAAAGCTCAGATACCTCTATATGGATGCCAGGCTCAGTAATAGGAAGGAGCCTAATTCATTTATTTGATTAACCCTAGATCAAACAAGGGAATAAGAGAAACATCCAGAGGAAAATACCTGGAAAGATAGCATAAGAAAAAAGCATCAAGTATATTAATATGGAGCTGAGAACAGCCACCTGAAAATAAACAAGAACAGAGCAGATAGTCACCGAGCAGAAGGAAGGCAGATGAGGGCACACAGCGGCAGGACCCGACGCGTATCGCCGCTCAATATAACGGCTTCATCCGGGGGGAAGCTGTGAGAGACAAAGAAATGAAACCTTATATACCTAGTGCAGATTATCAAGCAGCTGCACCTGCGTGTGTGCCTTGTGTGGTCCGCGTACTGTGGTCTTGCATTTTTTGCATTAGCTAATCCCTATTAGAGGCTTTGCTTCAAAATTTTACTAATTATGTAACATTTTCTTTCCTTTACAGGATCTTCTTTGTGAAATTTTCTCTTTTTTTAAAATTTGAAATTTCTGTAATCTTTGGCATCTCCATCAAATACATCTGTTTTCCTTTATATATAGGGCCACTTGTTACTGAGCCATATGTCACATTAGTCACATTGCCTATATCCCCTATTCCACAAAGCCTCTAATAGGGATTAGCTAATGCAAAAAATGCAAGAGGTATATAAGGTTTCATTTCTTTGTCTCTCACAGCTTCCCCCAGGATGAAGCCGTTATATTGAGCGGCGATACGCGTCGGGTCCTGCCGCTGTGTGCCCTCATCTGCCTTCCTTCTGCTCGGTGACTATCTGCTCTGTTCTTGTTTATTTTCAGGTGGCTGTTCTCAGCTCCATATTAATATACTTGATGCTTTTTTCTTATGCTATCTTTCCAGGTATTTTCCTCTGGATGTTTCTCTTATTCCCTTGTTTGATCTAGGGATAATCAAATAAATGAATTAGGCTCCTTCCTATTACTGAGCCTGGCATCCATATAGAGGTATCTGAGCTTTCATCTTATGTCACCAGGGCATTGAATTATTGTTTGATTCACTCCATCTCTGTTTGCTTTCGCAATAGAATGATTATTGTGTCATCTAAATATTGCATTGGGCACACAGCACTTGTGTGATGGTGCTTTACCCACCACATTTTTAAATGGTTTTAATTTTTGCATATTACATGTTGTCTGCACGATTGTCTGCTTTTTGTGTCTTTATAATAAAATTTGAATATTTTGGATAATCACTCTGTGATTGGTGGATGTGTTTCTGATCACTGTCATTCATACACACTACTTTTTCTATACTTGATTCAATTACTCTTAGTGTGTGACATGTTGATCACTCATTAGTGCCACCCAACCCTACATTTTCAAGAAAGTGGGGGCCCTGGGCAGCTGCCCAGTCTGTTAAACCCCTCCCTCCCCCTTAACGCTAGGCCTGGCGGTGACAGAAATTTTATTGGATAAAAAATTATTAAAAACATATAGTGCACTAAGATACAAATAACCATAAACTTTGGTTTAAAATCTGCAAGTGAAATTTGATGAGGCTTCAAAATGATGTAAATAACCTCTGTTATTCACAATGGAAATTTTTTTCTGGAACACAGAAAAAGAAAATATGTACTTTTCTATCACTCTGTTAATTCTCTATACATGAATTAATAATAATAATAATCATTATTTATATAGCACCATCATATTCTGCAGCGCTTCACAATACAGAGGTTCATATTCAAACAATCATAAGAAACAGTTATCAGAAAATACAATACAATACAATATAGTACAAAGCAGAATACAAAACAGAATGCAATTCAATAATTAGAGCAAAATAATGACAGCCCTGTTCATAAGAGCTTACAATCTAACAATGAGGTGGGGGTGACACAGAGTACAGGTGCTTATTTACAATGATGGTATAGTCAACTTGAGGAGATGGGGAACAGATAGGAGCAGTATAAGTGGCCACCAACCATTATTTGTGATCCACTTGAGATTGGTGGAGCGGGTAGTCTATGACTAGATGACTTTAACTAGGGATCATGATAGGCCGCCCTAAAAAGATGTGTTTTTAGGGATCGCCTGAAAGTATGTAAGTTGTGGATACACCTAATTTATTGGTGTAGAGCATTCCAGAGAATTGGTGCAGCTCGGGAGAAGTCTTGGAGCCGGGAGTGGGAGGTTCGAATTAATGCAGGAGTGAGTCTAAAGTCACTTCCAGAGCGAAGAGAATGGGTGGTGTGATAGACAGAGATGAGGGAGGAGATATAGGGGGTGCTGCACTGTGAAGAGCTTTGTGGGTGAGAACGAGCAGTTTGAATTGGATCCTATAGTGTGTAGGCAGCCAATGCAATGACTGGCATAGAGCAGAAAGGTTAGCTAGCTAGATGGGTGATCCTGGCTGCCGCATTAAGGATGGACTGGAGAGGGGAGAGTGTAATGCGGGGGAGGCCAATTAAAAGAGAATTACAATAGTCAAGGCAGGAGTGAATCAGGGCCACAGTGAGGGTTTTTGTGGTTTCCAAGGTGAGAAAGGAGCAAATTCTAGAGATGTTCTTCAGGTCCAAGCGGCAAGAGGGGGCGAGAGATTGTATATATGGAATGGGAAGGAAAGATCAGAGTAAAACATAACACCCAGTCAGCGAGCCTGCTGACTAGGCGTTATCGTGGTACCACACACTGAGAGGGAGATGTCAAATTTAGGGAGGTTAGTAGAGGGCAGGAGCAGAAGAAGTTCAGTTTTGGAAAGGTTTAGTTTCAGATAGAGAGCGGACATGATATTGGAAACTGCGGTTAGACAATCATTGGTGTTCTTTATTAGAGCGGGAGTAAGGTCAGGGGAGGAAGTGTATAGTTGTGTGTCATCAGCGTAAAGATGGTACCGAAAGCCAAATCTGCTGATGGTCTGTCCAATCAGGGCCGTGTAGAGAGAGAAGAGAAGAGGTCCAAGGGCTGAACCCTGAGGGACTCCAATATAGAGAGGAAGAGGGGAGGAAGTGGAGCCAGCAAATGATACAATGAAAGAGCGGTCAGAAAGATAGGAAGAGAGCCGTGTCCTTGATGCCGATGGAGTGCAGCATGGAGAGTAGGATATGGTGGTAAACAGTGTCAAAGGCTGCAGAGAGATCAAGAAGGATAAGCAAAGAGCATTCACCATTACATTTTGCTGTCAGAAGGTCATTGGTCACTTTGGTGAGAGCAGTTTCTGTAGAATGTAGGGGGCAGAAACCAGACTGTAATGGGTCTAGAAGAGAGTGAGTGGAGATGTAATGATTGAGGCGGGAGTAGACCAGGCGCTTCAGGAGTTTAGGGATGAAGGGGAGATTGGAGACTGGTCTGTAGTTGTTTGTGCAAGATGGTTCGAGAGAAGTTTTCTTTAATAATGGAGTAATGATAGAGTGTTTGAAGGAGGAGGGGAAGATGCCAGAAGAGGGGGAGAAATTGAAGACTTTGGTTAGGTGAGTGGTGACCACCGGAGAGAGAGACTGGAGTAGGTATGAGGGGATGGGGTCAGCAGTGCATGTGGTGGGACAAGAGGAAGAGAAGAGCCTGGAGACTTCTTCTTCTGTGACTGGGTCAAATGTGGAGAGTGAGCCGGAGGAAATGTGGGGAGAGGTAAGGGTAACAGGTATTTGAGGTTGGGAGTTGATTTCCTGATGGATGTTTTCTATTTTCTCTGTGAAGTAAGAAGCCAGATCATCAGCACAGAGGTCAGTTATAGGGGCCTGCACTTTAGGACTGAGGAGAGAGATGAAATCTGTCAAAGATGTTTTTTGGGTTGTTGGTTAGTGAGGAGATCAAGGTGGTGAAGTAGGTTTGTTTGGCAAGGTGAAGGGTAAAGTTGTAAGTTCTCAACATTCATTTATAGTGAATGAAGTTTTCTGGAGTGTGGGTTTTGCTCCATAGACGTTCAGCACTCCTAGAGCTTCGCTGGAGGAATCGAAATTGTGATGTGAGCCAGGGCTGTTTCACTCTGTGTTTGGAGGTTCTGAGGGTGAGGGGCACTACTTGGTCCAGGGAACTTCTGAGAGAGAATAATTTAAGTGATTTGCTGCCAGATCTGGACAGGAGAATGAGGAGATTAGGGACAGTGATGATTGTAGAGAGTCTGAATGTATGAGGGTTAATGGCCTGTAGATTTCTGAATGTGTGATAGGTCGGACTGTGCTGGGTGGGCGAGGGTTTGTGAGCGTGAAGGAGAGAATGTTGTGGTCAGAGAGGAGAAGAAGTGAATTATCTAAGGAGGAGGCTGAGCAGAGCCGGACAAAGATCAGGTCAAGGGTGTTACCATCCTTGTGTGTCTCAGAGGTTGAGAGCTGAGAGAGGCCAAGAGACATGGTTAGAAACAGGAGCTGGGATGCAGATGGGGAGATGAGGCTGTTTATGGGGATGTTGAAGTCTCCCAGAATAAGGGTTGGTAATTCTGAAGACATGAAATGCAGCAGCCATGCGGAGAAATGGTCGAGGAACTGGGTGGGTGACCCTGGGGGGCGGTATACCACCACTACTCTGAGGGGGAGGAGATGGTAGAGCCTTATTGTGTGGAACTCAAAAGAGGGGAATGAGAGTGTTAGGGCTGAGGGATGACCTTGAAAGTACATTGTGGGGACAGGCATATGCCAACTCCACCACCATGTCTCTTCCCATGTCTCGGGGAATGAGAGAAATGTAAGCCACCATAAGAAATAGCATCAGGGGACACTGTGTCTGAATCCTGGATCCAGGTTTCTGTGAGAGACAGGAGGTTAAGAGAGTTAGTGAGAAAGTAGTTGTGGATGAAGGGATGCTTTTTGCATATAGACTGTGGATTCCAGAGAGCATGGACGTAACTAACGCGGTCGCAGCAGTCTCGGCTGAGACAGGGCCCACCCCTTTAGGGGGGCCCACGCCTCCCTGCAGCCGCTCGCCGCGACCGCGGATGTCCGAGGAGAGGAGGGAGGACGGGAAGGAAGTGAAGCCTCACTTAACTTCCTGCAGCTCTGCCCGCCCCGCCTCTCCTCCTGTGCTCCTGTGCAAGCATGAAATGTGAGTAATGTAATAGCTGATAGCCGGCGGTGGCAGGAGCAGCCCCCCCACTCATCATCTGTGAATTATGGGGCATTGGAATTCTCAACAGATTCCCCCCCCCGCTCCTCAATCAACTGTGAATTATGGGGCAATTGAAATTCTCAACAGCACCCACCCCCCCACACCACCCCACCCCCTTTGCTCCTCACCGAATGGGCCCCGGTGTAAACGCTGCATCGGGGCCCTCAGAGGACTTGTTACGCCACTGCCAGAGAACGTAATTACAAGAGGCAGCTTGAGGTGTGCATGATTTCTATGTGTGGTGGGAGAGGAGTTGAAGTTGGTGGAGGGTGGACCAGGATTTGGAGAGAGATCACCTGACAGGAGCAGCAGTAAAAAGAGAAAAGGCAAATAGTTTTTGTAATTGTGACTATGTTTCTGATTCAGCACCCTGGAATATGATGGTTTGAGATTATTCAGTATGTTATAGAGAGTATGGGAGCTCAATAAAGTAGAGGGAAGGAGAGAGGGGCTTATGTGGATTAGGGGGGATGGGGGCGGTAAAGGTGAATGGCAAAGGCACACAGAACAATAGACATTGAAGTAAAGGACATATTAAGGAAAGCAAAAAAAAAAAAAGAAAGAGAGTGTGTAAGGCTGCCTTCACATTAGCGTTTGCCGCCGCAGCGTATGATGCGCATGCGTATCCGCAAGGCAATATGCATGCATACGCAGTCAAACGCACGTTTTTTTTATATGCAAGTGCATCCAAAATCCTATTAAAAAACGCAGCGTTTCCTTGCGTATGCATGCGTTTATGCATCCGCATGCGTTTATTCTCATAGGTGGAGAGTGGGCATCTACCTTTAAACCTTTTCTGGGCATGCGCACTATGCTGTCCGCATGCGTCCCAAAACAAGTCATACGCAATGTGTTGCTTAGTCTTGCGTATCCATAGACAGCAGTGCTAATAATATCCGCAGGTGTCCGCATGCGGATGGTTGCGGATTTTTCATACTCCAAAAATGCAACATGTTGCGTCCCGGGTGCGGACGCAGGACCCTGGAGGGAGCAGATATCGTCCGCATCCGCACCCAAACGCAGGCACTATGCGTTCCTATGTTAAACATAGGAACGCAGTGCGCATGCGTTTGACTGCGTATGGGAAGGCAGCATACGCTGCCTTCCCATACGCAAATGTGAAGGCACCCTTACCTGACTCTTGCCCAGACTACATGAGAATTGTCCCTATAGTAAATGTACTGACCTCTTTGACCACGAGGGTAGTATATTGTTGGAGGTACTGTTGCTTTTCCAAAATGGAGGGGACAATCCACATACTGACCCTCAAAATAGGTTTCATTACTTGAGGAAACTATAAATGTTGCTGCCAAACAGGTATGATAAGACAAGTGATAAAAAGTGTGTTCAACGCCACAGGTACGGAGGAATTCACAATAAAGGATCAACTATCCTGTCATTATCTGTCCATGTTAATACAAATTGTAACTTCAATAAAGAAGAGGATGAGCTCTAGCGCCACCTATAGGTAACAATCCTCAAAGTCATAGTCGACTCTTTAAGACTAGAAGTCCCAGAGAGGGGTCATTTAACATTTCTACCTTTGGAACCCAGAGACGGGTCGAATGACCTGAAGGATTTTAGCTAACATCCTCTAATCACCATATTTTGTTCTGTAATTAAGGCCATTACTGTCGCACCACAGGAGGTTGTTGTTTTCCATTGAGTTTAGCCATTTAGTTTCTAGTTAGTTCTATTCAGTTTATTGTATTTGATCATATAAAGACTATACATATTGTATTTAGTTTAGTTTTATTTGAGCAAAAAAGCACTGAAACAATGAATCATTTTTTATATATTTTAAATAGAGAATTAGACATTTTAGAGCAAGGTACAGCAGTGAGTAATGACCAGAAGCATTTGTGTCTAAGGCCTCAAGCACACTAGCGAAAAAAAATCGCGCGAAAATCGCCCAAGAGGACTGAAATTTCAGTGTGAAAAATATACAAAAGAACAACTGTTATTTGTTTCCATGCTTTTTATTTTTGTTATAAAAAAAAAATCAAGGAATAAAACAATTCCACACATATTTACAATAGGCTGCAGTGGGGGGCTGCGTGTGTGTGTGAGTGGCATGTCCTTCTTGTGTGACTAGCCTTTCAGCACTCACTCAGCAGTCTGTCTGCACTGTCGGAACATACCTGGCACTGCCTGGGTATGTCCCTGGTACATTTGCCACACGTGTATTTGTAGCAGTCAACACATCTCTCAGTTGCACAATTGTCCCTGCATCGATGGTTGACCTGACACTTCTCCCTTTTGCCAGGGCTGGGTGTGGAAGGTTGTTGCCGAAGGAGTTTCTCCTTGTGTGCCTTCTTTTCACATGAGAGCCACCTTACTCTTTTGCAAGCTCAACCAGGAAGTCCACCCGTCTCTCCTGCACCCCAGAACATGAGCATTCAGTGCTGCCATGTCAATCATGTTGTAGAACACGGCGACTGGCCATCTCCGTGTTCCTGCACGCACGCTGTACTCCCGCACCATTTGGTCCATTACATCCACACCGCGCTTTGTGTGGTTGTATTGTGTGACCGTGTTTGGCTTCCTTTTGTTGGTATCCTCAGTCTCAACCACGCTGTGCATGCTGCTGAGAATGTAGACGGCCTTCTTTCGTTTGGGTGCATACACTGTCAGTGTGGCACCAGTGGTTGAAAACACCTGAGTGGTGAATTCAGTGCGTTCCATCTGTCTAGCGGATTGAGGAATTTCCCGGCGACTCTTGTTAACTGTGCCGAGGATAGTGGTTTTCCGGCTGAGCAGTCGTTGTGCAAGTGACAATGATGTAAAGAAATTGTCTGTGGTTACAGTTCTGCCCTTGTCCATGAATGGTTCCATCAGCCTCATCACTACAGTTTCGGACAGTCTCTCCCTGCTGGGACGACTGGGGTCCTTGCCAAGATATGGGAGGACATTATGGTATTTTACACGCCGCTACCGAAGGTAGCAACAGGTAGACGCTGCATGTTTCCACCAATGATAGCTGATGGGGCGTGGTATACATGACGCTCAAGCACGCCCCAGGTAACTCAAATACCATACATGTGCCCTGATTACACACCGCTACCATAGGGGTTATACCTGCTTGTTTTTCAGCACGGCTGAAAGACAGGTATCCAAAGAGACAGGAAGGAACAACCTGAATTACGCGCCGCCACTTCGCGGTGTTTTGCAGGTAAAAGGTACAATTGTCTCCGACACCTGCCGGTTTCTACCTTTCGGTAGCGGCGTGTAAAGGTACCATTACGGATGTACTTTGATTTCAAGTCGCAAGCCACCCAAAACTTGATGCCAAACTTGTCTGGTTTTGTTGCAATGTATTACAGAAAACAGCAGCTGTTCATCAATAGTGATGTGTCGACCAGGGTTGTAGGATGTGATGCAGTTGGTGACAAACGATCTCCACACATCGGAGATTGCAGCAAACTTATCGGTCTCCACTCGCTCACTGCGTGTGAACATGTCATCAAAGCGTAGGTGTTGCATGATGTCTTGGAAGCGGTTTCGGGTCAGAATTGCAATGATCCTTGGGTTTGCCAGGTTTGCTGACCAGCTGTCACGTAGTGATGGAACCTTGGTCACCCCCCGCAAGATAATGACTGAAATAAATGCCATTAGTTCCTGGAGACCCATGAACCAATCCACCTGCTCCATGTGACGTGCACGTTGAATAGTCCATTCTTGAATGCTACGAAGCATGTCAAGAGTGATAAAACAGAGGAAGCTCTGAAGGCGACTCCGGACATTTCGTCTGGCCTTAGCACTTGGCTCTCCATCTCTCAAATGTGAGCCTAGCCTAAAAAAAGATAGTCAGGAAATAAAAATAGGTAACCTGAAGACAGCTCAGAGTCCGAATCCGGTTGAAGGACTATGTCTTCTCCATCTGAGTCAGAAGGGTTGGTGTTGCTCAGGATCAGTTCCAATGCCTGTTGAATGGTATGCCTTCTCTGCATTTTGTTTCTTGTGAACAAAATAGGTGAAGCAGTCACCTACAGTTGTGGCCAAAAGTATTGACACCCCTGCAATTCTGTCAGATAATACTCAGTTTCTTCCTGAAAATGATTGCAATCACAAATTCTTTGGTATTATTATCTTCATTTAATTTGTCTTCAAAGCAAAAAGCAAAACATTGATCATTTCACACAAAACTCCAAAAATGGGCCAGACAAAAGTATTGGCACCCTCAGCCTAATACTTGGTTGCACAACATTTAGTCAAAATAACTGCGATCAACCGCTTCCGGTAACCATCAGTGAGTTTCTTACAATGCTCTGCTGGAATTTTAGACCATTCTTCTTTGGCAAACTGCTCCAGGTCCCTGATATTTGAAGGGTGCCTTCTCCAAACTGCCATTTTTAGATCTCTCCACAGGTGTTCTATGGGATTCAGGTCTGGACTCATTGCTGGCCACCTTAGAAGTCTCCAGTGCTTTCTCTTAAACCATTTTCTAGTGCTTTTTGAAGTGTGTTTTGGGTCATTGTCCTGCTGGAAGACCCATGACCTCTGAGGGAGACCCAGCTTTCTCACACTGGGCCCTACATTATGCTGCACAATTTCATAATGCTATGCACACGGTCAAGCAGTCCAGTGCCAGAGGCAGCAAAGCAACCCCAAAACATCAGGGAACCTCCGCCATGTTTGACTGTAGGGATCGTGTTCTTTTCTTGTACTGTAAAGCGCTGCGGAATATGTTGGCGCTATACAAATAAAGTTTTATTATTATTATTATTATTTTCTTTGAATGCCTCTTTTTTTCTCCTGTAAACTCTATGTTGATGCCTTTGCCCAAAAAGCTCTACTTTTGTCTCATCTGACCAGAGAACATTCTTCCAAAACGTTTTAGGCTTTCGCAGGTAAGTTCTGGCAAACTCCAGCCTGGCTTTTTTATGTCTCGGGGTAAGAAGTGGGGTCTTCCTGGGTCTCCTACCATACAGTCCCTTTTCATTCAGATGCCGACAGATAGTACGGGTTGACACTGTTGTACCCTCGGACTGCAGGGCAGCTTGAACTTGTTTGGATGTTAGTCGAGGTTCTTTATCCACCATCCGCACAATCTTTCATTGAAATCTCTTGTCAATTTTTCTTTTCCATCCACATCTAGGGAGGTTAGCCACAGTGCCATGGGCTTTAATCCCTTCCCGACCTATGATGTTATACAACGTCATGGGCGGGTAAGGGGTGTTTGATGTGAGCTCCGGCGCGGCGCTCACATCAAACAGCCGACATCTCAGCTGATGTGATCAGCTGAGATGTTGGGCTAACAGCTCCAATCGGATCCGGGATCTGATCGGCGCTGTTAACCCCTTGGATCCTGCTGTCAATCACTGACAGCGGGATCCAAGCGGGTCGCGGCGGGGAACGCGCTGTTCTCCGCCTGCTCCGGAGATCCCGCGATACTAGACCCCAGATGCTGTCAGAGCGCAGTTTCCTGTTGTGGTTGGCAGGAGCTGCAGCTCATCTGTATCTCCCAGAAGCGATCGGACTGTGCAGCAGGGTGCCTCTTAAAGAGGCAGTGTAAAAATAAGAATCAATGAAAAAATAAAGTTTTTAAAAACCTGTAAAAAAAAAAATATAAAAGTTCAAATCACACCCCTTTTCCCCCATTCACAATAAAAGTATTAAAAAAAGAAAAAAAAATACACAATTGGTATCGCCGCGTTCAGAATAACCCGATCTATCATCCTATTAAATCCATTAATGAGAGCCATGAACTCCGCAACGGAAAAAATGGTCCAAACACCCAAATTCCGTTTTTTGGTCGCTGCATCATTGCTATAAAACGCAATAATGGGCGATCAAAACTGCGGATCCCCCCAAAAATAGTATCATTAGAAACGTTAGCTCAAGACGCAAAGAATAAGCCATTACACAGCCCCAGATCCCGAAAAATGAGAACGCTACGGGTGGCAGAGCATGGCGCAAAAAGTCAGTTTGTTTTTTTTCAAATCTCTGAATTTTTTTTTCACCACCTAGATACCAGTAAAGATATACATGTTGGGTGTCTACGAACTCGTACCGATCCGAGGCATCACCCCGTCACGTCGGTTTTACCATATAGTGAACATGGCGACTAAAATACTCAAAAAAACAAATATGTCATTTCACTTTTTTTGCAATTTCACTGCATTTAGAATTTTTTTGCAATTTCCCTGTACACTATATGGTAAAATAAATGATTGCATATGAAAGTACAACTCGTCCTGAAATAACAAGCCGTCAAAAAGTTATGGCTCTTGGAAGCAAAAACGAAAATGAAAAACGAAAAATTCCTGGGTCATGAAAGGGTTAAACTTCTTGATGACACTGCGCACGGTAGACACAGGAACATTCAGGTCTTTGGAGATGGACTTGTAGCCTTGAGATTGCTCATGCTTCCTCACAATTTGGTTTCTCAAGTCCTCAGACAGTTCTTTGGTCTTCTTTCTTTTCTCCATGCTCAATGTGGTACACACGAGGACACAGGACAGAGGTTGAGTCCACTTTAATCCATGTCAACTGGCTGCAAGTGTGATTTAGTTACTGCCAACACCTGTTAGGTGCCACAGGTAAGTTACAGGTGCTGTTAATTACACAAATTAGAGAAGCATCACATGATTTTTCTAGCAGTGCCAATACTTTTGTCCACCCCCTTTTTATGTTTGCTGTGGAATTATATCCAATTTGGCTTTAGGACAATTATTTGTGTGTTTTTTCATTGAAGACAAATTAAATGAAGATAATAATACCAAAGAATTTGTGATTACAATCATTTTCAGGAAGAAACAGAGTATTATCTGACAGAATTGCAGGGGTGTCAATACTTTTGGCCACAACTGTATACAACCAGACGAAACGCTTTTATGTCTACGTCAGTAACCACGTTGAAAGGATAAGGAGATCCTCTAAACCTCAGCAATGGCAGCACGTCCCATCCCATCTGAACCCTGCGGACCTCACTACCAGACCAGCGTCTGTTGGTGCCTTCGCAAACTCTTCTTGCTTAACTGGACCAAAGTTCCTTCACAACCAGTGCGAGGAGAATGCCGTTGAAGACAACTTCAGCATTCAGGATCCAGATGTCGACCCAGAGATTCGTAATGATTTCAACACCTTCATCACCAAATCCAAGGAGAAGGTTGGCTTGGACTGTGGGCGATTTGAGCAGTTCTCAAGATGGACAAGGCTGGTTCGTGCCATTGCAAGGTTAGTCCCCATCATACAATGCTATCGCAATAAGGACAGTGACACTGATTGCCGTGGTTGGCATATCTGCCATAAGTCTCTCTCTGCAGAAGACATTGTTTCGTGTGAACTGTTTGTGATACGCAATGTGCATCAGAATGTTTTTCACAAAGGAACTCTTCTAAGTAACTTAGCCTTTGGATTACAATTGGTTTGTAGACAGTTTGGCCTAGCGCGACTTCTCCAATCCGAAGATGGGTTATCCTTTGGACTACTCCGGAACTTGTTACAGACATTCCTCTACCTCGTTCTATTTTTGGTTATTGTTGCATGCATACCTTGTTTATTTTATCTTGCAGGTTGAGGTATTCCTTCGCGTATTCCAGGTAAATACCCCAAATTCGGAACTGTTTATATAGTGAAATCCAAGGATTTCAGGCGGGGAGTGTGCTGCACCCGTTTATCTATTGACTTTCAGCCATACATGGACATCTGTAATGTTGTGCTTTAATTGTATAATCTATGCATCTGCTATCCTTTGCTGCCATCTACTGGTCATTGTTGCTTTACACTGTATGTTGTACTTTCCCATAATTCTTTTCTGTCTAACTCCTCCATGGGGATGCTTCTCTTCCTGCTTTGTCTTTCTTCACCATTCTTGGAACCTCATACTTCAGGACTGGAGGAAGGATTCTCTTGTTACCTGTAATCTGGTGCATCTATAACAGCTCTAATCTACAGCTCTATCTCTAATCTAATCTACAGTGCTAACTCCTACCTTATCCTCATCCCTTCATCTTCCCTGGCATCTCATCTCTTCAAGGTATTGGAAATAGAGACTGTTAACTTATCACTGCATCATCCTTCCGGACATCCACGTAGCTGATAAGACTTAGGAGCACCGTTTAGTGAGTAACGCTATCCGCCATTGTTTATATAGAAATTATTGATCACATCCCTCAGACACATCTCACCCACATATATCGGTGGCAGAATAAAGGGAAAACACACTTTTGTGGGTTGTTGGTTCTGTGTCTTCCAAAGGTTCAGATCTGCCACTCCTTGAGCTGTTGGAGGCTGTAGATCCCCTTGCACGTGGTATTGTGTTGTCTTGCTCACCCTGCTGAATTTGGAGAGTGGTTCTAAGGAGCAGAGTCTTATTTTCCCAGGTGTCGGATTACTGGGTGGTGTCGGATTACTGGGTGGTGTCGGATTACTGGGTGGTGTCGGATTACTGGTGGTGACCCCGGACTTATTTTTCTGTTTGCTATGTCACAAACTCTGGTGAATTATTTCCATGTTTGATAAATTATTCTCCAAGTGACTACAAATATTCTTGAATTGTTCACCAGTCTGCTGTCCCTGCGGAGACAAACTAAAGAGAATGAAGAAAAGGAAGAAATGAAAAGAACGAACATAATAACTTATTACGGAAAATTTTGTAGATATATACAGATTTCTATAACAGATTTTTTGGCATCTTAGGGTACGCCTGGTAACATCGCCGGAGATATCGTTACACGTGTTTACACGCAGCGCTACCTCCGGCGATGTTACAGGCTACAAACCCCAGCGGCGTTCCTGTAACATGGGAGCCCATCGCCTGTAAGATCGGCGATCGCTATGTTACATGGGGCGAAGTGTACACATTGCCCCAGAGTGCTCGCCTGGTTTCAGAGCAGTGCTGAGAAACCAGGAGACCACTCGAAGGCGTCAATATTGCCTCATTATTGCTCTGTACACCTCGTACACACGCGGCTCCGCTCCGTACACCTCGTACACACTCGGCTCTGCTCCGTACACCTCGTACACACTCGGCTCCGCTCCGTACACCTCGTACACACTTGGCTCCGCTCCGTACACCTCGTACACACTCGGCTCCTCTCCGTACACCTCGTACACACACAGCTCTGCTCCGTACACCTCGTACACACTCGGCTCTGCTCCGTACACCTCGTACACAATCGGCTCTGCTCCGTACACCTCGTACACACTCTGCTCTGCTCCGTACACACTCGGCTCTGCTCCGTACACCTCGTATACACTCGGCTCTGCTCCGTACACCTCGTACACACTCGGCTCTGCTCCGTACACCTCGTACACACTCGGCTCTGCTCCGTACACCTCGTACACATTCTGCTCTGCTCCGTACACCTCGTACACACTCGGCTCTGCTCCGTACACACTCGGCTCTGCTCCGTACACCTCGTATACACTCGGCTCTGCTCCGTACACCTCGTACACACGCGGCTCCGCTCCGTACACCTCGTACACACTCGGCTCCGCTCCGTACACCTCGTACACACTCGGCTCTGCTCCATACACTACATACACACACATGGCTCCCCTCCGTACACCTCGTACACACTCAGCTCTGCTCCGTACACCTCGTACACACTTGGCTCTGCTCCGTACACCTCGTACACACACGGCTCTGCTCCGTACACCTCGTACACACACAGCTCTGCTCCGTACACCTCGTACACACACGGCTCTGCTCCGTACACCTCGTACACACTCGGCTCTGCTCCGTACACCTCGTACACACACGGCTCCGCTCCGTACACCTCGTACACACTCGGCTCTGCTCCGTACACCTCGTACACACTCGGCTCTGCTCCGAACACCTCGTACACACTCGGCTCCGCTCCGTACACCTCATACACACTCTGCTCTGCTCCATACACCTCGTACACACTCGGCTCTGCTCCGTACACCTCGTACACACTCGGCTCTGCTCCGTACACCTCGTACACACTCGGCTCTGCTCCGAACACCTCGTACACACTCGGCTCCGCTCCGTACACCTCATACACACTCTGCTCTGCTCCATACACCTCGTACACACTCGGCTCTGCTCCGTACACCTCATACACACTCGGCTCCGCTCTGTACACCTCATACACACTCGGCTCCGCTCTGTACACCTCGTACACACATGGCTCTGCTCCGTACACCTCGTACACACTCGGCTCTGCTACATCCACACTGTAAATCCCTCCTGACCCCACACATAACCTTCACCTCATCCAGCACCATGAGCTGATCATGTGACCCCTGACTCCTCCCCTGAGTCCCCTCCATGTGACATCATCACAGGTCCTGTAACTACAGAGCAGTCATATATCGGTTGCATCTAGTTCGGAGTTGATTTTTTGTGGTCCTCAAAAAATCATCTCCGTTCTAGCTGATTCAGTAGTGAGCCATCTAGATCGGAGTTGATTTTTGGAGGCCTCATTTTATCAACTCCGAACTAGACGGCTCACTAGTGAATCAGCTAGATCGGAGTGGGTTTTTTGTGCTCCTCACTTTATCCACTCCGCTGTAGACGGTTCAGTACTGAGGTGACTGGATCGGAGTTGAATTCTTGAGGCCTCTCTGTAGTCACATGTTTTTGTTCACCTCATTTTATCCACTCCGCTGTAGCTGATTCACCAGTGAGCCGTCTAGATCGGAGTGGATTTTTTGATGATCTCTCTGATCTTCTCCATTCTACACAGTGCAGGGTGTACAGCAGGGTGGAGTCTCCAGGCCTCAGAGCCGCACACAGTGCAGGTTTTCAGGATTTCCTTAGCATTGCACAGGAGTTAGAATCAGATTTATAATTGTAATTATTTCATGTTTTTATTTATTAGGTTCTTACTTAAGCTGTTATATTTCTTATATATTTCCAAAGGGCAAATTTTTTTTTCATGATTATTTCACCATACATTTTATTATTTCTTTTTGCAATATAAATAATTACACCCAGCGCTGATTGTTTAGTTTTGCTAGAATTTTTATTTTACTGTATCTCCACAAGTCCCGACCACAGGACGACATTAGAGGAGTGGGTGGATCCTCGTGGGGAAAACCGTAACAGAGCGCTGCTGACAGTCTTAATAACTATATTGTATCGGAGTGGACTTTTTGAGGACCTCATTTTAGCCACTCCGTTCTAGCTGATTCGGCAGTGAGCCGTCTAGATCGGAGTGGATTTTTTGAGGGCCTCATTTTAGCAACTACATTCTGTACAGTTTGTACTGAGGTGACTGGAATTGAGTTTTTCACAGGGTGGGCAGAGTCTCACAGGGCAAAACGTAACAGAACGCAGCCAAGAGTCCTCATAATATACAAAATTGGATCGGAGTGGATATTTGGAGGACCTCATTTCAGCCACTCCGTTGCAGCTGATTCAGCAGTGAGCCGTCTAGATCGGAGTGGATTGTTTGAGGGCCTCATTTTAGCAACTACATAATGTACAGTTTGTACTGAGGTGACTGGAATTTAGTTTTTCAAAAACTGGGGGGAGCCTAACAGGGAAAAACGTAACAGAACGCAGCCGAGAGTCCTCATAATATACAAAATTGTATCATAGTGGATTTTTTGAGGACCTCATTTTAGCCACTCCGTTCTAGCTGATTCACCAGTGAGCCGTCTAGATCGGAGTGGATTTTTTGAGGGCCTCATTTTAGCAACTACATTCTGTACAGTTTGTACTAAGGTGACTGGAATTGAGTTTTTCACAGACTTGGAGGAGCCTTATGGGGAAAAACGTAACAGAATGCAGCCGAGAGTCCTCATAATATACAAAATTGTATCGTAGTGGATTTTTTGAGGACCTCATTTTAGCCACTCCGTTGCAGCTGATTCAGCAGTGAGCCGTCTAGATCGGAGTGGATTGTTTGAGGACCTCATTTTAGCCACCACAGTTTGTACTGAGATGACTGGAATTGAGTTCTTCACAGGGTGGGCAGAGTCTCACAGTGAAAAACGTAAGAGAACGCAGCCAAGAGTCCTCATAATATACAAAATTGGATCGTAGTGGATATTTGGAGGACCTCATTTTAGCCACTCCGTTCTAGCTAATTCATTAGTGAGCCATCTAGATCGGAGTGGATTTTTTGAGGACCTCATTTTAGCAACTACATTCTGTACAGTTTGTACTGAGATGACTGGAATTGAGTTTTTCACAGACTGGGCAGAGTCTCACAAGGAAAAACGTAACAGAACGCAGCCGAGAGTCCTCATAATATACAAAATTGTATCGTAGTGGATTATTTGAGGACCTCATTTTAGCCACTCCGTTCTAGCTGATTCACTAGTGAGCCGTCTAGATCGGAGTGGATTATTTGAGGACCTCATTTTAGCCACCACATTCTGCACAGTTTGTACTGAGGTGACTGGAATTGAGTTTTTCGAAGAGTAGGCAGAGCCTCACGGGGAAAAATGTAACAGAACGCAGCCGAGAGTCCTCATAATATACAAAATTGGATCGGAGTGGATTTTTTGAGGGCCTCATTTTAGCCACCACATTCTGTACAGTTTGTACTGAGGTGACTGGAATTGAGTTTTTCACAGGGTGGGTAGAGTCTCACGGGAAAAATGTAACAGAACGCAGAAGGTAGTGGATTATTTGAGGACCTCATTTTAGCCACTCCGTTCTAGCTGATTCACTAGTGAACCGTCTAGATCGGAGTGGATTTTTTGAGGACCTCATTTTAGCAACTACATTCTGTACAGTTTGTACTGAGGTGACTGGAATTGAGTTTTCCACAGAGTGGGCAGAGTCTCACAAGGAAAAACGTAACAGAACGCAGCTGAGAGTCCTCATAATATACGAAATTGTATCGTAGTGGATTTTTTGAGGACCTCATTTTAGCAACTATATTCTGTACAGTTTGTACTGATTTGACTGGAATTTAGTTTTTTCAAAAACTGGGGGGAGCCTAACAGGGAAAAACGTAACAGAACGCAGCCGAGAGTCCTCATAATATACGAAATTGTATCGTAGTGGATTTTTTGAGGACCTCATTTTAGCCACTCCGTTGCAGCTGATTCACCAGTGAGCCGTCTAGATCAGAGTGGATTATTTGAGGACCTCATTTTAGCCACTCCGTTCTAGCTGATTCACCAGTGAGCCGTCTAGATCGGAGTGGATTTTTTGAGGACCTCATTTTAGCAACTATATTCTGTACAGTTTGTACTGATTTGACTGGAATTTAGTTTTTCAAAAACTGGGGGGAGCCTAACAGGGAAAAACGTAACAGAACGCAGCCGAGAGTCCTCATAATATACAAAATTAGATCGTAGTGGATGTTTTGAGGACCTAATTTTAGGCACTCCGTTCTAGCTGATTCACCAGTGAGCCGTCTAGATCGGAGTGGATTTTTTGAGGACCTCATTTTAGCAACTACATTCTGTACAGTTTGTACTGAGTAACTGGAATTGTAGTTTTCCCAGAAGTGGGCAGAGTCTCACAGGGAAAACATAACAGAACGCAGCCGAGAGTCCTCATAACATACAATGTATCGTATGGATTTCGAGAACCATTTAGCCACTCGTTCTAGCTGATTCACCGTGGACGTTAGTCGAGTGGATTTTTGAGGACCTCATTTTAGCCACACATTCGCACAGTTTTACTGAGGTGACTGGAATTGTTTTTCGAAGAGTGGCAGAGCCTACAGGCAAAACGTACAGAACGCGCCGAGAGTCCTCATAATATACAAATGGATCGGAGTGGATTTTTTGAGGCCTCATTTTAGCCACCACATTCTGTACAGTTTGTACTGAGGTGACTGGAATTGAGTTTTCACAGGGTGGGTAGAGTCTCACGGGGAAAAATGTAACAGAACCAGAAACGTATAGTGGATTTTTTGAGGACCTCATTTTAGCCACTCCGTTCTAGCTGATTCACCAGTGAGCCGTCTACATCGGAGTGTGATTATTTGAGGACCTCATTTTAGCCACTCCGTTCTAGCTGATTCACTAGTGACCATCAGATCGAGTGGATATTTGAGACCTCATTTTAGCCACTCCGTTCTAGCTGATTCACACAGTGACCGTCTAGATACGGAGTGGATTATTTGAGGACCTCATTTAGCAACTACATTCTGTATAGTTTGGTACTGGGGTGATTGGAATTGTTTTTTCGAAGATAAGGAGCCTCACAGGGAAAAACGTAACAGAGCACAGCCGAGAGTACTCATAATATACAAAATTGTATCGGAGTGGATTTTTGAGGACCTCATTTTAGCACCACAGTTTGTACTGAGGTGACTGGAATTGAGTTTTCACAGGGTGGGCAGAGTCTCTCAGTGAAAAACGTAACAGAACGCAGCCGAGAGTCCTCATAATATACAAAATTGGATCGTAGTGGATATTTGGAGGACCTCATTTCAGCCACTCCGTTCTAGCTGATTCACCAGTGAGCCGTCTAGATCGGAGTGGATTTTTTGAGACCTCATTTTAGCCACCACAGTTTGTACTGAGATGACTGGAATTGAGTTTTTCACAGACTGGGCAGAGTCTCACAAGGAAAAACGTAACAGAACGCAGCCGAGAGTCCTCATAATATACAAAATTGTATCGTAGTGGATTTTTTGAGGACCTCGTTTTAGCCACTCCGTTCTAGCTGATTCACAGTGAGCCGTCTAGATCGAGTGGATTATTTGAGGACCTCATTTTAGCCACCACATTCTGCACAGTTTGTACTGAGGTGACTGGAATTGAGTTTTTCGAAGAGTAGGCAGAGCCTCACGGGAAAAATGTAACAGAACGCAGCCGAGAGGTCCTCATAATATACAAAATTGGATCGGAGTGGATTTTTTGAGGGCCTCATTTTAGCCACCACATTCTGTACAGTTTGTACTGAGGTGACTGGAATTGAGTTTTTCACAGGGTGGGTAGAGTCTCACGGGGAAAAATGTAACAGAACGCAGAAGGTAGTGGATTATTTGAGGACCTCATTTTAGCCACTCCGTTCTAGCTGATTCACTAGTGAACCATCTAGATCGGAGTGGATTTTTGAGGACCTCATTTTAGCAACTACATTTTGTACAGTTTGTACTGAGGTGACTGGAATTGAGTTTTTCGAAGAGTAGGCAGAGCCTCACAGGGAAAAACGTAACAGAACGCAGCAGAGAGTCCTCATAATATACAAAATTGTATCGTAGTGGATTTATTGAGGACCTCATTTTAGCCACTCCGTGCTATCTGATTCACTAGTGAGCCGTCTAGATCGGAGTGGATTTTTGAGGACCTCATTTTAGCCACTCCGTTCTAGCTGATTCAGCAGTGAGCCGTCTAGATCGGAGTGGATTTTTTGAGGACCTCATTTTAGCAACTACATTTGTACAGTTTGTACTGAGGTGACTGGAATTGAGTTTTTCGAAGAGTAGACAGAGCCTCACAGGGAAAAACGTAACAGAACGCAGCTGAGAGTCCTCATAATATACAAAATTGGATCGTAGTGGATTTTTTGAGGACCTCATTTTAGCCACTCCGTTTGCAGCTGATTCACCAGTGAGCCGTCTAGATCGGAGTGGATTTTTTGAGGACCTCATTTTAGCAACTACATTCTGTACAGTTTGTACTGATTGACTGGAATTTAGTTTTTCAAAAACTGGGGGGAGCCTAACAGGGAAAAACGTAACAGAACGCAGCCGAGAGTCCTCATAATATACAAAATTGGATCGTAGTGGATGTTTTGAGGACCTAATTTTAGGCACTCCGTTCTAGCTGATTCACTAGGGAACCGTCTAGATCGGAGTGGATTTTTTGAGGACCTCATTTTAGTAACTACATTCTGTACAGTTTGTACTGAGGTGACTGGAATTGAGTTTTCCACAGAGTGGGCAGAGTCTCACGGGAAAGACATAACAGAACGCAGCGAGAGTCCTCAAAATATACAAAATTGTATCGTAGTGGATCTTTGAGGACCTCATTTCAGCCACTCCGTTCTAGCTGATTCACCAGTGAGCCGTCTAGATCGGAGTGGATTTTTTGAGGACCTCATTTTAGCCACCACAGTTTGTACTGAGATGACTGGAATTGAGTTTTTCACAGACTGGGCAGAGTCTCACAAGGAAAAACGTAACAGAACGCAGCGAGAGTCCTCATAATATACAAAATTGTATCGTAGTGGATTTTTTGAGGACCTCATTTTAGCCACTCCGTTCTAGCTGATTCACCAGTGAGCCGTCTAGATCGGAGTGGATAATTTGAGGGCCTCATTTTAGCAACTACATTCTGTACAGTTTGTACTGAGGTGACTGGAATTGAGTTTTTCACAGGGTGGGCAGAGCCTCACGGGGAAAAACGTAACAGAACGCAGCTGAGAGTCCTCAAAATATACAAAATTGTATCGTAGTGGATCTTTGAGGGCCTCATTTCAGCCACTCCGTTCTAGCTGATTCACCAGTGAGCCGTCTAGATCGGAGTGGATTTTTTGAGAACCTCATTTTAGCCACCACAGTTTGTACTGAGATGACTGGAATTGAGTTTTTCACAGACTGGGCAGAGCCTCACAGGGAAAAACGTAACAGAACGCAGCCGAGAGTCCTCATCATATACAAAATTGTATCGTAGTGGATTTTTTGAGGACCTCGTTTTAGCCACTCCGTTCTAGCTGATTCACTAGTGAGCCGTCTAGATCAGAGTGGATTATTTGAGGACCTCATTTTAGCCACCACATTCTGCACAGTTTGTACTGAGGTGACTGGAATTGAGTTTTTCGAAGAGTAGCAGAGCCTCACAGGGAAAAACGTAACAGAACGCAGCCGAGAGTGCTCATAATATACAAAATTTGATCGGAGTGGATTTTTTGAGGGCCTCATTTTAGCCACCACATTCTGTACAGTTTGTACTGAGGTGACAGGAATTGAGTTTTTCACAGGGTGGGTAGAGTCTCACGGGGAAAAATGTAACAGAACGCAGAACGTAGTGGATTTTTTGAGGACCTCATTTTAGCCACTCCGTTCTAGCTGATTCACTAGTGAGCCATCTAGATCGGAGTGGATTATTTGAGGACCTCATTTTAGCCACTCCGTTCTAGCTGATTCACCAGTGAGCCGTCTAGATCGGAGTGGATTATTTGAGGACCTCATTTTAGCAACTACATTCTGTATAGTTTGGTACTGAGGTGATTGGAATTGTTTTTTTCGAAGAATAAGGGGAGCCTCACAGGGAAAAACGTAACAGAGCACAGCCGAGAGTACTCATAATATACAAAATTGTATCGGAGTGGATTTTTTGAGGACCTCATTTTAGCCACCACAGTTTGTACTGAGGTGACTGGAATTGAGTTCTTCACAGGGTGGGCAGAGTCTCTCAGTGAAAAACGTAACAGAACGCAGCCGAGAGTCCTCATAATATACAAAATTGGATCGTAGTGGATATTTGGAGGACCTCATTTCAGCCACTCCGTTCTAGCTGATTCACCAGTGAGCCGTCTAGATCGGAGTGGATTTTTTGAGGACCTCATTTTAGCCACTCCATTCTAGCTGATTCACCAGTGAGCTGTCTAGATCGGAGTGGATTTTTTGAGGACCTCATTTTAGCAACTACATTCTGTACAGTTTGTACTGAGGTGACTGGAATTGAGTTTTCCACAGAGTGGGCAGAGTCTCACGGGGCAAAACGTAACAGAACGCAGCCGAGAGTCCTCATAATATACAAAATTGTATTGTAGTGAATTTTTTGAGGACCTCATTTTAGCCACTCCGCTCTAGCTGATTCACCAGTGAGCCATCTAGATCGAAGTGGATTTTTTGAGGACCTCATTTTAGCAACTACATTCTATACAGTTTGCACTGAGGTGACTGGAATCGAGTTTTGTGAGGAGTGGGTGTAGCTTTGCAGGGAGAAGCATAACTGAGGGCAGTGACAGAGTCCTCATATTTACAACATTGGATCGCAGTGCATTTTTTAAGGACCTCATTTTAGCAACTCCATTCTAGCTGATTCACCAGTTAGCCATCTAGATCGGCATGAATTTTTTGAGGACCTCCCCATAGCCTCCACTCTGTACAGTTTGGTGCTGAGGTGGCTCGAAGCATTTTTTTTCTGAAGATTATGCGGAGCCTCATCCGAAGTGTCACAGAGCGCAGCCGACAGAGTTTGTTTCTGAGATGACTAGAATGGAGTTGATAGAGCGAGGTCCTCATAGCATAAACTCCAATCTAGACGGCTCATGACGGAAACCACCAGACTGGAGTTAATACCAGGACCTCCTCACAGATTCCAATCTAGTGGCATATGAATTATATATACTTGTATATATTATCTCTTTTTGTAATATAATTATGACCCACCCCAGGGCCGTGGGGTACCCGGTCTCGGGTGTTTTGTTTCAAGGGGATATCGCGGGCGGCCTGTGCCTGGCCCGTGGCCCTGGTGGTCGCTAAAAAGGGGGTAAAGATTAAAAAGAAGAGTTTGTGACACCACTTATGGTTCCGGTCATGTTACCGGCGCTGTGGGACAGTCCTCTGGGGTGATGGTGGAGCAGCAAGATGGTTACGCTCCCCATAGGTGGAGCCGGATTGCCGGGGCAGTGATCATGTTATTAAGTCTTTTGTGCTGTGAGGAGGCTCCTCAGGTGATCCCGTCACTAGTGCTAAAAAGGAAGGTGGCTCATCAGCCAAGAGGAATGAATACTCCAGTCTTTAGCTCTGAACGGGTTTACTGGCAAGTTCTTAGTGCAGGCAAGCAGGTCTATCTGGTCTTCCTGGCCTGGGTAGTCACCAGGGAACCAGGATAGCTCACTTAGGACCCTCAGTGGTGTGCCTTGCGTACCTTGCTTGTCCTTCACTGCGCTCTCTCTCTCCTGCCTCCCTTCAGCACTCCCGCGCGCAGAGCCTTCATCCAGCTCACTTGGGCCCTCTCTGGGGGACCATCCTCCGGACCCTATACGGTGCCTTTTAAGGATTACGCCCGGCGTTCGGCCACAACTTCCTAAAGAAAGCCGGTCCTCCGTTCCAGGACTGAACCCCTCCCGTTGGTAGTCGTACCGGGTCCAGATTCAGGGGCACCGCATCTTTCCCTTCCCCCCCCCCCCCACGCACATTGCCCCTTGTATAATCCCCACACAGACATACTGCCCCCTGTACAATCCTCCACACACACACACACACTGACCCCTGAATACTCCCCACACACAGATGTTGCCCCTTGTACAACCCCCCACACACTGACCCTTGAATACCCCCAAGTTATTGCCCCTTGTATAACCCCCTCAAACACAGTCATTGCCCACACACACACACACGCACGCACACATTGACCCCTGAATAACCCCCACACTCAGTCATTGCCTCACAGAGAGAGAGCGCGACTCTTCTGTTGACGCTCACCTCTCCTGTGGGCAGTACAACTAAGCAGCTGAGGCAGAGATGTGGACAGTTTTTTCATATCTCGCGCTATTTCCATGAAATTTTGGCCACGTCTCTGCCTCAGCTGCTTAGTTATACGAGTGAAGCAGTCGGCCAATAACAGTGCAGCAGTAGCGGGCCAATCAGGGCATGGCTGCTGCACTGATTGGCCGACAGCTCCCCTCGTACATCTACACACGCAGCTAAGATAGAGACCTCAGCTCAGCGGTGTAGTGCTGCAGGTGAGGGGCGCGGTGGGCGAGGATATGACAGGGGGCGGGAAAGCCGACAGCACACCGCGGAACGGCACAAAGACCCCCACGGCCCAGTCCTGGTCCGCGGATCGGTGGTTGGAGACCCCTGCTCTGTACAGTAACTCTATTCTAGATGTCTCACTAGAGGTGTCTAGGTCATAGTTGTTGCACTGAGGTTCATGATTTCAGGGCACACATTACTGTCCATTAGGGCTAATTCAGACATATATGCACATCAATCCATTCTCAGACCACAATACACAGACTGGCCGAGGCTCTCCCGACCAAAGAATGAAGTCTTCATATATTTCTTTGCAGCTGTCACTCTCAGTTGGGGGAGTCATGGCCAGTCAGTGTTCAGAGATTGACGCAATGAGCATAGATGTCTGAACAAGCCCGTATACAGATTAGGTGTATGTGAGCCTTAGTGTAAAGTCTGCAGGATTACACAACAATCTGCTGTGTACAGGGCAAAGGCTTCTCTGTTGATGTCAGGGGGAGAGAAGGGCGTAGCATGTTCAAATTCTAATGGTTGATTCTTTTGTGTCTCTCTGAAGATAACCGCCACCAGAGGAGCCGACATCGCCTCACTAATAAAGGACGCAAGAACATTTAGTCAAACATTCCTGTAAGTTACAGACAGAAGAGAGAAAAATTGTAGGGATTGGGGGTTTATGGGCCTTAAAGGATTTGTGTAGTGAAAATAAATTATCACCTACCCATTGGGTTAAGTGATAATATGCTGATCATTGAGTGTCCGAACTCTGGGAACGCCACAGATCGTGAAAGCGGAGAATTTTTATTCCGATTACAGAATAGAGCGGCTTGTTGGATGTCCGACCACTGCTCCACTCATTCTCAATGTGGCTGTCTGAAAGAACAGAGGACAGCGTGGCCGCCCAATAGGGCAAGAATAAAGCTCAGCCTGAGTATGTGTACTGCTGCTCAACTCAAACTCCAAACAAGATTAAAGGACCATATTCTGCTGGAGAGAAGTGATAAAGGGATTGTCCGGTCAAAACAAGCTTTCTAAACTCATGCTTTAATGCACTGGTGAACAGAGTTCTTGAACGGGTTTTTCATTGATTTCACCCTTTTTTTGTCCAAAATAACACTGGACTTCTACTTCTGCCACCTATCCTGTTCCTATAAGAGGAGCTCTCTGCAGCTTGATATTCTTCTGCTGCGTTTCTGGTTATGCTACTTCCAACCAAAATCAGACATACTAAAAAGGGGCATCACTGGCATGGGCAAGGCATGAGTGACAGCAGGGCACATCACTGTTAGCGAGATCTAAAAGATTTACGGTGGGTTTACACGTATCAATATCGTTGCGATATCGCAACTCAATGGCGCGGGAGCGCGCATTTAGTGCACGTTTCTCCCGCATCACATTGGAGGTTTACACGCTGCGATATCGGGATACAACGTTCGTGTGATGTCTACCCCCCCAACCCAGGAACGACCATTTAACATGGGAGTGTATGGGTGACGTTGAACATCGCATCGTAGTTGGACTGTCACACAGCACGATCCGGCTCCAATCTCCATTCAATATCGGAGCATTGAATAGCACGCTCATTCAATCCCCGATATCGCATTGACATCGTTCCTGCATCGTATTGGACGTTCACACCATACAATGCAGGAACGATATCGGCTCCAACGATCGAACCACGTGACTTTTCATTGAAATTGGACGACGATATCGCAATGTGTAAACCCGCCATTAGTGCAGGTCTACATATGAGGACTTTGGTGTAGACAGTTTCCCCAACAAATTGCAATGTGTGAACACGGCCAGATGTAGATCCAACCCGCAGTTACTGTTCACTAAGGTCACACTTGAGATTTATAATTAAAGAAATGAAAATTCAACACATTCTTTTCTGTTTTATTAAAGCAAATATATAAAATAATTCTATAACAAAAAGGAGAACAATAAATATATTTATACAAATGTAGAACAATCATCTTTACAAATCAAGATATAAATAAGTGACATCAGAGATAAGTGACAATGAAAGCAGAAACCTTCTGGACCAGGGGCCCCTGCACTTTAGTTGTGAAAATTGTTGAAAAATCAAATTTCTGTATTTATGATAAAATTCTTTCTTTGTTGAGTACATTGGAGGACATGAGCGTGGGTATGTATCCTCTGTAACTCAAAGTCATTCATTCTTGTAGCCAGGAGACCGGTGTCAGGGAGCTTGTGTCCACGTGAGCCGTCCAGATAGCACTGAAAGAAAAAGAAAAAAGTCAGATCAGAGGGGACCTAGGTGGATACTACGGATAACATTTCCTAGGATGGTGCAAAAATTTAAATGCCAAAGCCCTACAAAAAAAGCCATACAGAAGCGATAAAGTATAGAAAGGGGAGGGGGAGGGGTAGAAGTGGTAGGAGTAGAAGGCGGCAAGAGGAGCAGAAGGAAGTAGAAAGAAAGATGACTAGTACCACGTTTCCTGCTAAATACAGGGACTCCATGAAAATAAGACCTAGCAAAGTTTAATATTTTTTTAAGCATGCCCACCACACAGGGCATGCAGGTGTGATAATACTGTATTTAATGTAACCCACCCGTGGTGACCACTGCTGTATTTATTCTGGCACCACACTGAGCTCTCCACTGACCAGTTGGCAGCAGCTAATATTGTCGCATGACATTACATGCGGGCTTCTGATTGGTCGGCGGTTTACTGTACATCTACGGCAGCTGAACCAGAGAGCTCAGAGCGGTGGCGGAATACGGTACTATAAACACGGACCAGAGCTCCATAGAGAAAAGGTGTGTGTTTTTTTTTTTCCCCAGGAACCGTAATGGGGATATGGGGGATCATAAAGCTAAATTACTTACCGGTAGTATTTTTTTATTGGAGCCATGACATCACCTGAGAGAGGTTCTGCCCATCCAGGACAGGAACCCCCTGAAATAAAAAGGGCAGCACACCCTCTCTGCCTCAGTTGGTTACAGAGTATGGAGAGGACTACCAAAAAGCAGGAAAAAAGTATTCTCTACACCTTACCATACAATCTGGTGGTAACTGGCTTACTGCTGCTCATGATGGTGTTCACCAGATTCATTGTGAACCCTTGCCTCCTTAGTATCTCCTGCTCGAATTCCAGGCTGGCAGCCGAAGATTCGAGACTTAAGGATGGTAAATCAGGCCTTGTGACAGAAGTGTCAGACAGTCTGGCAGGATCCAGGGATCTGTCACTGACATCTTGGAAACCCAATAGAACCTAGCCCTCTTCGGCCAAAAGGGCGCTATCAGGATGACCCTGGCCTGATCTTCCTGGAATCTTCCACAGGACAGCTGGAATAATTACCAGAGCAGGCCGGAGCTCCATGATATCTGGAGTGCATCTACCGCATAGGGCGTGTCTCTGGGATCTACAGTCATGGCCAAAAGTTTTGAGATTGACACCAAAATGATTTTTTCCCATGATCTGCTGCCCTCTGGTTTTTATTTGTGTTTGTCTGATGTTTATATCACATACAGAAATATAATTGCAATCATATTATGATACCAAAGGTTATATTGACAGTTAGAATGAGTTAATGCAGCAAGTCAATATTTGCAGTGTTGCCCCTTCTTCTTCAGGACTCTGCAATTCTCCCTGGCTGCTCTCAATCAACTTCTGGACCAAATCCTGACTGACAGCCGTCCACTCTTCCACTCTTCCATTCTTCCATTCTCCATTCTTCCATTCTTGCATAATCAATGCTTGTATTTTGGCAGAATTTGTTGGTTTTTGTTTGTCCACCCGTCTCTTGATGATTGACCACATGTTCTCAATGGGATTAAGATCTGGGAGTTTCCAGGCCATGGACCCAAAATCTCTCTGTTTTGTTCCCTGAGCCATTTAGTTATCACCTTTGCTTTATGGCAAGGTGCTCCATCATGCTGGAAAAGGCATTGTTGGGCGCCAAACTGCTCTTTGACGGTTGGGAGAAGTTGCTCTTGGAGGACATTCTGGTACCATTATTTATTCATGGCTGTGTTTTTAGGCAAGACTGTGAGTGAGCCGATTCCCTTGGCTGAGAAGCAACCCCACACATGAATGGTTTCAGGATGCTTTACAGTTGGCATGAGACAAGACTGGTGGTAGCGCTCACCTCTTCTTCTCCGAATAAGCTGTTTTCCAGATGTCCCAAACAATCGAAAAGGGGATTCATCAGAGAAAATAACTTTACCCCAGTCCTCAGCAGTCCACTCCCTGTACCTTTTACAGAATATCAGTCGGCCCCTGATGTTTTTTCTGGAGAGAAGTGGCTTCTTTGCTGCCCTCCTTGAAACCAGGCCTTGCTCAAAGAGTCTCCACCTCACAGTGCGTGCAGAAGCACTCACACCAGCCTGCTGCCATTCCTGAGCAAGCTCGGCACTGCTGGTAGCCCGATCCCGCAGCTGAAACAGTTTTAAGATACGGTCCTGGCGCTTGCTGGTCTTTCTTGGGCACCCTTGAGCCTTTTTGACAACAATGGAAGCTTTATCCTTGAAGTTTTTGATGATGCGATAGATTGTTGACTGAGGTGCAATCTTTCTAGCTGCGATACTCTTCCCTGTTAGAGTCATTTTTGTGCAGTGCAATGATGGCTGCACGTGTTTCTTTATGGCCACTTTACACGCGGCAACAGGAAGATAGAAAACGGCAAGTGTCGGAGACAATTGTATCTTTTACCTTCAAAACACCTTGAAGTGGCTGCGTGTAATTCAGGTATCTGCAAGTTGATTTGAAGGTAAAAGGTACAATTGTCTCCGACACCTGCCGTTTTCTATCTTCCTGTTCCGCGTGTAAAGTGGCCATTAGAGATAACCATGGTTAACTGAAGAGAAACAATGATACCAAGCATCAGCCTCCTTTTAAAGAGTCCAGTGGTGTCATTCTTACTTAATCATGACTGATTGTTCGCCAGCCGTGTCCTCATCAACACCCACATCTGTGTTAATGGAACAATCACAAAAATGATGTTAGCTGCTCCTTTTAAGGCAGGACTGCAATGATGTTGAAATGTGTTTGGGGTTAAAATTAATTTTCTAGGCAAATATTGACTTAGCAAGTAATTGCTGTTAAGCTGATCACTCTTTATGACATTCTGGAGTATATGCAAATTGCCATTGGAAAAACAGAAGCAGTAGACTTGTTAAAATTAATATTTGTATCATTCTCAAAACTTTTGGCCATGACTGTAGAGCAGAATTGGGCGGTCTGTTCTTGCAAGTTGAGAAAAGGTCTATCACCGGAACACCCCACCTACCTGATATCTGTCAGAACACTATTGGGTCTAGCCTCCATTCCCTTTCTGTGTGCAACTCAGGAAGTCTGCCTGGTAGTTTAGATCCCCCTTGATGTGGAGGGCAGATAGTTCAGGCTCATGGCATATTCCTATCAGGAAAGGAAGAAACCCCTCTATGGCTTTTCTATGGCGTACAACTTCCTGAGATTGGAGAACATGTGGGAGTGGTCTGGATCCCACCACCCCTAGAACACATGTTCTCAAACATGAGCTCCCCAACCCACTGAGTTCAGGTCTGTCGTAATTATGTCTGACATTGAAAAGCCCAAGGAATGCCCGCAGAAAGATGATCAATGAAGCCACCATGAGAGCGAGGCGAGGGCGGAGGGCGAGGAGAGAGCGAGGCGAGAGGAGAGAGGGCGAGGGCGGGGGCGGAGAGAGAGCGAGAGCGGAGGCGAAGGAGAGCGCGCGAGGGCGGGGGCGGAGAGGAGAGCGAGCGAGCGGAGGGAGAGCGCGAGAGGGCGGGGGCGAGAGAGAGAGCGAGGCGAGGGGCGGAGGAGAGAGCCGAGGCGGAGGAGAGAGCGGGCGAGGCGAGCGAGAGAGAGCGAGGCGAGAGAGAGGCGAGGGCGGAGGGCGAGAGAGAGACGGCGAGGGGAGAGAGAGAGCGGCGCGGGGCGAGGAGAGCGGGAGGGCGAGAGGAGCGAGCGAGGGCGAGAGAGAGGCGGGCGAGGAGAGCGAGGGCGAGAGAGGAGGCAGGAGCGAGGGAGAGGCGAGGAGAGAGCGAGGCGAGAGGAGCGGGGGCGAGAGAGAGAGCGGAGGCGAGAGAGCGAGAGCGGCGAGAGAGCGAGGGCGAGGCGAGAGAGAGCGGGGAAGAGAGCGGGCGAGAGAGGAGGGCGAGGAGCGAGAGCGGGGCGAGAGAGGAGCGGCGAGAGAGGAGAGAGCGAGGCGAGAGAGAGCGGGCGAGAGAGAGAGCGGGCGAGGAGAGGCGAGGCGAGAGGAGAGAGCGAGGGCGAGAGGAGAAGCGGGCGAGGAGAGGAGGGGCGAGAGAGCGAGAGCGGGCGAGGAGCGAGAGAGCGAGGCGAGAGAGGAGGGCGAGAGAGGAGCGGGCGAGGGCGAGAGAGAGAGAGCGGGGCGAGGAGCGAGAGAGGAGGGCGGGAGAGAGAGCGAGGGCAGCAGAGAGAGGGGCGGGGCGAGAGGAGCGAGGGCGAGAGAGAGAGCGGCAGGGCGAGAGAGAGAGGGCGAGGGAGGAGAGCGGAGGCGAGAGAGGAGGAGCGGGCGAGAGAGAGAGCGGAGGCGAGAGAGAGAGCGGGCGAGGGAGAGGAGAGGCGAGGGCGAGAGGAGAGCGGGCGGAGAGAGAGAGCGGGCGAGGGAGAGAGAGAGCGGCGAGGGAGAGGAGGGCGAGCGGCGAGAGAGAGAGCGGGCGCGAGGAGCGGAGAGAGCGAGGCGAGAGAGAGAGCGGGGCGAGAGAGAGAGCGGCAGGGCGAGAGAGAGAGCGGGCGAGAGAGAGAGGGGGAGGCGAGAGAGAGCGGGCGGGGAGAGAGAGCGGGCGACGAGAGAGAGCGAGGCGAGAGAGAGAGCGGGCGAGAGAGAGACGCGGCGGAGAGAGAGAGAGCGGGCGAGAGAGAGAGCGGGCGAGAGAGAGAGCGGGCGAGAGGAGAGGGCGAGAGGGAGCGAGAGGAGAGAGAGAGGGGCGCGAGAGAGAGAGCGGAGGGGCGAGAGAGAGAGCGGGCGGAGAGGAGCGGCGAAGAGAGGCGAGAGAGAGGCGGGCGAGAGAGAGAGCGGGCGAGAGAGAGGCGGCGAGAGAGAGAGCGGGCGAGAGAGAGAGGGGCGAGAGAGAGAGCGGCGAGAAGAGAGCGGCGAGAGAGAGAGCGGCGGAGGCGAGGAGAGAGCGGAGAGAGAGAGGCGGGCGAGGAGAGCGGGCGAGAGAGAGAGCGGGCGGAGAGAGACGGGCGAGAGAGAGGAGCGGGCAAAGAGAGGGGCGAGGAGAGAGAGGGCGAGAGAGGAGCGGGCGAGAGAGAGAGCGGGCGAAGAGGAGCGCGAGAGAGAGAGCGGGCGAGAGAGAGACGGCGAGAGGAGAGAGCGGGCGAGAGAGAGACGGCAGAGAGAGAGCGGGGAGAGCGGGCGGAGAGAGAGCGGGCAGAAGCGGCAGGAAGCGAGAGAGAGGGCGAGAGAGAGAGCGCGAGAGGCGGAGAGAGAGGGCGGAGAGAGAGGGGCGAGAGAGAAGGGCGAGAGAGAGAGCGGGGAGGGAGAGGGCGAGAGAGAGAGCGGGCGAGAGGAGCGGGCGAGAGAGAGAGGGGCGAGAGAGAGAGGGCGGAGAGAGAGAGCGGGCAGAGGACGAGAGAAGAGCGGGAGGGCGAGAGAGAGAGCGGCGAGGGCGAGAGAGAGAGCGGCGAGAGAGAGGGGCGAGGGCGAGAGAGAGAGCGGGCGAGGGCGAGAGAGAGAGCGGGCGAGGGCGAGAGAGAGAGGCAGGGCGAGAGCGAGAGAGGCGAGAGGCGAGAGAGAGGGCGAGGCAGAGAGAGCGGGCGAGGGCGAGAGAGAGAGCGGCGAGGCAGAGAGAGCGGGCGAGGGCGAGAGAGAGAGCGCGAGGGCGAGAGAGAGAGGGAGGGCGAGAGAGAGAGAGGCGCGAGGGCGAGAGAGAGAGAGCGCGAGGGCGAGAGAGAGAGAGGCGAGGCGAGAGAGAGAGACGCGAGGCAGAGGAGAGAGCGCGAGGGCGAGAGAGCGCGAGGGCAGAGAGCGCGGGCGAGAGGAGGCGAGAGAGCGAGGCGAGAGGGCGAGAGAGAGAGAGCGGCGAGAGAGAGAGAGCGAGAGGCGAGAGAGAGAGCGCGAGGGCGAGAGAGAGAGAGCGCGAGGGCGAGAGAGAGAGAGCGCGAGGGCGAGAGAGAGAGAGCGCGAGGGCGGAGAGAGAGAGCGCGAGGGCGAGAGAGAGAGAGCGCGAGGGCGAGAGAGAGAGAGCGCGAGGGCGAGAGAGAGAGAGGCGGCGGAGAGAGAGGCGGAGCGAGAGAGAGAGCGCGAGGGCGAGAGAGAGAGAGCGCGAGGCGAGAGAGAGAGAGCGGGCGAGAGAGAGAGAGCGCGAGGGCGAGAGAGAGAGAGCGCGAGGGCGAGAGAGAGAGAGCGGCGAGGGCGAGAGAGAGAGAGCGCGAGGGCGAGAGAGAGAGAGCGCGAGGGCGAGAGAGAGAGAGCGCGAGGGCGAGAGAGAGAGAGCGCGAGGGCGAGAGAGAGAGAGCGCGAGGGCGAGAGAGAGAGCGCGAGAGGAGAGAGCGCGAGGTGGAGAGAGCGCGAGGGAAGAGGAGAGGAGAGGAGAGAGAGGGAGAGAGCAAGGGCGAGAGAGGAGCGAGGGCGGGGGAGAGTATACACGCCACGCAGCCCCCCCCTGGATGCCCCTGTATACACGCCACGCAGCCCCCCTGGATGCCCCTGTATACACGCCTTTGCAGCCCCCCTGGATGCCCCTGTATACACGCCTTTGCAGCCCCCCTGGATGCCCCTGTATACACGCCACGCAGCCCCCCTGGATGCCCCTGTATACACGCCACGCAGCCCCCCTGGATGCCCCTGTATACACGCCACGCAGCCCCCCTGGATGCCCCTGTATACACGCCACGCAGCCCCCTGGATGCCCCTGTATACACGCCACGCAGCCCCCCTGGATGCCCCTGTATACACGCCACGCAGCCCCCCTGGATGCCCCTGTATACACGCCACGCAGCCCCCCTGGATGCCCCTGTATACACGCCACGCAGCCCCCCTGGATGCCCCTGTATACACGCCACGCAGCCCCCCTGGATGCCACTATATACACACCACACGCAGCCCCCCACCTCCTGTATATACCCCACACCACACACAGCCCCCCTGGATGCCCCTGTATACACCCCACACAGCCCCCCCACCTCCTGTATATACCCACCACACACACAGCCCCCCTAGATGCCCCTGTATACACCCCACACACCCACCCCCCCCCCCCTGTATACACCACACACAGCCCCCCCACCTCCTGTATATACCCCACACCACAAACACAGCCCCCCTGGATGCCCCTGTATACACCCCACACAGCCCCCCCCCCCCCTGTATACACTCCACACAGCCCCCCCCATCTCCTGTATATACCCCACACCACACACAGCCTCCCTGTATACACCCCATACAGTCCCCCCCCACCCCCTGTATATACCCCACACACAGCCCCCCTGGATGCCCCTGTATACACCTCACACAGCCCCCCCCCCTCCTGTATACACCCCACACAGCCCCCCACCTCCTGTATATACCCCACACCACACACAGCCCCCCTGTATACACCCCACACAGCCCCCCCACCTCCTGTATATACCCCACACCACACACAGCCACCTCCTGTATACACCCCACACAGCCCCCCCACCTCCTGTATATACCCCACACCACACACAGCCACCTCCTGTATACACCCCACACCAGCCCCCCCCACCTCCTGTATATACCCACACACACACACAGCCCCCCTAGATGCCCCTGTATACACCCCACACAGCCCCCCCCCCCCTGTATACACCACACACAGCCCCCCTAGATGCCCCTGTATACACCCCACACAGCCCCCCCCCCTCCTGTATACACCACACACAGCCCCCCCACCTCCTGTATATACCCCACACCACACACAGCCACCTCCTGTATACACCCCACACAGCCCCCCCACCTCCTGTATATACCCCACACCACACACAGCCACCTCCTGTATACACCCCACACAGCCCCCCCACCTCCTGTATATACCCCACACCACACACAGCCCCCTCCTGTATACACCCCACACAGCCCCCCACCTCCTGTATATACCCCACACCACACACAGCCCCCTCCTGTATACACCCCACACAGCCCCCCACCTCCTGTATATACCCCACACCACACACAGCCCCCTCCTGTATACACCCCACACAGCCCCCCCACCTCCTGTATATACCCCACACCACACACAGCCACCTCCTGTATACACCTCACACAGCCCCCCCACCTCTTGTATATACCCCACACCACACACACAGCCCCCCTGGATGCCCCTGTATACACCCCACACAGCCCCCCCACCTCCTGTATATACCCCACACCACACACAGCCCCCCTGGATGCCCCTGTATACACTCCACACCACACACAGCCCCCCTGGATGCCCCTGTATACACTCCACATCACACACAGCCCCCCTGGATGCCCCTGTATACACTCCACACAACCCCCCCCTCACAGCCCCCCCTGGATATACCCCACACCACACACAACCCCCCCCCCCCTCCTGTATACACACCCCACACAGCCCCCCCTGGATATACCCCACACCACACACAACCCCCCCCACCCTCTGTATACACTTCACTTCACATCACATCACATCACATCACATCACATCACATCACATCACATCACATCACATCACATCACATCACATCACATCACATCACATCACATCACATCACATCACATCACATCACATCACATCACATCACATCACATCACATCACATCACATCACATCACATCACATCACATCACATCACATCACATCACATCACATCACATCACATCACATCACATCACATCACATCACATCACATCACATCACATCACATCACATCACATCACATCACATCACATCACATCACATCACATCACATCACATCACATCACATCACATCACATCACATCACATCACATCACATCACATCACATCACATCACATCACATCACATCACATCACATCACATCACATCACATCACATCACATCACATCACATCACATCACATCACATCACATCACATCACATCACATCACATCACATCACATCACATCACATCACATCACATCACATCACATCACATCACATCACATCACATCACATCACATCACATCACATCACATCACATCACATCACATCACATCACATCACATCACATCACATCACATCACACACAGCCCTCTGGATTTCTTCTCCCACCTCAGTCCTCTCCTCTCCTCGCTGCTCTCCTTCTCCTCCGCAGAGTCCCGGGCACAGGCTGCTCCAGAGGCCGCACAGATCAGCACAGGATCAGGAGCTCAGCACAGCCCTCCCGCCCCACAGAACACTGACACTGACTGAGGAACGCTGCTATACCTTCCATTGGACGGAGGAGGCCCCGCCCATTCATGTGACGTCATGATTTCATGAAATCACTCCGCCCCCTCCAAAATTCAACTCCAAACTAGACGCTACCGTCATATATCTAGTGTGCGGCTCTGCAGGTCAAGGTCAAGGTTTGTGTTCTGTCTCCTGATATGTTTCCCCTTATTATCTCCAGTCATTGTATTATTACACAGGATCATTATGATGTTACATCGTCATCTTCCCCCATTCAGGTCTCTACAATATCGGATCCTCTCACATCTTCTATAGAAGAGAATTCTCCTGATTGACCATCAAGGATGGATCTGGACAGGGACAAGATGGCGGAGAGGATCTTCCACCTCACCCTAGAGATCCTCTTCCTTGTTACTGGAGAGGTGAGAGATTGTGATGACAATGTCACATGACATCATTCTTATCTATGGACAGAATAACAGATGACAGAACTGGAGAGGTGAGGACTCTGGAAATGTCTGGAGACTGGAGATTTATTAATGTGTCTCTCCATAACCAGGATTACACAGTAGTGAAGAGCTCTAGTGATCTGTGCTGTCAGGACCCTGTGTCTGAGGGAAGAGCCCTGAGCCCAATCACGGGGCCTCCACCTCACCCCCTGATACATGAGGACATCAATGACCAGAAGATCCTACAACTCACCTACAAGATGATTGAGCTGCTGACTGGAGAGGTGACACTGCTGGGAATGCTGCTGCTGCTGCTGCTGGGACATTATACAGTAACGCTATGAAGGGATCGGGGAAAGATGACAATGGTATCATTGTATGTGTCAGGTTCCTATAAGGTGTCAGGACGTCACCGTCTATTTCTCCATGGAGGAGTGGGAGTATTTAGAAGGACACAAAGATCTGTACAAGGACATAGTCATGATGGAGGTTCCCCGGCCCGCCCCTCACATCACCAGGTAATAGACAGGACTAAATACACACGGCCTATAATGATCTGTATGTAAAGAATGAATTCAGTCCTGTATGTGTCTCCTCCAGGTCTATCCAGTAAGAGGACAACACCAGAGAGATGTCCCCGTCCTCTTCTCCCACAGGACTGTAAACAAGAAGATCCCGATGTTCCTCCGGATCATCAGGTAGATGGAGAGAAGGTGTGATGAGATCTCCCTATGATGTGTAGACGGCTGTGAAGGTCTTGTGCTCAGTCTTGTTTTATCCTCCAGTATTCTATGTTTTATACTTGTGTAATGAGAACGGTGGAGATGGCAGATTACAGCTGATCATAGATGGGACTTCTCCATCTGTCTGTGACTTTTTATTAAATACCACTATATGTGCATAATTATCGTGCTTATCGTCATATACTTAATTAGTGAGAAAAGACGGAAAAATATGTATAAAAATGATCTTCTCAGTTTAATTAGTATTAAAATAGCCAATAAATAAACTTATCTATTATATAAAACCCGAAGGCCACTTCCGTGATGGCCGTCGCCCAGGCTCATCCAGTGCACTGTAGCCAGGCTGCCCCCCGGCTACAGTCACCGACACACGGAACGTTCCGATCTCGGAAGTTCCGTGTGCCCTCCTGCCACTCCCCTCCACCCTCTGCCCTCCAGCCAGTACCTACATACCGGGGGGGGGCAGGGGGGCCCATTGCCCGCCACCTCGGAGGGCCACACACACCCTGGGGGTACCCGTGCTCCCTGCCGTGTGCCTGGAGAGGAGGGAGGGCGGGACTTCCTCTCCTGCAGCTCTGCCCGCCCCTCCTCTCCTCCTACACCCGAGGCCCGGCCACCGGTAAGTCTGCAGCCATACAGGCTGCTCTGCCCTCCAACCTGTGTGCCCCCTCTGTCCTCTGCGTCCTCTGCCCCCTCTGTGTCCTCTGCCCCCTGTCCTCTGCCCCCTGTCCTCTGTGTCCTCTGCCCTCTGCGTCCTCTGCCCCCTCTGTGTCCTCTGCCCCCTGTCCTCTGCCCCCTGTCCTCTGTGTCCTCTGCCCCCTGTCCTCTGTGTCCTCTGCCCCCTGTCCTCTGTGTCCTCTGCCCCCTGTCCTCTGTGTCCTCTGCCCCCTGTCCTCTGTGTCCTCTGCCCCCTGTCCTCTGTGTCCTCTGCCCCCTGTCCTCTGTATCCTCTGCCCCCTGTCCTCTGCCCCCTGTCCTCTGCCCCCTGTCCTCTGTGTCCTCTGCCCCCTGTCCTCTGTGTCCTCTGCCCCCTGTCCTCTGTGTCCTCTGCCCCCTCTGTGTCCTCTGCCCCCTGTCCTCTGTGTCCTCTGCCCCCTGTCCTCTGCCTCCTCTGCCCCCTCTCCTCTGTGTCCTCTGCCCCCTGTCCTGTGTCCTCCTGCCCCCTGTCCTCTGTGTCCTCTGCCCCCTGTCCTCTGCCCCCTGTCCTCTGTGTCCTCTGCCCCCTGTCCTCTGCCCCCTGTCCTCTGTGTCCTCTGCCCCCTGTCCTCTGTGTCCTCTGCCCCGTCCTCTGTGTCCTCTGCCCCCTGTCCTCTGTGTCCTCTGCCCCCTGTCCTCTGCGTCCTCTGCCCCTCTGTGCCTCTGCCCCCTGTCCTCTGCCCCCGGTCCTTGCCCTGTCCTCTGCCGCCCCTGTCCTCTGCGTCCTCTGCCCCCTGTCTCTGTCCTCTGCCCCTGTCCTCTGCCCCCTGTCCTCTGCCCCCTGTCCTCTGCGTCCCTGCCTTCCTCTGCCCCTGCCTCTGCGTCCTCTGCCCCCTGTCCCTCTTGCCCCTGTTCCTCTTGCCCCCTCTTGTCCTCTGCCCTGTCCCCCCTCCCTGCCCCCTGTCTCCCCTCGCCTCCTCTGTTCCCCTTCCCTGTCCTGCTGTCCTCTGCCCCCTCTGGTCCTCTGCCCCTGTCCTCTGCCCCTCTGTGTCCTCTGCGTCCTCTGCCCCCTGTCCTCTCCTCTGCCCCCTCTGGTCCTCTCCCCTGTCCTCTGCCCCTCTGTGTCCTCTGCCCCCTCGTGTCCTCTGCCCCCTGTGTCCTCTGCCCCTCTTGTCTCTGCCCCTCTGGTCCTCTCCCTCCTGCCCTCTGCGTCCTCTGCCCCCTCGTCCTTGCCTCTCCCCCTGTCCCTCTGGTCCTCTGCCCCCTGTCTCTGCCCTTTCCTCTGCCCCCTGTCTCTGCCTCCTCTGCCCCTCTGTGTCCTCTTCCCCTGTCCTCTGCGTCCTCTGCCCCTCTGCGTCCTCTGCCCTGTCCTCTGGTCCTTGCCCCTCTGGTCCTCTTCCCCGTCTTCTGCGTCCTCTGCCCCTCTGCGTCCTCTCCCCTCTGCGTCCTTGCCCTCTGTGTCCTCGCCCCTGTCCTCTGCCCCTCTGTGTCCTCTGCCCCCTCTGTGTCCTCTGCCCCCTCTGCGTCCTTGCCCCTGTCTCTGGTCCTCTGCCCCTGTCCTCTGGTCCTCTGCCCCCTGTCCTCTGCGTCCTCTGCCCTGTCCTCTGCCCTTTCCTCTGCCCCCTGTCCTCTGCGTCCTCTGCCCCTCTGTGTCCTCTTCCCCCTGTCCTGCTCCTCTGCCCCCTTCCTCTGCGTCCTCTGCCCCTGTCCTCTGCGTCCTCTGCCCCTGTCCTCTGCGTCCTCTGCCCCCTCTGTGTCCTCTGCGTCCTCTGCCCCCTCTGTGTCTCTGCGTCCTCTGCCCTCTGTGTCTCTGCGTCCTCTGCCCCCTCTGTGTCTCTGCCCCCTGGTCCTCTGCCCCTGTCCTCTGCGTCCTCTGCGTCCTCTGCCCCCTCTGCGTCTCTGCCCCTCTCGTCCTCTGCCCCTCTGCGTCCTCTGCCCTCTGTGTCCTCTGCCCCTGTCTGCCCTCTGTGTCCTCTGCCCCTGTCCTCTGACCCTGTCTTGCCCCCTGTCTTCTGCGTCCTCTGCCCTCTGTGTCCTCTTCCCCTGTCTTTGCGTCCTCTGCCCCTCTGCGTCCTCTGCCCGTGTCCTCTGCGTCCTCTGCCCCCTCTGTGTCCTCTTCCCCCTGTCTTCTGCGTCCTCTGCCCTCTGCGCCTCTGCCCCCTCTGCGTTCCTCTGCCCCTCTGTGTCCTCTGCCCCTGTCCTCTGCGTCCTCTCCCCTCTGTGTCCTCTGCCCCCTGTCCTTGCCCCTCTGTGTCCTCGCCCCTGTCCTCTGCGTCCTCTGCCCCCTCTGTGTCTCTGCCCCCTCTCCTCTGCCCCCTGTCCTCTGCATCCTCTGCCCCCTCTGTGTCCTCTGCCCCTGTCCTCTGCCCCTCTGTGTCCTCTGCCCCTCTGTGTCCTCTGCCCCCTGGTCCTCTGCCCCCTGTCCTCTGTGTCCTCTGCCCCTGTCCTCTGCCTCTCTGCCCCCTTCCTCTGTGTCCTCTGCCCCCTGTCTGTGTCTCTGCCCCCTGTCCTCTGTGTCCTCTGCCCCCTGTCCTCTGCCCCCTGTCCTCTGTGTCCTCTGCCCCTGTCCTCTGCCCCTGTCCTCTGTGTCCTCTGCCCCTGTCCTCTGTGTCCTCTGCCCCTGTCCTCTGTGTCCTCTGCCCCCTGTCCTCTGTGTCCTCTGCCCTGTCCTCTGTGTCTCTGCCCCTGTCTCTGTGTCCTCTGCCCCTTGTCCTCTGCGTCCTCTGCCCCCTCTGCGTCCTCTGCCCCTCTGTGTCCTCTGCTCCTCTGCCCCCTCTGCTTCCTCTGCCCCTCTGTGTCCTCTGCGTCTCTGCCCCCTCTGTGTCCTCTGCCCCCTGTCCTCTGCCCTGTCCTCTGCCCCTGTCCTCTGCCCCTGTCCTCTGCGTCCTCTGCCCCCTCTGTGTCTCTTCCCTGTCCTCTGCGTCCTCTGCCCCCTGTCCTCTGCGTCCTCTGCCCCCTGTCCTCTGCGTCCTCTGCCCCTGTCCTCTGCGTCCTCTGCCCCCTGTCCTCTGCGTCTCTGCCCCCTGTCCTCTGCGTCCTCTGCCCCTGTCCTCTGCCTGCCCCCTGTCCTCTGCCCAGCCGCCTCTGCCCCCTGTCCTCTGCCCAGCCGCCTCTGCCCCCTGTCCTCTGCGCTGACCACTCTGCCCACGTCGCTGCGCTGACCAATCTCACCGCACTCACTGCTAACCACTCAGCCACCGCACTCACTGCTAACCACTCAGCCACCGCACTCACTGCTAACCACTGAGCCACCGCACTCACTGCTAACCACTGAGCCCCGCACTCACTGCTAACCACTGAGCCCCGTATCTCTGCTGCCCACTGAGCCCCGTCTGCCCTTCATTCACCGCACCCCGTACTATTAGTAAAACTATTATGGATCTGATACCGATCTTAGATGCCGCCATCTGTCTATTATATAAAAGCCGAGCCACTTCCTGGAGAACACCAAGGTTACTTCCGTACATGCCTCCGACCATGCTGCTGACCGCACGTGCGGCGTAGCCGCGCGACTTCTCGCTGACACAGCCCGCGTCACTCTGCCGCCGCCCTCCTCACACTGTCCCTCTCACAACACAGCCCACTACCTACCACACCCCCCTCCACTACCATCCCTCCCCACTCACTGCTACCACTACCCCGACTCCCAAAACCCATCCTACACACCGTTACACTGCTCACACAGCCCTCGACACCCACCACAGATCCCCACCCACACACCACCGCTGCTACACAGAGCCCCCTCCGACCACAACACCTCTACAGCCCCACTGTCACACTTACAACCCCGTCCGACCACACCCTCACGGCCCCGCTGTCCGCCTCCGCTACCACAGCCCCACCTCTGCGACCACGGCCGCCCACCGCGCACCCGCGCCGACTCCCCTGCTCCCTGCACCACAGCAGCCGCCCGTCCATGCGCTGCTACCACAGAGCCCCCGCACCTGCTGCTGCACCACACGAGCCCCCGTCCTGCGCACCACAGAGCCGACCGCCCCCTGCTGCTGCGCCACAGACCGCCCCTCCGCTGACCACAGAGCCGCCCGTCCTGCTGACCACGAGCCGCCGCCTCACTGCTGACCACGACGCCCACTCACTGCTGACCACGAGCCGCCGCACTCCTGCTACCACAGAGCCCGCCGCCATCACTGCTGACCACTGAGCCGCCCACTCACTGCTGAACCACAGCCCACACGTCACTGCGTGACCACAGACCCGTCTCGCTGACCACAACCCCGTCCTGCGCTGACCACAGAGCCCCCGTCCGCGCTGACCACAAGCCTCTGCCTGCCGACCACAGAGCCCCGCCTGCGCTGACCACAGAGCCCCCGTCCTGCGCTGACCACAGAGCCCCCGTCCTGCCTGACCCACACCGCCCCCTCCTGCTGACCACAAGCCCCCGTCCTGCCTGACCACAGAGCCCCCTACCTCACTGCTGACCACAGAGCCCCCCTGCTACCACTGCGTCTGACCACAGAGCCCCCGTCCTCGCTGACCACGAGCCCCCGTCCTGCGCTGACCACAGAGCCCCGTCCTGCGCTGACCACATAGCCCCCGTCCTGCGCTGACCACAGAGCCCCCGTCCTGCGCTGACCACAGAGCCCCCGTCCTCGCTGACCACTGAGCCCCGTCCTCTGCTGACCACAGAGCCGCCGTCCTCTGCTGACCACAGAGCCCCGTCCTCTGCTGACCACAGAGCTGCCCGCTCCTCTGCTGACCACAGAGCCCCCTCCTGCTCACCACAGAGCCCCGTCCTCTGCTACCACAGAGCCCCCGTCCTCTGCTGACCACAGAGCCCCGTCCTGCGCTGACCACAGAGCCCCGTCCTCTGCTGACCACAGAGCCCGTCCTGTGACCACAGCCCCGTCCTGCTGACCACAGAGCCGCCGTCCTCTGCTGACCACAGAGCCCGCCGTCCTCTGCTGACCACAGAGCCGCCCTCCCTGACCACAGCCGCTCACCACCACGAGCCGCCGTCCTCTGCTGACCACAGAGCCGCCGCCTCTGCTGACCACAGAGCCCCGTCCTCTGCTGACCACAGAGCCGCCGTCCTCTGCTACCACAGAGCCGCCTCACTGCACAGAGCCCCCGTCCTGCCTGACACGACCCGCATCTGCTGACCACAGAGCCGCCGTCCTCTGCTGACCACAGAGCCGCCGTCACTGCTGCTGCACCACCAGTACCACGCGCCGCCTCCTGCTGACCACGAGCCGCCGATCCACTGCTGCCTGACCCACACGATGAGCCGCCGCACTCACTGCTGACCACTGAGCCGCCGCCTACTGCTGACCACTGAGCCGCCGCTCCACTGCTACCACTGACGCCCACTTCCTCTGGCCCCACTCAGCAACTCCCCCGCACTCTGCTACCACAGAGCCCCGTCCTGCTGACCACAGAGCCCCTCCTGCCTGACCACGAGCCCCGTCCTCGCTGACCACGAGCCGTCCTGCTACAGCCCTCACTGCTACCACAGAGCCCCCTCACTGCTGACCACGAGCCCCGTCCTCATGCTGACCACGAGCCCACTCCTTGCTGACCACGAGCCCCGTCCTCTGCTACCACAGAGCGCCCCACTCCTACCCACGAGCCCGCCGTCCTACTGCTACCACAGAGCCCCGTCCTGCTGACACACGAGCCCGTCCTGCGCTGACCACAGAGCCCCGTCCTGCGCTGACCACAGAGCCCCCGTCCTGCTGCTGACCACAGAGCCCCGTCCTGCGCTGACCACAGAGCCCCCGTCCTCGCTGACCACAGAGCCCGTCCTCGCTCACTGAGCTGACCTCCTCTGCTACCACAGAGCCGCCTCCTCTGCTACCACGAGCCGCCGTCCTCTGCTCACCACACAAGCCCCGTCCTCTGCCCACACGAGCCCCCGTCCTGCTGTCACACAGAGCCGCCGTCCTCTGCTCACCACAGAGCCGCCGTCCTCTGCTCCCACAGAGCCCTCCTCTGCTGACCACAGAGCCCCGTCCTCTGCTACCACAGAGCCCCGTCCTCTGCTGACCACAGAGCCGCCCGTCCTCTGCTACCACAGAGCCGCCCTCCTGCTGACCACGACCCCGTCAGCTCACCACAGCCGCGTCCTCTGCTGCACCACAGGCCGCCGTCCTCTGCTACCACAGAGCCGCCGTCCTCTGCTCACCACAGACCGCGTCCTCTGCTACACAGAGCCCGCCGTCCTCTGCTCACCACAGAGCCGCCGTCCTCTGCTCACCACAGAGCCGCCGTCCTCTGCTCACCACAGAGCCGCCGTCCTCTGCTGAGCCACAGAGCCCCGCCTCTGCTGACCACGAGCCATGCTCCCTGCCGCCGTCCTCTGCTGACCACAGAGCCCGCCGTCACTGCTGACCACTAGAGCCGCCCGTCCTGCTCTGCCTCTGCTACCACTGAGCCGCCCCCGTCCTCCCCACCGCACCGCCCCATGACCCCTCTGCTGACCACAGAGCCCGCCTGCGTGACCACAGACCCCTCCTGCGCTGACCAGCCCGTCCTCGCTGACCACAGAGCCCCGTCCTGCGCTGACCACAGAGCCCCGTCCTGCGCTGACCACAGAGCCCCCGTCCTGCGCTGACCACAAGCCCCCGTCCTGGCTGACCACACAGCCCCCGTCCTGCCTGACCACAGAGCCCCGTCCTCTGCTGACCACAGAGCCGCCGTCCTCTGCTGACCACAGACCGCCTGCGCACCCAGTCCCTCTGCCTGACCACAGAGCCCGTCCTCGCTGACCTCAAGCCCCGTCTCGCTGACCACAGAGCCGCCGTCCTGCGCTACCACAGAGCCCCGTCCTCTGCTGACCACTGAGCCGCCGTCCTCTGCTGACCACAGAGCCGCCGTCCTCTGCTGACCACAGAGCCGCCGTCCTCTGCTCACCACAGAGCCGCCGTCCTCTGCTCACCACAGAGCCGCCGTCCTCTGCTCACCACAGAGCCGCCGTCCTCTGCTCACCACAGAGCCGCCGTCCTCTGCTCACCACAGAGCCGCCGTCCTCTGCTCACCACAGAGCCGCCGTCCTCTGCTCACCACAGAGCCGCCGTCCTCTGCTCACCACAGAGCCGCCGTCCTCTGCTCACCACAGAGCCGCCGCACTCACTGCTGACCACTGAGCCGCCGCACTCACTGCTGACCACTGAGCCGCCGCACTCACTGCTGACCACTGAGCCGCCGCACTCACTGCTGACCACAGAGCCGCCGCACTCACTGCTGACCACTGAGCCGCCGCACTCACTGCTGACCACTGAGCCGCCGCACTCACTGCTGACCACTGAGCCGCCGCACTCACTGCTGACCACTGAGCCGCCGCACTCACTGCTGACCACTGAGCCGCCGCACTCACTGCTGACCACTGAGCCGCCGCACTCACTGCTGACCACTGAGCTGCCGCACTCACTGCTACCCACTGAGCCGCCGCACTCACTGCTACCCACTGAGCCACCGTATACTCTGCTACCCACTGAGCAGCCTGTATACACACAATTAATTTCACCGCACTCCCCTAACTATTACTAAATAAACTATATATAGATTCTAGACTACCCGATTCTTTAGAATCAGGCTCACAGCTAGTTAAAGTATAATGTTCAGATAGTTACAAAAAGATAATCTATGTATTCTTCTTGGTGGCGATCCATGGGTATGGGGTCATCCATCTCACCAAGACTGCTGATTGGCTTCTGTCCGGCATGATGAATCTGTTACGATGTCTCCCATGGTCAGCCTCGAGTGGAATGAGAGTCCCCAGCAGGGAGACCCCTCCCATGGTATGGCTCATTCTTATAGAGTGACAGCGACATACATTTTTACTATACATGGATACTTCTACACAATTCTGGGATGATGCAATCCTTAGCTATATGTATAGCCTGTATGTATTGCAGCTATATATGGCCATATCACGTATACTTCTACTTGTAAGTTATACATATCAGCAGATATGTATATACGAATAAATTAATATTTAATAATTATACACAATATTTGAAGTAAATATTAATGAAGATATTTATGTTGTTACACTTTTACAATCTTTGTTTCAGGGTGAAGATCTGCCCCATATTAATACTACAGAGACATATGTGAGGGGTGATGATGATCTGCCCCATATTAATACTACAGAGACATATGTGAGGGGTGATGATGATCTGCCCCATATTAATACTACAGAGACATATGTGAGGGGTGATGATGATCTGCCCCATATTAATACTACAGAGACATATGTGAGGGGTGATGATGATCTGCCCCATATTAATACTACAGAGACATATGTGAGGGGTGATGATGATCTGCCCCATATTAATACTACAGAGACATATGTGAGGGGTGATGATGATCTGCCCCATATTAATACTACAGAGACATATGTGAGGGGTGATGATGATCTGCCCCATATTAATACTACAGAGACATATGTGAGGGGTGATGATGATCTGCCCCATATTAATACTACAGAGACATATGTGAGGGGTGATGATGATATGCCCCATATTAATACTACAGAGACATATGTGAGGGGTGATGATGATCTGCCCCATATTAATACTACAGAGACAGATGTGAGGGGTGATGATGATCTGCCCCATATTAATACTACAGAGACATATGTGAGGGGGATGATGATCTGCCCCATATTAATACTACAGAGACATATGTGAGGGGTGATGATGATCTGCCCCATATTAATACTACAGAGACATATGTGAGGGCTGATGATGATCTGCCCCATATTAATACTACAGAGACATATGTGAGGGGTGATGATGATCTGCCCCATATTAATACTACAGAGACATATGTGAGGGATGATGATGATCTGCCCCATATTAATACTACAGAGACATATGTGAGGGGTGATGATGATCTGCCCCATATTAATACTACAGAGACATATGTGAGGGGTGATGAGCGAAGTAAAGAGAAGAGTCCTTCAGATAACCGCCCAGGTGAGTAGTGACCACTGAATGCAGAGAAGTCACAGATTCTACTCAGTCACCGGCTGTGGTTACTTTATCGGTGGTGTAGTCCGGACATATCACAATTTTTCTTTTCATTTAGGTTTCTACAATTTCCCTGACCCATCAAGGATGGAAAGAGACAAAGACAAGATGGCGGAGAGGATCTTCCACCTCACCCTAGAGATCCTCTTCCTTGTTACTGGAGAGGTGAGAGATTGTGATGACAATGTCACATGACATCATTCTTATCTATGGACAGAATAACAGATGACAGAACTGGAGAGGTGAGGACTCTGGAAATGTCTGGAGACTGGAGATTTATTAATGTGTCTCTCCATAACCAGGATTACACAGTAGTGAAGAGCTCTAGTGATCTGTGCTGTCAGGACCCTGTGTCTGAGGGAAGAGCCCTGAGCCCAATCACGGGGCCTCCACCTCACCCCCTGATACATGAGGACATCAATGACCAGAAGATCCTACAACTCACCTACAAGATGATTGAGCTGCTGACTGGAGAGGTGACACTGCTGGGAATGCTGCTGCTGGGACATTATACAGTAACGCTATGAAGGGATCGGGGAAAGATGACAATGGTATCATTGTATGTGTCAGGTTCCTATAAGGTGTCAGGACGTCACCGTCTATTTCTCCATGGAGGAGTGGGAGTATTTAGAAGGACACAAAGATCTGTACAAGGACATAGTCATGATGGAGGTTCCCCGGCCGCCCCTCACATCACCAGGTAATAGACAGGACTAAATACACACGGCCTATAATGATCTGTATGTAAAGAATGAATTCAGTCCTGTATGTGTCTCCTCCAGGTCTATCCAGTAAGAGGACAACACCAGAGAGATGTCCCCGTCCTCTTCTCCCACAGGACTGTAAACAACAAGATCCCGATGTTCCTCCGGATCATCAGGTAGATGGAGAGAAGGTGTGATGAAATGTTATTATTTATTAATATAGCGCCATTAGATTCCATGGCACTTTACATGATGAAAGGGTGGACGAAGACAAGTTCAATATATATGGGTAGTCCAAACAAACAGGAGGGGAGTGGACCCGGTCTGCGAGGGCTCACAGTCTATGAGGGACCGGTGGGGATACAGTAGGAGGGTGTAATGCTGAACATGAGACAGTGCGGTGGACAGGGTCTCATTGCAGGTTGTAGGCTTGTCGGAAGAGGTGAGTCTTCAGGTTTCTTTTGAAGGCTCCCAGGGTAGGCGAGTGCCTGATGTGTTGGGGGAGAAAGTTCCAGAGGATAGCGGATGCATGACGGAAATCTTGTATGCGGTTGTGAGAGGAGAAAATAAGAGGGGAATAGAGAAGGAGTTTTTGGGAGGAACGTAGGTTACGTGAGGGTAGGTATCGGGAGACCATCTCAGATATGTATGCAGGGGACAGGTTGTGGATGGCTTTGTACATCATGATTAGGGTTTTGAAGCGGGATCTCTGAGAAGTGGGGAGCCAATGAAGGGCTTGGCAGAGGGAAGAGACTGGGAGTAGCAGAAAGACAGTTGGATGAATCGGGCAGCGGAGTATAGGATAGATTGGAGAGGTGCGAGGGAGGTAGCAGGGAGGCCGCTAGCAGGAGGTTGCAGTAGTCAAGGCGGGAGATGATGAGAGCATGAACAAGTGTTTTAGCCGTGTCATGGTCAAGGAAAGTGCGGCTCCGGTAAATGTTTTTGAGCTGGAGTTGGCAGGAGGTGGCGAGGGCTTGGATGTGAGGCTTGAAAGAGAGGGAGAAGTTGAGGATTACCCCAAGGCATTTGGCGTGGGGGACTGGGGAGAGTGAGCAGTCGTTGACATTAATGGATATGTTAGGTAGAGGTAGAGAGCGACTTGGGGAGAAGACGATGAACTCAGTTTTGTTCATGTTCAATTTGAGGAAGCGAGCAGAGAAGAAGGAGTAGATGGCCGACAGGCAGTGTGGAATTTTGGATAGTAGGGAGGTGATGTCAGGCCCAGATAGATAGATCTGGGTATCGTCGGCTAAGAGATGGTACTGAAGGACTTAATGAGATGTCCTAGGCCAAGGGTGCAGCTGGAGAAGAGTAGCGGTCCCAGAACCGAAATCTCCCTATGATGTGTAGACGGCTGTGAAGGTCTTGTGCTCAGTCTTGTTTTATCCTCCAGTATTCTATGTTTTATACTTGTGTAATGAGAACGGTGGAGATGGCAGATTACAGCTGATCATAGATGGGACTTCTCCATCTGTCTGTGACTTTTACAATCTTTGTTTCAGGGTGAAGATCTGACCCATATTAATACTACAGAGACATATGTGAGGGGTGATGATGATCTGCCCCATATTAATACTACAGAGACATATGTGAGGGGTGATGATGATCTGCCCCATATTAATACTACAGAGACATATGTGAGGGGTGATGATGATCTTACAGATGACAGCGCAGGTGAGTAGTTTCCTCTATATTTACCTATTCACCATTTGGTACAATTAGGTGTTTGATTTTGTAGGTCTCTGTTGAGTCCGTACTCTGTTCTGTGTCTCTGCCTCACAAGCTATGCACTTTACAGCAGTCTTTTAAAGGGAGCCTGTCACCAGGTTTTTGCCATCCCATCTGAGAGCAGCATAATATAGAGACAGAGACCCTGATTCCAGCGATGTGTCACTTACTGAGCTGCTTGCTGTCATTTTGATACAACTTGTGTTTTCTCTGCTGCAGATTTAGCAGTTTGTGAATATGCCAGACTACCTGGCAGCAGGCCATGTAGTCTACTAGTGATAATCTCCAGCTGACTAAACAGTGATTTTATCAAAACTACTCTTAGCAGCCCTATAAGAGACACATCGCTTAAACCAGGATCTCTGGCCCTATATTATGCTGCTCTCAGAATAGGTTGCAAAAATCTGGTGACAGGTTCCCTTTAAGCAACTGATGCAGGTCTCAGGACCTCGACATCCACTGATCTGCAGGCAATTAAAGAGAACCTTCACAATATTATTTTGTGTAAACTGTATATATTACTGTAAGAGGCTGACGACAGATTTTGTATTTCTATTTCAGACATTTAGAATTCTAGGGTTCCCAATATGAACATTTCCCCGTCAATCACAGGGGCATTATTACAGATTCCTCTCTACCTTTGCTACTGTTAGACACTATAAAGCTATAACTCCTTTATTTCTCCGTGGAATGGGCCATGTAAGGGTTCGGTTTCTGCAGGACAGTTTGATGTTTTCGGTTGTACCATTTCTTTTTTTTACATGTGACTTTTTGATCACTTTTAATTAAAATGTTTGTGTGTTGTAATGATGAAAAAGCTACATTTTTAAAATTGCATCGTTTACTTTCTTTTAATGGTATCTGACATACATAATAAGTAAGGCTGGCTTCACACTGCGGTCAGGTCAGGTCAGGTCAGGTCAGATCAGGTTTTGTGTTTCAAAATCAGGAGAGGAACTTGCAGAGAAAAAGTATAATTGAAAGATTGACACCTGTTCTAGGTTTTGGAGTCACTCCTGGTTTTGGCACACAAAACCTGACCTGATCGGACCTGACCGCAGTGTGAAGCCAGCCTGACAAGACAGCTTTATAATTTGGGTCGTTCTGGGAGTGGCAATTGTGTACATTTCTTTTTTTTTAGACCAAAGCTGCCTTCTAGTGGCAAAACAAGATTCCCTTTACCCCCCCTTTTTTTCACTTAGTCCTATGGCTGGACATGAATATTTTTTACTACTGTATACTGACTCGAGTATAAGCCGAGTTTTTCAGCACAAAAATTGTGCTGAAAAGTGCCCCCCTCGGCTTATACTCGAGTCAGTATACGACTGAGTGTGGGGGGGGGGGGCGGTGTCCGGGGGCTGGAGGATGCGGGAGGAGGCTGCAGTATGAGTGGCCGGTCACGTGGGGCTGCTCATTAGTGCAATGCAATATGCACTGCATCCCCCTGTCCATCAGCGGCAGGGGGAGCGGTGCATATTACACTGCACTATGTCAGCACTCCCCCCCCCAGTGGTATATACAGGCCCCCCGCTCTCCCCCAGTGGTATATATAGGCCCCCGGTTGCTGCCGCACACCTGTAAAAGAATAGCTTTCATACTTACCCTCCTTGCTGTTACCGCGCGTCCTCCGGTCTCCTTCCCGCTTCTACCCGGCCGGCACAGCCACGATGACGTCATTGCTTCTGCGCGGTCACATGACGCCGGGTAGAAGCAGGAAGGAGACGAGGACGCGCGGTGACAGAGCGAGGTGGGTAAGTATGAAAGCTATTCTTTTACAGGTGTGCGGCAGCAACCGGGGGCCTGTATATACCACTGGGGGGGAGCGGGGGGCCTGTATATACCACTGGGGGCGGAGCAGGGGGCCTGCATATACCACTGGGGGGGCCTGTATACCACTAGGGGGGCCTGTATACCACTGGGGGGGCCTGTATACCACTGGGGGGGGGGCTGTATATACAACTGGGGGAGCGTGTATATACCACTGGGGAACCTGTATATATCACTGATGGGGGCCTGTATATATCACTGGGGGGCCTGTATATACCACTAATGGGAGCCTGTATATACCACTAATGGTGGCCTGTATATACAACTAATGGGGCCTGTATATATCACTGGGGGAGCCTGTATATATCACTGGGGGAGCCTGTATATACCACTGAGGGGGCTGTAACCTCTGATGGGGGCCTATATATACCACTGATGGGGGGCCTGTGTATACCACTGATGGGGGGCCTGTGTATACCACTGATGGGAGGCCTGTATATACCACTGATGGGGGCTGTAACCTCTGATGGGGAAGAACTGTATACCAGTGATGGAGGTCCTATATACCAGTGATGGGGGATTATATACCAGTAATGTGGGACCACTTATCATGAAGAGAGGGGCTGTATACCGTGATGAGAGTCTGCTTCATTCTCCCCCCTAGGCTTATACTCGAGTCAATAGGTTTCCCTAGTTTTGGAGGGTAAAATTAGGGGCCTCGGCTTATACTCGGGTATATAAGGTATGTTCTTTGTCTCATGAATTTGTAATATTGGTGTACTGCAGTGCCTGAGAACTGTCAGTTTCACACTAATGTTTCCTTTTAGACTCTGCATATAGCTGAGTCTTACATGCCACTGTACCCTGGGGCTATCAGATGACCTTGGGGTGCGATAGCTGGGCGGGAGGTCGATAGTGTTAATTGGGGTGTTTTTACCCCCTTTTAGCCATTTAGATGCTACAGTCACAATAAACCACTCCATATAACGAGTTAATTGGCCCTGAGCAGTTTTGGAACCGATGGAGCCAATGTTAAAGGGTGTCAGCTATCATACATTGTTGTCACCTGCACTATTTTCACTCACTAAGAGGCACTTATGAAGTTAATCTTCATTACCGTTAGAAAGCAGCACTAAGAATTAAGGCCCCCAAACGGCCGCTGTGAAAAGGCGTAACAGCAGTTGTTAGCAGGTAAATATCATCTCTTAATGTATGCATTGATGTCTTGATACCTACAGTTTGTACCTCTATCTTCATTAGCTAGTAAATTAATCTTAATACAATTTGTTTCAAAAGGCAGCACTTTTGTATAATAATATATATTTTTTTCTTGTCAGATGACTGTGACTCAGACGCATATCTGCCACATACTAATGAAGATCATGACATAATTCCAGATATACTGCCAGCCCTTCATAACAAAAATCTAACATCTATTCCTGGTCAACAAATCATATCTTCTGATTCATTAAATACTGTTAAGCAAAATGAAAATAACAAAAGTAACACTGAACATCAAAAAGCTCACACAGGGAGAAAACATTTTCATGTTCAGAATGTGGGAAATATTTTCCCAAGAAATCACGTCTTGCTGTACATCAGAGATTTCACACAGGGGAGAAGCCATTTTCATGTTCACAATGTGGGAAATGTTTTACTATGAAAGGAATCCTTACTGCACATCAGAGAGTTCACACAGGGAGAAGCCATTTTCATGCTCAGAATGTGGGAAATGTTTTTCCCAGCTTGCAAGTTTTACTATACATCAGAGAATTCACACAGGAGAGAAGCCATTTTCATGTTCAGAATGTGGGAAATGTTTTACTATGAAAGGAGATTTTGTTAAACATCAAAGAACTCACACAGGTGAGAAGCCATTTTCATGTTCAGAATGTGGGAAATGTTTTGCCCAGCATACAAGTCTTACTATGCATCAGAGAATTCACACAGGAGAGAAGCCATTTTCATGTTCAGAATGTGGAAAATCGTATAGCACTAAATCATATCTCCTTAAACATCAGACAATCCACACAGGAGAGAAGTCATTTTCATGTTCAGAATGTGGAAATGTTTTGCGATGCGTTCAGATCTTACTATACATCAGAAAATTCACACAGGAGAGAAGCCTTTTTCATGTTCAGAATGTGGGAAATGTTTTGCGAAGCGTTCAGATCTTACTATACATCAGAAAATTCACACAGGGGAGAAGCCTTTTTCATGTCCAGAATGTGAGAAATGTTTTACCAGGAAATCAAGTCTTACTGTACATCAGAGAATACACACAGGGGAGAAGCCTTTTTCATGTTCAGAATGTGGGAAATGTTTTAACCATAAAGAAACTCTTACTGTACATCAGAGAATTCACACAGGGGAGAAGCCACTTTCATGTCCAGAATGTGGGAAATATTTTACCATAAAATCAAGTCTTACTTTACATCAGAGAATTCACACAGGGGAGAAGCCTTTTTCATGTTCAGAATGTGGGAAATGTTTTAACAGGAAAGAAACTCTTACTGCACATCAGAGAATTCACACAGGGGAGAAGCCTTTTTCATGTTCAGAATGTGGGAAATGTTTTACCCAGAAATCAAATCTTACTGCACATCAGAGAATTCACACGGTTAATAATTCTCAGGTCTAGAATGTGGGGATTGTTATTTCTATAAATCAACTTTTGTTTTGACTTAAACAATACACATTCTCTGTGTGAAAATGAGAAAATGTTTAACTAAGAAATTACATTTTATTAAGCATCAGATAAATGTCACATGGAAGTCGCCATTTCATATTTTATGACATTCAGAGCTTCTATAAACAGCGGTTCTTTATTGTGCTTCAGTGCACACAGCAGGTGGTGGCATGCGGGTGGGAGGACGGGGGGCACGACGTTTCGCGTTGGAGGACTAACCTGCTGAAGCGCCTTATACGGCGCGAAACGTCGTGCCCCCCGTCCTCCCACCCGCATGCCACCACCTGCTGTGTGCACTGAAGCACAATAAAGAACCGCTGTTTATAGAAGCTCTGAGTGCGACTTCTTTTTCTTCTCCTATAATACAAAACTGGATGTGACGTATCAGACTTTTGGGAGTGAGCACCAGAGCGTGCAGAGCGGTGCAGCAGGGAGGACCCTCCTCATCATCCTCCATAGCCAAGGGCAGAAAGCTTGCAGGCAGCGGTGAAATCTCCCCAGGCTGTATGGGAGATGCTGCAAGGTGGTGCTGACCCCATCCTAATCTTCAAAACCGTGATATTTTATGACATTATTTTATTGATGAATTGTACAAAAAAAATGACAGTAAAAGTTGTTATAGTCGAAGTTATAAATATAAATTATAGTCAAAGTTAAGTCACATATCTAAAAGGGAAAGCAATATATATCCATAAATGATAATGATGAGGAAATGTACTGTATGCAATGATCAATAAACATTAGCAAGTATGATGTATACAACAATCCTAAATATTTCACCATGTATATAAAGTACTTTACCTTTTATGTGAACACTATAACTGCATCTTAAAGGGGATGACCAACAGTTACACATCAGGGATTCTGCTGAGACCAACATCAAACGTGTCTAATAATTAGGGCGTCTTATTAATCAGACATGACCAACTGGGGGCTGGATGTTTCCCCTCATCACCTGTCATAATCAGGTATAACAGCATCTACCTACACCTGATGCCAGATCACATGGAAGAGACAGGCATCAGTCCACCCCTTTAAAACCTTTAACCAAAGATTAAAACACTTCTGCCCTTAATACTAATTTTTATCTGTTTGCATCTCCACATGCGCTGCCACCCGGGACAGCCCCCCAGCATTGCCTCACAGTGCTGCCACCAGAACAGCGCATAGTATTACCACACAGTTGTGTTCCTGGTAGCCCCACAGTGCTGCCACCGGGACAGCCCACAATATTGCTCTACAGTGCTGCCTCCAAGATTGCCCCCACCATTGCCCCACAGTGCTGCCACCGGGACACCCCACAACATTGCCCCACAGTGTTGCCACCAGAACAGCCCCTGGTATTACCCCACAGTGCTGCCACCGGGACACCCCCCAGCATTGCCCCACAGTGCTGTCAGTAGAATAGCCCCTGGTATTACCCCACAGTGCTGCCACCGGGACACCCCACAACATTGCTCCACAGTGCTGCCACCAGGACAGCCCCCCAGCATTGCTCCACAGTGCTGCTTCCAAGTCTGCCCCCCAGCATTGCCCGACAGTGTTGCCACCAGAACAGCCCCTGATATTGTCCCACAGTGCTGCCACCGGGACACCCCACAACATTGCCCCACAGTGCTGCCACCAGGACACCCCCCAGCATTGCCTCACATTGCTGCCTTCAAGATGGCTCCCCAGCATTGCCCCATATTGCTGCCACCAGAGTAGCCCGTGGTATTTCCCACCCGAGCTGCCAATGGGACCCCACAACATTGCCCCACAGTGCTGCCACCTGGACATTCCACAGCATTGCCAAAACCACCATAGCCCCACCAGGCTCCAGCCATACCCCGTGGTAATCTATATGAGGATTATAAAATGCATACTAGAATACGAAAAATACAATCATTCCTTAGAATTCATATGGTGGTTTATTTCAATGATTTACATATTTTATTGTGGGATCCTGACGAAGGGGTAGTAAACCTTGAAACCCGTTGAAATAATCCACCATATGAATTTTGAGTAACCTGAATACATTGATTTATTGGAGCGGGAGCTCATTCTGGAGTTCCTATTCCTTCTACCTATCCTTGGATTTCTACACATAGGAGGACTGCCGCACACCACTGACATCGAGGATATCGCATGCTTATGTAGCTGTTGTGACGGATCACAACTATTTCAGTTGACCCTATACAATGTATTCACTGCATTGGTAGTGTTGCAGATAAACACTATTGTGCACCTTTTTTCCTTTCCAGCTATTTTACCACTATTGGACCTCTGTCCCTGGATTGCAGCTTGGCAGCACGGTATTATCTGCTACTCTATAGACTATGGAATATTTTAATCATAGACTCTCTTCAGGAGAGTGAGGCTAGTGTTACACACAGTTGGTGCCTCTGAGATATCTGCAGAGATAACAGCTGACGTCTCTGACTTATTCACTGAAGGAAGATACAAAACACCTAAAAGGACTTATAAAAGAACTAGAACTAATGAAAGATCCCCCATTATAATCGATGCTCGATTCCTCTCAATTCACATCGAAGAAGAAATATGTCCACGAGGATTAAGGATTAATCATCCATCCCCTTTCCCTACGACGCTATTTTTTACTGATGAATGGTAAAATATTATTAGGAAATGTATGGAGCGTGTTTACTTTTGTGTCTTTTTAATAAAAGAATGAACATAGAAATTGCAACTGAAAAAAATTCACATATTTTACAAAAAAATACAAGATTATGAACTGCACCTCAAATGTAAAACTACCTGCAAACATCACTACTGGTATAATTCAAGTAGAGGAACATGATACGAAAATCTAAGAAACCGTGAGGATTATAGGAGAAATAATTTAGGTCTAAAACCAAATGATACATATAGGGTAAGAAATAAGGCATATAGAGCTGAAAATAAAGCTAATAGGTGATTCACTAATAGTCATTTTAAAAACCCATGTAACAATCTTTTACAATCAGATACAGGTAAAAAAACGGAGAAGATTGAAAAGCAAAAAGCAAATATGACCAAAAAAAGGAAAGAGTAGTGCCTATGCAAGTACCGTATATACTCGCGTATAAGCCGAGTTTTTCAGCCCAAAAATTGGGCTACTGCTTACCTACTTACCTACTTACCTACTGCTCTCCCAGGCGATCATCAACGTCGACGGGTGAACATACTTCGATCGCTTCGCCGAACGGACAATGGACGCGCTGGCTGCAGAGGTAAGGCAGAAGTTCGGGCATGAGGTAGCCGACTGGATCACCTCCTTTGTAGGTGACGGCTCCCTTTCACCTGGACGGACGCAGGGCATCAGGAGGTCCAAAAGACCTTCTCGCCCGCCCAAAAGGTTAAGCCCATCAGGGAGCCCCAGTCATAACGGCAGGGCCACGCAGCCAGTTTCCCCCCCCGCCGACATGTCCCACGTTAAGGATTCCACGGTGGGCAGCAGGCGAGGGCAAAGCAGGTCCGCCACGGTCGGGTCGCTCAAAAGCGGGCCCACGGCTGGCCACAAAGGGGAGCAAAACTGAGAAACAGATGGCACCTTATGCTCCCTGGCCTAGAAGGGCCGCTAAACAGCCCCAAAAAGGCACAATAGAACAAGCAGGCACGTCCCCATCACAACCCGACCTCCAACAATTGCCCCCGGTACTCACCAGGCCTAGGGATCACCAAAAGAAAGGGCCGGTTGCTGCTTCCTCCCCTCCGGGAGCCGCATCGGCGGCTGATGGCGCCAGAAATCAGGCCCGTTTACAACGCGACCCCTCCGGCCGCAGGCTGACCGCGTCAGCTACACCACTGTCAGCCCGGCCATCCAACGGTGTGACCGAGCCGCCCCCGCCCCCGCCCCCCAGCCATGCTTCCCGACGCCGTAGGCCCACCTCGGACGGGTCAGGCGCCCGGCCGGCCCCAGCAGGCATGGGGCCGCGCGGGCACGCCGCATCGCTCCTGATGCGGCGGCTCCTGCAGACAAAGGCCGGCGCGCGGCTGCTGGCGGCGGCGCGCACGCTGGTACGCGCACGTCCGCCTCTCGCAGCTCCGCGAGCCGGGCACAGGCGCGCGCCACCGGGCACCCGGCCGTCTCCAGGCGCGGCCGCGTCACTTCCGGGGGCGGGGACTGAGGAGTCACGTGATCGCGAGTCATGTGACCGCGAATCACGCGGCTCCGCCCCTTCCCCGGCCCTGGGCACAGAAGCGTCACGTGATCGCGAGTCACATGACCGCGCATCACGGGACGCTTCACCACTTCCGGTCCGGCGTTCACACACAGCTCACGAACGCACGGACCGCGGCTCCAGCACAGCGGGGCACAGGGCACACAGAGGGGAAAAAAGCATGAGGCAAGGGGGCAGCATCCATAACACTCAGGCTGACCCAGAAGGGGAAGCCGAGTACTGGCAGGCAGACATGGACCACAGAGGGCCACCCAGCCCAGGGCCACGCCAACCTCCAGCCACAAACTGTATGCCAAGGCAGTTTAGGCCTGGCTCAGGAGGTGGTCTCAGGGCACGGGCCGCTAGCGCGGCTGCAGCCCGGCAGTCCAGATCTAGGTCCCCGTCGCCACACACCGTTCCCCTAGCAGCCGACGGCCGCCATCCTCAAGGGCATCAAGCTACACCGGGCACGGCAGGCGCAGGCACCACTCCAAGGAAGACTGCACAGACCCGCGAGCAGCTAAAAGGAGCAGAAGATCGTCGCCAGGCTCACCCACGACCCTGCGGAACGAACGCCGGTCCCCAAGCAGACGCTCGGACAGGACACCAGCATCTCCAGCGCGGTCATCAAGATCTTGGGGTAAGTCGCTCTTCACGAGCTCGTGGTTTAAGGGGTCCCAACATAGTTCACAGGATAGGTCTATCAGTTCAAATTCCCTTTCCCTCAGCAGTGTACTCCCGGCGGAGCGGGAGTATATAGACGAGGGTTTTCACAAGATACCCAGTCCGGGGGCTCACTTGGCAGGTGAAGTCAGGCAGAAGATTTGGGCTAACGACTATGTTGACATCTGGTCCCTGTTGAAGCCCGAGCATGCCACATTAGAAAGGGAAACCGCTCAGAACGCTGCACGCGTTTCCAATAACAAACCTAAGGTTGCTAAAACCATAGGTAATTGGACCCAAGCCTTTTACATCTTGGGGCCGTTATGGGGCAAAAACACCCAGAGCGCTGCTCCCAGCTGTTCACGTATGGCGAGACCATATACCACTCATACAAAACATATGGAGGCTCGGCATGGTGGAAATATGATGAGGAGTTCAGGCAACAGCTTGCTGAAAGCCCTCATTTGGGTTGGGCAAAAAAAGCCACGGACCCGTGGCTGAGATTGATAACCGCTTCCCAGGGCCGGGCATTCCTTTCTTGGGGCCACACATACATCGCAAGCCCATTCCAGCGGCAGACCGCGCATCCCAGGCAGCTGTTGGCAATTCAACCAGGGATACTGCAAATTTCAAGGTCTGTGTAAATACAGACACGACTGTGCCTCCTGCGGGGGAAATCACAGCATTGCTAAATGCGACAGGGTGTCCTCTCGAGCCCTACAAAAACTCTCCGGAGTGCCCAAGGACTCCGGTGAGCGCAGCAAAGATGGCGCCATGGTTAAAAAAAGGTATCCCAATAAAGCCGCGGCTGAAACCCTACTAAATGGTTTCTGCAACGGGTTTTTCATTCCTTTCACCCCATCCGCATTACCAAGGTTTGCTCCCAACCTCAGATCGGCCAAAGAACACCCCGAGATTCTCTCAAAGAAAATGCAAAAAGAAGTGGCGCTAGGCCGCATGGCCGGCCCATTCAAAAGCCCCCCTTTTCCCAACCTCAAAGTCTCACCCCTGGGTTTGGTACCAAAAAAGGAGCCAGGCGAGTATAGACTAATACACCACCTCTCTTTCCCTCACGGGAGATCCATCAACGATGACATACCAGCCGAGGTTACGGCGGTATCTTACGTTACATTCGAAAAAGCAGTCGATTTGGTGAGGGAGGCAGGAAGAGGAGCTCTCTTGGCAAAATCGGACATAGAGTCAGCCTTTCGATTGTTACCAGTGCACCCGGAATGTCACCATCTATTAGGGTGCACAGTAGAAAATCAATTTTTCTACGACAGGTGCTTACCGATGGGTTGCTCCATTTCCTGCTCGCTTTTTGAACTCTTCAGTACATTTCTGGAATGGGTGACGAAGAAATGGTCCGGTATTAAGTCAATTACTCACTACCTGGACGATTTCTTATTTGTGGGTCCCGCTCAGTCTGAAACATGCGCCAATGCGCTGCGCGCCTTTCAGGCTTTAGCGGCAAATTTCGGAGTGCCACTATCCCCCGGTAAAACGGAAGGGCCGGTGACAGTGTTGTCATTTCTGGGCATAGAAATTGACACCACGGAAATGGTGTTCCGCCTGCCGCACGCCAAGATCTCTAAAACCATAGCCCTAATTGATGGTTTTCTGGCTGCCCAGAAGGTCACACTGGCACAAATGCAATCACTACTAGGATTGTTGGCTTTCGCATGCAGGGTCATGCCTATGGGCAGAGTTTTTTCTCGCAGATTGTCCTTATCCACCAGGGGCATGGTCATCGGTCACCATAGAATACGGATCACGAGACCGCTGAAAGAAGATTTAAAAGTCTGGAAGGTTTTCCTCATGAACAATGGTCACACGTGTTTCCAGGAACCAGAGGTGTCGGGCGGTGATATAGCGCTGCACTCTGATGCAGCCGGTGCCCACGGTTTCGGAGTCTTCCTAGGCAACGAATGGTGCGCCAGCCGATGGCCAGGTAACTGGCACACAGGCGGGTGGACAAGGAACCTCACCCTCCTGGAATTATTTCCTATAGCGGTGGCCGCGGCTTTGTGGGCTGATAGCTTGGCCAACAAAAGAATCTGCTTTTGGACGGACAACCTCAGTGTGGTCCACGCGATCAATCACCTGGCATCCTCTTCCCCGCCAGTCATCAACTTGCTCCGTTTTATCGTGCTCCGGTGCTTACAGCACAACATTTGGTTCAGAGCACGGCATGTGCCGGGGTTGACAACAACGCAGCTGATGCTTTGTCTCGTTTTGATTTTCAGAGATTCAGGAGACTGCGTCCAGAGGCGAGCCGCAAGGGCCGGGAATGCCCGGCTTTTCTGTGGGACCTGGCGGAGAAGCATTGATATCACTGGTGCAGGCATCTTGGCCCCAGCCACCTGGCGGTCATACGGTAAGGCGTGGAAGGAGTGGTCCGAGATGGTGCCAACGCTCTCACAACAGGTATCACCCAGTTTTCTAGGACAGTCAGTAGCGCGCTACCTCACAAAATTGCACAGTAGCGGTAGCTCAGGCACAGTAGCACAACAACGTCTAGCGGGTTTAGCCTTTCACTTCAGGCTACGTGGCTGGCCAGATATCACTAAGTCTTTCCTCTTCACGCAAGCCATTAAAGGCTGGAAGAGAGGGCGCAGTCAAGTGGACAGCAGAAGGCCCATCTCCTACACTCTTCTCACAGATTTGGTAGCTAATTTGCCCAATATTTGCTATAGTCACCATGAAGTTTTGCTGGTTTCAGCGGCTTTCGCAGTGGCGTTCTTTGGAGCACTACGCGTCAGTGAGCTAGTCAGCAAATCTGGTCACCGCCTAGGGGGCTTACGCCATGACGATGTAATCACTTGCAGCGAAGGGGTTAGAATTCGCATTAGGCGGTCCAAAACGGATCAACCAAGTTTAGGTGTATGGTTCCACATTTTCCCATCTAGAGGGCCATTATGCCCCGTGGAGGCCATTCAGCAGTATTGTGCTTCCCGCACCCCCCAGGTATGTTTTTTCGAGCATGCAGACGGTTCTCCACTTACAGTTGGTCAGTTTGCCGGTCTGCTGAAAGTCTCGCTAGAGAAAGCAGGTCTCCAACCAAAACAGTATGGAACACATTCCTTTCGGATTGGAGCAGCAACGGAAGCAGCTATAGCGGGTTTCTCGAATCACGAGATACAGCAGGTGGGAAGATGGAAGTCAGACTCCTTTTTCCGGTATGTACGACCAGATTTACTGTGAGGAGGATATTGGTCGGGTATTCCCCGCAAAGACGAAACACCCCACTCCCTTCTCCTAACTCAGCTACTTTCAACTCTTCTCCTCTTACGCTCCTACTACCTTCACTTGCTTCCCATTTTCAGCCTCCTCTTCCCCCCTCTCTTCCCTCCACTCTGGGCCCCGGCCTAATGCCTACCTTCCTTACTATCGTCCTCCTCCTTTCACCCCCCCCCCCCCCAATAACGGCGAAGTATAATTTTTCTTACAGGCGCTGGCAGATCATCGGTCTGGATCATGGGCCAATCACACCTGCTATGGGCAGCCAAACGGGCGGCGGAAAAGAAGCTGGAGGGGAAAACCTCGGTTTCTCGGAACATGATATCCATTGGAGGACGGCAATAGACTTTGCATGGGCACAGGTGCTCCCAGAGGCAGTCGCCATTTCCAAGGTAGCAACGGGCTCAGTAATCCTAGTGATACATGCTGGAAGCGACGAGCTGGTGACCATGAGGATCCAGGAGCTGCTGGCAATCATGAAGATAGATTTGGAAAGGTTGGATCTTTTCTTTAACCAGCTAGTGATAGTATGGTCCGCCATGCTGCCCAGGATTACGTGGGTAAGGGCAAAAAACCCGACAGCGGTGGAACGCTCCAGGAGACACGTTAACACACGTATTGCCCAATGGGTGGCGGCCAGGAATGGTGTGGTGGTTCACCATGACATCATACAGAAGGAGGCAAACGTTTTCTTAAGGTCAGACGGAGGCAGCCTAAATGAGATAGGTTTGGACATCTTCCTGTCGGATATTCAAGATGGGGTGGAGGAAGCTCTGAAGCACGTGCGGGGGGGTCGCAGCTCTGGCTCTGCTTAGAGCAGCTCCTTGGCCGGTGGAAGAGGGAGTTGGTAAAATTCAACCCGTCCAGGACGGCCTAGGCCTCGGGCGCCCCTCCTACAGGGCGTCAGCCCGCCTAGGACGGCCTGGGCATCGGGTTTTGCCTCATCCCAAGATCCAAGGCTGATATGCCTCACAAGGCCAGTAGGCCGGGTTTTAAGGCTGTTACGCCTTGATAGGCTGATACGCCTTTAAGAAATTAAATTCAAAGAGCTGCGGCCCAAAATAATCCACCCCCTGTAGTGTGTACTTAACATTCCCGTTAGCCTCCCTTAGATAGTGAGTGTCCATTTCCACCCACGTATAGTCATCTGTTTGTTTGGTTTTCAATAAAGCTTTTAAACTTCTTAAGGTGTCTTCATTCATTGCGCGGCGAGGGGAACTGTAATTTGGGTCTCAGCAGTCTAGAGGGCACCTCGGCCGCTGCCGTATGCCCTAGACTGCGGAGCCCCCAGGTGACAGGCAACATCAACTTCCCCTCTCCGTGTAATGAGAAGCGACAAGCATGCAAACCCCCCCCCCCCCTTCTTCTCTCTCTACCTCAGAATCCTCTCGCTGGCTTCCCTCCTCCCAGTTTTATTACTGTCCCTCAGCCTGCCTCCAGGCTATAAGTAGCATTGCCTAAGGGGAACCTCTCTCTTACCTACTGCTCTCCCAGGCGATCATCAACGCCCGCCCTCCCGCCCCTTAGAAGGAAGCTCTAAGTCGCAGCCGGTGGAAGAGGGAGTTGGTAAAATTCAACCCGTCCAGGACGGCCTAGGCCTCGGGCGCCCCTCCTACAGGGCGTCAGCCCGCCTAGGACGGCCTGGGCATCGGGTTTTGCCTCATCCCAAGATCCAAGGCTGATATGCCTCACAAGGCCAGTAGGCCGGGTTTTAAGGCTGTTACGCCTTGATAGGCTGATACGCCTTTAAGAAATTAAATTCAAAGAGCTGCGGCCCAAAATAATCCACCCCCTGTAGTGTGTACTTAACATTCCCGTTAGCCTCCCTTAGATAGTGAGTGTCCATTTCCACCCACGTATAGTCATCTGTTTGTTTGGTTTTCAATAAAGCTTTTAAACTTCTTAAGGTGTCTTCATTCATTGCGCGGCGAGGGGAACTGTAATTTGGGTCTCAGCAGTCTAGTGGTGATGATAGCCCTAAAAATGTCTGGGACCATGTTGTAGCTGCCTCCTCCCATTTTTATCTGAAACTATAATCCCGGACCTCAAAGGATGGAAAAACTTGGATCCTAAGACCCCGTGGGACCAATTTTTTCTCTATATAGTTATCTAGAAATGCCCTATTCCACCGGATATGTGTTCACTTTTGCAGAAACCCTTTCAATCTTAAGATTGTTTCCTGTGTGTCTTTATTGTCTTTACTTAAAACCAACGCCGATTCGTCATAGAGGATATCATTGACTTTGGACATCCACGTAGCCTCACGTGCCTTATAGTCCATATTGTAGGTACTGGAAACTGTGAAAAACACAGAAACAAATACAGTAAGCAAAACATTCCAGATTGTGATATCAGTCATGCTAACTCCCACACTAGTATGTTAATCTGATCAAATTGGAGTAATTTCACATACAAGTGAAAAACATTTTATTGAATGAATATGTTGCCAAAATAATATATGTTGTATGTGATATTCCTCCAATTTGATGAGTTTAAAAATCTTCTTCACTCAGTATAATGAGACTCCTGGATCTTGTTCATATAAAGAGAGTTTGCGTAAAATAGGAACGGCCTAAATATGACGACCTTGTCTGATCTATACGTCCTTCTATAAAGAGCTATGGGGATTGTAATATTCTTCTGCATAAATTACCGTATTTTTCGCTTTAGAAGACACACCGGATTATATGACGCACCCCTAAATTTGGTGAAGGAATAGAGAAAAAAATTATTTTTAATGTTAAATGGGTTCCGTCATATAATGTCAGTGTCTGTCTTACAAAACATATAGGCTATATGTCCGTCATAGCACCCTCATCCTGGGATATGGCCCCCTTATTCTGTTTATGGCTGGCACACGTCCCCGAGTGATGGCACACGCCCCCCAGACATGACACATGCCCCCCAGTGCTGGCACACATCGCCCAGGGCTGGCACACGCCCCCCAGTGCTAGCACACATCCCCCAGGGCTGGCACATGCCTCCCAGGGTTGGCACGTTTCCCAGAGCTGGAATACATCCCGCCGATCTGGCACACATCCCCCAGGGCTGGCACACGTCCCTCAAGGCTGGCACACATTCCTCAGGGCAGGCACATGTCCCCCAGGGCTGTCACATGTCCCCCAGGGCTGTCACATGCCCCCCCTCCCCGTGTTAGATATGGCCCCCCCCATGCTGCTGCCCATAATAAAACAACAACCACATTACTCACCTTTTCCAGCGATGTCCTGGCTCCCTCCATGCAGCTGCGCTCCTCCACTTCCTGGTTCTTCTCTGTAACGCCGGTAATGTTATCGGGCGCACAGAGGTGATGTCACTGCTGAGCCGATCACATGACAGAGAACAACCAGAAAGTGGAGGAGCGCAGCTGCATGGAGGGAGCCAGGACATCACTGGAAAAGGTGAGTAATGCGGTTGTTATTTTATTATTGGCAGCGGCGTGGGGGCCATATCTAACACGGGGGTAGGTATGTGCCATCACAGGGGGGGGGCCCAGACAGTTTATATGCGCTGCTCCCCCAGTCCATCACCGCAGTGCGGTTTCGGCACCACGGTGATGGACAGCAGGTGCAGTGCATATTAAATAAGCACGTGGCCTCCTGCTGGGTCCTGCAGCCCACAGCCAGCCCGCTCCAGCCCCCAGACACACTCCAGAGCTGCCCCAATCCTCCTCCTGAAACCACCCTCCATACATTCGGGGTATAAGACGCAACCCCCACTTTCCCCCACAGTTTGAGGGAACAAAAGTGCATCTTATAGTCCGAAAAATATGGTATGTAAAGTTGCTGTGGCCCTAATATTTCTGTACAGGGGTCTCTGTATAATCGGCCACCAGCATTCCAGATTGGGAGAAGGGAGACATTTTCTTGTAATTTCCCTTTAATAATAATACATTTTATTTCTATACAACCAACATATTCCACAGGACTTTACAATTCAGAGGGGACACGTACAGACAATAAAGACATTATAGAGTAACACACAATTCATCAGCTCTCAAAATCAGTGAAGGCCGAGCCCCCAAACTGCAATCTAAGAAAAAAAACTAATTAAAAATAACTGATTAAAATATACAGAGATTCATTTTCCATCATTTTGTTTGTGTATTACATTTTATCTACAAAAGAAAAAGCATTAAATGATAGAAAATGTGTCCAAAGACCTCGTGTGCAGAGGTAAAGAGCCGAGGCTGAAGATGCTTCACCCCCAAAAGTAACAGAACAGGGAGGACGGGCAACTCCGAATTTTCTGGTCTATCTTGTGATTGGGAGATCAGAAGAAGAAGGAGAAGGAAATGTTTGATATTTATTTTGAGGAATGATGGAAAGAGTTTCAACATTTCTCAATATCATGGATATATATGAATATATAACAATAACAGTGTGAAACATTCAAGGCACTTTGGGTGTTACTTTTTCTTTGTTTTTTTGGATGCCAGATATTAGTAACTGCATATCTCTAATTCTAACATACCAGATTTTGTTAGACTGTAAGATGCACTATAAGCCTCAGTGCAGGTCCTGGTAGCTTCCTCTCCTCCTCTACACAGATTACATAGATCAGTGTGCGGCTTCATCTATCACTATAAGCCTCAGTGCAGGTCCTGGTAGCTTCCTTTCTTCCTCTACACAGATTACATAGATCAGTGTGCGGCTTCATCTATCACTATAAGCCTCAGTGCAGGTCCTGGTAGCTTCCTTTCCTCCTCTACACAGATTACATAGATCAGTGTGCGGCTTCATCTGTCACTATAAGCCTCAGTGCAGGTCCTGGTAGCTTCCTTTCCTCCTCTACACAGATTACATAGATCAGTGTGCGGCTTCATCTGTCACTATAAGCCTCAGTGCAGGTCCTGGTAGCTTCCTTTCCTCCTCTACACAGATTACATAGATCAGTGTGCGGCTTCATCTATCATTATAAGCCTCAGTGCAGGTCCTGGTAGCTTCCTTTCCTCCTCTACACAGATTACATAGATCAGTGTGCGGCTTCATCTATCACTATAAGCCTCAGTGCAGGTCCTGGTAGCTTCCTCTCCTCCTCTACACAGATTACATAGATCAGTGTGCGGCTTCATCTATCACTATAAGCCTCAGTGCAGGTCCTGGTAGCTTCCTCTCCTCCTCTACACAGATTACATAGATCAGTGTGCGGCTTCATCTATCACTATAAGCCTCAGTGCAGGTCCTGGTAGCTTCCTCTCCTCCTCTACACAGATTACATAGATCAGTGTGCGGCTTCATCTATCACTATAAGCCTCAGTGCAGGTCCTGGTAGCTTCCTCTCCTCCTGTACACAGATTACATAGATCAGTGTGCGGCTTCATCTATCACTATAAGCCTCAGTGCAGGTCCTGGTAGCTTCCTCTCCTCCTCTACACAGATTACATAGATCAGTGTGCGGCTTCATCTGTCACTATAAGCCTCAGTGCAGGTCCTGGTAGCTTCCTCTCCTCCTCTGCACAGATTACATAGATCAGTGTGCGGCTTCATCTGTCACTATAAGCCTCAGTGCAGGTCCTGGTAGCTTCCTCTCCTCCTCTGCACAGATTACATAGATCAGTGTGCGGCTTCATCTGTCACTATAAGCCTCAGTGCAGGTCCTGGTAGCTTCCTCTCCTCCTCTGCACAGATTACATAGATCAGTGTGCGGCTTCATCTGTCACTGTAAGCCTCAGTGCAGGTCCTGGTAGCTTCCTCTCCTCCTCTGCACAGATTACATAGATCAGTGTGCGGCTTCATCTGTCACTGTAAGCCTCAGTGCAGGTCCTGGTAGCTTCCTTTCCTCCTCTACACAGATTACATAGATCAGTGTGCGGCTTCATCTATCACTATAAGCCTCAGTGCAGGTCCTGGTAGCTTCCTCTCCTCCTCTGCACAGATTACATAGATCAGTGTGCGGCTTCATCTATCACTATAAGCCTCAGTGCAGGTCCTGGTAGCTTCCTTTCTACCTCTACACAGATTACATAGATCAGTGTGTGGCTTCATCTATCTTAATGTGCTATAAGCCTTAGTGCAGGTCCTGGTAGCTTCCTCTCTTCCTCTACACAGATTACATAGATCAGTGTGCGGCTTCATCTATCACTATAAGCCTCAGTGCAGGCCCTGGTAGCTTCCTTTCCTCCTCTACACAGATTACATAGATCAGTGTGCGGCTTCATCTATCACTATAAGCCTCAGTGCAGGTCCTGGTAGCTTCCTTTCCTCCTCTACACAGATTACAGTGTGCGGCTTCATCTATCACTATAAGCCTCAGTGCAGGTCCTGGTAGCTTCTTTTCTTCCTCTACACAGATTACATAGATCAGTGTGCGGCTTCATCTATCACTATAAGCCTCAGTGCAGGTCCTGGTAGCTTCCTTTCCTCCTCTACACAGATTACATAGATCAGTGTGCGGCTTCATCTATCACTATAAGCCTCAGTGCAGGTCCTGGTAGCTTCCTCTCCTCCTCTACACAGATTACATAGATCAGTGTGCGGCTTCATCTATCACTATAAGCCTCAGTGCAGGTCCTGGTAGCTTCCTTTCCTCCTCTACACAGATTACATAGATCAGTGTGCGGCTTCATCTATCACTATAAGCCTCAGTGCAGGTCCTGGTAGCTTCCTCTCCTCCTCTACACAGATTACATAGATCAGTGTGCGGCTTCATCTATCACTATAAGCCTCAGTGCAGGTCCTGGTAGCTTCTTTTCTTCCTCTACACAGATTACATAGATCAGTGTGCGGCTTCATCTATCACTATAAGCCTCAGTGCAGGTCCTGGTAGCTTCCTTTCCTCCTCTACACAGATTACATAGATCAGTGTGCGGCTTCATCTATCACTATAAGCCTCAGTGCAGGTCCTGGTAGCTTCCTCTCCTCCTCTACACAGATTACATAGATCAGTGTGCGGCTTCATCTATCACTATAAGCCTCAGTGCAGGTCCTGGTAGCTTCCTCTCCTCCTCTACACAGATTACATAGATCAGTGTGCGGCTTCATCTATCACTATAAGCCTCAGTGCAGGTCCTGGTAGCTTCCTCTCCTCCTCTACACAGATTACATAGATCAGTGTGCGGCTTCATCTGTCACTATAAGCCTCAGTGCAGGTCCTGGTAGCTTCCTTCATTCCTCTACACAGATTACATAGATCAGTGTGCGGCTTCATCTATCACTATAAGCCTCAGTGCAGGTCCTGGTAGCTTCCTTTCTTCCTCTACACAGATTACATAGATCAGTGTGCGGCTTCATCTATCACTATAAGCCTCAGTGCAGGTCCTGGTAGCTTCCTTTCCTCCTCTACACAGATTACATAGATCAGTGTGCGGCTTCATCTATCACTATAAGCCTCAGTGCAGGTCCTGGTAGCTTCCTTTCCTCCTCTACACAGATTACATAGATCAGTGTGCGGCTTCATCTATCACTATAAGCCTCAGTGCAGGTCCTGGTAGCTTCCTTTCCTCCTCTACACAGATTACATAGATCAGTATGGGGCAGGAGGACATAGAGCAGATCTCTCCGTGATCGGGAAGGACACCGTCTCAGCGTTCTCCTCCATCACAGGAAGCTGCGTCCAGACTATAAGAGGCACTCACTTATTAACAAGAGTTTTTTCATGTTAAAAGAGCGTCTTCTAGTTAAGAAAATACGGAACGTTCTAAAATCATTTCCTTTTCTCATTTAGTTATATGACTATCTTATGTTTTTGTGTACAATTTGTCTGCAAGATATATAATTTCTCCCAGTGTGAGTTATTTTTTTTTTTTGTTTCAATGTTTTTATTGAGTATATAATAACAAACAAATTATTACATAAAATTAGAACATAAATCTAGACCATTGTCGGTATCACAAAATATTCCCGTAAAAGGAGGCAACCATCGGTCATCATAGTCCATCACTAAAACATATTTGTTGTAGAGAATAAGTGGAGGAACAAACAATAGACATCACTTAACCAAGACCACCACAACATTATAAAATGGATAAGGGGAAAAGAACAAGTGTTTAGGGGAAGAGGAAACAAGGTGAAGATTGGGGACAAGAGAGAAAAGAAGGAAGAGGGGAATAGGGGAATAAGGGCGGGAGTCTTCATCAACCAGCTAAGCAAGTTGAGAGTATTGTTGATATAAGGGTGAGGAAAACCCAGCACGTCAGGGCTTATCTGTTACTGTAGGATAGTCATATAATCAAGTAGGCAATCGAACTGTATTATGTGTAGACTGAATCCATGGGTCCCACCAACCGAGCACCTTTTCACGACGGGCAGCATCGACGGGCAGATGCAAGTTAAGTGCTATGGTGAGGTCACTAATGGTCGGCATTCTCACAGATCTCCAACATCTAGCAATACACAACCTTGCTCCGAGCAAAGTGTTTGCCACAATAGGTCGTAATGGAGAGGGCCAGTCCTGCAAACCCAAGCCCAGGAGGGCCAGAGCTGGGCTTAACCGAAACCGGACCCCCGTCAATGAAATTAGCAGCTGAGCCACAGAGTACCAGAACGTGCCCAAAAGTAGGCAATCCCACCACATGTGAAGGGATGATCCCCTTTCGGAACATCCTCTCCAGCAAGTCTGGGTCTCCGAGGCACAACAACCCCTGAAGCGGGCCAAAGAGATCGGGGTTATGTACCACTCCAACTGGACTTTTTTTGATTTGCTCAATATGGTTAACACAGCTTGTATAAGCCGAACTACGGAGCGCAGCGTCTTGCCATTGTTCCAGCGTGACGTCAATTTGTAAGACAGATTCCCATTTTACCATATACGGTAGTTTTTTAAAGAGCTTCTCAGCCGAGCTAATGCACCATGCATAACAGAGACGCCGCGACCACCAGAGGGAGCTGATTTAAAGTACCTCTTTAGATAGAGTATCTATCTGCAAGTTCTGTAAAAGATTTTATGGTGTTACCGTCCAGGACCTGATGAACAAAAAGGACTCCACCGTCTCTCCAAGATGTAAGAGAGAGGGACCCCACCAGCGCTTCCACCGCCCTAAGGGAAATGTCGCGTAAAAGGAAGGCTAACAAGGAGCGTGCATGCTGTCGCCAAACCCTCAATAGAGCTGACATAGTCCCAAGAAGGTTAGAATCTGCCGATCGTTGTAGAAGGTTCATCTCGAGTAAAAGTTTAGTGGATCCACGAGGAGCATAATACTTCTCGATTTGCATCCACAAAGGTTGGTGCGCGTCCGCCCACCAAAGACTAGCCAAAGAAAGGTGAGTTGCCGCATAATAAGATGCCAGACATGGGACTCCCATGCCCCCCAGTCGCAGGGGAAGAGAGAGCACCCTCATACCGACTCTACGCAGTTTGTGTTCCAAATAAAACAAGTCAAAAGTGATTGCAAAGTTGCAATCAAACGTTTAGGGATCATCAGCGGTAAGCACCTAAGCACATATAAGATTTTTGGAAGGTACGTCATTTTGACTATGTTTATTCTGGCAACCCATGATAGAAACAGCCCTTTATGGGAGGCAAGTCCCTCCCTTATGGTGCGAGTCAGAACCTCCAAGTTATGGTGTACTATCCTGCTGGTGTGTGCAATCCAGACTCCCAGGTACGGAATACCTTTAGGAGACCATTGAAAGGGGAAACGCGCTCTCAGCTCAGCCATCTGCCCCGAAGGGACTTGGATAGGATACAGCAAAGATTTAGATGTATTTAATTTATAGTAGGAGGCTGCCGAAAACTCGTCCAGTAGAGCCATAATCCTTGGAACGGTGACCAGCAAGTTCGTACAAATGAAAATCACATCGTCGGCATATAACCCGATTTTGTGTTCTATCTTTCCCACGCAAGAGCCCGAAATCATAGGGTCCTGCCTCACTCTGGCCGCCAAAGGCTCCATTACTAGAGCAAAGATTAGCGGCGACAGAGGACATCCCTGGCGGGTACCATTCGTGATAGGGAAGGAACCCGACTGGAAGCCAAAAGCCCTGACCCTTGCTGTGGGGGAAGTATAGAGAGTTAACACTGCCTTTTTAAAACTGCCAATAATCCCAAAGCTGTCTAAGACCACCTCCAGGTACCCCCAGTGCACCCTATCAAACGCCTTTTCGACGTCTAACGAAATGAGCGCACTGGGGGCCCCCCTCCTCTCCAGGACATCTAGTATATCAACAATTCGCCTCATGCCGTCCGACGCCTGCCGTTCCGGGATGAAACCCACCTGCTCCGGACCGACCAAAGAGGGTAGCACCTCCAAGAGTCTTGACGCCAATAGCTTAGCGTAAATTTTTAAGTCTCCATTCAATAGAGCAATGGGACGAAAATTAGCCGGTACGTTGGGAATCTTCCCAGGTTTCGGTATTGCCGAGATTGTCGCCTCCAGTCCCTCTGGCCGTATCCGTCCCCCTTACAGTGCGAGTTATTTTTGATGGTAAACAAAACATGACTTTTCAGTAATCCTTTTTTCACATTTTAGTCATGAAAATGGCTTTCAACTGTGTGAGGTTGTTGGTGCTTAACAAGACTTGATTTCTGTGCAAAACATTTCCCACATTCTGAACATTAAATACATCTCTCCCCTGTGTGAGTTCTCTGATGAATATTAAGATGTGATTTCTCCCCTTTGTGACGTCTATGATGTCTTAAAAGAGCAGATTTCTGTACAAAACATTTCCCACATTCTGAACATGAAAAAGGCTTCTCCCCTGTGTGAGTTCTCTGGTGTCTAACAAGAGCTGATTGCCGTACAAAACATTTCCCACATTCTGAACATGAAAAAGGCTTCTCCCCTGTGTGATTTCTCTTGTGGATAGTAAGATGGGATTGTCGTACAAAACATTTCCCACATTCTGAACATGAAAAAGGCTTCTCCCCTGTGTGAGTTCTCTGGTGTGTAGTAAGATAGGATTTCTGTACAAAACATTTCCCACATTCTGAACATGAAAAAGGCTTCTCGCCTGTGTGAGTTCTTTGGTGTGTAGTCAGATAGGATTTCTGTACAAAATATTTCCCACATTCTGAACATGAAAAAGGCTTCTCCCCTGTGTGACTTCTCTTGTGTATAGCAAGCTGGGATTGTCGTACAAAACATTTCCCACATTCTGAACATGAAAAAGATTTCTTCCCTCTGTGACTTCTCTTGTGTATAACAAACTGGGATTGCTGTACAAAACATTTCCCACATTCTGAACATGAAAAAGTCTTCTCCTCTGTGTGACATCTGTGGTGAATAACAAGATTTGATTTATGTGCAAAACATTTCCCACATTCTGAACATGAAAAAGGCTTCTCCCCTGTGTGATGTCTCTGGTGAGTAACAAGATTTGATTTATCTGCAAAACATTTCCCACATTCTGAACATGAAAAAGGCTTCTCCCCTGTGTGACTTCTCTGGTGACTAACAAGATTTGATTTATATGTAAAACATTTCCCACATTCTGAACATGAAAAAGGCTTCTCCCCTGTGCGAATTCTCTTATGACTAACAAGATTTGATTTCTGGTTAAAATGTTTTCCACAATTAGAAAAAGAACATCCTTTTTTCTCTGTATGAATTTTTTGATGTTTAACAAAATAAGTTTCGAGGGGAAAACTATTTCCATATTCTGAAAGTGAAAGTGGTTTCTTGGCTTTAAGAGCAGTGTGTTCCTTAATGCTTCTTTGGTAAATGTTATTTTTCTTCATAGTCTGTAATGAATCAGAAGAGAGGATCTGTTTCATAGGATCAGATGATAGATCTTTGCTGTGAAGGGATGATGGGATATCTGGGGTAATGTCATTCACATCAATTGTGTCCTGTGTGGTTTCAAGTTCATTTGATTTATAAACTGAATATGCCAGTTGTCCCTCTGATCTCTTGATACAGTCATCTGACAAGAATAAATACAATTATTATTTTTGAATAAAAAAACCTGAAATGTATATTTTTTTTACATTTTTACATAACTTGCCATTTCTATGGACATTTTATGTAGCAGTAGCAAAAATACAATGCAAGTTCTGTCTAATAGAAGACCTAATAGCATGAACCAGTAGAGCATAGTGTTTAACTGTTTGTTCATTCTGCCACACAAATATTGGAATATGAAGCCACAAAAAAGTTACGTAGATGAAAATAATAACAATAAAAATGTCTACTCATCCCGCAAAAAACAAGACCCCATTCTGGTCTATCATCTTGCAATGTAAAATTTGAGGGTTTCCACATTATTAGTGACTCAAAGAGTCCTGAAAAGCAACTCATCATCCATGAACCAATCCAGCAAAATCAACTCCCCCGAAGTCTCATCTCCCTCTCGCTTCTGAGCCTTGTAGTGTGCCCAAACTACATATAGCATGTATGTACAGAATATCACAAAAGTGAGAATTCTCTGAAGACCTGAAAAAAATTGCTCCTCTACATAAAAGGACTAGGCTATAAGTAGATTGCCAACACCCTGCAACTGAGCTGCAGTACAGTGGCCAAGACCATACAGCGGTTTAACGAGACAGTATTCACTCAGAACAGATCTCACCATAATGGACCAAAGAAGTTGAGAGACGTGCTAAGCATTACATCCAGAGGTCATCTGTTTAAAACAGACGTATGAGTGCTGACAGCTTTGCTGCAGAGCGTTACAGAGGTTGGGAGGGGGGGTCTGCCTGTCAGTGCAAAGACCATAAGCTGCACAATGCATCACATCGGTCTGCATGGCTGTCATCCCAGAAGGAAGTTTCTTCTAAAGATGATGCACAAGAAAGACTGCAAACAGTTCACTGAAGATAAGCAAACTAAGGACATAGATTACTGGAACCATCTCCTGTGGTCTGATGAGACCAAGATAAACTTACTTGGTTTAGATGGTGTCAAGCATGGGTGGCAACAACTAGGTGGGGAGTACAAAGATAAGTGTGTCTGCCTACAGTGCAGCATGGTGGCGGGAGAGTCATGGTTTGGGGTTGTATCAGTGCTGCCGGCTGTGGGGAGGAACATCATCATGTACTCCGACACACTGAAGCACGACGTGATCCCTTTCCTTCGGAAACTGGGCCAAAGGGCAGAATAATAAACACTTATTCAGACGAAACTGAACACACTTGATGCCATTTTTATCCAAAAAGGTACAAGACTTTTTATTCAGAGCAAGTAGAGTTAAAAACCACACACAAGGAGAAGCAGGTAATCCTCAAGAAGGAGGGTGGTGGACAAGGTCATTAAACCAGGTAGTGTCCTATTATTACAAGCAGCAATATTCAGTGAGAGAAAGAACAAGTCTGGTACACCACACTTACACAACAGGAACAATCAAGTAATGGACAATAGGGCACTAAGCGCGGAGGGGGCGGGTAAAGAGTTAATTACTGGCCCTACACTAAAATAAGGGAAGGTTAATCTGACCCGCAGTAAACTCAACCTTATCCAATTATAACATATGGACCATCTATCAAGTAAAGTGCACAGTATAAGATATGGGATAAACAAAACACTTATACAACAGCCCTATCTACTTAAAAAGTGATGATGTGAATAGGCTACACGTATCAATCACTATGAATATTCAATGGGGCCTCATTCTAGATATTATCTATAACCCTTGCCAGGAAATCCCAAGACCCTGGTCAGGCTCCCAAGTGGGACCCAGTCTACAGCCCCCACATGATAAACATCAACAACCGACAAATATAAAAACAACAGGAGCGATATTCAAAGTGCTTGTGCTAAGGGAGAATGAACGCTTACAACTGGTATAACGCCATCACACCTCGCCCCAACGCCTTTGGCCTATGGCTTCGTCAGGAGGCAGAATATCAACATGATAACAATCCAAAACATACCTCCAAGATAACCAAAGCCTTGTGAAAGAAACTGAGGGTGAAGGTGCTGGACTGGCCAAGAGTCTCTTTTTTTTTTTTAAGTTGTGTAAACATACATCTCAATACACAATACCATCAGTTCCCATTCCCCCAAAACTCCCCCAAGACATCAAGATCCAAACATCCAATTACTGAATCACATTGCTCCAGCATTGCGAATTAAGTATAACAGATAATACAGAAGGTGAATTTGTTTTTGGGATTTTGGTCCAAAAGATAAAAGATTAATATGTACAGAGGATACATTCATCCATTTAGTGGTAGTCGTCACGGCATCACATTGCGTATTAGTTATGCGGTCATGTACTCAATGAGTTCAGAATATTTATGACATAATATCCATGAAATGCTGCCGGTCACCCCATATTGTGTCATATTTATGCAGAGCCTTACACTTTATATAGACTCCCTCCTCTAATCTACGTAGCAGACGCATTCTATCCAGGAATTCTTGTAGCCTAGGACATGAAGGGCTCATCCAGTCCGCCACTATAGTTTTCCTGACTTGGTACAGTGATCTTGTAATTGCGATTTCGCCATTCTATTCCCACCCCCTGTACCTATATGGCCAAGCACACAAGCTATTGGAATCTCACAAGCAAACACGCTGTTTATATATCCCACACACTCCGTCCAAAATAGCGACAATTCCAGAGCATATGTAGTATACCCGCATCATCCCCCCCACATTTCAAACATATGCTATCTTCTCTAACCCCAATAGGTTTAAAAAATCTAGGAGTTCTATATACACTATGTACTATATACAATTGGGATATCCTCTGTGCCCAGGCAGTTATTCAACATACACAACCCCCCACTGCCCCCCCACTTCTTGTATCTCTGCAGAAGACTTCACAACACACTTCACCAACAAGATCGATCAGATCAGACAAGTCTTTGCTACCCAATCATCACAACCCCCATGTATACCAGATCACTCCCCTCCATCGCTGAAGGAGAACTTGCACACCTCCTCTCCAAATCTTACCTCACCACTTGTGCATCGGACCCCATCCCATCTCACTTTCTCCCCAACCTCACCACCACACTTATCCCAGCACTAACCCACCTTTTCTTTTTAAACCAGTTATTTTTATTGGTTTCAAAAACATAACATCCGTACACAGCATTAAATCGTTAACATATTCAATTACAGTATGCACATAAATCAAACCGCCCATATACACCCCACCCCATCCCGGTACACTTCCCTCAACTCCCATTAGTGGTGGTTAATGAGCATGTTAACCTATACTTCCTCACATCTTAAGCAGCCAGGTAGCCCATATCTTATCGAACATTTGTTCCTTGTTCCGTCTCTTATATATAATTTCTTCAAGCCTGATAACGTGCTGTGCTTTGCGCATAAATTCCCTTCTAGTTGGAGATTCAGGGTCAATCCACTTGCTGGCTATCAATTTACGTGCTACATACAGCAGCCTGGCTATGGCTAACCCGTCTGCCTCCGACGTTCGGATGGACGACACATCACCCAGCACACACACAATTGGATCTCTTCCAATTTTACAATCGTACACCCCTTCCAGTCTAGAAATAATCGCCATCCAGAATGCCGTCAATTTAGAGCACGCCCACAGCATATGTAGCATTCCAGCCTCCTCTGAGCCGCACCTGGGACAACAAGAATCCTGCCTCAGGCCCACCTTAAACAACACCTTTGGCGTTTTGTATGCCCGATGGATGATATACAACTGGGAGAGTCTGGCCTGTTCGCTCAGGGACAGTCAGGGCACAGCCTCCAGTATGGTTTCCCATTGTTCCTCCGGCAAGTCACCAACGTCTTCCTGCCACTTACTTTTAACCCTGAGACCAGATCCTCCCATAAATGCATACAGCAAGTCTTTGTAGATACCAGTGATAACCCCTTTAGTGTCGCCCGTCATACAGACATAGTCCAACGTCACATCCTTCTGCACAGTCATATTTGTTAGTTTCTGCTGCGCTAGCCATGCGTGCCCGATTCCTGCGTATTGGAACTCCCAGGAACTTGGGACATTGCACTCCTCTCTCAATTCCGCAAATTAACTCATCCTCCCCTCCTTCACCAGCTGCCCCACATACCTAACTCCTTAAGTCTGCCAATGAGCCATAGGCCCCATTTTCTGAAATTCCTTCAAGTGCACGTTTTCCCATACCGGCGAATAAATTGTCAGCCCAGTCACCCCTCGAACCTTCTTTATCGCATTCCAGCTCTTTTGTATTAGACGAACTGTCGGATACTGTGTTCCCAATTTTTCAAATGTACCATCCTCCAATCCCTGCACTAGTGGATCCCGTCCTGAAATGTTAGATAGAAGTCTGCAGCTGGATCCCTCAATGTTGTTGTCTCTCCACCCCCTCATATGCTGGCCCTGTCCTGCCAAAAAGTATATCCATGCATGAGGTACAGCCAACCCCCCCCTCCTCTTTTCCCCTTTGAAGAGTTTACTAACCCACCTTTTCAATCTATCACTAACCTCTGGTACCTTTCCTTCCGCTTTCAAACATGCAACAATTACACCTGTCTTGATGAAGCCATCTCTCGACCCGACCTCCACATCCAGCTACTGCCCCATATCGCTGCTCCCGTTTGCCTCCAAACTTCTTGAAAAGCATGTCCACACTGTTCTTTCACCCCACCTCTCATCCGACTTTCTCTTTGACAACCTTCAATATGGCTTCATCCTCACCACTCCATCGAAACCGCCTTAACCAAAATGACTAATGACGTACTAACCACCAAAGCTAATGGACACATCTCAATCCTCCTTCTTGACCTGTCCTCTGCATTCGACACAGTCGACCATTGCCTCCTATTAACTGCAACATGTTCATCCAAACGGGAGGAGTAGACCGGAATATTTTTGGGACTCGCCACAGTTCCTGCAGGCATTCATATTATCAAAACTATAACTTACTGTGCACCATCATTAATGTCTGATAGAACTAAACAGACTACAAAAATTATCTATAACTAGCTGTGAGCCCGATGCAAATGCATCGGGATTCTAGAACGTGCATTAATTTGATTATAGTAGTTATAGCTGTTAGCCTGATGCAAATGCATCGGGTATCTAAAATATGTTTATTGTTTTTTTAAAGATTTTTAAATAATAATCGCATCATCATAGCAATAATATAAGCCATAGCATTATTATTAGCAGTAATAGCAGTATTAATAGCATTAATAGCATTATTATTAGCATTAATAGCATTATTAATAGCATTATTAGCATTAATAATAGCATTAATATAAGCATTAATACATATATAGCATTAATAGCATTATTATTAGCATTAATAGACATTAATTAATAGCATTATTAGCATTAATTAATAGCATTAATAACATTATTAATAGCATTAATAGAGAATATAGCATTAATAGCATTATTAATAGCATTAATAGCATAATAAATTAATAGCATTAATAGCATTAATATAGCATATAGCATTATAGCATTAATTTATAGCATTAATCATAATAAGCATTATTAATAGCATTAATAGCATTATTATTAGCATTAATAGCATTAATTAATTAGCATTATTAGCATTAATAATAGCATTAATAACAATATTAAAGCATTAATAGCATTATTATTAGCTTAATAGCATTATTATTAGCATTAATAGCATTAATAATACCATGAATAGGATAAATATTAGCATTAATAGCAATAATGCATAATTAATAGCATTAATAGCATTATTATAGCATTAATAGGATAAATATTAGCATTAATAGCATTATTAATAGTATTAATAGCATTAATAGGATAAATATTAGCATTAATAGCATTAATTAATAGCATTAATAGCATTATTAATAGCATTAATAGCATTATTAATAGCATTATTAGCTTTAATATAGCATTAATAACATTATTAATAGCATTAATAGCATTATTTAGCATTAATAGCATTAATAATGCCATTAATAGGATAAATATTAGCATTAATAGCATTAATAGCATAATTAATAGCATTAATAGCATTATTAATAGCATTAATAGCATTATTATTAGCATTAATAGCATTAATAGGATAAATATTAGCATTAATAGCATTAATAGCATAATTAATAGCATTAATAGCATTATTAATAGCATTAATCGCATTATTATTAGCATTAATAGCATTAATAATAGCATTATTAGCATTAATAATAGCATTAATAACATTATTAATAGCATTAATAGCATTATTATTAGCATTAATAGCATTATTATTAGCATTAATAGCATTAATAATACCATGAATAGGATAAATATTAGCATTAATAGCATTAATAGCATAATTAATAGCATTAATAGCATTATTAATAGAATTAATAGCATTATTATTAACATTAATAGCATTATTAGGAGAAATATTAGCATTAATAGCATAATTAATAGCATTATTAGCATTAATAATAGCATTAATAACATTATTAATAGCATTATTATTAGCATTAATAGCATTATTATTAGCATTAATAGCATTAATAATACCATGAATAGGATAAATATTAGCATTAATAGCAATAATAGCATAATTAATAGCATTAATAGCATTATTAATAGCATTAATAGCATAGGATAAATATTAGCATTAATAGCATTATTAATAGTATTAATAGCATTAATAGGATAAATATTAGCATTAATAGCAGAATTAATAGCATTAATAGCATTATTAATAGCATTAATAGCATTATTATTAGCATTAATAGCATTAATAATAGCATTATTAGCATTAATAATAGCATTAATAACATTATTAATAGCATTATTATTAGCATTAATAGCATTAATAGCATTATTATTAGCAATAATAGCATTAATAATACCATGAATAGGATAAATATTAGCATTAATAGCATTAATAGCATAATTAATAGCATTAATAGCATTATTAATAGCATTGATAGCATTAATAGGATAAATATTAGCATTAATAGCATTATTAATAGTATTAATAGCATTAATAGGATAAATATTAGCATTAATAGCAGAATTAATAGCATTAATAGCATTAATAGCATTATTATTAGCATTAATAGCATTAATAATAGCATTATTAGCATTAATAATAGCATTATTACCATTAATAATAGCATTATTAACATTATTAATAGCATTAATAGCATTATTATTAGCATTAATAATACCATGAATAGGATAAATATTAGCATTAATAGCATTAATAGCATAATTAATAGCATTAATAGCATTATTAATAGCATTAATAGCATTATTATTAGCATTAATAGCATTAATAGGAGAAATATTAGGATTAATAGCATAATTAATAGCATTAATAGCATTATTAATAACATTAATAGCATTATTATTAGCATTAATAGCATTAATAATAGCATTATTAGCATTAATAATAGCATTAATAACATTATTAATAGCATTAATAGCATTATTATTAGCATTAATAGCATTAATAGCATTATTATTAGCATTAATAATACCATGAATAGGATAAATATTTAATTTTTTTATTATTATTTTTATTGAATTATTCATTATTTTTAATTTATTTTTTTATTATTTTTTATTATTTTTTAATTATTTTTTTTATTATTAAATTTATTATTTAGGCTGAGACCCAGTTCTCTTTCAGGTCCGCTGAAAGGGCTGATATAATTAGCATATATTTATTTTTTTTATTATTATTTTTATTGAATTATTTATTATTTTTTATTTATTTTTTAGTTATTTTTTAATTATTTTTTAATTATTTTTTTTATTATTAAATTTATTATTTAGGCTGAGACCCAGTTCTCTTTCAGGTCCGCTGAAAGGGCTGATATAATTAGCATATATTTAATTTTTTTATTATTATTTTTATTGAATTATTTATTATTTTTTATTTATTTTTTTATTATTTTTTAATTATTTTTTTTATTATTAAATTTATTATTTAGGCTGAGACCCAGTTCTCTTTCAGGTCCGCTGAAAGGGCTGATATAATTAGCATATATTTAATTTTTTTATTATTATTTTTATTGAATTATTTATTATTTTTTATTTATTTTTTATTATTTTTTAATTATTTTTTTTATTATTAAATTTATTATTTAGGCTGAGACCCAGTTCTCTTTCAAGTCCGTTTATTTTTTTATTATTTTTTAATTATTTTTTAATTATTTTTTTTATTATTAAATTAATTTGTTCGCATTGAAATACATTAGCAGTGTGTCGGCGATTTTATGGCCGCCGACCTGGTTCTATTTGTCGGCCCTAAAATCGCGGACACACCGCTAATGCATGTCTATGGGCAGTGAGCTCGAATTCTGATTGGTCTGCGTCCAATCCGAAATCGGGCGGACTGCCCATAGTGATGCATTAGCGGTGTGTCCGCAATTTTAGGGCCGACAAATAGAACCAGGTGGCCGGCCATAAAATCGGCGACACACCGCTAATGTATTTCAATGGGATCTGAGGTGCTCTTCTGATTGGCTGAGGGCATTAGAGAGCGACCAATCAGAAGAGCAGCTCACATCTCATTAAGATAGAATGGCGGATTTGTCGTCCATTCTATGTTAATGATAACTGAAGAGGACGTCGGAGATGGAAGTTGGCGGAAAGAAGACAGAAGACCCCGGGGGCCGGACGAAGAGCCGGAGATGGCGGAAAGAAGAGAGAAGAGCGGCGGGGCCGGAGGAAGAGGACGGCTGGCCGGACGAAGGGATTGTGGATCGGACGGACGATCAGATGACTAAGGGCGGCTTCAGACTGCGGCAGCGTCCGGTCCGGGGCTGTCAGAAGTGACAGCCTGGACCGGAGTTTTCCTCCATAGAATCCTGTTGGGCTGCACGGAGCTGGATCCCGGCGGGTGGTAATTAGCTGCTATCCGGCTGCTGTGTCGCCGGATGAATCGTGCAGAAGTGGGGATTTTCTGCCGATTCCAAAACCGGTGCATTCAACGTTTTTGGAATCGGCAGAAAATCCCCACTTCTGCACGATTCATCCGGCGACACAGCAGCCGGATAGCAGCTAATTACCACCCGCCGGGATCCAGCTCCGTGCAGCCCGACAGGATTCTATGGAGGAAAACTCCGGTCCAGGCTGTCACTTCTGACAGCCCCGGACCGGACACTGCCGCAGTGTGAAGGCAGCCTAAGAAGGCATGTAAGTGATCGACGGGGGCGTTAGGTTAGGGGACGGCGGGGGCTTCGGGTGTAGGGCCTTAGATGTAAGCGGCGGGTGCTTAGGAGGCGGCGGGGCTTAGGGGGCAGGGGGGGTAGGGGTTTAGGTGCGGATTCGGAGGTAGGGGGTTAGGTGCGGCTTAAGGGGTAGGGGCTTGCGGCAGAGGGTGGCTGCGGCGGGGTAGTGGGTTAGGGCGGCAGGGGGTAGGGGCTTGCGGCAGAGGGTAGTGGGTGCGGCGGGGTGGGGTAGTGGGTTAGGGCGGCAGGGTGTAGGGGCTTCGGCGGCGGGGTAGTGGCTGCGGCGGGGTAGTGGCTTAGGGCGGCAGGGGCTAGGGGCTTCGGCGGCGGGGTAGTGGCTTAGGGGTTAGGGCGGCAGGGGGTAGGGGCTTGCGGCAGAGGGTAGTAGCTGCGGCGGGGTAGTGGCTTAGGGCGGCAGGGGGTAGGGGCTTGCGGCAGAGGGTAGTGGCTGCGGCGGGGTAGTGGCTTAGGGCGGCAGGGGGTAGGGGCTTGCGGCAGAGGGTAGTGGCTGCAGCGGGGTAGTGGCTTAGGGCGGCAGGGGGTAGGGGCTTGCGGCAGAGGGTAGTGGCTGCGGCGGGGTAGTAGCTTAGGGCGGCAGGGGGTAGGGGCTTCGGCGGCGGGGTAGTGGCTTAGGGGTTAGGTGCGGCAGAGGGTAGTGGGTGCGGTGGGGTAGTGGGTTAGGGCGGCAGGGGGTAGGGGCTTCGGCAGCGGGGTAGTGGCTTAGGGGTTAGGTGCGGCAGAGGGTAGTGGCTGCGGCGGGGTAGTGGCTTAGGGCGGCAGGGGGTAGGGGCTTGCGGCAGAGGGTAGTGTCGGTGGCGGGGTAGTGGCTTAGGGTGGCAGGGGGTAGGGGTGTTTTAGAGCATGGCGCTGTAGTGTACAGCGCGATGGTATACTACAGTCCCATGGGCATACGCGTGTCGGCCCTTATGGGACTGTAGTATACTATAGCGGTGTACACTACAGTGGTATGGGCTTCTGTGGCTTGGTTAGCGGTGGGTGCAAGCGACTCGCAATGCCCGCTTCGCGGGCATTGCTTCGCAAGACTGCAACGACTCGCAATGCCCGCTTTGCGGGCATTGCTTCGGGAGTCGCCGTGGCCGCTACGCGGCCACGGACAGAGTCCAGAACAAAGAAACAGCTCGCTAACCAAGCCACCGGAAGTCGCGCCGCTCCGACGGAAGTCAGCTACGGCAATTATATAATAGATTCAACATTCACCATGTTATGTGGCGCCAGACTCCAAACCAAAAGATAATGAAGTTTTGAGGCAGAAAGAAATAGACAACAACCATGTTGAGAGACACTCGGCCGTCATGTCATGAGACAGCAAGTCAGAACCATATCAAGAATCAACAATATCAAGAAACATCAGACAACACAAAGCCACGAAGTAGAAGGCTAAACTAAACTAACCACATGGTCAAAGGCTAAACTGTGCCATCAGGATAAAAGCCAACGTACACCACAAGGGAAAAGGCTAAACTAAGCAAAGGTAAAACATCAAAGACTAAACCAAGCCACGAGGCAAAAAGACTAAACCAAGCCACAAAACCAAAGGCAGAAGAAAGTCAAGTCAAGAGGAAAAAAAGATGACCAAGCCATGAGGCAGAGGAAGCACCAAACACCAAGTAAATGTAAGGCAGCAGGTGGAACACCAGAGACCAGGTGAGGGGCTGGATTCAAGATATCTAGACTGTGCCAAGGTAATGTTAGTTCCCCAGAGCTAGAGGATTGTCAGTATACTTAGTGGAATCCCTACAAGGGAACGGTTCAGAACGTCTGTATGTGCTCCAGGATTCACAATTCTACAAGCCACAAACTCCTCTGTCCCAAGGATAGAAAGACTAATGATGGTGGAAATGAGCGGTGTCCCTATATTTTACTTTATGCTTTCTATGAAGTATAATATTAATCTGCATTCAGTGGTCACTACTCACCTGCGCTGTCATCTGTAAGATCATCATCACCCCTCACATATGTCTCTGTAGTATTAATATGGGGCAGATCATCATCACCCCTCACATATGTCTCTGTAGTATTAATATGGGGCAGATCATCATCACCCCTCACATATGTCTCTGTAGTATTAATATGGGGCAGATCATCATCACCCCTCACATATGTCTCTGTAGTATTAATATGGGGCAGATCATCATCACCCCTCACATATGTCTCTGTAGTATTAATATGGGGCAGATCATCATCACCCCTCACATATGTCTCTGTAGTATTAATATGGGGCAGATCTTCACCCTGAAACAAAGATTGTAAAAGTCACAGACAGATGGAGAAGTCCCATCTATGATCAGCTGTAATCTGCCATCTCCACCGTTCTCATTACACAAGTATAAAACATAGAATACTGGAGGATAAAACAAGACTGAGCACAAGACCTTCACAGCCGTCTACACATCATAGGGAGATCTCATCACACCTTCTCTCCATCTACCTGATGATCCGGAGGAACATCGGGATCTTCTTGTTTACAGTCCTGTGGGAGAAGAGGACGGGGACATCTCTCTGGTGTTGTCCTCTTACTGGATAGACCTGGAGGAGACACATACAGGACTGAATTCATTCTTTACATACAGATCATTATAGGCCGTGTGTATTTAGTCCTGTCTATTACCTGGTGATGTGAGGGGCGGCCGGGGAACCTCCATCATGACTATGTCCTTGTACAGATCTTTGTGTCCTTCTAAATACTCCCACTCCTCCATGGAGAAATAGACGGTGACGTCCTGACACCTTATAGGAACCTGACACATACAATGATACCATTGTCATCTTTCCCCGATCCCTTCATAGCGTTACTGTATAATGTCCCAGCAGCAGCATTCCCAGCAGTGTCACCTCTCCAGTCAGCAGCTCAATCATCTTGTAGGTGAGTTGTAGGATCTTCTGGTCATTGATGTCCTCATGTATCAGGGGGTGAGGTGGAGGCCCCGTGATTGGGCTCAGGGCTCTTCCCTCAGACACAGGGTCCTGACAGCACAGATCACTAGAGCTCTTCACTACTGTGTAATCCTGGTTATGGAGAGACACATTAATAAATCTCCAGTCTCCAGACATTTCCAGAGTCCTCACCTCTCCAGTTCTGTCATCTGTTATTCTGTCCATAGATAAGAATGATGTCATGTGACATTGTCATCACAATCTCTCACCTCTCCAGTAACAAGGAAGAGGATCTCTAGGGTGAGGTGGAAGATCCTCTCCGCCATCTTGTCCCTGTCCAGATCCATCCTTGATGGTCAATCAGGAGAATTCTCTTCTATAGAAGATGTGAGAGGATCCGATATTGTAGAGACCTGAATGGGGGAAGATGATGATGGAACATCATAAAGATCCTAAGAAATCTCCGTAGCGGTTATCGAATTCACATGATCACTACATCCAGTGATGGCTCCTGGTAGAACACACTCCACTTATATCCAGTCATACACAGATTTACATAGACTCAGGTGTGAAGGGGTTAATATTACCTGCACCCAATAATGGAGAATCTACAGCACAAACCTCCACCTGCAGAGCCGCCACCACATATATGGCTGCTCTGTGCTTACAGGAGCTGTGATGATGTCACATGGAGGGGAGGAGTCACGGGTCACATGGTGCTGGATGAGGTGAAGTTTATGTGTGGGGTCAGGAGGGATTTGCAGTGTGGATGTGTGGCTCCGCCGCAGGTGACTAACTGACCCGAAGAGGATTTCTGGGAGAGGACAGCTCCTGCTCCTATGGAGGAAGTGTCTACCTCTACAATGAACTGTCTGTTTACCTCTGGTCGGTGCAAGGTAGGAGCCTCGGATAAGGAGCGCTTTAAGGTGAAGGCTTCTTCGGCCTCCGCGGTCCAGTTGCAGGACTTTGCTCCCTAGCAGATGAGAGCCGTGATGGGTTTAATCAAGGAAAAAAATGGGGAATGAATTGCCTGTAATAATTTGCAAAGCCGAGGAACCGCTGGATAGCCTTAGTCCCCACAGGACGGGGCCACTCCAGAACAGCGGAGAGTTTCTCAGGGTCCATCCATAAACCGGAATCAGAGATGATGTATTCAAAGACACATTTCTCCATCTTGGCGTACAACCGATTCCTCCTCAGTCGCAGAAGGACTTGCCGCACGTCCCGTCTATGAGAGGATAAATCCAGGGAGAAGATGAGAATGTCATCCAAATATATCACCACACGTGTGTACAACAAATCATGGAAGATGTCAGTGACGAACTCTTGGAACACCGCAGGGGCGTTACACAACCCGTACGGCATGGCCAAATACTCATAATGGCCGTCCCTGGTGTTGAAAGCCGTCTTCCATTCGTCCCCGGCACATATGCTAACCATGTTGTAGGCTCCTCGTACATCCAATTTCGTGAAGACGCGAGCCCCTTTGAGCCTGTCAAAGAGCTTTGGAATCAGCGGCAGAGGGTAATTGTTCATGACGGTGATCGCATTCAAGCCCCTGTAATCTATACAGGGTCGAAGGGTTCCCTTCTTCTTTACAAAGAAGAACCCTGTGCCAGCAGGGGACGTGGACTTTCGAATGATGCCCCTAGCCAAATTGTCCATGATACACTCAGACATGGCTTCCGACTCGACTGGGGACAACGGGTAGATTCGTCCCCTGGGTGGTGTAGCACTGGGAACCAGGTCTATAGGGCAATCATACGGCCGATGAGGTGGAAGAGATCTTCTGCCTCTGTCAGTTGAAGACGTCCGCATATCACCAATAGGCAGCTGGTAAACGAGGAAGAACAGAAGCCGGTTGCGGGGAACAAGGTGGCAGAACAGACTGCAGGCATCTCTCTTGGTAGAGAGGACCCCACTGCAGCACGTCCCCAGAGCGCCAGTCCAGGACAGGTTCGTGAGTCCAGGGAAGCCCGAGGAGCAGGGCATGGGAGCGACCGGGCAGGACGTAGAAGGCAATTCTTTCACAGTGTAGAGCCTCGATCTGCATCTCCACCTCCTTCATCACCTCGGAGACGACCTCCTGCAGCGGTCTGCCATCCACCGACGCAATTACGCGAGGCATCAACAGAGGTATTACGAGAATGTCAAGCTGAGTCACCGCCTCTTGCCGAATGAAGTTTCCTACTGCCCCAGATTCCATGTAGGCTAACTCGGAGAGGCGTCTCTGCGGACAAATCACCTGCACTGGCAGGGTGAGAGGTTGAGAGGCATCGCTTTCACCTAGGATGGCCTCTCTTACTTGACCTAGGCGAAGGAGGTTTCCCGATTTTTCAGAACAATACCGGTGCTGATGGGATGCGTCCCTGCAGTACAGGCAGAGGATGTAAGCCAGCCACTCCTCTCGGCATTGTTCCGCCATCCTGACCTGATCCACCAGCATAGGTTCGGAAAAGGGGGCGGCGGCAGACATCACGATCCGTGGACTGGGTGGACTGCATTCAGAGGGAAGCAGCCGGAAGGATCTCCTCTCCCTGACAGATTCACGGGAGAGTTACTGAAAACGCAAATCAGTGCGAGTGGCTAGCGAGATCATGTCCTCCAGCTCTGCTGGGATATCCTGACCCACGAGTTCGTCCTCTATCCTGCCGGACAGGCCACGCCAGAAAGCTCCAGTCAGTGCCTCGTTATTCCATCTCAACTCGGAGGAGAGGGTGCGGAAGCGTATGGCGTACTGCCCAACGGTGAGTGTCCCTTGACGGAGGTTGAAGACGAATTCTGTAATAGATGCGACCCGGCTGGGTTCATCGAAGACCTTACGGAATGTCTCCAGAAAGGTCGACAAGTGAGAGTCCGAAGGGTCATCACGCTCCCATAGAGGGTTAACCCACGCCAGGGCCTTGCCCTCCAGGTGGGGCTAACCTGGCCCGATCGGTGGGGTACTGCTGTGGCAGCAGTTCAAAGTGTAGACGACACTGGTTGAGGAAGCCGCGGCACATCTTAGGGTCACCGCTGTATCTAAGCGGTTTTCCAAGGCGAGGCGGAGGATTCGGGGCACCTCCCGGAGACCAGTCATAAGCTGCGGCTTGAGCCGAGGCCGTGGTTGCAGATTGCAGGGAGACCAGACGATCGTCCACCGAAGACATATAAGACAGCATACGAGACTGCGTGTCTCGTTGCATGGACAGCTCCTGTTGTAGGCTTGCCAGCTGAGTGGCGGACCCTAGGTCGGAAGTCTGAAGGGAGGCTAACCGGGTATCCATGAATACTGGGTATCCATAGACGGAAGGAAAGCCATAATACGGGTCTGATTATTCTGTCACGCTTCCGAGGGAAGGCGTCCTAGAGTGAACCCACTGGGCCATGGTACTGAACTCCCCTGGGTGAGCTGGTCCTAGTTTATCCAACCCCTATACAGGGATTGTCAGGGGCAAGCCCAGGGGGTCTAAATACCACAGCTGCTAGTACCAGGGGGATCTCACCCACTGTTGTTACAAGATATCAAATAAATCATGACCTTCGGGAACCTCAAACATGGAAGTACCAATGTAGCTATCCAGATTAACCACGAGAGATCGGGGAGGCCATTGGATGTGACGCCCATATGTACCAAGATTCTTTCGTTTGGTGTTTAGTCCCAGCATCAAGAGCCAGGGAAAATTTGTGATGGAAAATCGAATTAGTTCGGACTATGACGTTGGACAGAGTTGGAGGCGCATGAGACTTCCAGTTCGCAGCAAGAGATAGTCTGGCGGCAATCAGGATATATGAGACAGTTTTCCTAAGCTGCGGAGAGTAGTTCGACAGGCCTATATTAAGAACAGCTAGTTGAGGCGATAAGGAAATCTGTATCCCAGTGACAGATCTCAACAGGCTCTCCAGCATCTTCCAGAAAGGTGAGACCCTCGGGCACCCCCACCACATGTGCGACATCGAGCTCTTCCCACCACACTGTCTCCAGCATAGCGGGGATAGCCCACCTGTGAATTTCGATAAACGGGTGGGAGGGAGGTACCACCGGAGGTGAATTTTCTTAAGGTTTTCGAGGTGATTTATACATCTGGTCGATTTTTGGGCTGCTTTTATTCCCTCCTCCCAATCAGCAGGGGAGGAGGAAAACTCCAGATCCCCCTCCCATCTCAACATGTAATCCAGCTTAGAGGTAAGGTCGATGGTGACCAACCCACTATAGATGGAAGAGAGGCTTTTTGTTGAAGTTGAGTCAGATAGGACAAACGACCGGAGCGGTGAGGGGGCTAGGGGAACCCCGAGAAGGCGAACACCGCGGCTTTAGGAGAGAAAATGTTTTAGCTGGAGATACTGAAAAAATCCATGCTTGAGCGAAGGAAATTGAAGGACTAGGGAATCAAAGGGTAGAAGCTCACCCTTTGGCATCAAGTCCCGCAAACTATTTATTCCCGCCTCCTCCCAGATCCCCCACCTCAAAAATGGTATGTGCCGTTGGAGAGCTTTAAGAGGAATGTGGGTCAGGGGAAGTTGAGTCCAACCCGAGGGGGCTTTCTTCCAATAGGCTATTAGGGTTTGCATTGCTTCCAGAGCAGGATGACAGGACGAGGTGCCCAGGGACTCCGCGGCCAGCACGAGACAAAGGGACTTTCCTCCAAAAAAATGTTTCTCAATTTGAATCCATCCCAAGTGGGTGGGTGGATGCTACCAGGCTTTAGTCTCCTCTAGAATACTAGCTCTATGATATTCTCGGAGGTTGGGAACCCCCATTCCACCCAGGGAGAGGGGAAGATACATCGTTTTACGCGGAATTCTGGGGCGTTTGTTAGCCCACATATATTTATTAGATTAAACAGAATTCCATACAATCATATGTAAGTGAGAAAACCCACCAAATCTCATATGCAAACAAAAAAAGAGGAGAACAAGAGAGAAAGTATGCACGAATTAAATATTTAGACCAGGCTGTACTAAAGTCCTCTGCAAAGGACGAAACAACTAGTGCAGGGTAACATGTGTCATATCCAGAGATCAAATTAAATGGGCTATGATAGGAAAATACCAGATAACCTGGTACTGGTGTAGAGCCCAACCATCTATGGCCAGGAGAGGGAGGGACAAAAGCCCAGGATTACACAGTTACCCGGCAGTGGATTACGGACCCCCAAATCCGGACCATAGAGGGTTGGGCTCTACACCAGCACCAGGTTCATTGTAACTGTAATTTCAATGCTGCAAATTCTGGTGTCGTCCTTGGCCAGGATTTGGCTTAACAACTTGCACTTTAATATGTATGTATGTACATTTATTGTATGCCAGCTGCTATTGGATACATGTTCTCATCTGTTTTGCTGCTTTGTGCAATAATTATGTAAACTGAAGTAATCTGGTATTTTCCTATAATAGCCCATTTAATTTGATCTCTGGATATGACACATGTTACCCTGCACTAGTTGTTTTGTCCTATGCAGAGGACTTTAGTACAGCCTGGTCTAATTTTGTACCTTCGTGCATACTTTCTCTCTTGTTCTCCTCTTTTTTGTTCACACATATTTGTTAGTAAGAAGCTGTAATTTAGTCAGTAGATTACGTGGAATCAGTAATGGGACACATCTAAAACAGTAGAGTAATTACGTCCAGGGTAGCTGAACGGAGATGGAAGAAATCCAACTCCGCAATGCACCTCGCTTTGGACAAACAGTCCCTCATCGACTTCAAGACAGCATTCTCATTAGCTCCCTGTCCCACAATCCCAAGCAACTTTTCATAACCTTTAACACCCTACTCTGCCCCCCCTGCACCCACTCCCTCTCCCCTCATCACCGCCGACGACTTTGCCAGCTTCTTTAAACAGAAGATCGACAAAATCGGAGAAAGCTTCAATTCCCAATCCACTCGGCCCTCCCTCTCTATCACCCAACCCCCCTCGACCAAAAGTAACTTCCCCTCCATGACTGAAGTGCATCTCTCCTCCCTTCTAGCACGATCACACCTCACCACTTGTGCCCTCGACCTCTCCCCTCCCATCTCAACCCTAACCTCACCACTGTCCTTATCCCCGCCCTAACCCATCTCTCCAACATATCACTTACCAACGGCATCTTCCCATCATCCTTCAAACATGCCCTCATCACACCCATCCTCAAAAAACCCTCCCTCGACCCTGCAACACTCTCTAACTATCGTCCCATATCTCTCCTCCCCTTCGCCTCAAAACTGCTTGAGCAACATGTCTACTCCGAACTGTCCTCCCATCTCTCCTCGTGCTCCCTCTTTGACTGCCTGCAATCCGGTTTCCGAGCCCACCACTCCACCGAAACAGCCCTAACCAAAGTCACCAACAACCTACTGACCGCCAAGAGCAAGCGACACTACTCCATCCTTCCCCTCCTCAACCTCTCTGCTGCCTTCAACACAGTCGACCACTCCTTCCTGCTTCACATCCAGGTCCTCGCCACCTCCTGCCACCTCCAGCTTAAAAACATCTCACGAATCTGCTCCTTCCTTGACCATGACACTGCCAAAACGATTGTCCACCCTCCTTATCTCCCGCCTCGACTACTGCAAACTCCTGTTCACCAGCCTCCCTGCTTCCACCCTTGCACCCCTCCGAACCATCCTCAATTCCGCTGCCCGACTCGTCCACCTGTCACCCCGTTACTCCCCCGTCTCCCCCCTCTGCCAAGCCCTACACTGGCTCCCTACTTCCCAGAGAGCTAAGTTCAAAACCCTAACCCTGACATACAAGGCCATCCACAACCTGTCCCCTTGATACATCTCCAACTTGGTCTTCCAATACCACCCCTCATGCAACCTGCGCTCCTCTCAAGAACTCCTTCTCCCACAACTGCATACAAGACTTCTCTCGTGCATCTGCCATACTCTGAAACTCTTCCACACCACATCAGACACTCCCCTACCCTGGGAACCTTCAAAAAAAACCTGAAGACTCACCTCTACCTTCAAGCCTATAACCCACACTGAGACCTAATCCGCTGCACCATCTCTCCTCTCCCCTCCTACTGTTTCCCACCCATCCCCTATAGACTGTGAGCCCTTGTGGACAGGATCTCTGCCCTAATGTACCTGTATGATTTATTCGCCGTTATTTATGTTCTCGTCCTTGTCCTGCCCTTACACATGTAAAGCGCCATGGAACCATTGGCGCTATATAAATAAATAATAATAATAATTTTGGAAGGAGCAAGATTTTAAAGGCTTTTGCAATGGAGTGCCTAAGATGATCATCATTTTTGGAGACTAGGAGTTTTTGAAGGGCAAAGCGTGGTGCCTAAATACGGAATCCCCTGTGGAAGCCACTTGAATGGGTAAACAGTTTCCCAATAGGCCATATGAGAGTGAGGTACATTAATTGGCAAAATTACCGATTTGTTAGCATTAAGCAGTTCTGCAAGACACAGGAGGGAAATGCCTGAATTACACGCCGCCACATCGTGGTGTTTTCATGGCAACAGGCACAATTGTGTCCGATGCCTGGCGGTGTCTACCTTCCTGTGGCTGCGTGTAAATGTACCATTAGGGCTCGCGCAGGGACTTCTGCATGATGGGTGCCTGCTCATCTCTACCATCCCCCCCCGCTCCCCTGGGCTGTGGAAGCCACGGGGAGAGGCAGCTGCATAGCTTGCCGGCGCCATCTTTGGGGAGGGAGCTGGCTGCCTGTCCACGGGCAAGAAGTCGGTTACCTTCTGATCCTCCCCACGCCATCGGATGAGGTTCGCGGCATGTAAGCGCTGATATTACGGGTCCCTCACAGGAACACGTATTCTAAGCATCCTACGCCATCAACGTCCAGGACACTCTCCAGCAGCGCTGTTTTTAACCCGTCATCCTCCATACTTTAATTTTCTGAGATTACGACCTTTGGCTTTTCATTGCCATAATCATCAACATTTACAGAAATAAACACTTGAAATAATTAGTATAATGATAATGAAGACAGCGCTAATCCTACACACTAGCTCCTCCACTCACAGGCCTCCACCCTCCATAGCCTCGGTTTACACAAGAATATATATAATTTGAAACGGAAGATGCGCTACTATTAGACATTCATTGATTGGACAAATAATGGGTTCAACAACTACAGGGTGGGCCATTTATATGGATGCACCTATATAAAATGGAAATGGTTGGTAATATAAAATTTTTGTTTGTGGCACATCAGTATATGGGAGGGGGAAAACTTTTCCAGATGGGTGGTGACCATGGCAGCCATTTTGAAGTCGGCCATTTTGTATCCAACTTTATTTTTTTTAATGGGAAGCGGGTCATGTGACACATCAAACTTTTTTGTGAATGGTGAAGTTAAACAAAACCAGCGCTATTGGTCTGACACTAACCCACAGTGGATAGATCCCTCCAAGACTGCTGGTACACAAACATTGATGGTATGATGTGGTATATGAGGTACAAAGATAGTGGGGCCATTCTTCATCAATGGAAACTTCAATTCCTCTGGATATCTGAATCTTGTAGCAATGTTAGATATCCAGTGGCATTGAAGATTCCACTGATAAAGAATGGCATAAAATATTACTTGCGATGTATTGGAGGGCACCTCGGCCACTGCCGTATGCTCTAGACTGCTGAGCCCTCAGCAGGCTCGGCAACAACAATCCCACTCTCCGTGCAAGGATACAGGACAAGAAAAGAAGCCCCCCTTCTCTCACTACCTTTAGCCTGCCTTCTCAGGTTCCCCTCCTCCCCCTTTTCTCACTAGCCCTCAGCCTGCCTCCTGGCTATAAATAGCCTTAACTAGGGGCAACCTCCCTCTTACCATCCTGCTCCCCAGGCGAACATCAACGTCGATGGGTGAACAAACAATGATCGCTTCGCCGAACGGATGATGTATGCCGAACATAGATCCTAGGAGCAGAGGTAAGAGAGGACCAGCCGGGAGAGAGCCAAATGGCTTGCCTCCCTTGCGGGCAGCAGCTCCCTCTCGGGTGGCCCGCAGAGTGTAGGGTCCACCAGGCCCACCAGGTGTTCTTTATGCTCATTACATGTCCACATATACAGCTGTGCCTTATGTACATTACATGTCCACATGTACAGCTGTGCCTTATGTACATTACATGTCCACATGTACAGCTGTGCCTTAAGCTGAATACAGCCGATTACATGTCCACACATACAGCTGTGCCTTAGGCTCATTACATGTCCACACATACAGCTGTGCCTTATGCTCATTACGTGGCCACATATACAGCTGTGCCTTATGTACATTACATGTCCACATGTACAGCTGTGCCTTAAGCTGAATACAGCCGATTACATGTCCACACATACAGCTGTGCCTTAGGCTCATTACATGTCCACACATACAGCTGTGCCTTAGGCTCATTACATGTCCACACATACAGCTGTGCCTTATGCTCATTACGTGGCCACATATACAGCTGTGCCTTATGCACATTACATGTCCACATGTACAGCTGTGCCTTAAGCTGAATACAGCCGATTACATGTCCACACATACAGCTGTGCCTTAGGCTCATTACATGTCCACACATACAGCTGTGCCTTATGCTCATTACGTGGCCACATATACAGCTGTGCCTTATGCACATTACATGTCCACACATACAGCTGTGCCTTAAGCTGATTACATGTCCACACATACAGCTGTGCTTTGTGCACATCACATGCCCACACATACAGCCCCACTGACAGCCCAGACGCAGGCGGAGGGCCCGGGCTGACAGGGTCGGGCCACCTCCGCTTGCACCCAGCGTCTCAGTGGCCCCCTCGTGGGGGCCCCACGCGGTCGGGCCCCTCCCCTTGAATGCACCCGGGTCGTGCCGCCCGGCGCGAGAACCCCCCGCCTTCGCCGGCCGTGGGACGGCACGGCTCCGCTCCGCCCCCGGCGGTCGCGCCGCCCACTCACCGCGCGGGCCTCCGCTGCTGCGCTGGCGCCTACTATCCTCGCCCAGCGCAGCCCCCAGCCAGGAGCAGGGGCCGCCGCCGCGCTCCCTCCACCTGGAGCGCGCTTCACCGGGGTACGCGGACCTGCGGGAGCCGCGGCCGTGGCCTGGCCCCCGGTCCGCCGCGTCACTTCCTGTGGCGCGGCCATCGCTGCGTTCTGATTGCCGGCCCTTCGCGTCACTTCCGGTGACGCGGCCAGCAGTGACGCGGCGGTCATGTGATCGGAAGTCGAGCGCGGCTTCCGACCACGCAGCCATCACAGCACCAATTATTGGGATAAGTGTGTCATCTCCAGCTCTCGCTCAGGAGAACGTGATACAGGAAGATAGGATGGCAGTATGTGGCCCCTCAATATTACAGGAGACTGCGCCCCTGGGTGCACGCTGGACACCGGTTTAACAGTTCATACTTTATCACTTTGTTATCCATGCTTTTGCTAGAAAGCCAGACAGGGCTCCCAAAATTTGTGGCACATCTGATAAACAGGGAAAACTGGAAATCTACTCAATCCTTCATATACATGTACCGGTCATTATGCACCAAAAAAAAAAAAAAAAAAATAATAACAGCCATAGGTAATATCCACATAAGCTAAACTTTACACCATAGGGGACACAGCATAGTGGTTAGCCCAGCGTACTGCCAATGTAAGGTGCCCAGTTCGACACCGGGTACAGACGTTTACATCATTGCATCCAACATTAATTTCTCCATGGCAAAGCTGTCATTATTCTTACAATAAGAGCCAAATTAAGACGGAGAATCATTTGCCTGCATGGCTTGTCTGTATGGCTTTGAACTATGTGGCACGTGTTAGTATTTTACAGGCACTGATATGTATAACGCAGAGTTTAAAGACTCAAATCTATAAGATGATACACTGGGGAAAGAGATCTGTCGAGTCCTCTGTTGCTGCAGTCGCAGTTATATGTTCCCCCGAGCTACCAATTAATCTATCATCAATATCTATACATGAACAATACAGATCTGGATAAACAAATATTTGTTGCTGAATGTCAACACTGTATATTAAATTCAATCCTAACACAAGTTCATACGGGAATGATACAAAACCCTGGCTAGTACCATATACCATGTCACCAGTCACTCCCCAGCAACAATAATTGCTCAGTGTCATGGTTTTAATTTATTGTCACCACTACACCTTAAATACAACCGCACTGTCCTTATGGCAGCTTGCAATCCATTAACACACGTTGCTTTGCCTGCAACCTAGGCTCATGCAGAGGGTGAATGTAGAGTTATAGGCAATCTGGGTTCAGCTCTGCTCATGTTTAAGCTGCGCAGCAGGTGCTCACACACCCACACACCAGGACAAGCGTATACACTCTGGAGTCAGATCTACATACACACCAGCAAATATAATAATATGTGTGTATAACACCCCTAATAGTTTTAACAGCAGGTTATACCATACTGCACAAGGATGCCCCAGCAGTTGCCCGCATCTATAATACATATCACAAAGAATAACCTTCTCCTTTCAGGGGAATCCGCACTCGGTTGCCCCAAGTGCTAATATCATCGTCTCCCTTAAGATTACACGAGAAGGGCGATCTATCAAGACCCCAAAAGAAGGTTGAAAGTCGGGTGCGATTTACGGCCCAGCGCTCCTGCAATGGTTAACGGCATGGTTATGCCGTCACGGAAACTATTCACATTTCAGCCATATACATACATTTACTCACACTGTTTTGCCAGCGACACGTAAGTGCTTATTTCCACAGTATACTACAGGTACAGGTTGGCACAATTCAGGTAAGATTGGGATGTATGACAGAGTCTCGCTGGGCTGGTACGCAAAATAGGTATGCAGCTCTTTGGCTATATTAACCCTTTAAGGGCCAAGCCTCAATTTGCAATTTTATCGGTCACATTCTGAGGTTATATTTCTTGAACATTTCAACATATCCTATTGGTTACAAGACTGACTTTCATGACATGTTGGACTTAATATTAACAGTAAATTCAGCTGGTTCGTTAGGCAGATAACTAAATTCAGGTCTGCAGATGGGACACATCGGGCATTGGTCAGTAGTTTACCTCTCGCCCACGGCTACACGCTGAGGTACACAACCCCGCCTAGCGTGCGATTTACCACCGCCCGCATAAGGTCCAGTATTAGTGTTGACAGCCGCTGCCCCAAGACGTATTATCAGCTACACAGGCTTATAAAAAAAAAAAAATAATAAAAAAAAAAAAAAAAAAATAACTATTATAACTGCTGGGGAACACAGTTGAGTTAGACCATACGGTCGAACGTCTCGGTCCCTGGGAATAAAGCCCAGAAGACTAATCTGAAGGAAGTGCCGCTCTAATGTTCTTATATATAGTTAGATAATAACATCAGCACAAGGTACAAAAAATTATTTAACAGGTAGCAGCACACCACGCGAGCATATGAGAAACATAATTAAGAACACCGGATTCATATATATAAAAAAAAAAAAATATATAAATAAATAAATAAATAAATTGGTTCCGGCCCTACAAAAAGTAGACACACAGCACTTCCCAAGGGAAGGGGGTAAGTTACACATTAGTACAACCATAACCATAATGGTTGGGGATATACCCGTTACTACAATATAAGCCAACCAGCCCCTCCTTAGCCTGGGCCCACACCTCGCAGGGCTAAGTGCAAAAAAAAAAAAAATGTGTGGAGTGAGTGTGGAGGGGTACGGGCAAGCTCGCAGGCTACGACTCAACCATGGCATAGAGGCTACCAGTGTTATGTCACACACCTGTTAAATGACTGCAACTTGGAATGGTCAGCAGGCATTCCCGCAACAGGGCACCAATATCCCGTTGCACTAAGTCATCCTGTTTTCCAATCATATGGCATAGGGCTGGTTGCAATATTGTGTTAGTCACCACGAAGCTCGGCTGTTTACTGCAGCAATAGCTGTTGCTTTTTAGGGAGCGCTACACGTTAGCGAACCAGTAACGAGTCAGCCCACCGCCCGGGGGGGCTACGGCATGACGACATATTAGCATGTAAAGAAAGGGTGGGAATTCGCAGCAGGAGGTCCAAGCAAGCCAAGGTATATGGTTTCCCCGTTTTCATCCCCGCTCACCGTTGCAGTTCGCCAGTTTGCTAACAGTTTCTTTAGGAAAGCGGATCGCCAACCAAACCAGTATGGCACACATTCCGGTCAGATCAGAGCTGCAACGGAGGCAGCGAGAGCGGGCCTTTTTCAAACCATGAGATACAACAGGTGAATGGATGGAAGTCAGACTCCTTTTCCGGTATGTAAGACCAGATTTACTGTGAACAGGACGATGCACGGGCGTCCCCCACCAAGACTCAGCATTCCCCGCTCTTCTCCTAACTCCGCTACTCTACTCCTCTTCTCCTCTCCGACCTCTTCCCTCCTCCTCCGGCTCCCCACTTCCAGTCTCCTTTTCCCCCCCTTCTTACATCAGCTGGCTCTTCTCTGCCTCGGCTCCGCCTCCCTTCCCACCTTTCCTCATTACCTCTAAAGCTCCTTTTACCCCTCCCCCCCCCCCCCCTCCCGGTAACAAGGAAGTGTAATTTTCTTTTATAGGCACCGGCAGAGCCTCGGGCAGAGTCTTGGGTCAAGCAAAAATGTTATGGGCAGACAAGCAGAGAGGAAGCCAGGAGAGGCAAAAACCTCAGTTTGTGAGTTCATGAGGTCCATCGGAAAACTGTAATAGACTCGACATGGGTGCAGGTGCTCCCAGAGGCAGTGGCCAATTTTCGAAGGTAGTAACGGAGCCAGTGATATTAGTAATACATGCCGGGAGCGACGAGTTGGTGTCCATAAGGACTCAAGAACTGTTGGTGAGCATGAAGACAGTTTAAGAAAGGTTGGATTTCCTTAATTGCACAGTGATAATATGGTCCGCCACGCTGCCAAAAGTATATGGCTATGAGCAAAGAAACCCGTCAGCGGTTGAACTCTCCAGGAGACAGGTCAACGCACGAATTGCGTGGCGAGTGGCGGTCAGGAATGGCCTGGTAGTACACCACGACATTATACAGAACGAAGTGAAAGGTTGCCTACGCTCGGACGGAGGCAGCCTAAATGAGATAAGGTCGGTTGTATTCCTGTCGGATATCCTAGACGGGGTGGAGGAAGGTGAGAAACACGTGTGGGGGGGTCGCAGCTCTGGCTCTGCTTAGAGCAGCTCCTTGGCCGGTGGAAGGGGGAGTTGGTAAAATTCAACCTGTCCAGGACGGCCTAGGCATCGGGCGCCCCTCCTACAGGGCGTCAACCAGGCTAGGTCGGCCAGGACATCAGGTTTTGCCTCTTCCCAGGACCTAAGGCTGATATGCCGCGCAAGGCCGGTAGGCCGTTCAAGGCTGTTACGCCTTACCAGGCTGATACGCCTCAAGGCTGTTAAGCCTCCAAGTGAGCCTGTAGGCTGTTATGCCCAAAACAACAAAGAGCTGCGGCCAAAATTAATCCACCCCCTTTTTATTAATTCCTAACAGCCCGTCGGTCCCATTGTTAGCGAGCGCCCACGTCCCGCCTTCCATTATAGTTATCGGGTTTGTTGCATGTTTTAATAAAGCTTTGAAACTTACAACGTTGTGGTCTCAATCATTGCACGGCGAGGGGAACCGGGCAGCGGGTCTCAGCAGTCTGCAAGTAATTTAATCTCACATTTTACTTTGCCTCATCCCATCTGCTGAGGTGAACGTGGATGTTCGTACTATATTACAGCACGCAACACAGCCACCAGATGGGTAGCAGCCCCCAATTGGGGGGCCCACACCAAAGGGGTTACTGTTAGGTGGAATATAGAGGCTTCTGACCAAGATGTCACGTAAATTTCTACTCCTTCTCGATGTCATCTGAGGCCGTTGTGATAAATTTTTAGCCAGTATCGGTTCAGTCTGTAAAACTGACCAATGTTTCTCAATGATTGATCTCATGGTTTATCATTCTACATTATAGGTTGAAATGAACCATATGATGCTACCTTTATCAGAATGGTTGGTATTTGTTGTTAATAGTGAGCCTCGGGGTATTCCTTTCACCCTATTGTATCCGTTTTTAATTGAGCACTTGCTATATCCTCGCTCAATAAATCTATTTCTTAGATCTTGAGCCTGTCTTTCAAATCTGTCTCTACTATAGCAAATCTGCTTCGTCCTCAGAAATTGACCCACTGGGATGGCCTTTATTGTTGCGTATTGATGACTAGACCTCGCATGCAGCATGGAGTTAACAGACGTCTCTTTCCTAAACACATCGGTTTGTATTTGGAGGTTTGAATCTACCTCTATAAGGATGTCTAAGAACTCTATTTTCTCCCTGCTGCTTTTGTAGGTCAATTTAATATTATACTCGTTAGAACTGTCATGAACTGTCGGAGCACATCCCCATCACCCTGCCAAATAAACAAAACATCATCTATGTAACGGAGCCACAAGGGGACGGATTGTATAGCCTGTGCACCCTTGCCGCCAAAAATCAATCTCTCCCAATATCCAGGAAAGAGATTGGAGTATGAAGGGGCACAGGCCGCCCCAATTGTGGTACCCCACTTTTGTACATAATACTGATCTTTTTTGTCAAATCTGTTTTTATTAAAATTTTCAGTTATATCCAAACACAAAACAAACAAACGTAAACCACATTTCCAATCACTATTATCATAGTACAACATAAGGAAAAGATATCAGTGTTTAGCAGGTGGTCAGTTTTTTTTTCAGTCCATCTGACCAACAATATGCCACTAATCATATTCCCTTGGCACATAGCATTTGGTGACATCTTCAGTGCCTTTATGAACAAATCTTATATTTATCCTCAAATCTATGTGGTGATCATAAATTTTGTATCTCAGCAACTTCAAAATAATTAATCACTATTACTCTAAAGTAGAGTAGAGCGATCTTTTTAAACAAACGTAGTGTGATCACAAAATAGAAAGACCCATAATATAAAAACATTATGTGAGAGAATGTACTCCAACAGCTCAATGACCAAGGCATCTTTATCTAAATCTTCCTGTACATTTTTGTAGCTCCTCTATTTCTTTATCCATTTCATTAATGAACTCAGAATTTAGTGGTGACGATAGCCCTAAAAATGTCTGGGACCATGTTGTAGCTGCTTCCTCCCATTTTTATCTGAAACTATAATCCCGGACCTCAAAGGATGGAAAAACTTGGATCCTAAGACCCCGTGGGACCAATTTTTTCTCTATATAGTTATCTAGAAATGCCCTATTCCACCGGATATGTGTTCGCTTTTGCAGAAACCCTTTCAATCTTAAGATTGTTTGCTGTGTGTCTTTATTGCCTTTACTTAAAACCAACGCCGATTCGTCATAGAGGATATCATTAACTTTGGACATCCACGTAGCCTCACGTGCCTTATAGTCCATATTGTAGATGCTGGAAACTGTGAAGAACACAGAAACAAATACAGTAAGCAAAACATTCCAGATTGTGATATTAGTCATGATAACTCCCACACTAGGATTTTAAACTGAACAAATTGGAGTAATTTCACATACAAGTGAAAAACATTTTATTGAATGAATATGTTGCCAAAATAATATATGATGTATGTGAAATTACTCCAATTTGATGAGTTTAAAAAGCTTCTTCACTCAGTATAATGAGACTCCTGGATCTTGTTCATATAAAGAGAGTTTGCGTAAAATAGGAACGGCCTAAATCTGATGACCTTGTCTGATCTATACGTCCTTCTATAAAGAGCTATGGTGATTGTAATATTCTTCTGTATAAATTATGTAAAGTTGCTGTGGCTCTAATATTTCTGTACAGGGGTCTCTGTATAATCGGCCACCACCATTCCAGATTGGGAGAAGGGAGACATTTTCTTGTAATTTCCCTTTAATAATAATACATTTTATTTCTATACAACCAACATATTCCACAGGACTTTACAATTCAGAGGGGACAAGTACAGACAATAAAGACATTATAGAGTAACACAAAATTCACTAGATCTCAAAATCAGTGAAGGCTGAACTCACAAGCTGCAATCTAAGAAAAAAAAACTAATTAAAAATAACTGATTAATATATACAGAGATTCATTTTCCACCGTTTTGTTTGTGTATTACATTTTGTCTACAAAAGAAAAAGCATTAAATGATAGAAAATGTGTCCAAAGACCTCGTGTGCAGACGTAAAGAGCCGAGGCTGAAGATGCTTCACCTCCGAAAGTAACAAAACAGGGAGGATGGGAACTCTGAATTTTCTGGTCTGTTTCGCTATCGCAAGTGGAGCTTCAACAGGTACAATCCTTGATTGTACCCGTTGAAGCTCCACTTGTGGTAGCGAAACAGCCGTTGTACCACCTTCCCCGTCCTCCCACCCACCACCCTCACCATGTGAATTACCCACTGGCTGAATAAAGGATTGGGCATATACCGAACGTGTGCGGCTTCATCTATCACTATAAGCCTCAGTGCAGGTCCTGGTAGCTTCCTTTCCTCCTCTACACAGATTACATAGATCAGTGTGCGGCTTCATCTATCACTATAAGCCTCAGTGCAGGTCCTGGTAGCTTCCTTTCCTCCTCTACACAGATTACATAGATCAGTGTGCGGCTTCATCTATCACTATAAACCTCAGTGCAGGTCCTGGTAGCTTCCTTTCCTCCTCTACACAGATTACATAGATCAGTGTGCGGCTTCATCTATCACTATAAGCCTCAGTGCAGGTCCTGGTAGCTTCCTTTCCTCCTCTACACAGATTACATAGATCAGTGTGCGGCTTCATCTATCACTATAAGCCTCAGTGCAGGTCCTGGTAGCTTCCTTTCTTCCTCTACACAGATGACATAGATCAGTGTGCGGCTTCATCTATCACTATACGCCTCAGTGCAGGTCCTGGTAGCTTCCTTTCCTCCTCTACACAGATTACATAGATCAGTGTGCGGCTTCATCTATCACTATAAGCCTCAGTGCAGGTCCTGGTAGCTTCCTTTCCTCCTCTACACAGATTACATAGATCAGTGTGCGGCTTCATCTATCACTATAAGCCTCAGTGCAGGTCCTGGTAGCTTCCTTTCCTCCTCTACACAGATTACATAGATCAGTGTGCGGCTTCATCTATCACTATAAGCCTCAGTGCAGGTCCTGGTAGCTTCCTCTCCTCCTCTACACAGATTACATAGATCAGTGTGCGGCTTCATCTATCACTATAAGCCTCAGTGCAGGTCCTGGTAGCTTCCTCTCTTCCTCTACACAGATTACATAGATCAGTGTGCGGCCTCATCTATCACTATAAGCCTCAGTGCAGGTCCTGGTAGCTTCCTCTCCTCCTCTACACAGATTACATAGATCAGTGTGCGGCCTCATCTATCACTATAAGCCTCAGTGCAGGTCCTGGTAGCTTCCTCTCTTCCTCTACACAGATTACATAGATCAGTGTGCGGCTTCATCTATCACTATAAGCCTCAGTGCAGGTCCTGGTAGCTTCCTTTCTTCCTCTACACAGATTACATAGATCAGTGTGCGGCTTCATCTATCACTATAAGCCTCAGTGCAGGTCCTGGTAGCTTCCTTTCCTCCTCTACACTGATTACACAGATCAGTGTGCGGCTTCATCTATCACTATAAACCTCAGTGCAGGTCCTGGTAGCTTCCTTTCTTCCTCTACACAGATGACATAGATCAGTGTGCGGCTTCATCTATCACTATAAGCCTCAGTGCAGGTCCTGGTAGCTTCCTTTCCTCCTCTACACAGATTACATAGATCAGTGTGCGGCTTCATCTATCACTATAAGCCTCAGTGCAGGTCCTGGTAGCTTCCTCTCCTCCTCTACACAGATTACATAGATCAGTGTGCGGCTTCATCTATCACTATAAGCCTCAGTGCAGGTCCTGGTAGCTTCCTTTCCTCCTCTACACAGATTACATAGATCAGTGTGCGGCTTCATCTATCACTATAAGCCTCAGTGCAGGTCCTGGTAGCTTCCTTTCTTCCTCTACACAGATTACATAGATCAGTGTGCGGCTTCATCTATCACTATAAGCCTCAGTGCAGGTCCTGGTAGCTTCCTTTCTTCCTCTACACAGATTACATAGATCAGTGTGCGGCCTCATCTATCACTATAAGCCTCAGTGCAGGTCCTGGTAGCTTCCTTTCCTCCTCTACACAGATTACATAGATCAGTGTGTGGCTTCATCTATCACTATAAGCCTCAGTGCAGGTCCTGGTAGCTTCCTTTCCTCCTCTACACAGATTACATAGATCAGTGTGCGGCTTCATCTATCACTATAAGCCTCAGTGCAGGTCCTGGTAGCTTCCTTTCCTCCTCTACACAGATTACATAGATCAGTGTGTGGCTTCATCTATCACTATAAGCCTCAGTGCAGGTCCTGGTAGCTTCCTTTCCTCCTCTACACAGATTACATAGATCAGTGTGCGGCTTCATCTATCACTATAAGCCTCAGTGCAGGTCCTGGTAGCTTCCTTTCCTCCTCTACACAGATTACATAGATCAGTGTGTGGCTTCATCTATCACTATAAGCCTCAGTGCAGGTCCTGGTAGCTTCCTTTCTTCCTCTACACAGATTACATAGATCAGTGTGGGGCAGGAGGACACAGAGCAGATCTCTCAGTGATCGGGAAGGACACTGTCTCAGCGGTCTCCTCCATCACAGGAAGCTGCGTCCAGACTATAAGAGGCGCTCACTTATTAACAAGAGTTTTTTCATGTTAAAAGAGCGTCTTCTAGTTAAGAAAATACGGAACGTTCTAAAATAATTTCTTTTTCTCATTTAGTTATAGGACTATCTTATGTTTTTGTGTACAATTTGTCTGCAAGATATAGAATTTCTCCCAGTGTGAGTTATTTTTGATGGTAAACAAAACATGACTTTTCAGTAATCCTTTTTTCACATTTTAGTCATGAAAATGGCTTTCACCTGTGTGAGGTTGTTGGTGCCTAACAAGACTTGATTTCTGTGCAAAACATTTCTCACATTCTGAACATGAAATAGATTTCTCCCCTGTGTGAGTTCTCTGATGAATATTAAAATGTGATTTATCTGTAAAGCATTTATCACATTCTGAACATGAAATAGATCTCTCCCCTGTGCGAGTTCTCTGATGATTATTAAAATGTGATTTATCTATAAAGCATTTATCACATTCTGAACATGAAAAAGGCTTCTCCCTAGTGTGATTTCTCTGGTGACAAACAAGATGCGATTTATCTGTAAAACATTTCTCACAATATGAGCATCAAAAAGGCTTCTCCCCTTTGTGATGTCTATGATGTCTTACAAGACCTGATTTATCTACAAAACATTTCCCACATTCTGAACATGAAAAAGGCTTCTCCCCTGTATGAGTTCTCTGGTGTGCAGCAAGATATGATTGATATGCAAAAGATTTCCCACATTCAGAACATGAAAAAGGCTTCTCCCCTGTGTGAGTTCTCTGGTGTGCAGCAAGATATGATTGATATGCATAAGATTTCCCACATTCAGAACATGAAAAAGGCTTCTCCCCTGTGTGAGTTCTCTTGTGTGAAGTAAGATATGATTGCCGTACAAAACATTTCCCGCATTCTGAACAAGAAAAAGGCTTCTCCCCTGTGTGACTTCTCTTGTGTATAGCAAGCTGGGATTGCCGTACAAAACATTTCCCACATTCTGAACATGAGAAGGATTTCTTCCCTGCGTGACTTCTCTTGTGTATAACAAAATGGGATTGCTGTACAAAACATTTCCCACATTCTGAACATGAAAAAGGCTTCTCCCCTGTGTGACATCTCTGGTGAATAACAAGATTTGATTTATCTGCAAAACATTTCTCACATTCTGAACATGAAAAAAGATTTTTCCCTGTGTGACTTCTCTTGTGTATAGTAAGACGAGATTGCCGTACAAAACATTTCCCACATTCTGAACATGAAAAAGGCTTCTCCCCTGTGTGACTTCTCTGGTGAATAACAAGATTTGATTTATGTGCAAAACATTTCCCACATTCTGAACATGAAAAAGGTTTCTCCCCTGTGTGATGTCTCTGGTGAATAACAAGATATGATTTATCTGGAAAACATTTCCCACATTCTAAACATGAAAAAGGCTTCTCCCCTGTGTGACTTCTCTTGTGTATAGTAAGATGAGATTGCCGTACAAAACATTTCCCACATTCTGAACATAAATAAGGCTTCTCCCCTGTGTGACATCTCTGGTGAATAACAAGATTTGATTTATCTGGAAAACATTTTCCACATTCTGAACATGAAAAAGGCTTCTCCCCTGTGTGACATCTCTGGTGAATATCAAGATATGATTTATATCTAAAACATTTCCCACATTCTAAACATGAAAAAGGCTTCTCCCCTGTGTGAATTCTTTTATGACTAACAAGATTTGATTTTTGGTTAAAATGTTTTCCACTATTGGAACAAGAACATCCGTTTTTCTCTGAAAGTGAAAGTGGCTTCTTTGCTTTAAGAGCAGTGTGTTTCTTAATGCTTCGTTGGTGAATTTTATTTTTCTTCATAGTCTGTAATGAGTCAGTAGAGAGGATCTGTTTCATAGGATCAGATGATGGATCTTTGCTGTGAAGGGATGATGGGATATCTGGGGTAATGTCATTCACATCAATTGTATCCTGTGTGGTTTCAAGTTCATTTGATTTATAAACTGAAGATGTCAGTTGTCCCTCTGATCTCTTGATACAGTCATCTGACAAGAATAGATACAATTATTATTTTTGAATAAAAGAACCTGAAATTTATATTTTTTTTACATTTTTACATAAAATGTCCATAGAAATGGCAAGTTATGTAGCAGTAGCAAAAAGACAATGCAAGTTCTGTCTAATAGAAGACCTCATAGAACCAGTAGAGCATAGTGTTTAACGGTTTGTTCATTCTGCCACACAAATATTGGAATAAGAAGCCACAAAAAAGTTATCATTTTCATCTACATAACAATAACAGTTTCTACTCATCCCGCAAAAAAACAAAACCCAATTCTGGTCTATCATCTTGCAATGTAAAATTTGAGGGTTTCCACATTATTAGTGACTCAAAGAGTCCTGAAAAGCAACTCATCATCCATGAACCAATCCAGCAAAATCAACTCCCCCTAAGTCTCATCTCCCTCTCACTTCTGAGCCTTGTAGTGTGCCTAAACTACATATAGCATGTATGTACAGAATATCACAAAAGTAAAACTTCTCTGAAGATCTGAAATAAATTGCTCCTCTACATAGAAGGACGAGGCTATAAGGAGATCGCCAACACCCTGAAACTGAGCTGCAGTACGGTGGCCAAGACCATGCAGCGGTTTAACGAGACAGTATTCACTCAGAACAGATCTCACCATAGTCGACCAAAGAAGTTGAGAGACGTGCTAAGCATTACATCCAGAGGTCATCTGTTTAAAACAGACGTATGAGTGCTGCCAGCTTTGCTGCTACGCGTTACAGAGGTTGGGAGGAGGGTCTGCCTGTCAGTGCTCAGACCATAGGCTGCAGACTGCAGAGGTTACAGGAATTGGGGTCTGCCTGTCAGTTCAAAGACCATAAGCTGCACAATGCATCACATCAGTCTAAATGGCTGTCATCCCAGAAGGAAGTTTCTTCTAAAGATGATGCAAGACATCATGCAAAAGATGAGACCAAGATAAACTTACTTGATTTAAATGGTGTCAAGCATGGGTGGCAACAACTAGGTGGTGAGTACAAAGATAAGTGTATCTTGCCTACAGTGCAGCATGGTGGTGGGAATGTCATGGTTTGGGGTTGTATAAGTGCTGCCGGCTGTGGGGAGGAACGTCATCATGTACTCCGACACACTGAAGCACGACGTGATCCCTGGGCCAAAGGGCAGAATAATAAACACTTATTCAGACGAAACTGAACAGACTTGATGCCATTTTTATCCAAAAAGGTACAAAACTTTTTAATTCAGAGCAAGTAGAGTTAAAAACCACACACAAGGAGAAGCAGGTAATCCTCAAGAAGGAGGGTGGTGGACAAAGTCATTAAACCAGGTAGTGTCGTATTATCACAAGCAGCAATATTCAGTGACAGAAAGAACAAGTCTGGTACACCACACTTACACAACAGGAACAATCAAGTAGTGAACAATAGGGCACTAAGCGCGGAGGGGGCGGGTAAAGAGTTAATTACTGTCCCAACACTATAATAAGGGAAGGTTAATCTGACCTGCAGTAAACTCAACCTTTTCCAACTATAACATATGGACCATCTATCAAGTAAAGTGCACAGTATAAGATATGGGATAAACAAAACACTTAGGGTGCCTTCACACATGGCGACGGCACCGGAGATGTCGGCGGCGACTGGCGGCAGCGCGCACGTTTTTGGCGCCCCGCCAGCGTTGCTGTCCTCCAATTACATGGGGCGACACCTCCGGGGGTGGCCCGTCGATCTGACAGGCGGCATTGCCACCGGGATGTCTCAAAACCCCAGCCTATGGCTCCGATCGTCTGTCAGGTAGCCATTGGCCGTTTACATGGGGTGATGTGTTCACTGATGTGAAACCAGGCGAGCACTCAGAGGCGCTGACATCGCCCCTTTACATTAGGCGACGCAGGGGCGATATCGGCGCCGATAGGCCACGCCCCTACATTGGCTAAGATATCGGCGGTGCCGTCGCCAGGTGTGACGGCACCCTTATACAACAGCCCTATCTACTTAAAAATTGATGATGTGAATAGGCTATACGTATCAATCACTATGAATATTCAATGGAGCCTCATTTTATATATTATCTATAACCATTGTCAGGAAATCCGAAGACACTGGTCAGGCTCCCAAGTGGGATACCCAGTCTACAGCACCCACATGAGAAACATCAACAACCGACAAATATAAAAAGAACAGGAGCGATATTCAAAGTGCTTGTGCTAAGGGAGAATGAACGCTTACAACTGATATAACGCCATCACACCTCGCCCCGACGAATTTGGGTGAATTTAGGTGAATTTGTTTTTGGGATTTCGGTCCAAAGGATAAAAGATTAATATGTACCGAGGATACATTCATCCATTTAGGGGCAGTCGTCACGGCATCACATTGCGTATTAGTTATGCGGCCATGTACTCGATGAGTTCAGAATATTTGTGACATAATATCCATGAAATGCTGCCGGTCACCCCATATTGTGTCATATTTATGCAGAGCCTTACACTTTATATAGACTCCCTCCTCTAATCTAAGTAGCAGACGCATTCTATCCAGGAATTCTTGTAGCCTAGGACACGAAGGGCTCATCCAGTCCGCCGCTATAGTTTTCCTGACTTGGTACAGTGATCTTTTAATTGCGATTTCGCCATTCTATTCCCACCCCCTGTACCTATGTGGCCAAGCACACAAGCTATCGGATCTAGGAGTTCTATATACCCTATGTACTATATACAATTGGGATAGCCTCTGTGCCTCACAGGTCGATAAAAGAGGAATACTTTCCAGAATATCATCCCACTGCTCAATCATCTCGTTCCCATTTCTCTTTAATCACCAAGGGCCTATTCCACTGGAACTGCTGTATTAAGATACCATATATCCTAGACATAACTCCCTTCACACCGCTATGGCATAAAAGTGTGTTAAAGAGTAGATGATGCTGAATTCTATTTTGCAGATGTCTCGGCTGTACCGACCAGGCATGACGTAGCTGGAGATAAAAATTATTTTGTGGAATGTGGAATTCTTCCTTTAGTTGTTGAAATAACTTAAACACGTCCCCTTCCAGAATTTGCGCTACATGGTAACACCCAGTCCCCTCCAAGGGCAGTAGCCCAATAGTTTATAAACTTCAGGGAGGCCCGGATTGCCCTACAGTGGTGTAAACAGAGTATGCCCCACAATATTTAACATGGCTTTAGACTTTTGCCATGTTTTCCGCATGAGTAGAAACATTGGCAAATGTTTCCGGCTATTCCTATCCGAGAGCTCAATCTCCAAAAAAGAGAGAATTGGTAACCCATCAGTAAATTAACACAGCCGTCTGTCCAGGCTTCCCTGAACCTGTTTGAACTGTTGGACTTGGGATGTCAGAAAGTATATCCACGGGTTCGGAGCAGCCATATCTTTAGGCCTTTGTAATGTATCTCATTTAATTCTGGCCACCGCTTTCTTCCAAATCAGCTCTATGAATATGGCCTGGAATTGATAGAACATTCTCATAGGGATCCATACCGGTGAATTATGAAGAATGTACAGCAGTTGGGGCATCAGAACCATTTTGATTAAATCAGTGCGGCCAACCACCGATAATGGAAGCCTAGTCCATGTATTTACTTTATGTTGAAATTTAGTACATAAGTTCGTCAAGTTTATGGAGACATATTCACCTACAACAGGAGTCACCCGGACCCCTAGGTATGTGAACTCTCTCGCCACTTTTAAACAAGTTCCACCCACCCTGGTGTTCTGAGAGAGAGCATCCACTGGCATGAGGACAGACTTCTCCCAGTTTATCTTAAGGCCTGAATAGTCCCCAAAATCCCATATTAATGTCATAGCTGTCAGTAAGGACTTTTTTGTGTCACCCAGTAGGTCATCAGCATATAACGCCACCCGCTACTCCACCTCTTTGTGTTTAAAGCCCTGTATGTCTTTACTGGAGCGCAACTAAATAGCCAGCGGCTCAATAGCTAAGGCGAACAGGAGGGGGGAGCCCCTAAAGACTGCCCACAAGTACTCACACTCGACGCTATCAAATGCTTTTGCCGCATCAAGTGAGAGCACCACCCTTCCTCCAACATTCTGCGACTCCACCTGAAGATTAATAATCAACCTACGCAAATTAACAGCCGTTGACAAGGCCGGCACGAACCCAGTTTGATCCTCCCCCACTAAATATGTGATGACTGTTATAAGTCTCTTGGCGAGGACTTTAGCTAATATTTTAACATCCACAGACAAAAGGGATATGGGTCGGTACGACTCAGGGTTCAATGGATCTTTACCGGTTTTAGGGAGTAGGACCACTGTTGCTTCTCGCATAGATACTGGCAAGGCGCCCCTTACTAATGCTTCCTCAAAGACCTCTTTCAGTTTAGACAGTACAATGTCCCCAGCAGCCTTGTATAGTTCAGCAAGGATCCCATCCGTTCAGGGGGCTTTATTATTTTGCAGGTCTTTCACAGCCTCCGTCAACTCTTCTATTGATAATGTCACATCCAACTGTTCCCTTTGAGCGTCCATCAGTTTGGGCAACCCTACATTGTAAAGATACAAGGCTATGTCGGCATGTGTCTTAGTCAGCTTAGAAGCATATAACCGATGGTAGAATCTGTAAAATTCAGCATTTACCACCCCAGAGTTTTCAATAGCCACTATCACTGGAGCACCAGTTTGTGCCCTAGCTAATGTAGCTAGTAAATGTCCTGCACTTTCCCCTTCCACATAGAATTGTTGTTTCAGAAAAAAACGCTTCTGCTCCTCTCGCTGCAATATGAAGTCATTGAGTCGTGTCTGCGCATCCATCCATCCTTTCTTAGCATCATTGGATGGGGCTCTCACAAATTGTCTTTCCCTTATATCAATGTCCCTTTGAAGTTAAGTTCCTGGAGGCGAGACATACTCCTAGACTTGACTAAAGAGATTTCTTTAATTGGCATCCCTCTTAAAAAGGCCTTCATTGCTTCCCAGACTATAAGTAGGAACGCCGACCCAACATTGTCTTTGAAAAAGAGGCCAAGCGTGTGTGACAGTCTCAAATTTTGCCCAGAGGACATCAAGCCAATACGGATTCAGTCTCCACATTCTCCGTCCATTCACACTTTACGCGCCCACCTCAATAGCCACCAAGAACGGAGCATGATCAGAAAGCAAGCTAGTGCGGTATTCTACTGTCTGAACCAGTGCTAGTAACTCCCTATTGCCCAAGGCCAAATCAATTCTAGAGAGTGAGGAGTAGGATGCCGAAAAGCATGAATAATGTTTGGCTTCAGGAAATTGGGCCCGCCACACATCACCTGATTGAATGTCATGTATTACCTTTGCCAGGGACGTGTTGTGTGCAGTGCCTCCCTCCGACTCCCCCTGATATTTGTCCAAACCAGAGTGGGGATACATATTAAAATCCCCCACAATCAAAAGGGGTATAGTAGCATATTCCAGTATGCATGGCAATAAGTGTTGTACAACTGTCATGGAGAAAGGTGGTGGGATGTACACAGCAATCAAGCATACTCTCTGTCCAGCAACTCTACAAACCAAACACACATACCGTCCCTCAGCATCACTAACAAACCCTTCACACTCAAATGGCAAACTTGGATGTATCAGGACACTCACTCCCCTTGATTAGGTGCTATGCGTGGAATGATACATAGGATCTTTCCATATTTTGTTCAGTGTTTGAGCAGTCTCTCTGTCACAATGCATCTCCTGAATACAAACTATGGAGTCCCGATATGTTTTAAGATATTTAAAGACCGCAAACCTCTTATTATGATCAACCATACCTGTAACATTCTGTGGCACCCCTGCAGGGGATTGCCACAGGTTACACTGGTGCAAGGAAGGATTGACACCTTGGTTTGCTCAGCACACAACACCTACCACTTCAGACCAGAAGGGGGAGCTCTACTGAATGAGTTAGGCCAGTTGCCCTTTAAGAAGATCCAGGCTGAGAGGAGGAGACAGTTAGTCCCAGGAAACAGTCAGTTAGTTCGTGTGAGGAGAGGAGAAGGGAAGAGGAGAGCTGCTGGTCTCTGGTGAGAGATTTAGGCCAGGACCAGGGACGACAGTCTGCTGTGCACACCCCAGGGAAGAGGCCGGAGGCAAGTAGGGGAGATAGGGAGCAAGAAAAGGGATCCAAATATATACCCCTTTAGCACAATCGGACACTGGATTCCGATGCTGCCAGCCAGCAGAGCCGCAGCAGAAAGCCCAGTAAACTCAGGAGGAGTTTAGCCCTGAGGAGATAGAGAAAAAGACTAAACTGACCAAGCACAGGACCAGGGGCCGCAGGAGGAACAGGGACCCCGCAGGAGGACCTCATTGTCAGTTTAAGATAACAGTAAAGTGGTGGGTTCAGGCTCAGGCAGGACTCATCCCACAACGCAGAGCACAGAGACAGAGGAGGCCTCATAACTTTCCAAGGTGATAGTCCCAAATTGCATCGGGGACCTGGTTGGTACTCTGGACTGTACCTGTTATGTGACCATCAGTAAAAGGTACCGAAACAACCATTCCTGTGTGCCTGTGTGCCTGTTTAACGGCGGTAATTCACCTTTGTGTCAGAAGGGACCTCATCACTGCCCTCCCTCATCATCATCCATCATCACTGCCCTCCCTCACCATCTTCCTTCATCGCTGCCCTGAGGTAAAGCTCCACCTGTGGGGAGCTGTACCACACTTTGCTGCCCCATCCATCACCTCAGCGGCTGGCAACGCCGGTACCATTTTACCGGACACTACAGGTGGCGTCACAATCCCCTGTAAATAACCCCTTTTGTTCCCAATCATCAACATCTACCATAGTTGATCACCAGGGCACGGCACCGGGATTCCGCCCTTCCGTGACTCCCTATTCAGTAGACCTGGTGACCGAGTACCCCATCCCTTTGCTCTGGTTGAATTAAATTCAAGAGGCTCGTCTTGCCATATCCGTATACCAACAAAAAATTATAACATTTGACCTCCATCTCACATAAAGACCCCACAGTGATATTTAAAGCATTAAAATTGGATCGAACACATACTAGAGCAATCAGTATAATACCTGCACCTGTTCCCTCCCCCACCCCCTTCCCTTCATTAGGCCTACAACAATACCAATGGCTGGAACATGTAGCATAGGTATGTTACGCACAGACATCCCAGGCCATGTCACCAATTTCAATACAACCAAGTAACACCATAAGTTGAACAAGAAACATGTATAGAAAAATAAGGGAGATATATCCTCCCCGTTCCTCTCATCAGGGGAGAACAGAGGGACCCAGAGCGTTCATCATCCTCCCCCTGTGCATACCGACATACCAGTCAGCATAGTATCTTTCAAACATTTCGGCTTGCCCGAGGGATATGCATAAACAAGACACCAGGTGTGTCAGACCTATCAGTAGTTTCCTATAATGGTAAAAAAATATATATATATTGAACAGATATAACTGTACAAAAAAATGATGTGTGTTAGTTATCCGTTTTCCAGTTTGCTGCTCCTTCTGATCCACCCATCTCATGGCGTCCTTAGGGATATCGAAAAAATGTGTTCCACCAAGCGCCTCCACACGTAGCCTCATCGGGTACAGCATAGAGTATAGAACTTGAAGCGCCCTACGTCTGCGTTTCACGTCCTGAAATTGGGCTCTCTTCCTTTGAACTTCCACCGAGAAGTCAGGGTATAAGGATCCTCTTGCCCCCTCTATACATAAATCTGAGGCTGACCGGGCTAGCTGCAGGATCTTATGCTGATCACGGACGTGTAGCATCCTAATAAGCACAGTACGAGGCTGGTAGCCAGGTGGAGCAGGTCCGGCAAACATCTTGGGAAACGTATCCTTGCCAAAGGTCTTAAAAAGCCAGGACTCAAAGAACTCTACAGCTTCTCTGCCCTCTGCTTTTTCGGGCACACCTACAATCCGAACATTATTACGCTGTAGGCGATTCTCCAAATCATCCGTCTTATTCAGTATACGCGTAATAGATTCAGTGGTAGCCTTAAAGTTCTTGGTTAAAGCATTCACCATGTCCTCCAAGTCACTGATCCTGCCCTCGGCCGTAGTGAGATGCTCCCTGAGCTTTTGCATATCCTGACGGACAAGGGAGATATCCCTCTTTATGGATCCCATATGTCCTGTAAGATCGGTTTTGCATTGTGCTATAGCCTGCAGTATGTCTTTAAGAGTAGGCTCCTGGCCCTTTGCACCCTTCTCTCTCTGATCTATATCATGAGGCCCCTCTTTGGTGGTATCAGTGGCAGTGTCTATATCATTTGCACATGACCTCCTCTCTCCTTCCTGCGACTCTTCCATCCCTCCACCTCCTGTTACCATGCATGTAGAGGAAGCCCCTCCATCCATCGGGGCTGGCAGCTCTGCCGGATGGAAGTGCGCATACTGGGACAGTCGCGCCGCCTCCTTAGCTCTTTTATACTGCTGCTTCTGGATCTCTCCAGCAGCCAGGGAGTCTTCAGCGCCATCTTGCGTGCTGTGCGGTCCCGCCGCCTGCCGCAGCCTGCTGTCTCTCCATGTCATGTCGGGCACCGTCACAGAGCGATCCTCCGCATTCCGGGACTTCACCTGCGCCAATCTGTATGCCAAGGAGTCAGGTAACCCTCGGTTAAGAGGGATTTTTAGAACCGGGTTAGAGGAGCTCTCCCGCCGTGCGTCTGCTTACATTTCCAGGCAGGCCAAGCGTCTCTAGACCTAAACCTGATGGAGCATCTGTGGGGCATCCTGAAATGGTAGGTGGAGGAGTGTTAAATCCCTAACATCCACCTGCTCTGGGATGTCGTCATGGAGGAGGGAAGAGGATTCCAGTGGCTCCTGTGAAGCTCTAGAGAATTCCATGTCCAAAAGAGCTAAGGCAGTGCTTCAAAATAGTGGTGGCCTCACTAAATATTCACACATTGGGTACTATTTAGCAATTTTCACTTAGGGGTATACTCACCATTGTTGCCAGCTGTTTAAACATTAATGGCTGTGTGGAGGGCTCACCATATTTACACTGTTATACAAGCTGTACACTGACTACTTTACATTGTATCAAAGATACAGATAGAGGTGTACTCACTTTTGCTGTCAGCAGTTTGGACAATAATATTGGTGTGGAGTTTTTAGAGGACACACTATATTTACACTGTTATACAAGCTGTACTGTACACTCACTACTTTACATTGTATCAAAGTGTCATATCCTCAGTGTTGTCTCATGATAAGATATAGAAAAATATTTACAAAAATCTGAGAGGTGTACTCACTTTTGTGATACACTGTATTTGGCATTGCTGTAGTCCAATAATAATAAGGGAGGGGGAACGAAGAGCTCACCCCTGCCTTCAGTGTTGATCCGAGTACGCATCGAAGTGGCCACTTTACATACACATGTATCAAAAGGGGAAATTATCCCCAAATGCGGAGGTAAAGATGAGACCGGATACACCGAGCTGGGAATTTCAATAGATCTCAATAAACGAACATAAGGTCATTTCTATAATTTAACCCTTTTGGAAATCTCGGATTTAAAGAAAGAATCTAAAAGCTTTCCCTGTTCAGCAAATCTCGGGCTCGATTTCCCCCACGTACAGATCTATGAACATGTTCCAAACCTCTAACCATTAGGCTATGCATCCTGCCTCCGTGCACCTCTAGAAAATGCTATGACAGACCAGAAATCGATCGTTTACTACTTGAAGTGGATGGATCAGCGGCTGTGATATGTTCTGAAATCCGCTTCTTAAGGGGTTGGATGGTACAGCCAACATAGTCTACATTGCACTCTGTACAGGTAGCCAATTATACTACATAAGTAGTAGAGCAGTTAATATAGCTTTTGATCTTAAAAACCTTACCCGTGCACCTATCGCTGAAAGAATCAGATTTAACCAGATATTTGCATAGGCCACATTGTTGCTGCCCACATTTAAAATGACCTGTGTAATGTAGCCAGGTTGGCTTCAGTTTGCATTTGTCGGACTGAAAAGCACTGGGGGAAATGAATCTGGCAAGATCCCTACCTTTTCTGGGGACATATCTAAAACCCCCCTCAAGTATTTTACTTAAGGATGGGCCTTGGTAGAGCATAGGAACATACTTGTGTATCACAGAAACTATGTCCCGGTAGTCTGAGCTGTAGGGGTTGAGAATGTAATTAGCTGTTCTTTTCCTCTATTCCTGCCGTTACCGCAGCGTAGTGAATGATTATCCCGGGATCACAGTAAATCACATACAAGCAAATCATCTCTGTTTCAGCACTCACAATATTGCCTTCACGATCGATCATCCATAGTTTGTAGCCCCTCACACGGAGCCTGTTTTCTATGTCCACACAGAGTCTCTGGAGGTCATTCTCCTGTGATCACATTCTTTTTCTAATGATCTCACCAACAGGCAAACTTGGGGAGAGTATGAAAAATAGGGCACAAGGGATGGGACATCATCATATATTTATGTTGTTTTTCATTTATAACACCTAAAGCCATCGCTTCATCCAATAGTTTACTGAGGTCTCATTGTATTTTAACTGTGGGATCAGGTGACAATACCCAGTATGTGCTTCTGTCTCCGAGAGTTTTCAGGATTTCATTTCAGTACAAGGCGGCATCTAGAATGACCACAGAGCCGCCCTTGTCCGACCTTCTAATGACAATATTTACCGATGTCGAAAATTTATTTATATGATACCTGGAGGTCTCCTCCGTGTCACCTCAAGTGTCTCTTAACCCCTTCCCGACGCTTGACGCAGCATACACGTCATGAAAACCAGTGACTTCCCGACCCAGGACGTGTATGCTACATCATGGCAAGATTCTGTTCCTGCAGGTCAGGAGAGCGTGATCGGTGAAATGCCTCCCGACCTGCAGGAACTAGGGGACCTATAGTTTTCCACAGGGGCGTGGCTTTGTCCCCCGTGGCTACAGTCGCAATGATTGGCAGTTGAAAATGAAACTGCCAATTACGACTACTGTAATATACCGCCCTCTCCCCCTGCCCGCCGCTTCTCATCCCTGCCCACCTCTCTCCCACTGCCCCCTGCTTCTCTCCCCTGCCCTCCTCTCTCTCCCACTGCCCCCCTGCTGTCTTCCCCTGCCCGCCAGTGATGTGATCACCTCCTCCTGCCACCTCCTCCTCCCGCTCACCTCCAGTCCCCGCCGACATCCTAGCGTCGGTCTCCTCTTCCAGTTCCCGCCACTGTACTGGTGTCGGGCGCCTCCTCCGGTCTTCTTCCTCTTACAATCCTCCAATCCTGCCGCCGACTCCAGTGAAATCCCTTCTCTGCAGCCTGATCCCTGCAGTGAAGTGATCTGACAGCCCTGGCGCAGTGGTCCATTATGTGATCACTGTGCCAGGGCTGTCAGATCACTTCACTGCAGCCCCGATCTCCATGCAGGGGGATCAGGCTGCAGTGAAGGGATCTGACAGCCCTGGCGCAGAGATCCATTATGTGATTACTGAGCCAGGGCTGTCAGATTCCTTCTCAGAAGCCCTGATCTCCATGCAGGGGGATCAGGCTGCAGTGAAGGGACCTGACAGCACTGGCGCAGTGATCCGTTATGTGATCACTATGTCAGGGTTGTCAGATCACTTCACTGCAGCCCCGATCTCCATGCAGGGGGATCAGGCTGCCTGCAGTGAAGGGATCTAACAGCCCTGGTGTAGTGATCCATTATGTGATCACTGTGCCAGGGCTGTCAGAATATTTCACTGCAACGTCGGGTCACCTGACCCAAGTCTCAGAGATTTCATCTCTGAGACTTGGGTTTGCACAGTGATGCTGCACTTTATGGCAATGATCTGCCATACAGTGCATCATCACTATGTCACCAGAGACTGCAACAAGAGGACACTTGATCCCTCATAACGTCCCATGGATTCCAGTACCACCTGTACGCTGATGACACTCAGATCTACCTCTCTGGCCCACACGTCACCTCTCTGCTGTCCACAATCCCAGAGTGTCTATCAGCCATATCCTCCTTTTTCTCCTCTCGCTTCCTTAAACAAAATGTAGACAACACTGAACTCATCATCTCTCTCCCCTCTGTACCAGTCTGTCACTGTTAGTTTGTTCATTGTATTTTTAACTTGTTTGTATGTAACCTTTCTCATGTAGAGCAACATTTAATCAATGGTGCTCTATAAATAAATAATAATATGTATGCATATATCTGCTCTATTCTCTTTGTCATTAATATCCTTACATTGAGTTTGTATATAGACGAATTATTGTAATTGACGGCGTCTGACGGGCCATGTGCCCGCTAGGATGCCTTTTAATTACATGTGATCTTTTGTAAGAAAATAAAGTTAATTCACTAAAACTGGATCGGGTGCCGGCCTTTGTTCACTTGAAAAGCTTTGCTGTAGTGTTTGAAGCCTCTTAACATCTTATGGTGTGTGTCTCCAAGCACACAATCTGGGCACTACGTGTTCACTCTCCACCATCCACCGCGTGCTAATTTCTGGAAAGCCCCTGTGCAGTAAACAATCCCTCCTCCTATAGAGGAATTCACCGAGGGCTATAATTTACAGAATGGAGTCACTTTATGGGGTTTTCTACTGCTTTGTTATTCTGTCACATTAAGGCTTCAGTAAATGATGCATCATCTCCTCTGAGATCTGCTCCTGTGACATTCACTTCTGTCATCAGTCATCACCTTATTCATTCTGCGGGTGACACTGGTGATGGAGGAGAAGGTGAGGGCAGCACAGTCTATCCAGCCACTAAGAATAGGGTGGTTGGGACCAGTAGTTCTGCCCAGTCTGGCAGTTAGGGGGTATGTGTAGTTCACCTGGAGTAATCAGCGATCTGCTTCAGCCAATTAGAAAGCACCACACACTACTAGAGATTAAAGCATATTCTTGGAGGCTGCCAGAAATTGCCTTGTTCTCCGCTAGTTAAGTCCTGTGTGCTCAGCTCTCGAGCTTGTGTATTTAAATCCAGTGGTGACCCCTGCCTGTTTATTGACCTCTTATTTTGACTTTCCATACTGATTTTGACTGGGTATCTGACTATTCTTCTTGCCACTTCACACCACCAATCAGGAACTAACTCTGTATCCCCGGCCTACTGGTTCCTGTAACAAGTCCAGACCCATGTATAGAAGTTGAAGGGTGCGGGGCAAGGCAATCCCTGAGATATGGAAAGAGTAGATAGTGTCAGGTCTGTTTGTGGTAGTCATCTTATGAGTTGCTAGGTGATCACATGATTGTGATATGTCCGGACTACATCACCAATAGGGTACCTTTACACGCCGCAACTATCACCGGTGATCGGAGGCAACCTAACGTGCGAGTGCACGTTTTTGACGGTTGCCTCCGAACACCGATGCCGCATGTACACACCGCAATTGCGCCCTCAACCTAAGGGAACATGGTTCCCCGGAAGTTGAAACTGATCCTGCGGGTTGAATCCCGTCGCCGCTTCACACGCCGCAATTAGTAGGGGAATGTGGGCGTACATGTTCTGTGGCGCCAAAACATAGGCGTGACAGACTTGTGTATTCCGTGACGCTAACACGCTGATTGGACAACGCAATAGCGTCATAATTGGCCAGCCAGCGCAGGAAGGCTGGCTAATACATGACGCCATTCCAATTGTGGAGTGTGAATGGACAGCTCTTCAAATATGGCGCCCTGTGAAGGGACATCCAATGGAAACACAGTAGCCACCACTAATCATCGCTGATGGGGCGCGGTCTCCAGCACGCTGTGGCACGCCTCTAGGAAATCACTAGGTGACGCAGATTCCATCCCTATCCCCCGTTCACACGCCAAAACCAGGGCAATTCACCTTCTGAGTTGCCTCTAGGTACCTTTACACGCGGCAACTTTTCTAGGAATTTCACTGGCAACTTACTGGTTGCAGTGAAATCATGGAGACATTGTTCCATTTGTACACAGCAACAAGATAGAACCATGTCTCCATGATTTCACTGCAACAAGTAAGTTGCCAGTGAAATTCCTAGAAAAGTTGCCGCGTGTAAAGGTACCTTCTGGTTTTAGAACAATGCTCTGAAACCGCAACCAGGAGCAGCGGGTTCCCAAATTACACGCCGCAATTTCGTAGCAATTTCAAGGCAACTGTGACAAAAATCCCGATTGCCTCTCAGTTGCTACACCGTGGTTGAGGTGTGTAAAGGTACCTACAAAGTAGCCACAGCCGGTGACTGAGAAGAATCTGTGACTTCTCTGCATTCAGTGGTTACTACTCACCTGGGCGATGATCTGTAAGAATCTCCTCTTTACACCACTCATCACCCCTCACATATGTCTCTGTAGTATTAATATGGGGCAGATCTTCACCCTGAAACAAAGATTGTAAAAGTCACAGACAGATGGAGAAGTCCCATCTATGATCAGCTGTAATCTGCCATCTCCACCGTTCTCATTACACAAGTATAAAACATAGAATACTGGAGGATAAAACAAGACTGAGCACAAGACCTTCACAGCCATCTACACATCATAGGGAGATCTCATCACACCTTCTCTCCATCTACCTGATGATCCGGAGGAACATCGGGATCTTCTTGTTTACAGTCCTGTGGGAGAAGAGGACGGGGACATCTCTCTGGTGTTGTCCTCTTACTGGATAGACCTGGAGGAGACACATACAGGACTGAATTCATTCTTTACATACAGATCATTATAGGCCGTGTGTATTTAGTCCTGTCTATTACCTGGTGATGTGAGGGGCGGCCGGGGAACCTCCATCATGACTATGTCCTTGTACAGATCTTTGTGTCCTTCTAAATACTCCCACTCCTCCATGGAGAAATAGACGGTGACGTCCTGACACCTTATAGGAACCTGACACATACAATGATACCATTGTCATCTTTCCCCGATCCCTTCATAGCGTTACTGTATAATGTCCCAGCAGCAGCAGCAGCATTCCCAGCAGTGTCACCTCTCCAGTCAGCAGCTCAATCATCTTGTAGGTGAGTTGTAGGATCTTCTGGTCATTGATGTCCTCATGTATCAGGGGGTGAGGTGGAGGCCCCGTGATTGGGCTCAGGGCTCTTCCCTCAGACACAGGGTCCTGACAGCACAGATCACTAGAGCTCTTCACTACTGTGTAATCCTGGTTATGGAGAGACACATTAATAAATCTCCAGTCTCCAGACATTTCCAGAGTCCTCACCTCTCCAGTTCTGTCATCTGTTATTCTGTCCATAGATAAGAATGATGTCATGTGACATTGTCATCACAATCTCTCACCTCTCCAGTAACAAGGAAGAGGATCTCTAGGGTGAGGTGGAAGATCCTCTCCGCCATCTTGTCCCTGTCCAGATCCATCCTTGATGGTCAATCAGGAGAATTCTCTTGTATAGAAGATGTGAGAGGATCCGATATTGTAGAGACCTGAATGGGGGAAGATGAAATGCTCTGTGCTTACAGGACCTGTGATGATGTCACATGGAGGGGAGGATCTATGAGATCAGGGATCTGCTCAGTGATGTGGGATCCATATGAGGTGGTGATCTTCTCCTGTATGGGCTCCTGAGCTCCTCTATGGTCCATTATCCCCAGCGGTGGAGGCGGCGGTGGCTCCTCAGCACCAGACGGCTGCACAGCACTGAGTGTTATCACACACACACACGTCCTGACAGGATTGTCCTGGGCTCAGTCACTTATTTACAGCTCAGGGAAGAAGATCCAAATGATAAGGAGGAAAGGTCTGTGCTGATCTTATAGTCACCGCAATAACAGCTCTGCACTGCAATTCTACTGAGGGACAAGAGATTCACGGCATCCTGGTATATTTGTCACCATCCTGGTATATCTGTCACCATCCTGGTATATATGTCCCCATACTGGTATATATGTCCCCATCCTGGTATATATGATGAGCACAGAGAGAGGGTTACTCAGGTACCGGGATGAGTTCATGGCTGTAATGGGGAATCACTGGTGGTCGGTTTCCCGTTTCCGTGCCCTGGCTCTCATTGTTGGGGAGGGAAGGTGGATTTAGGGAAAGTTCGTGATGCCACCTGTGGATCCTGGTAATGATACCAGCGCTGCAGGCCGGCCACTGAGGTGATGGGATGCAGCTTAGTGTAGTACAGCTCCCCACAGGTGGAGCTTACCTCAGGGCGAGGATGGATGAGGGGAGTAGTTGTTCTTACCCTCTGATGATGCTGAGACCCTCTGGGTGCCGGCGGGAAGGAATGACAGACACCAATTCAACTCCAACATCTTTTACTGGTATCGGTGCATGGTATAGTACACAGTACAGTCTGGTAAAATAGGTGGGTAGCTGCAGGTTCAGGGTGCCCTCATGGAGTCTGAGGATGTTTCCTTTCTCGTGGCTTTCAGGGTGTCAGTCCTTTATATTCTCTCTTTACCACCCTTAGGCAGAGCTTCCTCGCCGATCCCCTGGCCTGTTACAGATAGGTGCGGTTTTTACCGGTACCAGCGGGAGCGGTAAAACTTGAACCCTCGCGCCACCGGAATCTGGGCCGGTACCTATCGGTGTCTTGGGCTAAATATTGGACCAAGGAGGAGTTACCTTTCTGTGGTGCTACGGCTCCCGTGGATTGGTCCCGTGGCTCGTTGATTTACGGCCAGGGTTAGACCACTGACCGCCTCGGCTTCCGTGTTGCCGGTGTTGACCCCAGACGTGTTCCAGCCGGCTCCAACTGGTTCTAGATCGTCTCCCTCTGTTCTGGGTCCCCCTCTTGAAGAGAGACGCCCTCCTGTCAGCAGCCCTGCCAGGCACGTCCTATCTGGCTGCCTTCCTAGCACTGTCTCTTATTAAACTCTCACTTGCTCCTGGTTTTTTCACTCTAACCTAGGCTCCACCCCCTGGGACTTACTGAATATAAAGTCCCACTATCCTAAGGGACCTAGTGTTGTGTGTTAATACAGACTCCATAGTTATATCCCAAACCCACAGATACGGAGGCACTACACCTACTATTCGGGGTGCAGTACCTCCCTGTGGCGCCTAGCCATAGGGGCACCACATATATGTCCCCATACTGGTATATATGTCCCCATCCTGATATATATGTCCCCATCCTGGTATATATGTCCCCATCCTGATATATATGTCCCCATCCTGGTATATCTGTCCCCTTCCTGGTATATATGTCTCCATACTGGTATATATGTCCCATCCTGGTATATAGGTCCCCATCCTGGTATATCTGTCACCCACACTGGTATATATGTCTCCATACTGGTATATATGTCCCATCCTGGTATATATGTCCCCATACTGGTATATCTGTCACCCACACTGGTATATCTGTCATCCATACTGGTATATATGTCCCATCGTGGTATATGTGTCCCCATCCTGGTATATATGCCCCCTTATCCCTCCTGCTCCTCCTCTTCAGGCCATCCATGCTGGACAGACATGAAGCTGGGGTTGTAGTCCCCTCTGTAGCACAGACAAACAAGTCCTGTTCCTCCTCCTCTTCCTCACCCAATATGGGCTGAAAAGATGGGATGGGGCTGGGCTGTTCTCCTTGTATGCAGGAAAACAAATGTTCCAATAAACACATAGAATCTCTCACAGACAGGACGGGCTTGTGCTCAGAGCAACACATGGAGGAGATTGCCTTATCTGTGATAGCTTATCTAGGTATGTGCCTGCCATCAGGGGCGTAACTACAATGGATGCAGGGGTTGCGATCGCATCCAGGCCCTGCAGCCTAGGGGGGCCCCGGAAGTCCCTTTGGCCTATAGAAAAAGACTAATTCTTTTAAAGATTTGCAATAATTGGGGGCCCCGTTGGAGCTTTCGCATTGGGGTCCCTGGGCCTGAAGTTACGCCACTGCCTGCCATCACTCCCTCCCCCTCAGAAGCACCGTGCAAGACAGGAAAATGAAAATGAAAGCTAGTAGTGAGACACCGAGCAAAGGGGGAAGGGAGGGAATAATAAAAGAACATTTACATACATGGGACTATTCAGCAGTGAAAGTAATGCACCGGACTAGTGCAGCCAGCTGCCTGCAGGGGGTAAACATACTTATAGCAAGAAAACTACACAGGGTACAGTAATGATTTTTACATATTCTAAAAGGGCTGCCTGAGCCTATTCAAGGGGACTATTAGTATCATACTGAAAAATGACCTGACAGAGTCCCTTTAACTACAGGCAGTAACTAGTAAAGTGAGTAGTGTGAACCCCATTGACCAACCCTTTAGGACATTTTTTAAGGCATAAAACCTCATTATTTTGAATAAAAGTAAATTGAAGAATTTATTTTCAGGACATTATTTATGAAACAAACTTAAGTTGTCAAAAGGACAGTTTGTTTTAAATTCCTTTACAACACAGATGTGATCTCCTCTAGTACAGAGACTGACTTCCCTTTGATAAGGAAAGCAGCACAAGAAAGCGATCTGTAGGAGCATAAAAGGAGGACCAGGAATCTTAATAGGATATATAACTTAACTGTGTACCCTGGTTACCAGTGAACACATCGAGTTAGCTGGTCGCTACCCGTGTCACACAAAGCGATGCAGCCTGCCCAGCGTGAGATCACTGATCGAAAAATGGTCCAGAACGGTTTGACATGATCAGCGATCTCCCAGCGGGGGGCTGATCGCTGCTGTGTGTCACACACAGCGACATCGCTGGCGAGGTCGCTGCAATGTCACAAAACCTGTGGCGTTGCAATGATATCTCAATTTAAAGCCAGATACTCAGGGCACTAAGCGGTGCTGAAAGTCAGGTCCGGGAGAACTTCCCGTTAAGGTGGATCCACTACCGGTGGTGCGCAGCCAAAGCACAAATCAAGATAACCAGGTATAAGAAGAAGCGGCACTCACCGAGGTAGTATAGATGGTCCTTTATTCCGCAATTCTAGAAACGGACAGGGTGCAGGGAGGAGGCCACGGGGGGCCAACGGACGACGACGCCGTTTCGCGACAGCTGTCGCTTCTACGGGTCCTCCTTGCACCCTGTCCGTTTCTAGAATTGCGGAATAAAGGACCATCTATACTACCTCGGTGAGTGCCGCTTCTTCTTATACCTGGTTGCAATGATATCACTAACGATATCGCTGTGTGTGAAGTACCCCTAAGCGAGCACTCAGGACCCAGTAGACAATTAAAGGAAAACTGTCAGGCCAAATATTCATGTGTAACTGCTATCATTTTCTAATTCCTTTCTCTAAGGCTGGTTTCACACTTCCGCTCCTTGCCGCTGTGTATTGCGGCGGGGAAGCGCAAACTGAGCGCGGACACCCTATGTTTATCATGGGGACGCATGGTGAACATGTCGCGTTCAGGGTACGGATGAGAATGTGTGATTTGTACGCAAGCATCCACACGCGTACAAATCACATACTGAGGTCTATCAGTGTGCAGGTCTTGCATCCCCTCCCTTGCTTGTATCCGCATGGTTGCATAAATAAAACCGCAGAGCAACCTGGATGAGTGCCGCATCTTCTGTTTTAAATTGTTGTCTTTGACTGTGCCGAGCAACCCTGGATTCCTGGACGCCATTGTATGTGCCCCTCCGTGTAGCCTCAAAATGGTCAGTGCCCGGTTTCCTATCTCAAGCCTGATGATGTAGCTCCCTGTAGGCGGAGTGGGTCCCCGGGGCTGTGATGTAGGGATAGGAGTTGGCACAGGGGTGAGGCTATGCAGGCGGGAGATAGTTACAGTCTCTGTGCGGGACAGGATCAGTGCAGTAAGAACGGACACACACACTGGGAGTAGTAGTGTTCCGTACCTTTACTGATGGCAAACCGGCACTGTCCAGGGTATACTCCAGGTGGTCGGGATGCACTTCAGGATTTCCACAGCAAGTGATTTGTAAGGCCTCCTTGTCCCTTCTTTTACTTATGGTGAAGCCCTGACATGTATAGAACCTGGCCTGGCCTCCTGCGCTTTTCCCTTTCTCTGTAACTCTGAGCTTGTGTAAGAACCTTCTCTGGATTGCCCCCTCCTGTAGTATTGCCCCTTCATGCACCCTCCTGTAGTATTGCCCCCTCCTATAGTATTGCCCCATATTGGTTGTGATTTATACCTTAAAAAAATAAAGATCATACTCACCTACTGTAGAACTCCTGCTTCCACCACTGCTCTCTCCTTTCCTCACGTCTTGTCATCTCCCGTGGTTACATTACGCCGATCGCGTCACATGACCACGACTGTGTCACCGTGGCCTAGGCTGGAAGAGAGTGTCGGAGGGAGGAGAAATTTCTCTTCCAATCCGACACGACAGCTTTGAACTGCTGGTGCCATAGTGCCGGCAGTTAAATGCAGCAGTGCAGAGGCGAGGTTGCGTGCCAGCGGAGACGGCTCTGTGTGCCCTCTCTGGCACGCGTGCCATAGGTTCGCCATCACTGCACTAGGTTGTCCTGTGGCTACCTGTTAGGGCAGGGTGCTACACTTTGCATTGAGCCTCAGAAGTAGCTTTTGGTCACGTGAGGTATTTCAATACTCAGGAAAAATTATGTAACAAATTGCACTGTTTGTTTTTCCTATTACTCCTTTTAAAAATCAAAAACTTGGGTCAAGAAAATTTTTTATTGGAAACATTGGGAATTTTTCATTTATCTTTGCCCAAAGTCATACAATTCTGTAGATCGCCTGTGGGGTAAGATTTCTCACCACACACATTGATTATATCCTCATGAGATGTAGTTTCCATAAAGGGGTCACTTATGGGAGGTTCTGCTACTTTAGCGCAGTGCAACCTATTCCAGCCAAAATGGAGCTCCAAAATTCAAATAGCGCTCCTTCCCTTCTGAGCAATGGGGAGCGCCTAAAAAGTAGTTTCCCACCACATATGGGGTATCGATGGACTCTGGAGAAATTCTTGGTCTACTTACTCCTGTTACCCCTGTGAAAATGGCTTAACTTTTAACTCTACTTAGTATCGTCTCCTAGTGGCAGAAAAGCATACACCCATGGTCCTGTGTCCCCCAATGATGCGAAGGAGAAATGAAAAATTTGGGGCTAAAGAAACATTTTTGTGGAAAAAAATGTACCATAAATTCTTGCTTTTCAAGACTCAATGTGTTAAAATTCTGAAAGTCTGCGAGAGCTCAAAAAAGTCAGAGAAGACTCTGTAGACAATTCATCATGAAGCAGAGACTGAGGTTTATTAGAGAAAAGCACAACAGAGCAGATACAGAAGACGCAGGCATGTGTGCAGGGGTCCAGACAAGTGAGCAATGGGTGGTCTGACCCCGGAGGCCTTATACATAGTCAGACATAGCAAACTACATATTACAGCAAAAGGTGAATACATTTAAAAACAAAGGTGTAATGATCCACTATGACAATGTTCATAAACTTCACCTCAAATCCCATTATAATCCCATATATCTCCATGTTCTTTCCTAATGTCATTACTCCCATCACCGATCTTAGACTTCTCACATAACTCTTCAAACACTGACAGCCCTATTGTCCTGGTTTCTTTATCTATTCCACATATACACTACTCACTACCATATAACACCCCTTATTGACTATCACAGTACCCTGCAGATGTTCTAGTTGTATAATCCATTTTCTCCTGATGAAAATGAAAAATTTGGTGCTAAAAAGCATTTTTTATTGGTAAAATGTGATTTCCTTGAAATGTGAATGTCTGGATGTTCTAACATTCTGTGACGCAGTTATGGTTCCAGGTTCTCACCACATCTCTATATAAATTCCATGAGGAGTCCAGTCTCCAATATGGGGTCACCTGTAGTGAACTTCACTGTTTAGACACATCAGGAGCTCTGCAAACATGACAAGACGTCCGCTATCTGCTGCAGCAACATTTTGTGCTCCAACACTCAAAAAACGCTCCTTCCTATCCGAGCCCTGCCGAGGCCCCAAAAAGTAGTTTTCCCCACATGGGGGTATCTGTGTGAAATTGCACAACAACTTGTACGGGCCATTTTCTTCTGTTACCCTTGTGGAAATTAAAGAATTGGGGCTAAAGCAATATTTTTTTTTTTCTGGTGAAAAAAATACAATTTTTATTTTTTCATTCCACATTAGGTGCTTCACAGGAATTAAACCAAAGGGTTAATAAACGTCTTGGTTGTGGCTTTGAGCAAGCTGAGGAGTAAAGTTTTTAAAATTGTGTCCATTTGGGTATTTTCTGTCATATAGGTCCCTCAAAGTCACTTCAAATATGATGTGGACCCTAAATAAAAATTGGTTTTGTAATTTTGTTTGGAAAAGTGCGAAATTGCTAAAAATCTTATAACTCTTCTAACTTAACAAAAAAAAATTGTGTTAAAAATGTGAAGTAGAAAAGTGGTAAATGTTATTTATCGACTATTTTGTGTCATATAACTTTCTGGTTTAAAGCCATAAATAATTAAAGTCTGAAAAGTGCTAAATTGTCACATTTTTTTTCAACATTTTCATAAATAAAAACAAATCACACAAACCAAACTTTACCACTAACATGAAGTACAATGTGTCACGAAAAAGGAAGTCAAAATCACTGGGATATATTGTAGCGTCCCGAAGTGATAACCTCATAAGGTGACCCTGGTCAGAATGGAAAAATTTGTCCTGGTCTGGAAGGAGAAAACATTCTGGGTGGTGAAGGGGTTAACAAACTTGAGATCATTAATGTAATTGTTGCTTCTATTTCTATACAAACTCCACACCAGATCTCCCTCAACTATACAGGTTCTAAGGTAAAATCATAACAAACAATAAAAAGGTATAGATGCAAACAAATGAATATTAAGTATGAACGGCAGATGTGTATTAATCTTTGGTTATAAGTGTTAAAGGGGTGATCCGATGCCTGACTCTTCCATGTGATCTGGCATCAGGTGTGGGTGGATGCTGTAATACTTGATGAGGAGAGGTGAAGAGGGAACCAGTTGGTCTCATCTAATTAATAAGACCCCTAATTATCAGACGTGACGTGCTTGGTGTGTGACGTTTGCCTCAGTATCTCTCCTGATCGTTGGTATCAGAGAAGTGCAGTCAGTGTTTACATGAAGGGAAAGTATTTGACCTGGTGAAATATGTAGGATTCTTCTATACATTCTACGTGTTGATGTTTATCGGTACATTTCCTCATCATTATCATATATTGTTCTAAATTGCTTTCCATTTCAGACATGTGACATAACTTTGACTATATCTTAACTTTTACTGTCATTTTTCTTGTTTAATTCATCAATAAAAATAATTTTATAAATATGAAATGTCTCCGTCCCTGTGTCATTTCTATGAAGTCTAGGGTTAAGAAAATTACATTTCTCTGTTAAACATTTTTCTATTCTCAGGGTGAAGATTACTTTGCCTCTGTTTATTGTATAGGGAGGTGCAGCCAGACTCTACTGTGATTTATATCATTGTATCCAACATAACTCAACTTCGGGGTCTGATCTCCTTTGCTTAGTTCAGTTTGCCTTTGTTCTAGTTGCTTGCAAGTTCTGCTGGATTGCTCTCCTTTGCTCTGGTTATCTGCCTGTTCTGTTCCAAGTTTGTGTGTTTGTCTCAGTTTGTCCATCTGGTCAGTCCATTTTACTCTTTGCTTGTCTCATCTTATTTTTGCTCTGGTTACCTCTTCTTTGTTCCTGACCTCTACTCTCTACTCCTCGCTGTTCCCAGTACCTGTTCAGTTTGTCCTGTCCTCATTCTGTTTGACCTTGTGTCTTGGTTCCACCTTTCGTATCATGCGCACTAACTCTTGAATACAGTCATCTGCACTGGAGTAGCAAATGGTGACTATCTGCGGCTCAAGCCTAACCTCACCACCAGAGGCTCTAGTGAAGACCAGGTAGCTTTTAAGTTGCACCTCTACTCACAAGGTGGTGCAGTTGGTCCACACACCTGATACCTACTCTGCCCTGCCATAACACAGGAACAATTCCCACATTCTGCACATGAAAATGGATTATACCCTGTATTATACTCTGTATAAATTCTCAGATGTACAGCAAGATATAATTTCTGGGTAAAACGTTTCCCACATTGTGAACAAGAAAATTGCTTCTGCCCTGTGTGAATTCTCTGATGTGCAGTACGATTAACATTTTTGTTAAAACATTTCTCACATAATGAACATGAAAATCGCTTCACTCCTGTGTGAATTCTGTTGTACAGTAAGACTTGATTTCATGGCAAAACGTTTCTCACATTCTGAACATTAAAATGGCTTATCCTCCTTGTAAATTTATTCATGTTTAGCAAGACTAGGTTTGTAAGTAAAGCATTTTATACATTCTGAATATGAAAAGGTCTTCTCCTCTGTGAAAATTATTTCATGTATAACAAGATTAGGTTTGCAAATAAAACATTTTCCATCTTCTGGACATTACATTGGCTTCTCCCTTGTGTGAGATATCAGATGTGTGGTTAGATTTGATTTCTGTGTAAAACATTTCCCACATTCTGGACATGAAAATGGCTTCTCCCCTGTGTGAACTCTCAGATGTGCGGTAAGATTTGATTTCTTGGTAAAACATTTCCCACATTCTGAACATGAATGTGGCTTCTCTCCTGTGTGAGTTATTTTGTGTTTAATGAGCTCACTTTTGGAAGTAAAACATTTCCCACATTCTGAACATGAAAATGGCTTCTCCCCTGTGTGAACTCTCTGATGTGCAGTAAGATTGCCTTTATTGCTAAAACATTTCCCACATTCTGAACACAAAAATGGCTTCTCCCCTGTGTGAATACTTTTGTGTATAATGAGATCACTTTCGGAAGTAAAACACTTCCCACATTCTGGACATGAAAATGGTTTCACCTTTTTGTGAATTCTCTGATGTGCAGTAAGATTTGATTTCATGGTAAAACATTTTCCACATTCTGAACATGAAAATGGCTTCTCCCCTGTGTGGGTTCTTTTGTGTTTATTAAGCTCGCTTTTGGAAGCAAAACATTTCCCACATTCTGAACATAAATATGGTTTCTCCCCTGTGTGAGTTCTTTTGTGTTTAATGAGCTCACTTTTGGAAGTAAAACATTTCACACATTCTGAACATGCAAATGGTTTCTCCCCTGTATGAATTCTCTGATGTGCAGCAAGATTGCCTTTATTGCTAAAATATTTCCCACACTCTGAACATGCAAATTGTTTCTCCCCTGTGTGAGTTCTTTTGTGTTTATTAAGCTCACTTTTGGAAGCAAAACATTTCACACATTCTGAACATGAAAATGGCTTCACCCCTGTGTGACTTCTCTGATGTACACTTGGACTTGTTTTATTGGTAAAACCTTTGCCACATTCTGGATATGAAAAGGATTTCTCTCCTGTGTGAATTTTAAAATGTGCAGTTAAAGTGTTTTTCCTGTTAAAACATTTCTCACATTCAGGACATGAAAATGACTTCTTCCCTGTATCAACTTTTTGATGTTCAGCATCCTTTCTGTTTTCACTTTGCATAATAGTCTGTAATGAATCAGAAGTTAGGACCTGTTGATTAGGAATAGCTGATAGATTTTTTTTGTGAAGAGCTGGCGGCATATCTGGAATTATGTCATGATCTTCATAAATATATGGTGTGATACCATATTCAGCTGCTTCAAAATTAGCAAATGGTAGATATCCTTCTGACGCACAGTTATCTGACAAGAAAAAAATATTTACATTTTTTTTTAGAAATGCTGCATTTTGAAACAAATTGTATTGAAATTCAACTGGGGTTCTTGGTACATATATTGGCCGTAGGACTCATCAGATCTGGGGTCACCGTGGAGTGGTTGATAAGCAAACAAATATTGGCCAATATATGTACTAAGAACCCCAGTAAATAAAAAGATAAGAATATTGAGTTTTTTGAAAAAAACGTAAGTTTTTAAATTTTCTCCTCATATATAAATTGTTTGTTAGCATGTGTACATTTTTGGTAGTAGCTGAGTGCTGCAGTGAATTTTTTGCTGGTTGTTTGTTCCAGCATCGCAGCTTGCACCAGTTCACACTATATCTTGAGTGCTGTGCAGTTTTTTTTTTCTGTTTATGTCTAATATGTGGAGTTGCTGGCTCCACAGCTTCACTTTGCACCCTCATCGACCCCAGGTGGTCTGAGGTTGAGATGGTGTCCACCCACTTAAAAGTGGGATAGGGAGGACAAGGAAAGCAGGGATGTCAGCGTAGGACTCATCAGATCTGGGGTCACCGTGTAGTGGTTGATAAGCAAACAGATATTGGCCAATATATGTACCAAGAACCCCAGTAAATAAAAAGATAAGAATATTGAGTTTTTTGAAAAAAAACATAAATTTTTAAATTTTTTTCCTCATATATAAATCGCTTATTAGCATATGTACATTTTTGGTAGTAACTGAGTGCTGCAGTAAAATTATAGAAAGATAGATGGTAGAATAGGTAGATTAGTTTCACCAGACTCCTGCTGCTACTTCCAGGGCCGCCCATTAAGCTACTTGCATATTCACTGCACTGTCAGGCAAACAGCCAATCACAGATGCTCACACCTTTTCATTGGATGTTGCAGTCAGACTGCATTTCCTCAATCTGGACAGTGATTGTGCTTGGTTAGTCGAATCACCTCAGTTAACTCCCTGCTTACCATGCCTCTATTCCTGTGGCTCCTGAGCGTGAATAGTAGCACAGTAAGCAGGGAGTTAACTGAGGTGATCAGAGGACACCGTCGCATTGTCACATGGCAACGGTGATCTCAGTGACGCCACCGCATACCCTGTAGCATTTCTCCCCTTGTCATTCAGTGATTAGAGATCACGGGGAGCGGATGTGTTCTTTCTCCCCGTGATCTCTAATATAGCAGAGCTGAGTGAGTGCAGGAAGACAGGATCATGGATGGTATGAGGGTGAGGAGGGAGTAATAAAGATGACATCTCTAAGTGTCTCTGTGTATTTATTTCTAATAAATTAATTTTTCTCTCTAACCCTTTATTGGAGATTCTTAATGGCCAAGTCTAACTTGGCCTGATATTAAGAATCTCAGGGAGGGTTTAAATTGGGAAAGGAGAACTCTTTATTTCGGGAGTGGCAAGAAAGAGCGATACAACAAATGGGCGACCTACTACACACTCAGGAACGACGCTGGTTGCAGCGTAAAGAGATATTAGAGAAATTTCATCTGGGAACAGTCCACCTATTACAATACCATCAATTACACTTCCACGTTATGCGTCATCTAAAAGATGTCTCCAAAGAATGCAGGGCAAACGTATGGGTTGAATGGATGGAAGCGAACTCTAATGATATTAATATATCTTACCTTTATGGGAAATTGAGGGATGCAACATTACTACCGGAGGAGGACAAGATGTTCAGAGGCTGGCTCAAATACATACAACAGGAAGACCTTCCTGAGAAAATTGTGCAGGGTTGGGGGGTGATGCGGAAAAATATTAAAAGTGAAAAATGGAGGGATGTCCAATTTAGAATCATACATAGGGCAATATTTGGCTTCCCTCTCCCCCCGACAGTCCAGACCCCCGACATAAAGCAACAATGCCCGAAGTGTGACAGTCCAAAGACGGATATGATGCACAGACTATGGTTATGCAGAGATGTTAGGAAGGTGTGGGAAAAGGTAGTAGGGCTGGTAAGGGACATTTGTGGTAAAAAGTTGACACTAGACCCGGAGACTTGGTTGTTCCATTTCCCAAAATCAAAAGACAGGGAGGAGAAATCAGCCAGGGTAATACACGTTGTGGCGATGGTAACAAAAAGAGTAATATTATGTGAATGGTTAAACAAACAAAACCCTAATCTCAATGATGTGATACAGGAGATAAAAACACTATGTACATTGAGAGACTGGAAGCAGAGAGGAACAAAGATCTCCTGGCAGAGAACTTCTTTGATACATGGAAAGGATTCATTATCTCTAAACTGTTTCCTGATGAGCTAAGAACAAACGTACTTCCATTTAAAAACTCAAATTGGTATCTAATGGAGGACCTCAAGGGGACATTGGGGAATCTTAAGATATAGGGTTGTGCTGGTTTACCATATAGAATTGAGTTTCTTAGTTGAGGGTCTACCTTGTTCTTTTTGCTGTGGTGTTGAGCACTCGATTTACTGACGTATTCCATTCAAATTTTGACCTTGATTGCAATTATATTGGTGTTGGAGGCGGGGGTAGAGGGGCACAGGGTATCTAATTGAGCGGGTGCATAGGAATAGCTAAGCTTGTTAAAAACAATATCATTTTGTACGTTACTACATAAATGTATTTCTCACATCTGTTTTGTTATAATATTATTGAAAAATTCCAATAAATATTACTGTTTAAGAATCTCAGGGCTTAATACCAGTTGGTAAAACAAAGCTGGTATTAACCCCTTATTACCCAGTGTGCCACATGGCACCAGGGCCGCTGGAAGAGACTGGTAAAGCGTCAGGCAATGGCGCTTCTTATAAATGCGCCATTTTGAGGGGCGGCTGCAGGCTGCTATTATTTAGTGTGGCAAGGCCCTAAAACAATGGACCATCACCCCACTGAGAATACCAGCCCTCAGCTGCCTAGATTTACCTTGACTGGCAATTAAAAATAGGGTGGAGCCCACACATTTTTTTTTTTGCCAGCCAAGGTAAGATTACGCAGCTGAGGGTGGCAGCTCGCAGCTGTCCGTTTTCATCAGGCTAGACTTAAAAATATTGCGAAGCCCCACGTTTTTTTTTAAATATTTATTTAAAACCCTATGATGGCTGGTTGGTTGCCATACAGTAATGAGTATGGCAACCAAGCACAATCACCATCTAGATTGTGAAAATTCAGTTTGACTGCATCAGTCAATCACAGAAGCTCTCACAGAGTGTGAGCGTCTGTGATTGGCTGTTTGCCTGACAGTGCAGTGAATATGCAAGTAGTTTAATGGGCGGCACTGGAAGTAGCAGGGGGAGACTGGTAAGCTTGATCTACCTATTCTACTATCTATCTATCTATCTATCTATCTATCTATCTATCTATCTATCTATCTATCTATCTATCCTATCTATATTTCTATGCTATCTTTATTTCTATGCTATATTTATATGTCTATCTTTTCTTACATTTTACTGCATGGAAATGTCCATGCTAAAATCGCAGTGCCGGTGTTCTGCGTATGGTGTGCAATGTTTTCATTGTACCCATACACTTGCATTGGTGGACTCTGCTGAAATCAGCAGCATGTTGCGAATTTTCCTCAACATGTTTCTCACTGAGGAAAAACTCGCAGATGTGCATTGCACTATAAGTTAACATGGTATGCAAGTGCAATCGGATGTTTTATGGGATTACATTCACATACAATTTCCACTAATGTGAACGCACCCTAATAAGGCTACTCCAATGCACTATGATAATCACGCAGCTGACAGCTGTCCCACACCCGTAACTGAAGCCATGCATTTAGACCATGACAAACCACAACTGATCCCAAACCACTCAACACTGAAAATAGTCGTCTGCAAGATCTACAGCTGATGGGCTTCGCAGCTTTATATATTCCACCACCATATTCCGGGAAAAAATTTCAAGAAATATTGGAGTTATCGAGCCGATGGGTGGCGGTTCCTCTGCTCATTATAGGTGATGTGAATAATATTTTTAATGATCACTGGGACAAGGGACGGCACGGTCTGGAGAGGAGAGGTGGAAATTTGACAGCATACAGCAACTACTTGAAGAAGTGTCTCTGATAGATTTGTGGCGGGTATGAAATGTGAGCAACTATTGCTACTCTGCTACTCTGCGATGGACAATTCTCTGTCTCGCATTGACGTAGCTGTAGGTAATGAACTAATGGACAATATGGTTAAGGAGATAGAGTACGCGCCATGAATTGTATCAGGTCACAGTTCACTCGTGGTGTTGCTACAATCAGAAGACTGGGGGAGGAGGTTTGGGAATGGGTGGCAGATACATCCCTTATCGTTACAACTCTTGTATATGTAGAAAATTAGAAGGGAGGTGGAGGAGTTCTTGCAATTCAATGAGGGCAGCACAGATTTACACGTGGTGTGGGACACTATGAATGCCTATCTAAGAGGTTTGTTACTTAGGGACAGCTCGGTTTTATGTCTGAAGTCTAGGAAGGCGGACATGGCGGCTTTGAAGGAACTGAGTATAGCGGAACAAGAATTAGTACAACATCCACACAGGAAGCACAAAAGCGAATGAGGGCAGGAGGAAGTGAACAAACTACACTTGAAAGGGGCAGAAAGGAAGAGGGCATTCCAAAAAGAGGCTTTCTTTGAAGAACGGGAAAAGGTGGGTTATCTAGTTTCTTTGGTGACGGCGACACAGCGGACTTCAGCCCATGTATAAAGTCTAAAATCAAATTAGGGAGGCATAGTTACAACAACGGAAGGAATCTTAGAAGTATTTAGAGATTTCTATGTTAACTTATACAAGTCACAGACACAACCAACGTAAGACGAGATTGATTAATTTCTTGATGGGGGCACACCTACTGTTCACAAACACAGTTATCGCACTCTGCCCTCAGGCCAAGTTCAATTCAGCTTAATTCACCTGAGCCTAACTTTGCTTCTATCCATGAGTGCTGGTATGGTTTAGTGAGGGTTAACTGTGAAATAGTCCAAACATTTGTGGTGTAGGCTGCAGGTGTGGGGGCCTTAGTTGCCTCTTATTCACTGACCTGACCTGTCACCTTGGAAGTATGGTTTGATATGCATAAGGTGAGAAATTGCTTTATATAGTCCACTTAATATGTATTTTGCTGGTTTATGACACAAGAGTTAAAATGTATAGAGTAGGACCACCCTATCTGAGAATGCCTTGTTGCGGCAGGGTGGCTCAAAAGATTATTTAATCTTTTGCGAAATGTCTCATTATTGTGCAGTATGGAAACAATAAGTGTATTAACACAATTTATTTTTTAAAGTATTTTTCTGACTGTGCTGGCTCCCGCTCTGTTTGCACACCTACCTAGGCTAAACGAGGAGGATAGAAATAGCCAAGTAGAACCATTATGAGCAGATGAGTTGGAAAAAGCACTGGCATCCATGGCAGGGGACAAAGCTCCGGGGGCTAATGTCATTCCATCTGAGACCTATAAGAACCTCACCAACTTGGTAGTACCTAAATTAGTGGAGGTCCCTGTCCCCATTTTGTGACCTGGGTCCTCCCTCAGGGTCCACCCACCCTCCCAGGGGCCTGTCACTGTGTGTGTGTGTTTTTGTTGTGTGGGCTCAACTGCACCATACCAGCACCTGGAGAACAGTGGCACTACACTCCCTAACCATGGGAATGCAGTACATTTGGTGGTGGCTCACCCGGTGGGGCGACACAAAAGCTTGCTATTTTTTCCCATCTTCTCAGTTAGCCATTAAAAAGTTATCAACCACTGAGGACTCTCAGATTTTAATATTTTTTACATTTTTGTGGGATTTCCATGTTTTAAGTGCTCAGTATAGAACACTTGAATGTGATTAAAATCTAATCGTGAAAGTGATGTTATGTACTACGAAAAGCTACTAATAAAAACCCTAACTTTTCTCACGCAAACCTAGCCCCCACTGAGGTCCATCATCTGTCACTGAAAATATAGGGTGTTCCTCTCAGGTCTGGTGGTTCTATACCCAAATGGTCTCCTTCTGGGTGTACTCTGGCTCTCTGTCATGTCACCACTCGCCCTCACTGGCCATGAGATGTGGGGTGCTGTCTCTGGAGGGCAGAGCTAGTGCGGCTGCTTGATCTGGCCATGGATTGTGCTCAGGGAAATTTACTTGCTGGGAGGCAGGACTCCGGTGCTCCGTTCAGGGGTCTCAGGACACCGAGTACCCAAGTGTCAGCTGTTGTCAGTAGATACAGGACACGGTGTCTTCTAGTTCAGCTGGGTGGTGGGAGGTTCTCTCCATTCCCCTCTCCTTTGCCTCTCTGGGTTGAGGGTGGAGATTGAGTGTTGCCTCAGTAATGTCAGGTGAGGGTGGAGATCGGGTGTTGCCTCTGCGATGTCCGCTGATCTCTAAGAGGCGGATTTAAACCCGCGATATCCTCTGTGCAGTGCTGATAATTTCAGTTGTACTTGGGTGGTAGAGGTTAGCTTTGTGCGCTTCTCAGGTGGGTGCTTTGCTCTGGCTTCTGGTCTTGGCTTTGTCCCTGGTTTTCCTTACTTGTTGTTTTTTACTGTACTGCTTCATTTGGTTTTCTGGTGTGTTTGATCTGACTGTGGCCTGTGTGCCCGGTCACCAGCCACCGCGATACTTGCCACCTGGGAAGGGCTCTGCCCACATGTTTGGTAATAATGTAGTTAGGAGAGCCCAATTAACAATTTATGGGCTGCGTGTCACCAGAGGCACAAGCTGGGCACAATGTGTGATTACTAAACTGGCATATATGCAAGTATCTGGCAAATACATGGTGTGGATGTTACAAATAATTCACTGCAGCCGTAGATGCATATATTGAGGTGACATTTCTACAATGTGGTCACTTTCTGCTGTTCTGACACCTAAGGGGCTCTGCAAATGTCACCCACAAACTATTCAGCACAATCTGAGCTCTAAAAGTCAAATAGTGTCCGTCCATCTCAGCCCTGACGTGTGGCCAAACAGGGAGGGCATCACCGCGATCAGGAGAAATTGCGCAGTAAATTGTGGGGTCCAGTTTCCCCTTCCAACCCTCTGTAATTGACACATTTTCAGCTAGTAAAAAATATCAGATTTTTACGACTTAGGCTACGTTGACACGCTGCGTATTGGCAGCATTTTACTGTGTTTTTCTGGGTATTCCTGCATTTACACCACACCTTTTTACGCATGTGTAAATGCAGTGAAACACAATTATGGAAACGCAGTTTCACATATGCACATGTTGCACTTTTGCACATTTTTTTTACGCATGCGCTTTAACTGCAAAAGCGCGTGCGTAAAAAGAATAGACATGTCAATTATTTTTGTGCTTTTCTGCGCGTTTTCCCCATTGCCCACATATTAAAATGGGCACGGGAAAAGCGCGCAGAAAAGGGCGCACAAAAGCGCAATGTGTGAATGCAGTTGCACTTTTTGCCGCGTAACCACAAAAAGAAGAGCAACTGCATAAAAAAAGCACAAAAAAAGCACAATGTGTGAATGGAGTCTTAAATATATTTCCACGTCTCAATATTATAAATATTCTGTGCTCCTGTGAGTTCAGAATACTTTCTAAACCCATAGATGAATTCTGTAAGCAGTGGTTTCCAATGTGGGGTCACTTGTGGGGTTTCACCTGTTCTGCCACCTCACGGGCTCGGCTAACAGAGCCTACAATCTACTCAAATGGAATCTAAGATCTAAAAGCCAAGTCACGCTCCTTCCCATCCGATCCCTGCCGTGTGCTCAAACAGAGGAATACAACCACATACGATGTCCTCCACGTTCAGGAAAAATTACATATCAAATTGTCCTGTCCATCTTCTCCTGTTACTCCTTATGTGATTTAAAACTTTAAGGCTACAATAACATTTTAGCAAAAAACAATATATTTTTCATTTTCACTGCCCAATCTTATAAGATTCTGTGTAGTTTATGGGTTAGAAATGCTCACCGCACCAATAGATGAATCCTTATGGGGCTTTGTTCATCAATGAATCCTTATGGAGTTTTGTTTCTCATTGAATCCTTATGGGGCTTTGTTTATCAATAAATCCTTAAGGGGTTTTCTTTATCAATGAATCCTTATGGGGTTTTCTTTATCAATGAATCCTTATGGAGTTTCTTTATCAATGAATCCTTATGGGGTTTTCTTTATCAATGAATCCTTATGGGGTTTGCGTTTCTGTGTTTTGGGCCCCTTAGGGGCTCTGAAAATGCTAATTTAAGTTCACCCAAATTAAATAGTCCTCGATCCTTTTCAAGTTTTGCATAAGAACATTAGTTTTTCACCACCAATGTGATCTCGCTGTGTTTCGGAGAAATTGTATAACAAATTATGGGGTCCATTCTCTCCTATTACTCCCCGTGTAAATGATACATTTGGTGCTAAAACAGTATTTTAGAGGAAAAAATTTATTTTTTAGTTTTAACATCAAAATGTTATAACATTTTGTGAGAAGAAAAAAAGGGTTTGGTACCGTGTTAAGCTCTTGTCATACACAACGATGCACCAGCGATCCCGACTATAATAATGATCCTGTAGGGATCGTTGGTGCGTCGTTACCTGGTCGCTGGGGAGCTGTCAAACAGGCAGATCTCCCCAGCGACCAGGGACCAGGAAGCCACCTCCACATCAATGGTAACTATGCTAAACACCTGCCTGGATACCTGGTGTTTATCATAGTTACCAGCGTCCTCCATATTACAGGCGGCGCTAAGCAGGGAGGATGCTGGTAACTATGATAAACACTGAGTATCTAGGTAGCGTGCGCTGCCTGGATATCCGGTGTTTATCATAGTTACCAGCGTCCTCCCTGCTTAGCGCTGGTAACCTTGATAAACACCGTGTATCTAGGCAGTGCGCACTGCCTAGATACCCGGTGTTTACCATGGTTACCAGCGCTGATTGTTGCACTCCCGATTTCACACACGGCAATGCGTACTGACCAGCGGGAGACCAACGATCAAAAAATGCCCCAATGCAGTTTGTAACGATCAGCGACCTCGCAGCCAGCAAGGGCCTGATCGCTGCTAAGTGTCACACATAGCGAGATCGCTGTTATGTCACAAAACCTGTGACATTACAACTATCTCGCTAACGATCTCGTTATGTGTGATGGGAGATTTAGCTACGGTAGGTGAAAAAAATCCCACTGAGAGCAATCAACATTTTGTGAATCACATGTAGCATAACATTGTTCAATCAAGTAAATTCATTCCTCGAGGGGTCTACTGTGCAGGGGGAGCCTGGTGTTTTGGCATGTCAGGGGCTCTGCAATTGTGACATGGCATTCACACTGCATTACATCCACTTTATTCTATTTTAGTTACAAAGTGCTGACATTCTGATGAAGGAGTCGGAGACTCAATAAACCAAACCACTGATTTCTAAACCGGATGGCTTCATCATTCTGACGGCAGCTCAGGATCATACACATTTTCCATAGTTGCAAGAATAAACTGATGGAGAAGCCAGTGCTCCAGCCCCTCCACCTCCAGACATCTCCTGCCTGTCAATCATGTTCCATACTGAGCTGCTCCGGAGAAGTAATCCTGCCCTACACAAAGCAAATCTAACAATAAGCTATCAATAGAGGATCATTACTACTCACCTGCGCTGTCATCTGTAAGATCATCATCCCCCCTCACATCTGTCTCTGTAGTATTAATATGGGGCAGATCTTCACCCTGAAACAAAGATTGTAAAAGTCACAGACAGATGGAGAAGTCCCATCTATGATCAGCTGTAATCTGCCATCTCCACCGTTCTCATTACACAAGTATAAAACATAGAATACTGGAGGATAAAACAAGACTGAGCACAAGACCTTCACAGCCGTCTACACATCATAGGGAGATCTCATCACACCTTCTCTCCATCTACCTGATGATCCGGAGGAACATCGGGATCTTCTTGTTTACAGTCCTGTGGGAGAAGAGGACGGGGACATCTCTCTGGTGTTGTCCTCTTACTGGATAGACCTGGAGGAGACACATACAGGACTGAATTCATTCTTTCCATACAGATCATTATAGGCCGTGTGTATTTAGTCCTGTCTATTACCTGGTGATGTGAGGGGTGGCCGGGGAACCTCCATCATGACTATGTCCTTGTACAGATCTTTGTGTCCTTCTAAATACTCCCACTCCTCCATGGAGAAATAGACGGTGACGTCCTGACACCTTATAGGAACCTGACACATACAATGATACCATTGTCATTATCCCCCGATCCCTTCATAGCGTTACTGTATAATGTCCCAGCAGCAGCAGCAGCAGCATTCCCAGCAGTGTCACCTCTCCAGTCAGCAGCTCAATCATCTTGTAGGTGAGTTGTAGGATCTTCTGGTCATTGATGTCCTCATGTATCAGGGGGTGAGGTGGAGGCCCCGTGATTGGGCTCAGGGCTCTTCCCTCAGACACAGGGTCCTGACAGCACAGATCACTAGAGCTCTTCACTACTGTGTAATCCTGGTTATGGAGAGACACATTAATAAATCTCCAGTCTCCAGACATTTCCAGAGTCCTCACCTCTCCAGTTCTGTCATCTGTTATTCTGTCCATAGATAAGAATGATGTCATGTGACATTGTCATCACAATCTCTCACCTCTCCAGTAACAAGGAAGAGGATCTCTAGGGTGAGGTGGAAGATCCTCTCCGCCATCTTGTCCCTGTCCAGATCCATCCTTGATGGTCAATCAGGAGAATTCTCTTGTATAGAAGATGTGAGAGGATCCGATATTGTAGAGACCTGAATGGGGGAAGATGAAATGCTCTGTGCTTATAGGACCTGTGATGATGTCACATGGAGGGGAGGATCTATGAGATCAGGGATCTGCTCAGTGATGTGGGATCCATATGAGGTGGTGATCTTCTCCTGTATGGGCTCCTGAGCTCCTCTATGGTCCATTATCCCCAGCGGTGGAGGCGGCGGTGGCTCCTCAGCACCAGACGGCTGCACAGCACTGAGTGTTATCACACACACACACGTCCTGACAGGATTGTCCTGGGCTCAGTCACTTATTTACAGCTCAGGGAAGAAGATCCAGATGATCAGGAGGAAAGGTCGGTGCTGATCTTGTATAGTCACCGCAATAACAGCTCTGCACTGCAATTCTACTGAGGGGCAAGAGATTCACTGCATCTGTGGCGCCCCACAAAGAGTGCGTCACAGGAGGGTACTGCACTACCTGACTAAGGTACCGTATTCTCCGTCCCAGTGGTGAATAGGATAATCCTGGGGCTCCATACACCACATGCAACACCCAGAGGCAGAGGACCAATTAGACACCCGTTTCCTGGGTAACTGGTCCTGGTGGGAGGAGAGTTAGGGTATATAGCAGTGGGGAGAGCAGTAAGGAGTTAGAAGAGTGGAGAGATAAGAACAAGGGAAGTCGAGTCGTGACAGAAAGGACAGCTAACAGGGAGGGCACCGAGCACTGGTGACCCAGAAAGAGAAAGGGGCCAAGAGAGAGAGCGGGTGATAGAATACCTGAGCCAGTCCACAATCCGGAGTACCGGCTCCGAGGTGGTTCAGACGCTTGAACCCTGCACCACAGAACCCGGAGTGGTTGAAGGCTTCACAGGAGCACAACTCACAGCTTCACCATCACTGCAGCTATACCAGGGGGTACTCACCATTGAGGGCCAGGACCCTGAGCATCCGGGCCAAGAACTCCAATCGAGGGTCCTCTGTACCCTGGCAGGGTATGCTAAAGCAGTGAAGAGAAGGGGGACAGTCAGGATAGAGAAGGACGCCAGTGGAGCCTCAGAGGACACTATTTACCGCAGGGACCACCCGGTCCGTTACTTGGCATTGAGAACCATTTCACCTGACTGCCATTCAAGAACTAAGTAAACACCCGTTCAGAGGAGTAACGTGTTTGAGCATTCTTTCGGGACTACCACTAATCACCTTGTCTTACAGAAACAACCGAGCTGCCTTATTCCTCCGCTGCAGCTCTCAACTCCGGGGATCCCGCTCGTCCTGTAGGGAGCGGTTCCATCCTGCTGCCGCCTATCACCCCGGAGGTCCAAGCAGCGCCGGTGCCATCACCGGAACCCTACAGGTGGCGTCACAAACTAATAACTTTCACCCCTTATTATTTTACTTTCGCCCTTTTTCTGCCCGCAACCTCAGGCCCCAGAACTGTGACTGACAGCCAGCGCCTGAGACCTGAGAACCCGGCCCACGGTGAGTCAACTTGGCGTTCACGAACAGGATCCGAACTGACCCGTATCCAACGGGTACCGTGTGCTTTACAGAACCTTACCAGCCAAAAGAACTTTGCGTGCCATTTTTACTGGACTAAGATGGCGGGTCCCGCCATGTGAGAGACGATGTGCTGGCCCAGAGGCGTGCCTCAGCCCCTCGTCTTGGGAGGGCCATGGCAGAGGCGCCAAAACACTTGCCCGCCCCGATTGTCAGGAAACAACCAAGCGGGCGGGCCAAGGACCTTAGCCCGCCCATGGACTATAAATCAAAAAAAAGAGGGTGTGGCCGGGTCTTTGCAGAAAGCTTTGCCACGGGAACCTGTACCAGCTGCAACGGGTGCGGTTCCTACAAGCAACAACCTCGCGGCTATGAGGCTGAGGGATCTCATGCAGGAGGTGGAGGAAAGAGGCCCGAGCCACCCTCAGCGGTCCTGAACCGGGCTCCGTCCACACCATCGACGGAGACTCCACCTTTTGGGAGACCGCGCTGCAAGACCTACGAACGCAGCTGATCGAGAGCACGGAATGGACCATCAGGCGCTGGAGCGCCAACTTAGCAAACAAATTGCACCGTGCTGCCCAGGAGAGACTAGTGAACTGCCCCGCCCCAGAACCGGAAATGAGCCTGAACCGCTTGGGGCCCACCCGATTACCGGAGAAGACCCGATACTGTCTACGGGTGCGGTGGAAGAAAAGGAAGAAGAGGCGGGCAGCCCTGAAGCCCCTCAGATGGATGACCAGGAGGCGGGCAGCCCTGAAGCCCCGCAGGACGAGGACGACGAGGAGAGTGACCAGGAGAGCGTAACAGAGGAAGACCCGCGGCCGCGGCGTCTAACCAACCAGTCGACCCAAGCCAGGAGGGGGAGCAACAGCCTGCCGAGAAGCCGAATGTCGTGATCAAGACTATTGAATCAGAGGAAGGAGAGGATGACCGGTTTCTGGATGAGGAGGGGGAACCGGAGGAGACAAGCTCCGAGGAGGAAGGTGCGTTGGAAGTCCCTGCCGAGCAGTTACCATCGGGAGCTCGGGTGGAGTGGTGGGGCGTCGCGACAGCGTCCACCAGCAGCGGGAACGTCCGCACCACAGTACAAAGTTATCGCCAGACCCAGAACAGTACTGCAAACCGGCGAGACTACGTCCAGACCGTTCACCCGGTTGACGACGCGGTGAGGCAGCGACGTCGAGCCGAATGGTGGGCCCGAGAGCAGGAGAATCTGCAAGGGCAAGAAGAGGTCCGCCGTCAACCACCCATGGCTCTGGAACATAGAAGAAAAGGTATTGTCACCACCTTTAATTTAGAGAACGGGTGGGGTTTTGCCCGGGAAGAGGGACTATATGAGGAAGTATTCATCTCCCGCCGAGATGTTGAGTCCCACTTGCCTAAGGGACACCCCGACCGTGACTTGTACCATAATGAAGCCGTCTCTTATGAACGGCATGCAGGGCCCCGAGGGTGGTATGCCCTCCGGGTCCGCAAGTGCGAATTGTAGACTTGAAGTTAATAATCGTGTGCATAGTGCTTGTTGCATAACCTGGTTTGCCTTACAGAATGCTCATAGACTCTTTTGAGGACATTTGAATTTCTTTCCGGTGTGTGAGATAATGTGTGTCGTGGCCCAGTGGTAACCCGGACATTGCTAAAGACAGTGACAATAACCACTGGGTCTGCAAGAGTTAACCCGGTTCCGTTGAACTGGTCGTGGTAACGTTAAAAGATAATGCGCCTTCCAGACGGGAAGAATTAAAGCACAATGTCGTTAATAAAAGTGTTTATTATTTATGTTTGCTTATATAAAAAGTTTTACTCTGTACAGGGTTGGGTAGCGGGACACTTGGGGACAAGTGTAATTTCCCAAGGGGCAGTGTGGCGCCCCACAAAGAGTGCCTCACAGGAGGGTACTGCACCCCTGACTAAGGTGCCGTATTCTCCGTCCCAGTGGTGAATAGAATAATCCTGGGGCTCCATACACCACATGCAACACCCAGAGGCAGAGGACCAATAAGACACCCGTTTCCTGGGTAACCGGTCCTGGTGGGAGGAGAGTTAGGGTATATAGCAGTGGGGAGAGCAGTAAGGAGTTAGAAGAGTGGAGAGATAAGAACAAGGGAAGTCGAGTCGTGACGGAAAGGACAGCTAACAGGGAGGGCACCGAGCACTGGTGACCAAGAAGGAGAAAGGGGCCGAGAGAGAGTGGGTGATAGAATACCCGAGCCAGTCCACAATCCGGAGTATCGGCTCCGAGGTGGTTCAGACGCTTGAACCCTGCACCACAGAACCCGGAGTGGTTGAAGGCTTCACAGGAGCACAACTCAGTTTCACCATCACCGCAGCTATACCAGGGGGTACTCACCATTGAGGGCCAGGACACCGAGCGTCCGGGCCAAGACAACGGGAACTCCAATTGAGGGCCCTCTGTACCCTGGCAGGGTATGCTAAAGCAGCGAAGAGAAAGGGGACAGTCAGGATAGAGAAGGACACCTGTGGAGCCTCAGAGGCACACTATTTACCGCAGGGACCACCCAGTCTGTTACTTGGCATTGAGAACCATTTCACCTGTCTGCCATTCAAGAACTAAGTAAACACCCGTTCAGAGGTGTAACGTGTTTGAGCTTTCTTTCGGGACTACCACTAATCACCTTGCCTTACAGAAACAACCAAGCTGCCTTATTCCTCCGCCGCAGCTCCCAACTCTGGGGATCCCGCTCGTCCTGTAGGGAGTGGTTCCATCCTGCTGCCGCTTATCACCCCGGAGGTCCAAGCAGCGCCGGTGCCATCACCGGAACCCTACAGGTGGCGTCACAAACTAATAACTTTCACCCCTTTTTATTATTTTACTTTCGCCCTTTTTCTGACCACCGGGCCCGCAACCTCAGGCACCGGAACCGTGACTGACAGCCAGCGCCTGAGACCTGAGAACCCGGCCCACGTTGAGTCACATCCTGGTATACAGTGCCTACAAGTAGTATTCAACCCCCTGCAGATTTAGGTGGTTTGATAAGATGCAAATAAGTTAGAGCCTTCAAACTGCAAACGAGAGTAGGATTTATTAACAGAAGAATAAATCTTACAAATCAAAAAGTTATGTTGCTCAGTTGAATTTTAATAAATTTTAAACATAAAAGTGTGGGTCAATTATTATTCAACCCCTCAAACCACCAGCATTCTGTTTGGTCCCCCTAAAGTATTAAGAAGTAGTTCAGGCACAAAGAACAATGAGCTTCACATGTGTGGATTAATTATCTCTTTTGCCAGCCTTTTCTGACTATTTAAGACCCTCCCCAAACTTGTGAACAGCACTCATACATGGTCAACATGGGACAGACAAAGGAGCATTTCAAGGCCATCAGAGACAAGATCGTGGAGGGTCACAAGGCTGGCAAGGGGTACAAAACCCTTTCCAAGGAGGTGGGCCTACCTGTCTCCACTGTTGGGAGCATCATCCGGAAGTGGAAGGTTTATGGAACTACTGTTAGCCTTCCACGGCCTGGACAGCCTTTGAAAGTCTCCTCCCGTGCCGAGGCCAGGCTTGTCCGTAGAGTCAAGGCTAACCCAAGGACAACAAGGAAGGAGCTCCGGGAAGATCTCATGGCAGTGGGGACATTGGTTTCAGTCAATACCATAAGTAACGTACTCCACCGCAATGGTTTCCGTTCCAGACGAGCCCGTAAGGTACCTTTACTTTCAAAGCGTCATGTCAAGGCTCGTCTACAGTTTGCTCATGATCACTTGGAGGACTCTGAGACAGACTGGTTCAAGGTTCTATGGTCTGATGAGACCAAGATCGAGATCTTTGGTGCCAACCACACACGTGACGTTTGGAGACTGGATGGCACCCCAAGAATACCATCCCTACAGTCAAGCATGGTGGTGGCAGCATCATGCTGTGGGGCTGTTTCTCAGCAAAGGGGCCTGGCCATCTGGTCAGCATTCATGGGAAGATGGATAGCACGGCCTACCTGGAGATTTTGGCCAAGAACCTCCGCTCCTCCATCAAGGATCTTAAGATGGGTCGTAATTTCATCTTCCAACAAGACAACGACCCAAAGCACACAGCCAAGAAAACCAAGGCCTGGTTCAAGAGGGAAAAAATCGAGGTGATGGAGTGGCCTAGTCAGTCTCCTGACCTTAACCCAATTGAAAACTTGTGGAAGGAGCTCAAGATTAAAGTCCACATGAGACACCCAAAGAACCTAGATAACTTGGAGAAGATCTGCATGGAGGAGTGGGCCAAGATAACTCCAGAGACATGTGCCGGCCTGATCAGGTCTTATAAAAGACCATTATTAGCTGTAATTGCAAACAAGGGTTATTCCACAAAATATTAAACCTAGGGGTTGAATAATAATTGACCGACACTTTTATGTTTAAAATTTATTAAAATTCAACTGAGCAACATAACTTTTTGGTTTGTAAGATTTATGCTTCTGTTAATAAATCCTACTCTCGTTTGCAGTTTGAAGGCTCTAACTTATTTGCATCTTATCAAACCACCTAAATCTGCAGGATGTTGAATACTACTTGTAGGCACTGTATATGTCCTCATCCTGGTATGTCTGTCCCCATCCTGATATATATATGTTCCCCTCCTGGTATATATGTCCCCATCCTGGTATATCTGTCTCCATACTAGTATATATGTCCCTGTCCTGGTATATATGTCAACATCCTGGTATATCTGTCCCCATACTGGTATATCTGTCACCCATTTTGATACATATGTCCCCATCCTGGTATATATGTCCCCATCCTGGTATATATATCCCCATACTAGTATATATGTCCCTATTCTGGTATATATGTCCCCATCCTGGTATATATGTCCCCAAACTGGTATATCTGTAACCCATCCTGATACATATGTCCCCATCTTGGTATATCTATCCCCATTCTGGTATATATGTCCTGATCCTGATATATATGTTACCATCCTGGTATATATGTCCCCATCCTGGTATATCTGTCGCTCATCCTAGTATATATGTCCCCATACTGGTATATCGGTCCCTCATCCTTCCTGCTTCTCCTCTTCAGTCCATCCACACTGGACAGACATGTAGCTGGGGTTGTAGTCCCCACTTTAGTGCAGATAAACAAGTCCTGTTCCTCCTCCTCTTCTTCAACCAATGTGGGTGGAAAAGATGGGATGGGGCCGAGCTGGGTAGTATCACTCATTGTTAAATCTTGCTCCACAGCCACCTGCTCGGCATTTAAAGATTCCTCTTTCAGCATGAGCAGCAAACGTTTCAATAGACAGAGCAGCAGGATGGTTATGCTGATAATGGCGTGATCACCGCTCACCTTCTTGGTGGAGTCCTCAAAGTTTTGAAGAATCTTACAATTATCAGTGATCCACACCCACTTGGCAGCTGTAACGTGCAGAGGTTGAGCACTCACTAAGCCTTGCCAACATATGTAATGTTGAGTTCCAGCATGTGAGCAGGTTGCAAATCAATCTATAATGTGTCAAATGAAAGTGCTGCAGCATCGCCAGACCAGCAGCAGCGGGTGGTGACTTTCTGAAATGGGTGGAGACAAGGCATACATTAACAAGTAGCTCTGGCAAGTCAGGCTAGGCTTTCAGAAACCGCTGTACAACTAAGTTGAGCATGTAGGTAGGCCTGGCATGGAACATGTACCAGCTTGCCAGACTTCAAAGTTGCCACAAGGTTATGCCAATTATCACACATAACCAGACCTAGTTGTAGGTTCAGCAGCAAGAAACACTGATCGGTCTGGTCTGTTACAATAGCTCTACTGCAGTTTGTGGTTTATCACCTAAACAATGAGCTTCAGCAGTTGCCACTTCACCAGGGCAGTGCTGCAGAGCTCCCAGGTTGGAAGTGATGGGGAAGGTAATTCACCCGAGGAGGAGGGGACACAGGAACTCACATACGAGGAGAGTGAAACCGTGATGGAAGTTGGGCCTGCTATTTTTGTCATTAGTAGGACATGTGGGTGTGAAGACACAGCTTTTCTCAATGCAAGTCGGGTGTTAATGTTCTTAATTGGCCAGACATATTGACCTTTTTCTTGTCATCTCATGTTTGCTAAGTCATTGTTTAGTTCCAGACTGAGTGGAGTCTTTATTGTTCTGAGGATGTGTATTGCTAATTCAATGTAAATTACTTCACACCATCACCACCTCTGTTAGAGACTGTCTTGACTCAAAGGGATGAGTGTGGCTTGAAACCTAACCAATAAAAAAACTGTTTTATTCCACCAATCCTGGAAGACCCCAATGTCCTGAGATGAGTGTTTGAGGTATATAAGGGGTCTAGTTAATTCACTAGGAGTTCATAGGCTACATGGCTTTAATCTAGGGTCTGCAGACACGGTTGGAAGACCATAAACTCAGCCTAGGAATTTCGATTCTGGCTGCCAGGATAACATCATGTCATCATACCATAGACTATTTATGGAAGATACTAAGGTTAGGACACTTTGATCACTTGGCTACAGACAGCTATGCTAGGTCAGTTTCCTAAGCTTATAGCTATTCCTATCTCGGTGAGTGTCTGCTGAAAGCGGGGTACAGCTGGATTGGAGTAAGTGGCCCTGGAAGCCCCAAAAGCACAAACATTCTTATCCCTGGTGAGCCAGCAGGTGAGAAATTGTTGCTTGTTACATTGTTGGTTGGGCTTGGTTATGTGCTTTTGATAGTTGTGCACCTACATTCACACTATGCTGTTTCTGGATAAAATGTATGCAATATGGCAGCAGCGGGTCTTATGTGGACATTATGATGTTATGCAGCCAGGCAATCACAGTAATGCCACTGCAAAGATCGCTATGGCATTACTCTAATTGTCAAGCAATCACAGCACGTTTAGTGGTAGGTGACTCAAATCTCGCAAGGTGAGGTCCACAATTCCCATCGAGTAATGAGTATCTTGAATACTGCGCTATCCATGTGAGTAACGAAAAGTAATGAGTATATTTGCTCATCACTAGTAAAAGCCATTCCACTGAGAGCAGCAGTGCAGGGAAATTGTGTCTCCCTTCTCTACTGTGCACTCCGATATAGTTAACAATGGTAGTAGCTCCGAGTGGGTCCCTGTAATCACGGGGTCCCCTCTGCCCCACTCTGCTAGCATATAATAGAGGGACTGTTCACTGTCATGATACAAGTCATGCTTAACTGCAGGCAGTAAACAGCAAAGTGAGAAGTATGAGCCCATTGGTCATAACTTAAGGGTATTTGTTAAGGCAAAAAACCTCATCATTTTGAATCAGAGTAAATTAAAGAATTACTTTTCAGGACTTCGTCTATGAACTAAAATCAAGTTGTTTAAGAGGGAAGTTTGGCTTTAATTCCATTACAATAAAGATGTGATCACCTCTCATTCAGTGACCGATGTCCCTTTGATAAAAGCTCGATGTTCATTGTGGTTAAAGTGGAGTATTTTCCACCGTTTTAGTTAAAAGAAGCCTGTCATGCCGCAGGGAGGGAAGGTATGGTGTGTAGTGAAACAAGAGGGGATCACCAGGAAAAAGGTAAAAAGGGAGGCCCTGGCGATAGGGAAGAGGGGTCACCCCTTAACATTCACCTCAGTCTGAACCCTGCACTTCTTATCGTCCCTAGATGGATCCTTCCCCTTGTGCACGATCACGTGCCAAGACCGTGGCTGACCCTTGGCTTGATCTGACTAATGCTTACAGCAGGAAGACGCTAATCTTACTACTGTGATAAGACAACACGAGGACAAACAAGTGGGAATAACACAAACAGAGGAACTCCACAGTTTCTCCAGGAAGGGACTTCACAGGTTCAACTGGAACAACTTGATCAGAGAGGTTAGTATAGAAGATCTATCACCGCCATAGGAGAGAGCTAGGAGTGAGATTATATAGAGAAATGGAGGAGTGGGCATAAAGTGCAGCAGCTGAGATTAAAGCTAAAAGGATTCTCAGGAGAATAAGAAAGGAACACGTACGGTAATTTCTTAATAGAGCGGACTTTAACGAGGACCTGCAATCAGACAAATGCCGTGACCTTCTAATCCCAGAAACCCCAGAAGTCACAGCAGGGCATGACACACATGTGACAGAACCCCTACAGCTACTATTCCTGTCATATTAAAACAATATTATTTGGGTTGCTCCTAATTAAGATTTATACCACTTTTTTTTCATGTGATTGTGCATTGCTTTCCGTTTAACTGAAATGTCATGTGCTGTATTCGGGTGCACACTATTTAAACCTGTGACTGAATGTGATTTTGTATTTGTGATGATCTGAGGTTGTGGGTTGTATTAATCACCTAGGTAGGTTAACGATACATTTATTTATATTTTTCCATCCACCATCTTATAAGAATTCCGGATAGATGGCCAAAAACATTGCCAAAATGAGATGCCCCCAGTCCATGAGATCCCAAACCGGGACCGGTAGTTCTACTGCCCCTATGTCATGTGATATCCACTCTCTCCCAACCTTTGGTTGCCCTATGTCTTGTATCTCCTGTCAGTATATTCTACAGTCACTGCCTATGCTCCTGCAAAGAAAGGATACCATGACTGTAATATGTGTAGCCAGCTCCAGCCGACAACAAAACTCCCCATTCCCTGGTCAGCATCCTTAGTACCACAAGCTGCCCCCAAGCTGGAGACTGGCCCCCAGGAAATACCCCCACCAAAGCTAACTGGAGGTATTTTCCTGAGACTGAGTCCCTCACCCAGCACTGCATGCGAGAGCCCCTATGGTGACAATTCTATCCATAGAAGCTGACTAGTGGCTCGGAGAACAATGGCTTGGCCCCCAAGTCTAGAAAGACAGTAATGGTATGATTGCTTTACCCAATTACCAATCTCGTGCCTGGCCTCATGGCTCCGGGGTGTGGATGAGCACTGTGTCTCCTACGGTGCCACTCCATCCATTAACATTTTATTGTACACATTAAACTGACGAGCAGGCAAATAAAATTCAACAATAAGACCAACATAACTGGCGCTTCATGCTGGAAAAAGGTTCGCTTCCATTAGAACCAAAGACTCTGTTCTACTTCCATTGGTTCAATAGTCTGTGGCCAGCTGCTTTCATTATTGTAAATGGTCAATTGAGTATCATGTCTGTTATTGTATCTACAGGGTGGGCCATTTATATGGATGCACCTAAATAAAATGGGAATGGTTGGTGATATCAACTTCCTGTTTGTGGCACGTTTCCAGATGGGTGGTGACCATGGTGGCCATTTGGAAGTCAGCCATTTTGGATCCAACTTAATTTTTTTCAATAGGAAGAGGGTCATGTGACACATCAAACTTACTGAGAATTTCATAAGACTAACAATGGTGTGCTTGGTTTTAACGTAACTTTATTCTTTCATGAGTTATTTACAAGTTTATGACCACTTATAAAATGTGTTCACAGTGCTGCCCATTGTGTTGGATTATCAATGCAACCCTCTTCTCCCACTCTTGACACACTTCTTAGATTGTGTTGGATTGTCAATGCAACCCTCTTCTCCCACTCTTGACACATTTCTTAGAATTCTGCTCCGGACAAGAGCTAGTGGGGGGGAGAGATAAATGGAATAGATCCGGCGCAGATCTAAGTGTAATAGTCTTTTTCAATAACCAGTTACTGTCATTGAAATATTGCTCACCTTTTTAAAAGATGTATATCGTATTTCTTAGTAGTTTGCTGGACTGCAGGCTTGCTGCTCACTCCTCCGGAGATTCCAGAGACTCAGGGTGTGTGTCTGATCAGTCAATAGAAAGGTAATGAAAACCGGTTTCAGATTGAAGTGGCGCTTCCATACTCGTCCAGGGTTTTCTTTTTAAAAAATGCTTCTTTTATTTCATTCGGATTGTAACATTTTTTTTAAAAACGATACACTATAGTACAACGCGTTTCGACCTAGATACAAGTCTTCCTCAGGTACATTTAGTAATAACATAAAAGGTATCTTAAAAATGTATATATATGTTATTCTTATAAAATCCTCCTTTCAACTGAGATTGAGAGAATGGGAAGTTAGTCACCGTCCCTAATTAGTGATTACAATAATTGATCTACAATTAGTAAGAGGTGTCTCCGGTCCGCCCCCAGGCTCTATGAGTATTCATGAGCCTAATAAGCGGCAGCGGGGACAAGTGGAGCATGCTACTCCCAAAAATGATGTGGAGAGACCTTATTTCTCTCAGTATAGCAGTCTCCCGTATGTTTCTAGTCCACCCAAAGGCTCTATGAGAATTAATGAGTCTAGTAAGCAACCCTGGGGACAAGAGGAGCGTATTGTTCCAAAAGTGAACAGTATGGTCTTATTTCTTTGTTTAGTTGTAAAACCAGTAATTATCTATGTAGTCTATACACAGAGGTGTAAAGAGACTTTATTCCTCTCTGTCCGACAGTCCTTCATAGGTCTGCAATCCGCCCCCAGGCTCTATGAGTATTCATGAACCTAGTAAGCGGCAGCGGGGACAAATGGAGAAGACTGCTCCTAAAAATGATGTGGATAGACCTTATTTCTCTCAGTATAGCAGTCTCCTGTATGTCTCCGGTCCGCCCAAAGACTCTGTGAAAATTCATGAGCCTAGTAAGCAGCAGTGGGGACAAGAGGAGCGGATTGTTCCAAAAGTGGACAGTATGGTCTCATGTGTTTTCCGTATTTCTTTTTAGGTAGGAAAATAAAATGATTAACTCCGATACTAGAAATATATTTAAACTCTGGTACTTTAGAGGTATAAAATCATTCAATGACTAACAAATATTTTTTTGAGTTGTCAGAAATGTCTAAAAATATTCAATTTTATCCTTTAATCCGTCTGGGTGTAGGGTACGCAACCAGAACATCCAGAAGGATTCTTTTCGGTTTAAGGTTTGTATCCTATTGATAGTAGTTTTTGGTGTTTTGACGTCAAATCTTACTCCATGGTGGTGTAATAGATGACGTGATAAGCTATGTGTCTGAAGTTGTATTTTGGTGTTGTAATGATGTTCACTCAGCCTGGTTTGAACTTTTCGAGTGGTTCTTCCTACATATTGTAAACCACATGTACATGTGATTACATATATCACATGGTCTGACTGGCAAGTTAGATGTTGTTTAATCAGGAATCTTTCACCAGTGCTATTAGAAATTATTTCCTTTTTCCCATTTGTAATGGTTTTGCAGCAATGGCAATTTCTTTTTCCACATCTAAAAACTCCCATTACTGATGGAGCTGCAAGTGTGTTCAAATTTTCAGCAGGTGAAATTTTTTGTAGTCGGCTAGAGGCTACTATATTGCGTATAGTGAGCCCTCTTCTAAATGTGATTCCGGGTTTCTCAGGGATTAATGTTCGCAGGAGGGGGCCCTTGTAAAAGAATGGGCCAATGTTTATCAAGAATTGATCTAATATTCTTGTTTTCCTTATTATAAGTGGTTATAAAATTCAATTTCCATCTATTATTGTTTTTCTTGTCAGAGATATCTGTCGAAGTTTTATTTTAAAAAATTGGTGTTGTTTTCAGTATGAGATGGCCTTATTTTTTCTGTTCTTTTTTTCTTTCATGGAGATCAAGCAATCTTTTTGAGATTTCTTTTTATTAATTTCATATGCTGATTTGACTATATTTTTAGGGTATTTTTTAGTCAGGAATCAGTTGGTAAGGATTTTTGCTTGATTATTATAATCTTCCAGTTGTCAATTATTTGTTATGATCTGGAAAAACTGACTATATGGAATATTTCTTTTCCACTTATAATGATGGGCACTTTTGTAGGGTAGATATCCATTGGAACCAATTGTTTTAGAATGGGTTTTTGTTTTGATAGTATTGTTGTTAGATGTTATTTCTAGGTCTAGAAAGACAGTTTGCTTATTATTAGGATTCCATGTAAACTGTATTCCCCATTTGTTGAGGTTTAGTTCTTCTATCATTTGCTCGGCTAGTTCCCGACTCCCTTTCCAAATGATAAATAGGTCGTCGATATATCTGCGGTACAACACAATCCTATCTGCATATATAGGGTTAGCTAGAGGCGACAGGGATTCGAATCGCCCCATAAACAAGTTAGGGAAACTTCTGGCGACCCGAGTCCCCATTGCGGTTCTAAGCCTCTGTATATAGAGTTGGCCTTGGAACTCAAATACATACCTTTTCAAGATGAATTCCAGGCCTGCCAGGAGGAACTGAATTTGGTCAGATGGCATCAGGGGTGGACTGGCCCAGGTGCCAGTTGCCCCCCAGGCTGGTGGTACAGTCCTAGTGTAGGGCCGCCCACATCAGGGAGAACGGCCGCTATGTGGCGCATTACGGCGGCACAAACATGAGAGGCTGCAGGACCCGGGACTGGAGTGAAGGCAGCCGGGAGGTGAGAAACCCCCCCCGCTCCTCATCTTTCACCAGTAGCACCCCCTCCCTGCTCCTCATCTTTTGCTAGTAGCACCCCCCGCTCATCTTTTGCCAGTAGCGGTGCCCCCCCGATCTTCAGTTGGCGCCAGGCTGTGCAAGGTGGACTGCCACCCGTGGTCACAGCAGCCAGCCCCTGGATGGCATCTGTGATTGTGTCGCGGAGGTAGGAGGGTACAATTTTAACTAAATGCTGTAGATGCAGGTCTATATAGTGTGACAGATAACTGGTTAGGGAGTTGATACCTGCTATAATCGGTCACCCTGGCGGATTGTTTATGTTTTTATGGATTTTTGGTAAATGGTAGTAAAATGCCATTGTATCTTCCTTATTCATCAAAAATTACTTTTCATTTTTATTCAATAGTCCTTTATTGTAGGCAGTGGATATTAACTGATGGTATTCTTTAGAGATTAGTGCGGATGGGTCTGAGTTTAATTTTCCATAATATTTTTCATCAGATAGAATTCTATCTGCTTCTCGGAGATAGTCATCTCTGTCCTGTATTATTATTCCTCTCCCCTTATCAGCCTCTCTGATAACTATTGTTTTATTCGATTTGAAGGTATTCAAGGCTTGTCTTTCTGTTTTTGTGATATTTGCATGTTATATTTTTAGGACTAGTTTTTCTTTGGATTTTTGAGGGCTTTTTTTTTTATACATTTTTTCCCTTTTATTGAGCTTGCAGAATTCTTCCCTTACAATAGAGAAATAAAGTTTCCACATAACTCCCTCTGTGGTGGAGTGGATTAAAATTGATTTCTTTTTTACAGAGATGTGTATATTTGCACTGGTTTTATTATTTTCAGGATCCATTGATGCAGTGTCCTTGATGGGATTTTTTTCTGGTGAATTGGTTTTGGAAATCTTTGTTTTAGTACTGTAACGGAGGATGGAGAGGGGGATGAAGCCTGAATAACTGTTACGAAGGGTTGTGAGGTTTCACCAGAAGTGTGTGTAGTCAGATGTACCAAATCTATTAATTCCTGTGAAGATTCACATTCGGTTATTTCCTCTATTCTTTCATTTTCTATAATACAAGGTTGGTGTCTGTTTATTTTTTCAGGGATGTTGTGAGTCCCTATGAAATTTAACGGGGGCAACCGTCTTCTCCCACTCTTGACACACTGATAGCAACACTGCAGAAGAGGAAATGCTGCACAGGCTCCAGTATCTTGTTTCAGATGCTGCACATCTCGTACTTCATAGCATAGACAATTGCCTTTAGATGAGGGATGAGACAAACATTTTTGTGGAAACCTCAATGCGACTGGATATCTGAAATTGCTACATGATTCAAATATCCAGTGCCATTGAGGTTTCCATTGATGGAGAATGGCCCCACTATCTTTGACCCCATATACCACACCATACCATCAATTTTTGTGTTCCAACAGTCTTGGAGGGATCTATCCACTGTGGGTTCGTGTCAGACCTAATAGCGCTGGTTTTGTTTGTTAACTTCACCATTCATCTAAAGGAATTGTCTATGCTGTGAAGATACGAGATGTGCAGCATCTGACACAACGGATACTGGAAGCCTGTGCTGCATTTCTTCTGCAGTGTTGCCATCAGTGTGTCAAGAGTGGGAGAAGAGGGTTCGATTGACAATCCAACACAATGGGCAGCACTTTGAACACTTTTATAAGTGGTCATTAACTTGTAAATAACTCATGAAAGAATAAAGCACACCATTGTTTTTCTTAGAAATTCTCAATAGGTTTGATGTATCACATGACCCTCTTCCCATTGAAAAAAATAAAGTTGGATCCAAAATGGTCATCCAAAAAAGTTTTCCCCTCCCATATACTAATATGCCACAAACAGGAAGTTGATCATCACCAACCATTCCAGTTTGTTTAGGATGCAACCATATAAATGGCCCACCTGTATGTGCTACCACTGCTGCCCACTTATTGGTGCATCTAATTGTAACATCCAGGTTAAGTGCTTCTAGCATGATCGGAGGCTTTTAGATTGACAGTCTCTTGGTGCAGTCTTCTGCACGTTTCTAGTTGCCGGTCTAAGGTACCGTTAACACCTGAAATATCGCCACGCCAGTTAGCTTCTATTCTCTATGCATTGAACTACTTCTGCATTGATCTTGTGCGTGTGTCATGGCCATTCTTCCGGCGATGAAATCCTAGTTGAGCATCCGACCTATTGCCCTGCCTCAGTCAAATCAGGAAACATCCATCACCCTGCATATCACCAATTCCTGACAATTACAGGTGAAGGACGTACACGCTTCCTTTGAGGAGCTATCAAGTCCCAAGGTGCCTTGTTTTTTGCCGACGCATGTGCGTAGGTCATTGTTTGATGCATGTAATTCCGTAAGGCTGGTGTGTCAGAGCTAATGCTTAGCAGTATATCAGCTTTTAGCTATTGGAACAGTCATTCTTGAGTGCAGTCTTCTGCACTATCAGGTTGCCTCTAAAGGTACCGTCACACACCGCCATATCGCCGGCGAGATAGCTGGCAATTCCCTAATTCGGCGATGTGGAAACTACATCGCATGTGCATGGTGGCGTGTGACTGGGCGATTCTATGGCGAGAAATCGCTGGTGGAGCGTCGCCTGATTGCCTTGCACTGCAGTGAAATCAGGCGATATCCACCATGCGATATCAGCGCACCTTGACGTGTGACAGGGCGACAGCGACGTACACAGCTATCCTGAAATCAATCCCGTAGGCGTGCTTGGATGTTGTTTTTTTCGCGCCGCATCTGCGGTGATTGGTGGTGATGCTGCGTTCCAATTGGCTGGCCGTATCCTAGGCGCCTTATTTGATGACCTGAGCGTTCACGCAAGGCTGACCAATGGGAACACAGTTCCGTCACGAATTGCAGTGATAGAGGCGTGGTGAAAACACTCTAGCACGTCCCTATCAAAACAGTATGCCCACATCACTGCTACGATTGTGGCATGTGACGCGGCGATGTGTGAAGGGGAGATTGCTTCCGGTCTTCTGCAGGAGATTTCCAGGACGCAGGATCGCCGAAGAGCACACGCTAGATAGCTACATGTGACAGTTCCACAGCGATCAGAGAAAAGTGCCTGAAACGTGCGCGCTCACGTCAAATAGCCGGCGACATGGAAGCCATATGGCAGCGTGTGACGGTACCTTTACACTTTTATTAACAGAAACATTAAAATCATAACTAAAGTTTACGATAAATTATTTATTTCAATAAAAATCATTAAGGAATCAGAAATAGTAGAAGTAAAAACGCAACACTCACCAAATAGCAAAAACTCTTTTATTTCTTAATCCATAAATCTAAAAATATTCACAGAGGAGAATAAGAAAGTGCATGACGGGCGACACCTGATTCATGACCTCTACCTCTTTCTCTAGCCCTAAAATTTCTTTGCATATTGGCTCTTTCAGATGTCAGATTTTCTCATGTATAAGAAAAATAGATGATTGTTCGGACTAGAATGTTCGAGCATCATCAGTTATTCTTGAACAGTAGGAGAAAAAGAAAAAAAAAAAAAAAGTTTCTTAACCTTCCCCTTTCTGACAGTCCATGAAAAGTGTCATCCTAGTTTAATTTTTTTCCACCCATTCCTACTAACCCCTTAGATTGCGATGTCAAACACTCTAAAGCGCCACAAAGGCATCATGCTGTTCCTCGCCGCCATCAGCGAGATCACGAAGCATCGATGTACTGCCATTACAGCGTTATACAGATGATGACCCCTGGCGCTTTCATTATTTAATACCTGAGAATGATGCCTGAGCAGTGTCGTTCACTGAAGGTGATCATTTGTGCAGCGCAGAGCTGTGGATCATCACGGATTGCCTGCAGGAACGATCAGACGCTGCAGAGCTGAGCGCCTAAGGACAAGCACGGTGGCTCAAGTGGTTAGCACTGTAGCCTTTGCAGCACTGGGGTCTTGAAGTCTGGTTCAACTCCCACCAGGACACTAAGACAACATCTGCAAGGAGTTTGTATGTTCTCTCGTGTTGCATGGGTTTCTCCGGCACTCGGTTTCTCCACATTGTAAAGACATATGATAGGAGTTTAGATTGTGAGCTCCAGAGAGACAGATTACCATGTATGTAAAGTGCTATGGAATTAATAGCACTATATAAATAAATAAATTATTATTATTATTATTATTATTATTAAGGGGCATGTAAAATAAAAAAAAGTGTAAAAAAAAAAAAAAGTTTCGTAAAAATAAAAAGTGCAATTCACCCCCCTTTTGCCCCATTGGAAATAAAACTATGAAAATAAGACAACACATATTTGGTAACACAGTGTTCAAAAATGACCGATCTATCAAAATATAAATTAGTTAATATTATCGGTAAACTGTTACTGAAACAAAAGTAAAAACGCCAAAATTACATTTTTTTCCTCACTGCAAAATTGCAATAACTAGCGATCAAAACATCACATCTACTCAAAAATGGTATAATTAAAAACGACAATGAAGAGTCTACTGTGTCTGTCCTTTCCTGAGGTTCAAGAAAATGTAATTTGTTGAAATTTTCCCCTTCCCAGTGTGAAAATGGCTTCTCCTCTGTGTGTATTCTTTGATTCATAACAAGAGCTGATTCACAGGAACAACAATCCCCACATTCTAGACATTAAAATGGATTTTTAACTGTGTGGCTTCTCTGGTGTGCAGTAAGACTATATTTCTTGGTAAAACATTTCCCACATTCTGAACATGAAAATGGCTTCTCCCCTGTGTGAACTCTGAGATGTTCATTAAGAAGTGATTTCTTGGTAAAACCTTTCCCACATTCTGAACATAAAAATAACTTCTCCCCTGTGTGAATTCTTTTATGGAGAGTGAGATCTCCTTTGTAAGAGAAACATTTCCCACACTCTTGACATGAAAATAGCTTCTCACCTGTGTGACTTATTTTATGAAATTTGAGACCTCCTTTGGAACTAAAACATTTCCCACATTCTGGACATGAAAATGGCTTCTCCCCTGTGTGAATTCTAAGATGTGATTTAAGATTTGATTTCTTGGTAAAACATTTCCCACATTCTGAACAAGAAAATGGCTTCTCCCCTGTATGAATTCTCTGATGTGCAATAAGACCTGATTTCATGATAAAACATTTCCCACATTCGGGACATGAAAATGGCTTCTCCCCTGTGTGAATTTTAAAGCGAACCTGTCACCCCCTCCAGACATCTAAAAATACCATAGCCACCTTCTGTAGCACTAAGGCTGCAGTCTGACAAGGTGTCTATAGCATTTATGCTCCCTTGATTCACTGAAATAAAGACTTATATAAAATCTGTTTCAAACCAGATCCAAGACCGGGAGGCGGGTTTTCAAGTGTCTGTCTCCCTCCTCTGTGGTGTCAGTCATCCCTCTCTGCTCTCTGTGCACCACCTCCAGGGCCACCTCCCTGCACTACAGAGCTTTGTCAGCTCTGCTACAACATAGAGCTGCTGTTATAAGAGACCCCACAGTAGTAAATCTAGCAGGAGGATCCTGAGCAGAGAAAGCCTTGCCTGCTACATAGCAGCCTTGAGCTGTCAGCAGTGCAGCAGAGTTGAGTTTGTGCTTTAGATCAGGGGCTGAGGACGAAGCAATGCTGGTGGGTACAAGAAACTGAAAGTGAAAACTGCTCAGCTCAAGGGCTATGTAGCAGGCAGTGCTTTGTCTGCTCAGGGTCCTCCTGCTAGATTTACTACTGTGAAGTCTCCTATAACAGCAGCTCTATGTTGTAGCAGAGCTGACAAAGCTCTGTAATGCAGGGAGATGGCCCTGGAGGTGGTGCACAGAGAGCAGAGAGGGATGACTGACACCACAGAGGAGGGAGACAGGCACTTGAAAACCCGCCTCCCGGTCTTGGATCAGGTTTGAAACAGATTTTTATATAAGTCTTTATTTCAGTGAATCAAGGGAGCATAAATGCTATAGACACCTTGTCAGACTGCAGCCTTAGTGCTGCAGAAGGTGGCTATGGTATTTTTAGATGCCTGGAGGGGGTGACAGGTTCGCTTTAAGATGTGCATTAAGATGTGGTTTATCATTAAAACATTTACCACAGTCTGGACATGAAAATTGCATCTCCCTTGTGTGAGTTAACATATGTCTAACGAGATTAGGTTTATAAGTAAAACATTTCCCACATTCTGAACATGAAAATGGCTTCTCCCCTGTGTGAATTCTAACATGTGCATTAAGACTTGATATCTGGGTAAAACATTTCCCGCATTCTGAACATGAAAATGGCTTCTCTCCTGTGTGAATCCTAAGATGTGATTTAAGATTTGATTTCCGGATAAAACATTTCCCACATTCTGAACAAGAAAATGGCTTCTCCTCTGTGTGAATTTTTTTATGTGCTAGAAGCTTTACTTTGGAGGAAAGATATTTCCCACATTCGTGACATGCAAATGGCTTCTCCTTGGTGTGCATTTTCCTGTGTGCAATAAGAGCTGTTTGGAAAGTAAAACATTTCCCACATTCTGAACAACCAAATGGCTTTTCTCCTGTGTGAGTTCTCTGATGTGTAACAAGTTTTGATTTCATGCTATAAGATTTCCCACATTCTGGACATGAGAACGGTTTCTCCCCTGTGTGAATGTCTTTATGTTTAACAAGTTTTCCTTTGCCAGAAAAACATTTCCCACATTCGTGGCAGGAAAATGGCTTCTCTCCAGTGTGAATTCTCTGATGTATGGCAAGATATGATTTAAGAGCAAAACCTTTTCCACATTCTGAACAAAAATATGGCTTCTCTCCTGTGTGAACTCTCTGATGTATATTAAGATTTGATTTCTTGGAAAAACCTTTTCCACATTCATTACATGAAAATGGCTTCTCTCCTTTGTGAATGCTCAGATGTTCTTTAAGATGTGATTTCCTGGAAAAACCTTTTCCACATTCATTACATGAAAATGGTTTCTCCCCTGTGTGACTTCTAAGATGTTCTTTAAGATGTGATTTCTGGGTAAAACATTTCCCACATTCTGCACACGACAATAGTTTTTCTCCTGTGTGAATTCTCTGATGTACAGTAAGATAAAATTTTTGGGCAAAACCTTTTCCACATTCTGAACAAGAATATGGCTTCTCCCGTGTATGAGTTGTTTGATGTTCAGCATCCCTCTTGTTATTTTCACTTTGCTTAACAGTTTGTAATAAAACAGAAGATAGGACCAGTTGATAAGGAATAGCCAATAGCTTTTTGTTGTGAAGGGCTGGCGATATATGTGGAATTATGTCATGATCTTCATACATATATGGAGTGATACCATAATCAGATGTGTCAACATCAGCAAAAGGCAGATATCCCTTCGATGCACAGTAATCTGTCAAAAAAAGTATATGTATATTAATTTTAAAGTGCTGCCTTTTGAAACAAATTGTATTAAGATTCATTTAGTAGCTGACGAAGACATGGGTACAAACTGCAGACATCAATGCATACACTAAGAGATTATATTTACCAGTTAACAAACGGTGTTACGCCTTTTCATAGTGGCCGGTAAAGGGCCTTAATCCTCAATGCCACTTATTCATGTTGCTGAAGATTAAGTTTATAGCGTCCCATAACAGGAAAAAACCTAGAATGTGACAGCTGTGTGCAAGATCTGACATCCTATAGCATCGGCCCAGACCAGTTTTAGAACCAATTAGTTAATTGCAACATCATCTAAATAGTTAAAAGGGGAATAAAACATCCCATTTGATGGCGGGTTTACACGTTGCGATATCGGAGTTCAATTTCAATGAAAAGTCACGTGGTTCGATCGTTGGAGCCGATATCGTTCCTGCGTTGTATGGTGTGAACGTCCAACACGATGCAGGAACGATGTCAATGCGATATCGGGGATTGAATGAGCGTGCTATTCAATGCTCCGATATTGAATAGAGATTGGAGCCAGATCGTGCTGTGTGACAGCCCAACTACGATGCGATGTTCAACGTCACCCATTCACTCCCATGTTAAATGGTCGTTCCTGGGTTGGGGGGCGTAGACATCGCACGGACGTTGTATTCCGATATCGCAGCATGTAAACCTCCGATGCGATGCGGGAGAAACGTGCACTAAATGCGCGCTCCCGCGCCATTGAGTTTCGATATCGCAACGATATTGAAACGTGTGAACCCACCATAACACTATCGCTCTCCCTCCTCAGTGATTGTAATCATGGGTTATGATTGTAGCCATCGCACCCTGAGGTCATCTGATAACTCCAGGGTACAGTGGGCTGTAAGATTCAGCTATATGCAGGATCTAAAAAGCAGAGTCAATGAGGGGCTGACAGGTCTCAGGCACAGCAGTACACCAGTATTGCAATGCATGAGACAAAGAACAAAGTAAAAAAATAGTCATGTCACACTCTGGGTCTAAGTGAAAATGTTAAAAAAAAAATAAGCGCACACATAGAAACTAATCCTTTTTCCAAAAACCAGAACAAAACAAAATGAACACAATTGGTATTGCCACGCCCAGAATGATCGGAATGATAAAACTATTACAGTATATACTCTGTATGACGAGTATTGTACAAGGAAAGAAAAGGTTAAATCGTTTTTTGTTTTGTTTTTTGTTAAATGTAGCTTTTTCATCATTACAACACACAAAAAATAATTAACAAAAAGTGATTAAAAAGTCATATAACAAAGGAAAAAAATGGTACAACTGAAAACAACAAATTGTCCTGCAAAAAACAAACCCTTATATGGCCCATTCAACAGAAAAAGGCTAAATTATATACCAGTAATGGGATTTTCCAGAGTCCTCGACAGCACCCGCTGAGAGAAAGGATCCGCCCATAAGGACAGGAAACCTACAGATAAAAAGGGTGGCCCCTATCACCGCATCAGTTGGATTACAGAGCGTCAGCGGAACTGCCATAACGAGATAACTTCATATAAAACACCATCACTTTAGTGTAAAAAAATAGGAATATTTTCCTCAGAGTGCAGGAAGAAGAGTGAAAAAACTCAGGGAGGGAATGTGCGGGTGCGGTCATGGACTCTGGAAAATATAATTACCGGTCAGTAATTCAGTGTTCTCTTATCGCCACGACACCACCCACTAAGAGACTTTGAGAGAAACCTACACCTGGGATGGACTGCTGCATGAAGCACCGATCTCCTGCAATCTAGGTAATTAGAGGACAGATCAAGCCAGTAGTGCTTATAGAAAGTGGAAAGTGAGGACCATGTTGTAGCTTTACATATTTGGTTAACAGAAATGTCCGCCTTCTTAGCCCAGAAAGATGCCATGGCCCGCACTGAATGGGCCTTCACTCCTTCTGAAGGACTTTCACATTTGGCTGGGTAGGCCAGGCAGATAGCATCCACCTAGCAAATGTATTCTTTGTGACACAAACCCTTTCTGTTGTTGAGGATGGAGAGACATGAAATGTCTTTATAGGGTTAAAAATATCACAACTCTTCTCTAAAATATATAAATTGTGACTCGGAGATGTCATGATGTCTGTTATACACTACATGGCGCCCACGTTCCACAGTACGTCTGAGACCTAAGCCAACCCATTAAGGAAGGAATTTAGATATTAGAATAATTTGATAAGAATTGACCAATTAGGAGATGATCACTTTGTAGAAAGTTCTAGAATAACTAACACCCCTTTGCTTTCTGTATAAAAATGTGTGTTTCAATAAACGCTTGCACAGTGTTTAATCTCATTTGGCGTAGGCATGAGTAAGGCTTGAGACGGCTCTGGTGTCCATATCATTTACTTGCGGCTTGCAGACGTGCACAATTACCTATAAATATAATTTGGAATGGCTGATGGACTTGTGATTGAACTGAGACCCTCAACACTGTGACCCTGAAAGAAGATGCTGCTACATTGTAGCATGCCTAACGCCTGAAATTTGTACTTTTAAGGTGCTCACTGACAATCCCAACTCTCGGCCCTTCTGTAGGAACTCCAGAATCCCCGAAAATGGGACCTTATTAGAAAAATAACCTGAATGAAAATTCGATTAACTTCCTTTAGACTTTGCAATAAATTTTGGTTGTCACTTTTTTTTGGAGCGTAGAAATTAAATTTTCTGAGAACCCTCTTCATCTCAAAAGCTGCCTTTCAAATTCCACGCCATCAAGTAGAGCCCCCTCACCTGGGGATGATGAAATGGACCTTGAGAAAGCAGGTCCGGACCTGATGGAAGTATCCAAGGATCGTTCACAGACATAGTCCCGAGTCATGAAAACCAAGGCCTTTCGGGCCAAAAGGGGGCAGTCATTACCACCCTCGTGCCTTCCTCCCAGAGCTTCCTCAGAACTATTGGAATTAGTAACATATGGGAAAATGAGTAAGCCAGACTAAAGTCCCATGGAATTTGAAGATAATCTACTATGTGGAGGATCCTTCACCCTTAAAGCAGCAAACTTCCTGACCTGCCTGATCCTGATGACAAAGATATCTATCTCTGGAAGGCTCCATATGTCTATGATTTGGCTGAAGATCTGGTTCAGAGACCATTCACCCTGGTGCTTCGTATGACGGCCGAGGAAGTCTGCCTGAATACTGTTCTCCCATCTGATGTGGAAGGTTGAGAGGGACAGGAGAACCTTAGCTAAATTGAATATTTCTCTTGTAGAGGTTATAAGGGTTTTTGACCTTGTACCCCCCTTATGATTGAGAAAAGCCACTATTCCTTCGCCCCAAGTGAGCCCCCAACACGAGGGACTTGCATCTGTGTTGACTACTTTTGTTGGTCGTATAAACCAGGGACTCCCCTGGATAAATGATCTAGGTCTATCCATCAGGTAAGGGAATCTACTGTGCCCACTAAGAGAACCATCTTGCCACAGAGGTGACACTCAAGTGTTTTTTCCACCCCGAGGACCTCCTGTTGCAGGCCTCTGGAGTGGACCTGAGCCCACTGGACGGCTGGAATCCAGGAGGTCAGTGATCCAAATAGAGACATAGTGTTCCTCAGTGATAATTCTGGACTTTCTACTGCGCTTCTCACTTTTTGGGTTATCTTGAGCATCTTCTTCTCTGGAAGGAAACACTTGCTTTACTAAATCCAGATGGAGATCCTGAAGGGATGAAGGAACCAATTTCGATTTCTTCAGGTTCACTATCCACCCCAGACGTTGCAAGGAAAATATTACTTGGTTGAGGTAAACGCTGCATCGAGAAGCCGATCTTCTGACTATGAGAAAGTCGTCGATACAGTATGATGAGAGTATCCACTTCTCTTAGATGAGCCATGACTTCCGCAATCACTTTGCTGAAGACACATGAAGCCATGGAAAGACCAAAGGGAATTGCTGTGAACTGATGGTGCTTTATTTGTTCCTTCATTGTCACCGCTACCCTTAGATATTTTTGGTGATCCTGATGTATAAGCAGATGATAATATGCATCTTTTAGGTCCAGGACAGCCATGAAAGACCTGGGAAACAGAAGTTTAATTGCCGATCTCTTCGACTCCATCTTAAAATGAATTTAACTTCCTTAAACTAATGTTGCTCCTATAAGAACCATCTAAGTTTGGAGACCGAGAACAGAGGGGAATCGAATTCCTCACCTTCTTGCTCCTTTTGAACTTCAATTAGAGCCTATCTACACAACAGAGTAATGAAGGGGAAATCCAGCAAATCGATGTTCCAATTTTAACCAATCCACTTTATTTCAGAGCATAAAAAACTTCACATCCACAGAGACATCAACATCACGACTGAAGGGTTTTGACACTAGGTCTTAGTCATCGTCTAGTGACAACCATCTTCGATTGCATATTTATATGACCAGATGGTCAGTCACGTGATGTGAACAAAGATTTACATAAAAAAGAAACATATACAAATTTTATACAAATAGAGGACAACATGGATTAAAAACATAAAAAATGCAAAGATCATATCTAGTCTCACATTAAGACCCTTAGGAACCCTTGACTCCATTAAGAAGATCCATAGGGATTCCCTATTCAAAAGCCTCCGTCTTAAGTCTCCATCCCTGAACGGGTTAATTCTTGTATATTTGGTTTTCTTATGCCCTGAAATAAAATGAATTACCGTATATACTCGTGTATAAGCCGACCCCCCTACTTTTGCCCCCAAAATCTGGGAAAACCTATTGACTCGTGTATAAGCCGAGGGTGGACCCCAGCACAGGTATACAGCCCCCAGCAGTGTGGTATACAGGCCTCCCCAGTGGTAGTATACAGGCCCCAGCAGTGTTACAGCAGCCTTCCCAGTGGTATATACAGCAGCAGCCCCAGTGGTAGTATACAGCAGCCCCAGAGGTATATACAGCAGCCCCAGTGGTAGTATACAGCAGCCCCAGAGGTATATACAGCAGCCCCAGTGGTAGTATACAGCAGCCCCAGTGGTAGTATACAGCAGCCCCAGTGGTAGTATACAGCAGCCCCAGATGTATATACAGCAGCCCCAGTGGTAGTATACAGAAGCCCAAGAGGTATATACAGCAGCCCCAGAGGTATATACAGCATCCCCAGTGGTAGTATACAGCAGCCCCAGAGGTATATACAGCAGCAGCCCGCCCGCCACCCCCATCAGTATACAGGCACCCCCATCAGTATACAGGGCCCCCCCATCAGTATACAGGCACCCCCATCAGTATCCAGGGCACCCCCATCAGTATCCAGGGCCCCCCCCCTTGCTCCGCAAACCTGTAAAGTAAAATCATTATACTTATCACTGTCCTGTCGCCGCAGTCCCCGCCGCTGCCGACATTGCGCTCCTCAGTCTTCATCCAGCGTCTTCCGGCTTCCTCCTCTGACGTCATTGCCTGCGCCGACCAGAGGAAGCCGGAAGAAGATGGATGAAGCCGGAGGAGCGCGATGTCGGCAGCGGTGGGGACGGCGGCGATAGGACAGTGATAAGTATAATGATTTTACTTTACAGGTTTGCGGAGCAAGGGGGGGGGCCCTGGATACTGATGGGGGGGGCCCTGGATACTGATGGGGGGGGCTCTGGATACTGATGGGGGCTCCTGTATACTGATGGGGGGGCCCTGTATACTGATGGGGGCGCCTGTATACTGATGGGGGTGGCGGGCGGGCGGGCGGCCTGCCGTTGTATGACTCGCGTATAAGCCGAGGGGGGACTTTTCAGCCCAATTTTTGGGCTGAAAAACTCGGCTTATACGCGAGTATGTACGGTACTTAAAATTGGAACATCAATTTGCTGGATTTCTCCTACATTACTCTATCTGCAGAAGGCCCAGGACCAGGGCTTATCTTGGCGGATCGGTTCCTAACAGTTGTAGGTGTTGCAATCAACTGGTGAGCTGCCTCTCACTCTCTTTTCCCTACTTCATTGTTTACACAACCGCTCTACAATTTCTGATTCCAATGCCGGCTGCTGATTGGGACATTTTCTAATCGCAGTCAAAAGAAAAGAATTTGGAGGAGTCTTATAGAAATTCAACTTTAGATCCGACTTTACTATATCTAGGATCCAGGTATTAGAAATTACTTGGATCCATACCTGATTGAAAAATCTGAGTCTGCCTCCTACTGAGGGGTTAAAGCTAAGGATATTGCTTCTGACTGCTTGAGGGTGAGCCACCAAAAAGGGCGCCTTTTGGTCTTGACTCTTTAGACTCCCATTGGTCTCGGTCCCTGTTAAAGTTTCTTTGACCCAACGGCCGCTTCTTCAATACCTTCCTCTAATGGGGAGTAAAGGGGTTAGTGAACCCTTTCTTTTTATCACCAGCCTTAGTCAAGATGTCATCTAGCACTGGACCGAATGGGTACTCACCCTGGTAAGGTATAACGCATAATTTTGATTTGGAGTGTACTTAATTAAATGTACAAAATGTGTGTGCGGGAATCTGTATGTAGGAGAGACAGGGCAACAACTCAGAACTAGGTTGAATTCTCATCGCCACACAATAAAAGAAAAAAGAATGGATCTACCTGTGGCCAATTATTTTTGTAGCCCTGATCAGACCATAGTGGACTTGAAAATACTAGTTTTAAAAGGTCATTTCAGGTTGCAGAGAGACACAAGAGTCTGGGAATATAAACTTATGTTAACTTTTGGCACATTCAGAGCTGGAATGAATGTGTTGCGTGGATTTATGTCTTTTAATATTAATTGAGGAATCTCCAAATCTTGAAGAAACAACTGATCAAAGGACATAAAACTATCTGCTTCTTATCTCAGGACACTGATTTTCACTACATCGGATGCTCTCTCCCTCCTCCCAACTCTGACTAAGTCCTGTGTTACACTTCACCTCACTTAGGCTACTTTCACATTTGCGTTAGACTCCGCTTTGTCTCGTTTGCAGACGGGAACGCAGTGCCGAATGCATGATTTGTTTCTCATTCACCCCAATGTATGATTTGTAAGCTTGCAGAGCCGTGCGAACAAATCATACATTCTCCGACGCACAGAAAATGCAACATGTCGCGTTTCTGTGCGCCAAGAATTGCGGAGAATGATACCCGCACCCTCTGACCGCTCAGAGAGGAAGGATGAATGCAGGGGCTGCCGACTTCATCCTGCACCGCGTCCACGCAATCCATTGCGGCACCTTATAGAATCTAAACCATGGGATCACACCATCATTAGCCGGACGAGAAAGGAGCCTGACAGGCAGAGCTCCCCTGACGCCACTTCCAGAATCCCAGGCTCTGCCGTCCCCACAGGTACTGCAACGTGGTTGATTGGACCCAGGTAACCATCTTCAATCTGCAGGATCCCATGAGGACAGGAAACCAACAGATGTGGTGAGGGGGGCCGCCCCTTTTATCTGTAGGTTTCCTGTCCTTATGAGCGGATCCCCTCTCTCAGTGGGTGCTGTTGTGGTGATAGGAAAGTAAAGCAGTTACAGCTCTGAGAATGTGGTGATGCAAGAACAAATACATTTTTATAAATTATTGTTGCTAGTGAGTGAAAGTAGCAAAATTGGAGAGGAATCTCTGATAATGAACTTTTGATTGAAGGTGAAATTTGCTTATCAGATACCCTAAAATTCAACAGCCCTTATTCTTGCAATACAGGGGAGACAGCAAAAGTTGTATTAGCCCTTTTTAGTGTTATATAAAGTTTAAAGTGAACCTGTCACCTGGATCTAGCCCTCCCTGCTATCACTAACTGTCTTTGCACCTTCCTAGCTGTTCCCTAACCAAACCTCTCTGAGCTAAAGGGGCTCTATAAATATTTAGAAAATGAATTAGAACTTACATATGGTCCCCATGTAGGAGACTGGAGAAGCTCCTTGTGGTGTCCAAGCACGTTTTGCTGGGCGTCATTCTTCTTGCTGGTTTGCTGCCTCCATTTGGAATCTTCCGCCCTCTCATCCAGTGTAATGGCCGGAACGGAACGTCATATCTGGCCTGATCATGTGATCATGGAGGTGGCAAAGCAGTAAGAAGGATGACGCCCAGCGAGGCGTGCTTGGACACAAGGAGGGATTCATGGAGCCCGGGAGCCCAACTTTCCAGTCTCCTACATGGGGACCATATGCAAGTTCTAATTCATTTTTCTATATTGTTATAGGGCACTATTAGCTCAGAAAGGGATGGTTAGGGAACAGCTAAGAATGTGCAGGGACAGGTAGTGATAGGAGACCAGAGACAGGTGACCGGCTCCCTTTAAGGAAAAATATATCATGAAGGTTCCCTTTAATTTCCTGCAGATCGGTGGATGTTCAGGTCCCGAGATCCGCACTAATTACTGCACAAACTGCTGAGAAGTGTGAAGCTTGTGAGGTAGAACAGAGTACGGACTCAATAGGCGATCTACCAAATTGAATGCCTAAGTGTACCAACTGGTAAATAAGTAAATATAGAGGAAACTACTCACCTGGGTGGTTATCTGTAGGAATCTCCACTTTAATCCAATCATCACCCCTCACATATGTCTCTGTAGTATTAATATGGGGCAGATCATCATCACCCTCACATATGTCTCTGTAGTATTAATATGGGGCAGATCATCATCACCCCTCACATATGTCTCTGTAGTATTAATATGGGGCAGATCATCATCACCCCTCACATATGTCTCTGTAGTATTAATATGGGGCAGATCATCATCACCCCTCACATATGTCTCTGTAGTATTAATATGGGGCAGATCATCATCACCCCTCACATATGTCTCTGTAGTATTAATATGGGGCAGATCATCATCCCCCCTCACATATGTCTCTGTAGTATTAATATGGGGCAGATCATCATCCCCCCTCACATATGTCTCTGTAGTATTAATATGGGGCAGATCATCATCACCCCTCACATATGTCTCTGTAGTATTAATATGGGGCAGATCATCATCACCCCTCACATATGTCTCTGTAGTATTAATATGGGGCAGATCATCATCACCCCTCACATATGTCTCTGTAGTATTAATATGGGGCAGATCATCATCACCCCTCACATATGTCTCTGTAGTATTAATATGGGGCAGATCATCATCACCCCTCACATATGTCTCTGTAGTATTAATATGGGGCAGATCATCATCACCCCTCACATATGTCTCTGTAGTATTAATATGGGGCAGATCATCATCACCCCTCACATATGTCTCTGTAGTATTAATATGGGTCAGATCTTCACCCTGAAACAAATATTGTAAAAGTCACAGACAGATGGAGAAGTCCCATCTATGATCAGCTGTAATCTGCCATCTCCACCGTTCTCATTACACAAGTATAAAACATAGAATACTGGAGGATAAAACAAGACTGAGCACAAGACCTTCACAGCCGTCTACACATCATAGGGAGATCTCATCACACCTTCTCTCCATCTACCTGATGATCCGGAGGAACATCGGGATCTTCTTGTTTACAGTCCTGTGGGAGAAGAGGACGGGGACATCTCTCTGGTGTTGTCCTCTTACTGGATAGACCTGGAGGAGACACATACAGGACTGAATTCATTCTTTACATACAGATCATTATAGGCCGTGTGTATTTAGTCCTGTCTATTACCTGGTGATGTGAGGGGCAGCCGGGGAACCTCCATCATGACTATGTCCTTGTACAGATCTTTGTGTCCTTCTATATACTCCCACTCCTCCATGGAGAAATAGACGGTGACGTCCTGACACCTTATAGGAACCTGACACATACAATGATACCATTGTCATCATCTTTCCCCGATCCCTTCATAGCGTTACTGTATAATGTCCCAGCAGCAGCAGCAGCATTCCCAGCAGTGTCACCTCTCCAGTCAGCAGCTCAATCATCTTGTAGGTGAGTTGTAGGATCTTCTGGTCATTGATGTCCTCATGTATCAGGGGGTGAGGTGGAGGCCCCGTGATTGGGCTCAGGGCTCTTCCCTCAGACACAGGGTCCTGACAGCACAGATCACTAGAGCTCTTCACTACTGTGTAATCCTGGTTATGGAGAGACACATTAATAAATCTCCAGTCTCCAGACATTTCCAGAGTCCTCACCTCTCCAGTTCTGTCATCTGTTATTCTGTCCATAGATAAGAATGATGTCATGTGACATTGTCATCACAATCTCTCACCTCTCCAGTAACAAGGAAGAGGATCTCTAGGGTGAGGTGGAAGATCCTCTCCGCCATCTTGTCCCTGTCCAGATCCATTCTCTTATATAGAAGATCTCCGATTCTGTAGGGACCTGAATGGGAGGAATATGAACCTGCAGAAAATTATAAAGACTAATGAAGACTTTACATCCAATCACTGACCACTGAAATGATGTTCACAGGTACGGCATGTGATTATTTGTTAAATGCTGCTTTGTTTTTTATTGTTACCGATTGCTGCTGTGGTTTGGAGTTTCCAGATGTTTTTTTCTGATACAATAATAGCATCTTTTGAACAATTTACCAAAGTTTGACAAATCTACTCCAGTTCACTGCAAGGCAAATTTTGTGCCTTTTAGCCAAATGAGAGACTTTTAGCCTAAGAACATTTCTGTCCCATCTCCATCAGGACCTGCTCCTGTGACATCTGCTTCTGTCATCAGGTGGCGCTGTATTCACTGTGTAGATTGTGCTGGTGATAGAGGAGAGGTCAGGGCCAGAAACACTGGACAGCGCAGGCTCTACCCATCCACTGAGGTTAGAGTCTCTGGGACCTGCTGAATATCAACTGCCGGACACGGATCATTTCCGCTACATCAGGGTTCACCATGCCTATAGGTGTCAAATACGTCTGGGCGCATCGACAGTGCAGAAGGATATTGTTCTGGATTACATCTGCATGGTGGGGTCCACGAATGGGGTTATTTCCACAGTGTATAAAGATCTTCTTCATACCTTTCTGTTGCGACATCCTATTCGGACACGAGGTAAGTGGGAGGAAGAAATTGGTGTATTTGATGGCACAGTGTGGGAGTCCATTTTGGAATATGTTCCCAAACTGTCATTAAGTGAACTGGGAAGAATGTCACAGCTATATACCATTCATAGAGCCTATAGATCCCCTGACTTCTTGTATAGGGTTGGTGTGACAGGTACTTCTGAATGTCCGAGACTGCAGGTGTTCTGGGTAGTAGCTCTTAGTCTGATTGAAGGAAGGTATGGATGTGTGGTGCCGCGGACTCCGTTGGTGTGTATATTGGGTTATGTAGAAGAAATTGAAATGAATAATGCACAAAAGGTGGCGATTGCCGTATTATTATTCATGGCTAGAAAGCTGATTGCCAAGAACTGGATCAGGGCCGAGCCCGCCCACTAGGACAGAATATATTAAGCAAGCGGATTATACAATAAAGCTTGAAGAAAGTATTTATTATAAGAGAAACGCTATGTCAGTATTTGATAAATTATGGAATGCATGGAAGAGGTGAGGAGTGACTGGGGGAGGTATTCCCTGGGGATGGTTTGGAGGACGGACTCCTATTCCAGCTATATGATATGAGGTGTTGGACTGTATAACATATGGATCTGCTGGTGTTTACTCCTACAATAAGAGAAGAAGTACTTGCTGTCTACAAGGGGAGGTGGGTGGGATAGGAGGGGGGAGTTAACATTTGAAAATATGTAAATCTGAGTGTAATTCATGTTTATGTTTTGTATTATTATATTCTGGTTAATAAAAATATCTGATTTAAAAAAGGTTAGAGTGACTGGGACCTGCAGTACTGTCCAGGATGACAGAGTGGGAGTGTGCTGTCCAGCTGTAGTCATCAGCTCCTGGCTTCAGCCTATTAGTAGACACCACACCCTACTTAAGCCTCCAGCTTTCTGCTGGAAGCTGCCAGATATAGCTTATTCTCCCGTGTTTATGTCTTCTTGTTCTCCTGCTCTGTGGGTTTTTCCTGTCTAATCTCGGTCTGTTTTTTTGACATTTATCCTGCCTGATAAGTTTGTACTTTGCGGTCATCTCGATTTTCACCTGCCTTACCGGTTACTCTAAAGGTACCATCACTCGCTGCCATATGGCTTTCATATCGCTGGCGATTTGACGTGACCGCGCACTTTTTTCAGATCGCTTCAGAGATGTCACACGTAGCAATTTTGCGTGCGATCACCGGTGATGATGCGTTCCGGATATCACCTGCAGAGGAAACTATCTTCCCTTCCCACATCACCACATCACACGCCACAACCACATCAGCGATGTGGGCGTAGTGTTTGACCATGGCGAGGAGACTGGTGTGCCAGAGTGTGTTACACTGTGCCCTTACCACTCCGATTGGCCTACACACTACGTTACCACCAAGCCACCAATCGCCGCAGACATGGCGCGGAAAACAGCATGCTCAAGCACGCCTACGGGATTGATTCCAGAATGTCTGAGCTCACTTTCTACATCACTATCGCCCTGTCACACGCCACGAAGCACTGAGATCGCCTGATTTCATTGCAGTGCAGGGCAATCAGGCGACACTCCACCGGCGATTTCTCACCGTAAAATCGCCCAGTCATACGCCACTACGCACATGTGATGTGGTTTCCACATCGCCGAATTCGGGAATTGCCAGCCATCTCGCCGGAGATATGGCAGCGTGTGACAGTACCTTTAAAGATACCGTTACATGGTACAACATTGCTTGCAACTTCACTGGCGATCTGCTGAGTCAGTGAAGTTGAAAGCAACATCGCAGTGCATCGTGCTGTGTAACGACACCACGATGCAACTGCAATAAGTTGCTGGTGCAACATCGCCAGGTTCAAGTGCATGCACTTCAACCTGGCGATGTTGCTCCAGCGATAATGCTGGTTCGTGCCGTGTAGCATCGCAATAGCAATGTTACCGGCGATCCAGCCTATACCGCAGCATTGGTGCGGATAGCTCGCTGGGTTGTTCCCAGCCCAGCGGGCGATGGCTCCGCCTGCATCGCTGCGGCGTCATCAGCAACATCTTGCCGTGTGACAGCCAGCCTGCAATGCTGGAAGCAACCGCGCTCCAGCGGAATTGCATATGACATCGCAGGCAATGTTGTACCGTGTAATGGTACGTTAAGGCTACATTCACACTGTGCGTTTTTGATGCTTTTTTTTGAGGATCAGTTTTTGCTGAGTTTTCAGCAGCAAAACTGGATCCGTTTTTTTAAGCAGGTGCAAAAAAAGCATTGCAGACGCGGCGGCCAATGAGCGCAGCGTATTAAAAATTTGCACGCCGCACGGCTCTCCTAAGACCCCCGCTCCTCCTGCCCGCACTCCCCCCCCCCGGGATGTCGCTCCTGTGCTCACCCGGCTGTGTGTGCGGGGTTAGTGTCAGGCCCCGCCCCCACTCTCCTCCTCCCCGGTATGTCGCTCCTCTGCTCCCTGGCTGAGTGGGCGGGGTTAGTGTCAGGCCCCGCCCCTGCTCTCCTCCTCCCCAGGATGTAGCTCCTGTGCTCCCTGGCTGTCCGCACTGATGATGCCAGCGATGGCGGTGCTGAGTGTCCCCAGACTGTGCCGGCTCCTGCTGCTGCTCTCCGCAGTGTCGCTCCCGGGCCGTGCGCACCTGTATGGTGAGGATGACCCACTGGGACAGCCAGGGGACGGAGAGGTGACGGCCTGTGTGTGTGTGTGTTGTGTGTGTGTGGCTGTGAGTACGAATCTGTGTGTGTCTGTGTGCGTGAGTCTGCCCCTTCCTCCCCTGCCTGTGTCGCTTCGTCCTCTGTCCTCCTCCCCTCCGCCACTCCATCCTCCGTCCTCCCCCCCCACCTGTGCTGCTCCGGCTTCCCCCACCCCGCCGCTTCGTCCTCCATCCTCCTCTTCCCCGCCGCTTTGTTTCCTGTCCTCCTCCTGCAGCTCCGTCCTACCCCTGCCTGTGCCGCTCCATCCTCACCCACCCCACCGCTTCCTCCTCCTTCCTTTGTCCTTCTCCCCTCTACCACTCCATCCTCTGTCCTCCCCCTGCCTGTGCTGCTCCGTCCTCCCCCACCCCGCCACTTAGTCCTCCGTCCTTCTCCCCCCGCCCGCCGCTCTGTGCTCCGTCCTCCCCCTGCCTGTGCCACTCCATCCTCCCCCACCCCATCGCTTCATCCTCCTTCCTTTGTTCTCCTCCCCTCCGCCACTCCATCCTTCGTCCTCCCCCTGCCTGTGCTGCTCCGTCCTCCCCCACCCCGCCACTTTGTCCTCCGTCGTTCTCCTCCCCTCTGACGCTCTGTGCTCCGTCATACCCCTGCCTGTGCCGCTCCATCCTCCCCCACTGCTTCCTCCTCCTTCCTTTGTCCTCCTCCCCTCCGCCACTCCATCCTCCCCCTGCCTGTGCTGCTCCGTCCTCCCCCACCCCGCCACTTCGTCCTCCGTTCTTCTCCTCCCCCCTGCCGCTTTGTGCTCCGTCATACCCCTGCCTGTGCCGCTCCATCCTCCCCCACCCCACTGCTTCCTCCTCCTTCCTTTGTCCTCCTCCCCTCCGCCACTCCATCCTCCGTCCTCCCCCTGCCTCTGCTGCTCCATCCTTCCCCACCCCACCGCTTCTCTCCTGCCTGTGCTGTTCCATCCTCCCCCACCCCGCCGCTTTGTCCTCCCCCCTACTCCCCCTGCCGCTTTGTCCTCCGTCCTCCTCCCCCCCGCCGCTGTGTTCTCCGTCCTCCCCGTCGCTCCATCCTCCCCCACCCCACCGCTTCCTTCTCCTTCCTTTGTCCTCCTCTCCTCCACCACTCTATTCTCCGTCCTCCCCCTGCCTGTGCTGCTCCGTCCTCCCCCACCCCGCCGCTTCGTCCTCCGTCCTTCTCCTCCCCCCTGCCGCTCTGTGCTCCGTCCTCCCCCTGCCTGTGCCGCTCCATCCTTCCCCACCCCTTCCTCCTTCTTCCTCTGTCCTCCTCCCCTCCGCTGCTCTGTTCTCCATTCTCCCCCTGTCGCTCCGTCCTCCTCCTGCCTGTGCCGCTCCATCCTTCCCCACCCCACTGCTTCCTTCTCCTTCCTTTGTCCTTCTCCCCTCCGCCACTCCATCCTCCGTCCTCCCCCTGCCTGTGCTGCTCCGTCCTCCCCCACCCCGCCGCTTCGTCCTCCTCCCCCTCGCCACTCTGTGCTCCGTTCTCCCCCTACCGCTCTGTCCTCCCCCTGCTTGTGTCGCTCCATCCTCCCCCACCACTTCCTCCTCCTTCCTTTGTCCTCCTCCCCTCCACCAATCCATCCTCCGTCCTTCCCCTGACTGTGCTGCTCCGTCCTCCACCACTCCGCCGCTTCGTCCTCCGTCCTCCTCCCCCCCGCCTCGCTACCCTGGAAGGTATCCAAATACCTCAATCCTTGGGCTCACACAGATTTCACTTTGGGGAGAGATAATGCCCTATTCCTAGACTGGAGACAGAAAAGAATACGACACATGGGGGACCTCATGCATTTAGCAGAGGGAAGATGGTTGACAGGACAGGAAGTCGTTGAAAAATCTCACCTCAACAGTTTTCAGATAACACAATATATGCAAATGAAGCATCATGTAATGTCACATTTTTTCAAGGGAGGTAGGACCCAATGTCTGTGACACCCTAGTTGAGCGAGACATAAACACATTGACAGTGTCATCCATATATACAGAACTTAAGGAAATGCTGATACCGTCGAGGACGAAGAAATTGTTTACAAAATGGGCTACGTTATTATGCAGAGAGGATACTGAAGAGATGATCCTGTCGGGCTGGGGCAAAATGAGGAAAAATATATTAAATGAGCAATGGAGAGACACACAGCTTCGTGTCATGCACGGGATGATAGGTGGCTTTAACATCCCACCGACCGCTGCACACCCTGATAGGATCACACAGTGCCCGAAATGCAAAGAGGATGGGACAGACATGACACATGGACTGTGGAGATGTGCTGGGGTGCAGAGATTCTGGACCTCGATACAGAAAAAGGAGATTTTTGTGTACTCACCGTAAAATCCTTTTCTCTTAGCCTCTAATTGGGGGACACAGACCGTGGGTGTTATGCTGCTGTCCACTAGGAGGCGACACTAGGCAGAATCTGCAAAAGAGTTAAATGCTCCTCCTCTGCAGCATTACACCCCTGGAAGCAGGAAGTGATTCTCCAGTTTTGTGCTAAAGCAGTAGGAGAGTTAACAGATAATAACAGTGACACAGGAAGTCTACGCAGGTAACCTGTGCAAACAAATACAGTTAACAAGGTAATTACAGTGTAACAAGGCCTGAGCCAAACAGGCACGTGTGTAAACCGTTAAGAATTAGCAGAGTAATACCAGTACCACAAGGCCTGTAACTAAGCAGGCGCATGTGAAAATCAGTGAAGAGTTAACGAAGCAATAAACGTACAACAGGTCCTGTAACTAAACAGGCTCACAGTACTACAAGGCCTGGAGCTAAACAGGCACAAGTTTAAACATTCAACAGTTAACAGAGTGATAATAGGCAAACATGTGTAAACATGTTACCCATGTAACAGCTGAGAAGCTATGTGAGAACTGTAGAAAAAAAGGCCCACAAGGGCAATAGGGTGGGTGCTGTGTCCCCCAATTAGAGGCTAAGAGAAAAGGATTTTACGGTGAGTACACAAAAATCTCCTTTGCCTCATTGGGGGACACAGACCGTGGGACGTCCCAAAGCAGTCCCTGGGTGGGAAAGAACAATGGAACTAGTGACACTGAGCATGGTTAGTGAAGAACCATGCACCGATAGGCGGGCTGCAGCCGCCTGGAGGGCACTTCAAGCCCTATAGTGGCTTGAGTATGTGTGTAGGCTGACCCTCTTTTTGCTGTCTACACACTCGTTGCACTGACACCCGGGCCAAATGGACCAGGACGCTCTCACGGCCGTTGTAGAATGTGCCGTGACACCGCCGGAAGAGATGCGTTTCCGACGGTATAAGCTTCTTTGATGGTTAGACTAATCCACCTGGTTAGAGGAGCCTTAGAGGCTGACTTGTCATTATTTATGCCCCTTGGAAGAAGGGAGAAAGAGAATCCGACCAGTTATAGAGGCACTGGTCGTGGGTACTTAGATGGTAGGGACCTGAGAAGGTCTTGCATATGTAGGTCCTTTACGACCAGACAGACTGGGGTCGGGTGCAGCGATGACAGAGAGAGGTCTTCAGTGAGGTGGAAGGAGTATACCACCTAAGAAGAAGGATGGAATCAGCCGTAAGACAGTCTTGTTGAGGTAAAAGACTAGAAAAAATGGTTTACATGAGAGCGTTGAAAAATACCGATACCTCTGTATAGAAAAATTACACCAAAAGACATACTGTTTGGATGAGAGTGCTAAGGGTAATATCCCATAGAAGCTCAAAGGGAGGATCTTGTAGAGCCGTGAGGACGAAGATCAGGTCCCCCAGGAGTAGTCTTGTTGTATGGTGACCCTTAAATGGGAGACCCTTTGAAAGAAGGAGTTTCCTAGAGACCTGGTGGCAACACGTTTTTGGAAGAAGGTGAAACAGGCTGATAACCTGCTGTGTGAGAGACCTCAAGGACAGACCTGAGTCTAGGTCTGAGTAGAAGAAACGGAAGTTCTTTGCATGAACTAAGGCCAGGGGGAATGACCCCTGGAGGTGCTCGGAGATGAAGAAAAACAAAAAACGATTACACTCGTGGTTAATCGTCGATAAGGCTTGTGTACTTGCTGTGACTATGGTCACTACAACATCCAGGGAAAAAACCCCATGGGTTAAATTCCAGGTCTTAAGGGCTACGCAACTATTTTTCGAGTTGAGGAATTCCGAGCGAGAACTGGCCCTGAGAGAGCAGGTCTGAACTATCTTTGTAGTTGTCCTGGTACTGCTGGTATGAGTTGGGCGAAATTTCCGTCCGAGCGCATCTGGGCCAGTCTGAAAATACAGGGAGATCTGGCGACATTCTTGTTTGACCTTCCGCACTATCCTGATAGTGGGAAGAATATAGCGGAGACTGAGACACGTCCAGTCTAGGACTAGTGCGTCTGTCCTAATGACTGTAGGTTCTAGGACCTGGCCAGAAAGGATGGAACCTTAGCATGGAGACATGAGGCCGTCAGGTCCACATCTGTAGTTTCCTGGCGCTGGCAGTCTTGACACAGGACATCTAGATGAAGGCCCTGCTTCCCTGAGTCCGTCCCTTGGCGGGTTAGCCTGGTATGAAAACAGCTGACAATACAGTGTTCAAGGATTCCATCCGGTAAAGGATGTGGCGAACGTCTGTCATCACTTGGAGACTGCGGTTTCCACCCTAGTGGTTGACATATGCCACGGCCGTGGCATTGTCTGACTACATCCTAGCAAGACCGACTGCCAGACGGTGACTGATTTCAGTACTACAATTACTGGCCGAATCTTTGTAGATTGAGGGGCATCCTCGTGTGTGGGCGGGACTATTGGCATGTGCCTGGTGATGGGAGTACATCGCACCACATCCTGTTCCTGGGACATGTCTAAGCATGGATAGTGGAAAAAAAAAAAAAGGCCGTAGGTGCAGCTGAGGCTATGGAACTGCCTCCCATGCTCCCACTATCCTGTCTAGAACTCTTATAGCCGTTGTGAAGGATTGAGGAGATCGCTGAAGCGGATTTCCAGACGAAGATCCGCGCCTTGTCCGGGAAAAACCACATGGCTGATACTCCATATGTGATGCTGCAGCATGTGGCCATCAGGAATACGTAGCGGAGCAGGGACTCCTTGAGTTTGTGTGCTGTGCTGCAACGTGTGTTCTGGCAATGTGGTAGACTCATGGAGGGAGATCTGCCAACCGAGTCTTCTTAACGTGTCCAGTGGAAGCGGCAGCGTTCGCAGACTCCGAAAATCATGCATTGATGAATAAGTCGTCCAGATATGGGAGACTCCTGGAATGTAGTATAGACATTTCCAACTTCAGGCTGTATTTATGAGCTTTAGGTCTCACAGTCTTCACTTTTAACTCCTGAGACGAAAAGAGACTGACTGCGTGGAAGAAGGTTTGGACCACAGCCACACGGGGATCCGGAGGGCCCATCCATTGGGTTAATGCATTCGCGAGTCTGCGAGGTCCTGCTTCGAAGCAGACTGAGCAGAGGCATTGGGTGTGTTATCTCAACCCGAGTACCTAATATAGGTGCAGTGAGGAGATTGGCAGCTGGGCTTGTGTTCCACAGTCTGCAACCCAGAGTTTCGTTTTATTAGTCTGGGGATGGATGTCGAGTAGACCTTGTGCGGTCGCAACTTCAACCCGAGTCCTCAACAGTGGGGAGGCAAGTAAGGAGTATACTATGGGTTGAAGGTTCCCGAGACTCTTAGCTCAGTTCCCCGTGCCGCTGCGGATCACGGTGTTTCAGCCTGTGTCTTGTGAGACTTGGCTGTCGTCACCGCCCACCGGAGCTCCAGATGTGGGGTCTACTGAGGATTGGCGAACAGACGTGGGACGCCTATGGTTGTCAGGTAATTGCGGGTTACATCACCGTCGACTGGGCTCTCCACCGTGGGGGCCCGGAGAAGGAACCTGTCGGTTTAACGCGTAGGAAGTCCACCACAACCTAAATGTGCCAACTGTGTGGAGGCCCTGGGAGGGGTACATTGAACGACCTTTTTGAGACGTTTGATAACAACTGAGCTTTGCTAACGTTGGGGGGCCGGAAGGGAAAAACATGTTAGTGTTTCCCTTATCAGCTCCCTCCAGGTACCTGCATCTGGCAGGGTGGGGAGAACCTAACACGTCCGGTAGAGACTTTGCCCGTACCACTCCGAGGATCCGGGATGTGGACGACATTGGGAATCAGAGACATTCAGTATTACTGCAGGGACAAAAAACCAGTGCTGGACCATATGGCGTGTTGTACTGCCCTGTGTAGTATGACAATGTTCCTTGCACGGTGTGCAGAGGGAGGAGGGCGAATTGCCGCACGGTACATCCCTGTGCTATTGGAGACTGCTGCACAGCGAGGCTGTACCGAATTTATCCTCCGGGAGTCCCTTTGTACCCTGCACAGCGGATGCTGTGACACTGAAGTGACTATAGTGGCTGCGGAGCTACAGTCCTTGAGGAATAATCCTTAAATCCCTATCACTTCCTGCCAGGAAGACAGGGGCAAAAGGATCACGCAGCGGGGGCGAGAAGGGAGTCAGTTTGCTCTGCCACCCCAGTGTGTGCTCCAGCAGGCAGTCCACCTGAGGCCGTGCCCCCACATGCGTACGCTCTGCAGTGGCTAGGCGACTGCAGGCTGCGGTACCCTAGTGGCATTGTGCTCCCTGAAGTGCAAGCCCTGTGGAAGATAAGCAGGTGTCTGCAGGCTTCTGCACAACAGTGTGTGCCGTAGCAGACCCTCCGCCTGTCACAGTGCGCTCACATCCGCACACGCTGCTGTGGCAAGGTGACTGCAGGCCTCTAGTGTGTGCTGCAGCACACCATTCACCTGACACTGTGCCCCCTGAAGTGTAAGCCTTGCAGTCAAACAGTTGTCTGCAGGCTTCTGCACATTTGTGTGTGAGTGCCTTAACAGATCCTCCGCCTGGCAGAGTGCCCCCACGTGTGCAAACTCTGCTCTTTAGGCTGTGTGACCCTTTGGGCAGCCTGTGCCCCCACATATGTAAGCGCTGTCTGCCACTGCTATACAGTGGCGACAGCGCTGATCTGTAATGGCTGCGGGCAAGGAGAAGGGGGGCGGAGCTGAAAGGGGCGCGCCAAGCAATGCTGAATGGCGCCCTTTCTGTAGCCTTGTCCCGCCTCTTGTGCTGACGTCAGGCGGAGGCGGGCGGGGAGGCGGGGAAGCACTCGATGTGCGGCTAGGCCGAAGCCGGGGCCTCGCGTGATTCGCGGGCCCGGGAGCGGTGGAGGCCCGGCGCGGAGGTCCGCGGCCGGGAACAGCGGAGGCCCCCCCCAGGCACAGTGATCGCTTCCCGGACGCTGCGTCCCAACAGGCTACGGTGAGGGCCCCTGTAAGGGCAAGCATTGGCTGCTGAGGGCCTGGTGCTCGATTACAATAGCGGTGGACATGTAGGCTATGCCTGCTGTCCAACCTGTGCCGGCCCCAGTATGCAGCAGAGTTGTGCTCAAGAAGTGTGCCGCAGCATTAAGATGTGCTGCGGCATTTTGGGGGGGGGGGGGGCTCGCAGTTGAGCTGGCTGTGTGTGCTGCAGCATTGAGATGTGCTGCAGCATCTTTGCCTGGGAAGCATGCTACAGCTCATTTTTGGCTTCACGCAGCAGAGCTGGTTTTGGGGGGACCCCTCGAGGCATGCTGCAGCGTTTTTCAGTGCAACTATGTGCCGCTGCTCCCCATACCTTGCGGTGTCTCGACCTAAGAGCCCCGAAGGGGGAATTAGGGAGAAATGCTGTCATCCACATTCAGAGGTCACTTCTGCTGTAACCCAGCACCCCAAACGTGGGGAGCTGAGGTGGAGGTCGTCTTTGCCGGTTTTCTTTTTCCCTCTATCTTGCTGCTTGCGGTGGGGACATGGAGCATTGCTGCGACCCAGAGCCCCAACTGTGGGGACTGGGGAGGAATGCGGGCCTCAGAACCGGCAGGTCTGGACATCACTTTAACCCAGCACCTCCAACAGTGGAGGGCCGAGGAAGGAATAGCCCATATCAGACAAAATAGCTCGACCCAGAGTCACAACTGTGGGGTCTGGGGAGGTATCTGTGGTCGACATGTCCCTTCAAACGTAAAAATGCAGCTTCAAAAAGTAAAAATAATGGAGAGAGAGTAAGATCGTGTGCCTCCTTTCAGACACTAAGCAAAAACTGGAGAATCACTTCCTGCTTCCAGGGGTGTAATGCTGCAGAGGAGGAGCATTTAACTCTTTTGCAGATTCTGCCTAGTGTCGCCTCCTAGTGGACAGCAGCATAACACCCACGGTCTGTGTCCCCCAATGAGGCGAAGGAGAAATTACACAATAGCTCTTAACCCTTGTTACTGGATCTTTCAAGACATTTCTGGCCAACAAATAGACAGGAAAGACTTATCATTGATACACGTGATAGCGCTGCTACCTAAACGCTTGCTCTTGAGACGCTGGCTGGATGCCGGTTTGCCAGAAAAAAAAAGACACTTAACTTAAGGGGCCGTCACACACGTCAATATCGCTGCTGCACGTGACGTTGCAGCAATATTGATGCATGTGACAGGGCGCATCAACCAGCGATAAATTGCTGTTGATGGTCACCAGGTTTTCGGACTGGACCGAAAACCTGGCAATGGTCGCCCGGTGTACACGCAGCATCACTGCGTGTGACACCAGGAGACGCGATCAGTCAGCTCCCAGCGCCTCTCAGGAAGCGCTGGGAGCTGGTATCCATGGAAAACTGCGTGTAACTAGGCAGCACGCGCTGCCTAGATACCTGATGTATACCTTGGTTACCAGCCTTCTCCACTCACCAGCTGGTATCCAAGGTACACAGTGGGTAACTAGGGTCCCTAGTTACCCGCTGTGTACCTTGGAAACCAGCCTGTGAGGACATTCCCTGATGAAGGAGTTGGGAGATAACTCTGAAACGCGTTGGATAATCTAATATAATAAAAGCCGAAGGCCACTTCCGGAATTACTACTTCCGTGATGGTCTCCAGACCCATGGTGGTGACGTCACCACTGCACGGTCCCCCGGCTACAGGGAGTGGCGGAGGAACGTTCCGCTCTCGGACGTTCCGTCCGCCCTCCAGCCTCTCCCCTCCACCCACTACCGTACCTAGCGGGAAGCAGGGGGGCCGAGCGCCCCGTGCCCCAAGGCATGAGGGGCCCATTGCCCCCACCCCATGGGGGGCCCCGTGCTTCCAGCCGCGCGCCCGGAGAGGAGGGAGGACGAGACTTCCTGTCCTGCACCTCTGCCCGCCCCTCCTCTCCTCCTACACCAGACGCACGCCGGCCGCGGTAAGTCTGCACCCCACCCCACCCAGCTTCGCCTCTGCCCTCCAGCCTCCCCTGCCCTCCAGTCTCCCCTGCCTCCCCAGTCTCCCCAGCCTCTCCAGCCTCCCCTGACTCTCCAGCCTCTCCAGCCTCCCCAGTCTCCCCTGCCTCCCCAGCCTCTCCAGTCTCCCCAGCCTCCCCTGACTCTCCAGCCTCCCCTGCCTCTCCAGCCTCCCCTGCCTCCCCAGCCTCTCCAGTCTCCCCTGCCAGCCCAGCCTCCCCTGCCTCTCCAGTCTCCCCAGCCTCTCCAGTCTCCCCAGCCTCTCCTGCCTCTCCAGTCTCACCTGCCAGCCCAGCCTCCCCAGCCTCTCCTGCCTCCCCAGCCTCTCCAGCCTCCCCTGCCCTCCAGCCTCTCCAGTCTCCAATGCCCTCCAGCCCCTGCTCTCCCCTCCAGCCCCCGCTCTCCCCTCCAGCCCCCGCTCTCCCCTCCAGCCTCCCCTGCCCTCCAGCCTCTCCAGTCTCCAATGCCCTCCAGCCTCCGCTCTCCCCTCCAGCCCCCGCTCTCCCCTCCAGCCTCCGCTCTCCCCTCCAGCCTCTGCTCTCCCCTCCAACCTCTCCAGCCTCCCCTGCCCTCCAGCCTCCCCTGCCCTCCAGCCTCCCCTGCCCTCCAGCCTCTCCAGCCTCCCCTGCCCTCCAGCCTCCCCTGCCCTTCAGCCTCTGTTCTCCCCTCCAGCCTCCGCTCTCCCATCCAGCCTCCGCTCTCCCCTCCTGCCTCCGCTGTCCCCTCCAGCCTCTGCTCTCCCCTCCAGCCTCTCCAGCCTCCCCTGCCCTCCAGCCTCCCCTGCCCTCCAGCCTCTCCAGTCTCCCCTGCCTCTCTAGCCTCCCCAGCCTCCCCAGCCTCCCCTGCCTCCCCAGCCTCTCCAGCCTCCCCTGCCTCTCCTGCCTCCCCAGCCTCTCCAGCCTCCCCTGCCCTCCAGCCTCTCCAGCCTCCCCTGCCCTCCAGCCTCCGCTCTTCCCTCCAGCCCCCGCTCTCCCCTCCAGCCTCTGCTCTCCCCTCCAGCCTCTGCTCTCCTCTCCAGCCTCCCCTGCCCTCCAGCCTCTCCAGCCTCCCCTGCCCTCCAGCCTCTCCAGCCTCCGCTCTCCCCTCCAGCCTCCACTCTCCCCTCCTGCCTCCGCTCTCCCCTCCAGCCTCTGCTCTCCCCTCCAGCCTCTCCAGCCTCCCCTGCCCTCCAGCCTCCCCTGCCCTCCAGCCTCCCCTGCCCTCCAGCCTCCCATGCCCTCCAGCCTCTCCAGTCTCCCCTGCCTCTCTAGCCTCTCCAGCCTCCCATGGCCTCCAGCCTCCCCTGCTCTCCAGCCTCCCATGCCCCCCAGCCTCTCCCTGCCTCCCCTGCCTCTCAGCCTCTCCACCTCCCCTGCCCCTTCCTCTCCAGTCCCCCAGCCCTTTCCTGCCATCCAGCCTCCCCTGCCCTCCAGCCTCTCCAGCCTCCCCTGCCCTCCAGCCTCCCCTGCCCCCTCCAGCCTCCACTGCCTCCACCTCCAGCCGTCCTCCCTGCCCCCTCCTCCAGCCCGTCCTCTGCTCGCCCCACCCAGCCGTCCTCTCCGCCCCTCCAGCCTCCTCTGCCTCCCTCCAGCCGTCCTCTGCCCCTCTCCAGCCGTCCTCAGCCCTCCTCCCACAGCCGTCCTCTGCCGCGTTCCCTCCAGCCGTCCTCCTGCCGCTTCCACCTCCAGCCGTCCTCTGCCCTCTCCAGCCGTCTAGCCGTTCCCCTCCTGCCCTCTCCAGCCTCCAGCCGTCCTCTGCCCTCTCCAGCCGTCCTCTGCCCTCTCCTAGCCGTCCTCTGCCACCTCCAGCCGTCCTCTGCCTCTGCCACCTCTCCACCTCCAGCCGTCCTCTGCCCTCTCCAGCCTCCAGCCGTCCTCTGCCCTCTCCAGCCTCCAGCCGTCCTCTGCCCTCTCCAGCCGTCTCTCTGCCCTCTCCAGCCTCCAGCCGTCCTCTGCCCTCTCCAGCCTCCAGCCGTCCTCTGCCCTCTCCAGCCTCCAGCCGTCCTCTGCCCTCTCCAGCCTCCAGCCGTCCTCTGCCCTCTCCAGCCTCCAGCCGTCCTCTGCCCTCTCCAGCCTCCAGCCGTCCTCTGCCCTCTCCAGCCGTCCTCTGCCCTCTCCAGCCTCCAGCCGTCCTCTGCCCTCTCCAGGCGTCCTCTGCCGCCTCCAGGCGTCCTCTGCCCTCTCCAGCCTCCAGCCGTCCTCTGCCCTCTTCAGCCTACAGCCGTCCTCTGCCCTCTTCAGCCTACAGCCGTCCTCTGCCCTCTCCAGCCGTCCTCTGCCCTCTCCAGCCGTCCTCTGCCCTCTCCAGCCTACAGCCGTCCTCTGCCCTCTCCAGCCGTCCTCTGCCCTCTCCAGCCTCCAGCCGTCCTCTGCCCTCTCCAGCCTCCAGCCGTCCTCTGCCCTCTCCAGCCGTCCTCTGCCCTCTCCAGCCTCCAGCCGTCCTCTGCCCTCTCCAGCTGTCCTCTGCCCTCTCCAGCCTCCAGCCGTCCTCTGCCCTCTCCAGCCTCCAGCCGCCCTCTGCCCTCTCCAGCCTCCAGCCGTCCCCTGCCCCCTCCAGCCGTCCTCTGCCGCCTCCAGCCTCCAGCTGTCCTCTGCCCTCTCCAGTCGTCCGGGGGTGGCCACATGTTGACTCAGGATCCAGGCGCCGGAGAAGACGCAGGGTCGGTGGTAAGTATAGCGGAGTGTGTGTATGTGTGTGTGTGTGTATGTGTATGTGTGTATGTGTGTGTGTATGTGTGTGTATGTGTGTGTGTGTGTGTGTGTTTGTGTGCTGACCACTCTGCCCACGGCGCTGCGCTGACCACTCTGCCCACGGCGCTGCGCTCACCACTCTGCCCACGCCGCTGCGCTCACCACTCTGCCCACGCCGCTGCGCTCACCACTCTGCCCATGCCGCTGCGCTGACCAATCTCACCGCACTCACTGCTAACTACTGAGCCACCGCACTCACTGCTAACCACTGAGCCACCGCACTCACTGCTAAACACTGAGCCACCGCGCGCAGTGCTAGCCACTGAGCCACCGCGCGCAGTGCTAGCCACTGAGCCACCATATACTCTGCTACCCACAGAGCCGCCTGTATACACACAATTAATTTCACCGCACTACCCTAACTATTAGTAAATAAACTATATATGGATTCTAGACTACCTGATTCTTTAGAATCGGGCTGCCATCTAGTAAAGAAGAATCGTTGATCCAGACATTCCCTTGTACTGGCTTCTTTTGTTCCTTTCTGAAGTGGCAGCGTGGACCTCGAGGTACTGTGTCCTGGGAGCTGATCATACCACAGGGATCTGTGGAGAGTACGGTCCTGCAGCAGCTACTTATATTTGAGCGATCATCACCAGTTGTGGGTTTTCACAACTACATCAGGTGAGCAGCCTCTTTGTATAAACTTCTTTGCTCTTCTTTAAAGAAGATATCACCCTATGTGCGCATTCTTGAATTTTATAGATATAGAGGAAACTACTCACCTGCGCTGTCATCTGTAAGATCATCATCACCCCTCACATATATCTCTGTAGTATTAATATGGGGCAGATCATCATCACCCCTCACATATGTCTCTGTAGTATTAATATGGGTCAGATTATCATCACCCCTCACATATGTCTCTGTAGTATTAATATGGGGCAGATCATCATCACCCCTCACATATGTCTCTGTAGTATTAATATGGGGCAGATCATCATCACCCCTCACATAGGTCTCTGTAGTATTAATATGGGGCAGATCATCATCACCCCTCACATATGTCTCTGTAGTATTAATATGGGGCAGATCTTCATCACCCCTCACATATGTCTCTGTAGTATTAATATGGGGCAGATCATCATCACCCCTCACATATGTCTCTGTAGTATTAATATGGGGCAGATCTTCATCACCCCTCACATATGTCTCTGTAGTATTAATATGGGGCAGATCATCATCACCCCTCACATATCTCTCTGTAGTATTAATATGGGGCAGATCATCATCACCCCTCACATATGTCTCTGTAGTATTAATATGGGGCAGATCATCATCACCCCTCACATATGTCTCTGTAGTATTAATATGGGGCAGATCATCATCACCCCTCACATATGTCTCTGTAGTATTAATATGGGGCAGATCATCATCACCCCTCACATATATCTCTGTAGTATTAATATGGGGCAGATCATCATCACCCCTCACATATGTCTCTGTAGTATTAATATGGGGCAGATCTTCACCCTGAAACAAAGATTGTAAAAGTCACAGACAGATGGAGAAGTCCCATCTATGATCAGCTGTAATCTGCCATCTCCACCGTTCTCATTACACAAGTATAAAACATAGAATACTGGAGGATAAAACAAGACTGAGCACAAGACCTTCACAGCCGTCTACACATCATAGGGAGATCTCATCACACCTTCTCTCCATCTACCTGATGATCTGGAGGAACATCGGGATCTTCTTGTTTACAGTCCTGTGGGAGAAGAGGACGGGGACATCTCTCTGGTGTTGTCCTCTTACTGGATAGACCTGGAGGAGACACATACAGGACTGAATTCATTCTTTACATACAGATCATTATAGGCCGTGTGTATTTAGTCCTGTCTATTACCTGGTGATGTGAGGGGCGGCCGGGGAACCTCCATCATGACTATGTCCTTGTACAGATCTTTGTGTCCTTCTAAATACTCCCACTCCTCCATGGAGAAATAGACGGTGACGTCCTGACACCTTATAGGAACCTGACACATACAATGATACCATTGTCATCTTTCCCCGATCCCTTCATAGCGTTACTGTATAATGTCCCAGCAGCAGCATTCCCAGCAGTGTCACCTCTCCAGTCAGCAGCTCAATCATCTTGTAGGTGAGTTGTAGGATCTTCTGGTCATTGATGTCCTCATGTATCAGGGGGTGAGGTGGAGGCCCCGTGATTGGGCTCAGGGCTCTTCCCTCAGACACAGGGTCCTGACAGCACAGATCACTAGAGCTCTTCACTACTGTGTAATCCTGGTTATGGAGAGACACATTAATAAATCTCCAGTCTCCAGACATTTCCAGAGTCCTCACCTCTCCAGTTCTGTCATCTGTTATTCTGTCCATAGATAAGAATGATGTCATGTGACATTGTCATCACAATCTCTCACCTCTCCAGTAACAAGGAAGAGGATCTCTAGGGTGAGGTGGAAGATCCTCTCCGCCATCTTGTCCCTGTCCAGATCCATCCTTGATGGTCAATCAGGAGAATTCTCTTCTATAGAAGATCTGAGAGGATCCGATATTGTAGAGACCTGAATGGGGAGAAGATGACGATGTAACATCATAAAGATCCTGTGTAATAATACAATGACTGGAGATAATAATGCAGGTAAGTGTCACTTATGCAGCAAAAAAAACAAAACCTTTCTCTCTATGACGTGATATTTAAGTTGAAAAATAAAATTATACTAGCAAATCATTTTTACAGAGCTGTAATAATTGTAGCTGCCATCTGCTCCTGTGAAGGTCGGACAGAGGCCGAGCTTCATAGGGAGCCTCCATTGTTCCTATACGCTGCAGTTCTGTGGTTTCCAGTGTTAGAGCAGAAGCAATCCGAGGATGGAAGGTTCCGGTGTCTGGTGACCCTACACTTGCTGCAGTCACAGAGTTCCACGCGGGGTCGACGTCAGCACCTCGCAAGTGTTGGTGCCCTGGACAGACTGAGGGGACCACTTGTGCTGTATAGGGCACAACACACCACATTCATATTCCCCTGCACTCTTGCTCTATCTGCTGCTGGCCTCGCCCATCAATTCACTCTTCCTCGAATTTGCGTTTTACTGTGGAATGCATATCGGAGGAACACTATCTTCCTACATGTCTTCCACAATGGAACACATGCCATCCGGCACCACCTCCGCTCTCCCCTAAGTGTGGAGCATTCAGCATTGGGCACTAACCATCCTGCTGCACTCCCTGCTAATCATTTCCTTTTTGGGGGCCTTTACTCTTCCTCCCATTTACGTTCCACGGTGGAACACATATATGAGGGAGGAACAGAATTCCTCATCTATGCGTTCCACGGTGGAGTGCACAACTCCGCATCCTCTATATGAAGTGTGAAGCTGGAACAGATTAAACAATGGCAGTGCATAGCCAGAGAATGCAGAAGGAGAGACAGTTCAGGGGGAGAAAAGAGCACACAGGGGAAGAAACACAGCGCACTGGGGGGAGAGAGACAGTGCACAGGGGGTAGGGGAGAGGCTCAGCGCACAGGGAGACAGACATAGCACACAAAGGGGAGGAAAGTGGGCAAAGGGAGAGACAGCGCATGAAGAGAGTGCACACAAAGAGAAAAGAGCAAACAGGAGGAGAAAAAGCGCGGAGAGGAAGAGAGCGCACAGGATGAGAAAAGAGCGCACAGGGCTAGAAGAGAAAGGAAAGCATAAAGGGTTAAGAGAGCAGACAGGGCAAGAGACTCAGGGGCGAGCAGGGGGGAGTGACAACAGGAGTGGACACATGAGGGAGAAAGACAGAGCACAGGGGAAGGAGATTACACAGGGGGGGAGAAGAGTACACAAATAGAGAGACATAGCGCACAGGGGGAGAGAGTCAATATACAATTGGAAACGCAATTACTCTTCCAAACCTAGATCTATTCTGAAAAATACTGGACGTGAGCCTTCCAATGAAAGACAAGTGAGCTTTGACTCTACGGCTACTGATCTCAGACGTGTCTATCTTGTCTTTGTCCCCTCCATCTCCAATTACAACAGTAAACCCAACTACTCCTGGCCTCAAACATAGATCTAAAGCTGCGCGTCCAAGTAAAGGGGGGAGATTGGACGATAACGGAGAATACTCGGCCCCACTGATACCAGACACAAGAAGTGTAGACAGTAACAGCCTGTTCCCGGGGATTCCTCAGTGATTCTTCCTCTGCTTGTATTCTATCTTCCGTACAGCCGGACATTCTAAGCAGAGGATGAAGCTCTGTTCCCACCTGTGGAGCTGATCTCTGCCAAACTATTACAGACCAAAATAAGGTTCTCACATTATTAACAGTGAAACGTCATTTGTTTACAGATTCCAGGAAATCGCTGTAGATAACGAGGATCCGATGGATCCCAAATGTAAAAGTAAATATGAGCTCCACGTCTGGTGTCCGGTCTATACACTCTGCAGTCACAGAGCTCCACGTCTGGTGTCCGGTCTGTACACTCTGCAGTCACAGAGCTCCACGTCTGGTATCCGGTGACTCTATACACTCTGCAGTCACAGAGCTCCACGTCTGGTGTCCGGTCTATACACTCTGCAGTCACAGAGCTCCACGTCTGGTGTCCGGTCTATACACTCTGCAGTCACAGAGATCCACGTCTGGTGTCCGGTCTACACACTCTGCAGTCACAGAGCTCCACGTCTGGTGTCCGGTCTATACACTCTGCAGTCACAGAGCTCCACGTCTGGTATCCAGTGACTCTATACACTCTGCAGTCACAGAGCTCCACGTCTGGTGTCCGGTCTATACACTCTGCAGTCACAGAGCTCCACGTGTGGTGTCCGGTCTATACACTCTGCAGTCACACAGCTCCACGTCTGGTGTCCGGTCTATACACTCTGCAGTCACAGAGCTCCACGTCTGGTGTCCGGTCTATACACTGTGCAGTCACAGAGCTCCACGTCTGGTGTCCGGTCTATACACTGTGCAGTCACACAGCTCCACGTCTAGTGTCCGGTCTATACACTCTGCAGTCACAGAGCTCCACGTCTGGTGTCCGGTCTATACACTGTGCAGTCACAGAGCTCCACGTCTGGTGTCCGGTCTATACACTCTGCAGTCACAGAGCTCCACGTCTGGTGTCCGGTCTATACACTCTGCAGTCACAGAGCTCCAGTTGGTGTCGGTCTATACACTCTGCAGTCACAGAGCTCCACGTCTGGTGTCCGGTCTATACACTCTGCAGTCACAGAGCTCCACGTCTGGTGTCCGGTCTATACACTCTGCAGTCACAGAGCTCCACGTCTGGTGTCCGGTCTATACACTCTGCAGTCACAGAGCTCCACGTCTGGTGTCCGGTCTATACACTCTGCAGTCACAGAGCTCCACGTCTGGTGTCCGGTCTATACACTCTGCAGTCACAGAGCTCCACGTCTGGTGTCCGGGTCTATACACTCTGCAGTCACAGAGCTCCACGTCTGGTGTCCGGGTCTATACACTCTGCAGTCACAGAGCTCCACGTCTGGTGTCCGGTCTATACACTGTGCAGTCACAGAGCTCCACGTCTGGTGTCCGGTCTATACACTGTGCAGTCACAGAGCTCCACGTCTGGTGTCCGGTCTATACACTCTGCAGTCACAGAGCTCCACGTCTGGTGTCCGGTCTATAAACTCTGCAGTCACACAGCTCCACGTCTGGTGTCCGGTCTATACACTCTGCAGTCACAGAGCTCCACGTCTGGTGTCCGGTCTGTACACTGTGCAGTCACAGAGCTCCACGTCTGGTGTCCGGTCTGTACACTCTGCAGTCACAGAGCTCCACGTCTGGTGTCCGGTCTATACACTCTGCAGTCACAGAGCTCCACGTCTGGTGTCCGGTCTATACACTCTGCAGTCACAGAGCTCCACGTCTGGTGTCCGGTCTATACACGCTGCAGTCACAGAGCTCCACGTCCGGTGTCCGGTCCATACACGCTGCAGTCACAGAGCTCCACGTCCGGTGTCCGGTCTATACACTCTGCAGTCACAGAGCTCCACGTCTGGTGTCCGGTCTACACACGCTGCAGTCACAGAGCTCCACGTCTGGTGTCCGGTCTACACACTCTGCAGTCACAGAGCTCCACGTCTGGTGTCCGGTCTATGCACTCTGCAGTCACAGAGCTCCACGTCTGGTGTCCGGTCTATGCACTCTGCAGTCACAGAGCTCCACGTCTGGTGTCTGGTCTATACACTCTGCAGTCACAGAGCTCCACGTCTGGTGTCGGGTCTATACACTCTGCAGTCACAGAGCTCCACGTCTGGTGTCCGGTCTATACACTCTGCAGTCACAGAGCTCCACGTCTGGTGTCGGTCTATACACTCTGCAGTCACAGAGCTCCACGTCTGGTGTCCGGTCTATACACTCTGCAGTCACAGAGCTCCACGTCTGGTGTCCGGTCTATACACTCTGCAGTCACAGAGCTCCACGTCAGGTGTCCGGTCTATACACTCTGCAGTCACAGAGCTCCACGTCTGGTGTCCGGTCTATACACTCTGCAGTCACAGAGCTCCACGTCTGGTGTCCGGTCTATACACTCTGCAGTCACAGAGCTCCACGTCTGGTGTCCGGTCTATACACGCTGCAGTCACAGAGCTCCACGTCTGGTGTCCGGTCTATACACTCTGCAGTCACAGAGCTCCACGTCTGGTGTCCGGTCTATACACTCTGCAGTCACAGAGCTCCACGTCTGGTGTCCGGTCTATACACTCTGCAGTCACAGAGCTCCACGTCTGGTGTCCGGTCTATACACGCTGCAGTCACAGAGCTCCACGTCTGGTGTCCGGTCTATACACTCGCTGACCGCACAATTTACCACCTATTTCTTGTATGAAGGAAGCAAAATAGTGAAGATTAAACCCATAACAAAAGCCGAAATCTACAGCACAAACCTCCACCTGCAGAGCCGACACCACATATTATGGCTGCTCTGTGCTTACAGGACCTGTGATGATGTCACATGGAGGGGAGGAGTCAGTGGTCACATGATCAGCTCCTCTGGTTGTCATGGTGCTGGATGAGGTGAAGGTTATGTGTGGGGTCAGGAGAGATTTACAGTGTGGATGTAGCGGAGCCGAGTGTGTACGAGGTGTACGGAGCAGAGTCGCGCGTGCACGAAGCTGAGCGTGTACGAGGTGTATGGACCGGAGCCGCGTTGTGTATGAGGTGTACGGAGCAGAGCTGAGTGTGTACCAGGTGTACGGACCGGAGCCACGTGTGTATGAGGTGTACGGAGCGGAGCCGCGCGTCTACGAGGTGTAAGGAGCGGAGCCGCGCGTGTACCAGGTGTACAGAGCAGAGCCGCACGTGTACCAGGTGTACAGAGCAGAGCCGCGCGTGTACCAGGTGTACGGAGCAGAGCCGCGCGTGTACAAGGAGTACGAAGCGGAGCCGCGCGTGTACGAGGTGTACGGAGTGGAGCCGCGTGTGTATGAGGTGTACGGAGCAGAGCTGAGTGTGTACCAGGTGTACGGACCGGAGCCACGTGTGTATGAGGTGTACGGAGCGGAGCCGCGCGTCTACGAGGTGTAAGGAGCGGAGCCGCGCGTGTACCAGGTGTACAGAGCAGAGCCGCACGTGTACCAGGTGTACAGAGCAGAGCCGCGCGTGTACCAGGTGTACGGAGCAGAGCCGCGCGTGTACAAGGAGTACGAAGCGGAGCCGCGCGTGTACGAGGTGTACGGAGTGGAGCCGCGCGTGTACAAGGTGTACAGAGCGGAGTGTGTACAAAGTGTATGAAATGGAGCCGCGCGTGTACGAGGTGTATGGAGCAGAGCATGTACGAGGTGTATGGTGCGGAGCCACGCGTGTACGAGGTGTACGGAGCGGATCCGCGCGTGTACGAGGTGGACTGAGTGAAGTTGCGCATGTACGAGGTGTACGGAGCGGAGCCGCGCGTGTACGAGGTGTACGGAGTTAAGCCGCGCGTGTACGAGTTTTGCGGAGCGGAGTATGTCAGACTTCCAGGCATAGAGTGAGCAGCACCACCTCTTGGAAGGAGAGGCTACTTAAAGGCCAGGGGGAGGGGAGCCCAAGTGAGTCACACATTAACCCCTCAACCAGCAGCCGAACTTCATAGTGAATGCATTTCTGGAGCACAACACAGAAGGCCCAGGACCTTCACAACTATCAACCATACAGCTCTTAAAGACAAACACATACACAGCAGCATTTAAAGATTCCATAATAACAGGGTCTGTACCACAGGACTGGCGTATAGCAAATGTGGTGCCAATATTCAAAAAGGGGACAAAAACTGAACTTGGAAATTATACGCCAGTAAGGTTAACCTCTACTGTGGGTGAAATCCTAGAGGGTTTTCTAAGACATGCTATACTGGAGTATTTGAAGAAAAATAACCTCATGACCCAATATCAACATGGGTTTACGAGGGACCGTTCCTGTCAAACTAATCTGATAAGCTTCTATGAAGAAGTAAGTTCTGGACTGGATCAAGGAAATGCAGCGGATGTGTTGTATATGGACTTTTCAAAAGCTTTTGATACGGTGCCACACAAAAGGTTGATACATAAAATGAGAGCAATGGGGATAGGGGAAAATATGTGTAAGTGGGTTAAGAACTGGCTTAGTGATAGGAAACAAAGGGTGGTTATTAATGGAACACACTCAGAATGGGTCACAGTTAACAGTGGGGTACCACAGGGGTCAGTGTTGGGCCCGCTTCTATTTAATATATTTATTAATGACCTTGTAGGGGGCATACAGAGTAGAATCTCAATATTTGCAGATGACACTAAACTCTGCAGGGTAATCAATACAGATGAGGACAATTTTATATTACAGGAGGATTTATGTAAACTAGAAGCTTGGGCTGCTAAATGGCAAATGAGCTTTAATGGGGATAAATGTAAAGTCATGCACTTGGGCAGAGGAAACAAAAGGTATAATTATGTGCTTAATTGTAAAACACTGGGCAAAACTGTCACTGAAAAAGACCTGGGTGTATGGGTAGATGACAAACTCACATTTAGTGGCCAGTGTCAGGCAGCTGCTGCAAAGGCAAATAAAATAATGGGATGCATTAAAAGAGGCATAGATGCTCATGAGGAGAACGGTGACAGGACAATTGTGTACAAGATAATTGTGTACGGACAATTGTGTACAGACAATTGTGTACAGGCCAATTGTGTCCAAGGACAATTGTGTACAATGACAATTGTGTACAGGGCAATTGTGTACAAGGCAATTGTGTACAAGGCAATTGTGTACGGACAATTGTGTACAAGGCAATTGTGTACGGACAATTGTGTACAAGGCAATTGTGTACGGACAATTGTGTACAAGGCAATTGTGTACGGACAATTGTGTACGGACAATTGTGTACAGACAATTGTGTACAAGTGTGTACAAGGCAATTGTGTACGGACAATTGTGTACAAGGCAATTGTGTACGGACAATTGTGTACAAGGCAATTGTGTACGGACAATTGTGTACAAGGCAATTGTGTACGGACAATAGTGTACAAGGCAATTGTGTACAAGGCAATTGTGTACGGACAATTGTGTACGGACAATTGTGTACGGACAATTGTGTACAGACAATTGTGTACAAGTCAATTGTGTACGGACAATATTGTGTACAAGGCAATTATTTGTGTACAGGCCACTTGTACAGGCCACTTTCACAATGACGCTTACTTTCAGTTTCATTACTCACCCCTTGCAACTTTCACCATGACTTTTACTATGAGCAAGTCTGAAAAAGACAAAGATGTCCTTAGGCTTGGGGGACACGAGTATATCCTGCACAGGACACGTGATGACAGCATCAAAGAATGGCGGTGCAGGCAAGTCAACAAATTCAAGTGTCCCGCACGCATGCACACATCTGGAGCCGCGATTGTTAAACAGCCGACTGAGCACAGTCACTCTGCAGATCCAGTTCAAGCTGAAGCCAGAGCTACAATGGCTGCTCTGAGGCAAGAAGCAATCAGCTCTCAAGCATCTACTAGAAGCATTGTTGGACAGGTTCTTCGAGACAGGTCTGATGACGTGTTGTCTCGAATGCCCAAGCGAAGTGACGTTGAGCGAAATACACGTCGGGTCAGGCAGCGAGCAAACACCATGCTGACTCCTCCTCAAAGCATCAATTTTGCTATCCCCCAGGAATACAGCGACATCATTTTATATGACTCTGCAAGAGATGACCCCCACAGGATTCTTGCCATTGGTAGCAATGAACTGTTGCCTTATTTCGAAAGAGGAGAGACATGGTTTGGCGATGGAACGTTCAAGGTGGTGCCAACCATGTTCTTTCAGCTGTATTCTCTCCATGCAAAAGTCGGCAACTCCTATCCTCCCCTGATCTACTGCCTGCTGCCAAACAAGACTGGTCCAACCTATCGTCGAATGATCACGGCGCTCAAAGGGTTGATGCCAGGTGCAAATCCCAGAAAATTCTTCTTGACTTTGAGATGGCAGCAATGTCAGCTTTCCAAGATGAGTTTCCAGCTGCAGCGATTTCTGGCTGCTTCTTTCATCTGAGCCAGTCCATTATTCGAAAGGTCAATGAGCTGGGCCTAAAGGCTGAATTTGAGGCTGAGGATGGAGAGTTCAATCTCAAGGTAAAATCTTTGGCCTCCTTGGCGTTTGTCCCACCAGCCGAAGTAAGTGCAAGGTATGACGAACTAGCCCAAATCTTCCCTGATGATGATGCTACCAATCAGCTCCTCTCCTACTTTGAGCATACCTACGTTAGGGGGCCAGGAGTAGGTGGACGCTTTCGAAACGCAAGGTTTACTCCAGAGGTCTGGAATCATTATGCTGACGCTTTGGCCTCTGCCCCAAGACCACGAATTGCTGCGAGGGGTTTCATAACGCCTTACAAGCACTCTTTCTTTGTGCTCATCCTACCGTGTGGAAACTGTTCAACGGACTCATTAGTGACATGGCAATTCATAGACTTACAGCCCAGAATGCTGAGGTACTGAATGTTGAGCATCCACGAAGCAAGTATGTCCAGCTAGCTGAACGACTGCGTGTGAAAGTGGCTGATTATCACAATCAAGGAGACAAGCTGCGGTATCTACGAGCGATCAGCAACATGCAGGCACGATAGACAAGACCAGCAATATTTGTAGAATAAGAATAGAAGAAGCTTTGAAACTGTTATTCAATAAGCAATCTTACGTTAAAATCAATGATGAATAAAGTATTTCCTTTTTTTGGACGTTTAATTTTTTGTTTTCCCTATACTTGTCTGTAAATAATCGTCCGTACACACTTGTCCGTACACAATTGCGTTGTACACAATTGTCCGTACACAATTGCCTTGTACACACTTGTACACAATTGTCTGTACACAATTGTCCGTACACAATTGTCCGTACACAATTGCCTTGTACACAATTGTCCGTACACAATTGCGTTGTACACAATTGTCCGTACACAATTGCCTTGTACACACTTGTACACAATTGTCTGTACACAATTGTCCGTACACAATTGTCCGTACACAATTGCCTTGTACACAATTGTCCGTACACAATTGCCTTGTACACAATTGTCCGTACACAATTGCCTTGTACACAATTGTCCGTACACAATTGCCTTGTACACAATTGTCCGTACACAATTGCCTTGTACACAATTGTCTGTACACAATTGTCCGTACACAATTGTCCGTACACAATTGCCTTGTACACAATTGTCCGTACACAATTGCGTTGTACACAATTGTCCGTACACAATTGCCTTGTACACACTTGTACACAATTGTCTGTACACAATTGTCCGTACACAATTGTCCGTACACAATTGCCTTGTACACAATTGTCCGTACACAATTGCCTTGTACACAATTGTCCGTACACAATTGCCTTGTACACAATTGTCCGTACACAATTGCCTTGTACACAATTGTCCGTACACAATTGCCTTGTACACAATTGTCCGTACACAATTGCCTTGTACACAATTGTCCGTACACAATTGCCTTGTACACAATTGTCCGTACACAATTGCCTTGTACACACTTGTACACAATTGTCTGTACACAATTGTCCGTACACAATTGTCCGTACACAATTGCCTTGTACACAATTGTCCGTACACAATTGCCTTGTACACAATTGCCTTGTACACAATTGCCCTGTACACAATTGTCCTTGTACACAATTGTCCTTGGACACAATTGGCCTGTACACAATTGTCTGTACACAATTGTCCGTACACAATTATCTTGTACACAATTATCATGGAACCGAGGAGAACATAATTTTACCTCTATACAAGTCACTAGTGCGACCACACTTAGAATACTGTGTACAATTCTGGTCTCCGGTGTATAAGAAAGACATAGCTGAACTAGAGCGGGTCCAGAGAAGAGCGACAAAAGTTATTAGAGGACTAAGGGGTCTGTAATACCAAGACAGGTTATTAAACTTGGGGTTATTTAGCTTGGAAAAATGAAGATTTAGGGGTGATCTTATAATAATGTATAAATATATGAGGGGACAGTACAGAGAACTTTCTAATGATCTCTTTACTCTTAGGCCTGAGACTGGGACAAGGGGGCATCCTCTACGTCTGGAGGAAAGAAGGTTTAATCATAATCACAGACGTGGATTCTTTACTGTAAGAGCAGTGAGACTATGGAACTCTCTACCACATGATGTTGTAATGAGGGAGTCACTACTAACATTTAAGAAGGGCCTGGATGCCTTTCTTGAAAACTATAATATTACCAGTTATATATACTAGATTCTTTGATAGGGCGTTGATCCAGGGAACTAGTCTGATTGCCGTATCTGGAGTCAGGAAGGAATTTTTTCCCCAATGTGGAGCTTAGTGTTGCCACATGGGTTTTTTTTGCCTTCCTCTGGATCAACATGTTAGGCTATGGGTTGGACTACATATTTTTTAAGGTTGAAAGAAGACTTTAAGTTTATGTTACTTCCATGTGTAATTTCTTTGATAAACATTTTCCCATTTTTAAGAGTGAACAAGGCTTCGTCTCTGTGTGTATTCTATAGAGAAATGCAGTCAGACTCTGCTAGACTTTATATCATTGTGTTCAGCGGAGTTCAACTACCCTGGCAAGCCCCCTTTGAGCAGGTGCCATATTACACTGCTCCTCCTTCAATCTGGGTTTAGTTCAGTTTGCCTTAGTTCTAGTTGCTTCCAAGTTCTACCCGATCGTTCTACTTTGCTCTGTTTGTCCACCTGTCCTGCGTTATGTCTTGTATTGTTTGCGTCTTTTCTCAGTTTGTAGGTCTACTCAGTCCATTTTAGTCTTTGTTTGTCTCATCTTATTTTGCCCTGGCTTACCTCCTGTTTGATCCTGACCTCTCCTCTCTACTCCTCATCTGTTACTTGTACCTATTCAATTTCTCCTGTCCTTATTCTGTTTGCCCCTGTAACTGGGTTTCGTCTTATGTTTCCTGCACCCTGAGCCTCCAGTCAGCTGCTGGAGGCATGGGAATTGCCCTGAAATTGCACCAGGTGGCTATCTGCGGCTCAAGTATAACCTCACCACCAGAAACTTTAGTGAAGACCAGGTAGTCGCTTAGTTCCTACTCCTTAAGGTGGCGCAGTCGGTACACACACCTGCTACGCACTCTGCCCCCTGTAACATAGTAACAACAATTTCCACATTCTGCACATGAAGATGGATTATATCCTGTAAAAATTCTCAGCTGTACAGCAAAATATAATTTCTTGGTAAAACATTTCCTATATTCTGGACATAAAAAGAGGATTTTTGTTCTCACCATAAATCTCTTTCTCTGAGCCTTCATTGGGGGACACAGGAGACCATGGGTCTATACTGCTGCCACTAGGAGGCGACACTAGGCTAAGCAAAGCTAAAAAAGGTTAGCTTCTCACCATCAGTATATACCCACCAACCAGAAGGGAGCTAGGCAGTTAGAGTAAAAGCAGTAGGAGAAGCGTAAGAAATAAATACAAACTGGACCAACAGAAATATATAAGAAGGGCGGGTAATCGATGCTGATTGACCCGGAAGCGGTCTGGAGGCGGGCTCCGTAGCTGGGGAGTAAAGTGGAAGCTGCGACCGGAAGCAGGAGGGCCGTGGTGCCGAGCTTTGGGAAGCGGTGGTGCCAGCTTGAGAAGTAGAAGCCCAAGGGCACACAAGCCCAGATACACTGGGAGCTGCAGATAAGGACTAAATATAAAGAACTTCAATCCCTTCACTATGCCTTCCATACTCGAAAGCTACACACTGTAAGAGTAAGCCGCGGACGCAGAGTGGTTTACAGTTCCTGAGTACAAAGTAGACTACAACTTAGACTACGTGCCCTGGTGAGAGGATGAGGCTATGCCATGGGGGAGCTGATATACGGGAGAGGACAGGCAGAGAGGCCACTGATGGAGGTAAGGGGAACTGTCAGCACATAGCCCTACCTTGTGCTGTGTGGTGGTGGTGAGCTCTAGACACATGGCTGTCTAATTCTACCGAACGGGAATCCAGCGCAGTGTCCAGGCATCTGATGACTGTACCGACCGCCTTTAGGGAGCAAGCGGGTAGAAGAGTGGATGGGCCAGAGAGGGCATCTACATCTGACATCGGGGTTACCCTGGAACATTCGTCCGTGTGGGAGATTGCCATGGCCCAGAGAGAGAGAGAGTTAACAGGGTGACCAATGCACACTGGACTCTTGATCTCTGTGCGGGGTGATGGATTGGCTCAACCCCTCAATATTCCCAGATGATTTCTTTAGAAAAAATACAAAGTGAAAAAAATAAAATAAAAATCTTGCTAAATATGGGGCTCAGAGGAGACCTGTGTCTGCCTCCTATGATATTAAGCTAAAACTGAGATCTCTTTGTGCCAGTTGGTGGGTGTATACTTCCGGGGAGGAGTTTTCTTCTATGTTTTTTGCACAGTGTCGGCCTCCTAGTGGCAGCAAGCATACATCCAAGTTCTTCTTGTGTCCCCCAATTAAAGTGTTTAAGAAATTAAAAATGCTAAAATTAAGTTTCTTTGGTCGCCACAATATTGCAATAAAATGCAATAACATTCATGAAAACATCATATCTATCCAAAAATACTATAATAATAATAAGCTTTATTTATATAGCGCCAACATATTCTGCAGCGCTTTACAATACAGTGGTTCATATACAAACGGTCATTGGTAACAATAAAAAAATACAATACAGTATAAAGTAGAGAATCAATATAAAAATACAATACACTAAGCAGAGAATCAATGTACAAAGTACAATAATTGAAGCAGAGAAACAATGTAAAAAATACAGTACAGTAATTAAATACAATACAATAAGCAGAGAATCAATGTACAAAGTACAATACAATAATTAAAGCAAAAATAAAGGTGACCCTGCTCAAAAGAGCTTACAATCTACAACGAGATAGGGGTTATACAAAGTACAGGGGCTTATTACAGTGATGGTCCAGGCATCTCGAGGAAGTTAGGGATTGAAATAAAATTACATGAATGGTCACCAGACAATCTGTGTAGAGCTATTGGGTTTGGTGGAGTTTGAAAAAGAGTTATGTCCAGAGAGATAGTGAATGGGCTATATACAGTACAAAGGACTTCTATTTGGGAGCAGAGGCAGCAGACACCCGGCAACTCTAAGGGCCCCTTTACACACGGCTACATTTCTAGGGTGGCTACAGGTAACTTACTGGTTGCAGTGAAATCATGGAGACAAGGTTCTATCTTGTTGCTGTGTACAAATGGAATCATCTCTCCATGATTTCACTGCAACCAGTAAGTTACCTGTAGCCACCCTAGAAATGTAGCCGTGTGTAAAGGGGCCCTGAGAGAGGGCAACACATGATGTCCTACAGTAAGGCAGAGGCCCAAGAGGAAGATGTCGTCTTTTGAAGGAATGGGCTGTTTGCGTACAGGACAGAGGCCATTAATTATTAAATACCACACACTAACTGGTGCGTTGGCCAACCTAGGCGATGACCCGCCTGGTTGCTGTATGATGTAACTTCCAGCTGGATTACACTCTAAGTGCTTTTTGCTATTTCCCCACATATTTCTTTTTTTTTTTTTTCTTTTCTCTCTTCCTCTCTATGATCTCTCTCTTTCAATCTGAGAGAAGAGAGGAGGAGATAGGTATCCGGGGAGAACGGATGCATTGACCTTGATGCTCATATTCGGATCAATGAGTCCAATGTAAAAGCAAGTAGGAGGATTACACTCATCAGAATATGGGAGTACATACTACCTTGACGTGGGAGGGAATGTTTGAGTTGGGAAGGGGTGGGAGAAGGAAATGGGGGGGGGGGGGAATATGTTTATTTGAAGGGGTATGTTCATGTTTTCTGAGAGTACCAATGCTCCAGCCATTGTCACAGCATGATATCATAAGAGCAACTTGGATACGAAGAGATTACCAGTTATTAGAACCAGCTAAAATTAATGACCATGGTTAAACTTACAACATGGAACGTTAAGGGTCTTAGATCCCCTGAAAGAGATCGATGGTGTTGAAAACTCTAAAAAGGTTAAAGGTTGACATTGCACTATTGCAAGAATTTCACTTGAAATGTGATGAATTGTTCAGGATGCATAGATTGTGGGTTGGTTCTGTTTATAGATCTGGGGCAGAAAGTAGAAAGGCGAGAGTACTGATTTTGATTAGCAAAAACTTTCCACATAGGGTTCTTTCTGAGAACAGAGATGATAAGGGCTGTTTCATCCACCTGGTACTTGATTGCCCAGCTGGACGACTAAGTATGTATAATGTGTATGCGCCCAACTCGGCTCAGAGACAATTCTTTGCCTCCATACAACTGATGATCCTAGGAGACATAGAGAAGCTCAAAATAGTGGGAGGAGACTTCAACTCAGTGTTCTCAGCAGGAGAGGACAGAAATAATGGAAATCAAACGGGGAGAGAGGAAGGAGGCCCTGTGCCTGGGTTTACAGGATATTTGGCGATTATACCAGTGGCGGACCTTGAGCCTGGAGGGCCCTGGTGCAGCAGCTGCTGGTGAGGATCGGGGAGGTGTGTGTGTGTGTGGGGTGCTAGCAAGGAGTGGGGGGGTGTGGGTGCTAGCGAGGAGCGGGGGGGGGGGAAGGTGCTGTAGGTGATGTGGCTCCTACCTGCGCCGAGCCGCGCATTGCAGTGACCCTGTGGCAGAGGAGAAGAGGGGCGGGGTCAGCTTCCCTCAGTTGACCTACTCTCCTCTGACATAGGGTCACGGGGGTCGGCTGGAGGCCCCCTGCTGGCTTGAGGGGCCCCCTAGCCGGTCGGGGCCCTGGTGCAGCTGAACCAGCTGCACCACGGTAGGTCTGCCCTGGATTATACCACCCATTGGATATGGAATACACACACTACTCGCATCCACACAGTTTGTGGTCCCGTATTCATATGTTTTTGTTGGGGGAATATTTAGTAGACAGGGTAGATGACATTGGCATTGAGAATATGGTGATATCTGACCATAGCCCAGTTGTCTTAGATCTTAAAGACACATGCCAAAGAGGCACAGTCTATTTGTGGCGCTTCCCAGCTTTCTTGAGACGAGACAGCAATTTTGACAAACTACTGGGGGAGTGGTGGACCGACTTCGCTCTGAATAATGCAGAACATAAAACAGACCCCCAACTATATTGGGAAAGGGGCAAAATCATGGCTTACACAAGGATTCAAAAAGCAAACAAACTACTGAGCAATTTAAGATAGCTAGTATGAATGTGAGAGACGCATACATTAAGTTTAAATCACACCCTTCATTACCGCTGAAGGAGAAGTGGGTTGAGGCTAAACAGGAATTTGATAACTGGGCACGACACAAAGAGGTGCTCTGTATGAACCAATGGGAAGTAGACCTTTACAAATTTGGGGACAAGGCGGGGAAGATCTTAGCGAATTTGGCAAAGGGAAAAAGGCAGGAAAAGATGGCAGCCAAGAGAAGTAAACTCGTTGTTAGGAAAATACTTTGCTGAACTATATAAACATAACCTAGACTCAGCGGACAGGGGCAGAGACTGGCTTAAAATTATCAGATTACCTGGCATTGAGGAAGGAGAGCTAGAGGGATTAATTTCCACTATTACACCAGAAGAGGTACAGGCGGCAATCAAGAACCTGGGTTCCTACAAGGTCCCGGGCCCGGATGGGTTCACTGAGGACTATTATAAGGCCTTGTGTGACCAGGTCACTCCTTGTCTGGTTCCTCTCTTCAATGCAATCTTGGGTGGAGAATTATTATCGGATCAGACCAATACAGTTTATATAAAACAACTGCCCAAGGGAGATAAGGGGGCCACTGACTCTTCTAGATTTCGACCTATATCCTTGATAAATCAGGACCTGAAAATCTTGTCCAAAATTATGGCTGATCGCTTAGCTAGTATTATGCCTAGAATCATAGGAGCACAACAGGCGGGGTTTACCAAGTGGAGATCAGCGGTAGGCAATATTAGAAAAGCCATGATGGTGTTGGATGTAGTGGGAGGGAGGAAGATATTACATGAAGATCTACCAGCGATGATACTGTTGGATGCCGAAAATTCTTTCGATAATGTTAATTTGATGTGGCTAAACATGATCTTGGACGCTATTGGTCTGCAGGGGTCATTGAGGACTTTCCTGACAACGCTTTATACTAACCCGAGAGCCAGAGTATACACCCTGGGCTTTCTGTTGGACTCCTTTGTGCTGGAGAGAGGCACACGACAGGGCTGTCCTCTTTCACACTTGCTCTTTAATCCCGCGATTGAACCACTCTCGAGATTGCTAAATGATGTTGAGATTTTTGAGGGGATAGCAATTGGAAATAGAGTCGTGAAGTTGGCCCTGTTCACGGACGATGTTACTCTATTCATGAATAGACCAGAAAGTGACTTGGAGCGTCTTCTTCAACATCTAAAAATTATTTGCTTCCTTCTCTGGCTTTAAATTGTATAAAACTAAATGCAAAATCCTTAGGTTATGCGGGAATACACAGAATGGAAATGGTAGGAAGGAAGCACAAGAGATAGAGGGTATCAAAGTGAAAAAAGGACATATACAATACCTGGGAGTGCTATTGGGCAAAACCCTGAATTTAATTTACTCCTTGAATTATAATCGGTTAATAATTAAGATTGACAGGGAGCAGGAGAGATGGAGAGGATTGCCTTTGTCTCTGATGGGGAGATGTCATTTAATCAAAATGATCAGTTTTGCTAGATTATTATATCTGCTGCAGACAGGGACTGGCTGGTGGAACCTATCCTGGGTGGCAGCCTGACCCTGTCAGTCCTGGGGAGCTGGGGGGGGGGGTTTGTTGCTATGAGATCCAGCCGGGTGAGGAGGGGGTGCTATCAAATCCGGCCTGGTGAGGAGCGGGGGGGTTGCTATCAGATACTGCCGGGTGAGGAGCGGGGAGTGTGCTATGACATCCGGCCTGGTGAGGAGCGGGGGGGAAGGGGTTGTGCTATCAGATCCGGCCGGGTGAGGAGCGGGGGGGTTGGCATGTGCTGTCAGATTCGGCCAGGTGAGGAGCGGGGGGGGGGGGGATTTGGGGTGTTTCTGATACTCACCGCGGTCTGCCCTCCACACAGTCCCGCTGTGTCATTGCAGCTGCTGCGGCCGCAAACCAAGACCGGCCGGCACATTTCATTAAAGGGGCAGACCTAAATTAGGGAAAAACCACCAACCTGAGGGGCACTTGCCCCCCTGCCTCCTGGACCAGTCCGCCCCTGGCTGCAGACGATACCCCTCTTATTGCGTCGGGCAGACATCAGGAGTCTAAACACAGCCTTCTCCAATTTGTTATGGAAGGGAAAAAGGGCACGGATCAGCAGCCATACACTGATGCTTCCAAAGGATAGAGGGGGGGTTGAGTTACCCAGATATTAGAGGTTACGATTTGGCATGCATTCTCAGACATGTGGTAGACTGGTTAAAAAGATATAGCAGGTACTCCAACTATGAAGACGAGGTGGAGTTTTGTAAACCATGGGATCCGGTTAGTCTACTTCACGCCTCTTGGTCTAACATACCACAACATCTGAAAAACACGACGATATATATGGACACAGCAATGTGCTGGAAAAAAATAAAGTTAGCACGGAAGACGTCGAAACATCTAAATCCATGGGTACATGTTGGCTTTAAATTGGGGAAAGAGAATCCTTTATTTAAGGAGTAGCAGGAACGGGGGATAACCAAAATGGGCGACTTATTACACATCTCCGAATGACGCTGGTTACAGGGTAAAGAGATACTGGAGAAATATCACCTGGGTGACGTACACCTTTTGCAGTACAAACAATTGCACTTTCACATTATGCGACAAATACAAGATGTTTCCAAAGAATGCATGGCCAACGTGTGGGACGAATGGGTGGAGGCAAGTATTAGTGATATTAACATATCCTACCTCTATGGGAGACTGAGGAATGTAATAACGATTTCGGGGTTGGGCAATATATTTAAAGGATGGCACAAACATATACAGCAGAAGGACTTGGCAGAGAAAATTGTAAATGGATGGGGGACAATGCGAAAAAAATATCAAAAACGAAAAATAGAGGGATGTTCAATTTAGAATCATGCACAGGAGCAACAATCCCCACAATCTGGACATTAAAATGGATTTTTAACTGTGTGGGATTCTCAGATGTGCAGCAAGATTTGATTTCTTGGTAAAACATTTCCCACATTCTGAACATGAAAATGGCTTCTCCCCTGTGTGACGTCTCTGGTGTACAGTAAGATTTGATTTCTGGGTAAAACCTTTCCCACATTCTGAACATGAAAATGGCTTCTCCCTTGTGTGAGTATGTTTATGTTTAACGAGATGATGTTTGTATGTAAAACATTTCCCACATTCTGAACATGAAAATGGCTTCTCCCCTGTGTGACTCCTCTGATGTGCAGTAAGATGTGTTTTTTGGATAAAACCTTTCCCACATTCTGAACATGAAAATGGCTTCTTCCCTGTGTGAATTTTCTCATGTTTACCAAGATTTGTTTTGCAGCTAAAACATTTCCCACATTCATGGCAGGAATATGGCTTTTCTCCTGTGTGAATCCTTTGATGTAGCTCAAGATATGGTTTGTGGGCAAAACCTTTTCCACATTCTGAACATGAAAATGGCTTCTCCCCTGTGTGACCTTTCTTATGTAAATTAAGACTTTTTTTGCAGCTAAAATATTTCCCACATTCATTACATGAAATTGCCTTCTCCCCTGTGTGAAATTTCAGATGCTCGTTAAGAGTTGATTTATGGGTAAAACATTTCCCACATTCTGAACATGAAAATGGCTTTTCCCCTGTGTGAATTCTAAGATGTGATTTAAGATTTGATTTCTTGGTAAAACTCTTCCCACATTCTGAACAAGAAAATGGTTTCTCCCCTCTGTGAGATCTCAAATGTACAATAAGACTTGATTTCAGAGTAAATGTTTTCCCACATTCTAAACATGAAATAGTTTTTTCCCCTGTATGAGCTTCTTGATGTTCAGCATCTCTTGTCTTATTTTCATTTTGTGTAACAGTCTGTAATGAATCAGAAGGTAGGACCTGTTGATTAGGAATGGATGATAGATTTTTGTTATGAAGAGCTGGAGGTATATCTGGAATTATGTCATGATCTTCAGATATATATGGTTTGATACTATAATCCGATGTGTCAACATTAGCAATAGGCAGATATCCCTCTGACGCACAGTCATCTGACAAGAAAAAAAAAAATATATTACTTTTTAAATGCTGCCTTTTGAAATAAAATGTATTACGATTCATTTACTAGGTGACAAAGACAGGGGTACAAAATGCAAAAATCATGCATACACTAAGACATGATATCAACCCCATCAACAACCGCTGTTACGCCTGTTCACTCAGTGCTGAAGATTAAGTTAATAGCTACCCCCAAAACGAACATCTCAAGGGTGATAGCTGTGTATGATATTTGGATATGCTTCAGCATCGTCCCAGACCGGTTTTGCAACCAATCATTGCCAATTAATTCCTTAGATGCTGCTGTTAATTGCACCAGAAGATTCTAAATGGTTAAAACAGGGTAAATTCACCCAGTTTAACACAATCGCTCTCCCCCTCAGCATTCGAAATCATGGGTGATGATTGTTACCATTGCACCCTGAGGTCCTCTGATAATCTCATCGTACGGTGGCCTGTAAGACCCAGCTAAATGAAGAGTCTAAAAGGCAGAAATTAGAAATTCCAGGTCCACGAGTCCATAGATCTGGGGTTGCTTTATTTGAAAAACATTAAAAACATACACATCCCACCGGACGCGTTTCAGACTTTAGTCCTTACTCATCAACACCTTGAATAATAAAATCAAGACATATAAAGACATCCCCTTCCTAACAATTAAACATGCATGATTCACAGGTGTCAAGTTAACCCTTTCATATACGTAAATCCGGATCTCCTGCGCTGTCATGCGGAGGACACTGCGGATCCATTGCCCTCAATGCATGGTTTGTGCGGTCGCTTGCAGATAAAACAAGCACACGCACAAAAAAATGCAACATGCTGCGTTCGGAGTGCGCTCGGAGGGTACACAAATTATGCGCAACCGAACGCAGTCACATGCGTTCCCATGTTAAATATAGGAACGCAGTGCGCAAGCGTTTGGCTGAGTTCGGTACGCAGCGTTCACAAACGCAAGTGTGAAGGCACCCTAAGTACTGAAGCAGGGTATGCCTAACATCCAGAGTATGAAGGATAGCCTCCTTTCGATTAGAAAGCTTATCACAAAAGGAGGAGGACAATTTCCTGAGTCCTATGAAATTTTTTTGCCACTTTTGGTAAGTAGGCAGGATCTAAATGAAGAATGACTCTATCATCAAAAACCTGAGTGTATAGGGGGGGTAACTGACAGGGCTTGCAATTGCAAGTCACTTATTCGTCTCGCTGACGTTAGGGCAACTTTGAGGGTCAAAACCTTCAAAGAAACTTCAGATAAGGGTTCAAAGGGAGGTTTAGTCTGGGCATCTAAGACTAGACAAAGGTCCCAGGGAGGAAGGGTAGGGCAATGAACCGGAGTAGCTCTGTGACAAGAATTTATGAATCTAGATACCCAGGAATTTGAGGCCAGGTGGCAGTTCTATAGGGCACCCAGGGCAGAGATTTGGACCTTCTGGGTATTAACTGACAATCCGTTTTTCACTATGGTTATCAACTGTGATATTAGGAGGTAATAGTAGTGTTTCTGAAGTATTTTTTTAGATTATTAACTTGTTTTAAATAAAAAGTAAATTTTTATTAGTACAAAAATTAAAAAGGTCAATGACCTACAAATTAACAGACAGTGAAGAAACCTACAACATACATATTGAGAACACACCGATATGTAAAAATATAAGGGATTTTTAGATGGCCCTAACTCTTATCCCTGCCTGACAGTGGAGTGTTTAATACCCTAGAGTATGGTGCCCCCACTCCTCGGCGGCTCTTGGATGGCAAGCTACGTTTCTGACAGGATCTTCCCGCTATCTAAGAACCACTGTGCCGTCATAGACAGACTCACTGGGTGAGCCATCGAGGAGTGGGGGCACCATACTCTAGGGTGTTAAACACTCCACTGTCAGGCAGGGAAAAGAGTTAGGGCCATCTAGGAATCCCTTATATTGGACATATCAGTGTGTTCTCAATATGTATGTTGTATGTTTCTTCACTGTCTGTTAATGTGTAGGTCATTGACCTTTTCAATTTTTGTACTAATAAAAATGTACTTTTTATTTAAAACAAGTTGGTAATCTAAAAATAACTAAATACCCCAAAATGGCTGTAATAGGGACCTCTCCCACAGGATGTACTCCCGAGCAGGAAAGAAACTTTCCCAACACCTTACCATATAGTTTGGTGGTTATAGATATCCTGCTTCTCTTGAGGGCATCAACCAGATTCTCCAAAAACCCTCGCCTCCTTAGTAGCTCCTGCTCAAATTGCAGGCCCATCAGCCAAAGATTCGAGATGCAAGGATGGTAAATGGGGCCCTGTGACAGAAGTGTTGGGGAGTCCGGAAGAATCCAGGGATCTGTCACTGACATCTGGGTGACCCAAAAGAAACAAGCCCTCTTTGGCCAAAGGGCGCCATCAGGATGACCCTGGCCCGATCTTCCCGAATCTTCTGCAGGACAGCAGGATTCATCACGAGTGGAGTGAAGGCATAGAGCAAGCTGGAGCTCCAGGGTATCTGGAGTGCATCTACCACAAAGGGCTTGACCCTGGGAACTAGAGAGTAGTACTGGGCTACCTGACTGTTCTTTCAAGTGGAAAAAGATCTATCACTGGAACTCCCCATATTCGTTATATCTGAGAGAATACTACTGGGTCCAGTGTCCACTCCTCCTGCCTCAACTGTGTTCGGCTCAGGAAGTTCGCTCGTTAGTTCAAATCCCCTTGATGTGGAGGGCAGATAGAGAGATGTGATGAGGAGTCTGAACTATCTGAAAGATATCCCATGTGAGTGTCATTAGAGAAGGAGATCTCGTCCGACCGAATCCACAAATGACGCCCACTCAAGAGAGGAAGAAACCCTTCTATGGCCTTCTTTATTGCCCATAACTCTCTGAGGTTTGAAGACATGTGGGACTGGTATGGATCTCACCACCCCCGTAATACATGTTCCCGGAGAAGAGCACCCTAACCTAGTGTGCTTGCGTCTGTTGTAATTATGTCTGACATCGGAAAAGCCCAGGGTATGCCCGTAGAAAGATGATCATGGTGAAGCCACCACGTCAGCGACTCTGCTGTCTCTAAATAAAGATGGATAGTCCCCTCTAAAGAGTGTTCTAAAAGAACTTGTTCCCGTAGGATCTCCCACTGAAGCTGTCACATGTGAAGATGAGCCCAAGGGACTGCCGGGATGCAAGAGGTTAAGGTGCCTAGTAGAGACATGGCTTTCCTCAGTGTCATGTGAGGGTTGTGTATGGTCTCTGTTACTAAAGGAATGACTCTTTGCTGCTTCTCATGACAAAGGAGACAGAGTTGGGACAAGGAATCTAATAGGAGACCCAAGAAGGTCTGATGTGTTGAGGGTGTCAGCCTTAACGTCTCTACATTGATCAGCCATCCTAGGTTTAATAAGATGATCCTGACTTACTCTAGATGAGAGTTTGGCGATTTTCCTAGTATCAAAAAATCGTCCAGGTACTATAAGGATTGTAAGTGAGCCATCATCTCTGCGATGATCTTGGTGAAAATTCTCAGGACAATTCACAACATGAACGGAAGGAGCCTGAAACTGAAAGTGCCTGAGCACACTCTACATGTAGAGTGCCACCCGGAGGTACCTCTCACAAGCCGGATGAATGGGGACATGATATTATGCATCCTTGACAAGAATATACTACCATGTAATAGTCTGTGTAAAGAAGTCTTATGGCCGAGGCAATGGACTCCATCTTTAAGGGCCTTTGCACTAGGAATGTGTTCAACTTTCGAAGGATAATTTTCGTTCTGTTGGACGCGTCCGCTTTGGTGATCAAAAGGAGAGGGGAATAGAACCCCTTGCCTCTCTCTGGCACTGGTACTTCCTTTAAGACCCTCTTGTGAAGCAGAGTCATTATCTCTACTACCTGTGCCTGGTGTTTGTCCGGACTGCTGACTGAAGTTATTATAAGGAACCCCATAGGGGTCGAGAGAAATTCCAGCTTCAGGCCGTCCTGAATGATATTCTGAATCCAGGTGCAGGTGGTTATGCTGGACCAGGCTGGGAGAAAGGAGGAGAGTCTTCCTCCCACCTGGGGCGACCCATAATTTTGAGGACTTCTTATGCACAGAGGTGTTCTTAAACATGAATCCTGACTTCTTGTCTCGTCTCTCAGACCAGGACTCTTGGGACCTCCTAGGTGACTTCTTACCAGAGAATCTTTTCCTCCGAAAGGAACAACCTTTAAAGGTGGACGCAGGGAAGGATGGAAAATTCTTCTTCTTATCACTAGCCTTTTCAAGAATGTCATCTAAAAAGGCTTCCCGAACAGATAGTCACCCTCACAGGGAACTGCACAAAGTTTGGACTTTGACTGGACATCTCCAGGCCAGGTCTTTAGCCAGACTACCCGACGTGATGAGTTAGTAAGTGCCACAGATTTAGCCACCAATTTTAAAGAAGCGGATAGAAAGCCAGCTGTCCCCTGGATGCAGGGTAGAGAGGACAATAATTCCTTTCTAGGTACATTGTTTTTTATCTGAGATTTTAGTTACTGTAACCATATCATCATGGATTGAGCGACACAACTGCCAGATACTGAAGGCCCAAATATGTTCGCCGTCACTTCCCAGGCACCCCTCAGATAGCCATCTGTTTTCCGGTCTAATTGATCCTTCAAAATGCCTAGGTCTTCAAAGGGCAGGGGCAACATTTTAGCAGATTTAGCCACAGCCACATCTATCTTTGGACACTTGTCCCAGAACGTAGAGGCTTCAGGTTCAAAGGGATATCTTCTCTTAATGGAAGGAGTAAAAGATCCCTTCCTCTCCGGCTTTTTCCATTGCTCTCTGATCAATGATTGTATTTTCTCATTAAGAGGGAAGGTACACTTTTGTGTCAGACCCCCAAATATGAGGTCTTCAACTGACTCGGGATCCTTAGACTCAACCAATTCCATTGTGGACCTAACCAAGTTTATAAGGTGATTGATCTCCTCCTTAGGAAAACAGGGCCTGCCATCTGAACCACTGTCCGATGAGGAAGAGTCAGAAGAAGGAAAAAAAGCTGAAATAGAGTCATAAGAGGCTCTTTGGGCCTTAGCCGGAGAAGCCTCCTGTTCTGGGTAGTAATGTCTTTTACTTCTCCTGTCTTCTTCTTGAGGGATCTAAATTCCTTTCTGACTAGCTCCTTAAGACTGGCAGCTAAGCTAGGAACAGCTTCCCTCACTGTCCTATTGGTACAGAAGGTGCAGAGACTCTTAATATAATCATCTGGAAGGGGCTCCTTACAGACCCCACATTCTTTAGGCTTCTTTTAACAGGCTGTCTTTTTTGTATCATGAAAATTACATTAAAACAGGACCAATCAGAGGCAGCTTTTACCCACAGTACTTACCCTATGGAAAACTGTAATACCGGTTTGCGAGTCTGTCTGGAGTCACCCTCTGGAATCCCAGAACCATGGCTGGACTGGAGATCACCGCCCCACAGAGTGGGGACTGGAAGTTGTGTCAGAGAATCTATCCTTCACAGCGTGCAGGGAGTCCTGTTTGTCTGCTATCATACCTGGGGGGTGCAGGATGCTGAACAGCCACTCCATTGCCTTCTATAAAGCCTCTGAAATAAGGGACCAGCATTCCCTGGGTGCCACCATCTTGGAAGCCATTGCATATGCGCCGCTGCCGTCATTTCCGAGATTCCGGCGCGGCACCTGGAAGTGTCCCGGGAGCACAAATTTCAACATCAGGACTGCTGAACTTCACCTGAGCCCACAGCGTGACACGGCAGGAGCCGTGCACATATGCTGCCACAGGCGATGTTAGGAGCAAGGTGCAACCACTTCTGGCCCACTTCCAGACCCCTCTCCCGCCACCTTGGGGAGGCGCATCTGGGGTACCTTGGGGTACCTTGGGGGGGCGCATCTGGACCCCAGTCCAGGGCCATGGCAGGTAAGCCACTCTTCCAGCCATCAGGTCAGGTCCAGGGAACAGAAATCAATTCCATGCAGCATTTCAGAGGTTCCCTGTCCAGGACAGGAAACCAAACTGAGGCAGAGAGGAGGTGCTGCCCTTTTTATTTCAGGGGTTTCGTCCCCTGGATGGGCGGAACCTCTCTCTCTGGTGGTGCTGTAATGGCGATGATGGAAAATAGGATAGACAGAAAGATTCTAGGAATAGTTAAAAAACATCTTACTAGGCTGCAACCTGCCATCACAGGGTGCTAAATAAATAACGTTAAAAAAAATGTGTGGGGCTTCGCAGTATTTTTATGTCTAGCAAAATGAAAGCTGACAACTGCAAGCTGCCACCCTCAGTTGCCTAATCTTGTTTTGGTTGGCAAAAAAAAATGTGTCGGCTCTACCATATCTTTAATTGCCAACTAAGGTAAAACTTGGCAGCTGAGGGCTGGTATTCAGTGGGCTGATGGCCCATTGTTTTAAGCCCATTGTTTTTAACTTTACACAGCATGGGAAATGCCATGATAAAAAATGCATTGCACATGAACACCACCCTGATGTGAGCTGAGAAAAAAAACACAGTCACATTGCACTCGCATGCCACATGGATCAAAAAACGGATGTCACTCATCCTACTCTGGATGAGAAGCGGTCAGATTTTTCATACGTTCGTGTGATTCCAGCCTTATTAAAATATCCACCCCTATCCAACCTGTTATTCTGTCCCTCCTCTCAGTGCTGGTTACACTAAATCTCAGGTTTCTGCAGGCTGCTAGGGAAGGGGATGAGAGGGGCAAGGTGTTTTGTGCTACAACTCTTGTAGTAACATCACTACAGTGTGTGCTGCCTGCAAGAGATTTATGTCTACATGAACATTTGTTTTCTTGCATACAAGTAATTTGTTTATCTGTTGAGCAAATGATCAAACGTTCATATAAACACAAAGAAATATCTCAGAGCACACACTACACACATGCCTCAGATACACACAATGAAGATCTCAGAGCTGTATCTGCTAAGATCAGATCTGCGAAGAGCACACACCTCCTCCCCTTCCTTTTTCCTCTGCCTGCAATGAGCCACACAGGCAACAGATCAGAGGAGGGCAGGCCAGTGCAGTGATGCACAAATATTCATTCCTTGGGGAGTGGGCAGAACTCACTGTGATTGACAGATTAATTCAATCTTTTATTTTGAAGTTTACACAGGATAGGAGGGAAGTATAAACAATAGAAATACATGAATAAAGAGAGCTTAGAGTGAGGAGTAAGAAAATTATATCAGTTACATATAGATTTTTGACCTGACAGACTCTCTTTAACAGTGTGAATTCTCAGATGTTTATTAAAATTTTATTTCCAGGTAAAACATTTTCCACATTCTGAACAATAAAATGGCTTCTCCCCTGTGTGGATTATCTGATGTCTAATAAGCTATGATTTAATGTTATATGATTTTCCACATTCGGAACATGAAAATGGCTTCTTCCCTGTCGAGTTCTCTGATGTACCATAAGACTTGATTTTTTGGTAAAACATCTCCCACATCCTGAACATGAAAATGGCTTCTCCCCTGTGTGAGTGTGTCTATGTCTAACAAGACCTCCTTTGTTTGTAAAATATTTCCCACATTCTGAACAAGAAAATGGTTTCTCCCCTGTGTGACTTCTCTGATGTACCGTAAGTCTTGATTTTTTGGTGAAACATTTTGCACATTCTGAACATGAAAATAGTTTCTCCCCAGTTTGAGCTTTTTGGTGTTCAACATCCCTTTTGCTATTTTCATTTTGCTTAACAGTCTGTAATGAATCAGCAGACAAGACCTGTTGATTAAGAATGGATGATAAATGATTGTTGTGAAAGGTTGACGACATATCTGGAATTATGTCATGATCGTCATACATATATATGGCGTGATACTATAATCAGCTGCTGCCACATTAGTAAATGGCAGATATCCCTCTGATACACAGTCATCTGACAAAAAAAATAATATTTTTTTCAGAAATGCTGCCTTTGTAAATCAATGCTAGTAGTTTAAACTGTATTCGTTGGGGAATTTGTAGAGGGGAGAAAGAGGGGAGTAGCGAGGAAAGAAGTGGATTAGTCGGGCAGCAGAATTGAGGACAGACTGGAGAGGTGCAAGAGAGTAAGTATGTTATCCATATAGGAGGATGTTGCAGTAATCAAGGCAGGAGATGAAGAAATGAACCCTGTGTGACTGATAGAGGCAAGATGTGGAGGTGGTGTGAGAGTGGGAGACGCTGAAGGTTTGGTCAGTTGGGTATTAAAAAGATCCAAGAAAGTGCCAAGTCTGTGATGCCAAGTGATGAGAGAATCTGTAGTAGGAGGTAATGATTCACAGTGTCGAAGGCAGTGGACAGGTCCAAGAGGAAGAGGATAGAGTAGTGTTGCTTACCTTTGACGGTTAAGTAGGTCATTGGTGACATTAGTTAGGGAGGTTTCAATGGAATGATGTGGTAGAAAGCCAGATTGCAACCTGTCACATAGTGAGCAGGTGGAGAACTGGGAGAACAGTTCAAGATGGACGTGCTGTTCCAGTAGTTTTGAGGCACAGGGGAAAAGTGATATGGGGTGATATCTAGACACAGAGAATGGGTCAAGGGAGGGCTTTTTGAGGATGGGTGGGATCGAGGCATGTTTAAAGGATAAGGGGAAGACACCATTTGTTAATATTAGGTTGAAAACATGGGTTAGGATTGGGACCAAAACTGTGATGAGATTGGGGATGAGGTGGGACAGGAGCTAGGCAACAGCAAAGATGGTGAGATGGTGATCTGGAGAGTAGAGTATTGACCCTTCCCTCCCATGTAATCGGGGTTGATGATAGCTGCCAGCGCTCCCAGGGGTCATGACCCAAGTAAGTGGTGACGTTTTAGACCCAGCTATAAGCCGAGTCTAAAAGGTAGTGAGACACTGAGAGGCCTCAGACACTGAAGTACACCCGTATCAAAGTAAAAATGAATTATGCCCCACAGTTGGATTGAGTGAAAAGGTAAATAAAATGTATAAATAAGAATGCACAGAAAGTTCACAGGAAACATGAAAAACTAAAAACAAAAATGAACAAGAAAAATGTACACATAATTGGTATTACCTTGTCCGGGAGCTACCCAAATTATAAAACTCGGGTTACTGTAAAAAAAAAAATCTAAAATGCTTTTTTTCATGATACCAAAACACAAAAAATTTAATAGAAAGCGATCAAAAAGTCATATGTAAATGAAAAAGGTGGAACTGAAACCATCAAACTGAAATGCAAACAATAAATCCTGATATGGCCAACAATAAAAAAAGTTACAGCTCACAGAACATGGCAGCAAAAATCTGTTTAATGTATTTTTTCATATAAAGACATTTTTAGTATGTGATAGTAGCAATAGATAAAAAACTGATATAAATCTGTTATAGCTATCACACAGACTCGAAGAATAAAGCCGTCTATTACTTATACCGCATGAAAAATGGCGTAAAAATTATATCTGTTCTTGTCCTGCTGTCTATGTGTTCATTTTACCTTCCAAAAATTGGAATAAGGCTCAGATCACTTTTCCTGTGCTCTCCGCTGAGGACTTATTGGTTATCAAACTTACAATATTGAGGATAAAATAACATTTTAACAGAAAAAAAAATTTTGTTTTCACATTTTAAAAAGTTTAGTGAAGCCCTATGGGATCAGAATGCTGAACACAACCCTAGGGGAATTCCTTGATGAGTCTAGTTCCAAAATGGGGGAATGTGTGGGGGTTTCTGCTGTGTTGGTGCCTCAGAGGATCTGGAAATGTGACCTGGTGCCGGAGTCTATCTCAGCTAAATGTGTGTTTCAGAATTCACACAGTGCTCCTTCCCTTCTGAGCTCTGACCATTGTCCGAACAGAACGTCCTGACTACATGAGATATCATCGCTCTCACAAGAAAGTGCGAACAAACTGTGGGGGCAACTTTTTGTGTTTCCTCTTACAAAAGGGAAAGATTTGGGGCAAATTTTTGTTGTGACTCCAACTTGCTTAAAGGGATCCTGTCACCCCCAAAACACCTCTAAAGCTATTAAAATCTGTCCCTAGAGCATAGTAACACTTACCCTACACTCCTTTTAGCTCCTAAATGCACCAAGTGAAATTGAAGATAAATGTTATTACACTACCTCATTAGGGATGATAATGAGTGACTATGGTATTCATAGTCACCCTGGCAGGCTCTCCCACTTCATGATATCACGCCTCCATAGGCGTGATCTTCTAATCAGATTAAAATGCGCGCCTCCCCGCTCTGTGCTGTCTCGGCCGGCCTGTAGTGGGGCTGCGTGATGCGAATCGCGTCATTTCCGGCGCTGGGTGATGTAGTACACCCGCGCCGCTTTGTTAGCTTCAAAACGCGCACTGCGCATGCGCAGTGCGGGTCTTGAAGCTAACAGCGGCGCAGGTGTACATACGTCACCCGGCGCCGGAAATGACGCGATTCGCATCACCCAGCCGCACAATGCAGTGGTCCGGCTGCCATAGGAGAGCGGAGAGGCGCGCATTTTAATCTGATTAGAAGATCACGCCTATGGAGGCGGGATATCATGAAGTGGGAGAGCCTGCCAGGGTGACTATGAATAGCATAGTCACTCATTATCATCCCTAATGAGGTAGTGTAATAACATTTATCTTCAATTTCACTTGGTGCATTTAGGAGCTAAAAGGAGTGTAGGGTAAGTGTTACTATGCTCTAGGGACAGCTTTTAATAGCTTTAGAGGTGTTTTGGGAGTGACACGATCCCTTTAAAAGATTACTGAGAAGTGTGAAGCTTGTGAGACAGAGAACAGACTCAAAAGAAGCTACAAAATGGAGAATAAGTAACTATAGAGGAAACTACTCACCTGCGCTGTCATCTGTAAGATCATCATCACCCCTCACATATGTCTCTGTAGTATTAATATGGGGCAGATCATCATCACCCCTCACATATGTCTCTGTAGTATTAATATGGTGCAGATCATCATCACCCCTCACATATGTCTCTGTAGTATTAATATGGGGCAGATCACCATCACCCCTCACATATGTCTCTGTAGTATTAATATGGGGCAGATCATCATCACCCCTCACATATGTCTCTGTAGGATCATCATCACCCCTCACATATGTCTCTGTAGTATTAATATGGGGCAGATCATCATCACCCCTCACATATGTCTCTGTAGTATTAATATGGTGCAGATCATCATCACCCCTCACATATGTCTCTGTAGTATTAATATGGGGCAGATCATCATCACCCCTCACATATGTCTCTGTAGTATTAATATGGGGCAGATCATCATCACCCCTCACATATGTCTCTATAGCATTAATATGGGGCAGATCTTCACCCTGAAACAAAGATTGTAAAAGTCACAGACAGATGGAGAAGTCCCATCTATGATCAGCTGTAATCTGCCATCTCCACCGTTCTCATTACACAAGTATAAAACATAGAATACTGGAGGATAAAACAAGACTGAGCACAAGACCTTCACAGCCGTCTACACATCATAGGGAGATCTCATCACACCTTCTCTCCATCTACCTGATGATCCGGAGGAACATCGGGATCTTCTTGTTTACAGTCCTGTGGGAGAAGAGGACGGGGACATCTCTCTGGTGTTGTCCTCTTACTGGATAGACCTGGAGGAGACACATACAGGACTGAATTCATTCTTTACATACAGATCATTATAGGCCGTGTGTATTTAGTCCTGTCTATTACCTGGTGATGTGAGGGGCGGCCGGGGAACCTCCATCATGACTATGTCCTTGTACAGATCTTTGTGTCCTTCTAAATACTCCCACTCCTCCATGGAGAAATAGACGGTGACGTCCTGACACCTTATAGGAACCTGACACATACAATGATACCATTGTCATCTTTCCCCGATCCCTTCATAGCGTTACTGTATAATGTCCCAGCAGCAGCATTCCCAGCAGTGTCACCTCTCCAGTCAGCAGCTCAATCATCTTGTAGGTGAGTTGTAGGATCTTCTGGTCATTGATGTCCTCATGTATCAGGGGGTGAGGTGGAGGCCCCGTGATTGGGCTCAGGGCTCTTCCCTCAGACACAGGGTCCTGACAGCACAGATCACTAGAGCTCTTCACTACTGTGTAATCCTGGTTATGGAGAGACACATTAATAAATCTCCAGTCTCCAGACATTTCCAGAGTCCTCACCTCTCCAGTTCTGTCATCTGTTATTCTGTCCATAGATAAGAATGATGTCATGTGACATTGTCATCACAATCTCTCACCTCTCCAGTAACAAGGAAGAGGATCTCTAGGGTGAGGTGGAAGATCCTCTCCGCCATCTTGTCCCTGTCCAGATCCATCCTTGATGGTCAATCAGGAGAATTCTCTTCTATAGAAGATGTGAGAGGATCCGATATTGTAGAGACCTGAATGGGGGAAGATGAAATGCTCTGTGCTTACAGGACCTGTGATGATGTCACATGAGGGGAGGAGTCAGGGGTCACATGATCAGCGCCTCAGTTGATGGTTTGGGGTCAGGAGGGTTTAGGCCTCGTTCACATGTTCAGTATTTGGGGAGTTTTTACCTCAGGAGAAGGTGAAGAATACAGAATTGGAGCTGGAGCTTCTTTTATACTTTATTATTCCTTAGGTGTTTTGCCCATTAAGACCAGGGTGGATTAAGGGTAGCTAGGGCCCGGGGCTGTTCAGACTCTCTGGGTCCCCTGGTCATGTGACAGGGGTCATCATATACCTGAAATAGATTGTTCCAGAAAAATATTTGCTGAGTGAAACTCTAACCTGTCAAACATTCATTGATCTAATCAATTTACCCTTCAGTTAGGAAGAAAAACAAAACACTTTAAGCCAAAGTATTGAACAGTCCAATTTTAATCTGTAAACAAGACTATTGCGTTATCCACGTGACCACGTCCAATTTTCCCATTGCTTACGCCTGTGGCACCCTGTGCCAGGTCACCACAGACTTCCCTGGGACACTGAAGGATTTCTCACAGCGAGTAACCCACTAACACACAACACCTTTCACCCCAGGCCTGTAGGGGGAGCTCAACTGGTTGCCTTAAGCTAGTTCCCCCTATAAATACGGGTCCTGGAGGAGAAACACCAGAGTGTGCAGTCAGTCACTACAGAACTGTGAAGAGCTGAGTGAGCTGAGCTGGTACTGGAGCCGCGCTAGGCCCATACCAGAGACACCTGAGAACAGTGGTAGACCCGCAGAGTAGAGGTCGAAGGCAGAGGAGAGAAACATGCCACAAGAAGGGGGCAGAGGAGTCATACCAACTCACCCCATTAGAGTTCCGGTCACTGGGTCCGAGTCTGCAGGGACAGAAAGGATAGGCCCAGCAGAGAATCCAGCACCACAAGGAGGCTTAGCTTCCCGGACACCTGCAGCACCAACAGTTGAGAGCCAGGGACCGTGAGTCCTGATGCGGGATCCCAAGAGAAAGCCCTCAGTGCAGCAACCCGGGTGTGGAGAGAGAAAGAGAGAAGCAATGGTCCGGTCAGGTTCCATTCCTGCCAGACTCCAAATAGGAAAGTTGAATAAGGAGGTCTACAACCCTACTTGCTGTGGAGATCCCAAAGTGTTTCCCTCAATTCCGGACGAGTGTACCTGTACAGAACATCAGTAAAGGTACCAAAAGACTTTTATGTGTGCGTGTCCCTCCTTCCACCTGCACCACACTGACCTTGCTCCCCTACTTCAACCTTGCACAGAAAGACTGTGCTGCCCTATTACTCCATTAGTACCTACAGCCTCGGGGACCCCGCTCGTCCTGTAGGGAGCGATACCATCTTGCTGCCGCCCATCACCCTGGAGGCCCAAGCAGCACCGGTGCCATCACCGGAACCTACAGGTGGCCTCACGACCCGTGACTTCCCTAACCAGACCGTACCTGAGAGATCCGAGTACACCGAGGGCCTGGGCTGAACACGCCCATACGTCTCTGGCTTGTGCAGGTGCACTGTGCTCCATCATGGGGTTATCCTACAAGTTTGAACTCTCAGTGATGTCACCATACATTAGACGCAGCAGACTGGGAGCCTGGAACCATGTGCAGATACCCTGCGGTTAGCGCATGTGTAGATAAGTTTTACATTGTAGCTGCAGTAGGGCAGAGCACGGTGCGTTTGTGCAAGCTGGAGAGGCATCTGGGCAGACGTGACATGGGAAAGTGGGACGTGGATGTGGCGCCCCACTAACAGTGCGTCACAAAAGGGTACTAAGGGCTTACTACAGAGATAAGAGAACAGAACTGAGCTTACTACAGAGAAATGGGAGCTAAACTGAGCTTACTACAGAGATAAGAGAGCAGAAGTGAGCTTACTACAGAGATAAGGGAGCAGAACCAAGCTTATTACAGAGATAAGGGAACAGAACCGAGCTTACTACAGAGATAAGAGAACAGAACCGAGCTTACTACAGAGATAAGAGAACAGAACCAAGCTTACTACAGAGATAAGAGAGCAGAAGTGAGCTTACTACAGAGATATGGGTGCAGAACCGAGTTTACTACAGAGATAAGAGAGCAGAAGTGAGCTTACTACAGAGATATGGGTGCAGAACCGAGTTTACTACAGAGATAAGAGAGCAGAACTGAACTTACTACAGAGATAAGAGAGCAGAAGTGAGCTTACTACAGAGATATGGGTGCAGAACCGAGCTTACTACAGAGATAAGAGAGCAGAACCAAACTTACTACAGAGATATGGAGCAGAACCGAGCTTACTACAGAGATATAGGAGCAGAACCTAGCTTACTACAGAGTTAAGAGAGCAGAAGTGAGCTTACTACAGAGATATGGGTGCAGAACCGAGCTTACTACAGAGATAAGGGAACAGAACTGAGCTTACTACAGAGATAAGAGAGCAGAAGTGAGCTTACTACAGAGATAAGAGATCAGAACCGAACTTATGTGAGACAGTGCGGGGGATCATATGCGAGGGGCACTATGTCTCCCCCAGAATGCGCACTGTCACATATTGAGCCCGGTATAGGGTGTGAGAGAAAGGGACGGTCCGCTCCCTCCGCTCCGGGTCTTGCAAGGTCCCGGAAGGAGACACGGAGTTAAAAGCCTGGTTAGGAGGCAGGGCGGGGTTCCTTGTGGACAGATTTTTGCCTAAGCTGCAGCAGCAGTAGAGATAGACTGGAGAGGTCAAGAGTTCCAGGGGCTGTGTGCTATACTAACATGGTCTAGCCCGGGAGGGCTGGGAGCTCAGGGCGACCTATATTGGAAGGCTCATAACCTGAAGGAACTGGGTTACTTTATGTGTGGACTGTATCCTGGTGTACCCAGCTGCGACCCGGACTCCGGTAGTTGTGCCATCGCTGTATTTATCAGCAATAAAACCAGGTACTGTTTGAACTGTTACCGGGCTCCACGTATTTCTGACCTGCAATCCCAGCGCTGCCCCACATATGGTGGAGAATGCGGGTAGCCTGAACCACGAACTGCATGTCTGTACTGACGCCGGCCACGCTACAGTTCAGGCCTGCTGCTGGTATGGAGGAAATCCTAAGGCAGCTGGTACTCACCCAGCAGCGGCAGCAAGAGCAGCAACAGCGACACGAGCAGCAGCTCCGACAGCAATAAATTATGGCCCTACGAGACCCGCCAGTGGCGCCTCTTCCAGAACGGCTTGAGGCCCGAGACCGGGTCCGATCGGCACTGAGGAAGCTGAGTCCGGAGGACGATGTAGAAGCCTTCCTCACAGTCTACGAGCGCACTGCAGAGTGAGAAGGCCTCCCTGCCGCTCAGTGGGCTGAAGTGGTGGCGCCATTCCTGATGGGCGACACCCAGAAGGCCTACACAGACCTCAGTTGGGAGGATGCACAGAACTACGCCAGACTCAAAGGTGAGATCCTTGCTAGACTGGGGGTCAATACTTATGTCCGAGCCCAACGGGTGTTTTCCTGGTCCTATGTGGAGCCGGCTCGCTCCAAAGGCGTATGACTTATTGCAGTTGGTGAAACGGTGGCTCCAGCCTGAGAGCTTGACTCCGGGACAGATGGTGGAAAGGGTGGTGGTCAACCGGCTGGTACGGACTCAGCCGGTTGCGATACAGCGTTGGGTGGGGCAAGGGGACCCGGGTACCTTGGACCAGGTGGTTAGCTTGATAGAGCGATATACAGCCACCCAGGAGTTCATACGGGACTCTGCCCCACTGCGGCAGTTACGCCGGCCTCCGGAGCCGGGTAAAGGTGTACGTCCATCCACAGGGGACTCTCTTAAAAACATACCCGCTGAGAGGATACCCCATAATGGGGCTGGCAGGAGACCAGGCTCCCCAAGAAGGAGCTTGCGGCCCGGTGCTGCCACTGCTACGTCGTGCTGGCGGTGCAAAGGACCGGGACATGTGGCTGCCTATTGCCCACTAACGATGGAACCCATGGACTGCGGGTTCACATGCCGGCTCTCGATGTATGCCAGCCCCGTGTTCACCGCAGATGTAGTGGTTCCCCTAACAGAACCACATCTGTGCCTGATGCTAGTTAATGGACACAAAGCAGAAGCTCTCTTGGACTCCGGCAGTTTGGCGACGCTGGTTAGTGCGTCCTTAATCCCCGGGTTGCAACTCACTGGGGGATTGATCGGGGTCCGGTGTATACACGGGGACCTACGCGAGTATCCGACCACGGAGGTGACTCTGTCCACTTCATGTGGAGAGGTGATTCACGTGGTCGGAGTGGTAAAATCTCTACCCTACAGGACGGTGCTTGGAAGAGACTTACCATTGTTTTGGTCCTTATGGGGAAGGAGGAGTAACCCTCCCCTGATGCCAGGGAATCAGGGTGCTGAACCCGACGACCCTGAGACCGGGACACCTGCCGTATGGGTTGCCAACATAGGGCTAGAGTGTTACCCCGATAGGTTCCCGCTAGACGTATTGGCAGGAGAGGTCGAGGAGACCCCACCGATTACAGAGTTGGAAGTATCCCAGGGAGCGTTTGGGACAGCCCAGCTACAGGATCCCACACTGACCCGGGCCCGAGAAAGGGTAACCGAAGTAAACGGGGGTAGCTCAGCATCCGGGGACAGAGAATGTATTTCCACGCATGGTGATTAACCGGGAGTTACTCTATAGGGTGGACAAAATCAGGGATGACGTCGTGGACCAACTGGTAGTACCGCAGCCACACCGCGGGCGGTCCTAGAGGTGGCCCACTCCCACCTGCTAGGGGGCCACCTTGGGGCTAAAAAAATGCAAGAACGCATCTTGCGGAGGTTCTTCTGGCCGGGCGTGTTTGCGGATGTCCAGAGGTACTGTGACTCCTGCCCGGAATGTCAGCTGACCACACCCATTGCCACCTTCCGTAGTCCATTGGTACCTCTACCAGTTATAGAGGAACCTTTTGAACGGATCGCAATGGATTTGGTGGGGCCATTAGTGAAGTCAGCACGAGGCCACCAACACATACTCGTGGTTGTCGACTACGCCACCCGGTACCCCGAGGCGATTCCGTTACGCCGCACCTCGGCGAAACTGATTACCCGGAAGTTGTTTGCTATGTTCTGTCGCCTAGGACTACCTAAGGAGATCCTCACGGATCAGGGGACTCCTTTTATGTCCAAAGTGACCCGGGAACTATGTAAACTGCTCAACATAAAACAGCTGCGCACCTCGGTGTATCATCCCCAGACCAACGGGTTAGTTGAGCGGTTTAATAAAACCCTGAAGTCCATGCTAAAAAAAGTGGTAGCGAAGGATGGAAAGGATTGGGACATGTTACTGCCCTATTTAATGTTCGCCATCCGGGAGGTACCGCAGTCGTCTATGGGGTTTTCTCCCTTTGAACTGTTGTACGGCCGGCATCCTAGAGGGCTATTGGATGTCGCCAAAGAGACGTGGGAACAGGAACCCACTCCCTATAGGAGCATGATCGACCACGTGGCAAAAATGCAGGACCGGATCACAGCGGTCCGGCCTATTGTAAAAGAGCACCTAATGGATGCCCAAGGAGCTCAAAGCCGCAGGTATAATACACGGGCCACCGATAGGACCTTTGAGGTGGGGGACCGGGTATTGGTCTTAGTGCCCACTACGGAAAGCAAATTATTGGCCAAATGGCAAGGGCCCTATGAAATCCGGGAAAAAGTAGGGGAGTTAAATTACAGGGTATACCAGCCCGGGAAAAGGAAACCCGTGCAGCTATACCACGTTAATTTGCTTAAAGCGTGGAAAGACCGGGAGTGTCTGATCATGGAGGCTTCTGATGCACCCGGAGACCCTTCCCCCTCGGCCACGAGGGAGACCGAAGGGGTACAAATAAGCGACACCCTCACTAAGGCCCAACGACGGGAGGCTCGAAAGTTGGTACAGCAGAATCCTGATGTGTTCTCTGACCTGCCTGGGCGCACTTCCGTCATTCAACATGACATTGTCACTGAGCCCCGGGTAAAAGTGCGAGTGAAACCGTACCGGGTACCCGAGGCCAGACGGCAAGCCATTGCGGCCGAAGTTAAGCAAATGCTCAAGTTATGGGTGATAGAAGAATCCCGGAGCGAATGGGCTAGTCCCATCGTGCTCATTCCGAAGCCGGACGGATCGCTGCGGTTCTGCAACGATTTCCGGAAGCTGAACTACGTGTCTAAGTTCGATTTATATCCCATGCCCCGGGTGGACGAGCTGATTGAAAGACTGGGGCAAGCCCAGTACTTCACAACGCTCGATCTGACCAAAGGTTACTGGCAGGTGCCGCTAACAGAGTCGGCCAACGAAAAACCGCCTTTGTTACTCCGGAAGGCCTCTATCACTACGTTGTGTTGCCTTTTGGGTTGCATGGAGCCCCGGCCACATTCCAGCGGCTCACGCACATAGTGTTATAACCTCATTGGAAGTAAGCGTCCGCCTACCTAGATGACATCATCATCTTTAGTCCAGATTGGCATACCCACTTGTCCCAGGTTCAGGCCGTGGTGGATTAGCTCAGGGCAGTAGGGCTGACGGCAAATCCAAATAAATGTGCCATGGGGCTCGAGGAGGCCCGGTACCTGGGGTATGTGATTGGGCGAGGGGTTATCAAACCCCAAATAAACAAAATCGAGGCCATTCAAAAGTGGCCCCGACCGGTGTTTACCAAACAGGTAAGGGCGTTCCTCGGCATAGTTGGGTACTATCGACGCTTCATACCCAACTTTGCTGGGCGAACGGCGGCCCTGTCCGACCTGTTAAAAAGGAAGAAATCTGCTTTGGTGCGTTGGAATCCCCAAGCAGAGGCAGCCTTTCAGTCCATGAAGTCGGCCTTGTGTGGACAGCCCGTCCTCATCAGTCCTAACTTCAAACACGCCTTCGTTGTGCAAACAGATGCCTCGGAGGTGGGGCTGGGGGCTGTGCTGTCGCAAGAAGTGGACGGAGAAGAGCATCCGGTCACTTACTTAAGCAGGAAATTGTCCCCGGCGGAAAAGAATTATAGCATAGTGGAGAAGGAGTGCTTGTCTGTTAAATGGGCCTTGGAGTCCCTACGTTATTATTTGTTCGGGCGACAATTCCGGTTGGTTACGGATCACGCTCCCCTGGTTTGAATGCGAAACGCCAAGGAACGGAACGCTCGGGTCACCCGGTGGTTCCTGTCCCTCCAATTTTACGGTGGCGCGTCGGGCTGGCAAGTTGCAGGGTTATGCGGATGCCCTGTCCCGGGCACCCTGTTTGATGGCTGGGGTTCAACCCCACAAGTTTGAACCGAGGGGGGGGGTGTGAGACAGTGCGGGGGATCATATGCGAGGGGCGCTATGTCTCCCCCAGAATGCGCACTGTCACATATTGAGCCCGGTATAGGGTGTGAGAGAAAGGGACGGTCCGCTCCCTCCGCTCCGGGTCTTGCAAGGTCCCGGAAGGAGACACTGAGTTAAAAGCCTGTGTGGGGCAGCGCCTGGATTGCAAGTCAGGAAACACGTGGAGCCCGGTAGTGGTTCAAACAGGACCCGGTGTTTATTGCTGGTACACACAGCGATGGCACAGTCTGCCGGAATCCGGGTCGCAGCCGGGTACACAAGACACAGTTCATATAACGTACCCCGGGTCCTTCAGGCCAAAGGCCTCGGTTATGGGCCACCCCGAGTTCCCCAGCCCTCCTGGGCAAAGCCGTGTTAGTCTAGCACACGGCCTCCTGGAACTCTAGACCTCTCCTTTCTGTATATCTGCTGCTGCTGCAGCCAAGGCACAAATCTGTGTACAGGGAACCCCGCCCTGCCTCCTGACCAGGCTTTTAACTCCGTGTCTACTTCCGGGACCTTGCAAGACCCGGAGCGGAGGGAGCGGACCGTCCCTTTCTCTCACACCCTATACCGGGCTCAATACGTGACAGTGCGCATTCTGGGGGAGACATAGCGCCCCTCGCATATGATCCCCCGCACTGTCTCACACCTGGTTAGGAGGCAGGGCGGGGTTCCTTGTGGACAGATTTTTGCCTAAGCTGCAGCAGCAGTAGAGATAGACTGGAGAGGTCAAGAGTTCCAGGGGCCGTGTGCTATACTATCATGATCTAGCCCGGGAGGGCTGGGAGCTCGGGGCGACCTATATTGGAAGGCTCATAACCTGAAGGAACTGGGTTACTTTATGTGTGGATTGTATCCTGGTGTACCCGGCTGCGACCCGGACTCTGGCAGCTTGTGCCATCGCTGTATTTATCAGCAATTAAACCAGGTACTGTTTGAACTGTTACCGGGCTCAACGTATTTCTGACCTGCAATCCCAGCGCTGCCCCACACTTACTACAGAGATATGGAGCAGAACTGAGCTTACTACAGAGATAAGAGAGCAGAACCGAGCTTACTACAGAGATAAGAGAACAGAACCGAGCTTACTATAGAGATAAGGGAACAGAACCGAGCTTACTACAGAGATAAGAGAACAGAACCGAGCTTACTACAGAGATAAGAGAGCAGAACCAAACTTACTACAGAGATATTGAGCAGAACCGAGCTTACTACAGAGATGAGAGCAGAACCGAGCTTACTACAGAGATAAGAGAGCATAACCGAGCTTACTACAGAGATATAGAGCAGAACTGAGCTTACTACAGAGATAGGAGAGCAGAACCGAGCTTACTACAGAGATAAGAGAGCAGAACCGAGCTTACTACAGAGATAAGGGAGCAGAACCGAGCTTACTACAGAGATAAGAGAGCAGAACCGAGCTTACTACAGAGATAAGAGAGCAGAACCGAGCTTACTACAGAGATAAGAGAACAGAACCGAGCTTACTACAGAGATAAGAGAACAGAACCGAGCTTACTACAGAGATAAGAGAACAGAACCGAGCTTACTACAGAGATATAGGAACAGAACAGAGCTTACTATCGAGATAAGAGAGCAGAACCGAGCTTACTACAGAGATATGGGAACAGAACTGAGCTTACTACAGAGATAAGAGAGCAGAACCGAGCTTACTACAGAGATAAGAGAGCAGAACCGAGCTTACTACAGAGATATGAGAGCAGAACCGAGCTTACTACAGAGAAAAGAGAACAGAACCGAGCTTACTACAGAGATATAGGAACAGAACAGAGCTTACTATCGAGATAAGAGAGCAGAACCGAGCTTACTACAGAGATAAGGGAGCAGAACCGAGCTTACTACAGAGATAAGAGAACAGAACCGAGCTTACTACAGAGATAAGAGAGCAGAACCGAGCTTACTACAGAGATAAGAGAGCAGAACCGAGCTTACTACAGAGATAAGAGAACAGAACCGAGCTTACTACAGAGATAAGAGAACAGAACCGAGCTTACTACAGAGATAAGGGAGCAGAACCGAGCTTACTACAAAGATAAGAGAGCAGAACTGAGCTTACTACAGAGATAAGAGAACAGAACCGAGCTTACTACAGAGATAAGAGAGCAGAACCGAGCTTACTACAGAGATAAGAGAGCAGAACCGAGCTTACTACAGAGATAAGAGAACAGAACCGAGCTTACTACAGAGATAAGAGAGCAGAACCGAGCTTACTACAGAGATAAGAGAACAGAACCGAGCATACTACAGAGATAAGAGAACAGAACCGAGCTTACTACAGAGATAAGAAAGCAGAACCGAGCTTACTACAGAGATAAGGGAGCAGAACCGAGCTTACTACAGAGATAAGAGAACAGAACCGAGCTTACTACAGAGATAAGAGAGCAGAACCGAGCTTACTACAGAGATAAGGGAGCAGAACCGAGCTTACTACAGAGATAAGAGAACAGAACCGAGCTTACTACAGAGATAAGAGAACAGAACCGAGCTTACTACAGAGATAAGAGAACAGAACCGAGCTTACTACAGAGATAAGAGAACAGAACCGAGCTTACTACAGAGATAAGAGAACAGAACCGAGCTTACTACAGAGATAAGAGAACAGAACCGAGCATACTACAGAGATAAGAGAACAGAACCGAGCTTACTACAGAGATAAGAAAGCAGAACCGAGCTTACTACAGAGATAAGGGAGCAGAACCGAGCTTACTACAGAGATAAGAGAACAGAACCGAGCTTACTACAGAGATAAGGGAGCAGAACCGAGCTTACTACAGAGATAAGAGAACAGAACCGCGCATACTACAGAGATAAGAGAACAGAACCGAGCTTACTACAGAGATAAGAAAGCAGAACCGAGCTTACTACAGAGATAAGGGAGCAGAACCGAGCTTACTACAGAGATAAGAGAACAGAACCGAGCTTACTACAGAGATAAGAGAGCAGAACCGAGCTTACTACAGAGATAAGGGAGCAGAACCGAGCTTACTACAGAGATAAGAGAACAGAACCGAGCTTACTACAGAGATAAGAGAACAGAACCGAGCTTACTACAGAGATAAGAGAACAGAACCGAGCTTACTACAGAGATAAGAGAACAGAACCGAGCTTACTACAGAGATAAGAGAACAGAACCGAGCTTACTACAGAGACAAGAGAGCAGAACCGAGCTTACTACAGAGATAAGAGAACAGAACCGAGCTTACTACAGAGATAAGAGAACAGAACCAAGCTTACTACAGAGATATAGGAACAGAACAGAGCTTACTACAGAGATAAGAGAACAGAACCGAGCTTACTACAGAGATAAGAGAACAGAACCGAGCATACTACAGAGATAAGAGAACAGAACCGAGCTTACTACAGAGATAAGAAAGCAGAACCGAGCTTACTACAGAGATAAGGGAGCAGAACCGAGCTTACTACAGAGATAAGAGAACAGAACCGAGCTTACTACAGAGATAAGAGAACAGAACCGAGCTTACTACAGAGATATGGGTGCAGAACCGAGCTTACTACAGAGATAAGAGAACAGAACCGAGCTTACTACAGAGATAATGGAGCAGAACCGAGCTTACTACAGAGATAAGAGAGCAAAACCGAGCTTACTACAGAGATAAGAGAACAGAACCGAGCTTACTACAGAGATAAGAGAACAGAACCGAGCTTACTACAGAGATAAGAGAACAGAACCGAGCTTACTACAGAGATAAGAGAGCAGAACCGAGCTTACTACAGAGATAAGAAAGCAGAACCGAGCTTACTACAGAGATAAGAGAACAGAACCGAGCTTACTACAGAGATAAGGAAGCAGAACTGAGCTTACAAATGTTCTAGAAACCTCGTTAAAGTTAACTTGTCACCTTGCGAAACGCTATATGCAGATGTGGGGTCAATCAGCAGGTAAATAGTGTTTGAAGCCTGGTTAGTCGGCTTACTGGAAAATTGTTGGCTACAGAGAAACAATTCCATTTTTCCTCCCTGCCGCCACTCACTTGTCATAGTGGCAGTTTAGGAGCTGTTCCAGTAGGTGCTCACTACGTCTTCACGAGAGCTCCAGCCCTCTACTGGGCTTCATAGGATGAAAAACATGGCAACAATAGACAGCAACCCATCAGCAACCCAAAATTGCACCACAGGGGGCTGATGGAAGCTGGTGAGTGCATGCACTGAACGTCACACTAATTGTTGTTGTCAATGACTGACAAGGAATTTTCAAAACTTAAATCTGATATTAAGGACTTTATTTAATTTAAAGAAAAAAAAAATGTGTGCCTAAGCAATAACAGGCAGGTATTTGCTAGTTAGATGCCTGTTGTGCCCTGCACCGTTCTTCCCCGGCACAGAGTGGTCACAAACTGTACCTGACTGCGATTCAGCTGCTTCTGCTGACCTCACGTCATCAGAGGAACGGCTTCTTTTCCTTTCTGCTTTGTAGACAGTGAGGGACTGACGATGTCATGCTGATTAACAACCAGCTTCCCCTGTTAGGCAGTGGAGAGCAAGCTGTCAATCTGCTTGACGTCAATACAGCAGAGAGCAAAAGATTACATAAACTGACATACGGTGCGGCATCCCAACCCGCAGCATGACAATTTATTCCTGTGGAGTTGCGAGTGTTCTCGGCGAGATAACAGAGAAATTATTCTGTGTCCTGATCGTGGGAACGGACAGTGCAATTTCCCCTCCAGAATGCAAGGAAACCTGATCACGGACACAAAACATTATAGATTTAGTTCTGAGACCTAAATACACAAATGTTTTACACATAATAACATTACACTATTACATACACACATCTAACAAACATACATACAGCTGCAGACACACGGACATGTAAACATATAGGATGAAGATATGTACACACATTTACAAGCACACAGATATATTCACTTAGAAGCATATGCAAATGAAGATATATTCAGAAACATAAATACACACATATACATACACAATCATATACATACAATCAATCATACACAAAATCAATCATATACAAAGATGCACACAATCCTATATACACAATCAATCATATACAAAGACGCACACAATCCTATATACACAATCAATCATATACAAAGACGCACACAATCCTATATACACAATCAATCATATACAAAGATGCACACAATCCTATATACACAATCAATCATATACAAAGACGCACACAATCCTATATACACAATCAATCATATACAAAGACACACACAATCCTATACAGACATACACAATCAATCATACACACTCAGACATATACACACATATTAAAGTACTGTGCAAATCATGTGAAAAAATGACAGAAAGAAGACAGTGGGGCTCAAATAAATCAGCTAATCCAATCGGTATACAGTGCACTGCTATTAAAATACATGTGGCACCAATAAATCAGCCTATCCAGTATGCAAAAGGAGCACTACTATTAAGATAGATATAAGATACACACAGATGGAGTTACTAGTCTATAACCCAATTACATTGGAAATGCAAACATCCTGCAATAAATACATTCAAATGTATAGGGTGTTTTTATTTTTGAATTTCGGGGACAGTCGCAGCACATCTCCTGCCTTCCATGCAGCCCACACAGTTGATTGCAGATTCGTCCTCGGCGGGAGGGGGAACCAGGAAGTGAGCGCTGCGTGACGTCAGTATTAGCTATGGACAGCAGCCACACACAGTGAACTGCTCACGCTCGCGGCCCTCTCTGCTGGGATGCGGGCCGGCGCTGCACAAGTATCCAGTCGACTGCATCACAGAAAGGTTTACTGTGCACGGCCATAGTTAATACAGCAATCATGCTGCATGCGTCTGGCCGGCCCTGTACATCCTCTGGGGGGGCGGCTGCCTCCCTGCCCCCTGGCCCAGCACGCCCCTGGACGTCACATCATGACGTACGGTGTCAGTGCGGGAGGAAGAAGGGGGCGGAGCAGAGCAGGGTGCATCGTGCAGAGTGCGGTGTGGTGGCGGATTATAATGGAGCAATTTACCAATTGGCCTGTGGGCCCCCCACATCATTGGGCCCAGGGCTACAGCCCAAATTGACCTCATTATAATCCGCCACTGATTCAGGCTCAATAAGAAAATGTAACTCTAGTTTGACACTGGTTACAGCATTTGTCATCTGTGGTGTTTAAACATATTTAGCACTATCTGGCAGTATTCCTGCATATCTAGGTCCCTTCCCCTTTAAGAAAATAGTGTTCTATAGGACCGCCCTCTGTTTATTTGGGGAACATTTATATGCAAATTGTCACTTCAGTGAGGAAGTGAAAAACTGTAGTGCCACTTAATAAACGTAGCAATCCTAAGAGTCATAATCGACTCTTTAACAAGCCTTTTAGTATGACTTAGGATTTGTGCCAGATCAGAACCCTAAACAGCTGACGCTGCGTTTAGGGGTGATTGCCCCTTTTTAGTGCAGTGTATGGGATCTGTCCTTTCCTTTGGAGTTGCTGCATCCCAGTTCTGTGGAGGGAGGTGAGAGAGTAATAGCTCAGGGCTGGTAGAGGAGTTTTAGGGAGAGGCTGGAGGCCCGAACCTTCTCACCATCAGAGATACCTTCGGGATCAGGGCCATTCAGGGCTCCTAAACTAGGGTCAGACTAGTCTTCCCTGGTCACCCTGCCCGTAACTGCCATTGCCTTATCATTATTCCCTACACCGTGACATCAAGCTTCCAATTTTAGTGTACCAATTCTCTGTACTGTCCACTGTCAGGGCTGTGTCACAGGGTGGTGTAGCGGAAAGGGAATCAGGAGGCAAGATGGTAAGATTGGCTAGGCGAACTGGGGAACTAGTCTGACCCTTAGACTGGGAGTCGTTGGCTCACCTTGATCCTGAAATTACCTTTGAATGTGAGGACGTTCAGGCTGCCAACCTAGCCCTTCACTTCTGGTTAGTCCTAGGCTGAAAGCCCCTACCTCCACCCACGGATTAGGAAAAGACTACCACTCCAGTTGAAGGGAGCAACAGCAGCACCAGCTCACACAACTGAACCACACGGGTCCTAAAAGAGGAATGAACTATTTCTGCGACATCTGGTGGAAGGAAGCAGAACTATTTAAGGCAGAGGGTGTGGAGAGCAGAAACCTCAGCCAAACCCTTCTAGTTCTACCTGAGCTATGTGCTGCACACATTCAGCAACTGCAGCTTCAATATCAACACAGACTGAGTCAAAGGAAAAAAAACTGATTTAAACAGCTGCAAAACTTCATGACTGCAGTCAATATGTGACTGTTTTGAAATGTGTACACAGCATTTATTTATGCTCTCTGTACTGTACACTGTCATAGCTTTGTGGCGACGTGTATCCATTTTTCTTGTATTCTCTCTGATGTGTATTATTACTACTGTTCTTTACGTGATATGCTTAACACTGATCTATTTCATCTGTATTCTTATAGTTGTAGTATCACACATCACATAATTGAATCACTCATTATTACTCTCCGTTGAACAATAAACAATCAACTACAGAACCAACAGTCTCTCTATTTGAGATACGGAGAAGGTTTAGCTGTATGTTGGAACTCCCATCGCATATTACGCGAACGATGGCCGAACATTGGGGTGAGAGAATCAACTCGTTACTATTCGGTAATGCAGTAGCCATGTTAGTTGTGGCATTACTGTGATTAGCTGATTTCATAGGGTCTTTATAAGCCCTGCCGCTGCCATCTTGCGTAGATTGCATCTGAAAAGAGCGCAGTGTGAGCAGAGGAAGAGAGGGAACACAAGGTTATCATTGGGCATCAGTCATCCAGGCATATGTGACACAAACACATCATATCTTCATCTTTTATGGTACCTTTACACGCCGCGACGGCAGGCTGGATACATCCCGCTACAGGCTACAAATGTAGCTTGTAGCGCCAATGTAGCCCGTCGTAGCGGCGTCTGAAGACGTGACGCTACAGCCGGCAACAGATACATCTGTTTCCTAGCTCTGCTCGAAAACTGATGGCTACAACGCCGATGGTAGCGAGCTGTATCGGCGTGTAAAGAGGCAACGGAAGGGAACTCGGGACAGCCTGCGATGTAGCTGCAATGTAGCTAAGGCGTGACCCTGGCTCCGTGTTACCGCGCCCCATGTGCGATCATTGGTGGAAGCTGCTGCATGACGATTGGTAGTCGCTGCATAGGGAGGCATATTTAAGGAGCTGACGAGTCACACTACACAATCGCTCGAGCGTGCTGTATTACTCAGCCTCCTGCGATGCCTGCCCAATCAGGATGTTATTGCTTCGTCCTATCAGCGTACGGACGGCTCGTAATCCACAATTGGAGCACGCCTATGTGCTGTCCCTGCTGCACCAGGTCCGCCCATAGTAGCTGGTTGTAGCGGTGTGTAAATGAGGTACAGCTGGCTACTTGAGACACCCGGCGATGTAGCTAGCTATAGATGTAACGTAGCGTAGCGCACCTTGTGGCGGCGTGTAAAGAGGGTGCGTTGACCGTTTGTAACCGTTTGAGCGTGCTCGTGCACGTGAAGTAGCGGGATGTATCCAGCCTGCCGTCGCGGCGTGTAAAGGTACCTTCAGTGTTTTATTGCACCTTTTTATCTTTTGCAGTATGTGGCTGAGCCCTCTGCGGGGCGTCGGTCATTTGTGATGCATATACATAATGCGGTGCAGCCCGCCTGATCTAATAGCAGGGCGTGACCAATAGGCTGCAATCTGACACTTTGCGTCACATGTGCCTGGATGACTGATGCCCAATGATAACCTTGTGTCTATAAATACCACCAATCACCTCCCCCATAGCATGGCTGGACGCAGGTGCCACAACCGCCCCCATAGCTTTGGTTGGTTGCAGGAGATTGAGCATCGGTATTCAGACACTTGTGTTACCTCTCAGCGGAGCTGACAGCCTCCTGCTAGGTGCAATGGACGTTTTACATGGTTAATTTTCGGTGGGTTTTTCTGAATTTATGTCCCCTTTCGGTGATTGAAGCACTGACTGGTAACCCCAACTTACTATTTTACTTAAAAAATGCTTTGTCCCAATTAATTTGCACAGCACTGTAAGTGTGACAAATAGTAAATTAACACCCCTGTTCTAGTCCAAGCCCTTATTAGAATCTCATAAACAGACTTCAGAAATACTTTTTGTAAAGATCTGTTCATGTATACTACTAAATTAGGCAGGGCTGTGAAATTGGCAAGCCAAATCGCCGACTCCGACTCCTTAATTTCCCTCACTCTGACTCCAACTCCGATTCAGACTCCAACCCCACGACTCCGACTCCTTCATAAATGGCTCAAGTTTAAGTGATACATTTATTGTAATACAATGTGAACATCGGGCTTTAATCATTATGATATATTAATCAAGATATTTAGACAGATTATAATTCATAATAGTAATATTCAGCACATGCTCCATTGAACTACTGTACCTAATTATGTTTTAGGAATCAGTCCATTTTATACCAACTCCGACTTCTCAGCCCTGACATTAAAGCAAGGTTTGATTATACTGTATGTACAAGTACATCTCAATAAATTAGAATATCATCAAAAAGTTAATTTATTTCAGTAATTCAATTCATAAAGTGAAATACATATATTCTATAGAGTCATTATGGTACAAGTGATTATTTCTGTTAATGTTGATGAATATGGTTTAGAGCCAATGAAAACTCAAAGTTCATTAGCTCAGAAAATTAGAATGATTGACACAATACACCTGCAAAGTCTTACTAAGCGTTTAAGATTGTCCCTTAGTCTGGTTCGATAGCTTACACAATCATGAGGAAGACTGCTGACTTGACCGATATCCAGAAGGCAGTCATTTACATACTCCACAAGGAGGGTAAGCCACAAAAGGTCATTGCTAAAGAAGCTGGCTGTTCATAGTGCTGTATTCCAAGCATATTAATGGGAAGTTGAGTGGAAGGAAAATGTGTGGTAGAAAAACTTGCACAAGCAACTGGGATAACCGCAGCCTTGAAAGGATTAAGAAAAGGCCATTCAATAATTTGGGAAAGATTGACAAAGAGTGGATTGCTACTCAGTGGCGTAACTTGAAGCTTACAGGCCCCGATGCGAAAGCTCCAACTGGGCCCCCAATTATTGCAAATCTTTAACAGCACTAGTCTTTTTCTATAGGCCAAAGGGACTTTTGGGGCCCCCCTAGGCTCCGGGGCCCGGGTGCGATCGCAACCCCTGCACCTGTTGAAGTTACACCCCTGTTGTTACTGGAGTCAGACGTATCCAGGACATAGGCTACAACTGTCGCATTCCTTGTGTCAAGCCACTCATGACCAATAGATAACGCAAAAAGCGTCTTACCTGTGGCAAGAAGAAAAAGATCTGGACTGTTGCTCAGTGGTCCAAGATGTTGTTTTCAGATTAAGGTAGATTGTGGTTTCATTTGGAAATCAATGTCCCAGAGTCTGGAGGAATACTGGAGATGCACAGAATCCAAGCTGCTTGAGGTCTTGTGTGAAGTTTACACAATTAGTGATGGTTTGGGCAGCCATGTCACCTGCTGGTGTAGATCCACTGTTTTATCAAGACCAAAGTGAGCGCTGCCATCTACCAGGAAATTTTAGGCCACTTCATGCTTACCTTTGACAACAAGCTTTTTGGAGATGGAGATATAATTTTCCAGCAGGACTTTGCACCTGCCTACACTCCCAAAAGTACCAATACCTGGTTCAATAACCACAATATCACTGTGCTTCATTGGCCAGCAAACTAGCCTGATCTAAACCCCATAGAGAATCTATGGGGTACTGTCAAGAGGGAGATGAGAGACACCAGACCCACCAATGCAGATGAGCTGCAGGCTGCTATCAAAGCAACATGGGCTTCCATACACCTCTGCAGTGCCACAGGCTAATCGCCTCCATGCCACGTCGCATTGATGCAGAGACTGATGCAAAAGGAGCCTCAACCAAGTATTGAATGACATAGTTTTTAGTAGGCCAACATTTATGATTTAAAAATCATTACTTCAGTTGTTCTTATATAATATTCTTATTTTCTGAGATAATGACCTTTGGGTTTTCATTGGCTGTACGCCATAATTAATAGTAACTGAAATAAACACTTGAAAAAGATCACTCTGTAATGTAATGTAATGATAAATATACAGTGATGGCCAAAAGTATTGAGAATGATACAAATATTAATTTTTACAAAGTCTGGCAATTTGCATATACTCCAGAATGTCATAAAGAGTGATCAGCTTAACAGCAATTACTTGCAAAATCAATATTTGCCTAGAAAATGAACTTGAACCCCCAAAACACATTTCAACATCATTGCAGTCCTGCCTTAAAAGGAGAAGCTAACATCGTTTTAGTGATTGTTCCATTAACACAGGTGTGGGTGTTGATGAGGACAGGGCTGGCGAACAATCAGTCATGATTAAGTAAGAATGACACCACTGGACACTTTAAAAGGAGGCTGGTGCTTGGTATCCTTGTTTCTCTTCAGTTAACCATGGTTATCTCTAAAGAAACACGTGCAGCCATCATTGCACTGCACAAAAATGTCCTAACAGGGAAGAGTATCGCAGCTAGAAAGATTGCACCTCAGTCAACAATCTATCGCATCATCAAGAACTTCAAGGAGAGAGCTTCCATTGTTGTCAAAAAGGCTCCAGGGCGCCCAAGAAAGACCAGCAAGCGCCAGGACCGTATCTTAAAACTGTTTCAGCTGCGGGATGGGACTACCAGCAGTGCCGAGCTTGCTCAGGAATGGCAGCAGGCTGGTGTGAGTGCTTCTGCACGCACTGTGAGACTGCGGAGACTCTTTGAGCAAGGCCTGGTTTCAAGGAGGGCAGCAAAGAAGCCACTTCTCTCCAGAAAAAACATCAGGGACCGACTGCTATTCTGCAAAAGGTACAGGGAGTGGACTGCTGAGGACTGGGGGAAAGGTACAGGGAGTGGACTGCTGAGGACTGGGGGAAAGGTACAGGGAGTGGACTGCTGAGGACTGGGGGAAAGGTACAGGGAGTGGACTGCTGAGGACTGGGGGAAAGGTACAGGGAGTGGACTGCTGAGGACTGGGGGAAAGGTACAGGGAGTGGACTGCTGAGGACTGGGGTAAAGTCATTTTCTCTGATGAATCCCCTTTTCGATTGTTTGGGACATCTGGAAAACAGCTTATTCGGAGAAGAGGAGGTGAGCGCTACCACCAGTCTTGTCTCATGCCAACTGTAAAGCATCCTGAAACCATTCATGTGTGGGGTTGCTTCTCAGCCAAGGAAATCGTCTCACTCACAGTCTTGCCTAAAAACACAGCCATGAATAAAGAATGGTACCAGAATGTCCTCCAAGAGCAACTTCTCCCAACCGTCCAAGAGCAGTTTGGCGCCCAACAATGCCTTTTCCAGCATGATGGAGCACCTTGCCATAAAGCAAAGGTGATAACTAAATGGCTCAGGGAACAAAACATAGAGATTTTGGGTCCATGACCTGGAAACTCCCCAGATCTTAATCCATTGAGAACTTGTGGTCAATCATCAAGAGACGGGTGGACAAACAAAAATCAACAAATTCTACCAAAATGCAAGCATTGATTATGCAAGAATGGAAGAATGGACGGCGATCAGTCAGGATTTGGTCCAGAAGTTGATTGAGAGCAGCCAGGGAGAATTGCAGAGGTCCTGAAGAAGGGTCAGCACTGCAAATATTGACTTGCTGCATTAACTCATTCTAACTGTCAATAGAACCTTTTGGTGTCATAATATGATTGCAATTATATTTCTGTATGTGATATAAACATCAGACAAACACAAATAAAATCCAGAGGGCAGCAGATCATGTGAAATTAGAATTTTGGTGTCATTCTCAAAACTTTTGGCCATGACTGTATGCATTTCACTTTGTGTTGAATTGCTGAGATAAATTAACTTTAAGATTTCTAATTTATTGAGATGCACTTGTGTGTGCACAGAACTGCTCATGGTTCTGGGTGCACAGTGCACCTGACAGGTTCCTTTTAAACTTCATTTTCTGCTGAACAGGCAGTGATTAGAATATGACAATTGTTTAGTTTTTTGGTTTTTTTTTTAATTATAGGGGCTGTATGCCCTGCAAGGCTTTGCTTAGTTTATAATATCACTTTGGGCTGACAGACTTCCTTTTAAAGGGGTTATCCGTTAAGTTTTTTCCTCATGGGGTTGACTACTTGCCTGTTCTGTGGGCTCAGAGCTGTCATGGACCACTCCTCACATCATTAGAGCAGCTCTTCTTCTTCCTTGCTGAACTGTTGACTGTTGAGTGTGACTGCTGAAGTCATGCTGAATAAAAGCTACCTTCCTTCAGTTAGGGTAGGTTCAGATTTGCATAATTTTCATGTGAACGCAGCGGAGATTGTCCGCATGTGTTCACATGAAAATGTCAGTGAGGCTGTCCGGCCACCCAATCAGCAGCGGCAGCCGGGAGGCTGAGATCAGCCACGAAGATCCTGGCAGCCGCCGCTGATGTCTTCCTCCTGGCAGCCGCTGATATCCCATTTCGCCACTGGTTTAACACTAGAAGTCCCAGAGAGGGGTCATTTAACATTGGAACCCAGAGATGGGTCGAATGACCTGAAGGATTTTAGGCCACATTTACAAATGAAAGGATGCTAATTGGAGCCATCAGAGTTGTCAGTGTGGACCAAGGGTCATTTGACCCGCTTTCGGGACTTCAGGAGGGAGCTCCAAATTTCTGGGACTTCTTGTGTTAAAATAGCTGGCAGGAAAGCTGGCGGTGAATGCTTCAGCATCAGCTGTTCATTTGAAATAGCGGGGCAGGAAAGCCGATTCAACACAGGCTTTCCCGCCTGCTATTCTAAATGAACCAGCAGCAATGAGAAAGAAGAAAGAAGAAGAAAGAAGAAGGAAGACGAAAGAAGAAGAGGACGAAAGAAGAGGAAGAAAGAAGAGGAAGAGAACAGCAGGACAGGATTCACTTGCAGATAACCTCGGAGGACGTCATCTTCCGCAGCGTCTGTGCGCTTGCCAAAAAATGGCAATGCGCACAGATTGAATTTCATTAATTTTTTGTGAGCGGCTGTCTACTTGCGCATAAAGCAAGCACACAGCCACGCACAAAAAATCCAACATTTTGCGTTCAGCATGCGCATAAATTATGCATAGCCCAACACAAACGCAACCGAATGCAGCCACACACAGTCACTATGCGTTCCCATGTTAAACAAAGGAGTGCATAGTGCTTGCGTTTTGCTGCGCTCAGGGACGCTGCATTCACAGCGCACAGCATGAGCAAATGTGAAACCAGCTTTAGGTAGTGGGGAGCTGTCGATCAGCATGACATCTGAATTTACTCTCAGTCAATTGAGCAGAAGAGAAGCCTGTCAACATGTCAGCAGAAGCAGCAGAATTGCCAGCAGGGTCTGTCTGTGACTGCGCTAATCTGACAGATTGGTGCCAGACAGGCACATAGTTAACACTTACCTGTCAGTTCTAGGGTTCATAGGAAAAAATAGTCCAAGATGGCTGTAATGAGGCTGTAATACTGATCATACTGAAACCTTTGGTGAAGAAATCCACTTTGTGGTTCTTTATTCACCATATGATGTTTTCTGCAAATTAGATTTTGAAGCACGGTGTTCTCCTCCCTGTCTGTGATTCCCCAGCCCCTCTAAATGTCCAGCCTCCAGTCTCTGCATGGCTGGCCCCAGGTCTCTGCGTGTCCGGCCCTCGGTAAATGCATTCTTGGATCTGGCCAGACTCTTGTTTGAAATCTCAGCAGTGACCTGTCATTTACAGACCAGTGGCAGGTGAGGGAGTTAGGTTATCACAGATAGAAGATGAACTAATTAAGAAAACTTTAAATGGTGATTACAAAAGAACAAAATGGATTTCTTCAGCAAACATTTCAATATTATCGGTAATATAGTGCCATTACAGCCATGCCTGTACCATTGGGTCAATCCATGTCAAGTGATCCCAATCTGAATATTGTTTTTTACCTGATGACATTTGGGTTTTTTTGTTGTTGTTTTTTTAAGTGCCACTTCAGTGAATTACAAAAAAAGGTTTTGCATTTTTATCTCCGTTACTTAATTTTTTATGGATTTCTAAAGATTTGAAAAAGTCTGAATTTTGGGCTTGTATCTTACATTTTTTATCATATCTCGGGTTAGAAATAAGATAAAGAGATGGGAGGAGCACCATTTTATTTAGAAGTGTATAAGCTTTAATTTGATATGACACAAGCTTATGTTTGTTGATATTTTGTTTTTGACAAGACAAATTTAATGGCCACTTTACACGTCCCGATATCGGCGTCCAACTCTGATAAAAAGTCACGTGGTTCGTGCGTTGGCCCCGATATCGGTCGTGCGTTGTATGGTGTAAATGTGCAATGCGACGCAAGAACGATGCCAAACCGATATCGGGGAAAAAATGAGCGTGCTCTCCAACCGCCCGATATTGGATGGCCAATCTGGGCGGATCGTGCTGTTTGAAAGCCCAACCCCGACTTGGACACCAACTTCCCCTATTCTCTCCATTGTTAAATGGTTGTTCCTGGGTCGGCCGCACAAGGGGGCGTTCACATCGCAGTTGCGTTGCCTGCCGATATCGCTCTGTGTGGCAGCTCCTATGCGATGTGGGATTTCTGCAAAAAAAATGTGCGCTTCCGCGCCGTTGTATCCAACATCGGAACGATGTTGGGGCGTGTAAAGTGGCCATAAGATTTTGACACTCAATTTTGAAAAAATTGAGTTCTTGGTTAAGGCCCAGTTACACACACAGATAATTGTGCAGATATTGTTCGCAGATCTCTGGTTGCAGTGAAATCATGGACACATTGTTCTATTTTGTTGCCATGTACAACTGGAACAATGTGTCCATGATTTCACTGCAACCAGAGACCTGCGAACAATCTCTGCACAATTATCTGTGTGTGTAACTGGGTCTTTACATTTGTACAAGGATTCAAGTTGGGATCTCCTTGCGACTATATTTTTATGGTTATTTTCTAAATACCGTTTCATCCTATAATCATATGTTTAATTCTAAAGTAAAAGATTTAAACATTCGTGTAGACATTTCCTTTTGGACGTTTTTAAACAGAGTACACTAGTTAAATGATCAAGCTTTAAAATAAAACAAAATGAACTCGTCTGAACAATTAATTGTAAGCCTTTAAACTGAGCTTTTATTATCAATTTGTGAGATTTCATCTTGTACACAATCTCTTACGAACCAAATTATGGGCATTTCCTTTTGTGCCAAATAGTGTGTACCTGTAGATATGAGATAATGCGCGATAGGGTCTTATCTCAAAAGAGATGAGGTGGATAATAAGTGTAAACTGCTCACCTGCTGCGATTGCGTTACCCACAACCGGTTTTGATCGCCTGTAAGACAGCTGCTGCAGGGCTGCACTTTCACGGTTAACTGTGGAGAGAAGGTCACTTCTGTTGGACAAAATGCCGCAATGCCCGAGCTGCCGTCAAGAAACACCAGAACAATGGGTCATCTGAGTGCAAATGTCTTTAACCTCCCAACGCGTTTCGGAGCTATAACCCAGCTCCTTCCTCAGGGATGTTCCCAAAACGCGTTGGAAGATTAAAGACCTTTGCACTCAGATGATCCATTGTTCTGGTTTTCCTTGACGGCATTGCGGTATTTTGTCCAACAGAAGAAATAGTGTGTACGGCCATTATGGGGTTTGGCGGCACGGTATGTTGATTGCCGGCCCACTAAGGGGCTTGGGGGTCTGTTATGGTGTGTATGATCCCATTGAGTACCCAACTTGATTTTGGTACATATGTGGTTAGGAAAATAGGAGACACGTGAAGTTTTTGCAAATGAAATATATTGATTTTTTGGAAATGCGTTTTGAATTGTTGCGTTTGATTTTGCATTGGGTAAAATATTAACAAAGATGCTCTTGTGACATATCTGGTGAAAGCCTGGAGTGATTTAAGTAGAATGGTGTTTTTCCCATTTTTGTATCTTGTTTCTTGTCTAAGTTATGAGAGATATAAAGTCATGTAACACACAAATTTGCATTTCTGAACAACTTTGAAAACTAATTTAAAAAAACAAACAAATTATAATTTGCTCACTTAATAGGGAGGTTCTTGTTTGGATTCAAGCAATAAGTTGCAATCTATTAAATGATGTAAAGAAATAAACCCTTCTACTAAGACGCTTATGGATTATAATACATCCAAGGAGCAGAAGTGCTTGGCTCTGGTGAATTCTCCCAGTGGTAGATTATTAAAGGTATGGAGTGGATGTCAGCTAGTTGCAAAGAGCTCTTCTACGTAAGCACATTTACATACACCCACAGCTGTTACGTATATACATTTATATACACACCGTGTTCACATTACCCCATTTAGCAGTTCTTCGTGATTAATCACATGACCTGAAAGGTTCTAGAGCTAATTAGATGGAAGGTTCTACAGCTGCTCATTCAGGACATGCAGCCTCTGTGCAGGTCCGGGTAGCTTCCTCTCCTCTGCATCGACCATATACATCAGTGTGGGGCAGGAGGAGAGAGAGTTGTTCTTTCAGTGATCGGGAGGGACCAGTGGCGTAACTTCAGGCTCAGGGGCCCCGATGAGAAAGCTCCAACGGGGCCCCCAATTATTGCAAATCTTTGATAGTATTAGTCTTTTTCTATAGGCCAAAGGGACTTTTGGGGCCCCCCTAGGCTGCAGGGCCCGGGTGCGATCACGACCCCTGCACCTATTGTAGTTATGCCCCTGGGAGGGACACTGTCTAGTGTCTCCTCAATTTCAGAAATCTGCATGCAGACTATAAGAGGAACTCATTTATGAGAAAGATTTTTTTATTGTTAAAAGTGCATCCTATAGTCCCCAAAAAATGGTTCGTTCTAGAATAATTTCCCTTCCTCATTCATTAATTCGACTGTTTGTTTTTTGTTCAAATTGTCAACAAATGTTCATTCAGTTTATTTTTAATGGTAAACAAATCACAAATTTCTAGTAATTCTTTATTCACATTTTAGTTATCATGACTTACCCCTGTGTGAGTTCCTTGGTGTCTAACAAGATGTAATTTCTGTGCAAAATATTTCCCACAATCTGAACATGAAAAAGGCTTCTCCCCTGTGTGAGTTCTATAGTGACTAATAAGAGCTGATTTCTGTACAAAACATTTCCCACATTCTGAACATGAAAATGGCTTCTCCCCTGTGTGACTTCTCTTGTGTGTAACAAGAGATGATTGATATGCAAAACATTTCCCACATTCTGAACATGAAAAAGGCTTTTCCCCTGTGTGACTTCTCTGGTGAATAACAAGAGACGATTTCTTTACAAAACATTTCCCACAATCTGAACATGAAAAAGGCTTCTCCCCTGTGTGAATTCTCTGGTGAATAACAAGATATGATTTATCTGCAAAACCTTTACCACATTCTGAACATGAAAAAGGCTTTTCCCCTGTGTGATTTCTCTTGTGTATAACAAGACTGGAAATATATGCAAAACATTTTCCACATTCTGAACATGAAAAACGCTTCTCCCCTGTGTGAGTTCTCTGGTGACTAACAAGATCTGATTTCTGTACAAAACATTTCCCACAATCTGAACATGTGAAAGGCTTCTCCCCTGTGTGACTTCTCTGATGAGTAACAAGATATGATTTATCTGTAAAACATCTGCCACATTCTGAACATAAAAAAGGCCTCTCCCCTGTGTGAATTCTCTGATGAGTAACAAGAGATGATTTCTGGTTAAAACATTTCCCACATTCTGAACATGAAAAAGGCTTTTCACCTGTGTGAGTTCTTTGATGTCTAACAAGACATGATTTCTTTCCAAAACATTTGCCACATTTTAAACATGAAAAAAGCTTCTCCCCTGTGTGACTGCTCTGATGTTTAATGAGATCTGATTTCTGATGAAAATATCTCCCCCACTTGGAACAAGAAAATCTCTTTTTCTCTGTGTGAATTTTTTGATGCTTACCAAAAGATGTTTCAAGGGTTTGTTTTGTACTGCCTCCTTTGTGACTTTTATTTTTCTTAGTAGTCGTTAATGATTCAGAAGAGAGGACCTGTTTCATAGGATCAGAAGATGGATCTTTCCTGTGAAGGGATGATGGGATATCTGGAGTAATGTCATTCATGCCAATTTTATGATGGCTGGTTTCAAGTTTATCCGATTTATAAATTGAAGATGTCAGTTGTCCCTCTGATCTCCTGGTACAGTCATCTGCCAAGAATAAATACAATTATTATTCTGGAATAAAATATACCTGAAATTATAAGACGCACCGGATTATAAAACTCACCCCCATATTTGGTGAAGGAAAAGAGATAAAAATAATTTTTAATGTTAAATGGGGTCTGTCTTATAATGCCAGTGTCTGTCTTACATATCATATAGAGTATATGTTCCTCATAGCCCCCTCATCCTGGGATATAGCTCTTCCATCCTAGATATGGCCCCCTTAATCTGGATATGGCCCCCTTATATTGAATATTGTGCTAGCCCATGTCCCCCAGTGCTAGCACACATCCTCCAGTGATGGCACACATTCCCCAGTGATGGCATATGTCCCACAATGATGGCACATGTCCCACTGTGATGGCACACATCCTCCAGTTCTGGGTCATGGCCCCCTGTGATGGATCATGCCCCCTTTGAGGACACACGTCCCCCAGTGATGGCACACGTCCCACAGTGATGGCACATGTCCCCCTGTGCTGGATCATGGCCCTCTGTGATGGGTCATGGTCCCCAGTGATGGCACGTCTCCCTGTGCTGGGTCCATGGACCCCCTGTGCTGTTTCCATGGACCCCTCTGCTGGATCCATGGACCCTGTGTGCTGGATCCATGGATCCCCTGTGCTGGATCCATGGACCCCATGCTGGATCCATGGACGCCTGTGCTGGATCCATGGACCCTCTATTCTGCTGCCTATACTAATATAATATACTTAACCTCTCCAGTGCTGTGCTACGTGTCTCCATGCTTGCCGCTGAGTCTTGGGAAGCAGGTCATGTGATCAGGCTTGCAGAGATGATGTCACTCTGCTGTGCAGATCACAAGGCCGGCTTCTCCTGAGACTCAGCAAGTGAGGCGCAGCAGCATGGGGGGGGCATGTAAAGCACAGGGGGCCATGTGCCATCATAGGGGGGTGCAGGTACATGTAATATGGCGGCTTCCCCAGTCCATTACCTCGGCGCGGTTTCAGCACCGAGGTGATGGACAGTGGTTGCAGTGCATATTATATGAGGCTAATGAGCGGGAGCACGTGACCTCCCACTGCCTCCTGCAGCCCACAGCCAGCCCGCCCCAGCCCCCCGACACGCTCCAGAGCTGCCCCCACCCTCCTGTGCAGCATATAATCCGTACATTCGGATTATAAAACGCACCCCCCACTTTCCCCCAAAATTTGGAGGAAAAAAGTGCGTTTTATAATCTGAAAATATGGTATGTAGCAAAATTATACTATTTCATAATGCAATAACAGTGAAGCCTAATAGAAGATCAGGAAGGTGTTGTTTAACTATTTGTTTACTCCAATATTTGGGATGCAGAATAAAAAGCCAACAAAAAAGTTATGCAATTGAAAATGATAATAAAACAAACTTCTACTTATTCCACAAAAAACAACATCCCATTCAGGTCCATCATCTGTATGAGTTAGTGCTTGCTGTAAGTGTTGAGGGATAGTCACGGCAGCACAATTTGGTCATTCCATATCAAGTGAACCAATGAGTATTACCTCTATATTTTTAATTCTTTTGAGACTTTGTTATTTGTTAATAGCATGTCAGACAATGTAAAGTGTGAAAAGAAAACATTTAAAAAAAAAACTGTACATGCTTTCACCAGATATGTCACAAGAGTATCTTCGTTAATATTTTACCCATGTAAATGCAAACGCAAAATTTTAAAATACATTTCCGAAAAATTGGTTTAATTTAAAAATGTCCAAAACTGCACAGGTGTCCACTATGCTCCTCGCCACATCTGTACCAAATTTCAAGTTGGGATCGCAATGGGATCATATTTTAAAATATTTAATTATTATAGCGTCAATGGGTTATTCCATATCAAGTGATCTAAATATGAATTTCTTTTTTACCTGACGTCTTTGGATTTTTTTTATTTTTTTTCTATTTGAAGTACAACTTTAGTTAATTACAAATTTTTTTCTTAATCAGTTAATTTTTTTACAGATTTTGAATGTTTTAAAAAGGTGTGAATTTTGGCCTGGTATGGCTTTACAATTTTTATCTCGGGATGGAAATAGGATAATGAAGCGGGAGAGGCATCATTTTTCTCAGAACAGTAACAGCTTTCATTTGATATGTTACAAGACTATGTTTCTTTATATCAAATTCAAACTATTGACGGGCAATTGTGAAAAAATGCCTGTGAGTTAGTTGTGTGTGTGTGTTACTTGTGTGTGTGTGTTACCTGTGTGTTACTTGTGTGTGTGTGTTACCTGTGTGTTACTTTTGTGTGTGTGTTACCTGTGTGTTACTTGTCTTCTTGGTTATATTTGTACAGAGATTCAACTTGGGACCTATCAAATTTATATATATTTATATTTTATGGTTGTGTGAGTTATTACAACTTATTGAATAAAACATTTATATGCAACAAAAAAAAAACACAAAAAACAAATAACATACCGAATATACTCGTGTATAAGCCGACCCCGTGTATAAGCCGACCCCCCTACTTTTGCCCCCAAAAACAGGGAAAACCTATTGACTCGCGTATAAGCCGAGGGTGGACAATGCAGCAGCTACCGGTACTGAGAAATTTTAAAAATGAAAATAGATACGAATAAAATGTTGAACTTTTATTTTAAATAGAAACAGTAAACTACCAATGCAGCAGACCACCGTCTTGTTATAAAGCCCCCTATCACTGGTATATAGCCCACCATCCCTGTATATAGCAGCCATCACTGGTATATAGTGGCCATAACTAGCATACAGTTGCCGCCATCACTGATATACAGTCCCCAGCAGTGGTATACAAGCCCCTCATCAGTGGTATACAGGCCCCTCATCAATGGTATAAATGCCCAGCAGTGCTATACAGCCCCCAGGAAGGGTATACAGGCCCAGCAGTGGTATACAGGCCCCTCATCAGTGGTATACAGCCCCAGCAGTGGTATACAGCCCCAGCAGTGGTATACAGGCCCCTCATCAGTGGTATACAGCCCCAACAGTGGTATACAGCCTCAACAGTGGTATACAGGCCCCTCAGCAGTGCTATACAGCCCCAAGGACTGGTATACAGGCCCCTCAGCAGTGCTATACAGCCCAAAGACTGGTATACAGGCCCAGAAGTGGTATACAGGCCCCTCAGCAGTGCTATACAGCCCCCAGGACTGGTATACAAACCCAGCACTGGTATACAGCTCCCCTGCTGTCTCACCGCCCCCCATGTATACAGAGGCCCCCCCAGCAGTGATCTAACTCACCCTGGGTCTGCAGGCACCTGGGTCCTCCAGCTGCTCCGTCTGCGTGCCCCGCGGTTTCTAATCCCCGGCGTCCTCCCCGCACTTCCTGTTTGATTGCGATCATGTTACCGCGGGTCACATGATTACATTCAAGCAGGAAAAGCGGGGAGGACGCCGGTATTAGAAGCTGGGGGGCACGCAGACAGAGCAGCTGGAGGACCCGGGTGCAGACCGAGGACCAGGACAGAGGGGGTGAGATGAATCACTGCGGGGGGTCTCTGTATACATAGGGGGGGCAGGGAGACAGCGGGGGAGGCTATACTGTGCAGGGGAGCAGCAATGTACTATGCGCTGCTCCCCATGCATAATTAAAATCGTGTCGGATTACGGACGTTCTGTCTGGCAGGTCTGAGAATATATCCAGATTCTGCTGCATTATCCTCCAAGCCTCCCACCTCTGCTGTATTGTGAGAGTGTCCTATATCTTCATTCCCAACTCATCCTCACCAGATTCCACTTTAGCCGGTGTCAGGGGACCTGAAGAATATACGTCCAGAGTTACATCGGAGTCTCTCCAGGGGTTCAGCAGGTTCACATAGTATATTCATTCTGATTTCCACCTACCAGGTTGATACACCTTGTAATTTACTTCCGTAACCTTTTCCTGGATTTCATAGGGACCTTGCCATTTAGCTAAGAAATTACTTTCAGCACCAACACTAGCACACGATCCCCCTTGTTAAAGGACCTGACTGTTGCCTTTCTATTATACCTACCACATTGAGCTGCCTGGGCATCCTGCAGATGTTTCTTTACAATAGGCATGACAGCTATGATTTAGTCCTGCATACCCAAGATGTGCTCAATTACGCTTTTATGGGGGGTGGGCTCCTACTCCGATGTTTCTTTAGCTATAGCCAGCAGACTCTGGGGATGCCGCCCATACAACAACTTGAGTGGCGAAAACCCTGTCAATGACTGTGAGACTTCATAAATGGCAAATAAATATGAAAGCAACATGTCCCCATCCTTCCCATCCATGGAAACCACCCTTTTCAGCATAGATTTCAGAGTTTTATTGAAACGCTCCGCCAGCCCATTGGTCTGAGGGTGGTACACCGACGTATGCAGCTGTTTAATCTGGAGAAGTTTGCACAGTTCCCTGATGACCATGGACATGAATGGGGTCCCCGGATCCTTAAGATCTCCTTGGGCAACCCTAATCAACATAACACTGCAAACAACTCCCAAGCAATAAGCTTGGCTGAAATATGTCTGAGCGGTACCGCCTCTGGATAGCGTGTTTTGTGTAATTGACTATTACCAATATATGTTGGTGACCCTGGGTGGACTTTACAAATTAACGTACCAGATCCATGGCAATCAGCACGAAAAGTACTCTATCATAGGCAAAGGTACCAATGGACTGCAGAAATGAGTCAAGGGTGCAGTTAGCTTAATTCGGGGCAGAATTCACAAAATCTTTTAACTTCCCCGATGACTCCAGGACAAAAAAACGCTACAAAAGTCAATCCTGTGTTTTTTTACCCCCAGGTGGCCACTCATTAGGCGTTTATGTTCTAACTCTAGGGCCTACCAGTGATACGACTGAGGCATTAGCAGCTGCTCCACTATGCCACCACAGATTTTAACCACCTGATAGAGCACTTCTCGCTTGAGGGCAAAGTGGTGAAAACGTGCCTCAGCACCAGGCGTTTGAGCCACGCCATCAATTACTACCACCCCACTTCGGGCATGTACCAGTGTGGGATCCTGAAGTTGGGCTGTCTCAAAATTATCCAGAGACATCTCTAGCTCCAGGATTGTCTCGACCATTTTGAGCTCTCCTGCCATTACCTCTAGGGGAGACCTGTTGGGATTACACTCTGTTCCTGTATTGGTGATCCCTACGGCAGGTATCCCAGACTCGGAATCTTCGGGTTCAGAGCCCGGACTGCCCATTACCTGGGACAGAGTCCAGAAAAGAGGCAGAACACTACCCAGAGTCATATATTTTTGGGAGTGTTTTCATCACCCCCACTTTATGTTAAACGTCTTCACATGGGTTAGCAATAGTGACCACCTCTGTAGGGGTACTCTCGGAGGTCCCCATGGATACAGAGTACCCCCACTGTATGACCAGTGGGTTTTGTCCCTGCGACCAGAGATGCATGACAAGGGTCACTATGCTTCCAGAGTCCAACAGTGCAGTCACCTTATACCCATTAACATACACTTGACATTAACATTAACAGGCACAGATGAGGTTCATTCCCTATTGCAACAGTGTTTGGGCATACATCAATACCCGGCGGGCATACGCGCAGTCCATTGGCTCAGTGGTTAGTGGACACTGTGCCACCATATGTCCCAGCCCTTGGCATCTCCAGCACCTCATAGTGGGGGTGAGTCTATTCGAGGTGTCCAGTTTAGGGGAAATGGGCTTTCAGCAATCTTTAGTGCGAAGTACATTCTCTGCCAGTACAGAAGAGGAGCCCAGCGCAGGACCATGTTGGTGGTCTTTAGCCATTTGTTTGGTGGATGCAGACTAACGTACTGCGTGTAATGTCCCAGATTAAGTCCTGTGTAGCCACATAATGCTCCACCAAACTCAGTGACTGGTCAAGGGTACCCAAGTCACCTTGTCCTTTCCAGAGTTGAATGGGGACGGGCAGAGTTTGCACAAACCGATCAACCACCACCCTCTCTACCATCTTGGCTGGGCTCAAGGTCTCAAGCTGCAGCCACTTCTTTACCAGGTGCAACAAGTCATATGCCTGAGATCATACAGGTTTACCCTCCTGAAAGAACCACTGGTTTGCCCGCTGAGCCCTTATATATGTGGTAACCCCCATTTGAGCAAGGATCTCGCCTTGTAGCGCCCCATAGTTCCTGGCGTCCTCCAAGCTGAGATCCAGGTAAACTTTCTGAACGTCGTCCACCAGGAACATCAGCCCAGCGGCCAACTCCTGCCACTCGGCGGTCCTTTTAAACAGTGTGAGGTATGCCTCAGGGTCGTTTTTCGTAGTCATCTTGGTCAGCGCTTTCCTAACCCATTCTAGGGCTTCTGATCAGATTATGGGTGCTGCGGTTGCCATTGGTAACGCCTCACAAAAGACAGACGAATGCTGGGCAAACAAGTTGTTGGTCTGCTGCTGCTGTGCATTAGGCTGGGCTAACTGCTTTAAAATCTAAAAATGGATAGACAGGGGCACAATGGGTCTTATCTCCTTAATGCTATAAATGTATGCAGTGCATTAACTGCTCACCTTGGTAAGTTGTGGAAACCCACAACTAGTTTTTGCGCATCAAACAGCTGATGCATGTGATATGGCCGGACTACACTACCAATAAAGCAGCCACAGCCGATGACTAAGGCTGCTTCCACACTGCAGTTTTTTCACTGATCAGTGTCCATCAGATTTGTGTGCCAAAACCAGGAGTGTCTCCAAAACTCAGAACAGGTGTCAGTCTTTCAATTATAGTTTTTCTCTGCAAGTTCCTCTCCTGGTTTCTCTCCGGGTTTTGGCACACAAATCTGATGGACACTGATCAGTGAAAAAACTGCAGTGTGGAAGCAGCCTAAGAAGAATCTGTGACTTCTCTGCATTTAGTGTTCACTACTCACCTGGGCGGTTATCTGTAGGAATCTCCTCTTTACACCGCTCATCACCCCTCACATATGTCTCTGTAGTATTAATATGGGGCAGATCATCATCACCCCTCACATATGTCTCTGTAGTATTAATATGGGGCAGATCTTCATCACCCCTCACATATGTCTCTGTAGTATTAATATGGGGCAGATCATCATCACCCCTCACATATGTCTCTGTAGTATTAATATGGGGCAGATCATCATCACCCCTCACATATGTCTCTGTAGTATTAATATGGGGCAGATCATCATCACCCCTCACATATGTCTCTGTAGTATTAATATGGGGCAGATCATCATCACCCCTCACATATGTCTCTGTAGTATTAATATGGGGCAGATCTTCATCACCCCTCACATATGTCTCTGTAGTATTAATATGGGGCAGATCATCATCACCCCTCACATATGTCTCTGTAGTATTAATATGGGGCAGATCATCATCACCCCTCACATATGTCTCTGTAGTATTAATATGGGGCAGATCATCATCACCCCTCACATATGTCTCTGTAGTATTAATATGGGGCAGATCATCATCACCCCTCACATATGTCTCTGTAGTATTAATATGGGGCAGATCATCATCACCCCTCACATATGTCTCTGTAGTATTAATATGGGGCAGATCTTCACCCTGAAACAAAGATTGTAAAAGTCACAGACAGATGGAGAAGTCCCATCTATGATCAGCTGTAATCTGCCATCTCCACCGTTCTCATTACACAAGTATAAAACATAGAATACTGGAGGATAAAACAAGACTGAGCACAAGACCTTCACAGCCGTCTACACATCATAGGGAGATCTCATCACACCTTCTCTCCATCTACCTGATGATCCGGAGGAACATCGGGATCTTCTTGTTTACAGTCCTGTGGGAGAAGAGGATGGGGACATCTCTCTGGTGTTGTCCTCTTACTGGATAGACCTGGAGGAGACACATACAGGACTGAATTCATTCTTTCCATACAGATCATTATAGGCCGTGTGTATTTAGTCCTGTCTATTACCTGGTGATGTGAGGGGCGGCCGGGGAACCTCCATCATGACTATGTCCTTGTACAGATCTTTGTGTCCTTCTAAATACTCCCACTCCTCCATGGAGAAATAGACGGTGACGTCCTGACACCTTATAGGAACCTGACACATACAATGATACCATTGTCATCTTTCCCCGATCCCTTCATAGCGTTACTGTATAATGTCCCAGCAGCAGCAGCAGCATTCCCAGCAGTGTCACCTCTCCAGTCAGCAGCTCAATCATCTTGTAGGTGAGTTGTAGGATCTTCTGGTCATTGATGTCCTCATGTATCAGGGGGTGAGGTGGAGGCCCCGTGATTGGGCTCAGGGCTCTTCCCTCAGACACAGGGTCCTGACAGCACAGATCACTAGAGCTCTTCACTACTGTGTAATCCTGGTTATGGAGAGACACATTAATAAATCTCCAGTCTCCAGACATTTCCAGAGTCCCACTCTCCAGTTCTGTCATCTGTTATTCTATCAATAGATCAGAATGATGCTGTGGCGCCCCACTACGTAGGTGCCACAGAAGGGGTACTGCACCCAGAAAACCGGTGTAGTACTCCACTGCAATTGGGACAATGGTCGCAAGATGGAGCCCTAGAGGAGACACCCACACACTAGGACAGTAGGTGGGAGGGAACCCTGGGAGGAGATAAATAGTGACCTCTAGGGGGAACCAGAAAGCAGAGCAGCGAGAGCGAGAGGAGTGAGAGCAGCGGAGGAGAGAGGAGAGTGGAGACTCCGGAGAGAGTCGGAGGGCCATCTCGGCTGAGAGGTCCGGAAAAAGGAAAGATCCCAAAAAGAAAGAAAGAGAGGGAAAGAACTCAGAAGCGGAGTTCACTCTAGAAAGGGGAATTGAGTAACAGTAGAGTTTGCCCTGAAAGGAAGGAAACCGGGTACCGGAGCCCGCACCTCTGAGTTCTTTAAGACTCATAGAAAATCCGTGCAACAGGAATATTACAGATACAGCCCTGACTCCCACAGATCCCATTAGAGGGAAGCCAGGACTAGCAAGGAGCTGCAGTCCAGACAGAAGGTTGACCCGGTGGGTACAAGGGAGGCGAAGAAAGTAAGAAGCAGCAGGAGGCCAGATCATCTACAGGAGATCAGGCTTCACACAGGGAACAGAATAAAAGGAAAAAGAAAGGAACGTGAAGGAGGGTTCCATCTTAAGCCAAAATCCTAATTGCAGCCTAAAGCATTCGCCAGAATACCATCTATTGAACTGTTGAACTGTAAGCAAAAAGAAGGAGTTCAAGTAAAGTAACCCGGTGAAGTGAAGCTTTGACTCTGCTGCATTCTTCCAATTTAAACTGTTTTGTTACAGCATTCCTGCCCCGGTGGTCCCGTCCTGCCTGCGGGGATGAATTCCATCAAAGCTGCCATACCACCGACCACCGGAGGACTGGAGCGGCGCTGGTGAGCATCACCAGACTCAGCAGGTGGCGTCACAACAAAGACAACTTGTAAATAATCCCCTGTAAATATACACCAACCCTATTTTAGGTTGACTCCCAGGGCAACGGCCTCGGGATGGCTACCCGTGACTTCCCAGACTGAAAGAAGAGCCCGAGAGCAAGACTGAAAGAAGAGCCCGAGAGCCGAGTACCCCACAGCCCTGGGTGAGCCCGTGGGGCGCGTCATGTGACATTGTCATCACAATCTCTCACCTCTCCAGTAACAAGGAAGAGGATCTCTAGGGTGAGGTGGAAGATCCTCTCCGCCATCTTGTCCCTGTCCAGATCCATCCTTGATGGTCAATCAGGAGAATTCTCTTCTATAGAAGATGTGAGAGGATCCGATATTGTAGAGACCTGAATGGGGGAAGATGAAATGCTCTGTGCTTACAGGACCTGTGATGATGTCACATGGAGGGGAGGAGTCAGGGGTCACATGATCAGCGCCTTAGTGTATGGAGGACTCTGCTGAGGTGGAGGTTATGTGTGGGGTCAGGAGGGATTTACAGTGTGAATGTAGCAGAGCCGAGTGTGTATGAGGTGTACGGAGCGGAGCCGTGTGTGTACGAGGTGTACGGAGCGGAGCCGAGTGTGTACGAGGTGTACGGAGCGGAGCCGAGTGTGTACGAGGTGTACGGAGCGGAGCCGTGTGTGTACGAGGTGTACGGAGCGGAGCCGAGTGTGTACGAGGTGTACGGAGCGGAGCGGAGTGTGTACGAGGTGTACGAAGCAGAGCCGAGTGTGTACGAGGTGTACGGAGCAGAGCCGAGTGTGTACGAGGTGTACGGAGCAGAGCCGAGTGTGTACAAGGTGTACGGAGCAGAGCCGAGTGTGTACGAGGTGTACGGAGCAGAGCCGAGTGTGTACGAGGTGTACGGAGCAGAGCCGAGTGTGTACGAGGTGTACGGAGCAGAGCCGAGTGTGTACGAGGTGTACGGAGCAGAGCCGAGTGTGTACGAGGTGTACGGAGCAGAGCCGAGTGTGTACGAGGTGTACGGAGCAGAGCCGAGTGTGTACGAGGTGTACGGAGCAGAGCCGAGTGTGTACGAGGTGTACGGAGCAGAGCCGAGTGTGTACGAGGTGTACGGAGCAGAGCCGAGTGTATACGAGGTGTACGGAGCAGAGCCGAGTGTGTATGAGGTGTACGGAGCAGAGCCGAGTGTGTATGAGGTGTATGGAGCAGAGCCGAGTGTGTACGAGGTGTACAGAGCAGAGCCGAGTGTGTACGAGGTGTACGGAGAGCCGAGTGTGTACGAGGTGTACGGAGCAGAGCCGAGTGTGTACAAGGTTTGCGGAGCCGAGTGTGTACGAGGTTTACGGAGCCGAGTGTGTACGAGGTTTACGGAGCGGAGCCGCGTGTGTACGAGGTGTACGGAGCGGAGCCGAGTGTGTACGAGGTGTACGGAGCGGAGCCGAGTGTGTACGAGGTGTACGGAGCGGAGCCGAGTGTGTACGAGGTGTACGGAGCGGAGCCGAGTGTGTACGAGGTGTACGGAGCGGAGCCGAGTGTGTACGAGGTGTACGGAGCGGAGCCGAGTGTGTACGAGGTGTACGGAACGGAGCCGAGTGTGTACGAGGTGTACGGAGCGGAGCCGAGTGTGTACGAGGTGTACGGAGCGGAGCCGAGTGTGTACGAGGTGTACGGAGCAGAGCCGAGTGTGTACGAGGTGTACGGAGCAGAGCTGTGTGTGTACGAGGTGTACGGAGCAGAGCCGAGTGTGTACGAGGTGTACGGAGCAGAGCCGAGTGTGTACGAGGTGTACGGAGCAGAGCCGGGTGTGTACGAGGTGTACGGAGCAGAGCCGAGTGTGTACCAGGTGTACGGAGCAGAGCCGAGTGTGTACGAGGTGTACGGAGCAGAGCCGAGTGTGTACGAGGTGTACGGAGCTTAGCCGGGGCGTACGAGGTGTACGGAGTCGTGTGTGACGTGGTATGCGAAGGAGGAGGAAGGGACACGCGGCTGATGAACAATCCAACAAGTTTTATTGAGGCAGAGAGCATAGAACATCAAGTACGTCTATTGTTCTTTAGAGTCCACAATGAGTCCTCAAAGTCCGGGAGTGCCACCCGGCAATCTGACGCCAGAGAACCTGTAGAAGTAATCCTTGGAAGAAGTCAATGGATCCAACAGATAAGGGACACAACCCATTCCCATGGGACAGCTTCCATAAATCTACACACGGGTGAAGCGATGGCTGGGAGGACCACCGCGGTGCAGAATAATGTACGATACACAAGATGGGAGTGCAAACCACAAGGGTGAATTTATTAACAGGCGGGGAAAGATGTGAAGAAGGCAGGTTCAAGCAGGGGTAAACAGTGGCAAAAACGAGATTTAACAAACTGTTCGTTTTCTCTAGTTGGTCCGCTCAATAGCACGGTTCTCCAACTATCACAAGTTAAGAGCACACAGGTAAATTCACAACAAGGTACAATGCTACTCTACGTATAACCTTTCTGGCCTCCTACACAGGCCACACGGCTGCCGTGTTCTATCTACTGAAGCCTATTCTAAACCCTGAAAGGTGCACAATATTTAACTCACAGTGATGCAGGGATTTGGATGCAGTCCTGGGGGCCCCCAACAACAGCAGTCTTATCCGAAGGTGCACACGGCTCCTGTCTCGAGTCGATGGGCTGCAAATCTTCTCCTTGCTTCAGATTCTCACGGAATCCCGGGCTTGTCTGTGTCCCACTTTCATTTCACACGAACACTGCAGTGCTTTCCAAACTACACAGAAAGTCTGTTCCTCTCTACACATAAACGGGCTGTTCCAAAAAAACACACTCTCCGAAGGGGGGAAAACAGGACATACCATCATCCCACAGCTGGGGGGGTTTCTGTCTCTTAAAGTGGCAGCGTGTTTCTTACGGTCCCACACAGGCAGGGACTTCTTAAAGTGGCAACGCTTCTCTTACTGTCCATAGCAGTAGCCCCCCAATATGCCTCCCTACTTAATGATGGTCGTCCTCGGCCATCACAACATCAGGTCCACAGTGTAATGACGGGCCGTTCAATGTGAACACAGCACCTGTGGAGGAGACAACAATGGCAATACAGCAGACTGAGTACATTGTTCAACATATCGGATTGGTGGAACCCCTGCAGTAGACCTCTGAGACCTTCTAAGATCTTGACTATCAGGCCAGGCCTGGCTAGCTCCCGGAGGAACACTTGCTGCAGGAGCCACAGTGGAATCTTGGCTGGGCTCTTCTTCACGTGGCGGTAGGGGCTCATCCATGGGCTCCCCGCTTCTGGAAGGCTGAGGGTCCCCCACTGTGTTGGGGACTGTCCCCCAGTCATCGTCGACTTCACACACAGGTGACGTGAGTTCAGGGAGCGAGGTAGAGAATGTAGGAGATATTGGCGTAGGAGAAGCTTCGGACCGACATGGCCGCAGCATATTTCTGTGTAGTACTCTAGGGCCGGACGCCCCATTCTCAACTTGCACCTTGTAGACTGGGCCATCAGCATATACCCGTCCAATTACTCTGTAGGGTTGTACTTCCCATCTCTCACTCAGTTTGCCCTTGGGGCGCTTCTCTCTGACTAGCACTCGATCTCCAGGTTGCAGCGGTATTTCCTGAATTGGTTTAGGGCTCGTATGTTCTTTCTTCTGTAGCTGTTGACCGGCCAACCGATGGATCGTTTGTAGTCGTTGTCGATGTTCTTTCACCCACGACGTGACAGTTCGTTCCATGAAATCCTCTGGCTGCTCCAAATTCAGCTCGATGATGTCTCGCCCAGCTCTTCCAAAGAGCAACAGATATGGGGTGTAACCCGTAGTGGAGTGAACTCGGTTATTGTAGGCCCAGACCAATTCTGCCAGGTAATCCGGCCAACATGCTTTCTTATCCTCCTCCAATGTCCGCAGCATCTGAAGTAGGGTTCGGTTGAAGCGTTCACATGCTCCATTGCCTTGGGGTGGTAAGGTGTGGTCCGAGATCGCTCAATGCCATACATACGATATAGTTCCTCCATCACCTTGCCTTGGAAACATGCCCCTTGATCGGAGTGGATTCGCTTCGGGCATCCATACACCCGGATAAAGTCTTGGCAGATAGCCCGTGCCGCCGACTCTGCAGTCTGATCTCTAGTCGGGGTGACTACAGCGAACTTGGAGAAATGGTCAGTCATAACCAAACAGTATTGTAGTCCCCGAGCTGAGTGTCCCACGAGGAGATAATCAATCATCAAGATTTCTAGCGGTTCCTTGGTCTGTATGGTCTGAACGGGTGCCCTCTGTTCGGTGCTTTTAATGAGGTCGCATACTCGACATCGCCGGCAAACCTCTTCTACCACAGACTCCAACCGGGGGCAGTACACGTACTGCTGTAACCATTGGTAGGTCTTTGCAGGTCCGAAGTGAGCGCCAAACTCGTGTGCTTCTTTAGCTACCTCTTGAGCCATTTTTCCGGGGATGACCACCTGCCATCTTGCTTCTATTTCTTTTGGCTGTTGTCTCTTACGATATAACACTGATTCTCGAACTTCTAGTCTATCCCACTGGTGTAAGACGCTCTTCATCTCGGCGTCCAGGTTAGCCCTTTCTTGCTTGTCGGGCTTCTGCTTCTCAGCTACCCAGTGTTTCATCTGTTGTAGCCCTTCGTCTGCAGCTTGAGCACGTCCCCATTCTTCATTGGTTCTTCCCAGGGACTGGGGCAGTGTGCAAGCCTCCCTACTTAATTGTGACGCAACCACTGGGGGCCCAAACTTGCTAAAGTCTGGCGTCTCTTCCTCCTCTAGTTGTTCATCGAGATCCCCCACTGGGATCTCCACCGTCACTCTCGACAGTCCATCCGCATTTGCGTTTTCGGTAGCGGGACGATAACAGATGGTAAAGTCGAACTTTGCAAGGCGAGCCACCCACCGTTGTTCCAAGGCTCCCAATTTAGTATTCTCAAGGTGGGCCAGAGGATTATTGTCTGTTCGGACCTGGATCTTGGTCCCTGTCAGGAAGCCAGCAAATTTCTCTGTCATGGCCCACACTAGGGCCAGGAGCTCTAGTCGAAAGGAGCTATAATTGTGGGGGTTTCTTTCATTGTCCCGCAGGGACCTACTGGCGTAGCCGATGACTCTTTCATGTCCGTTCTGTATCTGAGACAATACTGCACCGAGTCCATGAAGGCTACCATCCGTGTACAGCAGGAATGGTCGGTCGAAGTCCGCATAGGCTAGGATCGGGGCTGAAGTAAGGGCATTCTTCATAGCCTGAAAAGCCTCCTCTTGTCTCTGAGCCCAAGGGATGCCCTGGTTCTTTGACACTCCGGCGGTCCCCCTCAGCAGCTCATTTAAAGGACCCGCCACCTTTGCAAAGTCTTTGACGAACCGGCGGTAATACCCGGCGAGTCCAAGAAATGCCTTGAGTTCTCTCACCGTTTGAGGGACTGGCCACTTCAGGATGGCCGCCACCTTTTCTGCAGAGGGCAGGACTCCATCTTGTGAAACTGTGTGGCCCAGATACTCGATCTCTCTCTTGAAGAGGTGGCATTTTTTTCGGCTTCACCTTAAGGTTATGAGCCTGCAGTCTTCCGTGTACCTGTCCAAGCCGGTCAAGGTGTTCTTTGAACGAGGCCGAAAACACGATGATGTCATCCAGATAGATCAGGGTAGCTTCGAAATTTAAGTCCCCCAAGCACTTTTCCATCAGCCGTTGGAACGTGCCCGGAGCATTGGAGAGTCCGAAAGGCATCCGGTTAAATTCAAACAATCCCATCGGGAGAATGAACGCGGTCTTTGCTTTGTCTTTTTCCGCCACAGGTACTTGCCAGTACCCGCTTGCTAAATCCAAGGTGGAGAAGTACTTGGCCTTCCCCAATGCCGTCAAGGATTCTTCGATTCGTGGTAATGGGTACGAGTCGCGAACGGTACAGGCGTTGAGTTTTCTGTAGTCTACACAGAACCGGATGGTCCCATCCTTTTTCTTGACGAGCACCACCGGAGCCGCCCAAGGGCTCTGACTGCCCTGTACTACTCCCGCATCCAGCATTTGCTTCAGTAAAGTCTTCACCTCTTGGTACATCTTGGGAGGGATCTGTCGGTACCGTTCTCGAATCGGACGAGCTTCCCCGGTCGGTATCTCATGCATGATAGCTTCAGTGCAGCCGAAATCTTCAGCGTGGCGAGCGAATGCAGCCTGGTTCTTCCACAACATAGCTTCTACTGCTTGCACACGCTCGGGGCCCAGCGATTTCACATCCACTTCCATCTGATCGAGGATGACCTTTCCACTCCACTCTGGGGAGGGCATCTCTTCAGCCCTTGCAGAGACTGCTAGGGTCCACCCCGTACCTTCTATCGGCGATAGGGATATATCTTTTTGGCTCACCACTTCACCTTTATGTAAGTATACCAGGGCCAGATCTGTCCCTCGGGGCAAGGTGACCTCACTGGGGCCCACATTCAAGGCTCTGATAGGGACACGTCCTTGTTGGACCACAGCTACCGTACGAGCTATCATAACTTCTTGGTCCACTCTTCCGGTTGCTACAGGCTGCACAATCACTTCTACCCCATCGAGATTGCGATAGGTTCCCACTGGGAGGTGTAATATACTTTCTCGTCCGGGAGGCAGGATTATGGGCACCTTCCCAGGAGCCCTGATGACCCCTACCGTCTGGTGAGATGGCACACTCTTCTGCGTCCCACAGACACGAATCAGTCGCTGAAGTGCTTCTTGCGTAGGCTTATGCGTAGTAGCCTGCTTCCAGTATCCGGGTCCCCGTTTGGTGAACATAATCTGATCTAATTCACGTAGGACATTCATCCCCAGTATTACAGGTACATCTCCTTTGACGGGCTCGGGGACTAGTAAGATCCCTTTTCTCCCCACTTCTTGCCCACAGATACGAACATTCATCCACACAACCCCTGTGACCGGGATCGGTTGCTGATTAGCGGCAATCACCCGGATCAATGTCTCTTTCTCTGGCCTGGCCAGTGCCTGGAAATGTTGATTGAAGTATGCTTCTGGCATCGTCGTCACTTGTGACCCGGTATCTATCAAGCAATCCACCGGGACACCCTCGAATTCAGCACGTATGATGGGACACCCAGCGATCAGATGTTCGTCATGATACGGAGCGGCCTCCCTTCTCGCCTCCCCCGCAGAGTGCCGCACTACTGCGGGGGTTGGTAGTTTAACGGAGGCTTCTGTTGGCCTTGAGTGCTATTCCGGCACCCTCTGGCAATATGCCCCCGACCTCCACATCGCCAGCACTGGATGTCTTCTCTTCGCTGAGGAATACCTTGTGCCTCTGGTGGCTGCTGAGAGGAAGCCTGCACCCTCCAGTTTCCTATTGGTCGCGTCGGCGAATTATTGCGTGCGTACGATGGACCAGGTTGAAAGGAGGATGGTGCAGCTGGGTAGGGGGGTGCAACAGACAGATCCCTCATTCTTTGCTCCATCTGGGTCAGCTTCTCCTGTACATTGAGAACGGATTTCTGTAAATCCTGCACCACCTGGACCAGCACCTCTTGGCGGTTTGGGTCCACGCTGGACTTGGCGGCTTGGATGCGCACCACCCCAGAAGCGTAGCTTTCTTCTTTACTTCGGGCTACTGTTTCTGCCAGGATTTGACGAAATGTAAGAGCCGGGTTCGCTCGGACCCGTTCTGACAGGGCTCGCCTCAAGGATATGCTGTGTAATCCTAGAATAAACTGCTCCCGGAGTATCCGGTCTGTGGAGCCTATGCCGCCGAGTTCAGCTGCCTCCTTTTTCTGCACCTCTGCTAACACTTCTTGTAGTGCTGTGGCATACTGAGAGATCCCTTCTTCTTCCCGCTGCAGCCTCGAAAAAAATTTGGCGCGAAGATGCCCCGCACTAGCAGTCTCGCCATAGATTTCTTCCAGGAATCCAACTAACTCTTTCAGGGTACTACGGGTGGGTTCTGGTTGTAGACAGACGTTTCTACGGGCTTCTCCCTCTAGGGCAGTCAAAGCGATGTCCACTTCAAGCTCTGGGCCGATGTTATAAACCTTCAGGGTGCTCTGCAGTCGGGACACCCAGTCACACAGTGCCATGTTATTGCCGTCAAACTTTGGGAGTACACTAAATATAGTGCCCATTGGGAGTGTCCTTGCAGGGGTTCCACCATTGCCCACATTACCCCCGTTAATATTAGCATTCCCGCCGTTGCTGTCTGCTGCCTCCATCTTGGTGACCGTACCCTGCTCGCAGCGCCACTTGAAGCGATGGCTGGGAGGACCACCGCGGTGCAGAATAATGTACGATACACAAGATGGGAGTGCAAACCACAAGGGTGAATTTATTAACAGGCGGGGAAAGATGTGAAGAAGGCAGGTTCAAGCAGGGGTAAACAGTGGCAAAAACGAGATTTAACAAACTGTTCGTTTTCTCTAGTTGGTCCGCTCAATAGCACGGTTCTCCAACTATCACAAGTTAAGAGCACACAGGTAAATTCACAACAAGGTACAATGCTACTCTACGTATAACCTTTCTGGCCTCCTACACAGGCCACACGGCTGCCGTGTTCTATCTACTGAAGCCTATTCTAAACCCTGAAAGGTGCACAATATTTAACTCACAGTGATGCAGGGATTTGGATGCAGTCCTGGGGGCCCCCAACAACAGCAGTCTTATCCGAAGGTGCACACGGCTCCTGTCTCGAGTCGATGGGCTGCAAATCTTCTCCTTGCTTCAGATTCTCACTGGATCTCGGGCTTGTCTGTGTCCTACTTTTTCTCTTCGCCTCATTGGGGGACACAGGACCGTGGGTGTTATGCTGCTGTCCACTAGGAGGTGACACTAAGTATACTTCTGAAACAAGAAAACAGTGTGGCTCCTCCCCTGCAGTATATACACCCTGGCTGACCTCAGCTTCACCAGTTTTAGCTTAGTGTCTCATTAGGAGGTAGATGCGGTCCACGGACCTCAATACTACAACATATTAGGTTAGATTTTTATTTTTATTTTTTCGTCTACCACAAAGGATTATATGGGGCGACGGTATCTTCGCATACCGATTTCCCCAGAACCAACAACGGACGGGAACGCGGAGTGTCACCTCCACGTACCCCCTTCTGCCACGTGGGATAGGGAACAGGGCGACGGTTCCTTTGCGTTCCGATCTCCCTGTCCTCCCCAGACCGGCGTTTTCTTTGGAAATTCTTGTCCTCCGTCTATCAGAGCAAGGACAACCAGTGGAGGGAATCTCCCCTACAGAAGGAGTTTTTACCTTGAGATGCACCCTCCAAGGAGATGGACGCCAGGTCACAGTCACCTCCTCATATTCTTCGTGGATTATGAGTCGAGCCGCCAGCATGCCCTCCCCATTCCCCTGCCGGGGCACCTGGGTTGAGGAGCCGTCACAAGGTACACAGGGCTCCTTCCGGACCCTGCATCTTCATTTATCCTGATGTCTATACTTTTTTGTTCTTGATGTGCCCCCCCCGTCGCCCCTGAGGCTACTGCTACTCCGTCCATGTCGCCCTCCATATCCCGGATCTGTGTCCGGTCTTCCGCGCCAATGCGCGCTGCTTGTCGGCCGCAAGCTTCTACTTTAGCCCCCGGCTTGCGGCCTTCATACTAGTAACGCCCACCGCCCGCCTCCGTCGCCGCCTCCGTCGCTGCCCTCTTTGACGTCACTCGGCCGGGTGAATCTCCCGGCCGCATCATAGGAGGCGGGACCCGGCGGCTCTCTGGCGCTTCTCGCTCATCGCGAGATTACCTGCGCGCCATTTCCCGGCATCGCGGTGCATCATAGGAGGCGGGATCCCGCGGCTCCCTGGCGCTTCTCGCTCATCGCGAGATTACCTGCGCGCCATTTTCCTCACATCGCTGGGCTGCTCCCGCCATCTCTGCACGTGGGACGCTTCAGGGGGACACCGGACCTGGCTGGCGGTCCATTAGGAGGGTAAGAGGCACAGCAAGCCTGCTGTGCCATTCTCATCTGTGGCATTTTCCCAGCAGTTCTGCACCCTGCCTGTATTTCTTGTATTAGTGCCCCCAGTGACATATTGAGACGATGCAGAGCTCCAAAGGTAACAGGAAGGGCCCTAAGCTGGCGACCTTCTACTCCTTCTGCACCACCTGCAAAACACAGCTGCCCAGCGGTCATTCAACCCCTCTTTGCCAGGCCTGTGAATTATCTAGTACGGAGCCTGTGGTTGCAGCCTCCTCAGCCCCTGAGACCTCTTCTGTGCCCGCTGCCCCGGCTGCGGCCGGTAGCCCTCACGCCACCCCAGAATGGGCAGCGTTCCTAACACAGTCCTTGACTCAGTCCATGTCTCAGTCCATGGAAAGGCTGACCTCGACCCTTCTTCAGGTTCTGCAGGCCCGACCCTCTCCAGGCCCCTCAGAGCCCCTCGAGCCAGAGCCGGTCAATACAGAGGTTCACGAATCTAGTACCAGGGACCCAGAAGGGGAGTCTTCTCCTGCTCATCAGGCTCCTACTCGTAAGAGAGCACACAGGAATCCCCCTCCTTCCTCTTCGGGAAGTTCTCAGGGTTCCCCATCCCGGGGACAGGAAACCGGCTCCCCGTCTCTCCATGCCCCTTATGATTCGGACTCAGATCAGGACCTGTCCCTTGACTTGGACAACCCTGATACCCAGGCTATGATTCAGGACCTGATCTCAGCGGTTAACCAGACGCTGAATGTTACTAGCGATACGGCAGACACCCCAGAGTCCGTGATATCTTTTAAGCGAGCAAAGCGCCCGCACAAGTGTTTCTCTGATCATCATGAGTTCAAGGAACTGGTGAACAAACACAGGACTCGTCCTGACAAGCGCTTTGGCAACAGAAAGAGCATGGATTCTCGTTACCCTTTTCCCCCCGCCGTCAGTAAAGACTGGGCAGACTCCCCTCAGGTCGATCCTCCAGTCTCTAGGCTGGCCACGCGCACTCTCCTTTCCCTTCCAGATGGGTCGTCTATTAAGGACCCCACTGACCGCCAGGTCGAGCAATTGGCTCGCTCGATTTTTGAGGCTTCCGGTTCAGCTTTAGCTCCGTCCTTTGCCTCAGTGTGGGTGGCCAAAGCAGTTGTTTCCTGGGCAAGCTCTCTTCGTAATACATCACAGTCCCCAGAAGGCTCCAACATGGCTAACCAAATTTCCATCGCAGCGGAATATATGCTTCACGCAGCACTCGACGCCGCTGGCTGTTCGGCCGTTGCGGCAGCTAATGCTATTACCATCCGCAGAGCACTCTGGCTCCGCGAATGGAAAGCAGACTCTGCTTCCAAAAAGTCTCTAACAAGTCTACCATATCTCAGCGGACGCCTCTTCGGGGAAAAGCTGGACAAGCTAATCTCAGATGCCACGGGAGGGAAGAGCACGTCCCTCCCACAACACAAGCCAAAACGGCCTCCCTTTAGACGCCAACAGACTCGGTTTCGATCCTTTCGCAACTCTTTTGGATGGTCGGTCTCCCGCCCCTCTCAGGCCACGAACAGATCCCCTCGGAGAGACAGGAACTTTCAGCCCCCACAAAGGTCTACGACTGCCTGGCAGACTCGCTCTAGGCAGCCAAGATCCAAGGGACCCCGTCCTCAAAGATTTCCTTCCTCCTGACTCTTTCTCCCTTCCGGAAGATCCCTCCCGAGTAGGCGGCCGTCTCTCTCTTTTTCGGGACAACTGGCTCGCTGTCGTAGACGACAACTGGGTCAGGGAGGTGATTTCTTCCGGTTATTCCATAGAGTTCCGATCACGTCCGGCCGATCGTTTTTTCCCGTCTTCTCTTCCAAAATCCCCAGCGAAGGCTCGCGCTTTTCTCACGGCCGTCGACTCTCTCCGGCTGGCAGGGGTCATTGTCCCAGTTCCTCAATCAGAGCGATACACAGGGTTCTATTCAAACCTGTTTGTGGTACCCAAGAAGGACGGGTCAGTTCGGCCAATTCTAGACCTCAAGCTCCTCAACAGGTCCATCAAACTGCGTCACTTTCGCATGGAGTCGTTGAGATCCATCATAGTATCGATGGACCAAGGGGAATTTCTCGCATCGATCGACATCAAAGATGCGTATCTCCACATTCCCATTTGCCACGTTCATCAGAGATTCCTACGCTTCGCAATAGGTCAAGACCACTTTCAATTCGTGGCTTTACCGTTCGGACTCGCGACGGCCCCCAGGGTGTTTACGAAAATCATGGCCGCGGTCATGAAAGTGTTACACTCCAGGGGAGTCATGGTGTTACCTTATCTAGACGACCTTCTTATCAAGGCACCATCTTTCACAGACTGCGAGGAGAGTGTTCAGATCACCATAGACACCCTCGTACGTCTAGGCTGGCTGTTAAATCTACCAAAATCCTCTCCGGTCCCGAGCCAGACCATCACCTTTCTAGGCATGGTGTTCGATACCCGCCGCGGCTTAATACTTCTTCCGCGACAGAAAGCCGTGTCTCTACGTCAGTGCGTCAGGACCCTGCTTCGTCCAACACCACACTCCCTTCGTTTCGGAATGAAGGTTTTGGGAATGATGGTGGCGGTTATGGAGGCGGTCCCGTTTGCTCAGTTGCATCTCAGACCTCTGCAACTAGCTCTCCTATCTTGCTGGGACAGGAACCCTGCCACCCTGGATCGCACCTTGCGACTGTCTCCGCCGGTGAGGCAGTCTCTTCTCTGGTGGCTCCGGCCTCTCTCTCTCCGGACAGGGAAGTCGTTCCTACCAGTGAACTGGGACGTCCTTACAACCGATGCCAGTCTGATGGGTTGGGGGGCGATTCATCGTCATCACACAACTCAAGGCAGATGGACCAGTCAGGAGGCCTCGCTTCCCATCAACTTACTGGAGATCCGTGCCATTTCTCTAGCCCTGCGGGACTTTCATCATCTGCTGGCGGGACGTCACATACGAGTCCAGTCCGACAATGCCACGGCGGTGGCATATGTCAACCACCAGGGCGGCACGCGCAGCACAAGAGCAATGTCCGAGGTTCGTCCAATTCTCCAGTGGGCGGAATCCACGAGATCGGTGATCTCAGCGGTCCACATACCCGGGGTGGACAATTGGGCGGCGGACTTTCTAAGCCGCCAAGGCATCGCCTCAGGGGAATGGAGTTTGCATCCCGAGGTCTTCCACCAGATATGCCTCAGGTGGGGGACTCCGGAGGTGGACCTGATGGCTTCGCGGCTAAACAACAAAGTTCCCTCGTTCATGGCCAGATGCCACGACCCTCGGGCGCTGGGAGCAGACGCTCTAGTTCTGTCCTGGTCTCAGTTCCGACTCTGCTACATCTTCCCACCCCTGCCGCTGATTCCCAGAGTGGTAAAGAAGATCAAGGCGGAAGGTGTGTCGGTGATCCTCATCGCTCCGGATTGGCCACGTCGCGCCTGGTACGCCGATCTGGTGCGTCTGATCGGCGACTCCCCCTGGCACCTGCCCGATCGTCCAGACCTGCTCTCACAAGGCCCTCTCCTCCACCAGAGATCATCGGCCCTGAGTTTAACGGCGTGGCCGTTGAAACCTGGGTTCTAACCCAGGCCGGTTTGTCTCCAGAGGTTATTGCAACTATGCTAAGAGCGCGGAAACCTTCTTCGGCCCGCATTTACCATCGCACATGGAAAGCTTTTTTCTCTTGGTGTAATTCTCAGGGCCGACCGCCCCTACAGTTCTCTCTGCCGGCCATTCTGGGTTTTCTTCAGACCGGTCTTGACTCAGGTCTTTCTTTGGCTTCTTTGAAGGGACAAATTTCTGCCTTGTCCGTACTTTTCCAGCGCAAGCTAGCTAACAGATCGCAGGTCAGGACTTTTCTACAGGGAGTCGCCCGACTCGTCCCTCCTTACAAGAGACCCCTGGATACATGGGATCTAAATTTAGTCCTGGACGTTCTGCAGAGGTCTCCCTTTGAACCTCTCAGAGAGGTTCCTCTCCGTATTTTGTCCCAGAAGGTAGTGTTTCTGGTTGCGATCACCTCTATACGTCGTGTATCGGAACTAGCGGCTCTGTCTTGCAAGCCTCCTTTTCTGTCCTTCCACCAGGACAGGGTTGTCTTGCGTCCGGTTCCGTCTTTTCTGCCGAAGGTGGTGTCCCCTTTTCATCTGAATGAGGACATAATTCTGCCTTCCTTTTGTCCGGCGCCGACTCATCGAGTGGAAAGGGCCTTGCATTCACTGGACTTGGTTCGGGCTCTTCGCCTTTACATTTCCCGAACAGCGGCTTTTCGGAGGGCAGACGCTCTGTTTGTTCTTCCGGAAGGTCCTCGTAAAGGTCTGCCTGCTTCCAAGGCTACTCTTGCCAGATGGATCAGGACTACGATCATCGAAGCCTACCAAATCAGGGGCCAGTCCGTGCCGACGGGGCTTCGGGCACACTCTACCCGGGCGGTAGGGGCCTCGTGGGCCATTCGGCACCAAGCTTCTGCCGAACAAGTGTGCAAGGCTGCCACATGGTCAAGTCTGCACACATTCGCTAAACATTATAATGTTCATGTCCAGTCCTCGGCGGAGGCCAGTCTGGGCAGACGTGTTCTGCAGGCGGCGGTTGCCCACCTGTAGATTGGCAGGATGTGTATAATTTCCCACCCAGGGACTGCTTTTGGACGTCCCACGGTCCTGTGTCCCCCAATGAGGCGAAGGAGAAAAGGAGAATTTTGTGTACTCACCGTAAATTCCTTTTCTCTTAGCCTCTCATTGGGGGACACAGCACCCGCCCTGTTGCCTATTGGCTTTTTTCTTGTTCTTTCAGTTCTGATTGTCTCAATTTTGTTATACACAGTTTAGTTCACTGAAGTGTATTTGCATATATATATATGTCTGCTAGCGCTTCTCCTACTGCTTTATTCACAAACTGGTGAAGCTGAGGTCAGCCAGGGTGTATATACTGCAGGGGAGGAGCCACACTGTTTTCTTGTTTCAGAAGTATACTTAGTGTCACCTCCTAGTGGACAGCAGCATAACACCCACGGTCCTGTGTCCCCCAATGAGAGGCTAAGAGAAAAGGAATTTACGGTGAGTACACAAAATTCTCCTTTTCATTTCACACGAACACTGCAGTGCTTTCCAAACTACACAGAAAGTCTGTTCCTCTCTACACATAAACGGGCTGTTCCAAAAAAACACACTCTCCGAAGGGGGGAAAACAGGACATACCATCATCCCACAGCTGGGGGGGTTTCTGTCTCTTAAAGTGGCAGCGTGTTTCTTACGGTCCCACACAGGCAGGGACTTCTTAAAGTGGCAACGCTTCTCTTACTGTCCATAGCAGTAGCCCCCCAATACGGGCGCCAGGGTTTTGCCACAGCTTCAGACCTTCCACACCTGACTGGACCAACTCATGAGTCTATTGTTCTATATCTTGGGATCTGCCCATTGAGGGGGAAGGGTTCACACCCACTTTTGATCATGTGGCGTGAAACTCGGACAACTAAAATGCGAGTAAAATTCACATTGCAGTCGGACCGATGTTATTCAATGTCCGAGATTACATTTCCGAGTGTCGGACGTTTTTTTCTCATCCGCTTCATGAACAGCAAAGCAGTCGCAACATGCTGCGACAGTATGCGATTCACAGCCGAGACTCGCCAATGTAAGTCTATGGGTCCGACAAAAATCACGGACCGCAGTCGGACTGCACACGGATCATCTGAGAGGCATCCAATTTTTTCACTGATACATTATCATTCTGTAGCTCAGAACACTGGAAAATGTTCCTGTAAATGATTATACAGTAAATAGCTGCTGAGAAAAAAACGGGCTGCACACGGACAGCACACGGAAGCCACACTGACCGAAAATCGGACAACATTCGTATGACTCGGATACGTCAATCGGACCGTTTTTTCACTTGCCACTGTGTTTCCAGCCTAAGTGGAGAAGTTTCCAAAAACTACAGGCTTGTATTGGATGAGTCCCATGCTGAGAAGAACAAAGACAGAATCCCCCACTAGATGTTGACTTAGGCCAGGAACACAGGGCAGGGGAAGGGACACACTGTTAAGGTGCAGTCACACATAACGATCGCTCCAACGATCCCGACAGCGATAACGACCTGCCGGGATCGCTGGAGTGTCGTTACCTGATCGCTGGGGAGCTGTCAAACAGGCAGATCTCCCCAGCGATCAGGCCCTGGGAGCCACCTCCCACATCGCTCCCTGCTTAGCGCTGTCTTGGCAGAGCAGGGAGAACGCTGGTAACTATGATAAACAGCGCGGTATCCGGGCAGCGCACGCTGCTTGGATACCCGCTGTTTATCATAGTTACCTGTGTTCTCCCTGCTTACAGGCAGTGCTAAGCAGGGAGAACGCTGGTAACCATGGTAAATGCCGGGTATCTAGGCAGCGCGCGCTGCCTAGATACCCGGTGTTTACCATAGTAACCAGCCCTGTGAAGTCACAGATCGCTGGTTTCTCGCTGTCACACGCAGCGATGCGTGCTGACCAGCGGGAAACCAACGATCAAACAATGATCCAGAGCACTTTGCAGCGATCAGCGACCTCACAGCAGGGGCCTGATCGCTGCAAAGTGTCACACATAACGACATCGCTGGAGAGATCGTTGTAACGTCACAGTTACAACGATCTCTCTAACGATATCGTTATGTGTGACTGGGGCTTTACACAGGTTACATTACAGTACATTAAATTGTGTTAAAGTGCACAATAATACAACCCTTTTCCCCCTCAATTTGCGTATGGACTAGTGACCTCTACTGCTTACTTGTCAAGTCCACGTAGTCATGGTGCAGCGACAAATTGACATTATAGCTCTCCCACATCATTTCCTAGGAGTCCATTACCCCAATCACACATTGCCTGACCCCAAAGCCAAAGTTTGGATCCACAGTGGCTTTGGGAATAGTCCTCCATTTGCCACCAGCCCATTCAATTACAATCCCAGGTCCTCTCTGGAGTGCCTCAGGCTGAACCACTCGGGGATCAGCGAGCATGAGGAAAGCCCGAGTCACAAAATCCAATAACTCTCTGTCCATCCAGCACAACCTCCTGCAAGTGCTTACCCTGATGAGCGGAAGTCATCGTAGCTGCGGGCTATACCCCAAAAAACCCCTAATGGTTTACCATGTGTGGGTGAGTCACTAGGCTAGTCCTCACATAGTGGTGACACCTCTTCCTCCATGGTACTTGGTTGTAAATAATTAATAATCTGGTTTGGTGCAGGATGATTCCTCATTTGACCAGCTGGGCAGGTGGCTTGCAGATGCCGAGGCTGCCCACATCGATAACATCTGTGCTGTATCTCACTCCTTCCAATTTTATATTCTGGAGCTAGGGGTGAGGGAAACTGGAGGCCGGCACCCACCTGAAGGTGCTTGAGGTGGTTGTTGGACTTGAAAATAACCCCTCCATTGGATAGCTGGGCATGAGGCCTAGTGATGCCTGGGATGCCCAAAGCCAGAACACCTCCGTTCTGCTACTGTCTCTCCTCGTCACAGTCCCGAATATGAGGGAGGAGCAACTGGAAGTGCATTCCCACTGGAATCAGCATGGTGGTGGCTTAGGAGGACGATGAACAATGAGGATAGAAGGACAAGGAGCCACCGGTGTTGGGGAGCTGATAGTTCCCTCTCCATCCTCCAGCAAATACCTACACTAAGGCTTGATGGTGTAAACCTGATCAGCAGCTTGTTCCACTGTCACTGGTTTCCTCTCACGCACCCATTCCCGGATCTCAGAGGGGCACTTTGCGTAAAACTGCTCTATTAGGATGATCTGGAGGAAAGTCTCCCAAGTTAAGGCCTCCTCTCCCTTCAGTCAGCGATGGCATACTTGTTTGAGTCTGTGGGCATACATCCTGAAAGACACTTCCACATCTGGGATTACGGCATAATGTTCTAGAATGGTCTCTTTTATCTCACCCTACTCAAAGTTCCACTGAGGGTCCTTACTCGCTCCCTTTCCGGGATTTCCATTAATTGGCATTGATGCTCGAAGTCCTGAAAGAAGGCCTCAATGTCGCTTGCAGCCTCAATGTCGCTTAAAGTCCTTGGGACACTCGGGAAAATTCTCTCATGGTGTGTGCTGTGGTTAGTCTGGAGCTTTTAGCTTCTTCCACAGCAAGCTGCCTCTCCAGCAATGCCCTCTCCTTAGCTCCGCGAATGGCCTCATCTCCCAGCAGTGCCATCTCCTCCTCATACCACATAACCCACTGACTTTTTGGGGTATTTACCTTTAGCTCCCGTCTTTCCTCCCTTTGCTGTGGGAATCCCTCCTCAGTGCCATCTTGCAGGCAAGCTCCTTCCAGAGCCTCAATTAATTGATCCTTGGACAGTCCTTTGTAGCGGATTCCTAATTCACGGGTCTTTGTTTGTTGGCTACCCACAGTCCAGTTATTGTATCCTGAGGTTCAGGTTCCAAACGTTGATGGGCCGTTGTCCTCATTCCTTCTGCTCTGATCCCACCGCTGTCAACCAGTTTTGATGGGGTATGCAACAGAGCAGGAAGGGACACCAGGCCAATGAACAATCCAACAAGTTTTATTGAGACAAGGATCATAGCAAATCAAATATGTCTATTGCTCTTTAGAGTCCGCAATGAGTCCTCAAAGTTCTGTGGGCCGCCACCCAGCAATACGACACCAGAGAAAACGTAGAAGTAGTCCTTTGAAGAAGTCAATGGATCCAAAAGATGAGGGACACAACCCAGTCCCATGGGACAGCTTCCATAAATCCACACACTGGCGTCACAGTCTTGCCTTAGCGATGATCCCAGCTGCTTGTCCAACAGCCCACACTCAACTAACTGATCAACCATGAGTGTATTCCCCAGTGCCTGTGGATCCACCCGTAGAAGGGGAAGGGTTCACATCCACTTTTGAGTATGGAGAAGTCTCCAAAAGCTCATTGCTCCACTGTCTTTTACAGGTTTGTTTATTAGAGTCACCCCCAGCCGAGAAGAACAAAGACCGTAAAGCAACTTACATGACCTTATATGGAAATATAGAGTAAATGGATACAGGATGGGTAGGGGAGCGGGAGGTACACACTGTTACATGCTGGATGTGGCTTTCAAGGTCAGAAAGTTTGGGGGTCTGCTCTATAATAACATACCGTATATACTCGTGTGTAAGCCGACCCGTGTATAAGCCGACCCCCCTACTTTTGCCCCCGAAACCTGGGAAAACCTATTGACTCGTGTATAAGCCGAGGGTGGACCCCAGCACAGGTATACAGCCCCCAGCAGTGTGGTATACAGCAGCCTCCCCAGTGGTATATACAGGCCCCAGCAGTGTTACAGCAGCCTCCCCAGTGGTGTATACAGCAGCAGCCCCAGTGGTATATACAGCAGCCCCAGTGGTGTATACAGCAGCAGCCACAGTGGTGTATACAGCAGCAGCCCCAGTGGTGTATCCAGCAGCAGCCCCAGTGGTGTATACAGCAGCAGCCCCAGTGGTGTATATAGCAGCAGCCCCAGTGGTAGTATATAGCAGCAGCCCCAGTGGTAGTATACAGCAGCAGCCCCAGTGGTAGTATACAGCAGCCCCAGTGGTATATACAGCAGCAGCCCCAGTGGTGTATACAGCAGCAGCCCCAGTGGTATACAGGCACCCCCCCATGGGTATACAGGGCCCCCCCTTGCTGCCGCAAACCTTTAAAGTAATAGATCATTATACTTATCCCTGTCGCCGTCGCCGCCACCATCGCGCTCCTCCCGGTCTTCATGCTTCTTCCGGCTTCCTCCTCCAGTGGGCACAGGCAATGACGTCATTGTCTGTGCGCCGGAGGAGGAAGCCGGAAGAAGCCGGATGAGCGCGATGGCGGCGGCGACGGCAACAGGGATAAGTATAATGATCTATTACTTTACAGGTTTGCGTCAGCAAGGGGGGGCCCTGTATACCGATGGGGGGGGGAAGGCGGGTGGCCTTATGACTCGCGTATAAGCCGGGGGGGACTTTTCAGCCCAATTTTTGGGCTGAAAAACTCGGCTTATACGTGAGTATATACGGTAGTAATAAAAATTGAGATTTTTAGTGCTCTACACTTAACAGTTACAGTTTTAACTAAAGTTAGTATTAGTACTAAAAGAAAACCATTAATCTAAAACTACTGCACTGAAACGGAACACAACAACCCAGATTGTAGTATTCTCACTCATTTGATGGACTACTGTTTAACTCAGCAAGAGAGCACAGATCCAGGCATGTCAGGACCATGGGTTCTCATTTGCCTCTGTCACTTTTAAAATAATACTTCTGTCAGTATTAACCCCTTAATTTTCACCTTCAGGTATTTATTAATTTTACCTTTTTTATTCTTATTATTGCTATATTCCACACCCCTTCTGGTGTATGCATGTGGCACTCACCTTTCTAGAATCTGTGCAGGGTGTCTCCGCAGATCTGGGAGATGTCACTGGATTGATGGAGAGAAGTTTGAGTGAGAGGATATGAGTGTTTATAAAGCTCATCTCAAGGTCCAGTCAGGTGTTTGGGATGTACATCTCATTGGTGTGGTATTCTTGATGAAGGGGTTTACCCCGAAACGCGTAGAAATAAATACCACCATATGAATTCAAATGATCCTTGACTCCTGGATTTTGTTCGAGCGGGAGCGCGGCCACAAGTCCCTGTTCTTATATCTACTTTCCTGGACGACTACTGGAGGGAGGACTGCTGCAGACCACGAAGAAAGCTTGACATCTTAAGTTGTCACAGGTACAAAGGGTGGTTGTGACGTTTCACAACCCAAAGAGGTGAGCAAATTCACCATTTATTTACACATTTTTGCTGACAGATACACACTATTGTGTGCCCATCCTTCTTTTCAGCTGTTTATTCCTATCTAGTTAACCGTTATGGTACCTTTACACGCCGCGACGGCAGGCTGGATACATCCCGCTACAGGCTACAAATGTAGCTTGTAGCGCCAATGTAGCCCGTCGTAGCGGCGTCTGAAGACGTGACGCTACAGCCGGCAACAGATACATCTGTTTCCTAGCTCTGCTCGAAAACTGATGGCTACAACGCCGATGGTAGCGAGCTGTATCGGCGTGTAAAGAGGCAACGGAAGGGAACTCTGGACACCCTGCGATGTAGCTGCAATGTAGCAAAGGCGTGACCCTGGCTCCATGTTACCGCGCCCCATGTGCGATCATTGGTGGAAGCTGCTGCATGACGATTGGTAGTCGCTGCATAGGGAGGCATATTTAAGGAGCTGACGAGTCACACTACACAATCGCTCGAGCGTGCTGTATTACTCAGCCTCCTGCGATGCCTGCCCAATCAGGATTTTATTGCTTCGTCCTATCAGCGTACGGACGGCTCGTAATCCACAATTGTGGCACGCCTATGTGCTGTCCCTGCTGCACCAGGTCCGCCCATAGTAGCTGGTTATAGCGGTGTGTAAATGAGCTACAGCTGGCTACTTGAGACACCCGGCGATGTAGCTAGCTATAGATGTAGCGTGGCGTAGCGCACCTTGTGGCGGCGTGTAAAGAGGGTGCGTTGACCGTTTGAGCGTGCTCGTGCCACTGAAGTAGCGGGATGTATCCAGCCTGCCGTCGCGGCGTGTAAAGGTACCATTACTCGGACTCTTCTGCTCTATGCCAGTCATTGCACTAGCTACCCATACACTATAGGATCCAATTGAAACTGCTTGTTCTCACCCACAAAGTCTTTCACAGTGCAGCTTTAGACTCACTTCTGCATTAATCCGAACCTCACACTCCCGGCTCCGAGACTTCTCCCGAGCTGCATCAATTCTCTGGAATGCGCTACCCCAAGAAATTAGGTGTATCCACAACTTACATAGTTTCATGCGATCCCTAAAAACACATCTTTTTAGTCCGACCTATCATGATCCCTAGTCAGTCATCTAGACCAGAGGTTCCCAACTCCAGGCCTCAAGGCACACCAACAGTGCAGGTTTTCAGGATTTCCTTAATATTACACAGGTGGCAATGTGATCATCTGCACAGGTGATGATTCAAACCCCTGTGCAATACTAAGGAAATCCTCAAAACCTGCACTTGTTGGTGTGCCTTGAGGCCTAGAGTTGGGAACCTCTGATCTAGATATAGCCTATCTGCTCCACCAGTCTCAAATGCATCACAAATAATGGTTGTGGCCACTTATTCTGCTCCTCTGTTCCCCATCTCCTCAAGTTGACTATACCAACATTGTAAATAAGCCCCTGTACTTTGTGTCACCCCCACCTCATTGGTAGATTGTAAGCTCTTATGAGAAGGGCTGTCATTATTCTGCTCTAATTATTGTATTGTATTATGCTTTGTACTATATTGTATTGTTTTTTGTATTGTATTGTATATTCTAATAACTGTTTCTTATGAGTTCAAGCATGAACTTTGAATTGTGAAGCGCTGCGGAATATGTTAGCGCTATATAAATAGCTGGGAACTTCATTCAGGCTGTGGTAAATCGATACCAGATTCTCATCCAAGGTCTCCAGAGTCCATTGACTGTGTCATGTCAATAGAGCCCAGAACCAGTGGAGCTACAGGTGAGAGCTTCCCATTCGGAGATCTCTTTCTCTGTTCTTCTGAATTTGTCCTGTCTGCTCCTCCTGGGTCTGCATTGCCTCTGTATCCATGAGCCTGAGATGTGCTTCATTGAGGGCAGAAATATCATAAGAGGTATCTGGTCCCTAAACCCCTGAAGATGACGACTCTTTAAGTCGGTTCCGTCTGCCATTCAGAGACCAGAAAAAAAGCTTCCCAAGCATCAGCCATCTGGCCTGCCTTCACCACCGGCTATTCCTACTGCTACCAACTAGGAAGACATCTTGCTGGAGAAGAAGCTTCCTTCAAGCCTGGTTAACAGGGTGTGTAAGTTAGGATACTGTAATGTCAGCGTCCCCGCTGCAGAATTGAGACAGGACAGCGCAGGGACGCAGACATACCGCCACAGCCAGTCCACACGTCTTTTTATCCCTTCATGGCCGCCCACATACTCCTTCTCCTACCTCTGGCTCCCGGGGCCTATGCACACCACACAGGTTCTCCGGGAGTGTGCTTAAGGTGCGTGCATGTGCTCCTTCCCTGCTCTTAAAGGCCCAGGGTTCCATTACCTGGAAGTGCCCCTTAGCTTATGGCTGAGAGGCACTAGATATTTAAGGCATCCTCCCATTAGGTGAGGTGCCTGAGCAATGTGGTTAGCTAGTCCGTTGTCAGCTCCTGTTTCCCTGTGTCTGTCACCTGTACCTGTCTTCTTATATTTCTAAGTATCTGCTGTGATCTCTGTACCTGTCTGCATCTGCCGTCCTGCCTGCAATGGCCATCCTGTGTGTACTTGCCAGACACTGTACCTGTCTGTGTATGGTCCTGCCCTGTGGTGAGCTGCCACACTTTCCCCCATGGTCCAGCGGGTCCATTCTTGCTTGTCACCTCCAGGCGTGCATTGCAGTATACAGACACAGCTTTGCACACATCATACACACACAGCTCCGCTCCGTACACCTCGTACATATGCTCCGCACACCTTTTATACATGAATCACGAAAAACAGTCAAACAAACGTGTAAAATATTCTGTTGTAAAAAAAAACACAGTAAAAAGCAAGTGTTGCTGAAAAAGTAAAAAATAGGGTATTTAGTTGATACTTTTTTTGCAAAAAATGTATATTAAGCCGCTCTACCACTTCAAGGTAACCCGTATCAAAGCAGTCCCTATCTGATGTATTTAAAGCCTGACCATATGTATTAGTACCTAAAATGAGCAGGATCCAGACACCTTTTATACATGTAGCTCTGCTCCATACACCTTGTACACATGGCTCTGCTCCCTTCACATCATACACCTCGTACACACTCGGCTCTGCTCCGTACACCTCGTACACACTCGGCTCCGCTCCGTACACCTCGTACACACTCGGCTCCGCTCCGTACACCTCGTACACACTCGGCTCTGCTCCGTACACCTCGTACACACTCGGCTCCGCTCCGTACACCTCGTACACACTCGGCTCCGCTCCGTACACCTCGTACACACTCGGCTCTGCTCCGTACACCTCGTACACACTCGGCTCTGCTCCGAACACCTCGTACACACTCGGCTCCGCTCCGTACACCTCGTACACACTCGGCTCCGCTCCGTACACCTCGTACACACTCGGCTCCGCTCCGTACACCTCGTACACACTCGGCTCCGCTCCGTACACCTCGTACACACTCGGCTCCGCTCCGTACACCTCGTACACACTCGGCTCCGCTCCGTACACCTCGTACACACTCGGCTCCGCTCCGTACACCTCGTACACACACGGCTCCGCTCCGTACACCTCGTACACACACGGCTCTGCTCCGTACACCTCGTACACGCTCAGCTCGGCTGATCATGTGACCCCTGACTCCTCCCCTCATGTGACATCATCACAGGTCCTGTAAGCACAGAGCATTTCATCTTCCCCCATTCAGGTCTCTACAATATCGGATCCTCTCACATCTTCTATAGAAGAGAATTCTCCTGATTGACCATCAAGGATGGATCTGGACAGGGACAAGATGGCGGAGAGGATCTTCCACCTCACCCTAGAGATCCTCTTCCTTGTTACTGGAGAGGTGAGAGATTGTGATGACAATGTCACATGACATCATTCTTATCTATGGACAGAATAACAGATGACAGAACTGGAGAGGTGAGGACTCTGGAAATGTCTGGAGACTGGAGATTTATTAATGTGTCTCTCCATAACCAGGATTACACAGTAGTGAAGAGCTCTAGTGATCTGTGCTGTCAGGACCCTGTGTCTGAGGGAAGAGCCCTGAGCCCAATCACGGGGCCTCCACCTCACCCCCTGATACATGAGGACATCAATGACCAGAAGATCCTACAACTCACCTACAAGATGATTGAGCTGCTGACTGGAGAGGTGACACTGCTGGGAATGCTGCTGCTGCTGGGACATTATACAGTAAAGGCGGTGTCACACGTGTCAATATCGCTAGCGACATTGCCGAAAAGTGACGCGCTAGCGATATCGCAAGTGCGTCGTGCTGTGTGACAGCGCAATGCAACTGCGATTTATCGCTGGTCGCAGGTTGAGAGGTTTACGAGCATGGACGTAAACCTGTCAATCTGCAACCAGCAATTAGGCTGGATCGCGCCGTCTGACACCACAATACCGATGTTGGCGGTGATCCAGCCTATACCGCAGCGTTGCTGAGGATCGCTCGCTGGGCCGAGCCCAGCCCAGCAAGCGATGACTCTGCCCGCATCGCTGCTGCGTCACCGGCAACGTCCTGCCATGTGGCAGCTGGCCTGCGATGTCAGAAGCGAGCGCGCACCCGCGCATCGCTTCTGACATCGCAGGTCAGATTAATGTGTTTGACGGGGCCTTAACGCTATGAAGGGATCGGGGGATGACAATGGTATCATTGTATGTGTCAGGTTCCTATAAGGTGTCAGGACGTCACCGTCTATTTCTCTATGGAGGAGTGGGAGTATTTAGAAGGACACAAAGATCTGTACAAGGACATAGTCATGATGGAGGTTCCCCGGCCGCCCCTCACATCACCAGGTAATAGACAGGACTAAATACACACGGCCTATAATGATCTGTATGTAAAGAATGAATTCAGTCCTGTATGTGTCTCCTCCAGGTCTATCCAGTAAGAGGACAACACCAGAGAGATGTCCCCGTCCTCTTCTCCCACAGGACTGTAAACAAGAAGATCCCGATGTTCCTCCGGATCATCAGGTAGATGGAGAGAAGGTGTGATGAGATCTCCCTATGATGTGTAGACGGCTGTGAAGGTCTTGTGCTCAGTCTTGTTTTATCCTCCAGTATTCTATGTTTTATACTTGTGTAATGAGAACGGTGGAGATGGCAGGATTAAGAGCCCGTTACATGCAACAATATCGCTAACAATATCATTACAACGTCACCGGTTTAGTGATGTTGCAGCGACCTCGTAGCGACGCCGCTGCGTGTGACATGTACCAACGACCAGCGATCAGATCGCTGATTGTTGGTAAATAGCCAGGGCCATTTTTCCTACGTTGGTCTCCCGCTGGGCGGTCAGCATCGACATTTTTGACAGCGGGAGACCAACGATCAGCGACCTCCCGGGCGATGCCCAGTGCCGCACAGTACACGCTGGGACATGGTAACCAGGGTAAACATCGGGTAACTAAGTGCAGCGCTATGCTTAGTTATACGATGTGTACCCTGGTTACCAGCATTGTCGCTGGTCAGTCTGCCTGTGTGACAGCTCACCAGCGATCATATAGCGATGTCCCAGCGATTCGGATCGCTGGGACATCACATCGTGTAACCCGGCCTTTAGATCTGATCATAGTGATTTCTCCATCTGTCTGTGACTTTAACAATATTTGTTTCAGGGTGAAGAGTTGATCAACACTGATAATACAGAGACATATGTGAGAGGTGATGATTGGATTAAAGTAAAGGTTATTTCAGATGACAGCGCAGGTGAGTAGTTTCCTCTATAGTTACTTATTCACCAGTTGGTACAATTACATGTTCCATTTTGTAGTTTCTATTGAGTCTGTTCTCTGTTTTGTGTCTCTACCTCACAAGCTTCGCTCTTCTCAGCAATCTTTTAAGCAATCGGTGCAGGTGTCAGGACCTGGACATCAACCAATCTGCAGGAGATGTCATAATATTGTTTAGCTTACACTGTATACATTTGTGTTCAAAATAATAGCAGTGTGTTCAAAAACACAAGTAAAGCCCAAAATATTTATAATAGCTTTTATTTCCATGCATTGGGAATGTTACACACTGTTTTCTAATTCAAAACATGAAAAGAAATGTAAATAATCTTTAACTACTTTACAGAAAATAACAAAAAATGAACATTATTATTATTTATTTATATAGCGCCATTAGATTCCATTCTTTACATGTGAAGAGGGGTGAACGCAGACAAATACAGAAATTCATGGCATTACAGGTACAGGAGGGCAGGGGACCCTGTCCACAATGGCTTACAGTCTACGAAGGGTGGGCGAGGAAACAGTAGGAGGTGGAAATGCAGATCGTGTGATGGTGCGGTGATCGGGACTCATTGTAGGCCATAGCCTTGTCTGAATTGGTGGATCTTCGGGTTTCTTTTGAAGATGCCAAGAGTAGGTGAGTGTCTGATGTGTTGGGGGAGAGAGTTCCAGAGTATGGGGGATGCATGGGATAAATCTTGTATGCAGTTGTGGGAGGATGACATAAGGGTAGAGTAGAGAAGAAGTTCTTGGGAAGAACGTAGGTTGCATGTGTCAGGAGGCCATGTCAGAGATGTATGAGGGAGGACAGGTAATGGAGGGCTTTGCATGTCATGGTTAGGGTTTTAAATTAGGATCTCTGAAAGATAGGGAGCCAGTGAAGGGCTTGGCGAAGGGGGGAGACAGGTGGATTAGTCGAGCGGCGGAGTTTAGGATAGATTAGAGAGGTGCAAGGAAAGTAGCAGGGAGGCCGGTGAGCAGGAGGTTACAGTACTCAAGGTGATAGATAATGAGAGAATGAACAGGGGTTTTAGCAGTGTCGTGATCAAGGAAAGAGCGGATCAGGGAGATGTTTTTGAGCTGGAGTCGGGAGGAGGTGGCGAGGGCGTGGATATGAAGGTGGGGGTAGATCCTGGGGGGCAGTAGATGACAGTCAGCTGAAGGTTGCATAGGGAGAAGATGCGGACGGAGTGGGAAGGAGGCAGAGGGCGGCGGGGAAATTGGGGTGAAGGAGCAGCTTTTGGACAGGAGTATTCCAACATCTCCGCTGTGGGTGTTGCTGGGGCAGGGTGTGTGAGAGAGAGTGAGTCAGCCATAGGAGAGTGCAGCAGGGGAGGCCGTGTCAGAGAGGGTAAGCCATGTTTCTATTAAAAAAAAATAGTGTCACCATCTGTCATTAAAAACTCAAAATATGTAATCTTCTTTTTTTGTTTAGTAAATCACATGCGTTGATATAGGAATCCGGCTTGTAGATCGCACTGTTCAAAGATTTGGCCAAGAAAATCACTCCAAGGACCTTGGATCTTAAGACAAAGATCTTTATTCCTCCACAGACTCGACGCGTTTCGTGTACCCACTGTACACTCTCTCAGGAGTTTAAGAATTATCCTAAACCCCTGAGGAAGTGTACAGTGGGTACACGAAACACGTCGAGTCTGGAGGAATAAAGATCTTTGTCTTAAGATCCGAGGTCCTTGGAGTGATTTTCTTGTCCAAATCTTCGAACAGCGCGATCTACAAGCAGGATTCCTATATCAACGCATATGATTTATACAACTCTTCTGGCTGATTGCTGCGTTCGACAGGATCCAATTGTCTGGTTTATTAGCGGTTGTGTCACACACAAACCGACCAGGTGAGTGCGACCATACTTATAATTGACTGATTATATCGGATAAGACCCTATTGTGCGCTTCCTTTCCATTTATTATTATTTTTTGTTTAGTGGGATTTAGCATTCCTGTGAATCACTAATATCTCATTGTATAAACAATGCAATTTATTTGCATTTGTTGGTTTTTCCTCAGAAAGTGCATTTTTGATGTCACCCCATAAGTATTCTATCGGATTAAGGTCCAGGGATTGGGCTGCCACTCCATAACCTGAATTTTGTTGGACTGGAAACAAGATTTTCTGGTGTGTTTAGGTTCGTGGTCTTATGGAAACACCCATTTCAAGGGCATTTTCCTCTTCACCGTAAGGCAACATGACCTCTTCAAGGATTTTGATATATGCAAACTGATCCTTGATACCTAGTATCGGTCAGTAGGCCCAGCACCATAGTAAGAGAAACATGTCCATATCCTGATGCCTGCACCACCATGCTTTACTGTATTCAGAGTGTACCGTGGCTTGAATTCAGAGTTTAGGGGTCGTCTTGGTCCCAAAAAGAACAATTTTACTTTCATCAGTCGACAAAATGTTTCTCTATTTCTCTTTAAGCCAGTTAATGTGTTCTTTAGCAAATTGTATCTGTTTCAGTACATATCTTTTTTACCAGTGGGACTTTGCGGGGACTTCTTGCTAATAGATGAGCTTCACACAGGCATATTCTAAGTGTTCACTGTGCATTTTTTGCTGCGTTTCTGCACCAAATACGCAACCAATACTAACCCTCCCCAGCAATCCCATGATGATCCCTGGTGATTCCTCCTCCGTGCACACCAGCAGAAAGACACTAGGTTATCTTGTTATCAGAGCCAGAGCCTGTGTACCATGTGACAGCCTTCGTTACATGGTGCAAGGTCCTAGCAGATAAAGGCATCTCCCGCTGCACGGAGGAATAGTTGCCAAGGATCGCCACGGGATCGCTAGGGAGCGTGGGAAATTGGCTGTGTCTGTCTGCTTCTGTGTGTGTCTGTGTGTCCCCTTAATTGTGCTGCGTTTTTGTGCTGCATTGGTATGTGCACAAACGCAATAAGTTTGTGCTGCTTTTGCTGCATTTGTGTACATACAACGCAGCACAGAAACATAGCACAAAGAATTAGCACAGTGGGCACATAGCCTTACTGTCACAGTCCTTATAGTCGTAAGTAACCAATCTTTGTAACCAGTGCTGAGTCTGTTGGTTTTGTGAGAATCTACTGCAACAAATGGTAAATTGTTTGACATGGGGTAATATAATTTCTACCGAAAACAGTGAATAATTTGGTTAGTCATTTTGGACTGCTATTATTTTGAACACTACTGTATATCACTAAAATGGGGCTGATTCAAAATTTTGCTTTCACTTCTGCATTGCAAAGATATAGGCTGTTGAGTTTTAGGGTGCCCGATAAGCAAATTTACCCTTCAATCAAAAGTTCCTTATCAAAGATTCCTCTCTAGCTTTGCTACGTTCACATTGTGTTACAAAAACTAATTTGTTCTTGCATCACTATATGGAATAAGGGATATATTCTGAGATATCAAGCAATATTCCTATAGCAGCCTTCTTGTTCAGGTGGCAACATCATATCCTCATGCTCAAGGAGAGAGCCCCCTCCTGTTTGCCCTAGGGTTAATTAATCTCCTGAATCTGTTAATTATTTAAGGTTTCATAGAATTGTGGCAGACACTTCGGAGCCAGGGAAGAAGTCTTAATATTTCACTACTCATTACTCATCTAAATATGACAATCATAAATATGACACCTAGAGAGCTATAGGACCATAACGTGTATTTCTGCATAATTGTGCGACCTTCCTAACTACTCCAAACTTAATATTGGCCAATGGGATGACCGTAAACAGGTTGTATGTCCAAAGCTAAAATCGGACGCCAAAAATATGAGCATTATCTTCCACCTAAGACGCTCCCAGGCAAAGTTATTACCCATAGTAGGTTTTGAATATTTCATATCACAACACAGGGGCTGGGAACTGCAGGACAGCCCCTGGGCAGGAGAGGGGCCAGCAACTTACAGAATAAGAATGCCGACCTCTGCTGGATTCTTGTATTACTTTGAGGAGGATCCCATTACATTGCGTGGCAGAGTATATCCAAGGGAACCCGGCAGCCCAACACTGCCCCGTCTGGGCCACCAGCCTCAAGGATCCGTTAACTGATTACAATTGCCTGAAAATCTGTGTGTATCCCATTTATGTTTTATTTGCATTGCATAACTGACTGTAACATTTGCAATGTCTGTATAATACCTGTACATAAATATTATTCTAGTGTGCCCCTATGGCGATTAAATATATAAATTTAATCTTGGTTTGCTCTTTTATCTCGATCACGAGTTCCCACGTCCGTGTGCTCATTTAACATTATATGCTACCTGGGTTGGTTTCTGACACAATATAAGCCGGGCTTATATCAAACGAGAAACTGGTGGCAGCAATTGGTGCTTGTGTTATTCAGGGCCTCTGTCAGTGATGGGGTGGTGGTTAATATATATCCTTCTGGCATGGGACTGGAAGGCATATACCACACTCACTGAGGGGCGCCTTAATAAACCAGCACTGACAGGGCAGCTGTTGTCCTTCTCTTATCCTCAGGCAGTTCCCTGACTGGCCTGAGCATAGAGGAGGCGCTATGTAAGTATCCAGGAGCTTAATTAACTCTTGGGCAAACAGGATGGGACTCTCTCTTTGAGCGTGTGGAATGATGGTGACACCTGAACAAGATGGCTGCTATAGGAATATTCCTTGATATGTTAGAATGTATCCCTTATTCCTTACAATCACCACATACTGAGAGCTGTAACTTCTTTATTTTTCTGTCAAATGGGCCAGATAAGGGTTTGTTTCTTGCAGGACAGTTTGATGGTTACAGTTGTACAATTTTTCTTTTTTTACTTTTGACTTTTTATTCCTTTCTTTTTGTTTAGTAATGATAAAAAAGTTAAATTTTTTTAAATTAGTTTTTTTTTTTATTAGATTAGATGTACAGAATAAATATTGTGACAGTTTTATAAATGGGGTTGTTCTGGATGCGGCAATACTAATTATGGGCCAATTTTTTGGTTTAGTTTTGGCTTAATACAAAAGCTGCATTTGTGGCAATACGAGTTTTCATGCATTTTTTTTGCACTTTTTTTTCCATATTTTTTCACTTTTTTTTATATTTACACTTAGTCCAATGGCAGGTGTTCTGCCCTTGCTACACGTTAGTTACCCTGAGGTGCGAGGTGCAACTGTCTGTAGTCTGACAGGCAGCTAAACCTTCATCCACTGAAGCTCAATAAGGAGACTGATGCTTGAAGTCTGTGCATTTATTGAAGATTAGCAAACATATCTGCTGAAACTAGGAACAATGGGCCAGAAATATTTGGACAGTGACACAAGTTTTGTTATTTTAGCTGTTTACAAAAACATGTTCAGAAATACAATCATATATATAATATGGGCTGAAAGTCCACACTCCCAGCTGCAATATGAGAGTTTCCACATCCAAATCGGAGAAAGGGTTTAGGAATCATAGCTCTGTAATGCATAGCCTCCTCTTTTTCAAGGGACCAAAAGTAATTGGACAATGGACTCTAAGGGCTGCAATTCACTCTGAAGGCGTCTCCCTCGTTAACCTGTAATCAATGAAGTAGTTAAAAGGTCAGGGGTGGATTCCAGGTGTGTGGTTTTGCATTTGGAAGCTGTTGCTTTGACCAGACAACATGCGGTCAAAGGAACTCTCAATTGAGGTGAAGCAGAACATCCTGAGGCTGAAAAAAAAGAAAAAATCCATCAGAGAGATAGCAGACATGCTTGGAGTAGCAAAATCAACAGTTGGGTACATTCTGAGAAAAAAGGAATTGACTGGTGAGCTTGGGAACTCTAAAAGGTCTGGGCGTCCACGGATGACAACAGTGGTGGATGATCGCCGCATACTTTATTTGGTGAAGAAGAACCCGTTCACAACATCAACTGAAGTCCAGAACACTCTCAGTGAAGTAGGTGTATCTGTCTCTAAGTCAACAGTAAAGAGAAGACTCCATGACAGTAAATACAAAGGGTTCACATCTAGATGCAAACCATTCATCAATTCCAAAAATAGACAGGCCAGAGTTAAATTTGCTGAAAAACACCTCAAGAAGCCAGCTCAGTTCTGGAAAAGTATTCTATGGACAGATGAGACAAAGATCAACCTGTACCAGAATGATGGGAAGAAAACAGTTTGGAGAAGAAAGGGAACGGCACATGATCCAAGGCACACCACATCCTCTGTAAAACATGGTGGAGGCAACGTGATGGCATGGGCATGCATGGCTTTCAATGGCACTGGGTCACTTGTGTTTATTGATGACATAACAGCAGACAAGAGTAGCCAAATGAATTCTGAAGTGTACCGGGATATACCTTCAGCCCAGATTCAGCCAAATGCTGCAAAGTTGATTGGACGGCGCTTCATAGTACAGATGGACAATGACCCCAAGCATACAGCCAAAGCTACCCAGGAGTTCATTAGTGCAAAAAAGTGGAACATTCTGCAATGGCCAAGTCAATCACCAGATCTTAACCCAATTGAGCATGCATTTCACTTGCTCAAATCCAGACTTAAGACGGAAAGACCCACAAACAAGCAAGACCTGAAGGCTGCGGCTGTAAAGGCCTGGCAAAGCATTAAGAAGGAGGAAACCCAGCGTTTGGTGATGTCCATGGGTTCCAGACTTAAGGCAGTGATTGCCTCCAAAGGATTCGCCACAAAATATTGAAAATAAAAATATTTTGTTTGGGTTATGTTTATTTGTCCAATTACTTTTGACCTCCTAAAATGTGGAGTGTTTGTAAAGAAATGTGTACAATTCCTACATTTTCTATCAGATATTTTTGTTCAACCCTTCAAATTAAACGTTACAATCTGCACTTGAATTCTGTTGTAGAGGTTTCATTTCAAATCCAATGTGGTGGCATGCAGAGCCCAACTCGCGAAAATTGTGTCACTGTCCAAATATTTCTGGCCCTAACTGTATGTACAATCAGCACATGTATAATACAACAGAGAAACATGCATCACAAATAGCAGTACAATATCCATACAGCATCTCCAAATAGCTTAAACCCAGCTTAGTAAATGTAGGTAACTAAACAGGGAGAGAGTATAGAGAATGAGCTGGCAACAAAACCAAACTTCCTTACCAGCAATCACAAGGGCGATAAATTGGAAAATGTCCTCAGTATGTGAGATATAAGAAAATGGAGTCTCTGTATTCACAATGTAACACAAAGGGGAAGGGAAAAGAACCATGAAAGACAAGAGCTAGTGCTGATAAAAAGTTCAGCCACTAGGGGAGCTAAAGTACTCTAAACAAACCTAGTAAAGCAAACATCAGATTTTACTGCAGAAGCAGAACAGCGGGGCGTGAGTAATTTTTATTTTGATCTTTGATCTCATGCATTGCAATACTGGTGTACTGCAGTGCCTGAGACCTGTCAGTTTTCCCCAGTCTCTGTCTTTTAGACTCTGCATATAGCTGGATCTTACAGACCACCGTTATCAGATGAGCTTAGTGTGTTAAGGAAACAGTCATCACCCATGATTACGATCGCTGAGGAGGTCGATAGTGTTAAATTGGGTGTTTTAACCCACTTTCAACCATTTAGATGCTGCTCTCAAAATTAACAGTGGTAATCCAAGGGTTTAATTGGCCACGAAAGGTTCCAAAACTAGTCTGGGTCCATGCTGAAGGGTGTCAGATATCGTACACAGCTATCACTCTTGGGATTTTCACCTGCAACAGGTTTTTCAGCAGAGTGAAAAAGCGGCTCCTTAACATGAGTCTTAAAAAGGAGCAACGGCGGTTGTTAACCGTTAAATATCATCTCTTACTCGTATACATTAAAGTCTACAGTTTGTACCCCTGTCTTTGTGACCTAGTAAGTGAATCTTAATACATTTTGTTTCAAAAGGCAGCACTTCTAAAATAATAAATATATTTTTTCTTGTCAGATGACTGGGCGTCAGAAGGAAATCTGCCATATATTAATTCTGAAGCAGCTGATTATGGTATCAGAGCACATATATATGAAGATCATGACAGAATTCCAGATATATCGCCAGCCCTTCACAACAGAAATCTATCATCTATTCCTAATCAACATGTCCTATCTTCTGATTCATTACAGACTGTTAAGCAAAATAAGAAAAGGGATGCTGAACATCAAAAACCTCATACAGGGAGAAGCCATTTTCATGTTCAGAATGTGGGAAATGTTTTACCCAGAAATCAAATCTTAATCTACATCAGAGAGTTCACACAGGGGAGAAGCCATTTTCATGTCTAGAATGTGGGAAATCTCTTACCTCCAAAGCAAAGCTTCTGGCACATAAGAAAATTCACACAGGGGAGAAGCCATTTTCATGTTCTGAGTGTAAGAAATCTTATAACATTAAATCACAACTTGTTAGACATCAGATAATTCACACAGGGGAGAAACCATTTTCTTGTCCAGAATGTGGGAAACATTTTACCTACAAATCAGCTCTTGTTGCACATAAGAAAATTCACAGGGGGGAGAAGCCATTTTCTTGTTCAGAATGTGGGAAATGTTTTACCCAGAAATCAAGTCTTAACGCACATCTGAGAATTCACACGGGGGAGAAGCCATTTTCATGTAATGAATGTGGAAAATGTTTTAACTTCAAAAAAAGTCTTGATTCACATAAGAAAGTTCACACAGGGGAGAAGCCATATTCTTGTTCCGAATGTGGGAAAAGTTTTCATGTGAAACAAACTCTCACTGTCCATCAGAGAATTCATACAGGGGAGAAGCCATTTTCATGTCCAGAATGTGGGAAAAATTTTACCTACAAATCAGCTCTTGATGAACATAAGAAAAGTCACACAGGGGAGAAGCCATTTTCTTGTTCAGATTGTGAGAAATGTTTCACTTGCAAACCTGATCTCGTTAGACATATATTTACTCACACGAGGGTGAAGCCATTTTCATGTTCAAAATGTGGGAAAGGTTTTACCCGGAAATCAAATCTTGCCGCCCATCTGAGAATCCACATAGTTAAAAATCCATTTTAACATCCAGAATGTGGGGATTGTTGTTCCTGTGAATCAGCTATTGTTATAAATCAAAGAATGCAGACAGGTCCGTGTAATCGTGCAGATAGGAATCTCGTCATCCTCGTATCCTGGTAAGCTGAGGGCCAGTGTGGAAAGAGAGCTGCGGGGGAGATGCGGGCTGAGGACGGCGGTCTTGTGTGTATCCAGAAGTGCGGTGAACAGGAGAGATACTGTAGTATATGCTTGCTCAGATGTTATAGGCCTTAGTGCTATCTACCCAGCAAATGTCTTCAGATAACCTGTCAGCAATACAGCTGTGTGTCTGACTATACCAGTGATTCTGTATCTACATCCGAGTATGCGATAATATGAATTTATTGATAACTGCATGAACATTACCTGGCTGCCTAACATACAAACTATATCTATTGGCTCAAGGACTGTATTCAAATAACTGTACTCCATTTTCAACCAGCTCCATACAGGTTTATTATACCATTGGAGATAACCTACTACCATCTACTGGACACCTGCACAGATCACAGGTTTTTTTTATGCCTGCTTAAATTCATCAGTTAAGCTCACTGACACTTGGTGTTTCTATTACCCGACTACATTACCACAAGCAAAAGCTAGCCCATAAGAGGCGCATGACCGGTCCTCCGCTAAAGTCAAAATGATGGGCTGAGTTCCATGCCCTGGACGAGAAGCCACAGGCACCTTATACATCCTAGTACATTATTGCTGCAACAGAATCCCCTTCATACGTGGACCCATCTTGTTCAAAGAACATAATGCCAAAAAGAGGAGAATCAAAATATCAGGCACACCGTCCTATTACAGATCTCACGGCTCAACAGGAGAGCGGGCTAAAACATCGGCCACAGCTTCACTTTCTACACCTGATACACCACAAACAGATGATGGCAGCACTATTACAAAGCAGCAAACTCAATCTGAATGTATTATAGTGACATCTACTTTACTTTAACCCCTTCCCGACCCGTGACACAGCATATGCGTCATGAAAACAAGTTTGTTCCCGACCTTGGACGCAAATGCTGCGTCATCGCTGGTTTCCCTTCCTGCGGCTCTATTAACCGCGGTCACTAAGGGGTTAAAAGCATGCAAGAAACCTTCAATACCGAGCTAACTTCAGCAAAGGAGACCTTCACAGCCCAACTTGACAAAATTGCACATTGCATGTCCAATTTGTATAAAAAGATGTATGACGTTGCCGATGCTTTAAAGGAGGATCGATCTCTTCTCCAGCAACACAGAATGCCTCAATACCTTAGAACTTAAATTTGGGGGCTTAGAAAACAGATCTCGCAGAGGAAATATACGTATCAATGGTCTTCCGGAGAATATCACTACTTTGAAGGAAACCGCAACAATAATATTCTCGGTTCTTCTTCCTCATACAGACCCAGCGCTGCTCCATATAACCAGGATCCATAGAGCCTTGGGAAGACTACGATCAGGAGACTTCCCAAGAGACGTGTTGTTGAAACTACACTAAGTATCAAATCTCTGGATTCTTCAATCAGCCGCTCGTGAAGTATCGCCACTCCCTGGTGTGCCAAACACAGTCCGGCTGTTCGCAGACATCTCCCCAGCTACTCTCTTCCGTGTCGAGTTCATACAAACTGACGCTGCCTTCTTGGCTCTCATCCAGACCTTGCTCAAAGACCTTTAGCCTGCCGCATGTTTACATTCCTTCTGTAGGGCTTCTGTCTCCGCCTTCTTTCGCGCAGACTCGGCTTCCGCCTCCGCTTTCTTGCGTGCAGTCTCTGCTATCATTTCTACTTCCATGCCTGCTTTCTTCTGGGCCCCCCTGTGTGTCACCGCTACCCACTCCTCCAACAGGTAATATAAGGCAATACAAGGTATTGCCTATCTGATTTTCACTAATGCCTGCCATGGCGATCATATCTGTCTATTAGGAACAATCACCAACAACTACCCGCTGTTTCTAAATGGGAACTGTATGCTGTGCAAATAGAGGTGAAAACAGTCCATTCAGTATCGCAGGTTGCAAACTGGTTTTTGATGTGTTAGAGTACCGCCTTACTCTTTTGTCAGCAACCATATGATTTTTTTAACCGGAGCTAAGATACTTACAAGTAACTTGGGCTCTCTCACAGCACAGAGGTAGTTCTTTGTTTGCACTTATGGCCACTTTACACGTCCCAACACCGTTCTGATGTTGGATACAACGACGCGGGAGCGCGCATTTTTTGGGCAGAATTCCAAGATCACATAGGAGATGTTACACAGCGCGATATCGGCAGGCAACGCAACTGCGATGTGTACGCCCCCTTGTACCGGCGACCCAGGAACGACCATTTAACATGGGAGAGAATAGGGGAAGTTGTTCTCCAAATCGTTGTTGGGCTTTTACAGAGCACAATCCGGCCACATCGTCCGTCCAATATCGGGCCGTTGGAGAGCAGGCTCATTTCTCCCCCGATATCGTTTTGGCATCGTTCTTGCATCGAATTGGACGTTTACACCACACAACGCACGAACGATATCGGGGCCATCGCACGAACCACGTGACTTTTTATCTGAGTTGGACGCCGATATCGGGACGTGTAAAGTGGCCATCATTATTGGAGCTTGATTGGACAACCTGACAGGATTAGTGTGATATCTGGAGCTCATTTGGGTCATACCTTGAAAAGGAGACAACAGGGTTCCCCCTCCTATGAATGTAGGCTTTCAACCTTTTTAACTGTTTTTATGTTTTTTTGTACGGTTTATGTATAATAAAGTATATTGTCTATAATTCTGGTGATCGCTCCTTACTGACATGTTTCTTTTTCTTTGTATCTATTTCCAGTTTATGACATGTTGGAGCTGATCCCAATTTACTAATTTGTGGTGCCCTCAGGATTAATTCTTCAATACAGAGATTTTTTTTTCTTTTTTAACCATTCAACTTTTTATTTGTTATAACACAAATACAAAAAGATAGCAGGCCAAGATAAACAAGAGTATTAGGGTCAAGAGGGACAGGGGTAGGAGTGAGCGGGAGAGGGGTCGGTTGACCAAGTCACAGAGAGAATTGACATTATTATAACAGAAGTGTCCAACAAAGTGTGTCGCAATATAGACATGAAACAAAAAGGATCATAACCAAGTGTCAAGAGTAAGTGACAAATCAATGAAAAAGCGGAGGGTGCACAGTAGAGGCCAGGGTCGACGAAACCCAAGGGTCCCACCACGTGAGGACTTTATTCTTCTTTGAAAGAGAGTCTGCCGCGGTAGATTCATAGCAGCAGTGGAGGTTAATCTTAGCTATTAATTCTGCCCTTGTGGATACTGACGGGGACTTCCAGTGACTAGCAATGCACTGCCTGGCGACAATAAGAACGTTAAGGTACCTTTACACGCCGCCACTATCCCTGGCAACCGGTATCAACCGTACGTGCACGCGCACGTTTTTAACGGTTGCCAACGATCGCCGATTCCGCATGCACACGCCGCCATCGCGTTGTCAACTGAAGGTATCGTGGTTCTGCGGTAGTTCCCACAGATCCTGCGGATAACTGCCTGTTGAATCCCATCGCCCCTTCACACGCCGCAATCCGTAGGGGAATGTGGGCGTACACGTTCTGCGGCGCCAAAACATAGGCGTGACGGAGTTGTGTATTCCGTGACGCTAACACGCTGATTGGACAACGCAATAGGGTCATGATTGGCCAGCCTGCGCAGGAAGGCTGGCTAATACATGACGCCATTGCAATTGTGTAGTGTGAATGGTCAACTCTTTAAATATGGCGCCCTGTGAAGGGACAGCCAATGGTTACACAGTAGCCCCCACCAATCATCGCTGATGGGGCGCGGTATCCAGCAGGCTGTGGCACGCCCCTGGGAAATCCCTAGGCGAAACTGATTCCATCCCTGTCCCCCGTTTACACGCCAATACCAGGGTAATTCTCCCTTTGTGTTGCCTTGGATTTTAGAACACGGCTCGGAAACAGCTACCCGAAGCAACTGCGAGGAACCCGATCACTTTCCAAAATTACACGCCGCCACTTCGTAGCAATTTCAAGGCAACAGGCACAAAAATCCCGATTGCCAGGCAGTTGCTACCACGCAGTGGCGGCGTGTAAAGGTACCTTTAGAGATTATAGGCTGAAGGGGAGAAGGGAAGTCCAACAAGGAGATACCTAACACCACCAGTTGCCCAGTTAACACAAAAGGGAGATGAGTAATATCAGGAATCACAGATTCAACTTGACGCCAGAATGTTTGTACATGAGGACAGTCCCACCAGACATGGGCAAGAGAACCACTGGCACCACAGTTCTTCTAACAGTAGGAAGAAGAGGAGAGGTGGAATTTGGCCAGACAAGCGGGGGTCATATACCATTGTAGTTGGATTTTTTTTAGTTTGCTCTAAGTGACCTAAGCAGGAGGAGAATTTGGCAGAGTGAGTTATAGCAAATTGCCAGTCTTCCAGTGATGCCTCAAAGGAGAGAAAAGACTCCCAGGAGGACATGAAAGGAAGCTTTGTTGGGACCCCATGGCATAATAAAGATTGATATAGAATAGAAATACCATGAGATATCGAAGTATTGGGCTTAAAAAAATGCTGGGCAGAGGAATCTGAAAGGGGCGGAGGCGCACCAAATAGTCGGTGGGATCGCAGAAGGCTGCGGAGCTGGATATATGTAAAAAATGCCGAGTCAGGCAAAGAGTACTGATTCATCAGGTCTTGAAAAGATTTCAGACCAGAGGTGTTAAAAAGATCCACCACTCGGTGCACCCCACAACCCGTCCAAGCGGACAAAGAAATGTTATCTACAGAGCATTCAATTGCTTGAAGGGAGATGTATTGGGCAATAAAAGGGAAGGCAGAGGGGCACACTGCAGCCCAAAGTTTGGATGCAGAGCCTATAGTGCGGAGAGGAAAGGCCAACGAGGGGGGACGGAGCAGTAGGAGCTCTAATAAGAGCCTAAGGGAGTTACGTGGGGCAAAATGGGAGTCAATTAGGTACCAGGGTATAAAGGAGTCTTCCTCCCACCAAATTTTAATAGGTTCCAGGAGAGCGGCCTTATGGTAAAAAAGGATCCTGGGGGAGCCCAGGCCACCGTGTGCAAATGGTAGTGTCATAATATGGCGCTTGATCCTATGGGGTTTCTTATTCCAGATGAAATTATCTAATATAGACTGAAATTGAGACCGGTATCTAGAAGGGATGGTCAAGGGGAGGCATCTGAATAAATAAATGAGTTTTGGAAGTAGCAGCATTTTAGCGGTTTGAATTCTTGCCATCCACGAAAGGGGTGAATTGGAAAAATGATTTATCTCGTTTTTGCTAAATATAATGGTTGACTCGCAGTTGATACGGACTATATCGGCCAAGCGCGTCAATTTTATCCCGAGATAGGTAAAGCCTAGAGGGGACCAAATAAAAGCATATTGGGGTTGAAGGGGGAGGGGGAGAAACAGGGGAAAGAGTGTAGACTTAGTCAAGTTGAGTTTGTAGTACGAGGCTGCTGAGAAATCTTGCAAGAGAGAGGAGATTGCACCCAAAGAGGCTAAAGGATCGGTGCAGGTAAAGACCACATCATCATCATATAGGCCGATTTTGTATTCAGTTCCCCCAACCGGTATGCCTTTGATATACGAAAACTGTCTAACTATGGCAGCAAGGAGCTCCATGATCAGGTCGAAGACAAGGGGGGAGAGAGGGCAGCCTTGCGGGTACCATTCGTTATAGAGACTGTCCGAGATTTGAAGCCAAAGGCACGTACGGAAGCACAGGGGTTAGATTAAAGTGCCATGATGGCCTTGGAAATCAGGCCTGTGAGACTAAACTTCGTCAAGGTGCTCTGTATGCCACCCCTCTCCACCACGTCCAGCAGATTAATCAAGCGTTTTGTCCCATCCCTTGTCTGCCTGCCAGGCACAAACCCAACTTGATCAGGATGGATGAGTGAAGGAAGAACTGCTAGAAGACAATTGGCGATTGACGATTGAGGAGAGCTATAGGGCGGAAATTACCGGGAGTTGTCATAGGGTTCCCTGGTTTCGGAAGAGTGGCAATAGAGGCTTCAAGGACTTGAGGTTTCATGGAACCTGATTCCGACCAGAATTTAAACAGACGCCGTAGATAGAGGGAAAGGATTGGGAGAAATTGGGCATAGTAAATAAAAGTAAAGCCGTCCGGACCAGGAGCAGACCTTTTTTTCGCTTCTTTAATTATTTGGAAGATTTCAGAGTCAAAGATGGGGGCATTCAGGAGGGATAATTGCACTGCGGAGGCTGTAGGGAGTTTTGCCCCCTCTAAAAAGGTGGAGATAGTGGATTGAGAAGGTTGGGAGGTGGTAGAGTCTGAGCTAAGATTATAAAGAGAGGAGTAGTATGTTGCAAATTCGTTTGCTATTTGGATGGGGTTATAGATCCACAAGGTGTCTGATGTAGTCAGCCATTTTTTGACACGCCTGGCCAACAAAGCATCGGCACGGTCTCCCATATAATAAAATGTGGCTTTAGATTTTCTAAGGGCGTTCTCTGCCCTGTGCAACAGCAACTGACGGACATGAAACCGGGCTGCAGCAAGGTCAGAAAAGAGCTGTCGAGTGGGGGAGCGTTTATGGCGAGATTCAAGCTCAGCTAATGTTTCAAGGGCATTCTGGAGTGCCAGGTTATATTTGCACTTGGCCAACGAGGCTATTTTGAGGAAGAGACCTCGTGCCACCGCTTTATGGGTGAACCAAAGGGTGTCAACCTGAATGTTAGAAGAGTCATTAAAAATTCTTTAAGGGACTGCTCAATAAGGGTAGAATTGGATTGGTCAACTAATAGGTGATCATTGAGACGCCATTGTGATGGGGGGATGATGGCCAGAGGATCTTCAGGAGAAATAAGAGACTGGGGCATGGTCCGACCAGGAGATATTGCCTATGGTTGCAGCGGTGCAGTGGGGAAGGGCAACATCGTCCACCAACACATAGTCAATCCTGCTTGTAGGTACCATGCCTAGATGACATATAGGTAAAGTCCTTTTCATTGCAGTGAAGGTACCTCCAAATGTCATGAAGACCAAATGAGTGCACAAGAGGGCCTGCCTCACCTCTGGTAGCCGAGGGGGCAGAACAGTCCAGAAGTTTGGACATTGGTATGTTGAAATCCCCTGCGATAAGTTTGTAGCCGTGTTGAATTTCACTTAGGGTCCGAAGAAAATTTCTCAGCAATTTAATCTGGCCATTATTGGGAGCGTACACGGAGGCAATGGTATAGGGGGCATTATTAATAAAACATAAAACTATAATGGATCTACCTAGGGGGTCAGAGATAGATCGAACCAATTGGAAGGTAACAGTCTTGCTAAAGAAAATGGCAACCCCTGCTTTCTTCGACCCACCCCCTGCAAAAAATTGATGAGGGTATAAACCAGACTGCATTCTCACATTATCTTGTTCGAGAAGATGTGTTTCTTGTAAGCATATTATTTGATGACGAGATTTGGAGAGCTGCCGCCAGACCAACGACCTCTTACGCGGTGAATTGAGTCCGTTCACATTAATAGAGGATAATGTAATACTCATGACAGATCAATAAAACAGTGGTAATGATATTGCTGGGGCTAAAAGCGCACATATAAAATGAAGAGCCAGCGGACCTCAGTCTTGGGTCAACCTGCAAAGGATGAAAAGGGGGAGGGAGGGGAGCAAACAAACAGGACAAACCAACAAAGAACAATGAAACTAAAGTCCATTCAGGTAATCTGAATCCACAGGTGAAAAAATTACAACAAATTCACCTTCGGGGCACAATGCTAAGAAAACTCAGCTCACAAAAAAAAAGGGTGCCAGCGAAACGAAAAGAGAAAAAATAAAGTTCGGCAAAGATAGTCAAAGTTCCAACCGGGAAAACAACCAGGAACCTGTAGAGTCCAGAACCTTCAAGCAACCTCCCACTCAGGGTCGATGTGGCGCCTGCTTGTTTGGCCAGGTCTGGGTCTTGGGGAGTTCATAGTTGCCGGGAAGCCGGGTGGTTTGAGGCCCAACTGAGCCAGAGATTTTGCAGCTTGGGAGGGGGAAAGGCAGGTGGTCACCGAACCGTCCTTTCGAATGAAGAATTGTGCACAGGATTGCAAGGGTGGGGGCTTTCTGCTCCTGGTTGTCAGGGAGACCGATTACTAAGTATCAATTCTGTGCTGGGCAGCAGCCTGTGTTTATAGAATCTATGCAGGCTGTATTGCAAGTCTATTAACTGCAGCTTGACAATATTTTATAGATGATAACTTCTCGGAATTTATAACCTGTATACTGTTCTTATTGACAAGGTATTCTCTTCACTGAGCTTATTTCTGTTTGCAAGTTTATGCAGACTGTTGTACAGTTATGTAGTGGCTTGTTATAAACCCTTTTTGGAAATATTTTCTCTAAATTGGATGCAGTATACTGCTCCTGGCAATACAGTCTTAGCTATTCGTTTTCACTGTTCTGTCCCCTTCTGATGGCTGTAAATCCCAAAGGATCTAATTACCAGTCTCTTAGATACCGTATATACTCGTGTATAAGCCGGCCCGTGTATAAGCCGACCCCCCTACTTCTGCCCCCAAAACCTGGGAAAAACTATTGACTCGTGTATAAGCCGAGGGTGGATCCCAGCACAGGTATACAGCCCCCAGCAGTGTGGTATACAGGCCCCCCCAGTGGTATACAGGCCTCCCCAGTGGTAGTATACAGCAGCCTCCCCAGTGGTAGTATACAGCAGCCTCCCCAGTGGTAGTATACAGCAGCCTCCCCACTGGTATATACAGGCCCCAGCAGTATTACAGCAGCCTCCCCAGTGGTATATACAGGCCCCAGCAGTATTACAGCAGCCTCCCCAGTGGTATATACAGGCCCCAGCAGTATATACAGCAGCCCCAGTGGTATACAGCAGTGGTATACAGGCCCCAGTGGTATACAGGCCCCAGCAGTATATACAGCAGCCCCAGTGGTATACAGGCCCTAGCAGTATATACAGCAGCCCCAGTGGTATACAGGCCCCAGTGGTATACAGGCCCCAGCGGTATATACAGCAGCCCCAGTGGTTATACAGGCCCCAGCAGTATATACAGCAGCCCCAGTGGTATACAGGCCCCTATGGTATACAGGTTCCAGCAGTATATACAGCAGCCCCAGTGGTATACATGCCCCAGTGGTATACAGGCCCCAGCAGTATATACAGCAGCCCCAGTGGTATACAGGCCCCAGTGGTATACAGGCCCCAGCAGTACATACAGCAGCCCCAGTGGTATACAGGCCCCAGTGGTATACAGGCCCCAGTGGTATACAGGCCCCAGCAGTGTGTCATATATGGCCCCCAAATGCTGGCACTCGCCCCCCTCCGTTGTAAGACATACCATCCCTGGTCTTCTGCACCGCGCCGGTCCTCTGTGCTCCGTCCTCTGTGCTCCCGTCCTCGGCTGCATCCGGGGTCCCCGGCCGTCACAGTAGCGATGACGTCATGCGACCGGCCGGTCACATGACCCCGGATGCTGCACAGAGAACCGGCGCGGTGCAGAAGACCAGGGATGGTAAGTTAAGCAGCAGGGGGGGCCTTACAACGGAGGGGGGCGAGTGCCAGCATTTGGGGGCCATATATGCAGATATGCACTGCTTCCCCCTGCCGCTGATTGACAGGGGGAAGCAGTGCATATATAAAGAGCGGCCCCACGTGACGGGGCGCTCATACAGCAGCCTCCAGCCTCCCCAGCCCCGGACCCAGCCCCCACCACAGCCCCTACCGTATTGACCCGTGTATAATCTGAGGGGGGACGTTTTCAGCCCAATTTTTGGCCTGAAAAACTCGGCTTACACACGAGTATATACGGTAATTGTATGCTCGTACTTACCCCATCAGGGGCAACAGACAGTGTCAACTCAATGGTCACTGCATCTGAAGAAAGACCAGGAGAAACTCTGTAGTTTTCGTCCAAATCTTGTATTAGTTACAATGAAATGATAGGTGGAAAGGAATAATCTGTACAGGGTTATTCACATGTGTCTTCAGTAATGGCTTCTGCAGAGTAACTGAGGAAAAATGGAGGGGCATCCTGTACAGACACAAACTAAGGGACGAAGGTAGGGACAAAATTCATACAGTTTACCTAGCAACTACAGGGAATTTCCTGATTGGAGGAAATACATAATGCATAGAAATATATACAACAGGTTGTTCCCATTCATGGGACACAACACCCTCGTTTAATGATAGACAAAAACCACAATGGTCACAGAAGTAACTTGAATCTGACAAAAGTAATAAATCCTACCAGCTCCAACTCAAAAATATTTCCCGGATCCGTACATTCCTTGACCAACATACTGCAAAAATACTTGTACATGCCCTCATCATCTCCTGCCTCTATTATAACCTCTTGCTCTCTGGCCTCCCCTCTAGCACTTTTGCACAACTCCAAACCATCCTAAATTCTGCTGCCCCACTAATCCACCTGTCTCCCCGCTATTCACCAGTCTCTCCTCTCTGCCAAGCCCTTCACTGGCTCCCCATTTCTCAGAGGCACTGGTTCAAAACCCTAACTATGACATACAAAGCCATCCACAATCTGTCTCCTCCGTGCATCTGCGACATAGCCTCCCAATACCTACCCTCATGCAACCTGCGATCCTCTCAAGATCTCCTCTAACCCCTTTATTTCTTTTTCATACAACCGCATACAAGATTTCTCTCATGCATCCACTATACTCTGGAACTCTCTGCCCCAACATATCAGACTCTCGCCTACCATGGAAACCTTCAAAAGAAACCTGAAGACTCACCTCTTCAGACAAGCCTGCAACCTACAGTGAGCCTTAGTCAACCAAACCACCGCATGACCAGTTCTACCCTCTCCTACTGTATCCTCACCCATCCCTTGTAGACTGTGGGCAGGGTTCTCTCTCCTTCTGTACCTTGTGTGCCTTATATTGTTCATGTATATTGTACTCGTCTACGTATGCCCTTTCCACATGTAAAGCGCCGTGGAATAAATGGCACTATAATAATAAATAATAATCAAACAATTCCTGTAACTGTCAATGAGACTTCTGCAACTCTCGACAGGTATTTTGGCCCACTCCTCAAGAGCAAACTGCTCCAATTGTCTCATGTTTGAAGGTTGCCTTTTCCAGACGGCATGTTTCAGTTCTTTCAAAGATACTCCATAGAATTTAGGTCAGGACTCATAGAAGCCCACTTTAGAATACTCCTCTTAGCCATTCTTGGGTGTTTTTAGCTGTGTTTTGGGTCCTTATCCTCTTGCAAGATCCATGACCTGCAACTGAGACCAAGCTTTCTGAGGGCAGCACGTTTCTCTCTAGAATCCCTCGATAGTCTTGAGATTTCATTGTACCTTGCACAGATTCAAGACACCCTGTGCCAGATGCATCAAAGCATACCTAGAACATAATAGAGTCTCCTTCATGTTTCACAGTAGGTACAGTGCTTTTTTCTTGATATGCTGAATTTTTCCATCTGTGAATATAGAGCTGATTTTTTTGTTCTATTTTTGTCTGATCTGTCCATACGACATTCTCCCAGAAGATTTGTGACTTGTCAACATGTAGTTTGTTAAATTCCAGTCTGGCTTTTTTATGATTTTTTTTTTCCCAACAATGGTGTCTTCCGTTGTTGTCTCCCATGAAGTCCACTTTGGCTCAAACAACAACAGATCTGAAATTGATGTTCCTTGAGCTTGAAGTTCAACTTTAATCTCTTTAAATGTATTTCTGGCCTCTTTTGTTACTATTCGTATTATCCATCTCTTTGATTTGTCATCAATTTTCCTCCTGCGGCCACGTCCAGGGAGGTTGGCTACAGTCCCATGGATCTTAAATTTCTGAATAATATGTGCAGTAGTAGTCACAGTAACATCAAGCTGCTTGGAGATGGTCTTATAACCTTTACCTTTAAACCCTTCAGGACCCAGCCTATTTTGACCCTAAAGACCTTGCCATTTTTGTCAATTCTGACCAGTGTCCCTTTATGAGGAAATAACTCTGGAACGCTTCAACGGATGCTAGCGATTCTGAGATTGTTTTTTCGGGACATATTGGGCTTCATGTTAGGATTAAATTTAGGTCGATCGGCGTGGCCTCGCGGCATGTAAGGAGGACGTGTGAAAGCTCAGCTCCCGCACTATACCCGTCCAATTCCCGGATTTATAGCCCGAAAAAGCACTCAAACCTCCGGTGCAGCAGCCCTGATAGCGGTGGAGACCCCTGGACATACCGGCAAGTGAATCCGCTGGTACAATGGTGAAGAAGAGCTAGAGAAAGACGACCGGTGAGACTGACAGCGAGGCTCAAGATGGTGCCGTCACTGTGCACAGGGAGAAATACCAGAGGAGCAGGTCAGGAGCAGAGAGGTGTTGGCGCGACTGCAGACATTCGCTCGAGTGGAGCAGAAGGATGTTGGTAACCTACAAGACCCTGGGGACGGAGGAGACATGTAAGATAAGTGATGCTGGGGTGAGGGGGGAGAAGGGCAGGGAGCATGGAGGATTGGCTATACCTGAGACCATACTTGTGGAACTTGTGACCCAAAACAAACAACTGCAGACACTACAACTTAAGATACCTGCAGAGCCCACCAACAAGGATGTGCTGCTTGCAGTTATGCACTGTAACACTTCCATCACACATGTGCTGACACAGCTAGGACACTTGCAGGAGACCATGCAGGTTGTGAAGCATAATCTGCATGGGGTTAAAGAGAGAACAGGAGAGCTGGAAAAGCGGGTCAGCACAGTAGAGGATGAATTATCGGGCTGTGTCTCGGGACAGAGAGATGCTGACAAACGTTTTACTGCCCTTTTTGCAAAAACGGATGACCTTGAGAACCGGTCACGACGTAACAACTACGTACCGGAGCGTTATGAGGATAAAAATACTACTGAATTTTTTGAAAAATGGTTAAAGAAAGTAGTGGGCTCTGATAAACTGACACATCTATATGCAGTTGAAAGAGCACACAGAGTCCCGGCTCAACCCCCTCCCCCAGGCGACCAACCAAGAACGGTGTTAGCCAAGATTCTCCATTACAGAGATAGAGACCTTATACTGAAATATGCTCGGGAACACCCAGATATTACTATTAATGGCTCAAGGATTTCGTTCTATCCTGACTACTCTTTGGAAGTACAGAGACAGAGAGCGAAGTTTATAAGCGTCAAAAAACGATTGAGGGCAGTTGGTGTTAAATATTCCATGATGTTCCCAGCAAAACTGAGAGTCGAGGCGGGAGACAGGGCTCTTTTCTTCATGGACCCGAAAGATGCCATGAAATGGGTGGATGTGAATGAAGGCCGACTGTAGAGCGAAAAAAAAGGAAACACCGCGGGATGAAGATGGTTTACTGCCGGCTTGGATTTTTATCTGCTCCAGACCGACCCTTCTTCAAAGACGAATGCTTATTATGCATTGAGTGATTCTCCTCCCCTCCTTCTTCTGCCCCTCTGTCCACATTCCCTCCTCCCCGTTCTTCCATCCCCCCCCCTTTTTTCTTTTTTTTTTTCTGTTTTGTTGTGTGTTTGTCTCTTTCTTGATAATGCAGGTGGAATAACTGAGGCTAAAGGGAGGTGAAGTGAACTATGCTTGTTATCTCCATTCTGGACTACGTTGATCCCTGAACTTGAGCTGCAAGATAACCGTAAATATGAGTGCTATGGGCAGATATCCTGCATAGTGCGGGACACGCTACGGAATTGAAACACCCGCTACTCAGTACAGGGGAAATGATATCCCCTTAATTTACACTTTTTTTTTACTGTTGGTTAATAGTTATGGTTAATGGGATTGGGAAGGGTGGGGACAGGTGCTCATGGGATTCTCTCTATACGAGATGTATGGACTACTATGTAATGTTATGGCAAATACTGGGGACATGCATGAGATTATGGCTACAAGATGATGGGTAGGATCATAATATATGGTTGGAACACTAGGGTCTGAAGTCCCCCACCAAGAGACAAGCGATATTTAGCTCCATATTAGAACAGAAACCTGCGATGGTGTGTTTGCAGGAGACCCCCCTCACCTCCGAGACCGTTCATTTCCGGGTAAGAGATGGGTGCAGGCGGGATACCACTTGACATATTCAGCCTATTCCAGGGGGGTTAGTGTGCTGATGTGTGCCGGTGTGCCATTCGAATGCTTAAAGGTAATTACAGATGAGGAAGGACAATTCTTCCTATTGTACTGTAGACTTTTCCAGCTGCAGATGATTCTAATCTCTCTCTCTCTATATATATACCCCTCCATATAGCAGTAAAATATTGTATAAGGCCCTGAACTTACTAAGACTTCCCGCGGGTCCCATATATGGTGGTAGGAGATTTTAATAATATCCAGGACTCCCATTGGGATAAAGGACGGCATGAACCTCTGAGGCCGAATGGTAATTGCACACCGTTTGGCGCGTTAATTAAAGAGACGGCATTGATAGATCTGTGGAGGTGTAGACACCTGGGGGAATACAAATATTCTTGTTTCTTTGCTACCTTTTCGTCTCTTTCTCGTATAGATCTGGCTCTAGGAGACCAATTAATGCAGACGCTAATCTCGGATATTAAATATTTGCCTGAGACGGTTTCGGACCATTCCCCTATATCCATATATTTGCATAGGAATATTCCTGATATGAGATTTAGACTCCCATGGAAGCTTAACCCCTTCTGGCTACGGCTGATGGATGTGGGGGAACGGTTTGGAGCTGAACTACATGAATATCTTCAAGTAAACCGAGGTTCGGCTCTCACCCAGACTGTATGGGAGGCGATGATGGCCTATGTTAGGGGTATGTGTATCCGAGAAATTTTAATAAATTAAAATTGCCACTAGGGATCGAGACAGCCTGGTATTTAAGGAATTGGAAGAGGTGGAGGAGGCCATTCTTATACAATCTACTCCTGATGCTCCGAAAAGATTTGGGCCCCTTCACATCAGCGGTGAAACAAACGCAACTGCCACGATTGCCGCATAACGGCCGCACATGCGGTTCACTTGCGGCAAGCCCCATGCTATATAGTTGCGGTTTCGGCACTTGCCGCAGATGCGGCCGCGATAAAACCATGGTGAGCCGCGTTTTTTTCGCGGCCGCATCTGCCGCAAGTGCCAAAACCGCACTTGCTGCACCTGCCGCACACTTACCGCAAGCCCCATAGACATTGCATGGCCGTTATGCGGTAATCGCGGCAGTTGCGTTTTTTTTTCACCGCAACTGCCGGAATCAGCGATTACCGCTGATGTGAAAGGGGCCTTAGAGAGGTGCATGTGGGGGTGGCTAAAGTGACCATTCAAGCTGCAGAGAGGAAACGCATGTTCCAATCTGTTCAGTTTTTTGAAAGTGCAGGTCATTTATTATCGGAAATATTGTCGGCACAACGGGAGGCCTCGTTTATTGTCCAATTACAGGAAGAGGGGGGTAATATGACCAGTACCACACCGGAAATTCTTTGTCTGCTGAAAAAGTTCTACTCTAAATTATACTCATCACAAATACAAACAACACAGGAGGACATTGAGGAGTTCTTGAAAAAGGCCAAACTACCAACTTTGAATGAGCCTTCAAAATTATATTTGGATGGCCCTGTGATGTTTGAGGAATTGGAAGAGGCGCTTGGCTCTACGTCAAATGATAAGGCGTCGGGAGGGGATGGCCTACCTGTGGAGTTGTATAAAAAATATAAAGATTCTACTTCCGGCCTTATTGGAGGTCTATAATGCCAGCTTGGGATTGGGTATCTGCCCTCTTCCATGCGGGAAGCAATCATTGTAGTGCTACCCAAGAAAGGGAAGGATCCTGTTCATCCAGCATCATATAGGCCTATTTTTTTATTAACAGTTGACACTAAACACCTGGCTAAGGTACTGGCTAATAGACTTGCAAAAGTTATCGAATTTTTTATTCACCCTAATCAGACAGGATTTATGCCCAATAAATCTACGGCGCTAAATATCAGAAGGCTTAACCTTAACATGCAGATAAAGGGAGACAGTATGGGCCAGAGGAAAAGGCTAAGAATCTGCTATAGAAAACTGACTCTGCAATAGAGGAAGGGGGGAATTCAAATACCGATGATAAGAATGAACAATTTTGCAGCCTTAAAGCGAACCTGTCACCCCCCCTGGACATCAAAAGCTAAAATAGCCACCTTCTGCAGCACTAAGGCTGCATTCAGAGAAGGTGGCTATAGGCTTTTGATGCCCTATATACTGTTAAATATGCACTTATATAACTGCTTAGACTTAAGAAGACCTAAGACCGGGAGGTGGGGTTTCGCGCTCCTCCGCCCCGCCCCCTCTTGTCACTCCTCCTGGTCGCCTGCTGCTGCCTCCCCTCACAGTCTAACATGAACGCGCGCCTCCGTTCTCTATGGGCATCGGGTCAGATCGGATGTGCACTAAATGCCATCCGATTTGGTCCGATCCGATTCTGTCCAATTTTATTATCGGTGCAAAAATCAGAGCATGCTCCGATTTTTGCACCGAAAATAAAATCTGACAGAATCGGATCGGACCAAATCGGATGGCATTTAGTGCACATCCGATCTGACCCGATCCCTATAACATGGGGCCCTATGGAGAAGGGTCCGAGGAAACATCTGATGTCTCCTCGGACCCGATTTTACTGTACTGAGCATGCTCAGTACAGTAAAACTGCTCCTAACTGGGAGCACAAGGGTTAAAAAAAAAAAAAAGTTTATGCTCACCTCCCCCCGAACCCCCGCCATCTCCCGCTGTCTTCCTGGAGGCTCCCGGTGGCTCCCGCAGGCTCCCTGTGTCAGCAGAAGGTCTTCCTCTGCTGTTCATGACCTGCGGTGATGTCACAGTCATGTGACCGTGGGTTACCATGGTGGAACCTGCTGTCACATGACTGTGACATCACCGCAGGTCCTGTACACATGAAGAAGACCTCTGCAGCCTGCGGGAGCCACCGGGAGCCTGCAGGAAGACGGCGGGAGACGGCGGGGGCTCGGGGGGAGGTGAGCATAAACTTTTTTTTTTTTTCTTTTTTTCAGCCCGGAGGCTACGATTTAATGCCGGAATCGGATGCCTATTTGGCATCCGATTCCAGGCATCAGAAGGGAGCCGATGTTGTCCGATTTATATCGGACAGCATCGGCTCCCTAAAAATCGTTATGTGAAAGTAGCCTTAGAAACAGAGCATCACCACTGGATCTAGGGACAGTCCTACCCACACATGTGAAACACAGCTGTCTGATAAAAGATACTATAGGGACCTGGAGAGCAATTTGGAAAATGTATAGACTCCCATGCAACTTGTCTAACTATATGCCCATAGACAGTGGCCCAAACTTTGGACAGGGTCAACACAACAAACTTTTTAAACAGTGGAAACAAAAAGGCATATTGAGACTCAAGGCCCCGTTACACGGCACGACATCGTCAATGACATCGCTTATACGTCACGTGTTTGGAGGCGTACCAGCGACGTCGTTGCAACCTCGTTGCGTGTGACTCTGGCAAGTTGTAACGATAAATCGTTGGATCGGAGTTGACAGGTTTACCGACATGTTGGAAAACCTGACGATCTCAACTCCAGCAACCTGCTGCATCGTTCTGTGTGACACCGCGATAACAATGTCGTGGACGACTTCGCCCATTCACAGCAATGAGCAGGAATCGTTCGCGGGGTTTGCGAACGATACCTGCTCACAGCATCGTTGGTGAGTTGTTCACGATATCTATACGTGTGACATGTCACCAGCAATGTTGAAATGATGTCAAAAATGACTGTGCGCACCCGAGATCGTTGCCAACATCGTTTCAACGTCGTGCCGTCTGATGGTACCTTCAGAGACCTGTTACAAGAAAAAGAAGGACAAATTCTAACATGGCAGGAAATAGCTGCAAAATATGGACTAGGTGAAAATCAGAGTCTGCAATATATACAGATCAATAGCCATTACAACTTAATGGTCAGACATTTTGGGAAAGTAAAAAAGAAAGGAGACTTTGATGTTCTGATGGATTAGGCAGCCAACCAAGAATTGCTATCATCTGATGGGACAGGCAGCCAACCAAGAGTCGCAGTCATCCATCTGTTTTAAAATACACTAAGGGTGCCTTCACACTGTGGTCAGGTCCGGTCCAGGGCTCACAGCCCCGAACCAGATCAGCACACAGAACCAGAGGGCTAATATACCCTCCAGTCTGGTGTGCAGCCTCACGCAGCTGCCGCTGATGATGATTCAGGATCGCGGCTCGCAGGGAGCTAGCCGCGGTCCTGAAATAACAGTGATGTGCAGCCGCAGGTGTCCGGTTCCTGGATCGGGGAAATAAGCTCCCATGTTAAGGGAGCGTCGGATTGCCCCGGAAGGATCCTGGTGAATCCTGGAGGATCCTGGGGAATCCGGTGGAATCAGCGAGACACCAATTATGCAAGCAACGTTTTTATATCCGAGAGAAAAATCCCACTTCTCCCGGATTCCGTCGGCGAGATGGAAGCCGGATGGCAGATAGCTGCCATCCGGCTCCATCCGGCCCCATGGGATACTATGGCGCCAAAATCCGGTCCGGGGCTGTCACCCCTGATATGCTTATAGCTTGAAGGAATTGGCTCGTCAGGATGGCCCAAATTGTGGAGGCATTATGGGCAGATGACACATGCAAGAGAGAGGTGACTGAAGTGCATTTTCTATGGACACTTCTCTGGATGCATTGAAGTTGATCAACCGTGATGTCCGTATCCAAAAAGTCAACTCTCTTAGCACTGTACTTATATGATAATTTTATATTGAAGGAATTAGTGCCCAAATGCCTCATAAACATATCTAGCTGCTCCGCAGTGCCCCAACAAATTAACAAAATATCGTCTATATACCTCAGCCAGAACTGCCCACCCTCACAGCCAAAAACCAACCTCTCCCAGTAACACAGGAAGAGGTTGGCATACAAGGGTGCACAAGTCACCCACATGTCAGTGACCCGCTTCTGAAGGTATAGAAAGCAGACCTAGTTCATTGTATTTTGGAGTGTCCTGGGATACAAAAACTTTGGAGGAGACAATTGAATACATCAAAATATATGGAAAGTAAGAGTTACTAGAGACGTGTCAGGGAAATTACCTGATATAATAAACTGGACAATTGTGTAATGTTTGACTATACTGAAGACTCCATTTTGGACTTCTGAGATGGACTAGAAGATGGCGTCTGTACATGTACTAGTCTACCCACATCTGCTGTCCATATAGACTTATTTTGTAAAGTGTGAAATGTTCTTGATCTTTGTTCTGCTGCTGTAATACTGTAATTTCCTCCGGGATCAATAAAGTTTACCTTATCTTATCTTATCTGTCTGACAAACTTGTTTTTCCCTAAAAGACTTGTAAACATGTTTTTGTCTTTGAACATGTGTAAACATGTCCCTCCAAAACCCCATCTTCCCAAGATAAGATAAGACATGTACTGTACCACCCTACCAATACTTGGAATATTGGGGACATCATATAGCACCACCATATAGTGCCAATCAATGTGTAGTAAACAACTAGGTGTAACAAGTTACTTTGAAGTTTTATTTGCTTGTGTATTAACATTTGCCTATAAATATACCCTCTTGGGGTACGGCCCCTTTAGGAATATGCTGACATAGAAACCGAGTCTGCTCTCTGTCATTGTCCTCTGTGCACCATATATTGGCCTCCACTATGTCACGTTGAAGTAGAATAGGCAAATTGCATTAACAGACGTGTGGTCCTGTCTGTTCCGATATATTAGTCTGAATAAGGATCCTAAACAGGGTACCACCTTTGTACCTATAGCAGTACATATAGCACTCCTGGTAACTAAGAAGTGCATACTTAGACACTGGCTAGAGCCTAAAACTCCTCTAATCCCAGAAAAAAATAGAGACACTGAAGACTCTGATGATATACAAATAAAAAAGCCAAGAAGCCAGCGCTGCCTAAGGTTAGCACGCAATACAAAAAGTGCATGTGCACATCATTTCTAACTGTACTTTAAACTGAGACATTTGGCAAACAATTGATCAATTCTTTGAGCTACCCCGCCACGTCACGGCATTCTCAGATGGGGCAGTCCTACTCTACATTTTTTAATTCGCTGTGCCATTACGGCCTCCTGAATGCATTAAAAGCAGAACCATATCAAATGCACACGTACCTGAAGCATTACTGAACTACTCCCATGGCGCCAGAAAAGCAGCGCAGATAAAGGCAGACCAGGTCCGGACATGGCATCCGGACATTATCAGACCTGACCCCCACACCGCCCAACCAGTGCACATGCACTTTTTGTATTGCGTGCTAACCATAGGCAGCGCTGGCTTCTTGGCTTTTTTATCTGATGATATACAGTATGACAAATTAGATACACAATAGCAGAAGGGAAAAACAACAGAAAGATTCTCTGCAAAGTGGAAAACTTTCATTGAAGACAATTACAAACAATGAAAAATTTCATGACATTGTTTAATGAAAATTTTGAGGGGGACGTTAGGTAAACTAGGATGTGAGTCATGAAATTGTCATAGGGTTTGATGTTTATATCAGCTACTTGCTCAGAAAGTTTTTGAATTATACAAATGTTAAAACAACAAAAATGCAAAAGGATGAGTTATAAAAGATGTTACATCTGATAAACCAACTAATACTTTTGATATGTGTGTGTAAAATAACAAAGACTTGCAATGGACAATGTTATAAATTTTACTTCTAACTCCTCGAATAAAGATTGATTACAAGAAAAGTCAATGCAGAGTCTACTGTATCTGTCCTTTCATGATGTTTAAGAAAATATCATTTCTTTGTTGTAATGTTCCCATTCTTAAGGCCCATAACGCGCGCTTCAGCGATCCCGACAGCGATAACAACCTGCCGGGATCGTTGGAGCTTCGTTACCTGATCGCTGGGGAGCTGTCAAACAGGCGGATCTCCCCAGCGATCAGGGACCTGAGAGCCACCTCCCACATCGCTGAAGGCGATGTCAGTGTCCTCTCTTCTTAGCGCTGCCTTACAGGCAGCGCTAAGCAGGGAGAACACTGGTAACTATGATAAACAGCAGGTATGCAGGCAGTGCGCGCTGCCTGGATACCTACTGTTTATCATAGTTAGCAGCATTCTCCCTGCTTACAGGCAGCGCTAAGCAGACAGAACATTGGTAACTATGATAAACAGCGGGTATCTAGGCAGCGCGCGCTGCCTGGATACCCGCTGTTTATCATAGTTACTAGCGTTCTCCCTGCTTACAGGCAGTGCTAAGCAAGGAGGACGCTGGTAACCATGGTAAACACCGGGTATCTAGGCAGCGCGCGCTGCTTGGATACCCAGTGTTTACCATAGTTACCAGCCAGTGAGGTCACTGATCGCTGGTTTCTCGCGGTCACATGCCGCGATGCGTGCTGACCAGCGGGAGACCAACTATCAAAAAATGACCCGCAGCACTTTGCAACAATCAGCGATCTCACAGCAGGGGCCTGATCGCTGCAAAGTGTCACACAGAATGACATCGCTTTAGTGTGAAAGCTTCTCCTCTGTGTGTATTCTTTGATTCACAACAAGAGCCGATTCACAGTAACAAAAATCCCCACCGTCTGGAGATTAATATTAGATTTTTAATGTGTGGGTTCTCTGATGTGCAGCAAGATATGATTTCTGAGTAAAACCTTTCCCACATTCTGAACATGAAAATGACTTCTCCCCTGTGTGACTTCTTTTATGGTAAGTGAGATCTCTTTTGTTAGAAAAACATTTCCAACATTCTAGACATGAAAATGGCTTCTCCCCTGTGTGACTCCTCTGATGTACTGCAAGATTTGATTTCTTGGTAAAACGTTTCCCACATTCTGAACATAAAAATGGCTTCACCCCTGTGTGAATTTTCTGATGAACAGTAAGAGTTTCTTTCCTGGTAAAATCTTTCCCACATTCTGAACAAAAAAATGGCTTCTCCCCTGTGTGAATTCTCTGATGTGAATCAAGGCTTTTTTTGTAGCTAAAACATTTCCCACATTCTGGACATGAAAATGGCTTCTCCCCAGTGTGAATTCTCTGATGAAGATAAAGATTTGATTTCTTGGTAAAACATTTCCTGCATTCGGAACAAGAAAATGGCTTCTCCCCTGTGTGAATTTTCTGATGTACAGTAAGACTTGATTTCTGCGTAAAACATTTCCCACATTCTGGACATGAAAATGGTTTCTCCCCTGTATGAGCTTTTTGATGTTCTCCATCCTTTTTGTTATTTTCATTTTGCTTAACAGTCTGTAATGAATCAGAAGACAGGACCTGTTGGTACGGAATGGCTGATAGATTTGTGTTGTAAAGGGGTGGCGGTATATGTGGAATTATGTCATGATCTTCAGAAACATATTGTGTGATACCATAATCCGATGTGTTAACATTAGCAATAGGCAGATATCCCTCTGATGCACAGTCATCTGACAAGAAAAAAAATATTGTTTTAAAAGTGCTGCATTTTGGAACAAAATGTATTAAGATTCATTTACTAGTTGACAAAGACAGAGGTACAAATTGCAGATATTAATGCATACACATAGATATAATAACAACCCTGTCAACATCCGTTGTTACGCCTTTTCACGGTGACCGTTAAAGGGCCTTAATCCTCAGTGTCACTTTTTCATGTTGCTGAAGATTACATTCATAGTGCCGCCATACAGGCGAAACTCCAGAGGATGATAGCAGTGTTTAGCTGATCCTTCAGCATTGGCCCAGACCGGTTTTGGAACATATTATGGCCAATTAATTCCTTACATGCCGCTGTAAATTATGCCAGCAGCATCTAAATGTTAAAGGAGTAAAAACACTCAGTTTAATACTATTGACCTCCCTCCTCAGCAATCGTAATCACGGGTGATGATTGTTAGCATTGCACCCTGAGGTCATTTGATAACCCCAGGGTTTAGGTGGCCTATAAGAGCCAGCTATATCAAGAGTCTAAAAAGTAGAGTCATTGAGAAACTGACAGGTCTCAGGCACTGCAATACGCTTGTATTGCTATGCATGTGACCAAAGATCAACGTAAAAAATATGTCACATTGTGGGTCTAAAATGTTAAAAAAAAAAAGTGCACACACAAAACACACAAGAACTCCTTATTTTGCCACAAACACAGCTTTTGTGTTAAACCAAAACTAAACAAAATGTACAGAATTGGTATTGCCACATCTGTATTGATTCGAGTTATAAAACTGTTACATTAAGGTACCTTTACACGCCGCTACCGAAGGTAGCAACAGGTAGGCACCGCACGTGCACGCGCGCGTTTGCAACGGTTTCTAACGGTACATGATGCTGCAAATACACGCCGTCACAAGGTGCTCCACAGAAGGTATTTTCGTTCCCCGGAAGTGCCGATGGGTGCCGCAGGTTACCTTCTGTGGAGCACCTTCCCTGATTTACACGCCGCTACAAGGGAATCTGGGCGTACATATTGTGCGCCATAACTACATAGGCGTGACAGAGTAGTGTATTACGTGGCGCTCATACAGTGATTGGACAATACAATAACATCATGATTGGCCAGCCAGCGCAGGGAGGCTGCCTAATACATGGCGCTATAGCAAATGTGTATTGTGACTGGTCAGCTCATTAAATATGCCGCCCTGTGCACAGACAGCCAATGGGTACACAGTAGTCCCCACCAATGATAGCTGATGGGGCGTGGTATACATGACGCTCTAGCACACCCCAGGTAACTCAAATACCGTGCCTGTGCCCCGATTACACGCCGCCACCATAGGGGTTATACCTGCTTGTTTTTCAGCACGGCTGAAAGACCGGTATCCAAAGAGACAGGAAGGTACAACCTGAATTACACGCCGCCACTTCGCGGTGTTTTGAAGGTAAAAGGTACAATTGTCTCCGACACCTGCCGGTTTCTACCTTTCGGTGGCGGCGTGTAAAGGTACCATTAAATATTGTGTATGGCGTGTATCGTAAAAAAAAGAATTAATAACTTTTTTTTTTTTTTTAATTTATCTTTTTCATCATTACAACACACAAAAAATTTAATAAATACCGATTAAAAAGTCATATGTAAAAGGAAAGAATGGCACAACTGAAAACAAAATTGTCCTGAAAAAACAAACCCTTATCTGGCCCATTCAACGGAAAAATAAAGAAGTTACAGCTTTCAGAATATGGTGATGTAAGAACAAATACATTTTTGTAAAATATTGCGTTTATAGTGTGTGAAAGTAGTAAAGTTCCCAGTTCCTTGGTTGCTCTTCCTGTTTCCCAGGCATCTGATCATCTGACCGGGAGGACAGTGATGACATCACTGTGTGTCTGGTCACGTGATTGGATTGGGTAGACACAGGAAGAGACCGAGGAGCTGGGAGCACGGACCGAGCGTCGGAAGGTGAGTTAAGACCTTTTTATACGTGCGCGCCAGCTGGGGAGGCATAAAGCGTGACCGGGGTGGCATATACAGGATATGGAGGGAGCTATGTGTGTCCGAGCTGGAGGGGGGCATAAAGAGTGACCTGGGGGCCATATCCAGGCTGCAGGGGTGTCTGCAGGTAATATGCGCTGCTCCCCCTGTCCATAATTCGGCGCTGCTTCAGCACCAAGGTGATGGACAGCGGGTGCAGTGCATATTAAATGAGGCAACTGAACAAGAGCCCACTCCAGCCCCCGATACCACTCCAGCACAGCCCCTGGCACTGCTCCAAAGTGCCCCCCTACAATTTCAGATTATAAAATGCACCCCCCACTTTGCCCCAAAATTTGGGGGAATAAAAGTGCGTTTTATAATCCGAAAAATACGGTATACAGTTTAAACGAAAATACAGTTGTGGCCAAAAGTATTGACACCCCTGCAATTCTGTCAGATAATACTCAGTTTCTTCCTGAAAATGATTGCAATCACAAATTCTTTGGTATTATTATCTCCATTTAATTTGTCTTCAATTAAAAAACACAAAAGAGAATGAAGCAAAAAGCAAAACATTGATCATTTCACACAAAACTCCAAAAATGGGCCAGACAAAAGTATTGGCACCCTCAGCCTAATATTATTATTATTATTATTATTTATTTGTATAGCGCCATTAGGTTCCATGGCGCTTTACATGAGGATGAGGGAGACAAGAACAAGTACACTAAATCTAGGCGATCAGGACGTACAGGAGGGGCAGGGACCCTGTCCACGAGGGCTCACAGTCTATGAGGGGCGGGTTGGGATACAGTAGGATGGGGGAATGTCAGGTATGGGGCGGTCGCCTGGGTCTCATGGCAGTTTGTAGGCTTGACGGAACAAGTGAGTCTTCAGGTGACACTTGAAGCTACTCAGGGTAGGAGAGTGTCTGACGTGTTCGGGCAGGGAGTTCCAGAGTAAGGCAGATGCCCGGGAGAAGTCCTGGACTCGGTTGTGCGAAGAGGTGATGAGGGGGGAGCAGAGGAGGAGTTCTTGGGAGGAGCGGAGGTTGCGTGAGGGTAGGTATCGGGAGACCAGGTCGGAGATGTATGGTGGGGCCAGGTTGTGTATGGCTTTGTACGCCATGGTTAGTGTTTTGAATTGGGATCTCTTGGAGACGGGGAGGCAGTGAAGGGCTTGGCAGAGGGGGGAGACATGGTAGCATGAGGACAGGTAGATTAGTCGGGTAGCGGAGTTGAGGATAGACTGGAGAGATGTGAGGGAGTTAGCCGGAAGGCCATTGAGAAGGAGGTTGCAGTAGTCAAGGCGGGAGATGATAAGAGCATGGATGAGTGTTTTAGCGGTGTCGTGGGTGAGGAAGGAGCGGATCCGTGAGATGTTCTTGAGCTGGAGCCGGAGGGATGTGGTGAGGGCCTCGATGTGGGGCTTGAAGGATAGGGAGGAGTCAAGGATTACCCCGAGGCACTTGGCTTGGGGGACTGGGGAGAGGGCGCAGTCGTTGATGCAGATGGATAGGTTGGGAGGTGGGGTGGAATTTCTTGGGGGGAAGACTATGAATTCAGTTTTGTCCATGTTGAGTTTAAGGAAGCGAGCAGAGAAGAAGCATGAGATGGCGGAAAGGCATTGTGGGATTTTCGAGAGTAGGGAGGTGATGTCAGGGCCGGACAGGTTGATTTGGGTGTCGTCGGCGTAGAGGTGGTACTAGAGGCCATGGGACTCAATGAGTTGCCCTAGGCCGAGAGTGTAAATGGAGAAAAGTAGGGGTCCCAGGACCGAACCTTGGCGGACTCCGACAGAAAGGGGGTAGGGTGAGGAGGAGGTGTGGGAGTGGGAGACGCTGAAGGTCCGGTCCGCTAGGTATGAGGAGATCCAGGAGAGGGCAAGGTGGGTGATGCCAAGGGATTCCAGGATCCGGAGAAGAAGGGAGTGGTCAACCGTGTCGAAGGCGGCAGACAGGTCGAGGAGGAGGAGGATGGAGTAGTGGTGTTTGTTCTTGGCAGTCAGTAGGTCGTTGGTGACTTTGGTCAGGGCTGTTTCGGTGGAATGGAGGGGTCGGATGCCGGACTGTAGGCGGTCGAAGTGGGAGCACGAGGAGAGGTGAGAGGACAGTTCGGAGTGGACGTGCTGTTCAAGTAGCTTAGAGGCGAATGGAAGAAGAGATATGGGGCGATAGTTAGAGACAGAGGTAGGGTCAAGTGAGGTTTTTTTTAGGATGGGCGTGATTAGGGCGTGTTTGAAGGCCGAGGGGAAGGTACCAGTGCTAAGTGAAAGGTTAAAGAGGTGGGTGAGGGCTGGGATGAAAATGGAGGTGTGGTTCGGAATGAGGTGGGATGGGAGTGGGTCGTGGGCGCTGGTGGTGAGGTGTGATTTTGCACAACCTTTAGCCAAAATAACTGCGATCAACCGCTTCCGGTAACCATCAATGATTTTCTTACAATGCTCTGCTGGAATTTTAGACCATTCTTCTTTGGCAAACTGCTCCAGGTCCCTGATGTTTGAAGGGTGCCTTCTCCAAACTGCCATTTTTAGATCTCTCCATAGGTGTTCTATGGGATTCAGGTCTGGACTCATTGCTGGCCACCTTAGAAGTCTCCAGTGCTTTCTCTCAAACCATTTTCTAGTGCTTTTTGAAGTGTGTTTTGGGTCATTGTCCTGTTGGAAGACCCATGACCTCTGAGGGAGACCCAGCTTTCTCACACTGGGCCCTACATTATGCTGCAAAATTTGTTGGTAATCTTCAGACTTCATAATGCCATGCACACGGTCAAGCAGTCCAGTGCCAGAGGCAGCAAAGCAACCCCAAAACATCAGGGAACCTCCGCCATGTTTGACTGTAGGGACCGTGTTCTTTTCTTTGAATGCCTCTTTTTTTCCTGTAAACTTTATGTTGATGCCTTTGCCCAAAAAGCTCTACTTTTGTCTCATCTGACCAGAGAACATTCTTCCAAAACATTTTAGGCTTTCTCGGGTAAGTTTTGGCAAGCTCAATGTGGTACACACAAGGACACAGGACAGAGGTTGAGTCAACTTTAATCCATGTCAACTGGCTGCAAGTGTGATTTAGTTATTGCCAACACCTGTTAGGTGCCAGAGGTAAGTTACAGGTGCTGTTAATTACACAAATTAGAGAAACATCAAATGATTTCTCTAACAGTGCCAATACTTTTGTCCACCCCCTTTTTTATGTTTGGTGTGGAACTATATCCAATTTGGCTTTAGGACAATTCTTATTGTGTTTTTTCATTGAAGACAAATTAAATGAAGATAATAATACCAAAGAATTTGTGACTGCAATCATTTTCAGGAAGAAACCGAGTATTATCTGACAGAATTGCAGGGGTGTCAATACTTTTGGCCACAACTGTATATCATGAAATTGTCTTTAATTGTCTGCAGGTTGGTGGATGTCCAGGTCCTGAGATCTGCACCAATTGCTTCAAAATCTGCTGAGAAGTGCGAAGCTTGTGAGGAAGAGACACAGAACAGAGAATAGACTCAAAAGAAGCTACAAAATCAAACACCTAATTGTACCAATTGGTGAATAAGTAACTATAGAGGAAACTACTCACCAGCGCTGTCATCTGTAAGAATCTCCACTTTAATCCAATCATCATCCTTCACATATGTCTCTGTAGTATTAATATGGGGCAGATCATCATCACCCCTCACATATGTCTCTGTAGTATTAATATGGGGCAGATCTTCACCCTGAAACAAAGATTATAAAAGTCACAGACAGATGGAGAAGTCCCATCTATGATCAGCTGTAATCTGCCATCTCCACCGTTCTCATTACACAAGTATAAAACATAGAATACTGGAGGATAAAACAAGACTGAGCACAAGACCTTCACAGCCGTCTACACATCATAGGGAGATCTCATCACACCTTCTCTCCATCTACCTGATGATCCGGAGGAACATCGGGATCTTCTTGTTTACAGTCCTGTGGGAGAAGAGGACGGGTACATCTCTCTGGTGTTGTCCTCTTACTGGATAGACCTGGAGGAGACACATACAGGACTGAATTCATTCTTTACATACAGATCATTATAGGCCGTGTGTATTTAGTCCTGTCTATTACCTGGTGATGTGAGGGGCGGCCGGGGAACCTCCATCATGACTATGTCCTTGTACAGATCTTTGTGTCCTTCTAAATACTCCCACTCCTCCATGGAGAAATAGACGGTGACGTCCTGACACCTTATAGGAACCTGACACATACAATGATACCATTGTCATCTTTCCCCGATCCCTTCATAGCGTTACTGTATAATGTCCCAGCAGCAGCAGCATTCCCAGCAGTGTCACCTCTCCAGTCAGCAGCTCAATCATCTTGTAGGTGAGTTGTAGGATCTTCTGGTCATTGATGTCCTCATGTATCAGGGGGTGAGGTGGAGGCCCCGTGATTGGGCTCAGGGCTCTTCCCTCAGACACAGGGTCCTGACAGCACAGATCACTAGAGCTCTTCACTACTGTGTAATCCTGGTTATGGAGAGACACATTAATAAATCTCCAGTCTCCAGACATTTCCAGAGTCCTCACCTCTCCAGTTCTGTCATCTGTTATTCTGTCCATAGATAAGAATGATGTCATGTGACATTGTCATCACAATCTCTCACCTCTCCAGTAACAAGGAAGAGGATCTCTAGGGTGAGGTGGAAGATCCTCTCCGCCATCTTGTCCCTGTCCAGATCCATCCTTGATGGTCAATCAGGAGAATTCTCTTGTATAGAAGATGTGAGAGGATCCGATATTGTAGAGACCTGAATGGGGGAAGATGAAATGCTCTGTGCTTACAGGACCTGTGATGATGTCACATGGAGGGGAGGATCTATGAGATCAGGGATCTGCTCAGTGATGTGGGATCCATATGAGGTGGTGATCTTCTCCTGTATGGGCTCCTGAGCTCCTCTATGGTCCATTATCCCCAGCGGTGGAGGCGGCGGTGGCTCCTCAGCACCAGACGGCTGCACAGCACTGAGTGTTATCACACACACGTCCTGACAGGATTGTCCTGGGATCAGTCACTTATTTACAGCTCAGGGAAGAAGATCCAAATGATAAGGAGGAAAGGTCTGTGCTGATCTTGTATAGTCACCGCAATAAGCCTCCTCAAAAAGCCAAATTGAATAAAGAAGAAATCCAGTGTCTTATTTTGTGCAAGCTTTATAGGGCAGTTTTAGGTCAGAGACGGATGGTTAGTAGTGATGAGCGAGTACTAAAATGCTCGGGTGCTCGAAGCTCGGGCCGAGCATCCCAAGATACTCGTGTACTCGGCCCGAGCACCGAGCCCAATGTTATCCTATGGGAGACCCGAGTATTTTTATGAAATGAACGCCGGCAGCATGTAGACACCCTAAAAATGTCACAAAAGTCTCAGAAGAGCGCTCAAATGACATGGCAACAGCATGGGGAAGACCCCTGTAAGCATTTCTCACTCAAAAGTCACAGCTGTGAACAATGTTGTCCGAGTTTTACACCATTTTTACGGACTTGCCAGAAAACCTTCCAAAATGACACCAAAAAGAATTTTCATGGCGGAAATGTTAAGGGCACATACCCAATAGTGAGACAGAGCTGGTGTATGTTACTTTTTGTGATTACATGAAAGATTTTACGTGAAAACATTGTGCGGCACTCCGATGTCCCTGAGAAGAGAGGTACATGAAGGCCTCTTGACATAATGTGCCCATTTTGAGGAAGTGGGTGTATTGTAGTATTTTCCTTTGCCAGGGCAGCCAAAAATTGGGAGGTTCACCAATGCCCCTGGATACAGACGTGCATGAGGGCCTGTAAACCTGAAGTGCCCATTGTAAGGAAGTGGGTCTATTGTAGTATAGCCCTTTGCCAGGGCAGCCAAAAATTGGGAGGCTCCACATTGTCCCTGGATAGAGACGTGCATGAGGGCCTCAAAACATTGTTCCCATTGCAAAGGAGCGGGTCTCCTGTCGTTGTAAAGCCCATTCTGAAAGAATGGGCGAAAAAATTTACCACTGGGGGTATACATGAAACAACGGCCTAACTTTTCTAACGGTCATCATGGTGGCGCATGAGGAGAAGGAGGAGCAGTCCAGCGATTAGCCAAAGTCCAGAAGTGTGTACCCATGGGTGAGTGGAGGTACATGGCAAATTCCCGTTACAAAATTTAAATTCCGCTCTCATTTGCTGGTGGTGTGGTGAAGTCTGGCCCAATCCAACCCTTGTTCATCTTGATCAGAGTCAGCCTGTCAGCATTTTCAGTTGACAGGCGGGTGCGTTTATCAGTAATGATTCCACCTGCGGCACTAAAAACACGCTCTGACAAAACACTAGCGGCAGGGCAGGCCAGGACTTCCAAGGTGTAGAGAGCCAATTCATGCCACGTGTCCAGCTTGGATACGCAATAATTGTAAGGCACAGAGGAATATCGGAGTACAGTTGTTCGATCTGCAAGGTACTCCTTCAGCATCTGGGCAAACTTACCATTTCTTGTGGCACTACCCCGTACCTCAGGGGCTGTGGTACGTGAGGGGCTGAGAAAACTGTCCCACATCTTAAAGACTGTTCCCCTACCTCTGGCGGATTGGACTTGTGCCCCTCTCGGCCGTACGCCTTGGTTGTCCACCGATTCCTGACCTATGCCGCTAGCGTTTTGTGAGGGGAATGCTTTGCCTACTTCTGTGACTATGGCCTTCTGGAACTGCTGCATTTTGGCTGACCTCTCCGCCTCAGGAATAAGAGACATAAAGTTCTCCTTGTAGCGTGGGTCTAACAGTGTTACCAACCAGTAATGATTGTCGGCCAAGATGTTCTTAACGCGAGGGTCACGAGCCAGGCAGCTTACCATAAAGTCAGCCATGTACGCCAGACTCTTAACAGCCATCACTTCAGTGTCCTGACCAACACGATGACTGAACATGCTGTCCTCCTCCTCATCTCCCCTATCCTCTGGCCAGCCTCGCTGAACCGAGGGTATGACTGGTGTGCAATTCATATCCTCAATTTGGCCGGAGAGTTGCTCCATGTCTTCATCCTCCTCCTCCTCCTCGTCATAGTCCTCCACTGCACGTTGTGATGAGATGAGGCTGGGCTGCGTGTTATCACCCACACCCACTACTTTTTCTTGCTCCAACTCATCGCGCTCCGCCTGCAATGCATCATGTTTGTTTTTTTTCAAATTCTTTATTTTGTATTATACAAACATAGAAGAATAACATGTGCCCAACCATTAACCATTAATAAAATGATTATAGTCACTGGGATACATTTACAAGTTACAAAGAAATTAGATGTTAACAGTATCCCCAAAACTAACCGGGGAATAACAAAAACAGACAAAACAAAAACCTTCCCATTATAGAAAGCTTCAGGGATGTTAACCACATCTCGAGAAAAAATAAGCAATTTTGCAGTTTTGCAGATCACCGATTTTAGGTTTGCTAAATAGAGAACAGCCTCGCTCAATTTAGTCTACAAGTCGCTTCACTGGGCAATATTACCTCTAGGCTTCTTGTGAATACGCAGAATAAGTGGAAAATAAGTAGAAAATAAGTGGGAAGCAATCCCAGGAAACTGCTACTCATGTAACTATGGACTACTCCCATCACCACTCTACATCTCTAATTCCCTTCATCTAAGGAGTAATATAGTTTAAGTATTTTATCCACGGAGTCCAGGTCTTCCTGAACCTATCATGGGTTAGAGAGTCCCAGCTCGTCAGTTCTTCTAGTCTATACAGATCTCTCATTTTACCCTTCCATTCTTCCAACGATGGCGGATTTTGCTGCTTCCATTTGAGGGCTATCAGTTGTTTAGCCGCTCCCAACATCAGAGGGGCCAACCCATGCTTCTTGGGATGAAAATTATCTGAAGGAAGGGACAAGAGTACCTCCACAGCTGACAGATCTGTCTCTATTAAATTAAGTGAGCGCATAACCCCCATAACTCCAGACCAAAAACCACGGATAGCTGAGCAAGACCAGAAGATATGGGATAAAGTGCCTCGCGATTTTTCACATCTCCAGCATTGAGGGGAGCCAACCAGTCCAAGTGAAACAATTTATCCGGTGTGTAGTACCATCGCGAGAGCAATTTATACTCCATCTCCTGTGATGTCACGCACCGTGAGAAACCATGCGAATTGGAGCACACTCTCTGTCTATCTAGAGTAGAAAGAGTGATATTCAATTCTGTCTCCCAAGAGTGTAAGAATAATGGTGTGGTATTGTCTGTAGTATTTATGAGATTAGAGTAAAGTTTAGATACCATTCTTGGAATGGGGTGGGTAACCTTCGTTAGAATCCCCAACCAAAGCCACTTGGTGAGTGGCTGCGGCAATTTAGAGATCAATTTCAGATAATGAGCTACATGAAGGTTTTGTATATGATTAAGGGGGCGTTTCCTCACCGCCAGCGGCCAGCCGTTAGCACACGGAATTTTTCCTTGTAACAGATGTGATATAGGTTTATGTGGCAGGGAGGACCACAGGTCATAGGGATCCGTGAAATCCGGAGCAAATAGATAGGGGATTAGTCCTATAGGGATTTTATCTAAAAAGTTGCATGTCGGAGAGTGGAGTGGGATCAGTGTGCGTCTAGCTTGTAAAGTGGCGAAAAGGATATCTCCCAATCCTTCTTTTGGGAGGGGACAGTCCGTCCATATGTATTTCGCTGCGCTTTTTCCCAAAATTTGCATTTCAATGTGTGATACACGATCCCTCTCCAGCCATCTTATTAGTTTCAGCCAGTTTGTCAACAGGATGGCTTGGTGATACAGAGATAGGTTAGGCAGACCTGCGCCTCCCTCGCCTTTAGGGCGCATCAATAGAGTCAGGGGTAATCTGGCCTTTTTATGTTTCCAAATAAATTTGCTGATTGATTTATTGAGGGAGAGTATAAAGGAGGTTGGAAGCCGGATTGGGATCATGCTCATCACATAAAATACCTTGGGAAAGACATAAGACTTAAAACACATTAACCCTGCCTAGCCATGAAAGGAGCAGGGTATCATATGAACGTAAAAGAGTTTCTATTTGTCCCAGTAGTGGGTTGAAATTGTGTTGGAAAAGCGTATTGGGGTCGTCCGTTAAATATATCCCAAGATATTTGATCTTATGGGGTTGCCATTTGAAGGGGGCAAGGCTCCTCAAGTTCTGTACATCTTCTGTTGGTGCCGATATATTCAGTGCTTCTGATTTATTCAGATTAATTTTGAAATTGGAGAGTTCTCCAAATAGGGAGAAGAGCTCCAGGATTTTTAGTATAGCCAATTTTGGATTAGATAAGAGAAGCAAGAGGTCGTCTGCAAATGCGACCGTCCTCAACTCCAGACCACCAATCCTCATCCCCTCGACCTCAGGTTGTTGTCTGATTGCTTGAATGAATGTCTCCATCACTAAGACAAATAAAGAAGGGGAGAGAGGGTACCCCTGCCTAGTGCCATTAGAGATGTTAAAGTGGGAAGACAGAATCCCATTCACCCTGACCTTGGCCGTAGGGAAAGAGTATAGTGACATAATTGCGTCTATGAAAGGAGGGGGGAAGGCAAACCTCTGGAGGACACACACCATATAACGCCAACTTATGCGATCGAACGCCTTTTCGGCATCCGTGGATAATAAAATAAGCGGTTGGCGATGGTGTCTAGCACAGGAAATAGCCTGTAAGATTTTAGAAGTGTTGTCTCTACCCTCCCTTCCACGGACAAAACCGGCCTGGTCAGGGCGAACTAGATCCGCTAACACTAGATGTACTCTATTGGCCAAAATCTTGGCCCAAAGTTTGAGGTCAGCGTTAAGCAAGGAGATGGGGCGGTAATTGCCGCATTGGGTGCCGTCTCTCCCCGCATCATGTTTGTTTTTGAGCAGAGACCGTTTTAGAAGGCAGAGAAGCGGTATGGTGACGCTAATAATGGCGTCATCGCCGCTCACCATCTTGGTGGAGTCCTCAAAGTTTTGGAGGATGGTACATAGGTTGGACATCCATCTCCACTCCTCAGATGTTATGTGTGGAGTTTGACCCATTTCCCGACGGCTTAGGTGATGCAGGTACTGAACAACTGCCCTCTTCTGCTCACAAATCCTGACCAACATATGCAGAGTTGAATTCCAACGCGTGGGGACATCACACACCAGTCTGTGAGCCGGAAGCTGCAAACGCCGCTGAAAGCCGGCAAGGCCGGCTGAAGCAGTAGGTGACTTTCGAAAATGTGCAGACAGGCGGTGAACTTTTACGAGCAGATCAGACAGCTCTGGGTATGATTTTAGAAACCGCTGAACCACGAGGTTGAGCACATGGGCCACGCTTGGAACATGTGCCAGCTGGCCTCGCCTCAAAGCCGCCACCAGGTTCCGGCCTTTGTCGCACACGACCTTTCCTGGCTTTAGGTTCAGAGGTGTGAGCCAGTGATCTGCCTGCTGTTTCAGAGCTGTCCACACCTCTTCTGCATTGTAGGGGTTTGTCACCTATGCATATTAGCTTCAGCACAGCCTGTTGCCGCTTCGCCGAGGCAGTGCTGCAGTGCTTCCAGCTTGGGACTGGTGTGGAGGGTAAAGTGGATGAGGATGCGCAGGAGGAGCAGGCTGAGGAGCATGACATTCCAGAGCTGTAGAGTGTGGGTGAAACCCTGACTGAGGTAGGGCCTGCAATCATTGGTGTGGGAAGGACGTGTTCCGCCCCTCGCTGAGACTGGGTCCCAGCTTCCACAATATTAACCCAGAGTGCCGTCAACGAGATGTACCGGCCTTGCCCACAAGCACTTGTCCACGTGTCTGTGGTTAGGTGGACTTTGGCTGAAACAGCGTTGTTCAGGGCACGTGTGATGTTTTGTGACATGTGGTTATGTAATGTGGGAACGGCACACCGGGAGAAATAGTGGTGGCTGGGGACCGAGCAACGTGGGACAGCTGCCGCCATCAGGTCGCGGAATGCTTCCGTCTCCACCAGCCTAAAAGGCAACATTTCCAGCGCAAGCAGTCGCGAAATGTTAGCATTTAGAACTGTGGCATGTGGGGCGTTGGCAGCGTATTTGCGCCTGCGTTCAAACGTTTTGTGCATGGATAACTGAACGCTGCGCTGGGATAAGGACGTGCTTGATGATAGTGTTATTTCTGCGTGGGCAACTACAGGTGCAGGGCAGGAGGCTTGTTCGCATGCAGCATGGACAGGGGATTGGCTCGCACGCACAACACGTGAAGACGTAGCAGTGACATCAGCAAACACTGCTCCTCGACTCTGTTGTACATCCTACAAAGTTGGGTGCTTGGCTGACATGTGCCTGATCATGCTGGTGGTGGTCAGGCTGCTAGTTTTGGTACCCCTGCTGATGCTGGCATGGCAGGTGTTGCAAATGGCCTTTTTAGAATTATCTGGAGCCAACTTAAAAAACTGCCAGACTCGGGAAGACCGAACATTTGTACAGGCACCTTGTGTCGTGTTGTTGTTCCGGGGAACAGTTGCCTGACTTCTGCCTGGGGCCACCACCCTGCTTCTTACTGCCTGTTGTGATGCTAAGACTCCCTCCCCCTGTGCACTGCTGTCCTTGCTCTGCATCTCCTCCTGCCAGGTTGGGTCAGTTACTGGATCATCCACCACGTCGTCTTCCTCTTCCGCACCCTGCTCCTCCTCCTGACTTCCTGGCAATCGTGTCTCATCATCGTCCACCCCTTGTTGAGACACGTTCCCAACGTTGCCTTCGTGAGACCGTGGCTGCTCAAATATTTGGGCATCGGTACATACCATCTCCTCATGACCAACAGGAGCTGGCGAGAGGCCAGAATGTGCGATTGGATACGTGAACAGCTCTTCAGAGTGTCCAAGTGTGGGATCAGTAATGTCCGTGGACGTGTACTCGGCCTGGTGGTAGGAAGGAGGATCAGGTTGTGGAATGTGCGGTGCAAAGCATCCCTTCCCCCCCCCCAAGCTCAGGCGGCAGGGAGCCTTCATGCACCCCTGCTGACCATAGTGTGTTTCATGGCCACTTTGTCTCAGATTTTGTGCCTTGAAGGCCATCCTAGTTCTTACCCCGGCTACCTTGACTTCTCCTTCCTTTGGTTCGCTCCTCCGGTCAGCAGGTGTTTCATGGCAGCAATCCAGTGCACCCTGCTGTAACACCAGATCTCTGTACAAGGGTTAAAGTGTGAAGGCCGGGATTCCTTTGGAGTGGCTAGAGCCAAGCCTGTCCAGGGAAGCCATTTTGACCTGACAGATGTGGCAGTAATGAGTCGCTGTTTAAAACCATCAAGATGGGTAAATATTTCCCATGAAAGGCTTGTGGTCATCTGGCAGAGCTGATGCTTTAGCAGTTTATCAGCTTTTAGCTACTGGAACAGTAATTTCTTCTATGAGTTCTAGGTTGCCTTTTTGCCTTTTGTCTCCTCTAACACTTTTATTAACAGAAACATTAAAATCATAACTAAAGTTTGTGATAAATCAATAATTTATTTAAATAAAATAGAATTAGTTAAGGATTTAGTAGTAGTAGAAGGAAAATGCAACACTCACCAAATGGCCAAAAACTCTACTTTTATTTCTTAATCTATAAATCTAAATACAACTTCACAGAGAGAATAACAAAGCGCATGACGCTTTGAGTGTTTACATCAGTGCGCTCATTAAGGAGTAAACCGAGCACAAAATACCAAATGTAAGAGGGACTAAGTTTAATGTTTTCCTGTTCCTGTATTTGTACCTTCTAGACAGTGGCGTAACTAGAGTCTCGTGGGCCCCGGTGCGAAATTTAGACCTGCCCCCCCCCCCCGGCACACGTTGTTTGGTCAGATGTATGGGTACTGTGTAATGTTCTAAATACTTTAAAGACTCACAGATTGCCCCCTCTCCCCCTTCATTATGTATTAATGTCCCTCATCCTGCTCTATACGGTGCGCCTCCTGGAATATGGCCCTTATTGTAGTATACAGTCATGGCCAAAAGTTTTGAGAATGATACAAATATTAATTTTAACAAAGTCTACTGCTTCAGTTTTTCTAATGGCAATTTGCATATACTCCAGAATGTCATAAAGAGTGATCAGCTTAACAGCAATTACTTGCAAAGTCAAATTTGCCTAGAAAATGAACTTTAACCCCCAAAACACATTTCAACATCATTGCAGTCCTGCCTTAAAAGGAGCAGCTAACATCGTTTTAGTGATTGTTCCATTAACACAGGTGTGGGTGTTGATGAGGACAGGGCTGGTGATCAATCAGTCATGATTAAGTAAGAATGACACCACTGGACACTTTAAAAGGAGGCTGGTGCTTGGTATCATTGTTTCTCTTCAGTTAACCATGGTTATCTCTAAAGAAACACGTGCAGCCATCATTGCACTGCACAAAAATGGCCTAACAGGGAAGAGTATCGCAGCTAGAAAGATTGCACCTCAGTCAACAATCTATCACATCATCAAGAACTTCAAGGAGAGAGCTTCCATTGTTGTCAAAAAGGCTCCAGGGGGCCCATGAAAGACCAGCAAGCGCCAGGGCCGTATCTTAAAACTGTTTCAGCTGCGAGATCGGACTACCAGCAGTGCCGAGCTTGCTCAGGAATGGCAGCAGGCTGGTGTGAGTGCTTCTGCACGCACTGTGAGGCGGAGACTCTTTGAGCAAGGCCTGGTTTCAAGGAGGACAGCAAAGAAGCCACTTCTCTCCAGAAAAAACATCAGGGACCGACTGATATTCTGCAAAAGGTACAGGGAGTGGACTGCTGAGGACTGGGGGAAAGGTACAGGGAGTGGACTGCTGAGGACTGGGGGAAAGGTACCGGGAGTGGACTGCTGAGGACTGGGGGAAAGGTACAGGGAGTGGACTGCTGAGGACTGGGGGAAAGGTACAGGGAGTGGACTGCTGAGGACTGGGGGAAAGGTACAGGGAGTGGACTGCTGAGGACTGGGGGAAAGTCATTTTCTCTGATGAATCCCTTTTTCGATTGTTTGGGACATCTGGAAAACATCTTATTCGTAGGAGAAGAGGTGAGCGCTACCACCAGTCTTGTCTCATGCCAACTGTAAAGCATCCTGAAACCATTCATGTGTGGGGTTGCTTCTCAGCCAAGGGAATCGGCTCACTCACAGTCTTGCCTAAAAACACAGCCATGAATAAAGAATGGTACCAGAATGTCCTCCAAGAGCAACTTCTCCCAACCGTCCAAGAGCAGTTTGGCGCCCAACAATGCCTTTTCCAGCATGATGGAGCACCTTGCCATAAAGCAAAGGTGGTAACTAAATGGCTCAGGGAACAAAACATAGAGATTTTGGGTCCATGGCCTGGAAACTCCCCAGATCTTAATCCCATTGAGAACTTGTGGTCAATTATCAAGAGACGGGTGGACAAACAAAAACCAACAAATTCTGCCAAAATGCAAGCATTGATTATGCAAGAATGGACTGCTGTCAGTCAGGATTTGGTCCAGAAGTTGATTGAGAGCAGCCAGGGAGAATTGCAGAGGTCCTGAAGAAGAAGGGTCAACACTGCAAATATTGACTTGCTGCATTAACTCATTCTAAACTGTCAATATAACCTTTTGGTACTCATAATATGATTGCAATTATATTCCTGTACCCCTATAGTGGTCTATGTATTATAATGCATCCCATAGTCCCCCATTCATAAGGTAGCTACTATAGTAATCCAATTATTATAATGCACCTCAATTATCTTATATATAGTATAATGCAACCTCATAGTCCTCCATATAGTATAATGCAAACTCACATCCCTCCATATAGTATAATGCAGCCTCACAGCCATCCATATAGTATAATGCAGCCTCACATCCATCCATACTGTATAATGCAGCCTCACATTCCTCCATATAGTATAATGCAACCTCACATCCCTCCATATAGTATAGTGCAGCCTCATATCACTCCATATAGCATAAGGCAGCCTTAGAGACCTCCATATAGTATAATGGAGCCTCATAGTCATTCATATAGAATAATGCAGCCTCAAAAATCTCCATACAGTGCACATTCAAAACTCTCCATATAGTGCAGCCTCACAGCCCCTCCATATAGTGCAGCCTCATAGCCCCTCCATATAGTGCAGCCTCATAGCCTCTCCATATAGTGCAGCCTCATAGCCTCTCCAATCTCCATATACTAGAAGCTCCCCCATAATCCTCCGGCCACCTTGCACTGATTTATAAAAAAAATAAATAAATCTTACCTCTCCCGATTTCCCCACTGCTCCAGTCTCAGACCCAGGAGGAGGAGGAGGTGGCGGCGGCAAAGCAGGAAGTGACGCCTTCTCCTAGTGTGGAGGAGACGGCACCAGTCGGCTTTATATGTGTTCTGCAGTGGAACGCAGGCCGGCACCGCCACCTCCCCTCCCCGACACACTGGCCGCGCAGTCACATGGATGTGTGTCCTTGGAGACGCACATCCATGTGAAGCGAGCGGCCCAGCGTTGGGATCGGCGGTCGCAGGGGGTTATGGGCGGCCTGGGCCCCTTATAGGTCTGGGGCCCGTCACACCCGCGACTGCGATCGTAACGCCACTGTTCTAGACATAAATGACGGACCTGTCTGAGGTGGTCTGACCTCCAGTACTAATTACTCCTGGGATAATCCTGTTGGGTTTTCTTGAAAAGCAGCAGCTAGATCATACTTTCACATATCAGTATATGTGAAACATTACTAGAATAGATAGTTGGATCGGAAGACCCCAGCCTGGTACAATGACTGGATCAATCTGCTTCAAATGAGGTAAATCAGGCCCTCAGGAGGATTTGAAATGAATTTCATCTTTCTTTGACCTGTCATTCTCAAGATGCTCGCCCAAAAAAACACAACAGATTCAAATATCAATTTATGACAAAATGCCAAGATGGCTAAAGACTTTTAACCCTGGCTCTTGTGCTGTCCGGATTAACCCGTGCTTCTCTAGCATTAGGTCACACCTATTGCCCCGCGTGTTGAGGAAAGTGAGGAACGCCCACATCACCGCACATTATCCTTTATTTACTTCAAGTATATTTCTGCACGGACCGTGACCAGCTGTGAAATGGATATAGGAAGCCAGGTCTGTAAATACTCTTACTATATATCTCCTTTTCTACTTATATGTGCCAAAAGTATTTGAACTTTCTTATAATTACCTACAAGTACTGCTTCTTACTAATACAAGTTTTTAAAGCTCTAGAACCTTAATTCTGTGTCAGAATCCAATCCTGAACTGTACTCGCCGTGGATTACCCATGTGAACTGCCAACAATTACTCTATATTACATCTCCCCGTTCTACTGAAGTAAAGCAGCTCTTATCCCCGAGACCTGTTGTCTGTGGTCATTCTATCGGCTGTGGACGCTGTGTGTGGGTTGATAGCAGTGAACGGAAAGCAGCCCATTACCAAGTCTATTACACATACATGGAGAAGAAGAAGAAAAAAACTTTCTTAACCCCTTTCTGACAGCCAGTGAAAATTGTCATGCTAGATTGTCATCCACATTCTGGACATTAAAATGGATTTTTAACTGTGTGGATTCTCAGATGTGCGTTAAGATTTGTTTTCCGGGTAAAACATTTCCCACATTCTGGACATGAAAATGGCTCCTTCCTTGTGTGAGTGCTTCTATGTTTAACAAGATTTCCTTTGTTATTAAAGCCTTTCCCACATTCTGGACATGACATTGAGTTCTTTCTTGTGTGAGTGTGTCTATGTTTAACAAGATTTCCTTTGTTAGTAAAACATTTCCCACATTCTGAACATAAAAATGGCTTCTCCCCTGTGTGAGTTCTCAGATGTCTAGTAAGATTTTCTTTCTTGCTAAAACATTTCCCACATTCTGAACAAGAAAATGGCTTCTCCCCTGTATGAATTCTCTGATGTGCAGTAAGCTTTTCTTTCTTGCTAAAACATTTCCCACATTCTGAACAAGAAAATGGTTTGTTCCCTGTGTGAATTCTCTGATGTAAAGTAAGACTTTCTTTCTTGTTAAAACATTTCCCACATTCTAAACATGAAAATGGCTTCTCCCCTGTGTGACTTCTTTGATGTACAATAAGACTTGATTTCTTACTAAAACGTTTTGCACATTGTGAACATGAGAATGACTTCTCCCCTGTGTGAGCTTTTTGATGTTCAGCATCTCTTTTGTTATTTTCATTTTGCTTAACAGTCTGTAATGAATCAGAAGATAGGGCCTGTTGATAAGGAAGAGATGATAGAATTTTGTTGTGATGGGCTGGCGGTATATCTGGAGTTATGTCATGATCTTCATATATATATGGCATGATTCCATAATCAGCTGCTTTAACATTAGTAAACGGCAGATATCCCTCTGATACACAGTCATCTGCAAGAAAAAAAGAAATATATTTTTTTATGAAATGCTGCCTTTTAAAACAAATAGTATTGAAATTCAAATTGTAGGAGATAAAGAGAGGGGAACAAACTGCAGAAATGAGTGCAAGGGGTAATAGATTGTGATATTAATCCTATTAAGTCTGCTGATATGCCTTTTCACAGTGAACGTTAAAGGGCCTTAATCCTCAGTGCCACTTTTTTATAGTTCTGAGGATTAGGTGTGTAGTGTCCCCAAAATCCATGACAGCTGACACCCTGGCCAGAATCAATTTTATGCCCAATTGGGGCCAATTAATCCCTCAGATGCTGTTAACTGCGACAGCAGCATCTAAATGAGGGTTAATACACCCCTTGTAACTAGTAACATATGTGAGGCACCGCCGGCATGATCCGCATGGCCGGGGTACATCACATGTAGGATCAGAGGATGATCCTGTGCACACTGGCCGGTTTTCCTGTGATGATAATACTGTGTGAACCAACCTGAACACAATGAGGTGTCATGAGCCTAATGAGCGGCAGTGAGAGTGGGCTGAGATCGAGGAGTCCATGAGGAATAGGATGTAATGAGTGAGTGCTGACAACCCGGAACACAGGGAGTTAACCTGAGCTGTGTGACAGGCTGATTACGAGCAGCTGAGGGGGTGTGTCCATGTGGGAGTGGCTGGCACGATAAGAGCCGGCCACCTGAGTGATTGAGATTCATTCATTCTGGAGGCTGAGATTGAATGAGATGGAAGCTGAGACCAGCCTGAGTGCAGAGCAGTCCAAGGCTCTGGGTGCATGACATGATGGGAGCATGCTAGCTCCATGCCGGTGCCGAGGTCCGTGGTCGTGTCCGCACCTAGAGGGGGAAGCCGTGGTTGACCCGTGGACGCTAGACCGGGCGTGGGGTGAAACACGCCCGGGAAAGGAGCCTGTGGGGATGCCTGGTGGAACCTGTGACCCAGGTAGCGAGACCCGGATCCGTGCCCGGTAAGAAAGCAGTTCCCGAGCGATAGTGTGAACTGTGCACCTGGTGTGCGTAAATCATGTTAGGCGAGTATAGACCGCCCTTGGGACCGACTCAGTGGAGTCCGTTAAAGGTCCTGATGAACCGGAATGTATGTAGCCCGTGGAGGCAATTGTATGTAGTGTGCCAGGCGGGCATAGACCGCCTTTGGGTCCGAGTCAGAGTGCTCAGTTAAGGGACCCGATGAACTATGTGTAGGAGGGCTTAAGTAATGGCTCTGAATGAGAGATGATGGCCTATATGTAAGACCCATGTATAAAGATGTGGGGAGAGAGTGACCCAGCGAGTATGGATGATGTTGGAGGCGTTCCGTCCTTGGGACGAGAGGGAGGCTTGCCCTGCTGCTTGCAGAGGGTACCCGTCCCTCAACCACGACCTCTAATGGTGTGGGTGTACCTGTGGTGCCAGAGACAGGGGTAATAGGGCTCCTAGTAGGTAACGGATGTAGAGGTTCCCGTGCACTATGGTTTGCCAGTCCCTGTAATGGGCCATGGAGGGGCCACAGTCCATGGATGTGGGCTGTGAGCAGGTGTGTGATCCATGGACGTTTGAATGATGGATCACATACGGTATGTAAGGACCCGGTCAGGCAGGATTCCTGACTACGGGTGAATGTTGAGTCATCATGCTGGGTGACTAAAGCCAGGCGGCAGGTACCGCCATTGGGACCCACAGGGCCCGTTGAGGCGTATGTAACGAAGGTCAGAAGCAGGGGTTAGAAGGGCTCCCGTACTGGGTAACGCGTGGTTAGGCCGGAGGCCGCAGCCCACGGGTTACTAGGGTTTGCCAATCCCTGTTATGAACCCGGAAGGGTCATCATCGTACTGTAACTTATGTATAGTGTAAGTAGGCCGGAGGCCGTAGCCACCATGGGAGCTGTTAGTAGAGCTCCAATGGGGACAGAGATGGTTACAGGTCCCGGGTTACTATAAAACGTTATGTGCAATATAAGTGTTATGTGATGTTAAATGTAAATGTATGGTGTATTTATGTAAAGTGTTGTTAATCAATGTGATATGTGTCAAACATGCTACCCGGGTTATGTGATTAATATGTGAAAATAAACGGGTAGACATTGGTTAACCTTATAAACACGTGTTCTTGTCGTTTTGCAAGCGGGTTCCCCGGTTGCTACGACACACATTATATATTATTGATTATCTCGTAGTGCCATTCATCCCATGGCGCTTTTCATGTGAAAAAGGGTATACACAATAGACAGGTACTAGTTTGGCGCCCCTGCGTTCTGGTCACCACAGAGGGGTATTGCACCCAATCCACGGGTGTGGTATTCCCATCTGCAGTAACCAGATTGGTAAGTCCAGTCACCCACAAACACACCCAACACACCCGGTCCCAGGGACAGCGGGTGAAACCAGTCAGTGGGATGGCTCAGGTAGTCAGTGGGACGGCAGGGAGAGAAAGGTGGTGGTTGGTAAGTTAGCAGGAAGCAGTCAGGAAGAGAAAAGGTTGGCGGAGAAAGCTGTAGAGAAGGACCCGGAAGACTTAAGCAGCAATGGGGCTTGTGTCGGGTCCCTAGACAATAGACTGCAGAGAGAGAGAGGTAGCCCAGGGGCACGGGCAGTGAGCAATCCACCCGTTCGCCCGAATCTGAAGTAAAGCGGAGGGGCAGAGAGAGCACCAGGGACCCGGCCCTGAAGGTGGGCGAGGAGACTACATGCTCCAACCACAGAACCAGAGACCACGAGATCTAGAGGAGCTGTGGCCTACTCCCGACACATCAGCTGAGAATGCAGCCATACTAGGGTCAGGGGACACGGCCGCTCATTCGACAAGGCCTGTGTCTGCTGGATTGGGGCACTGTGTACGGAGTCGCGAGCACGCAGCGCTAAAGAAGAACAACCTGAGAGGGAAAGAACACGAAAGGGATGTACTGGACATGCCATCCTGGCTGCTAAGGACTACCCGGACTGACATTGAACCTAAGCTGTAACCTTTGGTGCATGCAGAGAAAATGAAGTAAACCGGGTTTGGAACTCAGAACTGTGTGTGAGACTGTTAATTTCCTGCCTGAGGAGTGGTAGACTGAAACGGCGCGCAGGCCGCAGGAGTCATCCTGTGAGATGCTCAGATCCCTCCCTGCACCCAGATCAGCTCCGCTGGCCCACCATCACCCTAAAAACCCCTACTCCAGATGCCCTGAGGACCCGCTCCACCCGTGGGGAGTGACACCATCATATCTGCCATCCCATCATCCCCAGAGGTCCCGGTCTGCAGCGGCGGCCATTAATAGTCGCATACCACGGGTGACGTCACGACAACCACCCCCTAAAATCCCATATTTCATTATCCTTTTCCCCTTTTTATTGACCGCTCTGGGGCCGTGGACTGGGTCACACCACCATGACATCCCAGAGACTCCTGATCCCCAAGACGACAACGTCAGAAGAGAGGGAGAGGCCCAGTTCCGAGTACCCCATGGCCCCCACGGGACACGTCACAAGTACAATAATCGTGAACAATACAAGGCACAGACAAGTACAGAAGGAGACAATACCCTGCCCTCGATGACTCAGTCTACAAAAGATGGTTGAGCATACAGTAAATGATGGCTGCTGGAGACAACATGTTCTTCCGCTCAGGTAGCTCTAGGATAAATCTATGGATCGGCACAGATATACCGTGCAGCAGATTGTGAGGCAGCATATTGGATTAAGAGCTACTGCAAGTTATAGGCTTGTCAGAAGAGGTGGGTCTTCTGGTTCAGGTCCTTTTTGAAGGTTTCCAAAGTAGGCGAGGGTATGATATATTGGGGCAGAGAGTTCACAAGTATGGGAGATGCATAGGAAAACTCTTGTTTGCGGTTGTGAGAAGAGGAGATAAGAGGGCAGGAGAGGAGATCTTGTGAGGATTGTAGGTTATGGTTAGGGCTTTTAACTGTCGTCTTTGGGTACTGGGAAGCCAGTGAATGGATTGCCAGAGAGGAGAGGTCAGAGAATGGGGGGAGCAGGTGGATTAGTCTGGCAGCAAAGTTTAGGAAAGATTGTAGTGGTGCTAGAGTATTAGAACAGAGGCTACAGAGCAGGTTACAGTAGTCCAGACGAGAGATAATGAGGGCATGCACTAGTGTTTTTGCAGATTCTTGGTTGAGAAATGTATAGATACAGAAAATATTTTTGAGTTTGAGGTGGCAGGAGGTGGAGAGGGCTTGGATGTGAGGCTTGAAGCAGAGAGTAGAGTCGATGGCTACACCGAGGGAACTGGGGAAAGTGAGCAGCCATCAACTTTGATGGATAAGTTTGTTGGTGGAGGGGTTGATTGAGGAGGAAAGATTGACTTTTAGAAACGAGCATAAAATAAAATGATGAAATACTGGACAGACATTGTGGGACTCTGGTAAGTAAGGAGGTGATATCGGGTCCACAGAGATAAATCTGTGTGTCATCAGCGTAGAGATACTGAAAGCTGTGGGGCTCCATGACCTGTCCCAGGCCAATAGTGAAGATCAAGAAGAGCAGGTTGGACAAAAAATGAACCCTGAGGGACTCCGACAGGGACTAGATGTGGAGGTGGTGTGAGAGTGGGAGAAGCTATACGTTCGGTCACTTAGGTATGAAGAGATCCAAGATAGGGTCAAATCTATAATGCCAAGTGATGAGAGAATCAGTAATAGGAGGGAATGGTCCAATGTGTCGAAGGCAGAGAACAGGTCCAAGAGGAGGAGGACAGAGCAGTGTCGTTTGGCTTTGGCAGTAAGTAGGTTATTGGTGACTTTAGTCAGGGCAGTTTCAGTGGAATGATGTGGCAGGAAGCCAGATTGTAGCCGGTCAAAGAGGGAGCAGGTGGAGAGGTGGGAGGACAGTTCAAGATGGACATGCTGTTCCAGCAGTTTTGAGGCATAGGGGAGAAGTGATATGGAACGATATATAGACACAGAGAATGGGTCAAGGAAGGGCATTTTGAGGATGGGTGTGATCGAGGCATGTTTAAAGGATGAGGGGAAGACACCAGTTGTTAGTGATAAGATGAAAACATAGGTTGAGGTTGAGACCAAAACTGTGGTGAGATTGGGGATGAGGTGGGATGGGAGCGGGTCAAGAGCACAGATGGTGAGATGTGATCTGTAGAGTATTGACCCTCCCTTCCCCATAATCGCGATTGATGATAGTAGCCATTGCACCCAGAGGTTATGACGCCAGAAAGCGGTAGCATGTTAGACTTAGCTATAAACATAGTCTAAAAGGTAGTCAGTGAGTAACTGACAGGTTTCAGGCACTGCAAAACACCAGTACTGCAATGCATGTGACCAAAGATCAAAGCAAAAATTGTTCATGTCCTACAGTGGGACTGAGTGAAACATTAAATAAAGTGAAATAAAGAATGGAAAGAAAAAGCACAGAAATCACGAAAACTTGTCTTGCAAGTAAAAACAAACATTAATGTACCTTTACACGCGGCAACATTTCTAGGGTGTCAACAGGTAACTTACTGGCTGCAGTGAAATCATGGAGACAATGTTCTATCTTGTTGCTGTGTACAAATGGAATGATTTCACTGCAGCCAGTAAGTTACCTGTTGACACCCTAGAAATGTTGCCGCGTGTAAAGGTACCATAAGGGTACCGTTACACACTCAGTAATATTGCTAGCAATTTCACTTGCAATTTACTGGTTGCAGTGAAATCATGGACACATTGTTCTATTTTGTGGCCGTTGTGAGGCACCGCCGGCATGATCCTCATGGCCGGGGCGCATCACATGCAGGATCAGGGTATGATCCTGTTCACACTGGCCGGTTTTCCTGTGATGGTACTGTGTGAACCTATCCTGAACACAATGAGGTTTAAAGTGACTAGTGAGTGGCTCATGAGATCGAGGAAGCCCTGAGGAAAGGGATGTAATGAGTGATTGCTGACAGCCCAGGTGGGTCTGTCAGGTGGGTGTGTCCGGAGGAATAACAGCCCAGCTGGATGACTCAGAGTGGGAGTGGCAGGCACGATAAGAGCCGGCCAGCTGAGTGATTGAGAGATTTATTCTCAGCCAGAGATCAGCCTGAGAGGATGGTGATCCTTGAGCAGCCAGAAGGAGAAACAGATCCAGTCTGTGTGAAGGGCTGTCCATACCGCCATGTTGAGATGGTGAAGGGAGCATGCTAGCTCCATACCGGTAGCCAGGACTGGGGTCGTTACAGCACCTGGTGTGGGGAAGCCGTGGCTGACCTGGTGGACGCTGGACTGGACGTGGGGTGAAACACGTCCAGGAAGGAGCCCGTGGGGGAGGCTTGGCCAACCCGTTACCCAGGTAGCGAGACCCGGATCCGTGCCCGGTAAGACAGCAGTTCCCGTGTAACGGAGTGAGCTGTGTGCGTGATTAATGCCCGGCGGGCATAACTGCCATTGGGTCCAACTAGGCAGTCGGTAAAGGACCCGTAGACGTATGAAAGGGCTTAGGTAACAGTGCCCTGAATAAGAGACGATGGCCTATGTGTAACAGCCACGTATAATGTTGTGGGGGAGAGTGACCCAGCCAGTATGGATGATGCATTGGAGGCGATCCGTCCCTGTGGGACGAGAGGGAGGCTTGCCCTGCTCCTTGCAGAGGTTACCCGTCCCTCAACCACGGCCTCTAATGGTGTGGGTGTGCCTGTGGTGCCAGACACAGGGGTAATAGGGCTCCTAGTAGGTAACGGACGAGTTTCCCGGGTACTAAGGTTTGCCAATCCCTGTAATGGACACAGAAGAGCCACAGTCCATGGATGTTTATAGGATGGGCTGTGAGCGTATGGAAGGATGTGTGTGATCCATGGATGTTTGTATGATGGATCACATACGGTATGTAAGGACCCGGTCAGGCAGGAATCCTGACTACGGGTTAATGTTATGTAATCATGCTGGGTGACTAAAGCCGGGCGGCTGGTACCGCCATTGGGACCCACAGGGCCCGTTGAGGCGTATGTAACGAAGGTCAGAAGCAGGAATTAAAAAGGGCTCCTAGAGTGGGGACACCATGGTTGAACCAGGTGGACTCTGACCGGGACGTAGGCGGAGATACGTCCAGGAAGGAGCCCCTTGGGGATACATGACATACCCGGTACTCAGGTTGCTCAATCCCTGTTATGAACCCAGAGGGGTCATCGTTGTAATGTAACGTATGTATTGATGTATAGTGTAAGTAGGCCGGAGGCCGTAGCCACCACGGGAGCTGTTGGTAGAGCTCCAATGGGGACAGAGAGATGGTTACAGGTCCCGGGTTACAATAAGATGTCATGTGCAATAAGTGTTATGTAATGTTATATGTAAAATGTATGGTGTATTGATGTAAAGTGTTTATAGTCAATGTGATGTGTCAAACATGCTACCCGGGTTATGTTATTAATATGTGAAAAATAAACGGGTAGACATTGGTTAAACGTATAAACACGTGTTTTGTCGTTATGCAAGCGGGTTCCCGGGTGCTACCTCACACCGTGTACAAATGGAACAATGCGTCCATGATTTCACTGCAACCAGCAAATTGCCTGTGAAATTGCATGCAATGTTGCGACTTGTAACGGTACGCTAACAAAAAAATCTTACTCATAATTGGTATTACCTCGACCGGAATAACCCAAATTATAAAACTCACGTTAGTTATTACACAGGCAAACACCGTAAACAAAAGGTAAAAAAAATTGTAGCTTTTTCATGATACCAACACACAAAAAATGTAATAAAAAGAAATCAAAAAGTCATATGTAAAAGAAAATGGTGGAACTGAAACCACCAAACTGTCCTGCAAAAAACAAACCCTGATATGGGCCATTCAACAAAAAAAAGTTACAGCTCTCAGAATATCGCAGCAAAAAATGTTTGATTTATTTTTTTAAAGCATTTTTATCATGTGATAGTAGTAAAAAATAAGCCCAAAAATTGGGCTGAAAAGTCCCCCCCTCGGCTTATACGCGAGTCATACGGCCCCCCTCAAAGTTTGGCGCCCCCACCTCACTTTCTGGGCCCCCCTGCATGCAGCGCTGCACATATACATTACGTGTCTAGCAGCTGTTACCCTCCGGTGGCAGATCGCGGCTCCCGGCTCCGGGCTCCATCTTCCTCGCTGTCTTCCTGGTTGTCATGTGACCGGCGCGATGACGTCATCGCGCCGGTCACATGACAACCAGGAAGACAGCGAGGAAGATGGAGCCCGGAGCCGGGAGCCGCGATCTGCCACCGGAGGGTAACAGCTGCTAGACACGTAATGTATATGTGCAGCGCTGCATGCGGGGGGGCCCAGAAAGTGAGGTGGGGGCGCCAAATTATGAGGGGGGCCCTGCTGGGGCCCTGTATACTACCACTGGGGCTATATACTACCACTGGGGCTATATACTACCACTGGGGCTATATACTACCACTGGGGCTATATACTACCACTGGGGCTGTATATATACTACCACTGGGGCTATATACTACCACTGGGGCTATATACTACCACTGGGGCTGTATATATACTACCACTGGGGCTGTATATATACTACCACTGGGGCTGTATATATACTACCACTGGGGCTGTATACTACTACTGGGGCTATATACTACCACTGGGGCTATATACTACCACTGGGGCTGTATATATACTACCACTGGGGCTGTATACTACTACTGGGGCTATATACTACCACTGGGGCTATATACTACCACTGGGGCTGTATGTATACTACCACTGGGGCTATATACTACCACTGGGGCTGTATACTACCACTGGGGCTGTATACTACCACTGGGGCTATATACTACCACTGGGGCTGTATATACTACTGGGGCTGCGTGTATACTACCACTGGGGCTGCTGCTGTATACTACCACTGGGGCTGCTGTATATACCTCTGGGGCTGCTGTATACTACCACTGGGGCTGCTGCTGTATATACCACTGGGGCTGCTGCTGTAACACTGCTGGGGCCTGTATATACCACTGGGGAGGCTGCTGTATACCACACTGCTGGGGGCTGTATACCTGTGCTGGGGTCCACCCTCGGCTTATACACGAGTCAATAAATTTTCCCAGGTTTTGGGGGCAAAAGTAGGGGGGTCGGCTTATACACGGGTCGGCTTATACACGAGTATATATGGTATATCTGTTATCGCTGTAATCACACTGACTCAAACAGGGCCGGCGTCAGCACCCGGCGTACCCGGGCAAGTGCCGGGGCCCTGACCTAACAGAGGGGCCCACCGCTGCCCACACACATACCATCACGCTGCAATAATTATTTTCCCCATCCATTCGCTCTCTGTGAGGTTCCGTGACAGTCCCTGTCACGTTGCCAAGGCCGCGGTCGGGTAACCAAGGGGCGTGCCAGCACGCACCACTCCCCCAGAAGCACGCACATCCAACCTGGAGGAAGTGGCTCCTACCCCGTCCTCTCCCCCCTCTCTGCTCCTCCCAGCCTTTTCCTGGTCATGTGGCCCTAATGATCAGGAGAGTGGATGGGTTGCCATAGTTACAGGATGCCGCTTTCCCGGCAGCGGAAGTGCGGGGTCTGGAAATGGAGGCCGGCAAGGATCAGGCCAGGTTCCTGGGTTACAGACTCTGGGTCTTCTTCCGTCTGTTCTCCCAGGTCTGGGGACGCCAGGAGGAGTTCAGCCTCGGACACTCCCTGCCTGTATGGGCTGCCGCAGCTGAACACAGGTGCCGGCAAAGAGAACTGGAATGTATGTGTCCTGTGCGGGGCTGCAAGTGGTGGTTATGGCAGAGAGGGGCCTGGCTGCAGTGGTTGCCAGTGATGGCCGGGGGCTGCAGGTGGTGGTGTTGGAGGGTGGGGGGAGCGGTTGCGGGGGGTGGTGATGTTAGAGAGGGATCTGGCTGCAGGGGTTGACAGTGATGGCCGGGGGGCTACAGGTGGTGGTGATGGCCAGGGGAGACAGTGTACAGGGAAGGTAACAGCATAGAGGGGGGTGAGACAGCGTGCAGGGGAGGAGACAGCGTGCAGGGGAGGAGACAGCGTGCAGGGGAGGAGACAGCGTACAGGGGAGGAGACAGCGTACAGGGTAGGAAACAGCGTGCAGGGGAGGAGACAGCGTACAGGGGAGGAGACAGCGTACAGGGGAGGAGACAGCGTACAGGGGGTGACAGGCACTGAAAGGGAAGAGCCAGCGCACAGTGTTGGAGAGAGATAGCATGAGAGGGATTATATTTATGGGGTTATACATATAGATATATAATACAGTCCGTCGCCTTCATATTATTTATATAATATATATATAAACAGTATGTGTTAAAGGGGGCCCACTGAGACTCTTTCGCCCGGGGCCCACAAAAACCTGGAGCCGGCCCTGGACTCAAAGAATAAAGCCATTTTATCACTTAGGCTGCTTTCACATTGCGATTTTGTTAAATCCGATGCTGTCCAATGAAAATCAGACAGCATCGGAGGCTCAAAATCGGATGCCATCAGATGCCATCCGATCCGATTTTTTTATCGGATCCGATTTAAATGGCTGGGGGAGGGCCGTGGGAGGTTTTGGGAGTGGTCTAGGGTATTGAGCATGCTCAATACAGAAAATCGGATCTGATATCGGATCCAATTTTCTATCCAATCTGATCCCCCATAGACTCCCATATTATTTTAATAGGATCGCGAATTTTGAATCGGATACCAAAATCGGAGCAGTCTCCGATTTTGGCTCCTGAAAAAAATCGGACAGAGTTAGATCGGATGCAGATAGGATGCCATTAAGTGCACATCCGATCCGATCCCCATTGGAGAACATGGGGGCTAATTTGGATCCGATGCTGTCCGATTTTTATCAGACAGCATAGGATTTAACAAAATCGTAAAGTGAAAGCAGCCTTATACAGGAACAAAAATTTTTTTTGTAAAAATAAAATCTGTTCTTGTCCTGCTGTCTGTGTTAATTTTAGGCTACCTTCACATTACGATTTTTAGGGAGCCGATGCTGTCCGATATAAATCGGACAGCATCGGCTCCCTTCTGATGCCTGGAATCGGATGCCAAATAGGCACCCGATTCCGGCATAAAATCGCTGCCTCCGGGCTGAAAAAAAGAAAAAAAAAAAAAAAGTTTATTCTCACCTCCCCCCGAGCCCCCGCCGTCTCCTTTGAGGCTCCCGGTGTCAGCAGAGGTCTTCCTCTGCTGTTCAGGACCTGTGGTGATGTCACAGTCACGTGACCGCGGGTTCACCATGGTAACCCGAGGTCACATGACTGTGACATCACCGCAGGTCCTATACAGCAGAGGAAGACCTCTGCTGACACCGGGAGCCTGCGGGAGCCTCAAAGAAGATGGCGGGAGACGGCGGGGGCTCGGGGGGAGGTGAGAATAAACTTTTTTTTTTTTTTTTTAACCCCTACGCTCCCAGTTGAGCATTTTCACTGTACTGAGCATGCTCAGTACAGTAAAATTGGGTCCGAGGAGACATCAGATGTTTCCTCGGACCCTTCTCCATAGGGCCCCATGTTATAGGGATCGGGTCAGATCGGATGTGCACTAAATGCCATCCAATTTGGTCCGATCCGAATATGTCAGATTTTATTTTCGGTGCAAAAATCGGAGCAGGCTCCGATTTTTGCACCGATAATAAAATCGGACAGAATCGGATCGGACCAAATCGGATGGCATTTAATGCACATCCGATTCGGTCCGATGCTCATAGGGCTGCATGGGGCCAAATTCGGATCCGATGCTGTCCGATTTTGATCGGACAGCATCGTATCTGAAAAATCCGTGATGTGAAAGCACCCTTACCTCCCAATAACTGGGATAAGGCTCAGATCACTTGTCCTGTGATCTCTGCTGAGCTCTTACATGATCTCTGTGTCAATCTCAAAAACTGTGATTTAGGCAAAACCCCCGATGGAACTAATTATTTTAACTTCAGGATGTGATGTTCAGGGTATAGTGGGGTGGGGCGGGGGAGAGGGGCTGATTGTATTTGATGTTTTCTTAAACTGATAATATAAAAGCAAAACCTGTGCAATGTCTATGTACCAGTTTTCTTTATTTCAGTTATCTTCAGTTATCAGTAAAAATGATCTGATTAAAAAAAAAAAATCAAACAAGAACCTGCTACCAGAGCAGTAAAGATCATTGTGTGAGCAGCGTTTGTCACATATATTGCTCTGGACCTTCTACAGGTATCTGGGAATAAGGAGATTGATGGTATTGATGGTCGGCCCCGATCCCTGCAGTAGGTCCAGAGCGCTGTATGTGACAATGCTGCTCACACCATGATCTTCACTGCTCCAGGCTCCACACTGCAGATCTCCTCCTCTCCAGATCTGGAATCACAGGCGGCAGCGAGGAGGAAGAGTTCTCAGCCAGATCAAGACAGAGATGTCTGTGATGACATTCTCTGTGGGGTTTTGTTTTGTTTTTCCTTCCTCTCTGACTCTGCTGTCCTATGACTGGACAGTTTCATAGAGTGGAAAAAGTAACACCCATTCTTTACCCACAAAGGAATATGGGATAATGCCCCTTTGGTTAAAGGGGAAATTTTCACACTGAGAAGTGTGAAGGTTGTGAGGAAGAGGCAGAGAACAGAGTACGGACTCAATAGAAGCTACAAAATCAAACACCTAATTGTACCAAGCAATGAATAAGTAACTATAGAGGAAACTACTCACCTGCGCTGTCATCTGTAAGAATCTCCACTTTAATCCAATCTTCCCCCCTCACATATGTCTCCGTAGTATTAATATGGGGCAGATCATCATCACCCCTCACATATGTCTCTGTAGTATTAATATGGGGCAGATCATCATCACCCCTCACATATGTCTCTGTAGTATTAATATGGGGCAGATCATCATCACCCCTCACATATGTCTCTGTAGTATTAATATGGGGCAGATCATCATCACCCCTCACATATGTCTCTGTAGTATTAATATGGGGCAGATCTTCACCCTGAAACAAAGATTGTAAAAGTCACAGACAGATTGAGAAGTCCCATCTATGATCAGCTGTAATCTGCCATCTCCACCGTTCTCATTACACAAGTATAAAACATAGAATACTGGAGGATAAAACAAGACTGAGCACAAGACCTTCACAGCCGTCTACACATCATAGGGAGATCTCATCACACCTTCTCTCCATCTACCTGATGATCCGGAGGAACATCGGGATCTTCTTGTTTACAGTCCTGTGGGAGAAGAGGACGGGGACATCTCTCTGGTGTTGTCCTCTTACTGGATAGACCTGGAGGAGACACATACAGGACTGAATTCATTCTTTCCATACAGATCATTATAGGCCGTGTGTATTTAGTCCTGTCTATTACCTGGTGATGTGAGGGGCGGCCGGGGAACCTCCATCATGACTATGTCCTTGTACAGATCTTTGTGTCCTTCTAAATACTCCCACTCCTCCATGGAGAAATAGACGGTGACGTCCTGACACCTTATAGGAACCTGACACATACAATGATACCATTGTCATCTTTCCCCGATCCCTTCATAGCGTTACTGTATAATGTCCCAGCAGCAGCAGCAGCATTCCCAGCAGTGTCACCTCTCCAGTCAGCAGCTCAATCATCTTGTAGGTGAGTTGTAGGATCTTCTGGTCATTGATGTCCTCATGTATCAGGGGGTGAGGTGGAGGCCCCGTGATTGGGCTCAGGGCTCTTCCTCAGACACAGGGTCCTGACAGCACAGATCACTAGAGCTCTTCACTACTGTGTAATCCTGGTTATGGAGAGACACATTAATAAATCTCCAGTCTCCAGACATTTCCAGAGTCCTCACCTCTCCAGTTCTGTCATCTGTTATTCTGTCCATAGATAAGAATGATGTCATGTGACATTGTCATCACAATCTCTCACCTCTCCAGTAACAAGGAAGAGGATCTCTAGGGTGAGGTGGAAGATCCTCTCCGCCATCTTGTCCCTGTCCAGATCCATCCTTGATGGTCAATCAGGAGAATTCTCTTCTATAGAAGATGTGAGAGGATCCGATATTGTAGAGACCTGAATGGGGGAAGATGAAATGCTCTGTGCTTACAGGACCTGTGATGATGTCACATGGAGGGGAGGATCTATGAGATCAGGGATCTGCTCAGTGATGTGGGATCCATATGAGGTGGTGATCTTCTCCTGTATGGGCTCCTGAGCTCCTCTATGGTCCATTATCCCCAGCGGTGGAGGCGGCGGTGGCTCCTCAGCACCAGACGGCTGCACAGCACTGAGTGTTATCACACACACACACGTCCTGACAGGATTGTCCTGGGCTCAGTCACTCATTTACAGCTCAGGGAAGAAGATCCAAATGATAAGGAGGAAAGGTCTGTGCTGATCTTGTATAACAGCTCTGCACTGCAATTCTACTGAGGGACTAGAGATTCACTGCATCCTGGTATATCTGTCTCCATCCTGGTATATATGTCTCCATACCGATATATCTGTCACCCATCCTGGTATATATGTCCCCATCCTGATATATATGTCCCCATACTGGTATATATGTCCCCATCCTCGTATATATGTCCCCATCCTGGTATATATGTCCCCATACTGGTATATGCATACCTCCCAACTGTCCCAGATCCAGCGGGACCGTCCTGATTTTGAGCTTCTGCCCCGCTGTCCCGGCCGGGAGGTTACATTTCCCGCACTGCAGTGAGCTGCCGGCCACACTCACAATACATTTTAGTTCTGTGTGTCAGGGATCATCAATACTCTGCCCCGAATATCCAGTTCAAGTGTCTCTTTTTTTTTTTTTTTTTACTGAATAAAGTTTCATGCCGCTCCAACACATGCAGGGATTGTTGACACTTTCCTGCGCGGCTCTGTGACCTCGACAGTCCCCTCCGCACACTGCTCTCCACCACCCCAGCAGTGAGTGCCCAGCATCAGTGAGGGGAGAGGGACTTCGCTCTGTAGCAGAAGGTGGGCGGGCCAAGTCTGTGCGGGAGATGGTGGTGAAACATAAGGTAGTCTGCCCTGAGGAGAGGGGAGAGGAGAGCAGCCACAGGAGCCCCTCCCTCCTGTAATCTCACTAACTGCTCTGCTGTCAGGAGGAGGGGGAGAGAAGGAGGCCTCCTGCGTGATGATTCCAACTTCAGGCCTCCCCCACTGCTGTACTGCCACTGAAGAAGAGAGTGAGTATATATGTGTTCATGTCTGTATGATGTGTGTGTGATGCTGTGAGAGTGATGCATGTGCTATTTGTGAGTGATACGTGTGATGTGTGTAGTGTGTGAGTGATGCGTGTGTGTGAGGAATGTGTGTGCTGTGTGTTAGAGTGATGCATGTGTTAGTGTGATGTGTGTGTGAGTGACGCATGTGTGTGAGTGATGCGTTAGTGATGCATGTGTGTCAGTAATGCGTGTGCTGTATGTGAGTGATGCGTGAGTTAGAGTCGTGTGTGATGTGTGACAGTGATACGTGTGTGTGTGATGCGTGTGATGTGTGAGTGATGCATGTGGTCTGTGAAAGTGATGCATGTGTGTGAGTTATGCGTGTGATGTGTGAGTGATGTGCGGTGTGTGAGAGTGATGCGTGTGTGTAATGCGTGTGCTGTGTGTGAGTGATGCGTGTGATGTGTGACTGCAAGTGACATCTACTTCATTATCTGCATTTAGAGTTAACACTGTTTTCTGTGGTATTACATAGGACTGCAGATGACATCTACATTATCTGTACTAAGAAATATCACTGTTATTTGTGGTGTTACATGGGACTGCAGGTGACATCTACTACATTATCTGTACTCGGAGCTATCCCCGTGTTATCTGTGATGTTACATAGGACTGCAGATGACAACTACTACATTATCTGTACTGTTATCACAGTGTTATCTGTGATGTTACATGGGACTGTAGGTGACATCTCTATATTATCTGTATTCAGAGCCATCACAGTGTTATCTGGTGTTACATAGGACTGCGGATGACATCTACTACCTCATCTGTACTCCGAGATATCACTTTGCTATCTGTGGTGTTACATAGGACTACAGGTGACATCTACTACATTATCTATACTCAGAGACAGTGTGGAGCCCACTGGGACGGGGTACTCGGTACCGGACCGGGGTATCACGGGGGTTATCACGGCGGTCCTTGGTCCGGACCGTGTCCCGAGCCCACAAATAAAAGAGGAGTATTTACAGGGATTATTGTCGTGACGCCACCCACGGGTTGTGGTCAGTGAGAGGTCCACCGCTGCTGCTATTCCCGCCAGGAGGATGGATGGTGCTGCAGCTAGATGTATGAGCCCGCCGTGGGTCGGGGCTGCTCCTGACAGGGTGAAAAGATGTATTAAAGTTCTATTGGCGGGGAATCACACACGGGAGACTGGAGCAGGGTTCACCGGGTTTTACTTCACAAGTCCTTAGAACAGTTCACAGTACAGTCCACACAGTTAACTCCGTACACTCTCTGAACCCTCTGCAACAAGGTTTCCTTCCTGAGACCCTACACCCTCTGAAACCTTTCAGGCTTTCCTCTTTGTTCTTCCCGTGGGCTGTATGATGGCAGCTCGATCCCTTGTTTGGCTTCTCCCGGGGTATGGGTAGCAAGCCTGGGTCCTATATGCTGCTGTTTCTCCAGCCCGTGTGTTGGGTGACCAGACCTGGAATCTGTGCCTCCCCGCCGGTGTGTTCATATACCGGCGTGCAGCTACGGTCACCCAGAGCCGACTCTCTGGTCCCACTCTAGCCTTGGATGTTCCTATGTTGCAACGGATCACCGGTCTCTCTCCTACCCGTGTAACTACTTAGGTATGTCCGGGGAGTCTGTCCTGCCAGTAGTTCGTCAGTGCTGCCGTCTTCCTCGGACCCTGTTATACTGGTCCGGTCTTTCCCCTTTACCGTGGGCTTCAGGCTGTGGAGCGGGCTTTCTCTCCAGGGATTTACTTCTCAGTTCACTCTGGCCTAATCCTGGTCTTGGCTTCTCGGCACCCACTGGCCTACTCCTCCTAGTTTTCCCTTTTTGTACCTGGTTCGTCACCTGACCTACATCCCCACCCACTATGACTGGTCCTACCACCCCTTGCCTAGAGTCCCGGGCTCCGGGTTGGGTCTTGTGTCCGTGGGTGTGTGTTTTGAAGGTGTGTGTTTAACAACCTGTCTCCTATCTGCCTGGCTGCAGTTCCTACCTGTGGCCACCCTGGTCGCAGGGGCGCCACAATAGCACTGATATCTGTGGTGTTAAATAGGATTGCAGGTGACATCTACTACATTATCTGTACTCAGAGATATCACTGTGTTATCTGTGGTGTTACATAGGACTGCAGGTGACATCTACTACATTATCTGTACTCAGAGCTATCACTGTGTTATCTGTGGTGTTACATAGGACTGCAGGTGACATCTACTGTATTTTTCGGACTATAAGATGCTTTTTTTCCCCATAAACTTTGGGTGAAAGAGGGGGTGCGTCTTGTAGTCTGAATATACGGACCTGTGTGACTGTGGGGCGCCACGGCTCTGGAGCAGCTGAAGGATTCTGGCATAGGCTGCAGAGGCAGTGGGAGGTCACTCATTAGTGTAATGTATGTTGCACTACACTCTCAGTGCCGAGGTGGGCAGAGGAGCGGCGCATATTATAAGTATACACCCCCCTACATCACTGTATGTGGCCCCCCATGCTGCCGCACACCAGAAAATAATTACCAATGTAACCTCTCCAGCGCTCCCCTCCGTCTCTCCCTGCGCTGCACTTTGTATACTGAGTCCTCCTGCATTCCTGGAATCTGATCACAGTACCTGCACAGCACAGTGATGTCATCGCTGCGCGCTCCGATCATATGAGGACTCAGGACACGAAGTGCAGCAAGCAGGGAGAGACGGAGGGGAGCGCTGCAGAGCTAAGTTACATTGGTTATTATTTTCTGGTGTGCAGCAGCATGGGGGCCACATACAGTGATGGGGGTGGCCATAACCAGGATGGGGGTCATATCTAACATGGAGGGGGGCTATATCCAGGATGGGGTGGCCATATCTAACATGGAAGGGGGCTATATCCAGGATAACAGGGTAATGTATATATTACGTGGAAGGGGCCTAGGATGGGGATATTACCCCATAAGTGTTAGCAGCAAACCCCATCCCCATAACACTGCATTAGAAACACATTTTTTGCTTACCCGTACATACTCATGTATAAGCCGACCCCCCTACTTTTGCCCCCAAAACCTGGGAAAGTCTATTGACTCGTGTATAAGCCGAGGGTGGACCCCAGCACAGGTATACAGCCCCCAGCAGTGTGGTATACAGCAGCCCCAGAGGTATACAGCAGCAGCCCCAGTGGTATATACAGCAGCAGCCCCAGTGGTTAGTATACAGCAGCCCCAGTGGTTAGTATACAGCAGCCCCAGAGGTGTATACAGCAGCCCCAGTGGTAGTATACAGCAGCCCCAGAGGTATATACAGCCCCAATGGTAGTATACAGCAGCCCCAGTGGTAGTATACAGCAGCCCCAGTGGTAGTATACAGCAGCCCCAGAGGTATATACAGCCCCAGAGGTATATACAGCAGCCCTTAGGTAGTATACAGCAGCCCCAGTGGTGTATACAGCAGCCCCAGAGGTATATACAGCCCCAGAGGTATATACAGCCCCAGAGGTATATACAGCAGCCCTAGTGGTGAATACAGCAGCCCCAGAGGTAGTATACAGCAGCCCCAGAGGTATATACAGCAGCCCTTAGGTAGTATACAGCAGCCCCAGGGGTGTATACAGCAGCAGCCCCACAGGTATACAGGCCCCCCATCAAGATCCAGGGCCCCCCCCCTTGCGCGGCAAACCTGTAAAGTAAAATCATACTTATCACTGTCCTGTCGCGCTGTCCCGCCGCTGCCGACATGACGATCCCGGGCCTCATTCATCGTCTTCCCCCTGTGACGTCAGCACCATGCAGTAATTGGCTGTGTGCACCCCTGTGACGTCAGCACCATGCAGTGATTGGCTGTGTGCACCCCTGTGAGGTCAGCACCCTGCAGTGATTGGCTGTGTGCACCCCTGTGACATCAGCACCCTGCAGTGATTGGCTGTGTGCACCCCTGTGACATCAGCACCCTACAGTGATTGGCTGTGTGCACCCCTGTGACATCAGCACCCTGCAGTGATTGGCTGTGTGCACCCCTGTGACATCAGCACACTGCAGTGATTGGCTGTGTGCACCCCTGTGACATCAGCACCCTGCAGTGATTGGCTGTGTGCACCCCTGTGACATCAGCACCCTGCAGTGATTGGCTGTGTGCACCCCTGTGACATCAGCACCCTGCAGTGATTAGCTGTGTGCACCCCTGTGACGTCAGCACCCTGCAGTGATTGGCTGTGTGCACCCCTGTGACGTCAGCACCCTGCAGTGATTGGCTGTGTGCACCCCTGTGACATCAGCACCCTGCAGTGATTGGCTGTGTGCACCCCTGTGACATCAGCACCCTGCAGTGATTGGCTGTGTGCACCCCTGTGACATCAGCACCCTGCAGTGATTAGCTGTGTGCACCCCTGTGACGTCAGCACCCTGCAGTGATTGGCTGTGTGCACCCCTGTGACATCAGCACCCTGCAGTGATTGGCTGTGTGCACCCCTGTGACATCAGCACCCTGCAGTGATTGGCTGTGTGCACCCCTGTGACGTCAGCACCATGCAGTGATTGGCTGTGTGCACCCCTGTGACATCAGCACCCTGCAGTGATTAGCTGTGTGCACCCCTGTGACATCAGCACCATGCAGTGATTGGCTGTGTGCACCCCTGTGACGTCAGCACCATGCAGTGATTGGCTGTGTGCACCCCTGTGACGTCAGCACCCTGCAGTGATTGGCTGTGTGCACCCCTGTGACGTCAGCACCCTGCAGTGATTGGCTGTGTGCACCCCTGTGATGTCAGCACCCTGCAGTGATTGGCTGTGTGCACCCCTGTGACATCAGCACCCTGCAGTGATTAGCTGTGTGCACCCCTGTGACATCAGCACCCTGCAGTGATTGGCTGTGTGCACCCCTGTGACATCAGCACCCTGCAGTGATTGGCTGTGTGCACCCCTGTGACATCAGCACCCTGCAGTGATTGGCTGTGTGCACCCCTGTGACATCAGCACCCTGCAGTGATTGGCTGTGTGCACCCCTGTGACATCAGCACCCTGCAGTGATTGACTGTGTGCACCCCTGTGACATCAGCACCCTGCAGTGATTGGCTGTGTGCACCCTTGTGACATCAGCACCCTGCAGTGATTGACTGTGTGCACCCCTGTGACATCAGCACCCTGCAGTGATTGACTGTGTGCACCCCTGTGACATCAGCACCCTGCAGTGATTGACTGTGTGCACCCCTGTGACATCAGCACCCTGCAGTGATTGGCTGTGTGCACCCCTGTGACATCAGCACCCTGCAGTGATTGGCTGTGTGCACCCCTGTGACGTCAGCACCCTGCAGTGATTAGCTGTGTGCACCCCTGTGACGTCAGCACCCTGCAGTGATTGGCTGTGTGCACCCCTGTGACATCAGCACCCTGCAGTGATTGGCTGTGTGCACCCCTGTGACATCAGCACCCTGCAGTTATTGGCTGTGTGCACCCCTGTGACGTCAGCACCATGCAGTGATTGGCTGTGTGCACCCCTGTGACATCAGCACCCTGCAGTGATTAGCTGTGTGCACCCCTGTGACATCAGCACCATGCAGTGATTGGCTGTGTGCACCCCTGTGACGTCAGCACCATGCAGTGATTGGCTGTGTGCACCCCTGTGACATCAGCACCCTGCAGTGATTGGCTGTGTGCACCCCTGTGACGTCAGCACCCTGCAGTGATTGGCTGTGTGCACCCCTGTGACGTCAGCACCCTGCAGTGATTGGCTGTGTGCACCCCTGTGACATCAGCACCCTGCAGTGATTAGCTGTGTGCACCCCTGTGACATCAGCACCCTGCAGTGATTGGCTGTGTGCACCCCTGTGACATCAGCACCCTGCAGTGATTGGCTGTGTGCACCCCTGTGACATCAGCACCCTGCAGTGATTGGCTGTGTGCACCCCTGTGACATCAGCACCCTGCAGTGATTGACTGTGTGCACCCCTGTGACATCAGCACCCTGCAGTGATTGGCTGTGTGCACCCTTGTGACATCAGCACCCTGCAGTGATTGACTGTGTGCACCCCTGTGACATCAGCACCCTGCAGTGATTGACTGTGTGCACCCCTGTGACGTCAGCACCATGCAGTGATTGACTGTGTGCACCCCTGTGACATCAGCACCCTGCAGTGATTGGCTGTGTGCACCCTTGTGACATCAGCACCCTGCAGTGATTGACTGTGTGCACCCCTGTGACATCAGCACCCTGCAGTGATTGACTGTGTGCACCCCTGTGACATCAGCACCCTGCAGTGATTAGCTGTGTGCACCCCTGTGACATCAGCACCCTGCAGTTATTGGCTGTGTGCACCCCTGTGACATCAGCACCCTGCAGTGCACCCCTGTGACATCAGCACCCTGCAGTGATTGGCTGTGTGCACCCCTGTGACATCAGCACCCTGCAGTGATTGACTGTGTGCACCCCTGTGACGTCAGCACCATGCAGTGATTGTGTGCACCCCTGTGACATCAGCACCCTGCAGTGATTGGCTGTGTGCACCCTTGTGACATCAGCACCCTGCAGTGATTGACTGTGTGCACCCCTGTGACATCAGCACCCTGCAGTGATTAGCTGTGTGCACCCCTGTGACATCAGCACCCTGCAGTGATTGACTGTGTGCACCCCTGTGACATCAGCACCCTGCGGTGATTGACTGTGTGCACCCCTGTGACATCAGCACCCTGCAGTGATTGACTGTGTGCACCCCTGTGACATCAGCACCCTGCAGTGATTGACTGTGTGCACCCTGTGACATCAGCACCCTGCAGTGCACCCCTGTGACATCAGCACCCTGCAGTGATTGGCTGTGTGCACCCCTGTGACATCAGCACCCTGCAGTGATTGGCTGTGTGCACCCCTGTGACATCAGCACCCTGCAGTGATTGACTGTGTGCACCCCTGTGAGGCTGTCTGTCGAGATGGAGGAGGAATGGGGGGAGGATGAAGGGAGGCTGTCGGGAGAGGAATATTTGTGTGCAAATTCGATTCTGTGCTGATAATCTTATACAAAAACAAAACCACCCGGCAGCCCCTTCCTTGACCTTCATCTGTGTCAGCCGCAGCAATCTGTATGAGCTCCTTCCAGCATACACACATGGCGGCTGCATGAGACAATGGCATCTCTTCATGCCCGCCACCAAAAATGGCTGCATGTATGGTACAATGTGAGGAATGTGGTGCCCTGCCCGTTATAGATAATGTGATCATCGTATTTTCCTGCATCCCCCAGTGTGGAGCTTGTAACATGTCCTGTAGTGGTCATGGCAGCACGTCATCAGGGGGCGCTATACACAGTACTGTGGACTCAGAGTAGGTGTCCATTTTGGTGGAGTCGGATTCAGGGAAATTGAGGACTTGTAGTCGGAGGTTTGGCTACTGACTGCACATCCCTGGCTCTGCAGGGTAGGCACTAGTCTCTGCTGCGTTGTATGATGGGACAGCCCAATGTCTGTGCTGTCACTATGGTGGCTCAAGTGGTTAGCACTGCAGCCTTTGCAGCACTGAGGTCCTGATCTCCTGGGTTCAATTTCCACCAAGGACACTAAAGGACAACATCTGCAAGGAGTTTGTATGTTCTCCCCGTGTTTGTGTGGGTTTCCTCTGGGCACTCCGGTTTCCTCCCACATTGTAAAGACATACTGATAGGATGTTTAGATTGTGAGCTCCAAGAGAGACAGCATTACTCATGTATGTAAAGTGCTATGGAATTAATAGCGCTATATAAATGAATAAATATTATTATTATTATTATTATTATTATTAAATTGCACCAAATTGGAAAAGGCAAAAAAATGCAATAATCAGTAGTTTAATATTAATAAGGGCATCTGTTGAATGTTCGTCACTTGCAAATGGGAGTGGCTTGGGCGTGGTTAGGGGTGTGGCTAAAGTTGACATGGCACGCTACATCTTTTGTCCCTCTTTCTGTTTTTCAAAAGTTGGGAGGTATGGGTATATGTGTCTCCTAATTAGCAATTTTGTGCCTGGCCTCGTGGCTCTGGGGTCTAGATGAATGTGTTAAACTGTCTTCCACAATGTCCTCCAGATCCATTAATTTTATTGTACACATTAGGCCACGTGCACACGCTGAGTATTTGCTGAGTTTTTTACCTCAGGATTTGTAGCCAAAACCAGAAGTGGATAATTAAATACAGAAGTGGTGACGTGTTTCTATTAGACTTCTCCTCTGATTGCTCCACTCCTGGTTTTGTCTACAAATCCTGAGGTAAAAAACTCAAACACTCAGCGTGTGCACGTGGCCTAAAACTGACAAGCAAATACATTGATACCTCAAAGTCTTGTACGGCAGTTAGATAAGAAACACGGCACTCACCATAGGCTGACTCTTCATAACTTTTATTCCATGCGATTCAACATAGACAAAGCGCAGGGAGGGGAGGGGGTGCTGAGACTCGGTGACGGTTCCCCGTTTCGCAGCGAGACTCTCTCTACCTCTCCTGTTATTTTTCTTCCTCCGTCTGTTGACTAGGAATTACTGATTTTCTCATTTTACAAATATGTATTGAATGGTATTTAATAATGTTTTCTATATCTAAGGGTGCTTTCACATCTGCGTTTTTCGTAATTCGCGGCAGATGCGGTGAAAAAACCGCATCTGCCGCGTTTACCGCATAACCGTTCCACTTGCGGCGCGGTTGCGGTTTTTTCTATGCAATGTATAGGCGTACTTGCGGCAGGTGCGGCAAGTGCGGTTTTGCACTTGCGGCAGGTGCGGCCGCGAAAAAAACCGCAGTAAGCCGCGGTTTTTTTCGCGGCCGCACCTGCCGCAAGTGCAAAACCGCACTTGCCGCACCTGCCGCAAGTACGCCTATACATTGCATAGAAAAAAACGCAACCGCGCCGCAAGTGGAACGGTTATGCGGCAATCGCGGCAGATGCGGTTTTTTCACCGCATCTGCCGCGAATTACGAAAAACGCAGATGTGAAAGCACCCTTATATTGATATCGCACTTATTATTGAGCCTTGTTGGTAATGATCCTCCTTTTTTTGGGCCGATTCCTACTCCATATAGTACTATTTAAATCATTAAATTTAATCTATGAATGAATAATAATGTTTCCTTAAGTTCTCAAGCGAACACATTTGATTGTATGATATGTAATTTGTTTTTAAGTATTTTTTTTCACATGTAGAGCACTGTAACTATACTGTGGGCTGGCGTGGGCGGACGCGTCCGGGGCTTTAATACCTCGGATGTGACGTCAGACAAGTTTGGTCCGTAGAAGCAGCGAGTCTCGCTGCGAAACGGGGAACCGTCACCGAGTCTCAGCACCCCCTCCCTGCGCTTTGTCTATGTTGAATCGCATGGAATAAAAGTTATGAAGAGTCAGCCTATGGTGAGTGCCGTGTTTCTTATCTAACTGCCATACAAGACTTTGTTTGTTAACACGCACACGTGCACCGCCGTGCATAGGAATCGCACACTTTGTGGGTTATATCAAGCGAGTTACAGATTGGCTGTGCCCGACCTTCTCTACCCTTAGCGGTTTAACATTGATACCTCAGTGTTCATCGATAATCCGTCCGTAAACCATCGACGAAAACCGAAATCGATGAAAACCGAGGGAACGATTTCCATAGGAATCAATGTTGAATTAATTAATTAGTTTGAGACACTGAAAAAAACCTGAAAAAAAAAATCATTTCATAGTGAATAAAGATAGCGCTTACTGATAGAATCACTCAGCAATGACTGTAAAAGGAATATGAAACACTAATTTAAAGAAAAAAATAAACATTTATTGTGTTTTTTTTTTTCTTTAAAAAAAGCTATTTTTGATGTGTAAGAGATGCCAAGGAGGCGCGAGAGGGGTGTACTTTTTATTTTTTGGAAGGGGAATCTCATTTATATGGCTCAATCAGTAGCGATGTACGGACCGAAATCAGCGAAGACCGAGACACAATTTTCATTAAAAAAAAAACGACAAAAAACTGAACAAACGATTTCCGAAGTCGTCAACAACCGAGGTATCACTGTATCTAATATAACACAACAATAAGATCAACATAATTGGCGCTCCATGCTGAGAAGGGTCCGCATCCACTAAACCAGGGGTGTGGAACTCCAGTCCTCGAGGGCCGCAAACAGTTCAGGTTTTCACGATTTCCTTAGTATTGCACAGGGATTGGAATCATCACCAGTGCAAGTGATTATGTTATCACCTGTGCAATACTAAGGAAATCCTGAAAACCTGCACTGTTTGCGGCCCTCGAGGACTGGAGTTCCCCACCCCTGCACTAAACCATGGACTCCGCTCTACATCCATTGGTTCAATAGTCTTTAGCCCGTGGCCAGCTCCTCACATTATTGTATATGGACAATCGAGTATCATGTCTGTTATAATGGCTATGTGCTGCCACTGCTGCCCTCTTATTACTGCATCTAAACTGTAGCTTCCAGGATAGCGCCTGACCCCTCAGTTGCTGGAAGGTGCTTTGCTATTGTCGCTAGTGGTGAGGAGCGGCAGTACTATTTAAAGGGACACGGTCAGGTTTCAGATATCTGAGCATGCAAACCCACCATTAGAGGTACTGTTGCTTTTGAGGGGAGTAAGGCTGGCTTCACACCATGGCAAGGTCCAGTCCGGGGCTGTCCGGTGTAAACCAGACAGCCCCGGACCGGATCAGCACACAGATCCGGAGGGTCCTGTGTGCAGCCGGACGCAGCTGCAGCTGCTAATGATTCAGGACCGCTGCTCGCAGGGAGCTAGCCGCGGTCCTGAAAGAACAGCGGCGTGCAGCCGCCAGTGTCCGGTTCCCGGATCGGGGCAATCCGGCCCCTTAAGCTCCCATGTTAGGGAGCACCGGATTTCCCCAGATCCAGGAGAATCCTGGTGAATCCGGGATCCGGCAAATTGGGGAGAATTTTCTCCCCGGACACAAAAATGTTGCAAGCATCATTTTTGTGACCGGAGAGAATAATCCGAATTCTCCCGGATTCCACCGCAGGATTCCACCATCCGGCTCCATCCAGCCCCATAGGCTACTATGGGGACAAAAACCAATCCGGGGCTGTCTGGTTTACACCAGACCGGATCACACCGTGGTGTGAAGCCAGCCTAAGGCTGAAAGTATAACAGAGAGCCCAGAAACCTATATTAATTTAATAGAATATAAACCAATACCCATATGTGTCTGGATTAGATTATACATGTTTTTTGTTGCAGGAATTGCTCACATTGGTGGATTCAAGGAAACCTGGTATCTTGTTAGGTGGTAAGCCTCAGGCTATATCTAATAAACAAATGTTTCAAAGGTGAACACACCTTCCTCATCAGGGATGTTTGGCACTTGGCCTCATATCTAGGTCCCGCTAGTCAGATAGTAATTAATAATTAGTTGATTGTGGTTTTAGTAGTGCTCTCTTTCACAAGGAGTATAATAACTGCTATGTATTGATGAGCGAGTAGCAGGCAGTGCACAGGGGCCCCAGGCAGTGCAAGGGGCCCCAGGCAGCACACAGGGGGGGCAGAGACAGCACACAGGGCTCCAGGCAGCACACAGGGTCCCCAAGCAACGAACAGGGCCCCAGGCAGTGTAAGGGGTCCCAGGCAGCACACAGTTGGCCCCAGACAGCACAAGGGGCCCCAGACAGCACACGGGGGAAGACACAGAGAAAGGGGTCCCAGGCAGCACATGGGCAATGTCTGTGGCCCCTGTGCGCTGTCTGGGACCCCTGTGCAATGCCTAGGGCTCCGTTCTTGAGTATATCACTCAATCCTGTGCGATGTCCGGGGTCCCTCTGCAATGTCTGGGCCCCTGTATGCTGCCTGGGGCCCCTGTGTGCTGTCTGGGACCCCCTGTGCAATGTCTAGGGCCCCATTCTTGAGTATATCACTAAATCCTGTGCAATGTCTGGGGTCCTTGTGCAATGTCTGGAGATCCTATGCGATGTCTGGGGCTCCTGTGTGATGTTTAGGGCCCCTGTGTGCTGCCTGGGGCTCCTGTGTGATGTTTGGGGCCCCTGTGTGCTGCCTGGGGCCCCTGTGTATTGCCTGGGGCCTTGTGCACTGCCTAGGGCCCCGTGCGCTGCCTGGGGCCCATGTATGCTGCCTGGGGCCCCTGGGTGCTGCTTGGGGCCCCTTGGTGCTGCCTGGGGCCCCTGTGCACTGGCTGGGGCCCCTGTGCACTGGCTGGGGCCCATGTGCACTGTCTCTGCCCTCCTGTCGCTGCCTGGGGCCTCTGTGTCCTCCCTAGGATCTCTGTGCACTGACTGGGGCCCTGTTGTTGAGTACAGGGGCGGACCTACTGTGGTGCAGCTGGTTCAGCTGCACTAGGGCCCCAACTGGCTAGGGGGCCCCTCAAGCTGACCCCCATGAACCTGTGTAAGAGGAGAGGAGGGTAACTGAGGGAAGCTTCCTGCTTACCCTGGCTGATCCCGCCCCACCTCTCCTCCGCCTCCCCGGCTCGCAGGACTTCAAAGCTCGGCGCATCAGGTAGGAGCCACATCACCCCCCCCCCCTTCCCCGCACTTCACCAACGTTCACTAGCACCCCGCCCTCCGATCCCCCTCTCCAGCAGCTGTTGCACCAGGGCCCTCCGGGGTCAAGGTCCGCCACTGGATGAGTATATCACTCAATGGTCCAGGGATATAGTTTGGGCTAGGCCATAATATACCTGGGGTATAATCTACTCCTGACCCCACACACAAACCTCCCCTCATCCAGCACCATGACAACTGAGGAGCTGATTATGTGACCCTGACTCCTCCCCTCATGTGACATCATCACAGGTCCTGTAAGCACAGAGCAGCCATATATGTGGTGGCGGCTCTGCAGGTGGAGGTTTGTGCTGATTCCTCTGTATTTTGTGGGTTGTTATTGTTATATTTAACCCCCTCAGGTCTGGGCTATGTAGTAAATATCACCTGCAGTCCTATGTAACAGGTCTGGCAGTCCTATGCCCCTCCTATGCACTCCTGGCCGTACTCCGGCTCTGTCCGGTTTGCCCTCACTGTGGCCATGAGTGATGGGCGTCACCTCTGGAGGGTGGAGGTAGTGCAGGTGCTCCCTCTGGCTTTGTACTGTGTTTTTGGGAGATGTGGGCGATGTTCACACTGCGTTCTTCATCTGTTTTTTTCCTGTGGCTTTTATCACATTATTTCACCTGAAAAACAGGATCCGCTGTCCAAAAATATGCAGCAGACACGGGTCATCCATTTCTGATCCATTGTTGATCTGCTTTTTCTGGTGCTTTTTTTTTTCCCCATGTGCAATGGTTTCAGTGGGAAAAGCGGATCAGAAAAACGCCACAGAAGCTGTTCTCGGACGCCGTCGCTCCCGGCGATTATGATGTTCTCGGACGCCGTCGCTCCCGGCGATTATGATGTTCTCGGACGCCGTCGCTCCCGGCGATTATGATGTTCTCGGACGCCGTCTCTTCTGGTGATTATGATGTTCTCGGACGCCGTCGCTCCCGGTGATTATGATGTTCTCGGACACCGTCGCTCCCGGTGATTATGATGTTCTCGGACACCGTCGCTCCCGGTGATTATGATGTTCTCAGACGCCGTCGATCCTGGCGATTATGATGTTCTCGGACACCGTCGCTCCCGGTGATTATGATGTTCTCAGACGCCGTCGATCCTGGCGATTATGATGTTCTCGGACACCGTCGATCCTGGCGATTATGATGTTCTCAGACGCCGTCGCTCCCGGTGATTATGATGTTCTCGGACGCCGTCGATCCTGGCGATTATGATGTTCTCGGACACCGTCGCTCCCGGTGATTATGATGTTCTCGGACACCGTCGCTCTCGGTGATTATGATGTTCTCGGACGCCGTCGCTCCCGGTGATTATGATGTTCTCGGACGCCGTCTCTTCTGGTGATTATGATGTTCTCGGACGCCGTCGCTCCCGGTGATTATGATGTTCTCGGACACCGTCGCTCCCGGTGATTATGATGTTCTCAGACGCCGTCGATCCTGGCGATTATGATGTTCTTGGACACCGTCGCTCCCGGTGATTATGATGTTCTCAGACGCCGTCGATCCTGGCGATTATGATGTTCTCGGACACCGTCGCTCCCGGTGATTATGATGTTCTCAGACGCCGTCGCTCCCGGTGATTATGATGTTCTCGGACGCCGTCGATCCTGGCGATTATGATGTTCTCGGACACCGTCGCTCCCGGTGATTATGATGTTCTCGGACACCGTCGCTCCCGGTGATTATGATGTTCTCGGACGCCGTCGCTCCCGGTGATTATGATGTTCTCGGACGCCGTCTCTTCTGGTGATTATGATGTTCTCGGACGCCGTCGCTCCCGGTGTTTATGATGTTCTCGGACACCGTCGCTCCCGGTGATTATGATGTTCTCGGACACCGTCGCTCCCGGTGATTATGATGTTCTCGGACACCGTCGCTCCCGGTGATTATGATGTTCTCGGACACCGTCGCTCCCGGTGATTATGATGTTCTCAGACGCCGTCGATCCTGGCGATTATGATGTTCTCGGACACCGTCGCTCCCGGTGATTATGATGTTCTCAGACGCCGTCGATCCTGGCGATTATGATGTTCTCGGACACCGTCACTCCCGGTGATTATGATGTTCTCGGACACCGTCGCTCCCGGTGATTATGATGTTCTCGGACACCGTCGCTCCCGGTGATTATGATGTTCTCAGACGCCGTCGATCCCGGCGATTATGATGTTCTCGGACACCGTCGCTCCCGGTGATTATGATGTTCTCGGACACCGTCGCTCCCGGTGATTATGATGTTCTCGGACACCGTCGCTCCCGGCGATTATGATGTTCTCGGACACCGTCGCTCCCGGCGATTATGATGTTCTTGGATGACGTCGCTTCTGGCGATTATGATATTCTGGGACACCATTGCTCCCAGTGGTTATGATATTCCGGAACGCTATCAGTCCCGGTGATTATGATGTTCCTGGACGCCATCGCTCCTGATGATTATGATGTTCTGGGACGCAGGGTTTCCTGGAGTCAGTTGTTGCCAGCAGATACGGGACACTGTATCTGCTGGATCATCGAGATGGGGGAGGTTACTTCCATTTAACCAGACTCGCCCCCTCTTTTGCCTCTCTGGGCTGAGGGTGGAGATTCGGCGTTGCCTCACCAATGTCAGATGATCTCTGAAAGGCGGCTGTCACACGTGTCGACATCGATAGCGATATTGTTAGCGATCACGTGCACGCGCAATCGCTTACAATATCGCTCACATCGCTGGTGAGATGTCACACAGACAGACTCACCAGCGATGTGGGCCAGCGAGATCGCTGGTAACTATGGTACACATCGGGTTACTAGGCGCCGCGCGTCGCTTAGTAACCCGACGTTTACCATAGTTACCATCTCCTAGCATAGGCTCTGCCGCTGGGAGATCGTTCATCGTGGTGTTATACACCACGATGAAGCAGATTGTTAAATCGTTCATCGCTAGATATGAGCTCCGGCTCTCATATCTGCGATGTCACGATCAAGCGATTTACATTGTAAAATCGCTTGATTACGCGCAACGATGCCCAAACAATATCGCTTAAGCGATCACAAAGCAGATCACTTAAACGATATCGGGCACGATATTGTAGCGTGTGACGGCCGCCAAAGGAAGATTTAAAACCACCATATCCTCTGTATTGTGCTGAGCTTCACATGAGCACCAAGATGGCGTTAATAGCCTGTGGGATGATGATTGAGCGCAGTATAGGGCATTGACTGGATACATGTAGCATTAGTGATGTGATATTCTTTCACCTTGTGGGGTTATGAAAAGTAAAACATTTCATGAGAATGTGCAGATACTGCTGCTCCGCGAGTCAGAAGAAATCCAACGTAGTATACCAAGAGGAAGAAGGAGAAGCCGATTATCTGCTGCGCTGCTGGTAGATAAATATGGTGGTAGAGGTATACAAAACTATAACGACTACATTCTGAGGACTATGATGATTTTATCTAACCTCAACTACTATGCTGCTATAAGAACCAATCCATTCCCATCAGTAGAATCAGAATATTCACAGCTCATCCATAGAGCCACTCCCCGAGCATCTTACACCAGAATGAAAGGAAACTTCTTATTTCAGACCTTAACATACCCTTCTTTTTCCACCTCCTTAAAATACATAAGTGTCTCAATAATCCCATAATTTCGGGGATAAACTCACTAACTAGTAGCCTCTTCCTATATTGATTGGTTACTTCAGCCCCATGTTCCTCTCTACTCAGCCATCTTAGGCCGGCTTCAGACTGCGTTTGAGATCCGATCCGTAGCTGTCCACTTGAAGCAGACAGCCGCGGACCGGATCAGCACACAGGACTGGGGGGCTATTATGCCCTCCGGTCCTGTGTGCAGCCACACGCAGCTGCTGCCGCTGACAGGTCAGGGCCGCGGCGCCCGCGGTCCTCAGCTATCAGCAGCAGGAACTGCGTGCGGCTGCACACAGGATCGGAGGGCATAATAGCCCCCCAGTCCTGTGTGCTGATCCGGTCCGCGGCTGTCTGCTTCAAGCGGACAGCTACGGATCGGATCTCAAACGCAGTCTGAAGCCGGCCTTAGAGACTCTACATAATTAATTGAACTACTTAAGGCCACATTCACACGTTTAGTATTTGATGAGTTTTTCACCTCCGGATTTGCAGCCAAAACCAGGAGTGGATGATTAAATACAGAAGTGGAGCACTTGTTTCTATTAGACTTTTCCTCTGATTTCTCCACTCCTGGTTTTGTCTACAAATCCTGAGGTTAAAAACTCATCAAATACTGAACGTGTGCACATGGCCTAAAAGTATCACACGGAAGGGCTCAATCTGGATGTGTCAGCATTGTATTCCAATATACAACATAATACTGGGCTCTTGTGTATCCCAATTTTTTTTACATCTAAATACCAGAATTGACAACAATCATAAAATCTTCATCCTAGAGAGAATTTTTTTTAAGTTCCACCATGTAATCTACCACCAAAACGAGAGTTATTTATTCATTGGGGTATTAGAAGTATCTACAGGGGTTGGACAAAATAATGGAAACACCTAACGTTTTGGCATCATAATCTTCGAACATGTTATAAACATGCAAACCGTGACATATGTTAATGTTTTGTAGTTGATTATTTGTGTTAAGTGATATGTGTATGTAAATGAACTGTTTGTTTTGCCGAATTGTAAGAACATTGATGAGAACCTGATACAATGGCAGACCTTTCGGATGTTCAAAAAGGCCAAATTGTTTGTGCTCGTATGGCAGGCGCTAGTGTAACAGAAAGTGCCCGAATGCTTGGCGTGTCAAGAGGTTCTGTCTCCAAAGTAATGACTGCGTTTGAAAGAGAAGAAAAAACGCCCGCAGCAAACTCAAAGTTGACTGAGAGAGACCGTCAGACTCTAAAGCGAATTGTGAGAGAGGATCGCAAGACCATGGCTCCGAAAATCACTGCTGAGCTCAATGACACCTACAGAACTCAGTGTCCACGAAAACTGTTCGTCGGGAGCTGCACAAATCTGGATTCCACAGAAGAGCTGCAATTAGAAAACCGCTGCTCTCAATGACAAATGTTTCCAAGCGTTTAGAGCGGTGTAAAAACCCCCAGAATTGGTCCCTCGATCAGTGGAAACGTGATATTCTCAGACGAATCATCGATTACCTCATTGTCTGAACTCCAGCTGAGTGTACAGTTGTGGCCAAAAGTATTCACACCCCTGCAATTCTGTCAGATAATACTCAGTTCCTTCCTGAAAATGATTGCAATCACAAATTCTTTGGTATTATTATCTTCATTTAATTTGTCCTCAATGAAAAAACACAAAAAGAATTGTCCTAAAGCCAAATTGGATCTAAATCCTCACCAAACATAAAAAAGGGGGTGGACAAAAGTATTGGCACTGTTAGAAAAATCATGTGATGCTTCTCTAATTTGTGTAATTAACAGCACCTGTAACTTACCTGTGGCACCTAACAGGTGCAGGCAATAACTAAATCACACTTGCAGCCAGTTGACATGGATTAAAGTTGACTCAACCTCTGTCCTCTGTCCTTGTGTGTACCACATTGAGCATGGAGAAAAGAAAGAAGACCAAAGAATTGTCTGAGGACTTGAGAAACCAAATTGTGAGGGAACCATGCGCAATCTCAAGGCTACAAGTCCATCTCCAAAGACCTGAATGTTCCTGTGTCTACCGTGCGCAGTGTCATCAAGAAGTTTAAAGCCCATGGCACTGCGGCTAACCTCCCTAGATGTGGACGGAAAAGAAAAATTGATGAGATTTCAACGCAAGATTGTGCGGATGGTGAATAAAGAACCTCGACTAACATCCAAACAAGTTCAAGCTGCCCTGCAGTCCGAGGGTACAACAGTGTCAACCCGTACAATCTGTCGGCGTCTCATTGAAAAGGGACTGTATGGTAGAATACCCAGGAAGACCCCACTTCTTACCCCAAGACATAAAAAAGCCAGGCTGGAGTTTGCCAAAACGTACCTGAGAAAGCCTAAAACGTTTTGGAAGAATGTTCTCTGGTCAGATAAGACAAAAGTAGAGCTTTTTGGGCAACGGCATCAACATAGAGTTTACAGGAGAAAAAAAAGAGGCATTCAAAGAAAAGAACACGGTCCCTGCAGTCAAACATGGCGGAGGTTCCCTGATATTTTGGGATTGCTTTGCTGCCTCTGGCACTGGACTTCTTGACCGTGTGTATGGCATCATGAAGTCTGAAGACTACCAACAAATTTTGCAGCATAATGTAGGGCCCAGTGTGAGAAAGCTGGGTCTCCCTCAGAGGTCATGGGTCTTCCAGCAGGACAATGACCCAAAACACACTTCAAAAAGCACTCGAAAATGGAGACTTCTAAGGTGGCCAGCAATGAGTCCAGACCTGAATCCCATAGAACACCTGTGGAGAGATCTAAAAATCAGGATATAGGTGTCCACGGTCCTCGCTGCTATTACCGGGTGATTATCCCTGGATGCTTCAGTTAGTCCCCCAAAAAAGACAGGAGTCCTAGGGGTGATGTGACGGTTCCTTTATTCCACTTCCACCAAAGCGTTTTGGCGCCCCTCTTGGCACCTTCCTCAGGGTATTCTGAGGAAGCTGCCAAGAGGGGCGCCGAAATGCGTTGGTGGAAGTGGAATAAAGGAACCGTCACATCACCCCTAGGACTCCTGTCTTTTTTGGGGGACTAACTGAAGCATCCAGGGATAATCACCCGGTAATAGCAGTGCGGACCGTGGACACCTATATCCTGATACCTGATTCTCTTCCCACGTGCGAAGTGGTGGTGGAGGTCCAGTGGCAGCTGTCATATGCAAAACGCCTACTAACCATTTGTGGGGATCACAACTGGTACAGGTTAGTGCACCTGTATTTTCATACGCACCTTTCACGAAACGTCAGTGATAGGGCACTATTTGCGCCTCGTTTGTATCCCTTTATATCTTCTAGTGATCTAAAAATGGCAGTTTGGAGAAGGCACCCTTAAAATATCAGGGACCGGGGGCGTGTCCAGCTGCTTATGGCGCCGGTCGCATCTTGAGAAGGCTCCCGGGAGAGATCTGCCCAGCGGCATTTTACCGGCTCTTCAGCACGGTCCTCCGACTCATACTGATCTGCAACCGCCCCAGGTACCCTCCAGCCATGCCAAGAGCGGCCCCCAAGCGCCGGCAAACGGAGAACAGGCTAACAGATTACTTTGGAGCGGAGCTCCCGCGCTCCTCTCCTACCAAAATGGCGCCGGCTGCAGAGCGTCGCTCCCAGTCTCCTCTCCCTCCTGCAGGCTCTCGATCAGGGCGCAGCACAGAGTGCCGTGATAAGGGAGCTGAGGAGGACGCTCCAGTTACTCAGGGGATGCTTAAGGCATATCTGAGCTCCCTCAGAGACAATCTAATGGCAGATATGAAGGAGCTAATAGGGACAATGAGGGAGGACATAGGGGCTCTGGCTGACAGGACAACAAATCTTGAGGAAAAGATGAGCGACTTCGCCAAAGCTCACAATAGCTTGGCAGATAACCACTCAGACCTAGATAGGGAAATGGGATCTGTGAATGCCACACTATGTCACCTTGAAGATAAGTTGAGACGCAACAACTTTAAACTGAGAGGTCTGAGGGAATCGCCAGGAGAACCAGACCCTCTTGAACTTGCCTCATGTTTTCTAACAGCCGCACTACCTGACATTCCCAGTGCAGACCTAGCTATTGAAAAGGCTTTCCGCATCCCTAAGCCCCTGAATCTCCCTGAGGGGGTGCCTAGAGACATATTAGTACATATGGTCAGATCTGGAGTAACTGACCGCTTGCTACAAAGAATGAGAAGAGGTCCTCCACTCCCAGACCCATATGCCCAGATTTCGATTTTCCCTGATTTGTCCCCAGGGACCCTATCAAGACGAAGAGATTTTGCCTCGTGCTGCAAGGTTCTCAGGGACCGAGGAATACCATACAGCTGGGGCTCACCAGTGTCTGTTAATTTCCGACATAAAGGGAAACGCCATTCATATGCCTCTCCCACACTACTCCGGAAGTCCCTCAAAGCCTGGCACCTTGTCTCCCCTTCACCTAGCCAGAGGGTGCCCCCCCGACAAAGTCCAGACTGTGCGGCCGCGGAAGCCCCAGAGGCCCTGGAGGGCGACGAGGTTGTCTGATCATCAGATTAGACCTACAAGATCTGAAGAATCCACTTTGCAGAGATCTCCAGAAGGGATCCATTTGACTCTATGTTAAGGTACTTTTTCGTATTGTTCCGGACACCATATTAGTCCATATCTCCTTCCGCACGTCACCTTGAGGAGTGACTTGCGGGTGTCCGGTTCATCCTCCCCCCATGAGGACTAATATCCTAATTCCATGGGATATTGTTTTGCAGTTTACATAATTGTAATTGTAATTGTAAGTGTAACCCGTAATTGTAATTTGTTCCCCGTAGTGTGGTATTTCTCCCCCTATTGACTAACGTGTGTGTGACCTCCCCATTTTCCTTTCATTTTCCTTTTAATTCCTTCTCTGCTCCCCCTGCATTTCTAGCTCTTGTCCCTCCCTACTCTCCTAAACCCTCTCTGCTCCAACCCACTTTACCCCCTATCTATCTTTCTCTTGAATTGGTGGGACTCCCCCGGACCTAGAAATGTCTCTTCACTTCTTTTCCTTGAACGTTAGGGGTCTTAATGCCCCCGCCAAAAGATCATTTTTGTGGCGTGAGGTAAAAACATCGAAAGCCGAGGTAGTGTGTATTCAGGAAACCCACCTCCTGGAGGAAGACAATTTTAGACTCCATCACAGGGACTTTCCCCATATCTTTCACGCTAATTCACAATCTAAAAAAGCAGGAGTTTGTATTATGATAAAACACTCGGTCCAATTCACACTCCTAAAGGTAACACCTGACCCCGACGGTCGCTTCATTTTGGTACAATGCGACATAGGAGGCTCTCCTTTTACAGTAGTGAGTGTTTACGGCCCAAATGTGGGACAGTTGAAATTTACGCGATCATTGTTTGATCTTCTAGAGAGGGAGGCGAGGGGCAAAATAATTGTGTGTGGCGACTTCAACGCGGTCATGGAGCCCCGCCTTGACTCTTCCTCCTCATCACTAAGGGGAGGTGTTTCATTGAGTGATCTCGGACGGGAGTACCACCTCCACGACGTATGGAGGTACCATCACGCGGAGGAGAGGGACTATTCCTTCTTCTCTAGCGTACACCAGTCGTACTCCAGAATTGACTACTTCCTGGTTAATGACTTGGCCTTGAGGAGTTGTCGGTCATCGGAGCTTGGTGTAATCACGTGGTCGGACCATGCTCCGATCACGCTGGAGATATGTCTGGACGTGGGGGGTGGTGCGTCCCGTCACTGGAGATTGAATGCGGGTCTGCTGGCTGACGGGGAAGTCGTTGATCACATAAAAGAGTCGATCAAAGATTTTTTCCGATTAAACGACAATGGGGAGGTAGCGGACGACACGTTGTGGTACGCCCACAAGTCGGTCCTCCGTGGCCTCCTCCTTCAAAAGGCTGCACAAGCAAAAAGGAGGAGAGATCGGCTTCTCAAAGAATGGACCGCAGACATTCAACGACTGGAAGCAGCTAACAAACTTTCCTCCTCGCCTCTCCTCGTTTCCCAGATTTGCACCACTCGCACTAAACTGCGCTCTCTTCTCCTCCGCCAACATGAGATAGGACTCCGTAAACTAAAAACTAAGTTTTATGAGGCAGGAGATCGAGCGGGTAAGATCTTGGCCCGTAGGATTAAAAAGAGGACTGCTAGAGGTGCGATATCGGCGATGAGGGGGTCGGGGGGAAATTGGTTCGCGACCCTGCAGAGATAGCGGAGGTATTTGCCGCTTACTACGAGAAGCTTTATAATCTGAAAGACGATGCGGACACCCCCCAACCCTCATCATCTGACATCAAAGGCTTTCTCGGGAGTCTGGTCCTTGAGAGAGTTTCTGATGACTCGTTGGAACTACTCAACGCTCCTTTCACCTTGGGAGAAGTGGAATTAACAATTAAAAGTTTAAAGTGCAACTCTGCTCCAGGCCCGGACGGATTTGTGAATGAATACCTTAAAACCTTCGGACCGGTCCTGGCTCCATTCCTACTTAGGCTGTTTAACCACTGGCAATCTTCTGGCTCTATTCCAGAATCTGCTCTAGAAGCCACGATAACCACTATACCTAAACCGGGGAAGGACCGAGACCGTCCCGAAAACTACCGTCCTATTTCCTTGCTGAACACTGACCTGAAACTCTTTGCCAAAATGCTAGCGAACCGGCTAAGTGATGTCATCCCCTTGCTGGTTAACCAAGACCAAGTGGGATTCGTGCAGGGGAGGCAAGCGAAAGACGGGACCAGAAGGATGCTGAACTTGATAGAGGTAGGGGAGAGGAGAGGGCGCCCCTGTGTATTCCTCTCACTTGACGCCGAAAAAGCGTTTGATAGGGTACACTGGGGCTACCTAAGGGAGGTCCTCTCAACCTTCGGTTTTTCGGGCCCTATCCTGTCAGCAATCCTAAGCCTTTATTCGCACCCTTGTGCGAAAGTCTTCTCAGCGGGCTACGCTTCCAGGTCCTTCCAGATCACTAATGGCACTCGGCAGGGTTGCCCCCTTTCCCCACTGGTGTTCGCCCTTATCGTGGAACCCCTAGCGGCTTCCTTGAGGGCTGACCCAGAGATAACGGGGATGACGGTGGGAGACAAAAAACATGTAGTGGGCCTCTACGCCGATGATGTCATAATAGTGACTGAGAATCCTCATTCCTCCCTCCCTGGAATTATGAAAAGGCTTGACCTCTTTGCACGGATCTCCTACTACAAGCTTAACATTAAAAAATCAGTGATATTCCCCATTGGGGTGTCGGAGGGGGACTCTGGGCGCCTAGCTCAATCTTACCCCTTCAGGTGGTCCCCTTCTGGGGTACCATATCTTGGGGTCCTCCTTTGCCCCTCATCTGAGGTAGCCTCTCAAAATATTAAACGTCTTATCTCGGAGCTGGGCGGGGCGCTCGGAGAGTTCCCTCTAACCTCCATGTCATGGATGGCGAGAGTTCAGATAGTGAGGATGATGTGGCTCCCAAAAATCCTATACATGTTTAGATGTGTTCCAGTTCACTATCCGTCCGGGCTGATCTCTCGATTGCAGGCCTTGATTAATAGATGTGTTTGGGCGAATAAAACAGCGAGGGTCAAAAGGACCATTCTTTTCCGACGCCTCACTAGAGGAGGTATGGGGGTACCAGATGTTGAGACGTACCGTAAAGCGACCATCTTGGAATCGGCGGGGTGTTGGTGGCAGGAGGGGGAGGCTCTGGGTTGGAGGCAGACTGAGGAGGCCGAACTACGATTAGGCTCACTTCAATCCCTCCTTGCGGCGGAATCAGTGGGAAAAGTGAAAAGAACGGGTATGCTAGGCACGGTCAGGGAAATGTTAGACACCTGGGGCCCCAACAGGAAAAACTGGGCCAAGCTTCCCCCCGTGGATATTCCTTTGGGGGCTTTGCGATGGTTCATACCTTACCTGAATCTCTCGCCTTGGAGAGATGGAGGACCCAAAAAATTGAGCGATATCCTCCTGGGTGGCCGGGTGATGACTCTGAAGGAGTTCACGACCAAATATCCCGCCCTATCTGGTTCCTTTCTGCTGTTCCTCCAGGTCTCACATTTTATCTGCTCGGGTACGTTTCATCATGATCTGCGTCCACCGGGGACACCCTCAGCACTCCGGCGCTCAATTCTCTCAGTCCCAAGGCCTTCTAAATGCCTCTCCTTTCTATATTCTGATCTACAGGAGCTAAACTCACCCTCAAGCTTAACATACACTCAGAAGTGGGAGGAGGAGCTGGGCTTTCATGCGGGTGCAGAAGAGTGGGAAGATGCCACACATTGCGTGATATCTACCTCCAGATGCATCAATCATGTGGAGCTCCTAAAAAAGATTCACCTGAGATGGTACACCCCACCCACTAAATTAGCTAAATTCAAAAAGGGATCGTCCCCCCTATGTTGGAGACAATGCGGCCAAAAGGGAGATCTGCCCCACATGTGGTGGACATGCCCCAAAGTTGCCCAATTTTGGCAACTTGTGTCAAGCCTCCTTGACTCCATTACGGGTTCGACGATTCCCCTCACTCCGCAAACAGCGGTCCTGCATATAGGGGTTATGTTATTCCCTCCAGTTATCCGTCACCTTACGACATTCGTCCTCACAGCAGCCAGAATCTGCATTGCGACAAAGTGGAAGCATGCCTCGCCCCCCAATATGAGCGACCTTTCTGATCGAATTAATAACATCTTCTGCCATGAACACTACCTGGCCATGGACAGGGGCTCTAGGCGCTATGTTTCAGAGGCTTGGGCCCACTGGGCAAACATCCCCTCGCATTGCAGATTCCTCATTGAGTCGCCCGGTCGTTGTTCAAGGGAATTTCCTTCTTTCCTTCTTTCGCTCTTTCTTCTTTACTCACCTTTACCTTTTCTTCTTCCACTCTTTCTCCTCCCCTTCTTCCTTGTTTAAGACCTTTCTCTACTTTTGACCTCACTCATACATCGTCATTTTCAATTCCTTCTAATACAACTTTAAGGTCCGGGGGTGTCTCTCCCCCCCTGATTACCTTCTACTCCCCCTTCCTTCTATTTCACTCCCTCTCCTCTCCCTTTTCCATTCCTCCCCCCAGTCTGACTCCATAAATCCCCCCTATCCCCCCTCCCCCTATACTATACTTTTCTTTGATGTTTAGTATTACCTCTCATGTAGGTTTTCCCCAAAAACATTACTGCTATTAGATCACAGGAATATGTTGTGTCAACCTGATGAATAGGGTCAATGAGCGTTTTCCCCTGGCTGAATTACGCAGAACTTTAACGATTTCACAATCACTTTCCTGAAGCCTCGGGGACGAGCTGCTTGGAGATTTGAACTAAGATTCAACGGTTTACGCATGTTTGAGAAGCATCATTCTGCTACCACCTTACCACTTTCACCGCCTGACGTCTTTCTGTAAACATCTCAGTGACCCTTTAACATTCTGCAAGACCGAATGTCCCTCGTTACAGTTTCGACCTGTGCTTCCGACCTTCCAGATATGAGGGGAATTCTTATGGGACACTCCTTCCCCCCCCACACCGTCACAATTTTTTTTTTTTTTTTTTTTTTTAAGGGGGACTCTTTGCCCTCATTGTATATTTCATGGATCGTATCCATATTATGTTATGTATTGTAATGCACTAGGTGTCGTTTCTGTAATACTTATGGTTATGTATGTTCTAATAATTTCAATAAATATTATTGATGGAAAAAAAAAATATCAGGGACCTGGAGCAGTTTGCCAAAGAAGAATGGTCTAAAATTCCAGCAGAGCATTGTAAGAAACTCACTGATGGTTACCGGAAGCGGTTGATCGCAGTTATTTTGGCTAAAGGTTGTGCAACCAAGTATTAGGCTGAGGGTGCCAATACTTTTGTCCGGCCCATTTTTGGAGTTTTGTGTGAAATGATCAATGTTTTGCTTTTTGCTTCATTCTCTTTTGTGTTTTTTCATTGAAGACAAATGAAATGAAGATAATAATACCAAAGAATTTGTGATTGCAATCATTTTCAGGAAGAAACTGAGTATTATCTGACAGAATTGCAGGGGTGTCAATACTTTTGGCCACAACTGTACGTTTGGAGATAGCTGAAAGAAGCATTCCATCCAGACTGCCTTTTCCCAACCGTAAAACATGGCGGAGGTTCTGTGATGATCTGGGGTGCTATTTCGTGGAGATCCGCCAGGCCAATGATATCACCTTGTATGAATCCATACCTCGGAGAATTGAGGCTGTAATCTCCACAAAAGGTGGATCTACACCATATTAAACTAACTTTTGTTGATTTTTCCAGGTGTTTCCATTATTTTGGCCAACCTGTACATTTATGATTCCAAACAGTATGAGAATGAAATCACAAGATTTTCCTTACCACTTTTTCTTCTTTTTGATACGCTAAAATGCATTAATGGGAGCCTTCATCAGGACCCAGGCTGTCATGTGAATTCATCGGCACCCTGCGATTGAGTTATTTGGAGAGGTACAATTTTCCCCTCAAGGAATGCGCCATTTAAACACCACAGTTGACAGAGATATTTACGTGGGTTAAAGAGGCACGATAAGAGCTAATTCCAATAGTCAATTTAAAGCCAGATACTCGGGGCACTAAGCGGTGCTGAAAGTCAGGTCCGGGAGAACTTCCCGTTAAGGCGGATCCACTACCGGTGGTGCGCAGCCAAAGCACAAATCAAGATAACCAGGTATAAGAAGAAGCAGCACTCACCGAGGTAGTATAGATGGTCCTTTATTCCACAATTGTAGAAACGGACAGGGTGCAGGGAGGAGGCCACGGGGGGCCAACGGACGACGACGCCGTTTCGCGACAGCTGTCGCTTCTACGGGTTCGGACCCCGACCCTGCTGTACCCGTATGACTAATTGTGATATGTCATCGTTTGTGTCTACCCTCCAAATTGTAAAGCGCCATGTATCCTAATGGCGCTATATAAATACCTATTAATAATAATAATAATAGTAGAAGCGACAGCTGTCGCGAAATGGCGTCGTCGTCTGTTGGCCCCCCGTGGCCTCCTCCCTGCACCCTGTCCGTTTCTAGAATTGTAGAATAAAGGACCATCTATACTACCTCGGTGAGTGCCGCTTCTTCTTATACCTGGTTATCTTAATTCCAATAGTTCTTTTTAGGGCTCGTTCATGTGATCGCTCTTTCGGTTCTAGCTTGTCCATAAAAAAAAAAAGATCACACTCAACCATTGTAATTCAATGTGGCCGTGCAGATGAGAGATAGATATATATTTTTTTTTACATCCCTTGATTCTTAGAAACAGTGTTGGACACCCAACCTTCGGATCCCCGGCTGCTTTACTTGTGAATACAGGCCATTAATCATGATGATGTGACACTGTGGAGCTAAACAAGGAGGAACGATCTGACTGCACCTCTGAAGAAACTGCAGGTACCGGCTGACTTTGTTCCCTTTGAGTACATTTCAGTGCAAAGCCCTTCCTTTTTTCTGCAGTCTGTTGTTTGCACATAGCATTCTGGACATTAGAGCGATGACGCCTATAATTACATGCACAGAAATACCGCATTATACTAATCCTTAGTTATCTGATTTCAACCAGCGCCTCCACATCGCATCTGATCTTTACAGATACATTGCTGCAGTACTTTAATGTAGGACACAGTAAATGGTCTGTAAAGTATTAATATCTGCTGCTGAAAAATCATACAAGTTTTGTGGATGAATCTGATGATATTATATATGACCATGTGACCGTGAAGAAATGTTTTAGCAAGTGGCACAAAATTTTCACCAAAATATCTGGTACACGTAATATAGCTCGGGTGTGGCCTGGAGGACATTAGTGATACATTTCCATAGAGTTTTTTTCTAGGTTGAAGATAGACAACAATTCATTGACAAAGTATTTATACCCTGTGAAGTTTTCCTTTTTTTCACGTTACACACACAATCTTGCATGTACATTATTGGGATTTTATGTGATCTACCAACACTAAGTACAAGTATATGTGAAGGTTAAAGGGAATTATACCTGTTTTTCTAAAGATTTAAAAATATATATAAATCTAATAATTGTGACCTTCATTTGTATTCGGTTCCCCTCTGTCAATACTTTGTAGGATCACCTTTCTCTGCTGTGAGTCTTTAGGGGTCGGTCTCTCCAGCTTTGCTCATCTAGAGGTGACATTTTTCCTCTTCTTTGCTCTCGCTCAGGAGATTGGATGGAGACGTCTGTGAACAGCAATATTCAAGTCTAATGGTGGGTTTACACGCCGCGATATCGGAGTCCAACTCCGACCCAACTCCGACCAAAAGTCACGTGGGTCGCGAGTTGGACCCGATATCGTTGGCGCATTGTACGGTTTGAGCGTACAACGCGATGCTGGAACGATGCCAAAATGATATCGGAGTTTCAACTCCCCGATATCGCATGGCCGTTGTAGCAGCATCGCAGCGTGTGACAGCCCAACTCCGATCTGTACGCCGACGCTACCCATTAACTCCCATGTTAAATTGTCGTTACTGGGTTGGTGGGCGTACACATCGGAGGGACGTTGTTTCCCGATATCGCAGCGTGTAAACCGGCGATGCGATATCGGGAAAAGGGCTGAAAAAATGCCCGCTCCCGCGCCGTTGCCTCCGATATCACCACGATATCAGGACGTGTAAACCCACCATTATGGCTTCTTCCTTTCTAAGTGCGGGGACACACTGTCCGACAGACATGCGAGTCTGTCGGAGGAGACTCGCAAGGAGCAGGAGCTGTGACCCGGAATGGCCTCTTTCTGTCAGGAAGGGGCTGTCAGCTGATTGTGTGTTTGTGCAGCTCTACACTCCCTGTCCTGACAAAGAGGCCGTTCCGGGTCACTGCTCCTGCCCTTTGCGAGTCTCCTCCGACAGACTCGCATGTCTGTCGGACAAGTGTGTCCCCGCCGTAAGGCTTTCTTTTTGCCACTCTCCTATAAAGGGCAGATTTGTGGAGTATCTCACATGCATGTCATTTGGAGTGTCTCCTGCCTTATAGTTATAGATTCTCCCCCTGAGCTGTGATCTCTGTGGCTCCATCATGGGCCTCTCGGCTCTTCTAATTAGTGTTCCCTTTCTTAGGATGTTATTTCGGTGGACGCCGTGTCTTGGGTAGATTTGCACTTGTGCCATCCCCTTCTCATTTTTGGATGATGGATTGATCAGTGATTTGTGAGATGTTCAGTCCTTGGGCTATCTTTTATAACCTAACCCTGTGTTACTCTTCTCCAAAGCTTTATCCCTGACTTGTCTGGTGTGTTCCTTTGTTTGTTTGATGCTCTTAGATTCCTAATGTTCTGAAACCTCTGAGGTCTTCACAGAACAGCTGTAGTTATACTGAGAAGAATTTGGATTCAATTTACTAAATGGTGACTTCTGGAGGCAATTGGTCACTTATGGGAATCAGACTACAGGGAGCTGAATACAAATGAACATCACAATTTTCAGATTTATATTTTTAAAAATATTCAGAAAACTATCTATCATTTTATTTACACTTCACAAATACGTGCGCTTAGTGTTGGTATCGGGTCATTCCATGTCAAGTGATCCAAAAATGAATATTTTTTTTCCCTGACGTCCTCAGATTTTTTTAATTTTTTTTCTATGTGAAGAACAACTTTAGTTAATTACAAAAAAAAAGTTTTGAATTTTTTTCTTTATCAGTTAATTTTTTACAGATTTTTAAAGTTTTAAAAAAGTGTGAATTTTGGCCTGGTATGGCTTTACATTTTCTATCATATCTCGGGCTAGAAATAAGATAGAGAAACAAAATAAACACCAATCTACTCAGAACTGTCCAGGCTTTCACCAGATATGTCACAAGAGGATCTTTGTTAATATTTTACCCATGTGATGGCAAGCACAAAACTTTAAAACGCATTTCCGAAAAATCGGCGCGCTTTAAATATTTCAAAAACTGCCCATATGTCTGCTTTGCTCTTAGCCACATCTGTACCAAATTTCAAGTTGGGATCTTGATGGGATCATATTTTAAAATATTTTACTATTAATAACGTCAATGGGTCATTCCATATCAAGTGATCTAAATATGAATATTTTTTATTACCTGACGTCTTTACATTTTTTTTTCTCAGGCTAGAAATAAGATAATGAAGTGGGAGAGGCATCATTTTACTCAGAATGGTAACAGCTTTCATTTGAGATGTTACAAGACTATGTTTCTTTATATTAAATTCAAACTATTGACGGGCAATTGTGAAAAAATGACTGATTGTGTTCTTGGTGATTTTTGAATTGACACTATGATAGTAAAATATTTTAAAATATGATCCCACCACGATCCCAACTTGAAATTTGGTACAGATGTGGCTAAGAGCATAAAAGACACATGGGCAGTTTTGGAAAATTTTTATTAAAACGTTTTTTCGGAAATGCGTTTCAAAATGTTGCGTTTGCGTTCGCATGGGTAAAAAATTAAAATTAACAAATATACTCTTGTGACATATCTGGTGAAAGCCTGGACAGTTCTGAGTAGAATGGTGTTTATTTTGTTTCTCTATCTTATTTCTAGCCCGAGATAAAAAAATATAAAGTCATACCAGGCCAAAATTCACCCTTTTTTTAAACTTTAAAAATCTGTAAAAAATTTACTGATGAAGAAAAAAATTCTAAACTTTTAATTTGTAATTAACTAAAGTAGTACTTCATAAAGGAAAAAAAATTAAAAAATCTAAAGACGTCAGGTAAAAAAAAATATTCATATTTAGATCACTTGATATGGAATTGACGCTATTAATAGTAAAATACGTTAAAATATGATCCCATCGCAATCCCAACTTGAAATTTGGTACAGATGTGGCTAAGAGCATAGCAGACAATGGGCAGTTTTTGAAATATTTAAAGCGCGCCGATTTTTCGGAAATGCGTTTTAAAGTTTTGCGCTTGCGATCACATGGGTAAAATATTAACAAAGATCCTCTTATGACATATCTGGTGAAAGCCTGTATAGTTCTGAGTAGAACGGTGTTTATTTTGTCTCTCTACCTTATTCCTAGCCTTAGTTATGAGGAGAAACGTAAAGGCAGGCAACAGCGAAATTCGCACTTTTTCCGAACTTTGAAAATCAGTTTAAAAAAAATAAATTTTTAAAAAAAATTTTCTCTTCACATTTTGCATTGTCTGACATGCTATTATGAAATAACAAAATCTCAAAAGAATTAAAAATATAGAGGTAATAATCATTGGTTCACTTGACATGGAATGACCCTATCACATAGCATCAGGAAGGCATCCAAGCCCTCCTTGAACTTTTGTAGTCTATCAACAATAGTGAAGGGCAAAACCAAACAGTAAAGTCCTAGTGTTTGTGAACACAGATCATGAACACAGACTTTCCTGGGAAGTCCATGTTACAGTTTGGGTTTGGGTTTGGGGGTGCGGAGCCGTTAAAATAAATAAAATAGTTATTAATCAGCATTATACTTACTGCGTCCCACCGCCCCGCCGTCCTGCTGCATCTACTTCCGGTGCTGCTCATTATCTAGATATTCACTGCAGAGGGGACCAACAGCCAATCACAGACACTGTCGCAGAGAATGGGCATCTGCTCACAGACATATGCAGCAGAGCTGAAGATGTTACCTGTGGATCATGTCGGATGGAAGGGTGTTTTGTTAATTAAAATAGGAAACAGAGTTATCTTGTATTTTATTTCTAAAATTTTCGGCGTTGTGCTTTTTTACTGCTAACACCATGAATTTCAGGTTTAGTGCCAGCAGCCAATACTAAGCTGGCATTAACCCATTTATTGCCCAGCGTGCCAACGCCACCAGGGCCACTGGAAAAGTCGGGGTACAGTGCTAGAAAATGGCGCTTCAATGAATGTACCATTTTCTGGGGCAGCTGCAGGCTGCAGTTCACAGCTGGAAGGCCCCAGAGAGCATGGGTCACCCTGCGCTGAGGATTCCATCCCCCAGCTCCCTAGTTGTACCTGGCTTGCAACACAAAATACGGCGAAGCCCCATGTAATTTTTTTAAATTATTTAATTAAATAATTAAAAAAAGGGCTTCCCTATATTTTTGGTTTCCAGTCAGGTAAAAATAGGCAGTTGGGGGTAACGGGCTGCCTGTACCTACCTGCTGAACCTGGCTGGCGTACAAAAATACGGTGAAGTTATTTCAAGGAATAATTGTATAAAAAGGGATCAACTATATTGCAGTTTTGGTAATTTTTTTGGGCCAGGAGACGCAGACGAACACATTGAACACAATGCATGCAGTTTTATGCCACAATTTCACCAAAAGAGCATGAAATGTGCGGCAAAAAACTCATCGTGGTTTTGGAGTGCCAAATCTCTGTGATAGCATCTGTGATTGGCTGTTGGGTCCCTCTGCAGTGAATATCTAGGAAGTTAATGAGCGGCCCCAGAAGTACAAGCGGGTGGATGCTGATGAGTATATTGCTGTTTAATAAGTATCTTCTATCTTTTACAGCCTCCATCCCATAACTTTACAGTCCGAGTTCAGAGTTCGGACTCAAGTTCGAGCCACTTTCAACCCCCGAATTTGAACTTTAAAGTCTGGGCGAGTTTGTTGAACTCGAACATTGGCGGGTTCACCCATCAGTAAACAACAATTATCTCTTCATGTGGCAGAGACTTCCATAGTCTCACTGCTCGTACAGTAAAGAATCTGCGTCTGTGATTGTGATTGAACCTTCTTTCCTCTAGATGTTGAGGATCGTCCTTGTCATCATTGGAGGCCTAGATATAAAAATATCATTACAAAGACGGGATTCTTTATAATGTTACATCATCATCTTCCCCCATTCAGGTCTCTACAATATCGAATCCTCTCACATCTTCTATAGAAGAGAATTCTCCTGATTGACCATCAAGGATGGATCTGGACAGGGACAAGATGGCGGAGAGGATCTTCCACCTCACCCTAGAGATCCTCTTCCTTGTTACTGGAGAGGTGAGAGATTGTGATGACAATGTCACATGACATCATTCTTATCTATGGACAGAATAACAGATGACAGAACTGGAGAGGTGAGGACTCTGGAAATGTCTGGAGACTGGAGATTTATTAATGTGTCTCTCCATAACCAGGATTACACAGTAGTGAAGAGCTCTAGTGATCTGTGCTGTCAGGACCCTGTGTCTGAGGGAAGAGCCCTGAGCCCAATCACGGGGCCTCCACCTCACCCCCTGATACATGAGGACATCAATGACCAGAAGATCCTACAACTCACCTACAAGATGATTGAGCTGCTGACTGGAGAGGTGACACTGCTGGGAATGCTGCTGCTACTGCTGCTGGGACATTATACAGTAACGCTATGAAGGGATCGGGGAAAGATGACAATGGTATCGTTGTATGTGTCAGGTTCCTATAAGGTGTCAGGACGTCACCGTCTATTTCTCCATGGAGGAGTGGGAGTATTTAGAAGGACACAAAGATCTGTACAAGGACATAGTGATGATGGAGGTTCCCCGGCCGCCCCTCACATCACCAGGTAATAGACAGGACTAAATACACACGGCCTATAATGATCTGTATGGAAAGAATGAATTCAGTCCTGTATGTGTCTCCTCCAGGTCTATCCAGTAAGAGGACAACACCAGAGAGATGTCCCCGTCCTCTTCTCCCACAGGACTGTAAACAAGAAGATCCCGATGTTCCTCCGGATCATCAGGTAGATGGAGAGAAGATGTGATGAGATCTCCCTATGATGTGTAGACGGCTGTGAAGGTCTTGTGCTCAGTCTTGTTTTATCCTCCAGTATTCTATGTTTTATACTTGTGTAATGAGAACGGTGGAGATGGCAGATTACAGCTGATCATAGATGGGACTTCTCCATCTGTCTGTGACTTTTACAATCTTTGTTTCAGGGTGAAGATCTGACCCATTTTAATACTACAGAGACATATGTGAGGGGTGATGATGATCTGCCCCATATTAATACTACAGAGACATATGTGAGGGGTGATGATGATCTGCCCCATATTAATACTACAGAGACATATGTGAGGGGTGATGATGATCTGCCCCATATTAATACTACAGAGACATATGTGAGGGGTGATGATGATCTGCCCCATATTAATATTACAGAGACATATGTGAGGGGTGATGATGATCTGCCCCATATTAATACTACAGAGACATATGTGAGGGGTGATGATGATCTGCCCCATATTAATACTACAGAGACATATGTGAGGGGTGATGATGATCTGCCCCATATTAATACTACAGAGACATATGTGAGGGGTGATGATGATCTGCCCCATATTAATACTACAGAGACATATGTGAGGGGTGATGATGATCTGCCCCATATTAATACTACAGAGACATATGTGAGGGGTGATGATGATCTGCCCCATATTAATACTACAGAGACATATGTGAGGGGTGATGATGATCTGCCCCATATTAATACTACAGAGACATATGTGAGGGGTGATGATGATCTGCCCCATATTAATACTACAGAGACATATGTGAGGGGTGATGAGCGGAGTAAAGAGGAGATTCATACAGATAACCGCCCAGGTGAGTAGTTTCCTCTATATTTACTTATTTACCAATTAGTACAATTTGGTGTTTGATTTTGTAGGCCTCCTATTGATCCTGTACTTTGTTCTTCCTCACAAGCTACACATTTCTCAGCAGCCTATAAAGCAATCGGTTCGGGTCTCAGGACCTGGACAGTCACTGATCTGTTCTCAATTAAAGAGAATATTTTTCATTTTAAACTGTTTATAACACTAAAAAGTGCTGATTACATGTGTTTCTGTGTCCACTGTATTGCAGAGATATGGGTATTTTACGTTGCCCAATAAGCAAATATCCCTTTCAACCAAAGGGGCAATAACAGAGATTCCTCAGTGGGAGGTGAGGGGGTGTTACATTTTCTGCTCTATGGCACTCTCCAATCAAAGAAAGGCAAAGTCCGAGAGGGAGGAAAAAACTAAAGCAAACAGACATTTGTACCTTGCTCTTGCTGAGAACTCTTCCTCCTCTTCCTCCTCTTCTCCTCCTCTCCAGATCTGGAATCACAGGAGGCAGCGAGGAAGATCTGCAGTGTGGAGCCTGGAGCAGTGAAGATCATGGTGTGAGCAGCATTGTCACATACAGCGCTCTGGACCTACTGCAGGGATCGGGGCCGATCATCAATACCATCAATCTCCTTATTCCCTGATACCTGTAGCAGGTCCAGAGCAATATATGGGACAATCGCTGCTCACACAATGATCTTTAATTTCCTGGAAGAAAATTCTTGTGTTATTTTTAAATATTTTCCCAGTGTAAGGTAATTTTGTTGCCTGCAAGCAGCAGAACAATAAACATAATTGAAAAAGTATAGGGCAGCTGTTAGGCATCTCTTCCAGGAAAAGGACATTATGGGCCGTGAAGAAGCAATGATGTGTTTTAGTCGCCCAAAAATGATCCTTTACTGAGAGTTTTTTGTTAGATTTTCTCCGTGCAGGGCAGGATTCCTTCTCAGGAACAGATCAGTATAGAACATAATAGACAGGCAAATGATTTCTGGCTGTTTAGGACCATTAACAGCAATACAGTGTAAAACGTTATGGACAGGCAGGAGATGTCTGGAGGTGGAGGGGTTTAGTACTGACGGCTTCATCAGTGCAGTTTGGATCATGATGAACAGGCAGGCAGTGGCATCATTGAGCTGTCGATTCAACAGCCTGTCCACACCTGTTCTCCACATCAGGTTTTACAGTTGCTGGATGCGTCTCTGTGACATCATCTCCCTAGGTCAGTTAGAGACAAACCCTGGTCTTAGTATTGAGGCTTCAGAGTCCAGTTGTGTGGATTACTCCACCATTCCTTCACATTCTGCTGGCATCATTCTCTCTGTGCTACGTTAGACAAACATTTGCCTCTGGTCTGTCCTGATCCTATGATCTACCACGTGCAGTATAGCCTCTCTGTGACCCAATAACATGTAGTATGCTATCTGCCTGGACCCATATCTGTGACCATCTGTTTTGCTTGTGAAATGCATGTCGCAGCTGCAGATATTGGTAGAACATCGTGCGCCCTAGAAGAAATTCCTTCTCTAACTCTTCGAATGATTTAAGCGTGTTACCATTCAGCAGCTGCGAAACATACCATATCCCGATCCTCCTCCACTGCCCAAAATTCCTTAGTTGCAACAACTCAGTCAATCTGCGGTCTTGCCAAATGGAGGTATATCTTGTGAAACAAGTAGCCCCCTCCACTGTGGGCCCGCCTTTCCAGTCCTCCAGCCTCAGGGACTTCTGTAAGTTAACACTTATTTTTCTGATGTTTAATAGGGCCACTTTAGATGAGAAAGGTGTGGAGACCCGGGGGTCAGGGGGCGCTCTCGTCCGCAAGCCCAGCCGCCTTTACAAAGACAGCGTGGACCAGGGCTCATCCCCAACTGAACGCCCGAGCTCCTTAACCGTGGGCGGAACACTACTCAGACAACACAGGGTGAGGGAATCACAATATCAAGGCTTTATTGGATCCCCAAACACTTAACAGCATATAACGCATAACCAAGCACAACACATAAATGTAACAGGCAACAGAGTCTCACCCTTCCGCTGGCTCACCAGGGATTAGAATGTAGCACGGCAAAGTCTGTAGCCAGGTGACTGTATCGTCCCAACCTGGGTTGCTTCCTCATCCTTATGTAGTCTTTGTCATCACAGCCGAATCCGATAATCCGATACTGAAGTCCTTGTGGTTCTATAGTCCGTGTTCCGGTCCCCTTGGTCGGCACCGAAATGCCTAGGCCTAGGGTTATGGCTCGCTAACCGGATCCGAAGACCCTAGATTAGCTGCCTGTATCCAATCCAGTGACCTCTAGCCGGGACCGAAACCCCTAGACTGAGGCCACTAGACAGAATATAACTCCAAACTCCTAAAACTGCTGGTCAAAGTGAACATTCCTCCTTATATACCCTCAGCCCTCATTGTAGGATATTGGGGACGTCATGATTGGTGCAATAACACAGTCTTTTCATTCGCTGAACTCCAATCCTCGTTTAACATATTTTAGGTACTATTGCAATCCAAATGCTGATTGATATAGCACCTTACAATGGAATGTTAGTCTGAGACAATCAGTCTGCAAACCATGACAATAACACAATAGTGCTCATTCCTACCAGGACTCTGACTGAGGAGGACCTATCACTGAAAGAAGGTCCGTGCTGAAAAACGCCTATCCCCATTTGGGAATTATTGAAATAAAGCAAACCACCTTAATCGAGCGTTCGCCACCAAGGAAAGACGCCTCTTTCCAATCTTATCCTAGAACATTCCATGACCCACACCTGCCAATTGTCGTGATCAAGGCTTTGGTTAAAGCCGAAACGCGTTGACATCTGTGGCCATTAACTGTTCATAATAAACCTTGCATCAAAAACATCTAAAGGAGTGTGCAACTTTGTATCCATATTTGTATTTACTGGGATTGAAGAAATCCTGTTAGTTGGCACCTCCACTCACCACCTACGCGGTGTGCACACCATTATACCCTATCAATAACACAATAGTGGCTGGAGCCTCAATCCACATTCACAGGGTAATAGACAATGGACGATTAGCATAATTAAGTTCTCTGGCCTTCAATGACAAACAGGTTAGATAATTACATTACCAAGCTAAACTTTAACCACAGAAATCTATGACAATACTGTAAGAAATTCTCTTTGACCATTACAAGTTTACAAACCTATATACAATATGATATGTCTGGATGAATAAGAAATCCTCCTACATTATATATTAAAGGGTCCATTTCGTCACATACCTCCCCCTTCTTATTTAGCCAGACAGAGCAGTCAGATGTGATCAGTCTCTGGTTATCCTTCTCCTCTTGGCGGCATTGTCTTTTTTAATGGAGAAAACAGCAATCGAGGCTTCCATCTATACACCTCCCCCAGATTACCTCCCCCAGGATGGGCAGACATATTGTGGATAAACAGTAAAATGGGATTCAGGAGTTGAGCTCCCATGAATTTCTGGTTATCAATTCCCCCCCAGTCAATGACCACAGTCTGGCTAGGTGTACTCACTGTTGATGGCTCCGAGGAGAATGATGGGGTCTGGGAACATGGATTATCATCTGAAGGTTGGGTAGCAAGATCCACATCAGGGTGCTGCTTGGCTTCCTGGATGTTGGTGATGGCTGTGACAAACTGGCTGGATAGTCCTTGTCCTGGGTCAGCTTGCAAAACAATAGATGCGGGGGGGCCATCCATGAGCCCCACTTCAACCCCCTCCTGGTTAGCCCCTGAATCAACAGGTGTGGGAAAGCTGCTCACAAATCCCACATCAACCTCTTCCTGGTCAGTCTCTACAATAGCAGGCATGGGGACGCTGTCTGTAAGCTCCACATCAACCTCTTCCGGGTCAGTTTCCACAATAGCAGGTGTAGGGTCACAGTCTATAAGCTCCACATCGACCTCTTCCTGGTCAGTTCCAAAGCAACAGGGATAGGGACGTTGTCCGTAAACTCCAACTTGTCCTCTCCCTGCTCAGGCTCCAAAATAACAGGTGTAGGGTCACTGTCTGTAAGCTCCAACTCGCCCTCTCCCTGGTCGTTCGCCTCGGCTAGCTGCACACCTTCCGAAGGGATGTCTGAGCACTGACCCTCAGCCAGGGAGATGGTTAATTGGGAACAGGGTACAGGGTCTGGAGAAACAATAGCTGGGCTTACCAGGGTGTAGACAGAATCAATTTCTTGTTGTCCCGGGGCTTGGACGTCACTGACCTGGACTGGCTGTGCTGGCCGATGAGCTCCAGGCATGGGGCCCCGGCGTTCGCGACAATCTATATCCATATGTCCAAGACGTCCACAGGTATAACAGTGCCGTGGTTTGGGCAAGTCACGTATCCTGTCTGCATACCTTTGTCCTGGTGGGGCTTCTAATGGGTAGCGGAATAATCCTACTCGAGCGGCTGGTGGTAGCAGTTGGTAAGCTGGAATTCCTAAAATATTTCCCAGAACCCAAGCCCTCTCTTCTCTTGAGGCTTTGGGCCCCAATGCAGCCAAGCACTCCTTGATTTGGACTGCTGTGGACCTGGTGATTTCACGATATTCACTGCATCCATGATGTGGTGCACAACTTACATCCTCTGGTACCACGTCGGCGGGGTCCTCATCATCCTCACCATCATTCTGGGTGTCCCAATGGACCAATTTCTGAATCAAAGCCGACCGAGTGTCAGCGTTCCTGTATTCAATATTTCTCCTCTGGCACAGATCCTGTAGCATCCATTTACTGCTGCTGCCGTATCTCCTCTCCGGCCCTTGTCCCATGGCTGAGCTGGTGGGGTTGGACATGGCAACGTCCGAAACCTGAATGCCTCACCTATGGCCTGCTGGGTATGCTTATATGCCTCCCTGGTTGTTGAGCCCTTGGACGGTGTCCACGAACACCAGTCCCCTGCAGCTCCCCTGGATAAACCAGGCTGAGTAGTATCCCACCGCTGCCACCAATTGTGGAGACCGGGGGTCAGGGGGCGCTCTCGTCCGCAGGCCCAGCCGCCTTTACAAAGACAGCGTGGACCAGGGCTCATCCCCAACTGAACGCCCGAGCTCCTTAACCGTGGGCGGAACACTACTCAGACAACACAGGGTGAGGGAATCACAATATCAAGGCTTTATTGGATCCCCAAACACTTAACAGCATATAACGCATAACCAAGCACAACACATAAATGTAACAGGCAACAGAGTCTCACCCTTCCGCTGGCTCACCAGGGATTAGAATGTAGCACGGCAAAGTCTGTAGCCAGGTGACTGTATCGTCCCAACCTGGGTTGCTTCCTCATCCTTATGTAGTCTTTGTCATCACAGCCGAATCCGATAATCCGATACTGAAGTCCTTGTGGTTCTATAGTCCGTGTTCCGGTCCCCTTGGTCGGCACCGAAATGCCTAGGCCTAGGGTTATGGCTCGCTAACCGGATCCGAAGACCCTAGATTAGCTGCCTGTATCCAATCCAGTGACCTCTAGCCGGGACCGAAACCCCTAGACTGAGGCCACTAGACAGAATATAACTCCAAACTCCTAAAACTGCTGGTCAAAGTGAACATTCCTCCTTATATACCCTCAGCCCTCATTGTAGGATATTGGGGACGTCATGATTGGTGCAATATAACACAGTCTTTTCATTCGCTGAACTCCAATCCTCGTTTAACATATTTTAGGTACTATTGCAATCCAAATGCTGATTGATATAGCACCTTACAATGGAATGTTAGTCTGAGACAATCAGTCTGCAAACCATGACAATAACACAATAGTGGCTGGAGCCTCAATCCACATTCACAGGGTAATAGACAATGGACGATTAGCATAATTAAGTTCTCTGGCCTTCAATGACAAACAGGTTAGATAATTACATTACCAAGCTAAACTTTAACCACAGAAATCTATGACAATACTGTAAGAAATTTTCTTTGACCATTACAAGTTTACAAACCTATATACAATATGATATGTCTGGATGAATAAGAAATCCTCCTACATTATATATTAAAGGGTCCATTTCGTCACAAAAGGGATAGATAGGGAGCAGCTAGGAAGGTGTAGGCACAGGTAGTGATAGTGTAGGGCCTTAGATTCAGGTGACAGGTTCCCTTTAACATAGGAACCCTTCTTTGATATCACCTTCACAATTCTTGCATCCATTGAACTTGGGAGCTTATGGAGAGTTTTTGCCTGTATTTCTTTGCATGATGTCAGAATAGCCTCCCAGAGCTGCTGTTTTGATGTGAACTGCCTCCACCATCATAGCTCTTTTGCTTGATTGTGACCAAAAGTATTGACACCCCTGCAATTCTCTCAGAAAATACTTAGTTTCTTCCTGAAAATGATTGCAATTACAAATTCTTTGGTATTATTATCTTCATTTAATTTTTCTTCAATGAAAAAAACACAAACAGAATTGTTCTAAAGCCAAATTGGATCTAATTCTACAGCAAACATAAAAAAGAGGGTAGACAAAAGTATTGGCACTGTTAGAAAAATCATGTGATGCTTCTCTAATTTGTGTAATTAACAGCACCTGTAACTTACCTGTGGCACCTAACAGGTGTTGGCAATAACTAAATCACACTTGCAGCCAGTTGACATGGATTAAAGTTGACTCAACCTCTGTCCTGTGTCCTTGTGTGTACCACATTGAGCATGGAGAAAAGAAAGAAGACCAAAGAACTGTCTGAGGACTTGAGAAACCAAATTGAGGAAGCATGAGCAATTTTAAGGCTACAAGTCCATCTCCAAAGACCTGAATGTTCCTGTGTCACCGTGTGCAGTGTCATAAGAAGTTTAAAGCCCATGGCACTGTGGCTAACCTCCCTAGATGTGGACGGAAAAGAAAAATTGAAGAGAGATTTCAAGCAAGATTGTGCGATGGTGGATAAAGAACCTCGAACTAACATCCAAACAAGTTCAAGCTGCCCTGCAGCCGAGGGTACAACAGTGTCAACACGTACTATCTGTTGGCGTCTGAATGAAAAGGGACTGTATGGTAGGAGACCCAGGAAGACCCCACTTCTTACCCCGAGACATAAAAAAGCCAGGCTGGAGTTTGTCCAAAACTTACCTGAGAAAGCCTAAAACATTTTGGAAGAATGTTCTCTGTCAGATGAGACAAAAGTAGAGCTTTATGGGCAAAGGCATCAACATAGAGTTTACAGGAGAAAAAAAGAGGCATTCAAAGAAAAGAACACGGCCCTACAGTCAAACATGGCAGAGGTTCCCTGATGTTTTGGGGGTTGCTTTGCTGCCTCTGGCACTGGACTGCTTGACCGTGCATGGCATTATGAAGTCTGAAGACTACCAACAAATTTTGCAGCATAATGTAGGGCCCAGTGTGAGAAAGCTGGGTCTCCCTCAGAGGTCATGGGTCTTCCACAGGACAATGACCCAAAACACACTTCAAAAAGCACTAGAAAATGGTTTGAGAGAAAGCACTGGAGACTTCTAAGGTGGCCAGCAATGAGTCCAGACCTGAATCCCATAGAACACCTGTGGAGAGATCTAAAAATGGCAGTTTGGAGAAGGCACCCTTCAAATATCAGGGACCTGGAGCAGTTTGCCAAAGAAGAATGGTCTAAAATTCCAGCAGAGCATTGTAAGAAACTCATTGATGGCAGAGAGATCCTTTTTCTTTCCCATGTTACTTGAAAACTGGCCTGCTTAATATTGTGGAACATCCAGTTTTCCTTTTATTGGGCTCACCTGCCAAACTAATTATCACAGGTATCTGAGATTGATTTCAGTGATCCAAAGAACCCTGAGACACAATACCATCAATGGGTTTCGATGACAAATAAAAAAAAAAAAAAACCCTATGACACTTAAAACTAATTTGCATAATAATTTGGAACATGGTGTAGAATCTATTTTTGCAGATTTAGCTGGACAGGGGGAGTAGTTGTAAGGAGAGAGCAGGAACCAGGGACATGTATGTTACCTCTCTGGTAGCCCGGGAAATGTCTGCACGTCTCTCCTTTTCTCCGGGGAAGCAGTGGGGAGATCCCTAAGAATACACTGATCTTAAAGGGCAAGACACCTGTATCAGTAGGAATGCAACTAGTTTGTGTAAAACACATTTAAACAACATAAAGGGTAACATATTACCTGTACGAGTTGTAACAGGTGTTAATCTATACTTTCTTTACTGCGCATAAATGGGCAGAACATCATGTGTCCTTTTTTTTATTTTTGTTTAAACACAAAAGCTATGTTTTTAGTGGCAAAATGAGATTTCATGTTTTCTGTGAGTTTTTTTATTTTACTTAGTCCCACTGTGGGACAAGAATTTTTTACTTTTATATTTTGGTTCTCATGCATTGCAGTACTGGTGTACTACATTGCCTGAGACCTGTCAGTATCTCATTGCCTCTGCCGTTTAGACCCAGCTGTGTCCCCGTGGGATCAAGGCCTCTTGGTCGTCGTGCACGATTACAGGGGTGGGAGGTGGAGAGTGTTTAAAGATGGTGTTTTAACCCCCTTTTAGCTATTTAGATGCTGCTGTCACAACAGTAGCATCTAAGGGATTATTTAGACCTGAGTGGTTCCAAAACTGATTAAGGCCAATGCCGCAGAGTGTTAGCCATCATATGTTGCTATCACCTGCTGGGGGGCGCTATACAATAACTCCCCTTAATGTCCGTGCTTGTTAAGGGGTTAATATCCTTGCATTGATATCTGCAATTGTACCCCTGTCTTTGTTAGCTAGCAATATAATAAATTGTTTCAAAAGGCAGCATTTCTGAAAAAAAACTTTTTCTTGTCAGGTGACCGTGCATCAGAGGAATATCTACCATTTACTGGTTTTGAAGCAGCTGATTATGGTATTACGCCATGTAAATATGAAGATCATAATATACTTCCAGATATACCCCCAGCCATTCACAACAAAAATCTATCATCTATCCTATAAACAGGTCATATCCTTTGATTCATTACAGAATGTTAGGCAAAATGAAAATAACAAAAGAGATGCTGAACATCAAAAAGATCATATAGGGGAGAAACCATTGTCGTGTTCAGAACGTGGGAAATGTTTTACCAAGAAATCAAGATTTACTACACATCAGAGAAGTCATACAGGGGTGAAGCCATTTTCATGTTCAGAATGTGGAAAATGTTTTAGCAAAAAAGGAAATCTTACTGAACATCAGACAATACATACTGGGGTGAAGCCATTTTCATGTTCAGAATGTGGGAAATGTTTTAGCAAAAAAGGAAATCTTACTGAACATCAGACAATACATACTGGGGTGAAGCCATTTTCATGTTCAGAATGTGGGAAATGTTTTAACCGGAAATTGTATCTTATTACACATCAGAGAACTCACACAGGGGAGAAACCATTTTCATGTTCAGAATGTGGGAGATGTTTTACTAATAAAAGAAATCATGTTAAACATCAGAGAATTCATACAGGGGAAAAACTATTTTCATGTCCAGAATGTGGGAAACATTTTACCAATAAATCAAGACTTACTACACATCAGAGAACTCATACAGGGGTGAAGCCATTTGCATGTTCAGAATGTGGGAAATGTTTTACTAATAAAATAGATCTTGTTATACATTGGAGAACTCACACAGGGGAGAAGCCATTTTCATGTTCAGAATGTGAAAAATGTTTTACCATAAAATCAAGTCTTACTGTACATCAGAGACTTCACACAGGAGAGAAGCCATTTTCATGTTCATTATGTGGGAAATCTTTTAACAATAAATCAAATCTTACTTTACATCAGAGAATACACACAGGGGAGAAGCCATTTTCATGTTCAGAATGTGGGAAATGTTTTAACAATAAATCAAATCTTACCACACATCTGAGAAGTCACACAGCAGAGAAGCTATTTTCATGTCCAGAATGTGGGAAACGTTTTACCAGAAAATCAAGACTTACTATACATCAGAGAATTCATACAGGAGTGAATCCATTTGCATTTTCAGAATGTTTTAACCGGAAATTGCATCTTATTACACATCAGAGAAGTCACACAGGGAAAAAGTCATTTTCATGTTCAGAATGTGGGAGATGTTTTACTAGAAAAAGAGATCTTGTTAGACATTGGAGAACTCACACAGGGGAGAAACCATTTTCATGTTCAGAATGTGGAAAATGTTTTACCATGAAATCAAGTCTTAATGTACATCGGAGACTTCACACAGGGGAGAAGCCATTTTCATGTTCATTATGTGGGAAATATTTTAACAATAAATCAAATCTTACCGCACATCAGAGAATTCACAAAAAGGAGTAGATATTTTCTTGTTCAGAATGTGGGAAATGTTTTAACAATAAATCAAATCTTACCACACATCTGAGAAGTCACACATGGGAGAAGCCATTTTCATGTCCAGAACATTGGAAATGTTTTATTTGCAAACCTGATCTCATTAAACATTAAATAACTTACAAAGGGTAGAACCATTTTCATGTCCAGAATGTGGGAAATGTTTTACCAAGAAATTATATCTTGCTGTACATCTGAGAATATATGCAGGGTTTAATCCATCTTCATATGCAGAATATGGAAATTGTTGTTTCTGTGTTACGGCGGGGCAGAGTGGGTAGCAGGTGTGTGGTCCCAGTGCATTTCTGGTGGTGAGGTTAGGCTTGAGCAGCAGATGGCCACCAGGTGGCATTGTAGGACAGTTCCCAGGTCTGCAGCAGCTGACTGGAGAGTCAGGGTGCAGGAAATATAAGACAGAACCCAGACACAGGGGCAAACGCAGATCTAAGTGGAGTTTTCCCCTATACCCCACAGTTACATCACTCCAGTGGTTTTTTGATTTCTGTATGAAAATTGTAATATCCATACATTGCGGAAGTGAAAGTGCCCCGCACAGCTCTTTCTGTGTCTGGACCTGTGAAAATCACGGCCCCGGACGTAGAGATAGCCTTGACGTTCACACCCGATCCTGATCCTTTCCTGTCCATGGGATCCTGCAAAAAGTAGGATCCCACAGACAGGAAAAAAAGCGCGATGTGAAACCAGCCTTAAGAGCTGTGATGGGAGTTATGACATTAGAACGGGACATGGAGATTTATGGGATTATAATGGGATTTGTTTTGAAGTCTATAAACATCGTCATATTGGATCATTGCCTTCTTTGTTCTAAAATGTATCAACCTCTGCTTAGTGGAATATGTTGGCGCTATATATAGATCATTAAAGTATTTACCTGTTATCAAAATATGTAGTTTTCTTAGTCTATGTATGAAAAGCTTTATACTGTATTCCGGAGCCAGACCACCCACTGCTGATCACCCTGTCTTCTGTATCTGCTCTGTTCTGTTGTTCTGCTTCAAGAAGAATTGTCTTCCGTGTCTTCTCAGACTTTGTTGAGCTCTCACAGACTTTCTAGCAGGTGTTACTCCGAGTTTTATAATGTTGAGCCTTGATAGTAAGAAATCACACTTTTCCCACAATAATGTTTCTTTAGACCAAAATTTTATTTTCACAAGGGTAACAGGAGAAAATGGCCCAATTTATTGTGCAATTTCTCCTGAGTACACTGATACCCCATACAGTCCTATTTATCATTATTGCCACCCATGAAGTTTATGTACATAATGTGAAATGTCTCCTGAAAAAAAATGAATCAAGTGAAACAGCCTTTTTATATAGAGACTCGTGTTAAATACAAAAGAACAAATCATAAACAACAAATTAAAACAGAAAACATTGGAAGGTAAAAATTGAAAAACCTAAAACTCGCTGTGACACTGCTATTGGCACCCTTTACATTAAATTAGTAGGAAAACACATTTTGATTCACCTGTGATAAATTACAAATGAGAATCACCTGTGATAAATTGTTTGTGCCCATGTAACAAGAATTAGCCAATGAATGGTGACTTCAGAGTTTTAAAAAGCCACATGTTAGGCCCTGTTCCTTTTTCACAATGATGAAGATAAAAGAGCTGCCTTAAGAGAGGAGAACTACTATTATTGGCAAACACAAGACTTCCAAAGGGTATTAGACCATCTTCAAAGGCCTTGGTATCCCAAATTCAACAGTGTGCAATGTTATTAAGAAGTTTCCCAAGCATGGAACCATCAAGAACCTACCTGGACGTGGGGGAAAGAAGAAAATTGACAAGAGATTTCTTAGAAGATTAGTGCAAATGGTTATAAAAACCACCATGTCAAACATCCAAAGGCCTGAAGGCCAACCTGGAAAAGTCTGGGCTCATGGTTTCAACAAGTAACATACACTGCACACTAAACTAAGTAGAGCTTTATATGCGAAGGCAAGGGAAGAAACCATTGCTGAAAAAAAGACATAAAAAAGGAACAAATGTTTTTTGCTGAAGAGTAACTTGACAAACCACAATCATTCTGGGAAATGTTCTGTGAACAGATTAAATAAAAATAGATCTTTTGTAAATGCAAAGCAACTTTGTTTTCAAACGGCAGAATGACACTTATAAGAAAATGAACACCATACTAACAGTTAAGAATGGTGGAGGATGCATAATGCTGTGGGCTTGCTTTTTTGCATCTGGTACTGGAGGTCTTGCCCATATCACAGGAATAATGAAATCAGAGAGATTTTAGAGCAAAATGCCTCCGATTGTACCACAGGATCTATTTGTGGCGCTATACAATCAGCACAGAGTTCATGGTTGTAGTCTTCTGGTAGTGGCTGCTGACAACTGCTGTACATGGTATGCCTGGAATTCTCCTTTCTCTAAAGTTTAAACATCTGCAAGGTGCAAGACGGGATCACGTATAATGTGACGTTCCCTGCCTATAATGCATCAGGAACCCACAGTACTTCAGCACAGCGGCTGCCTGGCAAAAGCACCAGTGCTTACAGGCATTGTCAGCATTTAAATTTCCTGGCTACGATGATGTAATCGCCGACATTTCCTTTTGCATGAACTGTGCATGTGGGGGAGTCCTGCAGGCCTCCGAACCCGGAAGTAGGTGCGATGGCTCCCTGCTCCGACCGCGGGAACCACGAGGGACACCAGAGATCTCTCTTGCTTCAAGTCCAGGCCACGGGGATGATGGGGAGAGTCTGGAACACCGCAGCACTGGTCTGCAGGTATACAGCAGGGAATAGCTATCCGGTGGATGGATGGCATAGCCTCCACTTCTCGGTAGTGACTTTTTCCCCACCCGCAATCCAGCAGCTGTACCATGACCACATCGCCACTGGGTCTTCCACCTTCAGGGACAAGAACCCATCCGGTATGTAAGGGGAGGTGTATACACGTGAGACTAGCAACCGAGTGACCCATAGGGATGGATATACAGGGCCTACCATCCATGTCAGCATGTACATACAAAGCGGGCTGAGGGATATACACCATGTTCCAAATTATCATGCAAATGTTCTATTTCTCTGATTTTCCTAAATAGTCGGTGCAAATGACAGTCGTTTAATAAAAGTCATCACCCGTTAGAGTATACATCAAATTTTATTGAAGAAACCTCCCAATGATAACAGTATAATCTTCAAAATAAAAAAAAACTCTAAATGCCCTGTTCCAAATTATTACGCACACTAAACATTTGATATGTTTGAAAGAACTGAAAATGCTCATTTGTTGAATTTGCAGCATTAGAGGTCACATTCACTGAAATAAAAAGCTATTTAACGCCAAAACATCCTAACAGGCCAAGTTACATGTTACCATAGGAACCCTTCTTTGATATCACCTTCACAATTCTAGCATCCATTGAACTTGGGAGTTTCTGGAGAGTTTCTGAGATGGTGCATTGTCATGCATGAAGATGATTTTGCTCCTGAAGGCACATTTTTCCTTTTTGTACCATGGAAGAAAGTTCTCAGTCAGAAACTCTATATAAAATAATATATCAGGTAGTTAGGCCCAGCGCTAGACACTTGTAATTAATGGCATGAAAGATATGATTGGTCAAATGAAAACATTATCCATTCGTTATCTAAAATATCACATTAATTAATATCACTAGTGATGGTCCAAAGTACTTAAAAAAAATTAAATTAAGTAGTTTTAAAATAGTTTTATAATATAGTTCTTTCTTAAACCGAGTTAAAAATGTGCATCTGTTCCGAAATGAAGGAAAACATTTTTTTGTGGAAAAAAGGAATTCCATTCTGTAGAACTGTGGGGATCTTGCTTGTAAATCACTTGATCCCTTAAGATTTTGGAAGTGTCTGGATCCTTGTGCTCCTAGGGAATATGATACTATATCAGAAACTAGTCAATCCTAGATGTAGGTGTATATGCCCAATGGCAGGTTTCAATACCTGTAATTGGTTGGAGCCTTCATGTCAAGCTATTTGTATTTCCATGAGGCGGTTCTCATCTGTGATCTTAATGACCTTTACAGATCTAGTTAGAAACATATAGTATTTTCTGATTTATCAATATATTACCTCAATGTTAAGAAACATTTTTTAAAGAACCCCCAAAAGACGGAAATCAAAACAGAAGGAGGAATCATACACTTCGGATTGTCAAATAAATCTTCCTTTATCCCTACTTGTGAACAGTCTAGAGAAATGATAACTTTTGAAGAGCTAGTAATACAGGAGATAAGAAAGCTGAAAAAAGAAACCTTAAATACATTCCTCAGAATCTATCTATAAAGGTACCTTTACACGCCGCAACTGTGGTTGTAGCAACTGGGAGGCAATCAGGATTTCTGTCACGGTTGCCTTGAAATTGCTACGAAGTTGCGGCGAGTAATTGGGGAAAGTGATCGAGATTTTCGAAGTTGCTCCCGGTTGCGTTTTCAGAGCATTGTTCTAAAATCAGAGGCAACCCTGAAGGTGAATTGCCCTGGTTTTGGCGTGTAAACGGGCGATAGGGATGGAATCAGCGTCGCCTAGTGATTTCCAAGAGGCGTGCCACAGCGTGCAGGATACCGTGCCCCATCAGAGATGATTGGTGGGGGCTACTGTGTTTCAATTGGCTGTCCCTTCACAGGGCGCCATATTTAAAGAGCTGTCCATTCACACTACACAATTGCAATGGCGTCATGTATTAGCCAGCCTTCCTGCGCAGGCTGGCCAATGATGACGCTATTGCGTTGTCTAATCAGCGTGTTTGGGGCGCGGAATACACAACTCTGTCACGCCTATGTTCTTGCGGCGCTGAACATGTACTCCCACATTCCCTTAGTGGTTGCGGCGTGTAAAGCGGCGACGGGATTCAACCGGATGTTTCCCGCAGGATCGGTTTCAACTTCCGGGGATCCACTTTCCCTTAAGCTGAAGACGCAATTGCGGCGTGTACATGTGGCATCGGCGATTGGTATCAACCGTCAAAAACGTGCACGTGCCCATTCGATTGCTACCGATCACAGGTGATAGTTGCGGCGTGTAAAGGTACCTTTAAAGAGAGACAGGTCATCCAAATCCTGAAATCCAATAATGCAATTGTGATCCGTCCTGCAGATAAAGGAGGAGGGATCGTGATTATGAACTCTGAATATTACCATGAAGAAGCGATGAATCTGCTCAACGATAGAAAACCGTATGAGATATTGAAGACTGATCCAACCACCAGATTTTCTAACGAACTAGAAAAATTAGGCAAAAGAGGAAGGAATAGTGGCATTCTGAACAAAAAGGAGTTCCACTATATCAACACCAAAACACCACGAATAGCCATTTTTTATTTTAACCCAAAAATACATAAGGACAATGAGTAACCCCCGGGAAGGCCTATTATTTCTGGCATCAACTGCCTAATGGTGAATCTAGCCAGGTACGTGGACAAATATCTTCAAGCGTGTGTAACTAATCTACCAGCATATATAAAAGACACTACTCAGATTCTACAAATCCTTGCTAAAACGGATTGGCAACCACATTTTATACTTGGATCTTTGGATATCAGATCCCTGAATACTATAATTGAACATCATAAGGGATGTGAAGCAGTTCCTCATTTTCTAGCCAAATCTGACTTATTGACTCCAGTACAAAATAAATTCTTGCATCTGGTTCGTACTTACACACAATTACTCCCAATATGTGGGTACATATTATCTTCAGAAATGGGGTACCGCAATGGGGAGCCGCGTAGCACCTGGTTATGCAAAACGTTATGTTGGAAGGTGGGAAGAGGATGTGATTTTTCCACAAGGACATCTCATCGACAACTTTCTCTTGTGGCATAGATACATAGATGATGTGATCTTTATTTGTTGAAATACACCAGAAACGCTTAACCAATTTTTGGAAGCAATCAACACCAACACATTTGGTCTGGAATTCACGTGAACAACTAGTGCATCCACGATAAATATTTTAGATCTACAAATATATATAGAGAACAACAAAATTTGCACGAGAACGTACAAAAAGCCCACGGATGTCAACAGCTACCTGCACACCACAAGTTGCCACTTGCAGAGTTGGATCCGTAATAATTCTAAAGGGCAATTTATCAGAGTAAGAAGGAACTGCACTAAAGAGGAAGACTACCCAGTAGAGGCTGAAATAATGAAACAAGACTTCCTAGCCAAAGGGTACGACAGAGAAGAGATCAACAAAACCATTAATTTAGTACATAAGATTGATCAAACTAAACTGCTTTAACATAAAGGCAACAAACCATCTGAAGCCACTGCACAAGAACAAATAGCATCCCTGCCATTTATCACAACGTACTATAACAACCACGTCAAGTTCAAAAATATCAAGAATATTGGCATGCCTTGGAGCTAGACAAAAGTATAGATTTCTTACCAAACCAACCAAGATTCATATTCAAGAGAACCTCCTCAATTTGTCAACAGATAGCACCCAGCTACAAGGAAATAGGTGACATTAGAAAGGAGTGTGACAAATATGGGGGATTTAAACCATGCAGGGGCGGAACTACCGTGGTGCAGCCTGTACAGCTGCACCAGGGCCCCGACCGGCTAGGGTGCCCCTTCAAGCCTGCGGGGGGCCCCCCAGCCGACCCCCGATAGCCATTGCCAGAGGAGAGGAGGGTCAGGCAAGGGAAGCAGAAAGCTTCCTGCTTCCCTTGTCTGATCCCGCCCCTCCTCTCCTCTGCCCCTCCGTCTCCTAGGAGCGCCGAGACAACAGCGCGGCTCACCAGGTAGGAGAGCCGCCGCAAAAAACGGCGGGTGCTACCGTGTTTCCCCGAAAGTAAGACACTGTCTTATATTTTTTTTTGCTCCAAAAAGTCTGCCATGTCTTACTTTCAGGGGGTGTCTTATATACCCTACTGCAGCCTCCCATACACACACACACACCACACACCCATACACACCACACACCCATACATACCCATACACACACATAACCATACACACACACACACATACCCATACACACAAACCGTTTTGTACCGGTCTCCAGTGGCCCCCGCTCTCCGGTGTCCGCGCTCTCCCCGCTGGCCTGTGCTCTCCGGTGGTCCCCCGCTCTCCCCGCTGGCCTCCGCTCTCCGGTGGTCCCCTCCGCTCTCCGGTAGTCCCCTCCTCTCTCAGGTGGCCCCCCCCCCTTGCTCTCCGGCGGCCCCCCGCTCTCCTTATTCCCGCTGTAGCTGCCAAACTCCGCCCAGGTCAGGAGCCCTGCGCCAATTACAGCGCAGAGACTGTGAGCCAATTACAGCCTAGGAACCGCTAGCCAATCAGAGGCCATGTACGATGTCAGCTGGCCGCGGATTGGCTTGCTGTTCCTGGGCCGTGATTGGCTCATGGTTCCTGCGCTGTAATTGGCGCAGGGCTCCTGACCTGGGCGGAGTTCGGCGGCCACAGCGGGAATACGGAGAGTGGGGGCCGCCGGAGAGCGGGGGGGGGGGCCACCAGAGAGCAGCGGCCACCAGAGAGCAGCGGCCACCGGAGGTACGCCTTATAATCGGGGGGGTGTCTTATATTAGCAAGTAGGGCGCCCCCCCCCAAGCATGCCTTACTTTCGGGGGCGCCCTACTATCGGGGAAACACGGTAGCGCCGGGGACCAGCAGCAAAACACTCCCCCCCCCCCCCCCGCTCCTCACCATGCCATGCACTAGGGCCCCCTCGGGTCACGGTCCGCCCCTGAAAGCATGTACATTTTGTCCAAACTGTTTTGTCAAAACAGAGTTTTTCAACACCAAAGGAGACAAGAAAATTAAAATCAAAGAAACCCTAACTTGTCACTCCAAGCAGGTAATATACATCATTAAATGTCCATGTGAAAAGACGTATGTAGGTAGAACTAAGAGGAGCCTAACAGCAAGGATTGCAGAACACATACGGAATATAAAGGCTTCCCAGGACACCCCCTATCTAATCACTTCAGGAACATGCATAACGCAAATAGCAAAAACCTAAATCTTTTTGTGATACAATCAATCCAGAAAGGAAAGAGTGGGGGTAATTTGATTGCAAAATTGTGCCCATCCACTACTCCATCCATCTGGACCATCTAGGGTTGCTCGGCACTCATCAGTAAACAAGACTGTTTGAAAATTTAGGGCCCGTTACACGCTTCAATGTGTCAGCAAAATGACCAACGATCCGACTTGACCTTCATCGCTGAAACGACGTTCAATGATCGCTAGTGAGGTGTCACACGTACTGATATCGAGAATGACCAGCAACGATTCCGTGACAAGCGAACGATACTTGCGGTCATTTGGTTGCCTACATCCTCCAGTTCTGAATAGGTGAAGTCATAAACATCGTTATCAAGGTGTCACACACACCGATGCTGCAGGTTGGACGAACGATGAACGACTGATTTATGGTCCGGTTCATAAACCTCCGATCAACAATCAGCCAGCTTATCGTTGGTTGATTCTACGTGTCACATGCAACAACGTAGTTACGACGTTGTTGCTCCGCCTCAAAACCTGTGACTTACCAATGATATCGTTAACGATATTGTAGCATGTAACGGGCCCTTTAGTCTTCATGTATGTCTGGGCCCACTGCAACCCTTTCTGCTTGTGAGCACTGTTTAGGGGTGGCCGAATAGTAGGTTTATGCACCACAGCAAGCCTTTGAAGAATCCTACACCTTCATGTTCAAGGGACTCCAGAGGCACCAGCAGCTTCAAATATCTGTTTGCTGGTTTGTAAGGCCTTTTTAGCAGCTACTCTCTTAATTTGATGAACTTGCCTGGCAGAAACCTTCCTCATTCTGCCTTTATCTGCACGAACACATCTGTGCTCAGAATCAGCCACAAATCTCTTCACAGTACGATGATCACGCTTAGGTTTTCGAGCAATATCTAATGTTTTCATCCCTTGTCCAAGGCATTGAACTATTTGTTGCTTTTCTGCAGCAGAGAGATCCTTTTTCTTTCCCATGTTACTTGAAAACTGTGGCCTGCTCATTATTGTGGAGCATCCAGTTTTCGTTTTATTGGGTTCACCTACCAAAATATCACAGGTATCTGAGATTGATTTAACCCTATGACACTTAAAACCAATTTGCAGAGTAATTTGGTTATCTACTATATAATTGTCTAAGGCGTCTGTCGGTTACAGAAATCATGCGCCAGACAGAGGCTGCTCATTGGTGCCCGCCTCAGGCGGGCGCCAATGAGCGCAGACTATGCAAATAGGCGCGAGAATTCAAAGTTCGAATTCCGAGCCAATTTGCAGCCCGGCTACTGCCTCCTGCCCGTGCTCCCTGCGGCCCCCCAGCTCCTCCTGCCCTCCTCCGCTCCTCCTGCCCCTCCTCCGCTGCTCCTGCCCCCCTCCACTACTCCTGCCCCCCTCTGCTCCCCCTGTCCCTCCTCCGCTGCTCCTACCCCTCCTCCGCTCCCCACGATCCCCCTCCCTCTGCCCCCCCCCGCTCCTCCACAGTGATTTAAAAAACCTCAGTGAGGATACTTATCCTCACTGAGGGCTTTTTTTTTTTTAGCACCGTGGAGGAGCGGGGGGGCCATGGGGAGCAGAGGAGGGGCAGAGGGAGGGGGGCCGCAGTGGAGCGGAGGAGGGGCAGGAGCAGCAGAGGAGGGGAACCCCCACCACCATCCTGATTTTCCCCGCCACCATCCTGCCCCGCCGGCTCCAACCTGCCCCCCCGCATCCATCCTGCCCCTGCCCTGCCCCTGCATGCTGTGTTAACTTGCTCTCTGTTAGGAAGTTTTCTTCCTAGGATTCTGCGCTATTCATTGTTATTGGCTTGTTCAGCTTTTTGTGTCAGTATACATATATTGAGAATTGTAGGATTCACAGGAGGTCTGCAGATATAGAGGCGCCGAGTCTTGAGTAGACTCAGGGGTATTTTTGTATTATCTGCAGTGGATATTTTTTAAGGGATTTTATACTGACTGCAGTAGTATCCAGTCCTGTCTTTATCTATCTAGCTGGAAGTGGCCTGATCTTTGCTGTATTCTGTTTTCTGCCTGAGTGTGTCTTTTCCTCTTACTCATAGTCAATATTTGTGGGGGCTTACTATCCTTTTGGGATTCTGCTCTGAGGCAAGATAGCATTCCTGTTTCCCTCTTTAGGGGTAGCTAGTTCTCCGGCCGTGTTGAGGTGTCTAGGGTATGGTTAGTCACATCCCACGGCTACTTCTAGTTGCAGAGTTAGATCAGGAACTGCGGTCAGTACAGGTACCACTTCTGTGAATTATATTCATGCAGCTGCAAGGTCACTGGATCATAACAGAACAACTGGCCCATAATGAGTTAGATGCATCTCAGAAGAAGGGAAGAAAAGTGTTTAGGCATTATTTTTCTGCAGTCTGCTTTGTCTTTCCTTCCCTCTTTTTCTCTGGGTGGCTGAGGAGTCTTGTGCTAGCATGGATGTTCAGGAATTAGCTTCTCGTTTAGACCAGCTTACTGCGAGGGTACAGGGAATTTCAGAGTATATTGTTCAGACTCCCGTTTTGGAGCCGAAAATTCCCACTCCTGATTTGATTTTTTGGTGACAGGTCCAAATTTTTGAGCTTTAAAAACAACTGTGGACTGTGTTTTGCTCTGAGACCTCGATCCTCTGGTGATTCTATTCAGCAGGTTAAAATTGTCATCTTCCTGCTGCATGGTAATCCGCACGATTGGGCGTTTTCTCTTGAATCTGGGAATCCGGCGTTGCTTAATGTTGATTCCTTTTTTCAGGCTTTAGGACTATTATATGATGAACCTAATTATGTGGATGAAGCTGAAAAGACGACGTTGGCCCTGTCACAGAGTCAAGAGGCGGCAGAAGTATATTGTCAGAAATTCAGAAATGGTCTGTATTAACTAAATGGAATGATGATGCTTTAGCGGCAAAAGGTCTTTCTGAATCGGTTAAGGATGTTATGGTGGGGATTCCCACACCTTCCGGTCTGAGTGATTCTATGTCTCTGGCCATTCATATTGATCGGCGTTTGCGGGAGCGCAGAACTGTGCGCCCTGTGGAGTTGTCCTCAGAGCAGAATCCTGAGCCTATGCAGTGTGACAGGATTCTATCCAGAACTAAACGCCAAGGTTTTAGACGCCAGAATAGGTTGTGTTATTATTGTGGTGGCGCTTCTCATGTCATTTCTGTCTGCCCTAAGCGGACAAAGAGGGTCGCTAGTTCGTTTACCATCAGTACTGTGCAACCTAAATTTTTATTATCGGTGTCCTTGATTTGTTCCTTGTCATCATTTTCTGTTATGGCGTTTGTGGATTCCGGCGCCGCCTTGAACTTAATGGATGTTGAGTTCGCCAGGTGTTGTGGCTTTCCTTTGCAGCCTTTGCAGGACCCTATTCCTTTAAGGGGCATCGATGCTACACCCTTGGGTAAAAATAAGCCCCAGTTTTGGACTCAGGTGACCATGCACATGGCGCCAGCTCATCAGGAAGATTGTCGATTTCTGGTGTTGCATAATTTGCACAATGTGATCGTGCTGGGTTTTCCGTGGTTGCAGGTACATAATCCTGTTTTAGATTGGAAGTCTATGTCTGTGATTAGTTGGGGTTGTCAGGGGTACATGAGGATGTTCCTTCGATATCCATCTCCTTTCCCTCTCATGAGATTCTGGAATTTTTGTCTGATTTTCAGGATGTTTTTGATGAACCCAAGTCCAGTTTTCTTCCATCACATAGGGAGTGCGATTGTGCGATTGACTTGGTTCCGGGCTGTAAGTTTCCTAAGGGTTGATTTTTCATCTTGTCTGTGCCTGAACATGCTGCCATGCAGAATTATATTAAGACGTCTTTGCAGAAAGGACATATTCGGCCTTCTTCTTCACCGTTGGGAGCGGGGTTTTTTTTTGTTGCTAAGAAAGATGGCTTCTTGAGACCCTGTATTGATTATCGCCTCTTGAATAAAATCACTGTCAAGTTTCAATACCCTTTACCTTTGATTTCCAAATTGTTTTCTAGGATCAAGGGTGCAAGTTGGTTTACTAAAATTGACATCTTGTGCGTATTAAGCAGGGTCACGAATGGAAGACGGCGTTCAATACGCCCGAAGGCCATTTTGAATACCTTGTGATGCCGTTCGGGCTCACGAAAACTTCTTCCATTTTTAAGTCCTTTATGCATGACATCTTTAGGAATTATATTGATAAATTCTTGATTGTTTATTTGGATGATATTTTGATTTTTCCGATGATTGGGATTCTCATGTGGAACAGGTCAGGACGGTGTTTCGGATCCTCCGGGATAATGCTTTGTATGTTAAGGGGTCTAAGTGTCTCTTTGGGGTTCAGAAGGTTTCCTTTTTGGGCTTCATTTTTTCTCCCTCGTCTATGGAGATGGATCCGGCTAAGGTTCAGATCATTCATGATTCGGTTCGGCCCACGTCTGTGAAGAGCCTTCAGAAATTTTGGGGTTTTGCTAATTTTTATCGCCGATTCATTGCCAATTTTTCCTGCATTGTTAAACCTCTAAACGATTTGACGAAGAAAGGCGCTGATGTGGAAATCTGTTCCCGTGCGGCTGTTTCTGCCTTTCAGGAGCTTAAACGCCGGTTTACCTCTGCTCCTGTGTTGCGCCAACCGGATGTCTCTCTTCCGTTTCAGGTTGAGATTGATGCTTCTGAAATTGGGGCTGGGGCCGTTTTGTCTCAGCGGGATCCTGTCAGCTCCTCCATGAAGCCGTGTGCCTTCTTTTCCCATAGGTTTTCGCCTGCTGAACGCAATTATGATGTCGGCAATCGGTAGTTGTTGGCTATGAAGTGGGCATTTGAGGAGTGGAGACATTGGCTTGAGGGGTCTACGCATCGTATTGTGGTCTTGACCGATCACAAGAATCTGGTTTACCTCGAGTCTGCCAAGCGGTTCAATCCTAGACAAGCTAGGTGGTCCTTGTTTTTTACCCGTTTTGATTTTGTGGTCTTGTACCTTCCTGGTTCTAAGAATGTTAAGGCTGATGCTCTCTCTAGGAATTTTTTGACTGATTCTCATGAGGTTTCGGAACCGGTCAGCATTTTGAAGGAAGGGGTGGTTCTTTCTGCCATTTCTCCTGATTTACGACAGACCCTTCAGGAATTTCAGGCTGACAGGCCTGAGCGATGTCCACTGGGGAAGTTGTTTGTTCCTGACAGATGGACTAGTAGAGTGATTTCTGAGGTTCACTGTTCTGAGTTAGCCGGTCATCCTGGCATTTTTGGTACCAGAGACTTGGTCAGTCGATCTTTTTGGTGGCTTTCCTTGTCCCGTGATGTGCGTTCTTTTGTACAGTTCTGTGCAACTTGTGTACGGATCAAACCATGTTGTTCACGTTCTAGTGGGTTGCTTTTGCCCTTGACAGTACCTGAGAGGCCTTGGACGCATATTTCTATGGATTTTATTTTGGATCTTCCGGACTCCCAGAGGATGTTAGTTGTCTGGGTTGTTTGGTTCCTTTGGTGCCTTTGCCTAAATTGCCTTCCTCTTCGGAATTGGTTCCGTTGTTTTTTCAACATGTTGTTTGTTTGCATGGTATTCCGGAGAATTTAGTGTCTGACAGGGGTTCCCAATTTGTTTCTAAGTTTTGGCGGGCCTTTTGTACTAAGCTGGGTATTGATTTGTCCTTTGCGTATGCTTTTCATCCCCAGTCCAATGGTCAGACCGAGAGGACTAATCAAACTTTGGAGACTTATTTGAGATGCTTTGTTTCTGCTGATCAGGATGATTGGGTGGCTTTTTTGCCCTTGGCCGAGTTTGCACTTAACAATAGGGCTAGTTCTGCTACCTTGGTTTCGCCCTACTTTTGTAATTTTGGTTTTCATCCTCGTTTTTCTTCAGGGCAAGTTGAGCCTTCTGCCTGTCCAGGTGTGGATCCGGTGGTGGAGCGGCTGCAGCAGATTTGGGCTCATGTGGTGGGCAATTTGGTGCTGTCTCAGGAGTCTGCTCAGTGCTTTGCTAACCGTCGTCGGTGTGGTGGTGCCCAGCTTTGGGTTGGCGATTTGGTCTAGTAGTCTTCTAGACGTGTTCCTATGAAAGTTTCCTCTCCTAAATTTAAGCCTCGATTTATTGGTCCTTACAGGATTTCTGAGATTATTAATCCTGTGTCTTTTCGGTTGGCGCTTCCAGCCTCTTTTGCTATCCATATTGTCTTCCATAGGTCTTTGTTGCGGAAGTATGTTGAGCCCGTGGTTCCCACTGTTGCTCCTCCTGACCCTGTGTTGGTCGATGGGGAGTTAGAGTATGTGGTTGAGAAACTTTTGGATTCTTGTTTTTCACGGCAGAGGCTTCAGTACCTTCTCAAATGGAAGGGTTATGGTCAGGAGGATAATTCCTGGGTTTTTGCCTCAGATGTCCATGCCCCTGATTTGGTTTGTGCTTTTCATCTGGCTCATTCGGATAAGCCTGGGGGTTCTGGTGAGGGTTCAGTGACCCCTCCTCAAGGGGAGGTACTGTTGTGAATTCTGCTTGTGGGCTCCCTCCTGTGGTTGTGGCTGGTAATGCAGTTGATCCTGTTTTGCACTCTTGGTCAGGTGAATTGGATAATTGCAATTCTGACTGGGATATTTAACCTCCCTGGCGGTCTGTTTAGGTCTTGAATTTTTTGCTAAAAGCGGGCTACCCGCGTTCGCGGCAGATGCGGTTAAAAAACCGCATCTGCCGCACTTGCCACATAGCTGCCGCACTTGCGCCGCACTTGCGGCGCGGTTGCGGCGCGGTTGCGGTAATCTGCATAGGAACCAACCACCTCGGATGACCCTCATACACTGTTAATATGTGCCCCTGCAGCCTAGTAAACCATTAGCAGCACTGTTTTAGTGTGAAAAGTGGCTGCAGTACAAGTGAGATAATGATTTTATACACTTACATGCCTGCGTACTTGAGGGCGTCTCCCTGTGTGTGCTGGCACTTGTGGGCTGTGCTCATCATGTCTGCTCTCCCCCTCCCTTATGCACGCCCCCTCTCAGCCTGCTATAGTGATGTGAGGCTGATCTCGTCATAAAGGGGCGGGGCTAAATCGCGGCATCCCGGTAGCCCCGCCCCTTTATGACGCAATCAGCCTCACATCACTATAGCAGACTGAGAGGGGGCGTGCATAAGGGAGGGGGAGAGCAGACATGATGAGCACAGCCCACAAGTGCCAGCACACACAGGGAGACGCCCTCAAGTACGCAGGCATGTAAGTGTATAAAATCATTATCTCACTTCTACTGCAGCCACTTTTCACACTAAAACAGTGCTGCTAATGGTTTACTAGGCTGCAGGGGCACATATTAACAGTGTATGAGGGTCATCCGAGGTGGTTGGTTCCTATGCAGATTACCGCAACCGCGCCGCAACCGCGCCGCAAGTGCGGCGCAAGTGCGGCAAGTGCAGCAGATGCGGTTTTCTCCACCGCATCTGCCGCGAACACGGGTAAGCCCGAGCCTGACTCGGGGTTAACGCTTCTGGTAGTGAATGTTAACCCCGAGTCAGGCTCGGGAATAACGCTAGGAAGGTTAAGGTTGCAGGATTTCCTCAGTCCTGGCCAGTTGTCAATGTTCCTGGAGGTGTTTCACCTCTGTCTGGTCTCTCCTGCCCTGCTGCAAGACTTCTAAGCTAAGTGTATGGTTTAGCCTTTTTTGTGGCACACAAGCTGTGTGCTTGTCTTCTGAACTGGTTTATTTCTGCTCAGAGAGCATGCTGTGTTAACTTGCTCTCTGTTAGGAAGTTTTCTTCCTAGGATTCTGTGCTATTCATTCTTATTGGCTTGTTCAGCTTTTTGTGTCAGTATACATATATTTTTTTATCACAATAAATTTTTATTAAAAGAAAGAGGTTACAAATATCATTTTTTACAATTCAGAGAAGAACAGTTAATCAAAAATTGCAGGTACAAGAGTTATATAGTATCACGTCTCAGATATTAAGGGATGAGTGGGGGGGGGGGGAGTGCTGGGGGGAGGGAAAGTGCTGAGTTGGGGGGGTGGAGAGGGGATGACAGAGGGAACAAAACATCAACGGACTTGTGAACGACCAAAACCTAGTTCGATAAAGAAGACTTAGCTTAAGTAGGAAGAGGCGATGCCAGGTGATGAGAAGCCCAAAGTTTCCAAGCTTCCAACGTGGGCTCTCTATCACTTTGAGTGAGGGCTAGATGATATTCATATGAAAATATCAAATTAAGTCTGTTCGTCACTTCAGAGAGGGTTGGTGGAGAAATAGACTTCCACCTTGCTGCGATGCTTAGTCTGGAGGCAATTAAAATGTAGGTCAGCGTCTTACTTACTACTGGGTGGAAATCACGAACTCCTATGTGGAGTAACGCCAGCTGAGGAGTCAGTGGGACCTGAGTGTCCAACACCTCAGAGATTAAATGTGCAATCTGGTGCCAGAACAAGGCGATTTTGGGACAGGACCACCACATGTGAGTTAAATCACCCCTCCCTCCGCATTCTCTCCAGCAACTAGGAGAGAGATTCGGGTTGAACTTTTGCAAGCGGGCCGGGGGGAGATACCACCGTAAGTGAATCTTTTTAAGTTTTCGAGGTGTGTAATACATCTGGTTGAACTGGATATTATCTTAGATGCCCCTTCCCATTCCTCCCAGTCTGATTCAAAGTTTAAGTCTGCCTCCCATTTATGCATGTAAGGAAGTTTGTCAGGAGTGTCCAGATGCAGGAGGGCAGCGTATATGATGGAAAGGCCTTTAGTTTCTTTTGGATCTGAAAGAAGATACATTTGAAATGGGGTAGGACAAGAGAGGAGTACCCCAAGTTCCTTACGGCATTGGTGAGACTGGAGGAAGTGTCGGAGTTGCATGTACTGTTGGAAGGCCGTACTTAGCGAGGGCGCATCCCTTTCAGTATACATATATTGAGAATTGTAGGATTCACATGAGGTTTGCAGAGCTAGAGGGCGCCGAGTCTTGAGTAGACTCAAGGTATTTTTTTTTTTTAAACCATTAGATGTTTATTATGTTAAAAGGTTACATAACAAATTACAACAGACATGAAGCGCCTCAACTTAAGGCGAAAGTCGAACATTGCAACAATAACTGGGAGAAGACAAAGGAAAGGGGAAGGAAAGCAAGAAGGGGGCCAGATGCCAATATTTGTATTAGGGTATGACAATCCATATATATTAGACCAACCCAGGAACAACCATGTCACTGCACAAGATAACCTGGAATATCAGAGGCAAATACGGAAGAGGTCCAGGGGTCCCACCATGTAAGGACTTTATTCTTTCTAGACAAGGAGGTAGCAGTGAGGCTCTCATAGCAAAAATGAAGGTTTAGTTTATTGATCAATTCTGACCTAGAAGGAGCAGTAGGAGCCCTCCAATGAGCCACTATACAGATTCTGGCAGCAATTAGTATATTCGCGATAATAGGTAAGATAGGAGAGGGAAGGTCCACCAGAGATATGCCCAGTAGAGCTAATGGGCTTGTTAGAGTAAAGGGTATATGGGTTACCTCAGTTATAATTGCTTCAACTTTATGCCAAAAAGCATTAATACTAGGGCACTCCCACCAAACATGTGCTAGGGTTCCAGTGGAGCCGCAACCCTTCCAGCAGGACGAGGAGGTCGCAAGACCCCACCTGGCCAGTTTCACCGGTGTCATATACCATTGTAAAAGTATCTTCCTAGCTTTCTCCATGTGGCCCAGACATGAGGAGAATCTCAACGGGTGAGATAGAGCAAAGGCCCAGTCATCTCCCGAGGCCTCAAAAGAAAGAACAGCCTCCCAAGAGTTCATACAAGGGAGCTTACACTGCACCCCATGGAGCACTAAGGAATTATACAGGACCGACACCCCATGTGAGATAAAAGTGTTGGGTTTAAAATATCTTTGGCCCGGGGAATCCACTATAGTCGGGGATCTGTGAATATATACATGTTACGTAGGAGACTATGAAATTGAATGTATGTAAATAAACTGAATTCGGAAGAGAGTAACGGGTCTGTAGAGTTGAGAAAGGGAGTAACCTAGTTGGAGCAAAAAGATCCACAATATGCCTTATACCAGCCTGCCTCCAAGGAAGGACAGACACCCCATCAATAACTTCTTTCAAGGCGTCCAATGAGATGTAGCGCAGCATATGTGGGAAAACCTCCGGGCAAACGGACGCCCAGAGTCCAATAGCAGCGGACATGGTGAGCAGTATTCCTCTGGGCATATCAGCACGTATGAGGGAGGCCTCCAATAAACGTCGGAGGGATCCACCTGGGGCAAAATGGGATTCAATCCGTAACCACGGATGCTAGATACTCCCTCCCACCATAATTTGAGGGGCTCCAGTATAGCTGCTCTATAGTAAGCTACCAGCATAGGGACACCCAATCCTCCCCTGGAGTAAGGGAGTGTCATCCACTTTCTTTTGATTCTATGTGGCTTGTTATTCCAAATAAAGGCGTCTAAGATGGATTGGAATATAGAGAGACGTCTCGAGGGGATGTGAAGGGGCAAGCACCGGAACAGGTAAAGTAGTTTCGGAAGTAGCATCATCTTGACTACCTGTATGCGTGCCATCCAGGAGAGCGCTGCCTCAGAGAATTTCCCAATGTCCGCCCGAAGATCCGCAGCAAGTGACTCACAATTTGCCCGAACCAAGTCAGCCAGGCGCGTCAGTTTAATCCCTAAATAAGAGAACCCCACGGGAGACCAAATATACTGATAGGTGGATTGAATATTAATTTGAAGTGAGAGGGGAAGAAACAGATGGAAAAGGGTTGATTTAGATATATTAAGCTTATAGTATGAAACCGCAGAGAAGTCTCGTAGGAGGTCCGAGATCGCACTCAGAGAGTGTTGAGGGTCAGAGCAGGTGAAGACCACGTCATCTGCATACAGGCTAATCTTATATTCAGTTGGTCCGACCCGAATTCCCCTAATATCTGGGGACTGACGGGCAATGGCAGCAAGAGGCTCCATGATCAGTGCGAAAATTAATGGCGAGAGGGGACAACCTTGTCGCGTGCCGTTAGAAATGGAGAAGGTTCGGGACTGGAATCCGGAGGCCCGAACTGAGGCTCTCGGATTAGAATACAAAGCCATGATGGCTCGAGCAACGGTCCCTTCAAAACCAAATATACTTAAGGTCTTCTCCAAATACCCCCAGTGCACCCGATCAAACGCTTTTTCGGTGTCAAGAGAAAGGAATGCACTGGGGAGGCACCCCCTCTCCACCACCTCCAGCAGATCTATCAAACGTCTCGTGCCGTCCCTCGTCTGCCTAACCAGGACGAAACCCACCTGATCGGGATGTATGAGGGAGGGCAAAACCGATAGCAGACGATTGGCCCATAACTTAGCATAGATTTTCACATCCGCATTAAGCAGTGCAATTGGTCGAAAGTTGGAGGGGTGGTCGGAGGTTTGCCGGGCTTGGGGAGAGTAGCTATTAAAGCCTCTAAACCCTGCGGCTTGACGCAGCCAGAGTGGGCCCAGTGGTTAAAAAGGCGTAAAAGGTATGGGCCAAGGGTAGGAAAGAACTGGGCATAATAGGGGAAGGAAAACCCATCCGGACCAGGAGCAGAGGACTTTTTAGATTCTTTTATAATTTGGGCAAGTTCAGAGAGCTGTATTGGGGAATTTAATGAGGAGAGTTGTTCAGGGTAATGCTAGGAAGGTCTGCCCTCTCCAGAAAAGCAGAAATGTCATCTACCGAAGGCTGGGGCACCGAAGGGTCTTCCCGTAAATTATAGAGATCAGAGTAATATGCAGCAAATTCATTGGCAATTTGGATGGGATTATAGGTCCTTGATGAATCTGATTTAGCGAGGAAGGGAATTCTAGCCTGTGCTTCCCTTTTCCTGACGCGCCTGGCCAACAGGGCTCCCGCTCTGTCCCCCATAGCGTAGTAATTAGCCCTGGATTTCCGAAGAGCATTGGCTGTGGAGCGGAGCATTAACTGTCGAACCGTCAGGCGGGCCTTAGCAAGGTCTGAGAGCAAGGCAGCAGAAGGGGTTTGTTTATGTTGAGACTCCAAACGTGCTACCTCAGATAAAGCATCCTTTAGGGTCTTGGTGTATTTACGCTTCTGGATGGCAGCAATTTTAAGTAGATGGCCACGAATGACTGCCTTATGTGCTAACCATAGCACATCTGGTTGGGTTTCTGGTAAATCATTATTACAGAAATATTCTTTAAGATGAGAGTCTAAAAGGGAAACATTGGACTGGTCAGTCAGTAAGTGGGTGTTTAGCCGCCACTGTGAAGGGGGGGAAATAGCCAATGGGTCCTCAAGGGACACCGTTACTGGAGCGTGGTCTGACCATGAAATGTTACCTATTGACGCTGCAGTACAGTGAGGCAGAGCCACATCATCAACCAGGATATAATCAATCCTGCTGTACGATGCGTGTCTAGATGACATATATGTGTAGTCCCTCTCACCGCAGTGCAGATACCTCCAGATATCATGCAGACCATGGAGACGGACAAGGGGACCAGCTTCACCTCTGGAACTTGAGGGAACCGAGCAGTCCAACTCCCTTGAGATAGGTACATTAAAGTCACCTGCTATGACCTTGTGTCCGTGTTGGACATCCCCAAGGATCTGCAGGATGGTTTTTAAAAATTTTTGTTGGCCAGTGTTGGGTCCATATACCGAGGCTATTGTAAAGGGGGCATTATTGATAGTACATAAAATAATCAAATATCTACCAAGAGGGTCCGAGATTGTTTGAGCCAACTGAAAAACCACATCTCTGCTAATGAATATCGCTACTCCAGCTTTTTTTGTGTCTCCTCCTGCAAAAAAGCGGTGGGGGTACATATCAGATTTCATTCTGAAGTTGTCCTGCTCCACTAAATGGGTCTCCTGTAGACAGATAATCTGATGGCGCAATTTACAAAGTTGGCGCCAGACCATCGCCCTCTTACATGGGGAATTTAGCCCATTAACATTTTGGGAGAATATCGTGATACTCATGGCGGCTCATATACAGCAATATATAACATCAGTATGGAATAATCATTCATATACATCTTTGAGATAAGGCAAGTGACAACCTGTAGTGGCCTAAAGGGAAATAAAGGGAAAGATAGCGAGGGAACAAACAGACAAAACCAACAAACAGAAAACATAAAAACAGTGTCCATTCAGACAGTGTCTGAATTGTAAGTGACAAAAAAGGTCACCAGGGGGCCAAAACTGACAAGTCAGCAAAAACGTGGAGTTATGATCCACAAAATTAGAAATAATGAAAAAAAAAAAAGGAAAAAAGGAAAACGTCCTAATCCAAAGGAAGAAAGGGTCCGACCAGGACCGGTTGTAGAAGAGTTCCTTCAAGCGACCTCCCATTCAGGTCAACATGGTGATTTGCAGCAGGGTGACCATTCGTCTCATCCCGTCTAGAGTCTCCGGAGGCAGGGGATCCCGGGGTGATGAAGCCCCACCGAACTAGATTTTTGGCAGCTTGATGTGGGGTAAGGCAGGTTGTGAAAGTGCCGTCTTTCTTTATTAGAAGTCTCGTAGGTAGTATCCCCATCGGTATGGGATCTCTTTGTCCCTTAATATGGCGGTCTGCTGGGCAAAGGCACGACGCAACGCCAGCGTGCCTGGGAGAGGTCCGGGAAAACCTTAATGGAAGCAAATCTCTCCGGTAATTCAGGGCCACCCCGGAGAGCACCTAGAAACTCCTCTTTCACCTCGAAAAAATGGACACGGGCAAGTACATCCCTGGGTATAGAGGCTGCCAAGTTGGGAGGCTTACGTAGGCGGTGTATTCTGTCTATTATCAACAGTTTTTTGTCTGTATGGGGGAGGACAGCCTTTAGGAATTCCTGCAGGAAGGCTCTGAGGTCTGAGGCCGAAACTGATTCATCCACCCCCCTCAGCTTGACATTGTTCCTCCTGGATCTATCTTCCAGATCCAGGGTTTTCGACTGTGTCTGTAGGGCACGCTTATCCAGGCCTCATGGGCGTCCCAGAGGCTGTTATGAGATGCCACCAGCTCTGCCATCTTTCTTTCAAGGTGGTCTGTGCGCCCCCCCAGATCCTCCACCTCCGTCCTCAGAGAGGCCACCATGCTGCGCATATCCTCCTGCAAAGAGGAGCGCAGTTCCCCCAGTAATGATTTAAGCAGAGAGGGGGTGAGAGGAGCCTCCGCAGCTGCATTATCAGCGCCACTTATCTCTGCCACCGGGAGAGTTCGCCGGGCAGCGCGCGCTGCTCTGGGGGACTGAGGCGCCATTTTAGTGTCCTGTGCTAGGTGTGGGGGGGGCACAAAGAAGTCCGGAATCCTCCGGGCCGGGTCGCGGGAACCCGGTTTGCTCTTCCCCATGTGCTCACCTCAGTCTAGGGTACCGGAGGAAGTGAACCTGGGCTGCAGGGAGGAAGCAGAAATCTTGTTTAAAGCCGCTTTTGTGCGATCCCGGTCGGAGCCCAAGCTCTAAGCGTCCTGCACCATGCGAGGTTAGGACACGCCCCCCCGACTCAAGGTATTTTTGTATTATCTGCAGTGGATATTTTTGAAGGGATTTTATACTGACTGCAATAGTATCCTGTCCTGTCTTTATCTAGCTAGAAGTGGCCTTATCTTAGCTGGATTCTGTATTCTGCCTGAGTGTGTCTTTTCCTCTTACTCACAGTCAATATTTGTGGGGGGCTTACTATCCTTTTGAGGTTCTGCTCTGAGGCAAGATAGCATTCCTGTTTCCCTCTTTAGGGGTAGGTATTTCTCCGGCCGTGTTGAGGTGTCTAGGGTATGGTTAGTCACATCCCACGGCTACTTCTAGTTGCGGAGTTAGATCAGGAACTGCGGTCAGTACAGGTACCACTTCTCCTGTGAATTTTATTCATCAACTCAAAAATCTTTACCATAGAAGTGTATTCCACACATCATTAATATCAAAAAAGACCCCTAAGGGACTATGGAATATCTTTGAAAATTATCAATTTATTAAAGAGCTTAATTTAAAAGCAGTACAATAGAAAATTCTACATTTAATATCAAAAAAGGGTACAATATGGACTCACAAAAATACATAAATTACAATCAATTCTGGAAGATTTTAGTGGATTACACTATCATTATTCAGTACCTTATGGCATATGGAGATGCACTATAGAGGAATATCTAGGGTGTGGATCCCACCCTCACCATAAAGTCATCAAGTCAAATCAATCAATCCCACAGTAAGGTAATATAATACAGAAAATTGGTATTAATTATGATGAACAGCAGGGTAGCTTTCCCATAATACTCTCCCCTTATTCATCACCTCCCATTCACTGCCTATCATCACCCACAGTGAATGCAATCCATACAACATGACATATGGGGGTTGTACACCCACCCCAGATTTGGATGGTACAGACCTCTAGTTGCAGAGCTCCCGGCTGCCCCAACGCCGTTTCGTCACAAGACTTCCTCAGGGGGTCAGTATGCAATTTTATTCATGCAGCTCCAAGGTCACCGGATCATAACACCCTCCCCCCCGTCACCATCCTGCCCCGCTCGATCCATCCTGCCCCACTCACCACCATCCTGCCCCGCTCGCTCCATCCTGCTCCTCCGGCTCCATCCTGCTCCTCCGGCTCCATCCTGTTCCTCCAGCTCCATCCTGCTCCGCTCGCTGCATCCTGCTCTGCTCGCTCCATCCTGCCCCGCTCACCACCATCCTGCCCACTCGCCACCATCCTGCCCCACTCGCCACCATCCTGCCTCTCTGACTCTATCCTGCCCTGCCGTCTCCATCTTGCCCTGCCCCCCCCACCACCACCATCCTGCTGAATTTTAGCTCCAAGGTCACTGGATCATAACACCCCCTCCCCCCCCATCACCATCCTGCCCCTACGGCTCCATTCTGCCCCTCCGGCTCCATCCTGCCCTGCTCGCTCCATCCTGCCCCGCTTGCTCCATCCTGCCCTGCTCACCATCATCCTGCCCTGCTCGCTCCATCCTGCCCACTTGCCACCATCCTGCTCCGCCGGCTCCATCCTGCCCCGCCGGCTCCATCCTGCCCTGCTCACCACCATCCTGCCCTGCTCACCACCATCCTGCCCTGCTCGCTCCATCCTGCCCACTTGCCACCATCCTGCCTCTCTGGCTCCATCCTGCCCCGCTGGCTCCATCCTGCCCTGCCTCCCCACCATCCTGCCCCCCCCCCCCATCTCCATCCTGCCCCGCTCGCTCCATCCTGCCCCGCTCACTCCATCCTGCTCCTCCGGCTCCATCCCGCTCCTCCGGCTCCATCCTGCCCCGCCCCCCACCATTCTGCCCCGCTCGCTCCATCCTGCCCCCAGGCACCATCCTGCCCCGCCCCCCACAACCATCCTGCTCCTCCGGCTCCATCCTGCCCCGTTTGCTCCATCCTGCCCCGCTCGCTCCATCCTGCCTCGCTCGCTCCATCCTGCCCCCCACCTCCATCCTGCCCCCCCTGGCTCCATCCTGCCCCCTCCACGTCCATCCTGCCCCCCTGACACAATCCTGCCCCCCCTCCCCCCCTCAGCTGATCGGTTTCCCAGGCAACGACAGGCTCTAAAGGCCTGTAGGACCTAGAAGACGGAGGTGGAGTAGGGGGACACATGAGTGGCCGCCTTCTGCCAGGCCTCTAAGAGGGCAACAAACCCCAAATCCTTTTCCCATTTAGTCATGTATGCTAGTTTCTGTTTGGAGTATTGGTTCAGAATCGCTTTGTAAATGATGGAGACACCGCCGGAGCTGGCGCCCCTCGACTTGAAGAACGCCTGTAATGAGCCATTAAAAAACTCCTAAGAGCAAGCAGGCAGGGAGACAGAGGCCAGAAAGTGCCGCAATTGTAGATATTTGAAAAAGTCATTCTTGGGGACATCAAATCTGTCCACCAAAGCTGAGAAGGATCTCAGACCACTCTCTTCTACAATTTGGTGCAGAGACTGAATTCCTTTCATTTTCCAATTTCGGAGAGATATTAGCCCGATTGAGTGCTCCACTGCATCAAGTGTGACATATCTATCTATGTAGGAAGGATAGTAGCTCTCTACCCTCCTGAGACCATATCCTCGTTAGGATTTTCATAGAAGATAAGCCTCCTGGTGCCGGAGAGTACCGCAGCTAATTTTTTTCCAGTAATAGTTTAGTGGATTGTTTGGGGGCAAAAAAGGCTTCAATTTGGAGCCACAGAGAGGTCTGTTCCTGAGTCCACCAGCTCCTGGCTGCCTTTAGATGTACTGCTTTATAGTAAGAGTAAATGTCTGGGACTCCCAATCCTCCCATTGTGGTGTGCAATGTGAGAACTCTTGTTGCTATCCGGTGTTGCTTCCCTTGCCATATAAATCTGCCTAGCAATGATTGGAATGCTCGCAAAAATCTGCCTGGGACCATAAGGGGTAGACACCTCAGCAAATATAATATTTTGGGAAGATAGGTCATTTTAACAACTTGGATCCTGGAGATCCATGACAATGGATCCCCCCGGATCTGTCTAAGCAAGGCCTCACAATTATGATGGACAAGTTTGTTTAGTTTAGTTATGTATAAGCCTAAGTAGGTGAAGCCTTCCCCTGCCTAGGCAAATGAAAACTGTCCCTTGATTGCCTCCTGTTCAGATTCTGTCATATTAATGGGGTAGAATGAAGATTTAGACATGTTCAATTTGTAATAAGAAGCTCGGGAGAACTCCTCCAGAACTTCCAAGATTTTCGAGATTGTGAAAGGGATCTGCGAGCACATGAAGACTACATCATCTGCATAGAGCCCGATCTTATGCTCTACAGATCCCACCTCCACCCCCCGAATGTCAGGGTCTGCCCTCACCACCGCAGCCAAGGGTTCCATTACCAAGGCAAAAATTAGCGGGGAGAGGGGGCAGCCCTGCCTAGTCCCGTTGGAAATGGTAAACATAGAGGTCATGAAACCCGAGGCCTTAATTGAAGCGCATGGAGAGGAGTAGAGGGTCATGATGGCCCTCTGGAAGTCACCTACTATTCCAAATCTTTGGAGTACCTCCTGCAGGTACCCCCAGTGCACCCTGTCAAACGCTTTTTCGGCATATAGGGACAGGAATGTACCGGGAGCCCCTTTCCTCTCCATGATCTCCAGCAAGTCCACCAGCCTTCTCGTACCATCACTGGCCTGTCTCCCCGGGATAAATCCCACCTGCTCCAATCCCACCAAGGAAGGTAGTATTTCTCCTAGTCTATTAGCAAGAAGTTTAGCATATAATTTTACATCACAGTTTAATAAGGCGATTGGGCGGAAGTTGCCTGGGGTGTCAGGTGTCTTTCCAGGTTTGGGAAGAGTAGCTATAACCGCCTCCAACCCTTCTCCTCTAATACTGCCCACTTCACCCCAATAATTAAAGAGGTCTAATAGGGGTTTGGTTAAAAGCTGCGAAAAGCAAGAGTAGTACTGGAATGAGAACCCATCAGGTCCCCGGTGCAGTTCGCTTCTTGGCAGAAGCAATAACTCCTTGTATCTCCCTTTCGTAAAGGGCGCATTAAGCGACCTAAATTGTTCCTCAGATAGGGTAGGAAGCTTAGCTCGATCCAAGAAAGTTTTAATAGAGGTAGGTGAGGGTTGTGGGACCGAATCCGAGTTTCGTAAATTATACAATGAGTGGTAGTAAGATCTAAATTCATTCGCAATACCCATAGGATTGCGTACTGTAGTGCCATCTCCTCTACGAATGTAGGAGATCTTTGCCTGCAGTTTTTGATTCTCCTGGCTAATAGCGTTCCGGCTCTGTCTCCCATACCATAGAACCTCGCTCTGGATTTCTTAAGTTGATGCTCCGCTCGCACAAGGAGCAGAGTGCGGAGCTCCTGTCTGGCCTTCAGCAAATCGGGGGCTGCACAGCCAGCTGCAAGTTTCTCTGAAGGGCCTCAAGGTTTTTAATTTTTCCCAGTAACGTGTGTATGGACTTATCATGCTTTCTTTTGGCTATCGCTGCAATCTTGATGAGCAAACCTCTCAGGACTGCCTTATGGGCAAACCACAGTGTGTCTGGGAGTATATCAGCTGAGGAGTTTTCTTTGAAGTAAAGCTTGATAGCTTCAGCTCTACATTAGAAGGGGAGGACAGGTGATATGTATTGATTTTCCAGTTAGTTGGTGGGCGATGTGCAGCAGAGTCGGCTATCCTGAGCGACACTGGAGCATGATCTGACCACGTGATGGACCCTATAGTCGCATCCAGGCTCTTCGGTAGTAATGAGTCATCAATCAGGAAGTAGTCGAGCCTGCTCTGAGATCTATGGCGGTGTGAATAAAAAGTGTAGTCTCTTTCATCTGAGTGCATATATCGCCACACATCATGGAGGTGGTGCATAGAGACTATAGGACCCAGCTCCGACCAATATAGTGATGCTTTGGAGCAATCCAGTTGTTTATTTATTGGTATGTTAAAGTCACCAGCTATGACTCTGCTACCTCGTGCTACAGAGATTACTTTAGATAGAAAAGACCTCATGTACCGCATCTGGCCTGCTTTCGGGCCATAGATAGAGACAAGTGTGAAAGGATTGTCATTGAGAAGGCATAAGTACAATCACGTATCTACCCGCTGGATCAGATATTCTCTTAATCAGCTTAAATGAGACCGACCTGTGGATCAGGACTGCTACCCCCCGATTTTTTAGAGGGTCCCCCAGCTAAAAATTGGATCGGGTATAAGGCCGAGGCCAGTCTGGGGTGGTCTTTTCTCCAGCAGGTGGGTCTCCTGTAAGAATACAACATCACTTTGATTCTTCTTCAGATGCTGCCAGAGCATCACTCTCTTACACGGAGCGTTAAGGCCATTAACGTTAAACGATACCATAGTGATACTCATTTTTGTTAGATATCAAGACTTCAGCTTAAACAATACAGTACAAAGTGTGAAATAGCACCACTTTTGATAAAGTAAAGAGCTATAGTCTACCTCAATAGGTGAAAGGGTGAAAGCAAAATCCCTTCTTCTTGCCAAAGTACCTGGACATAGATCTGGATAGGCCGGCCATCCCTTGTAGTCCCCAGAAAGTAGGGGTTGTTGTCTCAGCTTCTGCAGGACCATGTCTCTAGGTCTGGGGAGAGGAGACACACCAAAACGTCTCTGGGTAAGTCCTGTCTAATGTTAGGGGGCCTTGGTAGCCTGTATGCAGTGGCGTAACTTCAGGCCCAGGGGCCCCGATGCAACAGCTCCAACGGGGCCCCCAATTATTGCAAATCTTTAATAGTATTAGTCTTTTTCTATTGGCCAAAGGGACTTTTGGGGCCCCCCTAGGCTGCAGGGCCCGGGTGCGATCGCAACCCCTGCACCTGTGGTAGTTACGCCCCTGCCTGTATGCTTTGCCTGGTAATAGCTCTGTGACAGGCAGATCTGGTAATGTTGTGCAGAGGAATGTATGCACTATTCCTTTTATGTCCTCCTCTCCTTCTGTTTCTGGGATTTCTCTAAGCTTCAGGTTGTTCTTTCTTAGCTTATCCTCTAGATCCCATGTTACTGCTCTCAAGGTTTTAATGTCCTGATCCACTTCTTGATAGCGGTCTGCCAGCTCATTATGAGCTGTGGCATACTCCGCCATTTTAGTTTCAAGGTGTTGTGTGCGCTCCCCCATTGCAGCCATATCCTCTCTCAGCTCTCCTATGCAATTCCTAATGTCTGCTTGCAGGGACTTGCGGATGGAATCAAACAAACCCCTTATACAGCCCAGTGTGACCGGGGTGTTCTCATCCAGCTCGTCTCCCCCTGACCTCGGGCTGTTTGAGGCATGGGAAGAGCGAGGCGAGCGCGCTGTGTGTGATTCAGCCGGCGCCATTTTAGAGTGGGAGGACATGGCGGGACCCGGGGAGAAGAAGTCCGTCACCTTAGGTGGCTGTTCTTTGTTCCTCAAGGACTGTCTTGGCATCCTGGTGATCCTCAGGGTGAGCTGCAGCTGATGGGCCTGTCTGTGACCTGCTGGGGAGGCTGAGAGTGTTGAAAGTCGCCTTGGAATAGCTGCTGACGCCGGAGCTCCGGTATCAAGCGTCCAGCATGGTTGGTGCCAGGACATGCCCCCACCCCTTTTTGAGTTTTGCATTGTGCCTCAGAAGTCATATCTGATCACATGTGAGGTATCTGCATACTCATGAAAAATGATTTAAGAAATTGACTGTTTGTTTTCCCTATTCCTCCTTTTGAAAATCAAAAACTTGGGGCCAAAGAAACATTAAATTGGAAACATTGGGAATTTTTCATTTATCTTTGCCCAAAGTCATACAATTCTGTGGATCGCCTGTGGGGTAAGATTTCTCACCACACACATTGATTATATCCTCATGAGATGTAGTTTCCATAAAGGGGTCACTTATGGGGGGTTCTGCTATTTTATCATGCTGCAACCTATTCCAGCCAAAATGGAGCTCCAAAATTCAAATAGCGCTCCTTCCCTTCTGAGCAATGGGGAGCGCCTAAAAAGTAGTTTCCCACCACTTATGGGTATCGATGGACTCCGCAGAAATTCTTGGTCTACTTACTCCTGTTACCCCTGTGAAAATGAAAAATTTGGGGCTAAATAAATATTTTTGTGGGAAAAATGTAAGTTCTTTCTTTTCATGGCTCAACGTTATAAAGTCTGTGAGAGCTCAAAAAAGTCAGAGAAGACTCTGTAGACAATTCTTGAAGCAGAGACTGAGGTTTATTAGGTAAAAGCACAACAGAGCAGATACAGAAGACAGGAGGATCAGCACACAGGCACACACAGGGTCCGGACAAGGGAGCAGTGGGTGGTCTGGCCCTGGAGTACAGTATAGAGGCCTTATATATACATAGTTAGACAGCAAACTACATATTAGAGCAAAAGGCGAATACATTTTAGAAGACAAAAGGCAATGATCCAATATGACAATGATCATAAACATCACCTCAAATCCCATTATAATCCCATACATCTCCATGTTCCTTCCTAATGTCATAACTCCCATCACTGATCTTAGACTTCTCACATAACTCTTCAAACACTGACAGCCGTATTGTAATCATTTCTTTATCTATTCCACATATACACTACTCCCTATCATATAACACCACTTATTGACTATCACAGCACCCTGCAGATGTTAATTGTACAGTCCATTTTTTCCTTCTACTCTTGTGAAAATGAAAAATTTAAGGCTAAAGAAAGGTGTGTCTGTAAAATGTGATTTCTTATTTGAACAGCTTGATGTTATAAATCTGAAGCACTTTTGGGTTTAAGGATCTCACCACGTCTCTATATAGATTCCTTGAGGAGTGTAGTTTCCTAAATAGGGTCACTTGTGGACGTCTTCACTGTTTAGGCACATCACGGGCTTTGCAAACAAGACATGTCCACCATTTATTCCAGACAATTTTTCACTCCTAAGTGCTCCTACCCTTCCGAGCCCTGTCATGTGGGAAAACTGTAGGTTTCCCGCACATGTGGGGTATTGATGTAGAAAGGGAAAATTGCACAACAAATTGTATGGTCAATTTTTTTCCTATTATCTTTGTGAACATTTAACAATTGGGACTAAAGCAATATTCCTGTAAAGCACCTAATGTGTCAATAAACTTCTTGGAAGAGGTTTTGAGCTCTTTGAGGGTTACAGTTTGGAGAATTGTGTTAATTTGGGTATTTCCTGACACATAGATCTCTCAAGGTACCATTACACGCCACAACATCGCTGCGATATCGCCTGCGATTTCACGTGAGTGTGCACGTTTTTGGCACTTGGCCAAGATCGCTTTGGAGATGTCAAACGTATCGATGTTTCGTGCAACCTCTGGCGTTCCGGAAATCGCCAGAACAAGACCGGAAGCGATCTTGCCCTTCCACATCGCCGCGTCACACAGCACAACCACAACAGCGATGTGGGCGTGGTTTGACGCCGGCAAAAAGTTAGGCATGCCAGAGCGTGTTTCACCGTGCCCCTACCACTGCGATTGGCCGACCCAACTGCGTTACCAATGGTCAGCCTTGTCTGGCAAGATGGGCACTACATTACGCATTTGCCCTTTCTACTAGATCGATATTCAAATATGGCGCCCTGGCCATGGGCAGCCAATGGGAACACAGTAGTATCCACCAATTGCCACCAACGGGCACAGAAAACACAATGCTCAGGCATGCCTATGGGATTGATTTCAAGATCTCTGAAGTTGCGCTCAACATCGTTATCGCACTGTCACATGGCACGATCCTGCAAAATAGCGAGGTTGATATCGCCTGGTTTTATAGCAGTGCTTAAAACCTGTCAACTCGCCACCAGCAATTTATCGCCGTCGAATCGCCCTGTCACACGCCACAACGCACTTGTGATGTGGTTTCAACATCGCCGAACCCGTGAGTTGCATGCAAACTGAGGGCGAAATCATGGAGTGTGACGGTACCTTTACAGTCACTTCACATGTGATGTGGCCCCTAAAAAAAAATGAGTTTCCTACATTTTGTTGGAAAAGTGAGAAATTGCTGAAAAACCTTTAACCCTTCTAAGAAAATGATAAAATTGTGCTGATGTAAAGCAGACGTGGTAAATGTTATTTATTAATGATTTTGTGTGATATAACCCTCTGATTTAAGGGATACAAATTAAAAGTTGAAAAATTGCTAAATTTTATTTATTTTTTTTTCAATATTTTCATATTTTGATAAACAAATGCAAATCATCTTGACCAAAATTTACCACTTACGTGAAGTACAATCTTAAAGTCACTGGATGTGTTGAAGTGTTGCAGACTCTTTACCATATAAAGTGACCCTGGTCAGAATTATAAAATTTCACCTGGTCAGTAAGTGTGGAAACAGGCCAGGGATGAAGGGGTTGACAAACCTCAGATCCTTAATATAATTCTTCATTCTATTTCTATACAAACTCCACACCAGATCTCCCTCAACTATACAGGCTCTAAGGCAAATTCTTAACATATAAGCAATAAGAAATGTAGATGCAAACAAATGAATGTTAGTGTTAAGATCAGAGGTGTATTAATCTTTGGTTACAAGGGTTAAAGGGGTGAACCGATGCCTGACTCTTCCATGTGATCTGGCATCAGGTGTGGGTAGGTGCTGTTAAGGCCACGTCACATGCTTCAACATTGCGATCCCGATTTTTGATTGCCTAAGTGATATCGTTCGTGCATCGTTGCGTGTAACTGAACGATTTTTCTGATGATCGCTTGTCGCACATTTGTGATCCTGACCTGAAATCCGTCGTTCATCGTTCAATTAACCTGCGTTCAACCTGCTGCATCGTGCTGTGTGACACCTCTCGAACGATCTCCATCTCAACTTCGCCTATTCCTGACGCTAGATGTTGTCGATCGCTGAGTAGTGCGCACGATCGCTGGCGCGTTGCTAATTTTAACATCGTCAACGAGATCTATGCTTGTGACACCGCACAAACGATATCAGTAAATTGTTCTAGTGATCTCGATCTTGTGACTTTCCAACCGATATCGTGATCGAGATTGAAGCGTGTGATGTGGCCTTTATGGTGGGTTTACACGTCCCGATATCGGGGCGATATCGTAGGCAACGGCGCGGGAGCACGCATTTTTTGAGTGTAAACCGCGATATCGGGAAACAACGTCCCTACGATGTGTACGCCCACCAACCCAGTAACGAACATTAAACATGGGAGTTAATGGGTGAGGTGCGAGTACACATCGTAGTTGGGCTGTTACACGCTACGATGCTGCTACAACGGCCATGCGATATCGGGCGGTTGAATAGCACGCTCATTCAACCCCGATATCGTTTTGGCATCGTTCCAGCATCGCATTGTACGTTCAAACCGTACAACGCGCGAACGATATCGGCTCCAACTCGCGAACCACGTGACTTTTTGTCGGAGTTGGATCGGAGTTGGACGCCGATATCGCGGCGTGTAAACCCGCCATTATACTTGATTAGGACAGATGAAGAGGGAACCATCCAGTCACCAGTTGGTCTCATCTGATTAATAATACACCCTAATTAGACATGTATGATGTTTGCCTCAGCAACTGTCCCAATCATGTGTATTAGAGAAGTGCTGGTCAACCCCTTTAAGATGCAGTTATAGTGTTCACATAAAGGTAAAATATTTAGGATTGTTCTATGCATTCTACTTGCTGATGTCCAGCCATCTTAAAGAAATTGGCGATAGGCTAAAGCTGCATGAACCAGTCACCAGCCAATCTAAGTAATGCTTTTGGCGTTTGGAAGATTATTTTGTTTTGTTAAAACATTTCCCACATTCTGGACATTAAAATGGTTTCTCCCCTGTGTGAATTATTTCATGTTCAACAAGATTTCCTTTGTTAGTAAAACATTTCCCACATTCGGAACGTGAAAATAGCTTTTCCTCTGTGTGAATTCTCTGATGTAGCATAAGACTTGCTTTTAGCGTAAAACCTTTCCCACATTCTGGGCATGAAAATGGCTTCTCCCCCGTGTGAGTGCGTTTATGTTTAACAAGAACTCCTTTGCTAGTAAAACATTTCCCACATTCTGGACATGAAAATGGCTTCTCCCCTGAGTGAATTCTTCGATGTGCGTTAAGATTTGATTTATTGTTAAAACATTTCCCGCAGTCTGAACATGAAAATGGATTCTCTCCTGTGTGAATTCTCAGATGTGCATTAAGATTTGATTTATTGGCAAAACCTTTCCCACATTCTGAACATGAAAATGGATTCTCCCTTGTGTGAACCTTCTTATGTGCATTAAGAATTTGTTTGCAGACAAAACATTTCCCACATTCATTACATGAAAATGGCTTCTCCCCTGTGTGACTTCTCTGATGTGCGTCAAGAGCTCTTTTGCCACTAAAACATTTCCCACATTCAGGACATGAAAATGGCTTCTCCCCTGTGTGAATTCTCTGATGTGCGTTAAGATTTGATTTATTGGTAAAACCTTTCCGACATTCCGAACATGAAAATGGCTTCTCCCCTGTGTGAGTTAATATATGTCTAACAAGATGAGGTTTGTGAGTAAAAGATCTCCCACATTCTGGACAAGAAAATGGCTTCTCCCCTGTGTGGATTCTCTGATGTGCAGTAAGACTTGATTTCAGGGTAAAAGTTTTCCCACATTCTAAACATGAAAATGGCCTCTCCCCTTTTCGAGGTTTTTGATGTTCTCCATCCCTTGTGTTATTTTTATTTTGAATAACTATCTGTACTGAATCAGAAGACCGGGTCTGTTCATAAGGAATGGATGATAGATTTTTGTTGAGAAGAGCTGGTGATATATCTGGAATGATGTCATGATCTTCATATATATATGACGGGATAGCATAATCCGATGTATCAACATTAGCAATAGGCAGATATCCCTCTGATGCACAGTCATCTGATAAGAAAAACATATATATATTGTTTTAGAAGTACTGCCTTTTGAAACAAAATGTATTAAGATTCATTTACTATGCGATGGAGACTGGCGTACAAACTGCAGACATCAATGCATACACTATGCCTATGCCTTCTCACAGAGGCCGTTAAGGAGTCTTAAGCCTCAGTGCAGCTTTTTCACATTGCTGAAGATTACGTTTATAGCGCCTCCCAGCAGGAGGAAATCCTGAGTGTGACAGCTGTCTATGATATCTGACATCCTTCAGCATCACCCAGACTAGTTTTGGAACCAATCGGGGCCAGTTAACTTCTTAGATGCTACTATTAATTGCAACAGCAGGATCCAAAGGGTTAAAGGGGGCACTTTGTTTAACACTATCGCTCTCCCCTCTCAGTGATCGTAATCGTCGGTGATTATTGTTGCCATCGCACCCTGAGGTAATTTGATAACCCCCAGGCAGGGCCGGCTCCAGATTTTTGTGAAAGAGTCTCAGTGCGTCCCTTTAACATTCCGGTCCCACCCCTCCCCACTGCTGCATACTCCCACCATAAACCACCCCAAGTAGAGACAGCAGGATATAAGAAAACTTCCTATTAATTAAAACTTCCTGTAAAAGGGAGGGGTCATTAGCACTAATTTTAATGTACTAGGGTAGAATACGGAGGAAATAAAACTTATAGTTAGTGTCTTTCTGCAAATTATATAAGACACACAGCTCTGCTACATGCACACTATACACAGTACACACACAACTTTACTATACGAACATATAGATACACACACAACTTTGCTACATGCCCAATATATGCACATACAGACACACACAGCTCTACTACATGCACAATACACACACAGACAGATATACAGCTCTGCTACATGGAAACTACATGCACACTACACACCCAGCTCTTCTACATGTGCAATACATGTACATACAGATACACACACAGCTCTGCTACATGGAAGTACAAACACACCACACAGCCCTGCTACATGCACAATATATACAAAAACACAGCTCTGCTAACTATACATTACATGCACATAGAGATACACACAGCTCTGTTACATGTACACGTACCACAGCTCTGCTACATGGACAATGTATGCACACTACACACCCAGCTTTGCTACATGTGTAATACATGTCTGTACAGATACACATTGAGCTCTGCTACATCCAAATACAAACACACAGCTCTGTTACATGCCCACTACATGCACATACAGTTCTGCTACATGCACATACAGATACATACAGCTCTGTTACATGTGTAATGCATGTACATACAGACACAGACAGCACTGCTACATGCAAATTCAAACACACAGCTCGGCTACATGGAAATACAAACACACAACTCTGCTTCATGCACACTACATGCACATACAGATACACACAGCTTTGCTACATGTGCAATGCATGTATGTACAGATACCCACAAATTTGTTACATGTACAAGGCATGTACAGTACAGACCAAAGGTTTGGACACACCTTCTCATTCAAAGAGTTTTCTGTATTTTTAGGACTATAAAAATTGTAGATTCACACTGAAGCCATCAAAACTATAAATTAACACATGTGGAATTATATACTTAACAAAACTGTGTGAAACAACTGAAAATATGTTTTATAGTCTAGGTTTCTTCAAAATAGTCACCTTTTGCTTTGATTACTGCTTTGCACACTGTGGGCATTCTCTTGATGAGCTTCAAGAGGTAGTCACCAGAAACGGTCTCTCAACAGTCTTGAAGGAGTTCCCAGAGATGCTTAGCACTTGTTGGCTCTTTTGCCTTCACTCTGCGGTCCAGCTCACCCCAAACCATCTCGATTGGGTTCAGGTCTGGTGACTGTGGAGGCCAGGTCATCTGGCGTAGCACCCCATCACCATCACACCTCCTCCTCCATGCTTCACGGTGGGAACCAGGCATGTAGAGTCCATCCATTCACCTTTTCTGCATCGCACAAAGACACGGTGGTGGGAACCAAACATCAGAAATTTGGGCTCATCAGACCAAAATACAGATTTCCACTGGTCTAATGTCCATTCCTTGTGTTCTTTAGCCCAAACAAGTCTCTTCTGCTTGTTGCCTGTCCTTAGCAGTGGTTTTCTAGCAGCTATTTTACCATGAAGGCCTGCTGCACAAAGTCTCCTCTTAACAGTTGTTGTAGAGATGTGTCTGCTGCTAGAACTCTGTGTGGCATTGACCTGGTCTCTAATCTGAGCTGCTGTTAACCTGCGATTTCTGAGGCTGGTGACTCGGATGAACTTATCCTCCGCAGCAGAGGTGACTCTTGGTCTTCCTTTCCTGGGATGGTCCTCATGTGAGCCAGTTTCTTTGTAGCGCTTGATGGTTTTTGCAACTGCACTTGGGGACACTTTCAAAGTTTTCCCAATTCTTCGGCTTAACTGACCTTTATTTCTTAAAGTAATGATGGCCACTCCTTTTTCTTAACTTATCTGCTTTTTTCTTGCCATAATACAAATTCTAACAGTCTATTCAGTAGGACTATCAGCTTTGTATCCTCCAGACTTCTGCACAACACAACTGATGGTCCCAACCCCATTTATAACGCAAGAAATCCCACTTATTAAACCTGGCAGGGCACACTTGTGAAGTGAAAACCATTTCCAGTGACTACCTCTTGAAGCTCATCAAGAGAATGCCAAAGAGTGTGCAAAGCAGTAATCAAAGCAAAAGGTGGCTACTTTGAAGAACCTAGAATATAAGACATATTTTCAGTTGTTTCACACTTTTTTGTTAAGTATATTATTTCACATGTGTTAATTCATAGTTTTGATGCCTTCATTGTGAATCTACAATTTTCATACTCATAAAAATACAGAAAAGTCTTTGAATGAGAAGGTGTGTCAAAACCTTTGGTCTGTACTGTAAATACAAACTCCGCTCTGCTACATGCACATACAAACACACCTATCTCTCCTACATGTACAATGCATGCGCAGATACAAACACACCTCTGCTACATGCACAATACATGTACAAATACAGCTCTGCTACATGGACACTACATACACACTACACACCCTACTCTGCTACATGTGCAATACATATAAATACAGATACACACACATCTCTGCTACATTCAAATACAAAGATACACAGCTTTGCTACATGCACATACAGATTCACACAGTTCTGCTACATGCACAATACAGGTACACACACAGCTCTGCTACATGCTCATACAAACACACAGCTCTGCTACATGCATAATACATGCACATGCAAACACACACAGCTGTTACATGCACATACAAATACACACATCTCTGCTACATGCACACAAACATACAGATATATACACATATAGATGCACACACACACACTATACATTACCACATCTAGCTGTTCTTGTTCAGTGCAGAGCAGGAAAGAGGAGGCACTGGGAGTTGCACGGAGGCTGCAGACGTTGAACAGCTGCAGTATCTTCCAGGGCCTTGATTTCAGTAGAGATCAGTCACAAGACTGGATGGTCCTTCAAAATGCGTTCAGCTCCCGATAAACTTTCCCTCTTGCTGTGTACCGATCACGTAGATCAGTGCAGGAGAGAGAGGGAAAGAGGGCAGCTGTCTGTGAGCGGATTTCCCTCTTTGCTTCCACTCACAGTGAGTGGGCCCTCTCACTTCTTCAGAGCCCCGGCACCTGCCCAGGTATGCCGGATGCTTGCAACGGGCCTAACCCCAGGGTACGATGACCTGTAAGACCTAGCTATATGCAGATGTCAAAAGGCAGAGTCAGTGAGAAGCTGACAGGTTTCAGGCACAGCAGTACACCAGTATTGCAATGCATGAGACAAATAATATCCACGTCCCACTGTGGGCCTAAATTGAAAATGTTAAAAAGAAAAAGGGAAACCAAATATGTAAAACAAAAAGTGCAGACACAAAAAAACTCCTTTTGCCACAATCCAGTTTGTGTGTTAAACCAAAGCTATACAAAAAGGTACACAATTGTTATTGCCACATCTGGAATGATTTGAGTTAACAAACTGTTACATTATATATTCTGTATGGTGAGCACCGAAAAAGAAGAAAAAAGAAAAACTTTTTTTTACATTGAGCTTTTTCATTATTACAAGACAGGAAAAAAATTGAATAGAAAGTAAATAAGTCATATGTAAAAGGAAAAAAATGGTACAACTGAAAACAACAAACTGTCCTGCAATACACAAACCCTTATCTGGCCCATTCAACAGTAATATAAAGTTACAGCTCTCAGAATATGGAGATACAAGAACAAATACATTTTGGTAAAATATTGTTTTTAGTGTGTGAAAGTACAAAAGCTAAAGAGGAATCTGTGATAATGAACTTTTGATTGAAGGGGAAATTTGCATATCAGATACCCTAAAATTCAACAGCCCATATCTCTGCAATACAGGGGAGACAGCAGTAGTTGTATCAGCCCCTCTTTAGTGTTATATACAGTTTAAAGGGAACCTGACCCCTCCAAATCACCCCCAACCCTATGAATACCTGTCCCTGCACCCTGAGACATCCATTCCATACGGTCCTTTTGTGTAAAAAATGAGTGGGGTAACATTGCCAAAAAGACCTTTATCCACTTACAAATCTGCGACTTCTTCTTGAATAAGTGTCACAGGGCGTTCCCTGTGAGAGACTAGAGGCCCAGTCACACATAACGACGCACCAGCGATCCCGATAACGATGTGCAGAGATCACTGGTGCATCATTTTTACATTGCTGGTAAGATGTCAAGCAGGTATCTCATCAGCGATGTGAAAAACGACGCACTAGCAATCCAGAATTATACCGAGGTCGTTGGGAATTGTCACTCCATAGCGTAGCATTGAGATCGTTGGTCATTGTCCCTGTCAAACACAACGATGTAGCGCTCCCAGCGGGAGTGCAACGACATAGAAATGACGATCAACGATCTCACAGCAGGGGCCCGATCGTTGGAGCGTGTCACACAGAACGAGATCGCTAACGGGATCAGCTGTTGCGTCACAAAATCAATATCATATTGCCATGTGTCAGGGCGTTTCTGGGAGCCCTGAAACACCTTCACTAATAAATCAATATTATATTGCCAAAAAAATATAAATATATAAATATGATTAAAAATAATTTTTTTAGAAAGGTTATTAAATATATGACTAGCGGATCACATACAAGACAACTGCGAAAAGCCAATAGATTAAAAAAAAAATATATATATATATATCTACTATATAATTGCCGAAGGCATTTTTGTGTCGGACCCCGAAAACGCCGTGGCTATGTCACGCTGTGACGTCACCACTCGCGAGCAATGGCCGCGAAGCATTGCGAGTCACTATCACAGATCATCATCATCATCATCATCCTACTACTAGCCGCACAGACCCCCCCCCCCCCCCCTCAATGGCCGCACAGACCCCCCCCCCTCAATGGCCGCACAGACCCCCCCCCCCTCAATGGCCGCACAGACCCCCCCCTCCCCTCAATGGCCGCACAGACCCCCCCCCCCTCAATGGCCGCACAGACCCCCCCCCCCCTCAATGGCCGCACAGACCCCCCCCCCCTCAATGGCCGCACAGACCCCCCCCCCCTCAATGGCCGCACAGACCCCCCCCAATGGCCGCACAGACCCCCCCCCCAATGCCCGCACAGACCCCCCCCCCCAATGGCCGCACAGCCCCCCCCCCCAATGGCCGCACAGACCCCCCCCTCCCCCCTCAATGGCCGCACAGCCCCCCCCCCCCCTCAATGTCCCAAAGTCAGCTGTGACCGCCTGGCCCTTGGACACTGGCTGCCATGCACACATCAGCTGGTAGGCTCCCATCACTTACCCACTGAGGACGGATCACTTCCAGCACCTCTTCACATGGCAGTGCTCTGAACTTCTGAATCCTCCTCTCCTCACTCAGACACCTGGCAGGTTCCAGCCTACTCACTCCCAGCTGCAACCCAGTGAGTCAATCAGCACATCTTCACTCACACACAGACCTGACATGTGATTAACCCCCTGTGCACCATTCAGGTTTAGCCCAGCAAAGCACTCCAAAAAGTATTGAACACACCCCAATAAGTATTGAACGCGCCCCAAAAAGTATTGAACACACCCCAATAAGTATTGAACGCGCCCCAAAAAGTATTGAACGCACCCCAATAAGTATTGAACACACCCCAATAAGTATTGAACGCGTCACAATAAGTATTGAACGCGCCCCAAAAAGTATTGAACACACCCCAATAAGTATTGAACGCGCCCCAAAAAGTATTGAACACACCCCAATAAGTATTGAACGCCCCCCAAAAAGTATTGAACACGCCCCAAAAAGCATTGAACGCGCCCCAAAAAGCATTGAACGCGCCCCAATAAGTATTGAACGCACCCCAAAAAGCATTGAACGCGCCCCAATAAGTATTTGACCCCCCCAAAAAGTATTGGACCCCCCAAAAAAAGTATTGGACTCCCCCAAAAAGTAGCTATCTACTATATAATTGCCGTAGGCATTTTTGTGTCGGACCCCGAAAACGCCGTGGCTATGTCACGCTGTGACGTCACCACGCGCGAGCAATGGCCGCAAAGCGGCCATTGCGAGTCGCTGGCCGAAAATAGAACCAGAGGCCCGGCTACAAAGTTAGCGATTTACCGCTGAGGTAGCGCGAGCAATGGCCGCGAGGCCATTGCGAGTCGCTACCTCAGCTGCCGCATCTGCCGCAACTCCCCCTATACTTTCAATGGGGATCTATTGCGAGTCGCTGTGTAGCGCGAGCAATGGCCGCGAGGCCATTGCGAGTCGCTACACGCGGCGCGGTTGCGGTAATCCCCATAGAAAGTATAGGGGGACTTGCGGCAGGTGCGGCAGCGAGTCGCTGGCTGAGTGCGAGCACTTGCGGCGCGGTTGCGGTAATCCCCTTAGAAAGTATAGGGGGACTTGCGGCAGGTGCGGCAAGTGCGGTTTTGCCGCACCTGCCGCAAGTCCCCCTATACTTTCTATGGGGATTACCGCAACCGCGCCGCAGATGCGGTTTTTAAATAAAATAAAATAATTTTAATACAAATAAATGTTCATAAAATAACAAATAATAAATAATAATAATAATAAAATAGTAAAAAAACAAAACAAAATAAATAATAAAATAAAAAATTCCTATCTACTATATTGGATTATTATTTGAAAATCTAAAAAAAAATAAAAATATTCTAGACACCCGATGCATTTGCATCGGGCTCACAGCTAGTATATATATATAATCTGTAAAACCAACAGATGGCTAAGACTAATATATGTTTACTAGCTGTGAGCCCGATGCAAATGCATCGGGATTCTAGAACGTGCATTAATTTGATTATAGTAGTTATAGCTGGTGTGAGTACTTTTTGGGGGGGTGTGAGTATTTTTTGGGGGGGTGTGAGGACTTTTTGGGGGGGTTAGAATACTTTTTGGGGGGTGTGAATACTTTTTGGGGGTGTGTGAATACTTTTTGGGGGGGTTGAATACTTTTTGGGGGGGGTTGAATACTTTTTTGGGGGGTTTGAATACTTTTTGGGGGGGGGTTGAATACTTTTTGGGGGGGTGTATATAGTATATATATATTAGTATTATGTTTTATTTTATTGTTTATAATTTTATTTATTTTTTTTTTTTTAGTATTTTTATTATTATTAAATTTATTAAACCGCACTTGCCACATCTGCCGCAAGTCCCCCTATACTTTGTATGGGGATTACCGCAACCGCGCCGCAACCGTTACACTTGCGGCGCGGTTGCGGTAATCCCCATACAAAGTATAGGGGGACTTGCGGCAGGTCCCCCTATACTTTCTATGGGGATTACCGCAACCGCGCCGCAACCGTAACACTTGCGGCGCGCTTGCGGTAATCCCCATACAAAGTATAGGGGGACTTGCGGCAGGTGCGGCAAGTGCGGTTTTGCAAAACCGCACTTGCCGCACCTGCCGCAAGTCCCCCTATACTTTGTATGGGGATTACCGCAAGCGCGCCGCAAGTGTAACGACTCGCTGGCGCCGACCAATGAGAAGCGCGGCTCAGGCAGCGACTCGCAATGGCCTCGCGGCCATTGCTCGCGCTACCTGACCGGTAAATCGCTAACTTTGAGGCCGAGCCTCTGGTTCGATTTTCGCCCAGCGACTCGCAATGGCCGCTTCGCGGCCATTGCTCGTACTCAGCCTGCGCGAGCAATGGCCTCGCGACCATTGCTCGCGCAGGCCAGCGACTCGCATTGGCCGCTACGCGGCCAATGCTTCGCCGTGGTGACGTCACAGAGTGACAAAGCCACGGTCTTCTCAGGGTCCACCACGGAAGTGCCTACGGCAATTATATAGTAGATAGGGGATCTGAATACATAGTTAGGGGTCTCATATTGATATAGGGGGTCTGAATACATAATTAGAGGGTCTTATATTGATATAGAGGGTCTGAATACATAGTTAGGGGATCTCATTGATATAGGGGGTCTGAATACATAGTTAGGGGGTCTTATATTGATATAGAGGGTCTGAATACATAGTTAGGGGGTCTCATTGATATAGGGGATCTGAATACATAGTTAGGGGGTCTCATATTGATATAGGGGATCTGAATTAGGGGGTCTCATATTGATATCTTGGGTCTGAATACATAGTTAGGGGGTCTCATATTGATATAGAGGGTCTGAGTACATAGTTAGGGGATCTCATTGATATAGGGGGTGTGAATACATAGTTAGGCGGATTTATGTACTTTTAATCCCATAATTCATGCATAATTGGAGGATAAAACGCCTAATTTTCCTACAGAACATGAGGTAATAGCTGCAGGGTGATGGGTTGCTATGGGCAACAGTGAAGGCCTCATAGACACGTTCCTGAGCCTCCTCTAGGTCTCTCTGGTGCCCCCAGCATCCATCACTGGAACTGCATCCCGGGCTCCGTGCAGTGAATGGGCAGCGATGAGAGGACTCGGCGTGAGGAGGAGGATGCGACTGATAGGCCGGAGCGCGGACACTGAGCAGCCTCACCGGAGACAGTGACCGGGAGCCGGGCCTGCACCCGCCGCCTCACACAGGAGCCCACCCCGGAGAGTACAGCGCCTCGTCCCGTCCTCCGCCCCCGGGAGCAGAGCGCCTCATCTCCGTCCTCCGCCCCCGGGAGCAGAGCGCCTCGTCCCCGTCCGCCGCCCCCGGGAGCAGAGCGCCTCGTCCCCGTCCTCCGCCCCTGGGAGCAGAGCGCCTCGTCCCCGTCCTCCGCCCCCGGGAGCAGAGCGCCTCGTCCCCGTCCTCCGCCCCCGGGACATGGGGGCGCCGCTCTCCCGGCTGCTGCTGCTCCTCACTCTGCCCTCCGGGTGGTGACCGCCGCCTCCGCTCCAATCACTGTGTCCTGTGGATCTATCCTGAGCCCGAGCCATGGGGGCCGCCACCAAGCTGGCCTTCGCCGTCATCCTCATCTCCTGCTCCTCAGGTGAGAGCCGGGAGGGGTATACTGTGTATAGGGGAATGTGTGCTCGTACTCAGCCTGCGCGAGCAATGGCCTCGCGGCCATTGCTCGCGCAGGCCAGCGACTCACATTGGCCGCTACGCGGCCAATGCTTCGCCGTGGTGACGTCACAGAGTGACAAAGCCACGGCGTTTTCAGGGTCCGACACGGAAGTGCCTACGGCAATTATATAGTAGATATGTTTTTAGATAATGGCTATTTTCAATTGTTGCATAGTGGTTTCAGTGGAATAGATGGTTTCCACACCTGGGTTACATCTTATGGTGCTGTCACACCTGGCGACGTCGCTAGCGACATCGCCAAAAAAGTGACATCGCGCTGTGTAAACGAGCGGCGCGACCGCGTTTTATCGCTGGTCGCAGGTAGTCAGGTTTACGGGAAGAACCGTAAACCTGTCAACCGGCGACCTGCGATAAGGCTGGATCGTGCCGTGTGACATCGCCAGAGCGATGTCGGCGGCGATCCAGCCTATACCGCAGCGTTGCTGCGGATCGCTTGCTGGGCTGAGCCCAGTTCAGCGAGCGATGTCACCGCCCGCATAGCTGCGTCATCGCCGGCCGCAGCGATGCTGTATGACAGCTGGCCAGCGATGTCGGAAGCGAGCGGGCACCCGCACATCGCTTCCGACATCGCTGGCCAGATCGTGCTGTGTGATGGCACCATTACCCCTACAGGGTGGTAATTAGTGAACCCCTGGTTCCTCCCTGGGGAGTGATGCAGCAGGATGTCCTCTATATATAAGGATTGTACATGTGAAACATTGATCATACCTGAGGAAGACAAAGTCAAACGCATCGTGTGATCGTTTGTTCTGAGTCCAAATAAAGAATTTATCACAGTTGAATCGTGGGTGGATCCTCGACTTCCAGGAGCGCAATATACCGGGTATTTTAAATTCCTTATAGTGTCTATGGCAGCACCTCCCAGTGCTCATATGTCGTGTCAAGGTTGTGCAGCAAACTGAAGAGAGAACTTACACCCTCCCTTTGTCCATTGATAGTGGATCTATATGCAATATTACAAGACCTCTAGGAGGTGTTTACAACCATTGAAACTTATTGATTACTAATATACTACACTTAGAGCCTGGGTTTCCCCCTGTCTCCAGCTGCAAATACCCTTTTCTGTGTTGCAAGAAATAAACACTTGAAATAGATCACTCTCTTTGTAATGACTCTAAATAATATATGCATTTCACTTTTTCTATTAAATTACTGAATTAAATTAAATTTTTGATGTTATTCTAATTCATTGAGATGCTCTAGTACTTCAAAAACTGCTGAGAAGAGTGAAGCTTGTGAAGAAGAGACACAAGATAGAGACTCAATAGAAGCTACAAAATGGAACATGTAATTGTACCAACCGGTGAATAAGTAAATACAGTGTTGGCCAAAAGTATTGATACCCCTGCAATTCTGTCAGATAATACTCAGTTTCTTCCTGAAAATGATTGCAATCACAAATTCTTTGGTATTATTATCTTCATTTAATTTGTCTTCAATGAAAAAATACAAAAGAAAATGAAGCAAAAAGCAAAACATTGATCATTTCACACAAAACTCCAAAAATGGGCCAGACAAAAGTATTGGCGCCCTCAGCCTAATACTTAGTTGCACAACTTTTAGTCAAAATAACTGCGATCAATCGCTTCCGGTAACCATCAATGAGTTTCTTACAATGCTCTGCTGGAATTTTACACCATTCTTCTTTGGCAAACTGCTCCAGGTCCCTGATATTTGAAGGGGGCCTTCTCCAAACTGCCATTTTTAGATCTCTACACAGGTGTTCTATGGCAGGGGTCCCCAACCTTTTTTGCTCCGGGGACCGGCGTCAAGCAAGATAATTTCTCCGAGGCCCGGCGGGGGATGTTATAGGGGGCGGGGCTTTGGTCATATGGGGTGGGGCCATGTAGAAGGGGTGGGGTTTAGTATCCTGTTTCCCCGAATGATGCATTACATCTTATTTGCGGGGAATGTCTTATTTCTCTATCCCCTTGCAGCCCCAGCCTCCTTTTCCAGCCCCCAGCCTCCTCTTTCAGCCCTCAGCCTCCTTTTCCAGACCTCAGCCTCCTTTTCCAGACCCCAGCCTCCTCTTCCAGCCATAACCTGCTTTTCCATCCCCCAGCCTTCTCTTTAACCCCCCCAGTCTCCTCTTTAACCCCCCAGCCTCCTCTTTAACCCCCCAGTCTCCTCTTTAACCCCCCAGCCTCCTTTTTAACCCCCCAGCCTCCTCTTTAACCCCCCCAGCCTCCTCTTTAACCCCCCAGCCTCCTCTTTAATCCCCAGCCTCCTCTTTAACCCCCCAGTCTCCTCTTTAACCTCATCCTTCTCTTTAACCCCCCAGCCTCCTCTTTAACCCCCCAGTCTCCTCTTTAACCTCATCCTTCTCTTTAACCCCCCATCCTCCTCTTTAACCCCCCCAGCCTCCTCTTTAACCCCCCCAGCCTCCTCTTTAACCCCCCCAGCCTCCTCTTTCAGCCACAATCTCCTCTTACCACACACACACACAGACACACTTCGTTCACCAACCCTTTCCCCCCCCCCCACGCACTTCCTGCATCACGTCCTCTCTCTTCTTTTCCTCAGAGAAGCCATCAGCCAATCACAGTGCAAAAGCCACTAGCCAATCAGGGCCTGGCTGCTGCAGAGTGATTGGCCGATGGCTTCTCCTGTAGTTCTATTCACAGAGCTGAGGAAAAGAAGAGAGGGACGTAATGAATGATGCAGGGGGCGGTGACCTCTCCGGGAGCCGCCGCAGAGCTCAGCTTAACTGAGCACACTGTGTAGTGCTGGTCTGCGGCTGTGCGGACCGGCACCCAGACCCCCGTGGCCCGGTCCTGGGCCGCGGCCCGGTGGTTGGGGACCCCTGTTCTATGGGATTCAGGTCTGGACTCATTGCTGGCCACCTTAGAAGTCTCCAGTGCTTTCTCTCAAACCATTTTCTAGTGCTTTTTGAAGTGTTTTGGGTCATTGTCCTGCTGGAAGACCCATGACCTCTGAGGGAGACCCAGCTTTCTCACACTGGGCCCTACATTATGCTGCAAAATTTGTTGGTAGTCTTCAGACTTCATAATGCCATGCACACGGTCAAGCAGTCCAGTGCCAGAGGCAGCAAAGCAACCCCAAAACATCAGGGAACCTCCGCCATGTTTGACTGTAGGGACCGTGTTCTTTTCTTTGAATGCCTCTTTTTTTCTCCTGTAAACTCTATGTTGACACCTTTGCCCAAAAAGCTCTACTTTTGTCTCATCTGACCAGATAACATTCTTCCAAAACGTTTTAGGCTTTCTCAGGTAAGTTTTAGCAAACTCCAGCCTGGCTTTTTTATGTCTCGGGGTAAGAAGTGGGGTCTTCCTGGGTCTCCTGCCATACAGTCCCTTTTCATTCAGACGCCGATGGATAGTATGGGTTGACACTGTTGCACCCTCGGACTGCAGGGCAGCTTGAACTTGTTTGGCTGTTAGTCGAGGTTCTTTATCCACCATCCGCACAATCTTGTGTTGAAATCTCTCGTCAATTTTTCTTTTCTGTCCACATCTAGGGAGGTTAGCCACAGTGCCATGGGCTTTAAACTTCTTGATGACACTGCGCACGGTAGACACAGGAACATTCAGGTCTTTGGAGATGGACTTGTAGCCTTGAGATTGCTCATGCTTCCTCACAATTTGGTTTCTCAAGTCCTCAGACAGTTCTTTGGTCTTCTTTCTTTTCTCCATGCTCAATGTGGTACACACAAGGACAAAAGGTTGAGTTAACTTTAATCTACGTCAACTGGCTGCAAGTGTGATTTAGTTATTGCCAACACCTGTTAGGTGCCACAGGTAAGTTACAGGTGCTGTTAATTACACAAATTAGAGACGCATCACATGATTTTTCTAACAGTGCCAATACTTTTGTCCATCCCTTTTTTATATTTGGTGTGGAATTAGATCCAATTTGGCTTTAGGACAATTCGTTTTGTGTTTTTTTCATTGAAGACAAATTAAATGAAGATAATAATACCAAAGAATTTGTGATTGCAATCATTTTTAGGAAGAAACTGAGTAATATCTGACAGAATTGCAGGGGTGTCAATACTTTTGGCCAACACTGTATAGAGGAAACTACTCACCTGCGCTGTCATCTGAAAGAATCTCCACTTTAATCCAATCATCACCCCTCACATATGTCTCTGTAGTATTAATATGGGGCAGATCTTCACCCTCCTCCTCCTTCACATATGTCTCTGTAGTATTAATATGGGGCAGATCATCATCACCCCTCACATATGTCTCTGTAGTATTAATATGGGGCAGATCTTCACCCTGAAACAAAGATTGTAAAAGTCACAGACAGATGGAGAAGTCCCATCTATGATCAGCTGTAATCTGCCATCTCCACCGTTCTCATTACACAAGTATAAAACATAGAATACTGGAGGATAAAACAAGACTGAGCACAAGACCTTCACAGCCGTCTACACATCATAGGGAGATCTCATCACACCTTCTCTCCATCTACCTGATGATCCGGAGGAACATCGGGATCTTCTTGTTTACAGTCCTGTGGGAGAAGAGGACGGGGACATCTCTCTGGTGTTGTCCTCTTATTGGATAGACCTGGAGGAGACACATACAGGACTGAATTCATTCTTTCCATACAGATCATTATAGGCCGTGTGTATTTAGTCCTGTCTATTACCTGGTGATGTGAGGGGCGGCCGGGGAACCTCCATCATGACTATGTCCTTGTACAGATCTTTGTGTCCTTCTAAATACTCCCACTCCTCCATGGAGAAATAGACGGTGACGTCCTGACACCTTATAGGAACCTGACACATACAATGATACCATTGTCATCTTTCCCCGATCCCTTCATAGCGTTACTGTATAATGTCCCAGCAGCAGCAGCAGCAGCATTCCCAGCAGTGTCACCTCTCCAGTCAGCAGCTCAATCATCTTGTAGGTGAGTTGTAGGATCTTCTGGTCATTGATGTCCTCATGTATCAGGGGGTGAGGTGGAGGCCCCGTGATTGGGCTCAGGGCTCTTCCCTCAGACACAGGGTCCTGACAGCACAGATCACTAGAGCTCTTCACTACTGTGTAATCCTGGTTATGGAGAGACACATTAATAAATCTCCAGTCTCCAGACATTTCCAGAGTCCTCACCTCTCCAGTTCTGTCATCTGTTATTCTGTCCATAGATAAGAATGATGTCATGTGACATTGTCATCACAATCTCTCACCTCTCCAGTAACAAGGAAGAGGATCTCTAGGGTGAGGTGGAAGATCCTCTCCGCCATCTTGTCCCTGTCCAGATCCATCCTTGATGGTCAATCAGGAGAATTCTCTTCTATAGAAGATGTGAGAGGATCCGATATTGTAGAGACCTGAATGGGGGAAGATGAAATGCTCTGTGCTTACAGGACCTGTGATGATGTCACATGAGGGAGGAGTCAGGGGTCACATGATCAGCTCCTCAGTGTACGGGTACGGACACACTGGCGTGAAACTCGAACGACTGCAATGCGAGTAAAAATCTCATTGTATTCGGGCCAATGTTATTTAATGTCTGAGAACACATTTACGAGTGTCGGTCGTTTTTTTCTCATCCATTTCATGGATGACGAGTCAGTCGCACCATGCTGCGACAGTCTGCGATTCACAGCCGAGATTCGCCAATGCAAGTCTATGGGTCCGAGAAAAATAATGGACTGCACTTGGATCATCCGACTCGGATCCAATTTTTAATTGACACATTATCACTCTGCAGCTCAGACAACTGGAAAAAATGTTCCTGTCAATGATGATACAGTAAATAGCTGCTGAGAAAAACAACGGCGTGCACTCAGATATGATCTGAGAAAAATGTCGGACAGTCACATCGCAGTTGTATCTAAAACAGACCAAAACTTGGACAACACTCGTCCGACTCTCAGATACGTCATTCGGACCGTTTTTCCACTCACCAGTGTGTATCCAGCCTATGCAGGACTCTGCTGTGCTGGTTGTCATGGTGCTGGATGAGGTGAAGGTTATGCGTGGAGTTAGGAGGGATTTACAGTGTGGATGTAGCAGAGCCGAGTGTGTACAGAGCAGAGCCGAGTGTGTACGAGGTGTACGGAGCGGAGCCGAGTGTGTACGAGGTGTACGGAGCGGAGCAGAGTGTGTGCGAGGTGTACGGAGCGGAGCCGAGTGTGTACGAGGTGTACGGAGCAGAGCCGAGTGTGTACGAGGTGTACGGAGCGGAGCAGAGTGTGTGCGAGGTGTACAGAGCGGACCCGAGTGTGTATGAGGTGTACGGAGCAGAGCCGAGTGTGTACGAGGTGTACGGAGCGGAGCCGAGTGTGTACGAGGTGTACGGAGCAGAGCTGAGAGTGTACGAGGTGTACAGAGCAGAGCCGTGTGTGTACGAGGTGTACGGAGCAGAGCCGAGTGTGTATGAGGTGTACGGAGCTGAGCCGAGTGTGTACGAGGTGTACGGAGCGGAGCCAAGAGTGTATGAGGTGTATGGAGCGGAGCATGTACGAGGTGTACGGAGCGGAGCCGAGTGTTTACGAGGTGTACGGAGCAGAGCTGAGTGTGTACGAGGTGTATGGAGCAGAGCCGAGTGTGTACGAGGTGTATGGAGCGGAGCCGTGTGTGTATAAGGTGTACGGAGCAGAGCTGTGTGTGTACGAGGTGTACGGAGCGGAACCGAGTGTGTACGAGGTGTACGGAGCGGAGCCAAGAGTGTACGAGGTGTACGGAGCAGAGCCGAGTGTGTACGAGGTGTACGGAGCAGAGCTGTGTGTGTATGAGGTGTACGGAGCGGAGCCGTGTGTGTATAAGGTGTACGGAGCAGAGCTGTGTGTGTACGGGGTGTACGGACCGGAGCCGAGTGTGTACGAGGTGTACGGAGCGGAGCCAAGAGTGTACGAGGTGTACGGAGCAGAGCCGTGTGTGTACGAGGTGTACGGAGCGGAGCCGAGTGTGTACGAGGTGTACGGAGCAGAGCTGTGTGTGTACGAGGTGTACGGAGCGGAACCAAGTGTGTACGAGGTGTACGGAGCAGAGCCGAGTGTGTACGAGGTGTATGGAGCGGAGCCGAGTGTGTACGAGGTGTACAGAGCGGAGCCGAGTGTGTATAAGGTGTACGGAGCGGAGCCGAGTGTGTACGAGGTGTACAGAGCGGAGCCGAGTGTGTATAAGGTGTACGGAGCAGAGCCGAGTGTGTACGAGGTGTACAGAGCGGAGCCGAGTGTGTATAAGGTGTACGGAGCAGAGCCGAGTGTGCACGAGGTGTACGGAATGGTGTGTAGCACTAGTCAGGGCGCTACAAAAGGGTACTGCACCCCTAACAGAAGGTGCAGTATGCTTTGTTCTAGTAAGGAGTAGTAGAAGCCCGAGGCTCCAGCACCACACACACACACACACCTAGTGATAGGGGACCAATCAGACACCCATTACTAGGGTAACTGGTCCCAGTGGGTGGAGAAGCTAGGTTATAAAGTGAGTGGGGAGAGCAGAACAGAGTTAGTTAAGAAGGGAGCTGCAAAGAGCAGTGCAGCAGAGTGAGAAGCAAAGTGAAAGCAGCAGATGTAGCAGAGCTGCAGTGCTACAGAACAGCAGAGGAGAAGCTAAAAGGAGGGCACCTCAACCTGGTGGCCCAGAAGAGAAAGGGGCAGAGAAGTAGGGTAACCAAATACCCTGGCCCAGTCCGAAGCGGGGTACCGGCTCCGACATGGATCAGAGGTAGATCTCTGGACCGCAAATTACCGGTGTGGTCGATAGCTTTCTAGCAGCATGATCCAAGCACCCTACACCAAGCACGGTCTCCACCAGAAGCACTAAACTGGGTTGGGTTCACCTCTGGAGAGATAGAGGGTTCCCATATCACCCGACGGGCCTGGTCCAACAAGTGGGATTGTGTAGGGCACCACAGAAAAGGACAGAGAAAGTGATAGAGAAGGAACACGAACAGAGCTTCAGAGGGACACTGCTCACTACCGGAACCACCTGGTCCACTACCCGTCTGAAGAACTGCATTATCCTGTAAACCTGCAGATTACAAGAGTAAAGTACCCATTCAGAGCGAGCAACGAGTTGGTGTTTCTTCCTAATGAACTGAGACTAACCTGCCTTGCTCCACAGTGACTACGCTGCTCTATTCCACCGTTGCTACTTCCAACACCCCGGGGAAATCGCCTTTCCTGTAGAGGGCCACGACATCTGGCCCATCACCCCGGAGGTTCCAGCAGCACCAGTACCATCACCGGACCTACAGGTGGGGTCACGAACAACTATTATTTTATTTTCCCCTTTTTATTGTCTGCATCAAGGGCACAGGCTCGGGCATGGACCACCCGTGACCTCCCTGCACCCGACCGCCTGATACCTGAGTACCCAATCCCTTGTGACACTGGACAGGAACTGCGTGTGTAGGAGGTGTACGGAGCAGAGCCGTGTGTACAGAGCAGAGCTGCGTGTGTACAAGGTGAGCCACGTGTATAGAAGGTGTACGGAGTGGAACTACATGTGTACGGAGCAGCGCCACGTGTGTACAAGGTGTACGGAGCAGAGCCGTGTGTGTATGAGGTGTACAGAGCGGAGCCACATGTGCATGAGGTGTATGGAGCGGAGCAGAGTGTGTATGAGGTGTACGGAGTAGAGTGTGCACGAGGTGTATGGAGCGGAGCAGAGTGTGTGCGGAGTGTATGGAGTGGAGCCGCGTGTGTACGGAGCGGAGGTATGTGTGTTGTGTGTCACGACCACCCTTACCGGAGCTGATGTGACCACTCTAAGACCACCTAGTAATTTTCACCCAAGACTGCCCTCACTAAGGCTGGTTTCACACTGGCGTTTGTGTCTGCATGTGTATGGCATGCAGACGCAAACGCAGCCATATTAATGTGAACGCAGCGGAGAATCTCCGCATGCGTTCACATTAATATGCATCTCGGGCAGCCAATCAGCTGTCTCTGGGGGCGGCCGGGAGGAGGAGATCAGCGGCAGAGATCTCCTCCTCCTGGCACAGCTGATCTCCCGCCGGTGTCAGCGGGGAGATACAGCTGATCTGACAGCTGTTTAAAACTCCTGCACCGACACCGAATAGGGTGATATCAGTGCAGGAGATAAGAAACAGCTGATCGCTGCTTCAAATCTCTGGCACCGACCTCACCTATTCTGTGTCAGCGCAGGAGATTTAAACAGCTGTCAGATCAGCTGTATCTCCCCACTGACACCGGCGGGAGAGCAGCGGCCACTTTAGCTGATCTCCCGGTGGCCGCCCCTGATCACCGGCGGCCACCGGGAGATATTTCAATGAGATCCGCAGCGTTCTCCTGCGGTGTCATGTGGAGGACACTGCGGATCCATTGACTTCTATGCGTGGTTTGTGCGCTTGCTGATAAACCAAGCACCTGTGACCGCACAAGAAATGCAACAGGGCTGCGTCCCAAGCATGCTCGGAGGGTGCACAAATTGTGCGCATCCGAGCGCAAACGCAACCGAATGCAGCCAAACGCAGGCACGTGCGTTCCCATGTTAAACATAGGAACGCATGTGCGCAAGCGTTTGGCTGCGTTCGGTGCGCGGCGTTTGCAAACGCCAGTGTGAAACCACCCTAAGGTTTGGCTCAGGAGCACACATTTTCAGCACTAAGGCCAGCTTCCCCACCGCTGCGTATTGCGGCGGGTGAGCGCAAGCTGAGCGCAGACACCGCGCGTCCCTATGTTTATCATGGGGATGCACGGTGATGCGCTCGGCTGCAGTTGGGCGTGCGCACCCATTCACTTCCGTGTGTGGTTTGTACGCATGCGGATGCTTGCATACAAATCACACATTCTCGTCTGCACCCTGAACGCGACATGTCACAAATCACACTCGGAAGTGAGTGGGTGAGCACGCCCATCTGCAGCCGAGCGTATCACCGTGTGTCCCCATGATAAACATAGGGACGTGCGGTGTCTGCGCTCAGCTTGCGCTTACCCGCCGCAATACGCAGCGGCAGGGAGCGCAAGTGTGAAGCCGGCCTAAGTCTCCACCTTTTAACAGACAAAATGCTGCATCAAAAACAGGCTTTTATGACTCCATTTTGTGCATTTTTTGGTGTTTTTTCCATACAATCTTTAAAAAGGCAGGGGAAAATGCTGAAGTAATTGTCCTCCCGTCTCGCTGTCTCTCGGCCTCATCTACTTCCAGGGCCACTCAATAACTTCCAGGTTATTTCACTCTACCGCTCAGCGCTTGGCAATTTTCGACCGGCGTCAGCAGTGTTCAGGCGGTGACATTAGGGTTCACCTGAGTTCATGGCCCGAGCCATGGATTCGGGTGAACTCTGACTGTTACTGTCAGTATCGGCCTGCTTCTCGCTCTACATAGATGCTTGTCTATGCAGATCGATATAGCAGAGCTGACATTGCTATCCATGTGGACTACGTCGGATGGAGGATTTTTTGTTAATAATAAAGACGGAGTCTCTAAATCTTTTTTTGTTTTATTTCTAATAAAAATATTTTTCTCTCTGTTGTGTTTTTTTTATCTTTACTAGAAATTCATGGTGGTCATGTCTAATATTGGCATGACCCCATGAATTTAGGGCTTAGGGCCAGCAGATAATACAAAACTGGCCCTAACCCCATTATTACCCAGCAAACCACCAGGCATCAGGGCCGCTGGAAGAGTTGGATACAGCACCAGAAGATGGCGCTTCTATGAACACAGGGTGGCCATTTTCTGGGGCAGCGGGGGCAGAAAGCTTGGGCCACCCTGCGCCGCGGATTCCATCCTCCAGCTGCCTAGTTGTACCTGGCTGGACACAAAAATAGGGCGAAGCCACGTCGCTTTTTTTAATTATTTCATTAAATAATTAAAAACAAGGGCTTTCCTATATTTTTGTTTCCAGCCAGGTACAAAAAGGCAGCTTGGGGTTGGGGGCAGCCCGTACCTGCCTGCTGTACCTGGCTGGCGTACATAAATATGGCGAACCCTGACGTTACCACACAAACACTACTGATTTCCCATGGAAACCCGTGTTCAGGGCATTGTGACAAGTGTTCGGTACGGGTCCCGGACTTTACAGTTCAGGTTTGCCCATCCCTACAGAAAACTGAAAGGGTTAAACTGTTTGAAAAGTAAGAGGTGATTTTTATACACTGTCAATTGCTGAACTCAGCAAAAATAGATGGGTTGGGGCCTGTACCAACATCAATAAAGATGAATTTTTTGCACAGGTATTCTTTGTAGCATGAGATGGTGCATTGACATGCATGAAGATGTTTTTGCTCCTAGAGGCACATTTTTGTTTTTTGTACCATGGAAGAAAGTTCTCAGTCAGAAACTCTATATACTTTGCAGAGGTCATTTTCACACCTTTAGGAACCTTAAAGGGGCCTACCAGCTGTTTCCCAATGATTCCAGCCCAAAACATGACTCCTCCACCTCCTTGCTGACGTCGCAGCCTTGTTGGGACATGGTGGCCATCCACCAACCATCCACTACTCCATCCATCTGGACCATCCAGAGTTGCTCGTACTCATCAGCAAACAAGACTGTTTGAAAATTAGTCTTCATGTATGTCTGGGCCCACTGCAACAGTTTCTGCTTGTGAGCACTGTTTAGGGGTGACTGAATAGTAGGTTTATGCACCACAGCAAGTTTTTGAAGGATCCTACACCTTGAGGTTCGAGGGACTCCAGAGGCACCAGCAGCTTCAAATATCTGTTTGCTGGTTTCTAAGGCCTTTTTAGCAGCTGCTCTCTTAATCTAATGAACTTGCCTGGCAGAAACCTTCCTCATTCTGCCTTTATCTGCACGAACACATCTGTGCTCAGAATCAGCCACAAATCTCTTCACAATATGATGATTACACTTAAGTCTTCGTGCAATATCTAATGTTTTCATCCCTTGTCCAAGGCAGTGCACCATTTGTTGCTTTTCGGCAGCAGAGATCCTTTTTCTTTCCCATGTTACTTGAAAACTGTGACCTGCTTAATATTGTGGAACATCCAGTTTTCCTTTTATTGGGCTCACCTGCCAAACTAATTATCACAGGTATCTGAGATTGATTTCAGTGATCCAAAGAACCCTGAGACACAAGACCATCAATGGGTTTCAGTAAAAGAAAAACCTTATGACACTTAAAGGGATCCTGTCACCCCCAAAATACCTCTAAAGCTATTAAAAGCTGTCCCTAGAGCATAGTAACACTTACCCTACACTCCTTTTAGCTCCTAAAAGCATCTACTGAGAATGAAGATAAACGTTATTACAGTACCTCATTAGTGATTATAATTAGTGACTATGGTATGCATAGTCACCCAGCCAGGCTCTCCCTCTTCATGATAACACGTCTCAATAGGCGTGATCTTTATCTCCGATTCAAATGCGCCGCCTCCCCGCTCTGTCATGCGTCAGCCGTGCTGCAGTGGGGCTGTGTGACGAGAATCGCGTCATTTCCGGAGCCGGGTGACGTATTACACCCGCGCCGCTCTGTTTGCTTCAAGCCCCGCACTGCGCATGCATATATACCATATATACCAGGATGGGGACATATATACCAGGATGGGAACAGATATGCCAGTATGGGGACATATATACCAGGATGGGGACATATATACCAGTATGGGAACAGATATGCCAGTATGGGGACATATATACCAGGATGGGAACAGATATGCCAGTATGGGGACATATATACCAGGATGGGGACATATATACCAGTATGGGAACAGATATACCAGGATGGGGACATATATACCAGGATGGGAACAGATATGCCAGTATGGGGACATATATACCAGGATGGGGACATATATACCAGTATGGGAACATATATATCAGGATGGGGACATATATACCAGTATGGGAACATATATACCAGGATGGGGCACATATATACCAGTATGGGGACATATATTCCAGGATGGGGACAGATATCCATCCCAGGATACAGTAAATCTCTTGTCCCTCAGTAGAATTGCAGTGCAGAGCTGTTATTGCGGTGACTACAAGATCAGCACAGACCTTTCCTCCTGATCATTTGGATCTTCTTCCCTGAGCTGTAAATAAGTGACTGAGCCCAGGACAATCCTGTCAGGACGTGTGTGTGTGTGATAACACTCAGTGCTGTGCAGCCGTCTGGTGCTGAGGAGCCACCGCCGCCTCCACCGCTGGGGATAATGGACCATAGAGGAGCTCAGGAGCCCATACAGGAGAAGATCACCACCTCATATGGATCCCACATCACTGAGTAGATCCCTGATCTCATAGATCCTCCCCTCCATGTGACATCATCACAGGTCCTGTAAGCACAGAGCATTTCATCTTCCCCCATTCAGGTCTCTACAATATCGGATCCTCTCACATCTTCTATACAAGAGAATTCTCCTGATTGACCATCAAGGATGGATCTGGACAGGGACAAGATGGCGGAGAGGATCTTCCACCTCACCCTAGAGATCCTCTTCCTTGTTACTGGAGAGGTGAGAGATTGTGATGACAATGTCACATGACATCATTCTTATCTATGGACAGAATAACAGATGACACAACTGGAGAGGTGAGGACTCTGGAAATGTCTGGAGACTGGAGATTTATTAATGTGTCTCTCCATAACCAGGATTACACAGTAGTGAAGAGCTCTAGTGATCTGTGCTGTCAGGACCCTGTGTCTGAGGGAAGAGCCCTGAGCCCAATCACGGGGCCTCCACCTCACCCCCTGATACATGAGGACATCAATGACCAGAAGATCCTACAACTCACCTACAAGATGATTGAGCTGCTGACTGGAGAGGTGACACTGCTGGGAATGCTGCTGCTGCTGCTGGGACATTATACAGTAACGCTATGAAGGGATCGGGGAAAGATGACAATGGTATCATTGTATGTGTCAGGTTCCTATAAGGTGTCAGGACGTCACCGTCTATTTCTCCATGGAGGAGTGGGAGTATTTAGAAGGACACAAAGATCTGTACAAGGACATAGTCATGATGGAGGTTCCCCGGCCGCCCCTCACATCACCAGGTAATAGACAGGACTAAATACACACGGCCTATAATGATCTGTATGTAAAGAATGAATTCAGTCCTGTATGTGTCTCCTCCAGGTCTATCCAGTAAGAGGACAACACCAGAGAGATGTCCCCGTCCTCTTCTCCCACAGGACTGTAAACAAGAAGATCCCGATGTTCCTCCGGATCATCAGGTAGATGGAGAGAAGGTGTGATGAGATCTCCCTATGATGTGTAGACGGCTGTGAAGGTCTTGTGCTCAGTCTTGTTTTATCCTCCAGTATTCTATGTTTTATACTTGTGTAATGAGAACGGTGGAGATGGCAGATTACAGCTGATCATAGATGGGACTTCTCCATCTGTCTGTGACTTTTACAATCTTTGTTTCAGGGTGAAGATCTGCCCCATATTAATACTACAGAGACATATGTGAGAGGTGATGATGATCTGCCCATATTAATACTACAGAGACATATATGAGGGGTGATGATGATCTGCCCCATATTAATACTACAGAGACATATGTGAGGGGTGATGAAGATCTGCCCCATATTAATACTACAGAGACATATGTGAGGGGGGATGATGATCTGCCCCATATTAATACTACAGAGACATATGAGAGGGGTGATGATGATCTGCCCCATATTAATACTACAGAGACATATGTGAGGGGTGATGAAGATCTGCCCCATATTAATACTACAGAGACATATGTGAGGGGTGATGAAGATCTGCCCCATACTAATACTACAGAGACATATGTGAGGGGTGATGATGATCTGCCCCATATTAATACTACAGAGACATATGTGAGGGGTGATGATGATCTGCCCCATATTAATACTACAGAGACATATGTGAGGGGTGATGATGATCTGCCCCATATTAATACTACAGAGACATATGTGAGGGGTGATGATGATCTTACAGATGACAGTGCAGGTGAGTAGTTTCCTCTATAGTTACTTATTCACCGGTTGGTACAATTACATGCTCCATTTTGTAGCTTCTATTGAGTCTGTTCTCTGTTCTGGACCTCACAAGCTTCGCACTTCTTAGTAATCTTTTAAGCAAGTTGGCGTCTCAACAAAAACGTGCCCCAAATGTTTAACTTTTGTAAGAGGAAACACACAAGTTGCCCCCACAGTTTGTTCGGCACTTTCTTGTGAGAGCGGTGATATCTCATGTAGTCAGGACGTTCTGTTCGGACAATGGTCAGGGCTCAGAAGGGAAGGAGCACTGTGTGAATTCTGGAACACACATTTAGCTGAGATAGACTCCGGCACCAGGTCACATTTCCAGATCCTCTGAGGCACCAACACAGCAGAAACCCCCACACATTACCCCATTTTGCAAGCTAGACTCATCAAGGAATTCACCTAGGGTTGTGTTAGGCATTTTGAGTCCATAGGAGCTTCACAAAACTTTATAAAATATTAATGTGAGAATAAAATATATTTTTTTCTATTAAAATGTTGTTTTAGCCCCAAATTTATTTGATAACCCATAAGAGCTCAGCAGAGAGCACAGGGAAAGTGAACTGGGTCTTATTCCAATTATTGGGAGTTAAAATGAACACATAGACAGCAGTAGAAGGACAGTTATTATTTGGACGCCATTTTTCATGCAGTATAATTGATAAGACAGTTTTATTCTTTTAGTCATTGTGTTTATAGCGATAACAGATTTATCGTTCAATCTTTGGTTATTGAACATAACAGAGAATAAAAGGAACATTCAAACAGTCATAAACCGTAGAAAACACTACAAGTTATAGGCATGTCAACATTGCAACTTTTCGGTTTCCTTAGCTCCATCAACTTAAAGGTAGTGATCGGCTATAGAACTATAGTATAGGTCCTGGTAGAGTATTTTCACGAGTTCACTCAATAGTCCACAACTTTTTGTAGCAAAACAATCAGTAGCTGGACACAGGACTCCAATGTTATTATTCCAATTGCACTTAAGGTATTTAGGAAGTCCTTCGTATCTGTTAAATATATTAAATAAAGGAACAAACTAGTAGTCGTAGTGGAGCTGTAAATAAGCCTCTCAACCAAGTCACTCAACCGTTATCAAGAGAAGAGGGTACAAACCTTAATGTAAGTGAGAAAAACACTAAACCATCTTAACAAACATTCACCTATGAAGAACCAGGGATTATGTACAGCATACCAGGAAACATAAAGAAGAGTAGAGAGAATAGAACAAGAAGAGAGAGAGAGAGAAAGAAAAAAAAGGGGGGGGGAGAGACCTAGGGACTGAGATAGGAGTGGATAGGCGTACCAATAGGATATGGGGGGTTGCCACTCTGTAGCATACTGAGCAGTCTAATTTTCATGAAGTAGATCTATATGAGACGAGCAAAATCAGAAGGGAGTGGATTAGGGCTGGGCGATTTTGGGAAAAATCTAAATCTCGATTTTATTTAAACCTATGGACGATTTTCGATTTAAATCTCGATTTTTTTTCTATTTTTTTTTTTTTGCTTTTCTTTGATGAATAAAGAGAAAAAACTGAACGGAGCAGGTTCCCCAGGTATATAATCTATGAGGGGGAGGGGATATAGGACCCAGCAGGTATAGAATATATAAGGAAGGAGAGGCGATATAGGACCCAGGTATAGAATATATGAGGTGATATAGGACACAGGTATATAATCTGTAAGGGAGGGGAGGGATATAGAACACAGGTGTATATTATAGAATATATAAGGAGGGCGAGGGGATATAGGACCCAGCAGGTATAGAATATATAAGGAGGGGGGGGGGATACAGGACCCAGGTATATAATCACAGCAGCACAGGGGCTATGCAGCACTGTGCATACACAGCAGCACAGGGGCTACGCAGCACTGTGCGTACACAGCAGCACAGGGGCTACGCAGCACTGTGCGTACACAGCAGCACAGCGGATACGCAGCACTGTGCACACAGCAGCACAGAGGATACGCAGCACTGTGTACACATCAGCACAGCGGATACACAACACTGTGTACACAGCAGCACACTGTAACCATGACAATGTAATAGAAAACTATATTACCAGGCTCTACCATTTCTAAACTACAATAAACCCATTCATTCTCTTGTGGCCTCAGGCTCTGCTTGTTGGTCAGTGGTGCCGTTTTTGTGTCTACTGCAGACTTTACACCTGTCTGTATCTTGCAGCACAACCATGTTTTTTTGCTATCAGAACTACGAATCCCAGGATGCCTTGCGGTCGGCAGTCACATGACTGGTCCAGGCCCGCAGTGCTTACCTTCTCCAGCAGCACTCTTATGAGCTGCTCATGGCTACATCGCGCCTCCCTGCCCTGCCGGACATAAGCCGGAGACACGAGCTGCACTCCCGCGCTGAAGCTGTCCCCGTTCATGGCCAATCGCGAGATTCTCTGTCAGCCCCACCCACTGTCGCGAACGCGCGCCGCTCGCATTAAGCCGCCCGGATCTTCTAAACAGCGGTCCGGCCGCCATTTTTAATCGAATTTAACGATTTGGACTAAAACCAAATCGTGGCCACAGCAGGGGGGCGAATTAATCGAATTAATTCGATTAATCGCCCAGCCCTAGAGTGGATTTACGTCTAGCACACTATCCAGATACACTTTGTTCTAGGGGTGCCCCAAATGCTTTGTTAAATCTCGGAGACTCAAGAAACATGACCCATTGACTCCAAGTACGAAGGAATCCATCCCTGGCACCAGTCATCTCTGCAGTAAGGTCCTCCATTTTGTAAATTCGACCCATTTCTTGAAGCCATTCTGTCAGTAAAGGACAATGGGGTGTCTTCCAATGTCTTGGAATGACCACTCTTGCCGCCGTGAGGCAGAAACGGAGTATGTCCTGTTTTTGGGATTTATTGGAGCCCAGTAGTATTGAAAATAGTGCTATCATAGGTGTCTTATCTATCGTTTGGCCCACTAATTAACTGATAGGCGCGAAACACTCCCAAATATGTAGCATAGAACCTCTTTCACTGTTACACCTCCAGCATTCATCAGAGACAGAGGGGAAAGCAGCGTGTAGGATCACCGGGCAACGATACCAACGGGAAAGAATTTTATAATTTCTTTCCTGAGCTGCACAGGCCATCGATAATCTGTGAGACAGGATGCATGCCTTCCTCCATTCTGTACCCAATTTCTCCATTTCAAGATCTTCCTCCCATCTCTCGAATAATCTAGGCTTCGTCATCTCATTCCCCGAGTTTAGGGTGTTGTATACCTGGGAAATACAGTGAGCAGGCGGGAACTCCAAAGTAAACAACTCCTCAAATTTAGTTAAAGGGGCCTTAAAGCTCCCTTTTTTCTCCCCAATGGACAAATATGATTTTAATTGAGAGTATTCGATCCAAAGCGTTGCAGGTCCCGCCTTTGTCAACGATTCTAAGGGCGTCAGATCTCGTCTATTCAAAATCTGGAAAAGACGTGGTTCATCATGTTCTTGCCAACTCAAGAATATCTTTGCCTTCAATGTTGGGGGGGGAAGTCCGGATTATGGAAAAGTGACGTATGGGGGCCTCTGCCTGAGGATATGTTGCCCTCTCTAACCTCTCTATCCCAGAGCCTCAAGGTTGTTGTCAACATACCTGTCTCAAGGCCAGTCATGTCCCTGCCACAGGTGGAGATCCAGGGCAAGCGCCACAAGGGGGTCGCCACATCTAACTGCCCCAATACTACCCATTGTTTGGATTCCCGATGGTGTTGCCAATCCAACAACCGTAATAGGATGGCCGCTTTATGGCATTTTTTTAAATTAGGGAGGCCCGACCCTCCAAGGTTTTAATTCCAATCCTGGGTCTACGATTTCGCCAAATAAAACCAAAAATAGCCGATTGGAGTCTAACAAAGAATGAGGCAGGGATAACTATGGGTATTGACTGGAACAGGAACAAGAATCGAGGAAGTATGTCCATTTTTATCGCATTAATGCAACATCTGTCAATGATCATAGGATTTGAGATCTCAAAGTGTTTTCTGAAGTAGAGGGAGAAAGTTGGTCCCTAGAAACTACAATTCCCAAATATTTCAAGGCTGAGTCGTGCCATTTAAAGAGGACCTGTGACCCCCCCCCCTGCTGCATTGTAAACTGAATGCAGCACTGAATGCAGCATGTCTACTGCATTCAGGGAATCGGTCCCCCATGTCTCTAGCCCCCCCTGTGAGCTTTAAAAAAGACATTAGAGAACTTAAAGATAAGTAGTCTAATGGGTGGGATCTTATTAAGAGATCTTCACTGCTGGCACAGTCCTCCAGTCTCCTCCTTGTGTATTCCGCATTTAGTTTGCAATGCAGCGGGGGCGGTGGGGTGGGGGTTGACAAGTCCTCTTTAAATGGAAAACTATCTGCTAAGTGCAATTGTTCCTCAGAGGGAAGGGAGATATTCAATGCCTCAGACTTAGTACAATTAACCTTAAATTTACTAAGACTTCCAAATACTTCAAATTCTTTAATCAAAGAGGGGAAGGTAGTACGGGCCTGAGACACAAATAAAAGTAAATCATCAGCAAATAAGGCAGTTTTGTAATGTGTCCAACACACCGCCACCCCCCTTATGGCAATTGCAAGGTGTTCCATTATGATAACATATAGCAAAGGGAATAGAGGACACTCCTGGCGTGTGCCATTACGTAAAAAAAAAAAGCAGGAGAAAGGGAGCCATTTGCTCTAACCCTTGCCGAGGGGTAGGTGTATAGGGAGGCTATCCAATTTAGGACTCTAGTCCCCAGAGCGATCTGCTCCAACGAGGCATTGATAAATTGTCAGCTGACTCAGTCAAAGGTCTTCTCCGCGTCCACTGAAAGTAAGCACATTGGATTTTACAAAATAATTTGATATTATTATTATTATTATTATTTATTTATATAGCGCCATAGGTTCCATGGCACTTTACATAAGGAGTGGGGGTAACAAGGACAGGTACAGTACATATGAGCAGTCAATGCTTGCTGATACACGACGGGAGAGGATCCTGTCCACGAGGGCTCACAGTCTACGGGATATTGATATTAATTGGAGATATAGGTCTGTAGTTAGCAGCCTCTGTGTGATCTTTTCCTGGCTTAGGGACAACACTAATATGAGCCTCTAATGATTGGGGAGTCCATAAGGATTCAAGCAAAATTGTGTTGAAAACTCTCGTCAGAAAAGGCGCAAACTGGGGGCCAAATTGCATAAAGCGTAACCGCCATTTAAATTTTTGTTTGATAATAATGTAGAGCAAGTGATTTTAATAAACTTTCTAATGTACTTCATTAGAAAATTCTGTTTGCAAACCATTCATAAACCTCCAAAGTGCCCCCACTGCACTGTGTGTGAAACTTTTTTTTTCTATTTTTCCGTCTGCACACTGAATACAAAAGGGAGGAGGTCACGCCTCCTCCTTTCTGACTTAATGCTCAAAGGAAAACTACAAACTTTTAGATCAATTAGTATTAGATTCAATTTACCAGAAAGTGAAGGGTCTTAGGGTGCTTTCACACTAGCGTTTATTTGAAATCGCAGCAGATGCGGTGAAAAAAACGCATCTGCCGCGATTACCGCATGCCGGCGGCACGGTTGCGGCAAGCCCCATACAATGTATAGGCGGGCTTGCGTCAGGTGCCGCACAAGTGCCAAAACCGCACTTGCCGCACCTGCCGCAAGCCCGCCTATACATTGTATGGGGCTTGCCGCAACCATGCCGCAAGTGCAGCCGGTATGCGGTAATCGCGGCAGATGCGGTTTTTTCACCGCATCTGCTGCAATTTCAAATAAACGCTAATGTGAAAGTTCCCTTAGGCTGCTTTCACATCAGCGGTTTTCACTGATCGCAGCAGTTGTGGTGAAAAACCGCAACTGCCGCGATTACCGCATACCAGCTGCACTTGCAGATCACATCTTATCATCTGTGCTCTTGACCTGCTCCCATCTGACTTCATCCCCAATCTCATCACAGTTTTAGCCCAGGCCCTAACCCATGTTTTCAACATATCACTAACAAATGGTGTGTTCCCCTTGTCCTTTAAACATGCCTTGATCACACCCATCCTCAAAAAGCCCTCCCTTGACCCATCCTCTGTGTTTAGATATCGCCCCATATCACTTTTCCCATATGCCTCAAAACTACTGGAACAGCATGTCCATCTTGAACTGTCCTTCCACCTCTCCTCCTGCTCCCTCTTTGACCGGCTACAATCTGGCTTTCTACCACATCATTCCATTGAAACCTCCCTAACTAAAGTCCCCAATAACCTAGTTATTGCCAAAGCCAAGCGACACTGCTCTATCCTCCTTTTCTTGGACCTGTTCACTGCCTTCAACACTGTGGACCATTCCCTCCTACTACAGATTCTCTCATCACTACATCATTACAGACTTCGCATTATCTTGGATCTCTTCATACCTAACTGACCGATCTTTCAGCATCTCCCACTCTCACACCATCTTGCCCCTATTTGTCGGAGTCCCCCAGGGTTCATTTCTTGGACCCCTGCTCTTCTCGATCTACACCTTTGGTTTTTCAAGAATTTGTCTCAATTAACAGCAATATCTAAAAAATTAATTGGCCCCGATAGGGGCAAAACCAATCCAGGCCAATGTAATAGGGTGTCAGCTGTCATGTATTTTTGACCATTGGGGAGTGGTACACACCTAATCCTCAGCACTATGAAAAAGTGGTGCTGAGTATTAAGGCTCTTTCACATTCACTGTGAAAGGCATGTCAGCAGATTTATTACCCCTTGCACAGATTTCTGCAGTCTGTACTCCTATTTTTGTCACCTGCAAATTGAATTTCTGTACACTTTGTTTAATAAGGCATTTCTGGAAAAAAACATTTTTTTTCTTGTTAGAAGACTGTGCATCAGAGGGATATCTGCCATTTACTAATGTTGCAGCAGCTGATTATGATATCACGCCATATATATATGAAGATCATGACATAACTCCAGGTATGTTGTCAACCATTCAAAACAAAAATCTGTCATCCATTCCTAATCAACAGGTCTTGTCTGCTGATTCATTACAGACTGTTAAGCAAAATGAAAATAGCAAAAGGGATGTTGAACATCAAAAAGCTCAAACTGGGGAGAAACCATTTTCATGTTCAGAATGTGCAAAATGTTTCACCAAAAAAATCAAGTCTTATGGTACATCAGAGTACATGTCACACAGGGGAGAAGTCATTTTCTTGTTCAAAATGTGGGAAATATTTTACAAACAAAGGAGGTCTTGTTAGACATAGATGCACTTACACAGGAGAGAAGCCATTTTCATGTTCAGAATGTGGGAGATGTTTTACCAAGAAATCAAGTCTTATGGTACATCAGAGAATTTACACAGGGGAGAAGCCATTTTCATGTTCAGAATGTGGGAAATGTTTTTGAAAGAAAGAAAAGCTTACTGCACATCAGAGAATTCACTCAGATGAGAAACCATTTTCATGTTCAAAATGTGGGAAGTTTTAGCTAGAAAGAAGGTGTTTCTGCACATCTGAGAACTCACACAGGGCAGAAACTATTTTCATGTTCAGAATGTGGAAAATCGTATAATATTAAATCACAACTTGTTAGACATCAGATAATCCACACAGGTGAAAAGCCATTTTCTTGTTCAGAATGTGAAAAATGTTTTACCTGGAAATCAAATTTTAACGAACATCTGAAAATTCACACAGTTAAAGGGAATGTGTCAGGTCAGACATCCATATGTAACTGATATAATTTTCTAATTTCTCACTCTAAACTCTCTATTCATGTATTTTTATTACTTACCGTATATACTCGTGTATAAGCCGACCCGTGTATAAGCCGACCCCCCTAGTTTTGCCCCCAAAAACTGGGAAAACTTATTGACTCGCGTATAAGCCGAGGGTGGACTCCAGCACAGGTATACAACCCCCAGCAGTGAGGTATACAGCCCCCAGCAGTGTGGTATACAGGCCCTCCCAGTGGTATACAGGCCCCAGTAGTATCGTATACAGCAGGCCCCCAGGGGTATTCAGCAGGCCCCCAGGGGTATATACAGCAGGCCCCCGGGGGTATATACAGCAGGCCCCCGGGGGTTTATACAGCAGGCCCCCGGGAGTACATACAGCAGGCCCCCGGGGGTTTATACAGCAGGCCCCCGGGGGTACAAACAGCAGGCCCCCGGGGGTACAAACAGCAGGCCCCCGGGGGTACCCAGCAGCCCCCTGGGGGTACCCAGCAGCCCCCAGGGGGTACCCAGCAGCCCCCTGGGGGTACCCAGCAGCCCCCAGGGGGTACCCAGCAGCCCCCTGGGGGTATCCAGCAGCCCCCAGGGGGTACCCAGCAGCCCCCAGGGGGTACCCGGCAGCCCCCAAATGCTGGCACTCGCCCCCCTTGTAAGGGCTCCCCCCCCTGCTGCTTCTCTTACCATCCCGATCTTCTTCAGCGCCGCTCCTCGGTGCTCCGTCCTCGCTGCTCCCGTCCTGCTACATCCGGGATCCCCGGCCGTCGCGCGATGACGTCATATGCCTGCGACGGCCGGAGATCCCAGATGTAGCAGGACGGGAGCAGCGAGGACGGAGCACCGAAGAGCGGCGCTGAGCAGAAGACCGGGATGGTAATATAAGCAGCGGGGGGGGGGGGGGGGCCCTTACAAGGGGGGAGAGTGTCAGCATTTGGGGGGCATATATGCACTGCTTCCCCCTGCCGCTGATTGACAGGGGGAAGCAGTGCATATATAATGAGCGGCCCCACGTCACGGGGCCCCTCATACAGCAGCCTCCCCCCGCCTCCTCCAGCCTCCACAGCCCCCACCAAGCAGCCTACCATATAGACCCGTGTATAAGCCGAGGGGGAGACTTTTCAGCCCAAATTTTGGGCTGAAAAACTCGGCTTATACACGAGTATATACGGTATACTTCCCTCCTATTTTGTGTAAACTTTAAAATAAAAGATTCATTCCATTTGTCAATCACAGTGAGTTCTCTGCTTCCCACTCCCCAAGGAATGAATATTCATGCATCACTGCACTGCCCTGCCCTTCTCTGATCTGTAGCCTGTGTCACAGAAACGGGGGAGAAGGTGTGTGCTCTTAGCAGATCTGATCTTAGCACATGCAGCTCTGAGATCTTCATTGTGTGTATCTGAGGCATGTGTGTAGTGTGTGCTCTGAGATATTTCTTTGTGTAATCATTTGTTCAACAGATACACACATTAATTGTATGCAGGAAAACAAATGTTCATATAAACATAAATCTCTCGCAGGCAGCACAAACTGTAGTGATGTTACTACAAGAGTTGTAGCGCATAAAACCTCTTCCCTCTCAACCCCATCCCCAGAAGCCTGCAAAAGCCTGAGATTTAGTGTAACCAGCACTGAGAGGAGGGACAGAATAACAGGTTGGATAGGGTGTTGATATTTAAATAAGGCTGGAATCACACAAGCGTATTAAAAAGCTGACCGTTTCTCATCCAGAGTAGGATGAGTGACATCCGTTTTTTGGTCCGTGTGGCATGTGAGTGCAATGTGACTGTGTTTTTTTCTCAGCTAACATCAGTGTGGTGTCTGTGTGACATCAGTGTGGTGTCCGTGTGACATCAGGGTGGTGTCCGTGTGACATCAGGGTGGTGTCCGTGTGCATTGCGTTTTTTTAACATGGCATTTCCCATGCTGTGTAAAGTTAGAAAAGAGTAGACGGGATAGATAGATTGAATAGAATATACAGGTAGATAGATGCTAGAAAAGCTAGATCAGGCTTACCGTCTCTTTTCTTATTGTCTCTCTACTAGGCAGGGAAAGTGATGTAAGGCGCTGGTGCTTCTGGGCTCTCCTGTTGGTGTTTGAGGCCTGTGTGGTGGCTGAGAGGACACTGGTCAGGGGGAAAGGAGTGGATTTAGTCCCTTTGGTCAGGAGCTCTCTCACGCACATCCAGTCATTTTGGCTGCCATCTTGGACCCTAATATATGACTTTTTATTGCTTTTTATTACATTTTCTTATGTGTTGGTATAATGAAAAAGCTATAATTAAGAAAGTCTTTTTATGGGGTTTGTCAAGCATAATAAATAACATGAGTTTTGTCATTTGGGTAGCTCCGGACATAGGTAATACCAATTATGTGTACATTTTTTAGGTTAATTTTTGGTTTAACACACAAGCTGTGCATTGTGTTTATGTGTACTTCTTTTTTTTTGCATTTTTTATTATTTTTTTTTTACATTTTATTTAGTCTCACTGTGAAACATTAGTAATTTTTACTTTGATATTTGGTCACATGCATTGCAATACTTGTGTGCTGCAATGCCTGAGACCTGTCAGTTTCTATCTGACTTCCTTATAGACTCTGTTATAGCTGGAACAAACAGGCCACCACTCCCTAGGGTCATGATCTCTGGATGTGATGGCAATTATCAAGTGCAATTAATGTGCAAGGAGGGGGCAATATTTAGAAGAGGTGTTTTAACTCCATTTAAAAGCGGCATGTAAAGGACTAATTGGTCCCGACAGGTTCCACAACTGATTCGGGCCAATACCACAGGGTGTCAGCTACACACTTAATCCTCAGCACCAAGAAGAAGCAACGATGAAGATTTAGGCTCCTTAACGTCCACTGTGAAAAGTTGTCAGGGTTTGTCAAGGCATTAATATAATCTACTGGCCCTTGCACTGATTTCTGCTATTTGTACCCCTGTCTTTGTTAGATACAAATTGAATTTCAATACAATTTGTTTCAAAATGCAGCATTTCTCAAACTAAAAATATTTTTTTCTTGTCAGATGATTGTGCGTCAGAGGGATATCTGCCAATTACTAATTTTGAAGCAGCGGATTATGGTATTACGCCATATATTTATGAAGATCATGACATAATTCCAGATATACCGCCAGCCCTTCACATCAAATATCTTCCATTTATTCCTTATGAACAGGTCCTATCTTCTGATTCATTACAGACTATTATGCAAAATGAAAACAGAAAGGATGCTGAACATCAAAAAACCCATACAGGGGAGAAGCCATTTTCATGTTCGGAATGTGGAAAATGTTTTAACAGGAAAAACACTCTAACTGCACATTATAAAATTCACACAGGAGAGAAATCCTTTTCATGTCCATGTGGCAAAAGTTTTACCAATAAAACAAGTGTAACTGTACATCAGAGAAGTCACACAGGGGAGAAGCCATTTTCATGTTCAGAATGTGAGAAATGTTTTACTTCCAAAAGCGAGCTCAATAAACACAAAAGAACTCACACAGGGGAGAAACCATTTTCATGTTCAGAATGTGGGAAATGTTTTACTTCTAAAAGCGATCTCAGTAAACACAAAAGAACTCACACAGGGGAGAAGCCATTTTCATGTTCAGAATGTGGAAAATGTTTTACCATGACATCAAATCTTATTGTACATCAGAGAATTCACACAGGGTTCAAACCATTTTCATGTCCAGAATGTGAGAAATGTTTTACTTCCAAAAGCGAGCTCATTAAACACCACAGAACTCACACAGGAGAGAAGCCATTCTCGTGTTCAGAATGTTGGAAATGTTTTACTTCCGTAAGTGATCTCATTAGCCACAAAAGAACTCACACAGGGGAGAAACCATTTTCATGTTCAGAATGTGGGAAATGTTTTAGTAATAAAGGCAACCTTAGTGCACATCAGAGAATTCACACAGGGGAGAAGCCATTTTCATGTTCAGAATGTGGGAGATCGTTTACTTCCAAAAGTGAGCTCATTAAACACAAAAGAACTCACACAGGGGAGAAGCCATTTCCATGTTCAGAATGTGGGAAATGTTTTATCCAACAAGAAATTCTTACTGAACATTTGAGAATTCACACAGGTGAGAAGCCACATTCATGTTCAGAATGCGGGAAATGTTTTACCAAGAAATCAAATCTTACCGCACATCTGAGAGTTCACACAGGGGTGAAGCCATTTTCATGTCCAGAATGTGGGAAATGTTTTACACAGAAATCAAATCTTACCACACATCGGAGATCTCACACAAGGGAGAAGCCAATGTAATGTCCAGAATGTGGAAAATGTTCTACTTGCCAACCTAATCTTATTAAACATGAAATAAGTTACAAAGAGGAGAAGACCTTTTCATATTAATTATGTGTAAAATGCTTTACATACAAACCTAGTCTCGCTGAACATGAAATAATATACAAAGAGGACAAGCCATTTTTATGTTCAGAATGTGAAATACGTTTTACCATGAAATCAAGTCTTACTGCACATCAGAGAATTCACACAGGAGTGAAGCGATTTTCATGTTCATTATGTGAGAAATGTTTTAACTAAAATGATAATCTTACTGCACATCAGAGAATTCACACAGGGCAGAAGCAATTTTCTTGTTCAGAATGTGGGAAACGTTTTACCAAGAAATTATATCTTGCTGTAAATCTGAGAATTGATACAGAGTATAATATATTTTCATGTGCAGAATGTGGGACTTGTTCCTATGTTACAGCAGGGCAGAGTGGGTAACAAGTGTGTGGACTAACTGCCCCACCTTGTGAGGAGAGGTGCAACTAAGTGGCTACCTGGTCTTCACTAGAGCCCAGGGTGGTGAGGTTAGTCTTGAGCAAGTGATAGTCACCAGTTGCCATTCCAGTGAAGTTCCCAGGCCTGCAGCTGCTGACTGTATATACAGACTCAGGGTGCACGATACGAAAGGTGGAACTTACACTGACTTGCCGTACCTAATTGAGAAGATGTGCCGTATTAGCGCCCATTTCCGCCATTCATCTACCACTTTTGCTGCTCTTACAGCGCTGCAAAAGCGTTTGAACTTGCCAAGTCACTGACTTATTTGCAACTTGCCCACGTGGTGGAACTCAACCTATCATATGTTGGTGAGTATTAGTGAGCAGCAGAAGACAGTAACTGAATACCAGGTTCAACATGCCCATCAGACTGAAAGCCACCACACATAACAACTGTCGAGTGGGTGTACATCGCTGACATTTGTGAGGTTCTTGAGAACTCTGAGTACCGCACCAACCTCGTGAGCAGTGAACAGGCTATTATCAGCATAACCATTGCGCTGATGTGTCTCTTGAAACAATCGCTGCATAATCTCAAAGATGAAGATTTGAGTACCCAGCATGTTGGTATGGAGCCAGATTTCCTAATGGGTGATACTACCCATCCCAGCCAATATTCTGAGGCAACATTGGGTGATGAGGAGGGAGAGGACTTGTTTTTCTGTCCTACCAAGGGAACTCCTAATGCTGCAGAGGGGACACCCAAACCAAGCTTCATGTCTGTCCAACTTGGATGGGCTGCAGAGGAGGAGGCGAGTCAGCGTGAGGAGAGGATGGGTGCTATTCCTGTTGTTGGGGACACAGAACATTTGTTTTTATGGTCTATGGTAAGACCCTTGTGTGATACCCATTTTATCCAACAACTTATACTGGTTGGCCACCTTTCTCAATCCACTGTACAAGTAGAAATTTCCTTCTCTCCTTTTGGAGTCATCAAAGAGTTTTACAGCGGAATTGTTCAAGAGTGCCATCATTGTAGATCAGTTGCTGAAAACATCAGATTATGCTGGTGGCAGAGGTATCGGCTCTTTTCAACGCCAAGGGATAATGGAGAGAGTCATGAACACCAGGTCCAACAGAGGGGGGGGAAAATGTGCACAAATTGGGCAATTTTCAATAAACCAGCACAAAAGCAAGGGTGATCTGTGTCTGTAACAGTGCCAAGGAGAGAAGTTGCAGAACATGGTCAAGGGGTACTTAAATGACCATACGTGCATCCTTTCTGACACTTCAGTTCCCTTTAATTATTGGGTGTTTGAACACTTGGCCTGACCTCTCCTTATATGCCTTGGAGGTGCTGGCCTGCCCAGCTGCTAGTGGGATGTCTGAGCGTGTTTTCAGTTCTGTTGGGTTAATCATCACTGATAGGCGCAGACACCCCTTCTACGGTAATTGCAGACCGACTTACTATGATTAAATTCAAGCATGGCCGGTTTTAGGCAAAGTGGGGCCCTGGGCAAAAAGTTAACATGGGCCCTATATTGCACTATCACACTCAGACATTTAGGGTACATTTTCAAGTGCCGACGTCAGACTGGTAAATGAGCGCAATCTATAATATTCAAGACATTTAGCGCTTGATTCCGGCCTTTTTACACAGGATGATGAAGAATGATGGGTGCATAACAATCACCGGTAGAGCAATGTGTCCTCTACAGGATCATGTGATCAGCTCTTCTGTAGTTTGCAGCAGAGGATGTGCTGTCGAGAGCAAGGGTTTTTGCTCCTCCATAAACCATCCAATCACCCGATGATAAGCAGCATTTTGCTCATTTGTTGGGCGAATGCTGCCATGTTTACACCTAGGAACTCTCGTCTGTGCATCCAGGATTTATAAATGTGGATGTTACATACATGGAACACACGGTATGTGACGCAAACACTATATATTACACGTATACACCGAACACACACACATAGACACACACATCCATTCCCATCATTGTCTGTGTCACACAGCCCGGCTCCTCCAGGGAGAGTCGCTCTTTCTAACCTCTTATCCTCTGACCAAGAGATGGGGATTGTGAACACAGGACTCCTTATATTGATTAAAAATTACCTTTAGGTCGTTAATAAAACTGATTTTACAAATTGGTAATTTAGTAAGAAGAATGTTTTCATAGGATCATCTACTTAAATGTCATCTTTAACAAAGATCTGCTATATTCTTCATATTATAAGAAAAATACATTTGAATTAACCCCTTCCCGACCCTTGACGTAATACAAAGTCAAGGGTCGATTCGTAGTGTTTGATGTGCGCTACGGTCCGGCGCTCACATCAAACACCCGACATCTCAGCTGATCTCATCAGCTGAGATGTCAGACTTATAGCACCAATTGGATCCAGGATCCAATCGGTGCTGTTAAAGGGATCCTGTCACCTCCAGAACACCTCCTAAGCTAGCAAAACATGTCCCTGCAGCATCCTATCACTAATCTCACACTCCTTTTGCCTCCTAAAAGCATCCTGTGAAAGTGGAGAAAAACGTTTTAATACTTACGCATTAGTGATTATAATTAGCAGTGGCTATATTCTTTAGTCACCAGGGCGGGCTGTTTTGCAGGCTCCAGGATCCACCCTCTCTCTGTCTGTTTGCTTTGCTTGTGCAAGCTTTGCCCTCCCCCCTCTCTATCACTCACAGAATGCAAATCATTAGTCCTGCCTTCAGCTGCACATCACAGCAGCACAGACAGAGAGAGGGTGGATCCTGGAGCCTGCAAAACAGCCAGCCCTGGTGACTAAAGAATAGTCTATTACTATTAGTACTATTGAATTACATCATTCATTCTACCACAAAATGTACTGGAGAATGAGAAAAATAATTCCAAGTGCTTTGAAATTGCAAAAAAGTGTAATTCCACAATGTATTTTTTTAGTTTTTTATTTACTATATTAACTATATGGTAAAAGTGACTTCATAAATTATTATCTAGGTCAGAATAAACAGATACCGAACATTTTTTTTTTATTTCAATGAGGAGAAAAATCCAGAAATTTGTAAAAAAAACAAAAATAAAAATTTGCTTTATTAGCTATTTTCCAAGACGCATAATGTTTTTTAATTTTTCAAAATACAGGGCTATGTGAGGCTTAATTTTTGTGCCCTGAGCTGCCATTTTTACTGATACCATTTTGAGTCAGGTGCAATATTTTGATCGCCTTTTATTGTAACAATGTGGAGGCCCAAAAACATGATTCTGGCGTTTTTATTTTTTTCCCATTACGCTATTCACCAACTGATTAATTTACTTCAAATATTGATAGCTTACAAATGCAACGATACCAAATATGTGTATTTTTTTAACTTTTTTTTAACTGTTTTAATGCTATTTTCAGTGCAGCTCCTTTGGGGGCCCCCAAGAGAGTAGGGGCCCTGGGCAACTGCCCAGTCTGCCCACCCTTAACACCGTCCCTGAATTCAACAAGGACTGGATATCTTTTTTTTTTTTTTTTTTCCCCATCAATAATATTTATTGAGGTTATTAGGAAAATTACACAGCACATTACATAAGTACAAGACATGAAACTACATAATGAGGACAGAGAGTCCCCCTAAAAAAGACAGGGTAGGGAAGAATGTAATTGTTATTCTCCTTAGATCAAGAAGAGTGGAAGAAACAGGTAAGGACTGGATATCTACACAGTATGTAATCCATCCAGATGATAGCAAGCCAACCTAAATTCACCAAAAATGCTGATTCGTGCCACTGCTGTTAACATCCGCCCCTTCCCATAAAAACCTATTTCATTCTTTCGTCAACCATGACTCAACCCATAGGGCTAATTTTTACAAACCCTATGCACATTGTGAGTGGACAAACTATGACACTATTCCTACTCCAGCCTAACTACTATTTGTGATTGGAGGCCCTTTGGATGGTGGCTTCCTGTGCCAAACGTCAGTTAGCCCATAGGGCTAATTTTTACAAACTATGCACATTGTGCAGTGGACAAACTAGGACATTATTCCTACTCTATCCTAACTATTTGTGATTGAAGGCCCTTGGGATGGTGGCTTCCTGCTTCAACCATTACTCAGCCCACAGGGCTAATTTTTACAAACCCTACACTGTGTGCAGAATTATTTGGCAAATGAGTATTTTGATCACATGATACTTTTTATACATGTTGTCCTACTCCAAGCTGTATATCAGCTTGGAGTAGGACAACCAATTAAGTAAATCAGGTGATGTGCATCTCTGTAATGAAGAGGGGTGTGGTGTAATGACATCAACACCCTATATAAGGTGTGCTTAATTATTAGGCAAATGACTTTCCTTAGGCAAAATGGGTCAGAAGAAACATTTGACGGGTTCTGAGAAGTCCAAAAATGTCTTGCAGAGGGATGCAGCAGTCTTGAAATTGCCAAACTTTTGAAGCGTGATCACTGAACAATCAAGCATTTCATGGGAAATAGCCAACAGGGTCGCAAGAAGCATGTTGGGCAAAAAAGGCGCAAAGTAACTACCCATGAATTGAAAATAAAGCGTGAAGCTGCCAAGATGCCATTTGCCACCAATTTTGCCATATTTCAGAGCTGCAACGTTAAAAAGCACAAGGTGTGCTATTCTCAGGGACATGGCCAAGGTAAGGAAGGCTGAAAAATGACCACCTCTGAACAAGAAACCATAAAACGTCAAGACAGGACCAAGAAATATCTTAAGACTGATTTTTCAAAGGTTTTATGGACTGATGAAATGAGAGTGACTCTTGATGGGCCTGATGGATGGGCCAGAGGCTGGATCAGTAAAGGGCAGAGAGCTCCACTCCGACTCAGACACCAGCAAGGTGGAGGTGGGGTACTGGTATGGGCTGGTATCATCAAAGATCAACTTGTGGGACCTTTTCGGATTGAAGATTGAGTGAAGTTCAACTTCCGGACCTACTGCCAGTTTCTGGAAGACAACTTCTTCAAGCAGTGGTACAGGAAGAAGTCGGTATCGTTCAAGAAAAACATGATTTTCATGCAGGACAATGCTCCATCACATGCATCCAACTACTCCACAGCGTGGCTGGCCAGTAAAGGTACAAAAAAGAAGAAAATATTTTATGTAGTGTCTCTACCACAATCCCCTTTTAGTCCTAAGGGACTTGGTAATTGGTTTCAGTTAGTATCTAGGTGGAAACAGCCTGGAATGTATCTAAATCTCCCATGTAGAAGAATGAAGAATGTCACGTGTGTGGTCGCTTCCTCTACACCCTGGAGATAGCAGACCCCATTATTAGGAGCAGTGAGGGTATTGGTCAGAATCAAATATTCATGAGATATAGAAAAATACAGCAGAAACTTCTCATCTATCTCCAACAGTACCATAGACAATGAATGGTGTAGGATTGTGTATGCCTGACCACCCACCATTCATACAGGAGACATGGGACTCTTCTTTTTGTGATCAGTAGGAGTTCTAGTTGTGGGTCCCTGATACACTTATCACTCCCCCTATAAAGAGAAGATGTGTCAGTTATGGGGGGGACCCCTTAATAAAGTAGGGGACTATCCACTGCTTCTTGCTGCAGTTCCCATTACCACTGAACCATGTGTGGGTTAGCCCATTATAGACAGAGCTAACCCATTACAGAAGGGCTAGCCCACTGTGGACGGTGCTGACCCATTACAGAAGGAGCTAGCCCATTATAGATGGGGCTAGCCCACTGTGGACGCTGCTGACTCATTACAGAAGGTGCTAGCCATTATAGACAGTGTGCATAGATCCCGCAGCCATCTCCATTGTGCATTTGTCCCACAGCCGTCTCCATTGTGCATTTGTCCCACAGTCATCTCCATTGTGTATGCGGCCAGCAGCAGTCTCTATTGTGTTGTGTACAGCCAGCAGCAGTCTCTATTGTGTATTCTCCACTGTGTGTATAGCCAGCAGCCGTCTCCATTGTCTATATGGCCCGCAGCCGTCTCTATTGTCTATACAGCCCGCAGTCATCTCTATTGTGTATTCTCTATTGTGTGTATAGCCAGCAGCAGTCTCCATTGTGTATACGGCCCGCAGCCATCTCTATTGTGTATACAGCTAGCAGCCATCTCTACTGTGTATTCTCTATTGTATATACAGCTATTGTGTATTCAGCCCACAGCAGTCTCAAGGGTGTGTGTTTGTAATATATACTAGAGAGTCTAAAAAAGGGAAAAATGCCCAAAAATATAGAAAAAAGTGGACTTTATTGCCCAATTGTGTAGCCATGCTTTGGCAATAAAGTCCACTCTTTTCAATTTTTTTGTGCAGTTTTTTCTTTTTTTATTCTATTGTAAGGAACCATCTGGATTGCTGGTTGGGAAGGCTTTGCACATAAATTGAGGTATCTTTGGGTGGACGCGGAGCATGGGTGGAGGTGGAACGTGGGTGGAGGCGGAGCATGGGTGGAGGCAGAGGTGGGTGAACACTGGGTGGAGTCTCAGGGGGGCACCAAATATTGGCATTCAGGGGGGCCCAAAATTCCTAGTGGCAGCCCTGTCTGAGCCATTTGGAGAAGCTTCGCCAACCCATCCTGGAGGGGGGCACCATATATCCTTTGTCCATTGACTTGCACAATAGATATATTTGAGCTTGTCATCCAGTTGAGTAATGCAGCTTTATTTTTCCGGTTCACAGAGTTCAGCCAAACCTGAGGATCACAAGCCGCAATCACTGCTACATTCTCGTACTCCATGTCTCTTGCCTTTTTTCCATGTAGTCTCTGCTTTCACATGAGTTAAATTGTGAGGGCCCTACAATTTGAATAAATGAAGGCTCTCTGAAATGTACAGAGGAGGGACCTCCAAAAGTTCTAGAGAAGGGCACTTCCAAACGCATGTTACAGGGCCACCTGAGAACTCTGAGGTCAAAGATCAACATACCTACTGGTACGTTGTAGCTGGCCTTGTAAAGTGCTGGGGAATGGCTAACTAAAAATGATGTATGACAGAGGGACCTACATAATGTATAAGTCAGGGCCCTCCCAATTGTTAAAGGTGAAAAAAAAGTCACAACACTAAATGTGAACAAACGCTAAAAGCAATATTTTTTTTTGTTTCTCCAATTTATTTAACCTTGTATACAAGTGATTATGCAGGAAAAACGGTTTCTTAACCTTTTTGGCCTGTTAAAAGCTATTTAGGTTAGGTTTGGTAGTTGTTCTTGTGTATCTGAAAAGTGGCGTAATGCTGCGACAAATGTATTCCCAGAAATTCCCATATGTGAGTCAGAAATGCATGCTGGCATATTCTCCCTTTGTAGGGTCCAGCAGAAAATTACTCGCATTTCCCATTGACTTACATTGTACTCGCAATTCGGATCGAATACGCGGTTATTACAATTCTCTCGTAACTAGTATAGCGATTACAAATATTACGGTACTCGCTCATCACTACTTACCACGTGTCAGACCTCAAACGTGAATAAGAGTGCAGAGTAACTTGGGTCCCAAAAGGGAGACACAGCCACGGGAAGCATAATATATGGAATGTGCAGCTCAGTGAAGGGGGAGCAGCACACCTTGCACTTGCAGTAAGGCTGGAGTCACACTTTATTGGTGGATTTCCTGAAGAAGTGAGGATACACTTCGAAACGTGTAGAATAAAACCACCTGCACTGGAAATACTGTTTGATTCCTTCATCTACACTACAGCATGGCCGATTTATTCATTTATATCCAACTCCTATACATTTGCCTATGGCATGAGGATTCTGCAGCAGCTGTTTAGTGCTTTTGTTACCGATTTTGGTCACACAACTTTACATGGTGAGCAAGCCGCCCTGTTTTCGCCTGAAGTTTATTACTTGGGTAAGACCCTATTGTGGCATATTATATCCAATGTACTCACACGGCTCCGCTACATACACAACATACACTCACGGCTCTAATACATACACATTGTACACACACTGCTCAGCTACATACACAACGTGCACACATGGCTCCTCTATATACACGACATACATACACAGCTCTGCTACATACATAACTAACATACGTGGCTCCGCTACATACACAACATGAACACACAACTGTGCTACATGCACTCAGTACATTTCGTACAGACACAGCTCCGCTCCATACACCTCGTACACACACGGCTCTGCTCCATACACCTCGTACACACGCGGCTCTGCTCCATACACCTCGTACACACGCGGCTCTGCTCTGTACACCTCATACACAGGTGGCTCAGCTCCGTACACCTTATACACACGCGGCTCCTCTTTCTACTCCTCGTGCACATCCGGCTCCTCTCCATACACCTCGTACACACGCGGCTCTAGTCTGTACACCTCGTACACACGTCTCCATTCCGTACACCTCGTACACACGCGTCCCCGCTCCGTACACCTAGTACACACGCGGCTCCACTCCGAACACCTCGTACACACGTGGCTCTGCTACATCCACACTGTAAATTCCTCCTAAGGCTACTTTCACATTACGATTTTTTCCTGTCCATGGGGATCCTGTTTTTTCAGGATCAGATGTGTACCTCCGGATGCCATTTCTGTGTCCAGATCTGTGATTTTCACAGGTCCATACACAGAAAGAGCTGGGAGGAGCCTGAGATTGCAAAGCGCAGGCAAGCGAGACACTTTTACTTTTGCAATGTATGTTCATACATTGCGGAATTGAAATAAAACAAAGCAAGTGCAAGCAAAATCCTCACCTCTCCGACGAGTGTCCCGCGATGTCCGGCATCCAGCTCCGATGGCTCAAGACCCTGAATCAGCTGACCGGGCGAGGCGGGGCAACCCGATCAGCTAATTAGTCACATGACTGCATCAGCTGAGCGGTTTAAATCGCGCGCCCGCCAAAACTGCCCCGCCCAGCCAGCTGATTCAGGTCCTTGAGTCATCAGAGCTGGATGCCTCACATCGCGGGACACTCGCCGGAGAGGTGAGGATTTTTATTTTTAACACTTGCTTTATTTTATTTCACTTCTGCACTGTATGTGTGTGGCACCCCTGCGGGTCCAGTCACCACAAAGGTACTGCATCCCTGTTGGGGTGTAGTATCCCACTCACTGGTAAGGGAAGTACAGACCAGTGTAGTGGGGTTGGGTGGTGAAGGGAGTTAGAGGGGGTATATTGATAGGAGTGAGGTCAGAAAGAACACAGGTAGATGATGTGGGACACGTGACAGAGGGTATAAATAGAGCAAGAAACATCTAGAACGTAGGAGATGACAAAAAGAAGGAAGACAGCTAACAGAGAGAGTGACAGCTGAAGTGAGGTGGTAGAACAGCTGTGTAGAGACGGTTGAACACCAAGGTCGAGTTGGAGGGCAGCTACAGAATATACGCCTGAGAAGTGTCCAGAGGACTGGAGCAAGTGGGAGCTTGTTCTAAGGCCAAACCTATAGCAGAACATCACCCAAGTGGCTTTGGGAGAAAGAGGGGGTCCCAGAGGCACGGAAAGTGAGCAATCCACCCGTGGGACTCGCATCCATTGTCCAGTGCAGGATAGTGGAGGGACTTGGCCACAAAGGACACCGGGAACCCAAAAGACTAGTGGAGAAGACCAGGCTCAGCTAGCAACCACGAGACTGTGCCACTTTCAAGGTGACACAGTCAACAACCGTGCACATCTGCTGAAAAGGTGGCACCCATAGGGCTAAGGGGAGACACCGCAGGGGAACTCCTAGGAAAAGCCCACAGTCACTGGCTCAGAGCTCTGTGTGGCGAGGCGCAAGGCAGGATGGGCGAGGCAAGCGCTGTGTGAGACAACCTGGAAAAGACAGACAAAGACTGTGAGTAAAACAACTAAAGACTGCAGCCCACTGACTGTGAACTTTTTTATGCATCAAAAGCACAAGAAACACAACTATCAACTCACTCAGGTACCTTCAGCTACCTTTGGGGTCAGCCCTACCCGTAGAGGGCTTAAGAACATTGCTGCCTCCTAACCATCGGCCCCTAGGGAGACTGTCGAGCAGCGGCGGCCATCTATAGCCGCAACCTGCGGATGGCGTTACGTATAAATATACAAGTATCCCCAGGTCCAGACAACCCATCCCAGAATGAACCCTTCACGCCAGATTCCTATCCCTAATGGTACCTTTACACGCCGCTACCGAGAGGTAGAAACCACCGGGTGTCGGAGACAATTGTACCCTTTACCTTCAAAACACCGCGAGGTTGCGGCGTGTAATTCAGGTAGCACCGTCTTGCCTCATTGGATACCTGTCTTTCAGCCGTGCTGAAAAACAAGCAGGTATAAAGCCTATGGTAGCGGCGTGTAATCAGGGCACAGGTACGGTATGTGAGTTCCCTGAGGCGTGCTTGAGCGTCATGTATGCCATGCCCCATCAGCTATCATTGGTGGGGACTACTGTGTCCCTATTGGCTGTCCGTGCACAGGGTGGCATATTTAACGATCTGACCAGTCACAATACACATTTGCTATAGCGTCATGTATTAGCCAGCCTCCCTGCGCTGGCTGGCCAATCATGATGTTATTGTATTGTCCAATCACCGTACGAACGCCGCGTAATACACAACTCTGTCACGCCTATGTAGTTACGGCGCACAATATGTACGCCCAGATTCCCTTGTGGTAGCAGCGTGTAAATCATGGATGGTGCTCCACAGAAGGTAACCTGCGGCACCCGTCGGCACTTCCAGGGACCGAAAATACCTTCTGTGGAGCACCTTGTAGCGGCGTGTAATTGCGGCATCAGGTACCGTTAGGAACCGTTGAAACGCGCGCGTGCACGTGTGATACCCGGTGGTTTCTACTTCTCGGTAGCGGCGTGTAAAGGTACCATAAGAGAGTGAGTGACCCACACCGATCTTTTAATGACACCGCCAGGGTCACAGAGTTGGGTGTCGGTCCCTGTGATCCCTGTGATGAAGCCTCAAGAAAGCCCTATTCTGAGTATCCTAAGGTCCTGGAGGGGTGTGTCATGTATATACATTGCGAAAGTGAAATAACACAGGAACAGAGCAGTGTTAGCATGCTCAGTACAAAATCGGCTCTGGGAAATGATACGATTTTTTTCTCGGACCCGCGCTCCATAGGCGCCCATGTTACATTCTGTGGACCGCGCTGTATCCAATTTTGTCCAATTTGGTCCGCTGTGCCCAAAATCGGAGCTGTCTCCAATTGTGGGTGCAGCAAAAAATGGGACACAATCAGATCCGTGACAATTTGGACACAATCGGATGGCCATATAGGAGCAATCCGTGCCCATAGGGGCCAAATCAGATCTGTGGTATCCATTTTATAACGGATGAACAAATATCGTGATGTGAAAGCAGCCTGACCCCACACATAACCTTCACCTCATCACAACTGAGGAGCTGATCATGTGACCCCTGACTCCTCCCCTCCACGTGACATCATCACAGGTCCTGTAACCACAGAGCAGCCATATATGTGGTGTGCGCCGACTCTGCAGGTGGAGCTTTATGTTCTCTCTATTTCTCGTTCTATCTCCTCATATGTTTCCCCTTATTATCTCCAGTCATTGTATTATTACACAGGATCTTTATGATGTTACATCGTCATCTTCCCCCATTCAGGTCTCTACAATCTCGGATCCTCTCACATCTTCTATAGAAGAGAATTCTCCTGATTGACCATCAAGGATGGATCTGGACAGGGACAAGATGGCGGAGAGGATCTTCCACCTCACCCTAGAGATCCTCTTCCTTGTTACTGGAGAGGTGAGAGATTGTGATGACAATGTCACATGACATCATTCTTATCTATGGACAGAATAACAGATGACAGAACTGGAGAGGTGAGGACTCTGGAAATGTCTGGAGACTGGAGATTTATTAATGTGTCTCTCCATAACCAGGATTACACAGTAGTGAAGAGCTCTAGTGATCTGTGCTGTCAGGACCCTGTGTCTGAGGGAAGAGCCCTGAGCCCAATCACGGGGCCTCCACCTCACCCCCTGATACATGAGGACATCAATGACCAGAAGATCCTACAACTCACCTACAAGATGATTGAGCTGCTGACTGGAGAGGTGACACTGCTGGGAATGCTGCTGCTGCTGGGACATTATACAGTAACGCTATGAAGGGATCGGGGGATGACAATGGTGTCATTGTATGTGTCAGGTTCCTATAAGGTGTCAGGACGTCACCGTCTATTTCTCCATGGAGGAGTGGGAGTATTTAGAAGGACACAAAGATCTGTACAAGGACATAGTCATGATGGAGGTTCCCCGGCCGCCCCTCACATCACCAGGTAATAGACAGGACTAAATACACACGGCCTATAATGATCTGTATGTAAAGAATGAATTCAGTCCTGTATGTGTCTCCTCCAGGTCTATCCAGTAAGAGGACAACACCAGAGAGATGTCCCCGTCCTCTTCTCCCACAGGACTGTAAACAAGAAGATCCCGATGTTCCTCCGGATCATCAGGTAGATGGAGAGAAGGTGTGATGAGATCTCCCTATGATGTGTAGACGGCTGTGAAGGTCTTGTGCTCAGTCTTGTTTTATACTCCAGTATTCTATGTTTTATACTTGTGTAATGAGAACGGTGGAGATGGCAGATTACAGCTGATCATAGATGGGACTTCTCCATCTGTCTGTGACTTTTACAATCTTTGTTTCAGGGTGAAGATCTGCCCCATATTAATACTACAGAGACATATGTGAGGGGTGATGAAGATCTGCCCCATATTAATACTACAGAGACATATGTGAGGGGTGATGATGATCTGCCCCATATTAATACTACAGAGACGTATGTGAGGGGTGAAGAGTGGTGTAAAGAGGAGATTCCTACAGATGACAGCGCAGGTGAGTAGTTTCCTCTATATTTACTTACTAGCTGTAGTACCCGGCTACGCCCGGGTTAATAAATAACTGCTGTTAGCTATAACAAAATAGAATTTGAATATGTCATATTAATGACCTGTAGGAAATAGAAGCTGAGCTGTGATTGATTGCTATAGGCAGCCTAATAAATCTCCAGCCAACAGTAAACCCTCCCCCTGGCCGGGCAGTATATATTACCTCACACATACACATAATAGACAGCTCATGTGACTGACATCTGCCTTAATTCCCTATATGGCACATGTGTTGCACATTGGCTGTTTTTAATCAGATGTTTATTTTTGGAAATTAAAGATACCAGATGTATGAGGCGAGTTGTGTGAGGCGATTTGTGCACATCTGTGTCTGTCTGTGTGATGTGTGTGTCCCTGGGGTATGTGTGTGTCCCAGTGGTGTGCGTGTGTCCCTGTGGGGAGGTCCCTGTGGTTTGTGTCCTTTTGGGGGGGAGGGGTGTCTGTGTGGTGTGTGTCTCTTTGTGGTGTGTGTGTGTTTGTGTTCGGGTACGTGCTGAGTATCCAATGTTGGGGCTCCACCTTAGCTGTTACTCTTTGTGTGCATGTGGTGTGTATACATGTCTCTTTGTGGTGTGTGTGTTTGTGTTCGGGTGCGTGGTGAATATTCCATGTCAGGGCCCCACCTTAGTGACTATATGCTGGTATATGTTGTTAGTCTTTGGTGATGTCATTAAGCCCCTCTCATTCACAACTGTCGACTGGTAACTGTCACTTTCTCTCCATTATGTAGATAGGGCAAAATTTTGTGGCTGTAGCTGACAGCTGTCGAATTTCGTCCCACACGTTTCCTTTTACTTTTTCCCCATTATGTAGATAGGGCCAAAATTGTTTGGTGAACTGGAACGCGCAGGGTTAAAATTTCGCCTCACAACATAGTCTATGATGCTCTCGGGTCCAGACATGTGCCTGTGCAAAATTTTGTGGCTGTAGTTGCAACGGTGTAGATGCCAATCCCGGACACACACACACACACACACACAGCTTTATATATTAGATTCAGCAGTTGGTATAATTACATGTTCCATTTTGTAGCTTCTATTGAGTCTGTTCTCTGTTCTCTACCTCACAAACTTTGCACTTCTCAGCAAAATTTGAAGTAATTGGGGCAGGTCTGAGGACCTGGACATCCACCGATCTGCAGGCAATTAAAGAGAACCTTCACAGTATATTTTGGTTTAAACTGTATATAACACTAAAAAGGGGCTGATTACAACTTTTGCTGTCTGCCCTGTATTACAGAGATATGGGCTGTTGAATTTTAGGATGCCTGATATGCAGATTTCCCCTTTAATCAAAAGTTCATTATCAGAGATTTATCTTTAGTTTTGCTACTTTAACAAGCTAAACACAATATTTTACAAAAAATGTATTTGTTCTTGCATCACCATGTCACCATTCACCATATATGTTAGGCCAGCTTCACATCGCGGCAGCATCAGGTCCGGGGCTGTCCGGTGTAAACCAGACAGCCACGGGCCTGATTTGCAAACAGTGCCGGAGGGCAAATATGCCCTGCAGTCCAGTTTGCAGCCGGAGTCCTCAATTGCAGCCACAGCTGCTGCAATTTTAAGATCCCGGCTAGCGGGGTGCTAAACCTTCAGCCGCCGGTGTCCGGTTCCTCTCGGATCTGGTCAATCCTACACCATAGACTCCCATGTTAAGGAGAGCCGCAGATTTTTCGCTTTGCAAGCAACGTTTTTGTGTCCGAGAGGAAAATCCTCCTGGACAGATGGAAACCGGATAGCAGATAGCTGCCATCTGGTTCCATCCAGCCCCATAGGGCTAAATCACCGCAAAATCGGGTCCGGGGCTGTCTGGTTTACACCGGACAGCTTCTTTATTTTTCCTTTGAATGGGCCATAAAAGGTTTGTTTTTTTGCAGGACAATTAGTTAGTTTCAGTTGTACCATTTTTTCCTTGTACATATTTTAATAGCTTTTTATTATTTTTTTTGTGTGTTGTAATGATGAAAAAGCTACATTTTTAATTTTCTTTTAATTAATTCTATTTTTTTTCTTTTACGGTGCTCGCCAGGGTCATTCCATGTCAAGTGAACCAATGATCTTTACCTCTATATTTTTAATTCTTTTGAGATTTTGTTATTTGGTAATAATGTGTCAGAGAATGCAAAATGTGAAAAAAAAATTCTAGATATTTGTTTTTTTTAATTAGTGTTTAAACTTCGGAAAAAGTGCGACTTTTGGTGTTGCCAGCCTTTACATTTCTCCTCATAACTCAGGCTAGAAAAAAGATAGAGAAACAAAATACACACCATTCAACGCAGAACTGTACAGGCTTTCACCAGATATGTCACATGAGTATCTTTGTTAATATTTTACCCATGCAAACGCAAACACTAAATTTTTAAACGCATTTCCAAAAATGCATGTGCCTGCTATGCTCCTAGCCACATCTGTACCAAAATCCAAGTTGGGATCACAATGGGATTATATTGAAAAATATAACTATTACAGGGTCAATTCTAAAATCTTGAATTCAGATCTGTTCAGCCTGTGCAGAACTGATGACAGGCCAGCAGCTGTGTCAATCATGTTAATTATCTGCCCATCGCAAAGTCAGGAAGTAAGACAGAGCTTTCATGTCTTGACATGTTCACTCTTGAACAAACAGTAGTCTCTACAAAGGCATCAAGGGAGTCGGTGTGCTACAACATTGGTGAGTGTGTTTAAAGTTTGAGTAAATATACATTAATAGTTTAATGCTTTTCTTATTAAGGGCTAATACACAGCGCTATTCTGAGTGATCATCATTCAGAACCCCCCCATTGATTTGAATGGGGTTAAACACATGCAGTGTTTTTTGTGATTAAATCACTGCTTGCACTACTGTATGATCGCTGCAATAAACGCAGCATTTATCACTATTTATATATAATAAAGCTGCCATCATTTTCACTAGCGATTAAAAAATCTAATGCAGATAATAATGTAGAAAATGCTGCCAAAACCGCAGCATTTATCCGCAGACACAAAAAGCTGTGTGTGCGCTAGCCCTAATACTCACTTTATAGTAACACTGTTATATCTCAAGTAAATCTTTATTTTTATTACCCATCTTCCTTACTTAATATTAACTGCATTTTTCTTACACAACAATGGCTGCTACTTCTCAAGGAACAATATTTTATCATATATGCTGTTGCAATCCTTTTGAAAAAACTGAACACACAAAAAGAAAAAATCTTAGGCCGGTACACGATTGGCTGTTTCATATAAATCCATCAATCAATGCAGGCATGAAAATTTGTGACAAATTGTGTAGAAAGCAACTTGCAAAAAAGAAACATACTCTGCAGGCAGAAAACTTTGTAAATTCCAACACAGAGGATTTAAAAGAAATTGATCCCAATTTGGTCCCAAGTTGAATCCATGCACAAATATAACCAAGAACACAAGTAACGCACAGGCATTTTTTCACAATTTTAAAACATACGTTTTTTTCACAATTGCACATCAAAATTTTTAATTTGATTTCTCCAAAACAAAATATTAAGAAACCCAGTCTTGTGACATATCAATTGAAAGTCAGTACAGTTCTGAGAAAAATGATGCCTCTCCCTCCTCTTTATCTTAATTCTATCCCGAGATATGATAAAAAGTGTAAATCCATACCGGGACAAAATTTGCGCTGTTTCAAAACTTTGGAAGTTTGTAAAAAATTAACCAATGAAGAAAAAAATTCAAAACATTTAATTTGTAATTAACTAAAGTTGTACTTCATGAAAAGAAAAAAAAAATCTGAAGACGTCAGGTAAAAAAACTATTCATATTTGGATCACTTGATATGGAATGACCCACCACAGTATTATAACTCAAATTGTTTCAGGCGTGGCAATACCAATTGTTTTCATTTTATTTAGTTTTGTTTAACACAAAAGCTGCCTTCGTGGTAAAACAAGTTTGTTTTTTTTTTTACATTTTCCTTTAGACCCAAAATGGGACCCACAGTGAATATTTTTTACTTTGGTCTCATACATTGCAATACTGGGCACTGCAGTGCCTGAGACCTGTCAGCTTCTCACTGACTCTGCCTTTTAGAATCTGCATATAGCTGGGTCTTAGAAGGTCACCATACCCTGGAGTTATCAGATGACCTAAGTGTGTGGTGGTAACAATCATCACCCGTGATTATGATCGCTGAGTGGGAGAGTAATAGTGTTAAACTGGGTGTTTTTATCCCCTTTCAACCATATAGACATTGTCATCGCAATTAAATGCAGCATTTATGGAATCAATTGGCCCCGATTGATTGCAAAACTGGTCTGGGCCGATATTCCTCCCCCCCCAGTTGTTGCCCTCGGGATTTTCGCTTGCTGGTGGGGTGCTATAAATTTAGTCTTCAGCAATGTGATAAAGTGGCACTGAGGCTCCTTAACCGCCACCATGAAAAGACATAACAGCGATTGTTGACAGGTTGATATAATCTCGTAGTCTATGCATTAATGTCTGCAATTGTAATACAATTTGTTTCAAAAGGCAGCACTTTTAAAATAATATATTTTTCCTTTGTCAGATGACTGTGCATCAGAGGGATATCTGCCATTTACTAAATTTGAAGCAGCTGATTATGGTATCATGTTAAATGCATATGAAGATCACAAAATAATTCTAGATATACCATCAGCCCTTGACAACAAAAATCTATCATCCATTCCTTATCAACAGGTCCTATCTTCTGATTCATTACAGACTGTTATGCAAAATGAAAATAACACAAGAGATGCTGAAAATCAAATAGCTCATACAGGGAAGAAACCATTCCCATGTCCAGAATGTGGGAAATGTTTTACATACAGAGGAAATCTCGTTAAACATAAAATCACTCACACGGGGGAGAAGCCATTTTCATGTTCAGAATGTGGAATGTCTTATAGCATTAAATCACAACTTGTTAGACATCAGATAATACACACAGGGGAGAAGCCATTTTTATGTTCGTTATGTGGGAAATGTTTTAACAACAAAGAAAATTTTACTGAACATCAAAAAATTCACAAAGGGAAGAAATCATTTTCATGTAATGAATGTAGGAAATGTTTTACCAAGAAATCACATCTTACTGAACATCTGAAAACTCACACAGGGAAGAAGCCTTTTTCATGTAATGAATGTGGGAAATGTTTTGAATGCAAAAAAAGTCTTGATTCCCATAAGAAAGTTCACACAGAAGAAAAACCTTTCTCCTGTCACAAATGTGGGAAATGTTTTGCTGGCAAAGGAGGACTTACTAAACATAAAAAAACTCACACAGGAAAGAATCCATTTTCTTGTTCAAAATGTGGGAAATGTTTTAACGAGAAACAAAGTCTTACTGTACATCAGAGAATTCACACAGGGGAGAATCTAGTGTCATGTTACGAATGTGGGAAATGTTTTACCAAGAAAGCAACTCTTAAAGGACATCTGAGAATTCACACAGGGGAGAAGCCATTTTCATGTTCAGAATGTGGGAGATGTTTTACTCACAAACATCATGTCATTAGACATATGAAAATTCACACAGGGAAGAAGCCATCTTAATGTTCAGAATGTGGAATAGATTTTACCAAGAAATCATATCTTTCCGCACATTTGAGACATTTTAATGTCCAGAATGTGGGGATTGTTGTTCCTGCGAATCAGCTCTTGTTATGAATCAAAGAATACACAAAGAGGAAAAGCCATTTTCACACCGAGAATGGGAAAATGTTTAATAAAACAATTACATTTTGTTAAATATCAGGAAAGGACAGATACAGTAGACCCTTCATTAAGGAAAGGAGACACCACAAAAAGAAAATACAAAAACCCAAAAGAATCACATGTACCAAACCCCATTAGACCCAAAACAATTAGAATTGGCAAGTGCCGATGAATGATGGGCTCACACACAGATCTGCGTCACTGCCAGGTCCCCTGCCGTTTCACTGAAGTGTAGGGGTTGGCTCCCCCTGGTGTTCGGGAATAGGTACAAAACTCCGACTCGGGACTGTAGTGATGTCAGCGGTAATACCTGATCTGTTTGTGATTGCTCTGCACTAGTCAACCCTTATTGCAGGGTCATCTGAGTGTGACTCTTTTGGAGGTGTCTGCATTCCTTGATGAAGAGTCTACTATATCTGTCCTTGTGTAGTCTACTTACATGTATACCGATAGCTGTTTGTACACTAGGGTTTATTTTTGGAGTAGAGTTTAGATTTCAAGCATATTCCCAAAATCCTGAAACCTCATGCTAGGGCTTAATTTTGGGGTTTGTCTCGTTTGTGTAAAAATAGGGTATCCCTGTAACAGAGATGAAAAATAAAAATATAAAAATGACTACATTTAAAGAGGTTTTCCACTATGAATGTGATCCTCTTTCTTTTCTCCTAGCTATTCCTAACTAACACTTTCCCAAAATACATAATCCCCCTTTCACTTGGTATATTGTGTTTGGTTTTGCTCCTTAATGAGTTTACTGATGTAAACACTCAGGGCTAGAGAAAGAGTTAGTGGTCATTTACGGATTAAGAAATAGTAGTAGAGTTTTTTGTCATTTGGAGAGTTGCGATTTTTCTTTCTATTATTGCTGGATTCTTAACTAATGATGTTTTATTTAAATAAAATATTGATTTAACACAAACTTTAGTTGCGATATTAATGTTCAATACCAGTATTAGTGAGGACACAAGGCAGACGGAATTCACAAAGCAACAATGACAGTTCCAGTAGCTAAAAGATGATACACTATCTGCCACCGGAATTTGCTCTGCTACATACAGCCCTACCCACCTACCTAGATCAATTGGTTTAAACAGTGACTCATTACTACCACATCAAGGGTGTTGGGTCAAAAAGTCTACCTCAGGGGGCCGTCACACGGACAGATATCTTGCCCGATATCGTTTAAGCGATCTCCTTTTTGATCGCTTAAGCGATATCGGGCAAGATATCGTTGCATGTAATCAAGCGATTTACGATGGTAAATCGCTTGATCGTGACATCGCTGATCTGAGGTTCGGTTCTCAGATCTAGCGATGCACGATGCAACGATCTGCATCATCGTGGTGTATGACACCACGATGATCCATCTCCCAGCGACCGCGCCTATGCTGGGAGATGGTAACTATGGTACACGTCGGGTAACTAAGCGACGCGCGGCGCCTAGTTACCCGATGTGTACCATAGTAACCAGCAGATCGCGGCTTCGCATCGCTGGTGAGTCTGTCTGTGTGACATCTCACCAGCGATGTGAGCGATATTGTAAGCGATCGCGCATGCACGTGATCGCTTACAATATCGCTATAGATATCTCACCGTGTGACGGCCGCCTCAGACAGACATGATACCACTCCAAAGGAATCTCAGCCTTTGCCCTTTAATCCTTGTACATAGATCTGGTGTTACAGCAGGGTGCACTGGATTGCTTCCATGAAAGAGCTGCTGGATGGAGAAGTGAACCAGAGGCAAGAGAAGTCAAGGTAGCCGAGGTCAGAACTAGGAGGGCAGTCACTGCACAAAATAGAAGACAAAGATCAGTCAGGAAACAGATCGTGGTCAGACAACAGGCATTCAATAAACAATGAGGGTGCAGATAGCACAAGACATTAATAATATATACCGTAATAACATTTATTCATTTATATAACACTATTAATTCCATATCGCTTTACATACATTTGCAACACTGTCCTCATTGGGGCTCACAATCTAAACCTCCTATCTGTATGTCTATGAAATGTAGAGCCAGAAAAGAGAAACTAACTGGCAGTGAGAGAAATAGGATAGAGGTAGGATTGTTCTGTATTTCTTATATACCTTGTATTTTGTACCTTGTATTTTTTATTACTTGTATATATTTTATGGTAACCAATCTCACTTCAGTTGTTTATTATTAGGACTAATTGCTATCCTTTTTTGATTGGTTGTGTTTCATGTCACTTGTGCATAACATAATTTTATGTTCATTTTAACTTTTGCTATGATTAAGGGCCATTGTCTTGGTCCTGAAACATGTAAGCGTGACTGTTTTTATGGATTCCAATAAACTCGATGAATTCTGAACCTTGTCTAATATCCTCTGACTTCTTTATACATTTATATATATATACTTTATACTGGACTTCCTTCCTTTTCTGTGAATAGTTAGTTTGTGTGAATATAGAAAAAGCTTCCCCACTCAGCCTCCGATATCTCCTCTTCCAGCTCCTCGCTCCTCCCCTTGATGAACTAAAGTTTACCACCACTAGAGATGAGCAAACTTTTCTAGAACATGTTCTCCAATTTCAAAATCAGAGCGAACATTACAGATTAGTAATCTGGATTGGGAACCAGAACATATTGCAAAAAACTCAGTGAACACAGCTTTATTCAGTAACTGATTGGATGAAAAAAAGTATTACTGCATTTTCAGTGATGCTTTTCTATTACCTTCTGACTGTGCAGAATAGCGGGTGTAACAACTAGTGTGGATATTTCAGGAATCTTCTGGCGTTGGGCAAAGACACAAGTGAGACAAGGTATTTAGAAGTAAGTCTATTTTAAACACGTGCAACAAATTCAAAGGTATAGATTTAGCAAACAAAGAGCAGAGTTCATAAGTTCAAATGAAAGTTCAAACACAGTGAATAGTTCACGCTGGGAATAGCCAATAATGGAAAATTCTGTCAGTAACAGTTTACACTAAAAGTGGCCAATAACGAAGCAGTGTATAATTAATAGTTTGTATCCAGGAAGGCCTGGAAAGGGTGTAGTCTCTGACAACACAGTCCAGAACTAGATGCAGTGCAGAATAGTTGAGTGCAAAGTCCCAAACAGGCCAGAGCACTGCAACTGCAATTAAATAAACTTAACAGAATGGAGCAGATCATTTTAGAGCAAACAGAGTTTACGTGAAGTGAGGCAGGGTGGCAGAAACTGAAGCAAAAATACACTCTAGACCAGAGGTCTCAAGCTTGGCTCGGTATGTGGGCTGCACATAGAAAAATCTTTTTAGGACTAAAGTCCCAGTTACACACACAGGTAATTGTGCAGAGATTGTTCGCAGTGAAATCATGGACACATTGTTCCATTTTGTGGCCGTGTACAAATGGAACAATGTGTCCATGATTTCACTGCAACCAGAGATCTGCAAACAATCTGGGCAGCACGGTGGCTCAAGTGGTTAGCCTTTGCAGCGCTGGTGTCTTGAGGTCCTGGGTTCAATTCCCACCAAGGACACTAAGGACAACATCTGCAAGGAGTTTGTATGTTCTCCCGTGTTTGCGTGGGTTTCCTCTGGGCACTTCGGTTTCCTCCCACATTGTAAAGACATACTGATAGGATGCTTAGATTGCGAGCTCCAAGAGAGACCGCATTACCCATGTATGTAAAGTGCTATGGAATTAATAGCGCTATATAAATGAATAATTATTATTATTATCTCTGCACAATTATCTGTGTGTGTAACTGGGCCTTAAGTGACATTTTTAGTAATACCATATATAATGTTCCATCCTGATCCCCTTCTTGTAGTAGACGTCACCATCCTGATCCCCTTCTTGCAGAAATGTCCTCATCCTAATCCCCTTCCTGTAGCAATGTTTCATCCTTGTAGTAATGTCCCCATCCTGGTCTCCTTACTGTTGTAATGTCTCATTCTGGTCCTCATCTTGTAATGTCACCATCCTATTCCTCTCCTTGTACTAATGTTCCCATCCTGATCCTCATCTTGTAGTAATGCCCCCATTCTGTTCCACTTGTGACAGTAGTAACCCCATATTGCAGTTATGTCTCCATTTTGATCTTTTTGTTTCAGTAATGGCCCCATCATGTAGCAATTCCCCCATTCTGATCTCATTGTAGTAGTAGTGGCCCCATCTTGAAGTAATACCCCCATTCTGATTCCTTTGTAGCAGTAATGTCCCCATATTGCAGTAATGGCCCCATTCTGATCCTGTCCTTTCAGTAATGGCCCCATCTTGTATTAATACCCCCATTCCAATCCACTTGTAACAGTAATGACCCCATCTTGTATTAATGCCCCCATTCCAATCCACTTGTAACAGTAATGACCCCATATTGCAGTTATGTTCCCATGCTGATCTCTTTGTAGCAGTAATGACACCATCTTGTATTAATGCCCCCATTCTGATCCCCTTGTAGTAGTAGTGGACCCATCTTGAAATAATACCCCCATTCTGATCCCTTTGTAGCAGTAGTAGCCCCATTCTGATCCTGTCCTTGCAGTAATAGCCCCATCTGTTATTAATGCCCCCATTCTAATCCGCTTGAAACAATAATGACCCCATATTGCAGTTATGTTCCCATGCTGATCTCTTTGTAGCAGTAATGACACCATCTTGTATTAATGCCCCCATTCTTATCCCCTTGTAGTAGTAGTGGACCCATCTTGAAGTAATACCCGCATTCTGATCCCTTTGTAGCATTAGTGGCCCCATTCTGATCCTGTCCTTGCAGTAATAGCCCCATCTGTTATTAATGCCCCCTGTTCTAATCCGCTTGAAACAATAATGACCCCATATTGCAGTTATGTACACATGCTGATCTCTTTGTAGCAGTAATGGTCCCATCTTGTAGTAATAACCCCATTTTGATCCCCTTGCAGCAGTAATTGCCTCATATTGCAGAAATGGCCCCATTCTGATCCAGTCCTTGCAGTAATGTCTGGATCCTGATCCCCTTCTTTTAGTAAGGTTGCCACAGACACACACACAGACTTTTGTCACCTGTCCACACACACATTTCTCACCTGTCCTCCGTTCTCTCAGCATCATCCTTTCTGCAGCCTGCAGCACTATGGACAACTTAAAGATCTCGGCCCGTTCCAGGGCTGCCGTGGTCCATGCTTCATGTGTATTCCCGATGTCACATAATGACGAGCTCTCTAGCTCAGCTACAACCTCAATGGCTGCTGCAGCCCAGTCGTAGTTGCTGACATCTGATTGGCTGATCACTGCCATGATGTAGTTGAGCCAGAGAGTACTCGTCTCTGTCCTGCGGCGAGAATACATAGGAGCCGCAGACCGCGGTGGCCCTTGGAACAGTCTGTGATCATCAAGGCGTTCACAGTGCTGCAGGCTACATAATGAAGCCCCATGGGCCGCATGTTTGAGACCCCTGTTCTAGACAGAGCAATTAGATGTAGGGAGGCAAACTGAAAGAAGGTGAATATCAGCTGGACTTCAGACTGCAGAGAAGCTGGAAGGAGCCGAACCGGAATAGCTGAAGATGGAGCACAAACTTGGGATGCAAAGAGGAGCCAGAGATTTAAGCAAAATACTGAAGCAAAGCCTGGAAGATGGACCGGGGCTTTTATAAGCAGGAAAGCAGGAACACATGGACAGGACGAGGTAGCAGACTCCATCTTGGATAAGGGCGAGAAGACACAAAAGGTAATCTGGATGAGTCGGGATCCTGACAGTAGTCAGGGCATGTTTGATGAGGGGAGGGGGGAGGGAGAGATCAGAGGAGCATCATACTTCATTTTTTTCCCCAGCACTTTCTGTGTGGATGTTCCGGGCCGGTAGTGAATAAAGGTACATAAAACATCCACAAGTTGTATACACAAAAGCTTGTCTCATTGGCTGACGTGTCATTGGCTGCCTAAGTCACATGTCCTTCAGGATATAAGAAGTGTTACGGCTAGGGACAGTGCTGCTACCGCTTCATTCTGCTCCATCTGTGTTACACAAAAGGATATCAAGCTACTCCATTGCTTTTTAAATAGTGTCATGAAAACTTAATCAGGACCTGCGGCTCTCTGACGCCCTCTTAGCCTGCCAACCAAACTCGGATTTGCAAGCGGATAAGAAAAGGAGCCCAGCTGCCCTAATTTATGTTGTCTACTGTGGCACGTGCTGTGACGGGATGTATATATACCACCAGTTCCTGCTAGAAACGTATATATATACAGATGTAGTCAGGCCCACAATATCACATAAATACAAAAATTATGCTGCCACCACCAATCTCTTTCAGGTGGATTGGTAACATGTAATCGCGGGGATGCGTGTTAGCTCGTCATAGAACAAGACGAATGAAACTAAGTAAATTTATAAAATTGACTCCAGAAAGTTGGCAGTGTTTACAAAAAGATATACAAGATATTACAAAAGAGACATTTACATATATGCATAAAACAGTTATTAAAATAAAAGGAATAAATGAGAAAAGTACAAAACTTGTGCCACGCGGTGACAACTCAGATTCAGTGGGGGGGATGGCTCCCCAGAAATGGTGTATGATTCCTCCACACAGCGTGTGGTGCTGTGTCTGATGTCCCGGGTGGAATGAGCCCAAAATGGACGCTTTGGTTTTATGTAATGGGCCATAAAATCCAGGAACTCCCACTTGTGTTCACCTCCCTGGTGGTCTCTGAAACCCACCTCTTTCACAATTCTCACAAATCCTCCATTTTTCATATCTTTGGTTTGCCAGCTCCCACGTCAACACCATGGACATCATTCCTCGGGAATTTACACGAAGATTGATATTAAATAGGATATATCTATGATGTTCAGAAGGTCAGAACCCATTTCCCAAGTTTCTGATTGTTACATAGATATAAAAGATATACCATCATAACTGAAAAAAGGTAAATATTCCAAAAATATGATTAATGTATTTGTGGTATGAACGGGTCTTATGAAATTTGACGTTAATAGATTGTAAGTTAAGACAAAGGAATTCAGTATGGACCAAACCAGATCAGGCTAGCTGAGTCCCTTTTAGTTCAGAGTTTATGGCTTGTCGTAAAAATTCCTGACTGGGGGAAGCAAAGCAGAGATAAGATAAGATAAACTTTATTGATCCCGGAGGAAATTCCAGTATTACAGCAGCAGAACAAAGATCAAGAACATTTCACACTTTACAAAATAAGTCTATATGGACAGCAGATGTGGGTAGACTGGTACATGTACCTCACCTATTTCCCCCATACACATAGAACTTCACATAGTCTTGGGATGCTTTACACTTATACATTTGTTAAACATCCCCACAGCTGTCGGAACAAACGATTTTCTGTATCTTTCCTTTTTACACCTTAGTTGGATTAGACGCTTGCTGAATGTGCTCTTCTGCTTCGCAAACAGTTCAGAGAGCGGGTGTGTATTGTTGCTCATTATAGCCTTGCATTTCTTATTAATTCTATCCTCTAATACCTCCTCGAAAGTCCTATGATCTATGTATCTCCCTTATGAACGAGCAAGGGGCGAAGTAAAAAGGCCTTTTTTTGCCTCAAACAAGTGATTGCAAAATCTTTGAGAGTCCTCTAAAAAGGCTTTTTGGACTCAAGCAAGTGATTGCAAATTTTTTTTGTTTTCCTTAAAAATGCTTTTTTTTTGCCTCAAATGCCATTGGCAAATATTTATAGTTCACCCAAAACTTTTTTTTGCCTCAAAAAAATCTGTTTCACCTAAAAAGGTTTTTTTTTGCCCTCAAATAAGTGACTGTCAAATCTTTGTGTTCCCACTCCCCCCCCCCCCCAAAAAAACCCAAAACTTTTTTTTTGCCATACACAAGTCAATCGCAAATATTTGTGGTTCCCCTAAGAAGCATTTATTGGCCTCAAAAAACTATCATATTTTTCGTTTTATAAGACGAATTAGATTATAATGAAAGAAGGGTGATCTGCTGCAACACTAAACACTATGTGTGCACATAGATGAGTGCAATGAGTGGCCGGACTGCACAGCTAATACAGGTACAATGAAAATGGGTTATAGCAATCACTGCTCTAGATATAATGTAAAATGAAGGACTTGCTTCAACAGTGGCCACTGTGGAGTGCCCGATGACAAACGCGAAGGTGCTTCCGTCTCATCGGGTCCTAAGACTATGACTAACGAAGGTATGGAATGTGTACGGGTTTATATGCCTCTATTTATAATTAAAAACAAGAAAAGTGTGTGTTGGACTCCAACAAGATGGAGACCTCAGCTGGGCGGGGCGGGGGAAAGGGAATAAGGAGGGAGCTCAGTCACAAAAGATACATAGGTTAATAGTGTGAATGACTGGCATCAACCTCAAAGTGTAGGTGCAAGCAGAAAAAAATACATCTATTGAAAGAAGGGTGATGTATTCTCCCTCTCCCCGCTGTACTCATCTATGTTGATGCAATAAAATATAAAATAAAGGACAATGGCAGCTATATGGTGAGTGCCGCTTCTCTTTTTATCTACATATGGACATATATATATTTCTATATATATATATATGTTGTGAGGTATGCCCGGCATAATAGGCCATGGCCAGGATACATCACGTGAGCCCTGAGCTGTGCACATAGGGTTAACAGCATCTGGACCCGTGTGTGTGTGTGAATGGGTGTTTACTTTGCTAGACCTGACTGGTGCACGTAGTGTTAACTGCAACCAGGTCTGTGTGGGTGAATGTGCTGATGACTCACAGAATCCAAGGTGTGGGTGTGGCAGGTAGGATATTAGGCTGCCTAGTGCTATGAGTCAGGGCAGAACAGAATGTTCCAGGGAGGGAGAGGATGTGAGGCAGAGGGGTCCAGTCCCTCTGGGAAATGGGGGGAAGCCTGGCTCTCCATGTGGGGGATACCTGTCCCTCTGACCCGTATGGCGCCTGTGGCCAGACCTAGAGGTTGGTGGAGCACCTGAGCATATGGGGGTCCTGGCTGAACCTGTAGGGGGCTCACTCTGGATATTTTGGTGAGGTTGCGGTCCTGGAAGTCTGCCTGGTTGGTAAGGCTTGGAGGTGACTGGGCAACATGTGTAGTGTGAGGAGACCTTGGGGGACGCCTTTACTGCTCGGGAGCTCAGGTAGCCCAAACCTTGGTCTGGGCCTGACAAGGCTGAAGTCCATGATGGACTGTATGTGTGCTGAGACTGGGGATGTCTCAAAGACCAGGCGGCCGTAACCGCCATTGGGACCGACTGTCAGGTCGTGAGGGTCCCGTTGACTAATGTATGAGATGTATGCTGAGTAGCATGTGAGAGACTGCAGGTGTCTCGAATGCCAGGCAGACATACCCGCCATTAGAACCAGACTGGTTCTGTAAGGGACTGTAAGGGTCGCCTTAAGGTTCTGTTGAGCATGTGTGGCGCCCCGCAACGAGTGCGTCACAGGAGGGTATTGCAGCCAAGACAGCAGCCGCAATATTCTCTGACTAAGCAATGATATGGTTAAAACTCAGAGCTCCATACCCTGCATGCACAACAGCATAGAGGGCCAATAAGGTCCTGGTGGGCGGAGTGTAGAGGTAGTGTGTAGTGGAGAAGGAGAACTTAAAAAAACAACGTAGGAGAAGGGAGCAGAAAGAACGAGTTCTGCAACGTAGGAGAGGGGGTCTGCACAGTCCCGTGCAGCCCCTTGCCCGTCACCCCTGGTTGGGCGCCATTACTCCAGTGCCTCAACAACCGGACTCTGGGCGAATGCATACGGGTCAAAACATCCCCGTGCCCACTTACAACCGGATTACTGGTTCCGAAGCTGGGAGTCGTTTATCACTGCCATGCAAACCAGGAGTGGAGGACCGCTTTACAGGAGCACCCCACCACCGCCGCACACACAGAGTCGTCTAGCCAGCGGAGTACTAACTAAAAGGACCCAAGGCTTCCCACAAATCCGGCCAGAATTCCATGGTAGGGAAATTGAAGTAGCCTCCTTGTACCCGATCTGGCACCCCAAGGCGACAACGGCAACACAAATAGTTAGAATGGAGGAACACCGCGGAGCTCTGAGAAACACTGGTCATTGCTGAGTCCACCCGGTCCGTTACCCGTCAACTGTATGCCATGTATCACCTGCTGGTTACGGTAAAGTACCCGTTACAGAGACTTCCAGTGTCCGTGCTTTTTTCAGAACTGTCCATCTCCTCAAACTAGAAGGTAACTGCAGATGCCTCACAACATCTTGTGCAGCTCCTGGCTCCGGGGATTCCCGCTCATCCTCTGGGGAGCGTTCCATCTTGCTGCATTCCATCTCCTCGAGGCCCAAGCAGCGCCGGTGGACATCACCGGACCTCTCACAGGTGGCGTCATGACTTGAAACAACCTTTTAAATCTGTTCCGCCAATATTCCTTTGAATCTGGACCACCGGGCCCCACTTCGGCAGGTGCGGTTCCGTGACAGGAGGAAGAAGCTATGCCTGCCCCGTGAAGTCCCGGCAACCGGTATGGGTCTAGACAGAATGGCATCACGAACAGGATACGAGCAGGCCCGTTCCTTAACGGGTATAGTGTGCTTTAAAAAGACTTTATTTCATCAAAAAGGACTTTGTTCATCCTAAACCGAACTTTTCCCGCCTTTTGACCATTGGGCCAAGATGGCGACCAAGATGGCGATCCCCGCCATGTGAAACACCACGTGCAGACCCAGGGGTGAGCCTCCGCCCCTCTTCGTGGGAGGGCCAAGGCAAAGGCGCCAAAATCATTGTCCGCCCCGATTGCTGGAAACAACCATGGGGGCGGGCCAAAGACTTTTTCCCACCTATGGACTACAAAAACCTCAAAGGAAGTGGGAGTGTCAGAGTCTTCTTCACCAGAACGGTTACCGGTTTGGACGGGTGCGGTTCCTCCAAGAAGAAAATGACTAGCATGAAGCTCCACCAGCTGATGCAGGAGGTCGAGGCGGAGGCCAGAGCAGCCATAGGCCATCAGGGTCTGGGTCCCGTCCTCACAATCGACGGCAACCCCGACTTCTGGCAAGAGGCGCTGCAAGACCTCCAGGTGAGACTTATGGAGACAGTGGAGTGGACAATCCGCAGCTGGAGCGCGGGTCTTGGAAGCCGACTTCCCCGAGCTATCCAGCTAGGACGTACGAGTACCCTAACTCCAGAACCGGACGACAGCTCCTGTTTCGCCGCCTCACCAGCGCCAACCACCTGTCCTGCCTCATCGCCTGAGCCAATAGACTGTGTTATCCCAATGGAAACCGCGACCTACCCCGTTCCAGAGTCTGAGACCACAACCGAACCCGTTCCAGAGCCGGAGCTTGAGAGCTGCTCCATCACTGAAGCTGACACCTGTTTGGTTCCCGCAAAAGAACCCACTAACGGTCTCACCGCAAACCCAGAGACTGTTACTTGTTTCTACCCAGAACCGGAGGCCTCCTCTTCAACTCCAGAGGCCTACCTAGTCACCGAGATAGAAACACCACTGCCCGAAGTCACAGATGAAGAAGCAGGCAGCCTGGAAGCCCTTCAGGACGACCCCGAAGAGGACCCCGCAGCACTACCACCCATCCGCCCGGAAGAATCCAGTCCGGCATCTGCACCCAACATGCAGCCCGATGTAATCATCGAGGGAGTGGAGGATGATGATGACGACGACGAGACCCACAGCATCGCTGAAGACCTCTATTGCACCGGTTTTGCCTGGGGAGACACCGAGGAACCTCTGGCCGAGCAACCAGCTCGGGTATGTTGGTCGGGTGCAGCCGCGGCGCCTTCCCCGGTGCCGTTTACCAGAGTGCTCATTCAGACTTCCCGCCAAGCCCAAGCTTACCGGCAACCCCTGCATCGCAAGGACTACGTCCATACCCCGGTTCGTACCGACGACGACATACGTCAGCTCCGCAGGGCAGAGTGGCGAGCCCGTGAGCGAGCCAACATGGAGACTCGTGCCGAGGCTCGTTGCCAACCCCCGTTAACTGAGGAACTTCGCAAGGAAGGTAGAGTGACCTCGTTCAATCTATTTAACGGGTGGGGTTTCGCCAGGGAGGAGGGTATGTACGAGGAGATATTCGTGGGGCGACGCGATGTAGAACCACACTTGCCGAGGGGACACCCAGATCGCGACTTGTATAGAGGGGACATAATCACCTATGAGCGATACGCTTGTTGCGATGGTTGGTTCGCCATACGGGTGTGCAACAGTTCCCTTCATAAGTGACTTGCTTCAACTTTGTCTATGACTTTCTGTTCCTGTTTAACCGCTAATAGCGTAACCTGGCGGCAAAAGCCCTGGACTTGTGTTAAGGACAGCCAACCGCCCGCCGGGTACGAAAAAGGTTAACCTGTTGCATACCAGTTTATATGTGCATACCTGTTATTAATAAAAGTGTTTCTTTTATTACCTGTTTATAAAAATGTAAAAATCTCTCTGTAATGTTTGAGTAGCGCGACACCTGGGGACAAGCGTAATTCACCAAGGGGGAGTGTGGCGCCCCGCAACGAGTGCGTCACAAGAGGGTATTGCAGCCAAGACAGCAGCCGCAATATTCTCTGACTAAGCAATGACATGGTTAAAACTCAGAGCTCCATACCCTGCATGCACTTCAGCATAGAGGGTCAATAAGGCCCTGGTGGGCGGAGTGTAGAGGTAGTGTGTAGTGGAGAAGGAGATCTTGAAAAACAACGTAGGAGAAGGGAGCAGAAAGAATGAGTTCTGCAACGTAGGAGAGGGGGCCTGCATTGTCCCGTGCAGGCCCCTGCCCGTCACACCTGGTTGGGCGCCATTACTCCGGTGTCTCAACAACCGGACCCTGGATTAATGCATACCGGTCAAAACATCCCCGTGCCCACTTACAACCGGATTACTGGTTCCGAAGCTGGGAGTCGTTTATCACTGCCATGCAAACCAGGAGTTGAGGGACCGCTTTACAGGAGCACCCCACCACCGCCGCACACACAGAGTCGTCTAGCCAGCGGAGTACCCACTAAAAGGACCCAAGGCTCCCCACAAATCCGGCCAGAATTCCCCGGTAGGGAAATTGAAGTAGCCTCCTTGTACCCGATCTGGCACCCCAAGGCGACAATGGCAACACAAATAGTTAGAATGGAGGAACACTGCGGAGCTCTGAAAAACACTGGTCATTGCTGAGTCCACCCGGTCCGTTACCCGTCAACTGTATGCCATGTATCACCTGCTGGTTACAGTAAAGTACCCGTTACAGAGACTTCCAGTGTCCGTGCCTTTTTCAGAACTGTCCATCTCCCCAAACTAGAAGGTAACTGCAGCTGCCTCACAACATCTTGTGCAGCTCCTGGCTCCGGGAATTCCCGCTCATCCTGTAGGGAGCGTTCCATCTTGCTGCATTCCATCTCCCGGAGGCCCAAGCAGCGCCGGTGGACATCACCGGACCTCTCACAGGTGGCGTCATGACTTGAAACAACCTTTTAAATCTGTTCAGCCAATATTCCTTTGAATCTGAACCACCGGGCCCCACTTCGGCAGGCGCGGTTCCGTGACAGGAGGAAGAAGCTATGCCTGCCCCGTGAAGTCCCGGCTACCGGTATGGGTCTAGACACATGTATAATGTAAATACTGGCAGGCGGGCATAGCCGCCATTAGAACAGACTGTGATGTCGATATGTTCTGTTGATTATGTATAGTGTAAATGTAGTAGATAAGGCCATAACCACCATTGGAGCTGCCATTAGTGTTTTTGGTATTCTATGGAGATGTGACTAGTGCTCCTAGTATTCCATGTACTTACTTTGATATGTGATTTCTGTTACTATGTGAATAGTGTATGATCTGTAATCTGTAGCAATCTATGTTGTATATGTAATAAGCGGTTTATGACAAAAAAAATAATAAACTGCTGTATTGTGTTACATTAAACATTGTTGTTGGTGTCACTTACACTGCCAAGCGAAGAACCCCCTAGGCGTGTGCTCCCTCACATATGGTGGAGAATGCGGGCATTGCAGCCCAGTGGGGGAAGCACAGTTTGATGGTTATGGTAGCGGAGTAGGTGCACTAATATATCTTGGTTGCTACTGGTAACTGCACAGCACATTCAAGCATCTGGCTAGTGGCTTAGCGGGGCCACAAAGGCACCACGGCATCGCTCACCAAGTTAAGTTTGCTGGTGGCTCGGCGGGGCCACGAAGACGCCAAGTTGTCACGCCTAAGCACGTTTGCTGGTGACTCGTCAGGGCCACAAAGAAACCACATCATCGCATTATGAACGTGTCTTGGGACTGTTGTGGAGTGCCACGGGGTTCAGCAGCGATACCCTTATGTCTATGGCTGTGTGTTCACCCCCTGCGAGACTGAACAAGGAGGGGAGAAGTATGTGGTGATATGACCGGTATGATAGCCCATGGCTGGCATACATCACGGTTACATGGGCCTTGAATGGTGCTACAGGATTACCTGACATCTATGGTAAGGTGTTCACCCCCTACGGGACTGATCAAGGAGGTGGGGTATGTGAGGTATGACCGGCATGATAGCCCATGGCCGGTATATATTACATGGGCCCTGAGCCGTGCACACAGGGTTAACAGCATCTGAACCTGTGTGTGTGTGTGTGTGAATAGGTGTTTACTTTGCTACACCTGACTCATGCACATAGGGTTAACTGCACCCAGGTCTGTGTGAGTGAATGTGCTGATAACTCACGGAATCCCAGGTGTGGATGTGGCAGGCAGGATATTAGGCTGCCTAGTGCTGTGATAGCACATATGTACGAGGTGTACGGAGCGGATGCGCGTGTGTATGAGGTGTAAGGAGTGGAGCCATGTGTGTACTAGGTGTATGAAATGGAACCACGCGTGTACGAGGTGTACTGAGCGGAGCCGCGCGTGCACGAGGTGTACGGAGTGGAGTCGCGCGTGTTCAAGGTGTACGGAGCGGAGTCGCGTGTGTACGGGGCGGAGCCACGTATGTACAGATCAGAGCCGCGTATGAATGAGGTGTACAGAGCGGAGCCGCACATGTACGAGGTGTATGGAGCTACCAGAGGGATCACAGGGAGGGCAAATTATTCCAAAATAATTTCTTGTTTTATTACGCGTTTCGGCTTAACATATAACAAGCCTTCATCAGATAAAATCACAGACGTTATAAAAACATACTCTTATATACAGAATCATAAAGGATCATTTCCTCTTTTCCACTAATTGGTTAATTAGTTGCATATGCAGACCTCACTTGATGAGTATACTGAGATCACATTATACTCTAGCTAACAGTTTAGCACAATTTCTTATTCTTGGAAGTGGCTTATTTATAGTAGTTACTATTCAAGGAGATCATTTCTGCATCTATAAATTAGTTACAAAAACTTACATAAAAATTGGAATGTATATAAATTGAAAAATTGGTAAAAAAGATATTTTTCCTGAAAAATATAAAACTATCTTTCCTTGTTTCTTTCTCATAAAATGTATATATATATATATAATGAAAAAAGTTATGAGCAGCGTTTCTTTTACAGCAGATATGCTGGGTGCTTATCAGTCCCTGTGATGGGGATCAACCATCACCTTCATCAATACTTGCAAAAATGAGGCTGCAGCACACACAATTTAGAGTGTTTTCTTTGCCTTTATTGGCATATAGGCATAGTGAGGCGACGTTTCGGTCCTCTGACCTTCTTCCAGCAGTCACTTAGGACAAATGCTGGGAATTTTATATATTCTCCAATATCAATTCTTGTTAATCAATTTACAGTGCTATTAGTGTTTTTTCATACATAAACAGTTTCTCTTTATAATGAAATTAATACAGTAGTTTATACACTTGTATACATGGTTACCTATCTCTTTAAAACAATAAAATTCTTTCTACTTACAGTTATATTTCTCATATAGATCAATTGCAGCTCAGGTGCCCGCTTGATTGTTATTAATTATTAGATGGTTGTAGCAACATATGTCGCTCGCCATGTGCGGTCCTTCCCTGACCGCACGCCGCCATTACGGCGTTGTTTACCAACTAATGCGCCTGCGCGTCTGCGAGACGCTTCCCTAGTTACACCTCATTACCGGAAGCGATTCCATCGCCATCTTAGAGATCTCGCGCTTGCGCTGTGGCATCCAGCGTTTGTTTGTGCGCGTCTTTAGACATTCCCTTCCTGTGTCTGCATTTATCATCAAAATGTTCTCAAATCATATTATAACGTTAATGAGATTCATTTATATGTATATTATGTGCCAAATATATATTATGAGTGTCATTATTTGATAAAATTCTACCTCTAACTCTAGAGTGTAAATTAAAGTGACAGTGCATTTCTGTGATGTGGATTATTATCCATTTAGTTATTGTTTGTTGTTTTGTTTTTTATTTTTTATTGCTGTACATTCTAATCTTTTGCCTCACAAATACATGTGCTAGAGCTTTCCACACTAAGTATTTCATACCCAAGTTTTTATTACGTGGGTTACCATATCTAAATTACACTATGGTTTATTTATGTTTACATTGGGTAACCTGTTAAAAGTGCATCCCAACCTGGGTTATAGCACTCCCCTGTCAGTACAGTGTTCAGGGAGATCTCTCTCAATTCACACTACCTGCCCAAGGTAAAAACAGGAATTTCCCATCTTTTTGCTTATTTTTTCAGCCATTAGTGTTGATTTATAACCATATGTTTATTACTGAGGCAAAAAGAAAAGAATAGAAACCTTTATTTCAAGCAATTGTTTTTTATTTTCTATTATTTATTTGTTTTCCATGATTGTTCATTTCTTATATAAAGTGCATTATAGGTGCTTCCTCAGTGCTTTAGTTAAGTGCATAGATAGTGCGAATATATTATTAATTGTTAATTAATAATTGATTTTTTTATAAACAATTAATAATATATTCGCACTATCTATGCACTTAACTAAAGCACTGAGGAAGCACCTATAATGCACTTTATATAAGAAATGAACAATCATGGAAAACAAATAAATAATAGAAAATAAAAAACAATTGCTTGAAATAAAGGTTTCTATTCTTTTCTTTTTGCCTCAGTAATAAACATATGGTTATAAATCAACACTAATGGCTGAAAAAATAAGCAAAAAGATGGGAAATTCCTGTTTTTACCTTGGGCAGGTAGTGTGAATTGAGAGAGATCTCCCTGAACACTGTACTGACAGGGGAGTGCTATAACCCAGGTTGGGATGCACTTTTAACAGGTTACCCAATGTAAACATAAATAAGCCATAGTGTAATTTAGATATGGTAACCCACGTAATAAAAACTTGGGTATGAAATACTTAGTGTGGAAAGCTCTAGCACATGTATTTGTGAGGCAAAAGATTAGAATGTACAGCAATAAAAAATAAAAAACAAAACAACAAACAATAACTAAATGGATAATAATCCACATCACAGAAATGCACTGTCACTTTAATTTACACTCTAGAGTTAGAGGTAGAATTTTATCAAATAATGACACTCATAATATATATTTGGCACATAATATACATATAAATGAATCTCATTAACGTTATAATATGATTTGAGAACATTTTGATGATAAATGCAGACACAGGAAGGGAATGTCTAAAGACGCGCACAAACAAACGCTGGATGCCACAGCGCAAGCGCGAGATCTCTAAGATGGCGATGGAATCGCTTCCGGTAATGAGGTGTAACTAGGGAAGCGTCTCGCAGACGCGCAGGCGCATTAGTTGGTAAACAACGCCGTAATGGCGGCGTGCGGTCAGGGAAGGACCGCACATGGCGAGCGACATATGTTGCTACAACCATCTAATAATTAATAACAATCAAGCGGGCACCTGAGCTGCAATTGATCTATATGAGAAATATAACTGTAAGTAGAAAGAATTTTATTGTTTTAAAGAGATAGGTAACCATGTATACAAGTGTATAAACTACTGTATTAATTTCATTATAAAGAGAAACTGTTTATGTATGAAAAAACACTAATAGCACTGTAAATTGATTAACAAGAATTGATATTGGAGAATATATAAAATTCCCAGCATTTGTCCTAAGTGACTGCTGGAAGAAGGTCAGAGGACCGAAACGTCGCCTCACTATGCCTATATGCCAATAAAGGCAAAGAAAACACTCTAAATTGTGTGTGCTGCAGCCTCATTTTTGCAAGTATATATATATATAGACAGATAAAAAGCGGATAAAAAAGGATATCACAGTTTTAAACTATTCTGAGGACATTTTATGTATAATTGCTTTGAGGGAAAATAATTATTTAATTCCAAAAAAAAAACCATAGATGTTTCAGGATATTCGGTCATTCAGGTCTACTTAACTACTTTAATTCTTTTCTCTAGTATCATTATTTCATGTGATGTTTCTGGGAATGGAACTCACAGGTTGTTGCATACTGCGATCCTATGTTCCTATCCATAAACCCCCTTAGCTACTGAAGGTACAAGCGCGTGTACGGAGCGGAGTTGCGCGTGTATGAGGTGAGGTGTGCAGAGTAGAGCTGCGCATTTACGAGGTGTACGGAGCGGAGCCACGCTTGTACGAGGTGTACAGAGTGGAGCCGCGCGTGTACGAGGTGTACGAATCAGAGCCGTGTGTCTACAAGGTGTACTGAGTGAAGCTGCGTGTGTACAAGGTGTATGAAGCAGTGCTGCATGTGTACGAGATGTACGTAGTTGAGCTGAATGTGTACGAGGTGTACGGAGCGGAGCCGCGTGTGTCAACTGTATTCTAGACAACCCAAACTGCTGTGGGGTGTGTGAGGTGAGCGGGCTGAATGGGCGAGCAGGCTGAGAGGTGAACAGGCTGAGTGGGGTGAGCAGGGTGAGTGGGGTGCATGGTTGAGTGGGGTGAGTGGGCTGAGCTAGCTAAGTGGAGTAAGCAGGCTGTGGAGTGAATAGGCGGAGTCGGGTGAGAGGAATGAGTGGGCTGTGGGATGAGCGGGCTGTCGGGGGGCTGAGTGGGGTAAGCAGGCTGAGTGAGGTTGTCAGGTGAGCGGGTTGATTTAGAGTGAGTGGGCTATTGGATGAGCGGGGTGAGTGGGCTGCAGTACCTGTCTGCTCTCTGTGCATTACAGGACCTGTGGTGATGTCATGGTCATGTTATCTGGCTCCGCTCATGCCTGTGACATCCCCTCATGTCCTGTAGGTCAGTCTGAGCTTATTGGCAGCGTTGGGCTGCAGCGATGGATTAGAGGGAGTGTTTTCAGGTGGTATTGGTATGGGCTATCACAGTACCGCTGGTGGTCTCACACCACCTGCGGGCATCATATTTCAATACCCATCACTTGGGTCTTCAAATACGGCATCCGCAACTTGTGCTGGCCAATAACATGATAGGAGGATATGATGGTGGTGGAAATGGATGACATATACCACAAAGCACTTATGTAAGTAGATGTCCTCTCTGGTGTTTTCACCATGAGACTTTTCTATAGAAATATAATAACATCTTGTCCTCCCGATCTCTGTGCGGTCACTCACTTCGCTCTTTGATCGGAATCTGCTCATCGATCTGCAGCTTCCTACAATGGAGAGAAGCACAAACACTGCAGGTCCCGAAACAGCCAGACAGGAGATTGAAGGTGATGATGAGCTGTAAGAGCCTTCATGAAGTAACAGTCATGTGATTAGTCACAGGTCTGGAGCTGACTGCTTACTACATTTTTTAGGGAATTAATTATTAGGTTATATATAGAGTGAGGACATTGGGGACAGCCTATTTGGAGCAGGTGCACCATACTTTTCTAATAGGGTGCAAATCTCCGCGGCTAGGCAGGGACAATAGTAAGTAAATGTTATGTGTAGAGACTACTAAACTCTTCTACTACATACGTTATTATTGGCTTACATATGTTGTGGTTATTCATGGACCTCCTATATCAATAAGAGTATAAGAGTGTAGCAGTGTGTCATCCTAGTTGGCCTCCATGGACTCTAATGTATCAGTCCTACATAGACTCTAATGTAATCCTACATTAGCATTCCTTGACTGCACCCTGGTGTCGGATTGTGCATCTTTGCTCCGCCTCCTGCATACACAACTTTGCAGACTGGCAGAGACTTCAGTGAAATTCTTTCACTTTTGGAATTAAATGTATCTGATGATTAAGAAGTTGGGTTATGCATGGCTCTCCCCAACCAGAGGACTGATCCCAACAAGAAGGTTGAAAAGGAGAAAACACGTTTGCCGGTTGTTGGGTGGTGCTGTATCTCTGAAGTTCTAGGATCTGCTGCTGTGGCCAGATCCTGGTGCCAGTTCTTGGACTATTAGGGTACCTTTACACGCGGCTACATTTCTAGGGTGGCTACAGGTAACTTACTGGTTGCAGTGAAATCATGGAGAGATTATTCCATTTGTACACAGCAACAAGATAGAACCTTGTCTCCATGATTTCACTGCAACCAGTAAGTTACCTGTAGCCACCCTACAAATGTAGCTGCGTGTAAAGGTACCCTTAGAGACGGGATCCTGAGTCACCTTGCTGGATTTTAGAAGGTATTCTAAGGACCATTGTTTTACTTTTCTTGGTGTTGGATTAGTGGGTGGCATCCCCGGATTTGTTCCTTTTGCTGTTTTCTGTATAACACACTTTGGAAATTATCACTCTCTTTGGTAGAATATTCTTCAAATGACACAATAAAGGTTGTTTGTCAGCGGTCTGCTGTAGCTGCCCAGGGCCTGACTGGCCTTACTTTCGTAAGGGGCCCGGTGATCAGTCACCAGGAGGAGGGCCCATACACGCTGATAGCCTGGGCCCCTCCTCCTTTATTCTTCTACTAACAGGGGGTAGGGGGCATAGCCCTGAGGTGTAGCTGAAGGGTAGCTGGTGTGGGCCCAGGATATCTCCCCCGAGAGTAGCTGGCAGTCAGTGCCACACAGTGTCACCTCGGTGGCTGCATTCTGTCTCTCTCTGAGCCGCCTGCCAAGCTGACAGTGGCTCAGAGAAAGTGCAACACGCCGGCTACCACTAAGCGTCAGGTCAGCTGATCACACTCCCGACGGCACTCCGGCGCCCCAGAGGAGCTCACAATGTCTGTGGAGAGTGGTCCAGTCCACTGGAGCTGAAAACAAGATTCTTTGTAAATAGGGGAAGGGGGAGTATATGTGAAGCAAAGGGAGAGGTTGTGGGGTTTAATATGAGAACCCAGAATGGGGAGCAAGGTGGTGATATTTAGAGACAAAGTATAAGGAGTATGGGAAGCCATAGGGTAAATGTGCAGATGTGGTATGAGGAGCAAAAGGGCAGAATGGGTGGAGACACAATATGAGAAATGGGGGTGGGGGTGGGGGAATATGGTAGGCAATGGAATAAATGTGAGTAAAAAGTATGGGGAGCAAAATGGCGGGATGGGTGCAGACACAATATAAGGAATGGGGGGGGGGAGTGGGGGAGTATGACGGGCCATGGGGTATTGTTAGCAGAGCGTTAATCAGCGTGTTGTCCACAGCGAGCAACAGAGAATGTTCATTTATTGAGAATTAAGAACATCCAGCTTACAACATGAGAATAGGATCAATCTGATTTCTGGAGAGGGAGAGAGAAAATCTGCTGTGACCTTCAGCTTCAGTTTCACACTAGAATGTGCATGCTGAAAGCAGGGGAGGAACATCCCGTCTCTGAATGAGGACCTTTTTTTTTTTTTACATTGTTGACATCTGAACAATATGCATGCAGACATAGAATCACATCATATTAAACAAACAATAGTTGTTGCAATACATACAGATCAATATGCATTAGGCCAACACCCCCACTCAACAACTACTTATTCTGTTAGTCCCATAGCGGTTCTCAATCCTTGGAACCTAGGTCGTGGCAATGGCTTGGTCAAAATGTCAGCGAACATCTCATCAGTCTCACAATAAACAAACTGAATTATGCCACGATCTATCAAATCACGTAGATGATGATATCGGACGTCGATGTGCTTAGTTCTAGCACTGATCTTCTCCCTGCATGCAAGTTTAATGCATCCTTGGTTGTCCTCATATATCACCGTTGGCTGAGTTAACGGTTTACCAAGATCATCCATCAGTTGTCTTAGCCAAATGATCTCCTGACTTGCATAGGCTGCGGACACATACTCAGCTTCTGTGGATGACAAAGCAACAGATACTTGTTTTCTACTAGACCAGGAGATTGAACTTTCTCCAAGTTTAAATACGTATCCGCTTGTGGATTTACGATCATGCAAATCACCAGCCCAATCTGCGTCAGCATAGCCGGTGAGTTTTAGATTTCCTGCTGCAATTTTAAATTTACCCCTTGTGTTATCTTTAAATATTGGAGAACTCTTTTAACGGCGTTCCAGTCCTTTTGGCGCGGTTTCTCCACATATCTGCACAATATTCCAACTGCAGTTGTAATATCTGGTCGAGTCATAGTCGATATGTATAGAAGTGCCCCCACTGCCTGTCGATATTTCTCATTGTTAGGCAACAAGTCATCTTCTTCCAGTTTCAGGTAGGATGATTCCATTGGCGTTGATACACCTTTGGCTTCTGTCATTCCAAACTGATTCAAAATTGAATTAATTTTTGCACTTTGATTTAGAAGAAAACTTCCATCTTCCTCTCTCTGGATATGGATTGCTAGATAATATGTTACATTTCCAAGGTCTTTTGTTTCAAAATGCTGGTTCAAAATCTTAGTAATTTTCCCAATTTCGGCTTCTTGATGAACTACAATTACATCGTCCACATATAAGAGAATATACATCCACTTTCCGTCTGTATATCTCGTATATAAGCATGGATCCGCTTGACCTCTTTTAAATCCTTCTTCCAACAAGACTTTGTTCATTTTGGTGTTCCATGCTCTTGCCGATTGCTTAAGACCATAAAGAGATTTTTGTAGTTTGCAAACAAGGTTCTTTTCACCTTCCTTTATATAACCTTCAGGTTGAGTCATGTATAAGTCCTCCTCAATGTCACCATTTAAAAATGCGGTTTTGATATCCAAATGTCTGACAAACATCTTTTGTACAGCAGCTACGACCATCAAGGCTCTGAATGTTGTCTGCTTGGCGACTGGGGAAAAGGTAGCATCATAGTCCTCGCCATATTTTTGAGAATATCCTTTAACCTCGCTTTAAATCTGTGGACTTTACCTTCAGAGTCATATTTGGTTTTAAATACCCACTTGCACTTGATTGCCTTTTTACCCTGTGGCAACTTAGTGAGTTTCCAAGTTTGAAGTTGATGAAGCGAGTTCATTTCTTCATTAGCGGCATTGATCCACTTTGTTCTTTCATGAGCAGGCAGTTTTTGCATTTCATCCCATGACTGTGGCTCTGACTCAGGTAGTGTCTTGACAATGTAGGATAGACGTTTAGCTGGTATCCCTTTGTTTGATCTTGACGATCATCTGATTTCAGGTTCACTTAGGCCTTTTGTTGTTTCTTCAGTGGTTGAAGAATCTAGCCAGACTTCTACATTCTCCCTTTCGTTGTCTTGTGATTGTGACTGAGATTGTTGTTGTTGCTTCATCTGGACTATTGGCATAATATCACAAATCTTGGGTGACACAAAATTTTAATCAATCACTACATCTTTGCTTATTGTGACCTTGTTTGTCTCTGGGTGTAGAATTCTATAACCTTTCTGGGTTTCACTGTAACCTACCAGAATGCCTTCCTTAGCGTGAGATTCCCACTTAGTACGTTTTTCTTTGGGAATGTGTGCAAATGCTTTGCTTCCGAAAATCCTTATGTGCTGTAGTTTTGGCTTTGCATTATTCCATTGCTCAAATGGAGTTTTCTCTGTCGCTTTATCTGGTAGTCTGTTCTGAAGATAGCAAGCCGTCATAATAGCTTTGCCTCAATATTCTGTAGGCAGATTTGCATCAAATAACATACCGTATATACTTGTGTATAAGCCGAGTTTTTCAGCCCAAAATTTGGGCTGAAAAGTCTCCCCCTCGGCTTATACACGAGTCAATACGGTTGGTGGGGGCCGCTCATTATATATGCACTGCTTCCCCCTGTCAATCAGCGGCAGGGGGAAGCAGTGCATAGCTAAATAAATGGCCCCCAAATGCTGGCACTCGCCCCCTTGTAAGGGCCCCCCCCCCCGCTGCTTATCTTACCATCCTGGTCTTCTGCTCAGCGCCGCTCCTCGGTGCTCCGTTCTTCATCCTCCCGTCCAGCTACATCCGGGATCCCCGGCCGTCGCAGGCATATGACGTCATCGTGCGACGGCTGGAGATCCCGGATGCAGCCAGCGAGGACGGAGCATGAAGAACGGAGCACCGAGGAGCGGTGCTGAGCAGAAGACCAGGATGGTAAGATCAGCAGGGGGGGGGGCCTTACAAGGAGGCAGGGTGAGTGCCAGCATCTGGGGGCTGCTGGGTACCCCCTGGGGGCCACTGTGTACCCCTGGGGGCCACTGCATACCCCTGGGGGCTGCTGTATAACCCCTGGGGGGTGCTGTATAACCTCTGGGGGCTGATGTATACCCCCAGGGCTGCTGTATATACTGCGGGGCCTGTATACCACTGGGGTTGCTGTATATACCACTGGGGCTGCTGTATATACTGGTGGGGTCTGTATATACCACTGGGGAGGCTGCTGTATACCACTGGGGTTGCTGTATATACTACTGGGGCCTGTATATGCCACTGGGGAGGCTGCTGTATACTACCATTGGGGTGCCTGTATACCACACTGCTGGGGGCTGTATACCTGTGCTGGGGTCCACCCTCGGCTTATACACGAGTCAATAGGTTTTCCCAGGTTTTGGGGGCAAAAGTAGGGGGTTGGCTTATACACGGGTCGGCTTATACACGAGTATATACGGTACTCCTTCCGATTTCACAGAGTGTTCAGTTCCTTCTTTCTGCTACACCATTTTGCTCAGGGTTGTATGGTACAGTAGTCTGAAATATGATTCCATTTTTCTCTAAAATGCTCTGTGTCTCATTACTTGTATATTCAGTCCCATTATCTGCACGTAGAATTTTTGGCATTCTCCCAAACTTGTTATATACTTCAGCTAGATATATCTCAAGTTTCTCTGGAACTTCATTTTTGCTGTGAAGTAAATAGACAACTGTATATCTTGAATTGTCATCAATGAATGTAAGAAAATAGCTCTTCTTTCCAGGGGTCTGAATACGCATTGGGCCACAGATGTCTGTGTGTATTAAATCTAGTGGCTGTTCTGTTCTTGTAGTACTTTTCTTAGGAAAGGCCTTTCTGGACATTTTCCCTTTGATACAGCTGGTACACCTCATTGTCTGGTTACATGGATCAATTTTAATATCATCAGCTAGCTGTTCTTGAAATAACTTTCTTATTGCTTCTGGGTCTCTATGCGCAAGCTGTCTGTGCCATACATGAATACAGTTCTTGTGCATTTCTTGCTTAGCTGTGTATACACACTCTTTGCATTTCAACTGATACAGTTCATCTTTGATTTTTCCTTTTGCTAGTGTGTGTGATTCTCCTTTGAGCTATCGTGCTTAAACTTAACTTCATTCCCTCGTTTTGTAAGCTTTTTCACGGATAATAGATTACTTTCAAGACTAGGCACATATAGCACATCCTTTACATGAATCCTTCTGCTTTGCGTTGCAGAGATGTTACAATCAATATAACCATCTCCTATGCCTTCTGAGTTCATACACTGACCATTCACCATTATCACTTTCTCTGACTTGCTTTGGTTAAGCTTAGTAAAGAAGTCTCTGTCATTGGTCATGTGACTGGTTGCACCAGAATCTATACACCACGCATGCTTTGATTTAAATGCATTGACTAATGTGAATGCAGCCTCAGTATTTACAGGATCATTATTTTCAAATACAGCACTCTTAACTCTTTGTTTACTGTTTTGCTTCTTTAGCTGATTCATTTTAGCTTTCCAGACTCTGCATTCAGCTTTTAAATGACCTGGCTTCTTGCATACAAAACATTCACGTGTTTCTTTAGGGTGGTTTCTGCTGGTGGGCACGTCCTGTGTTTGTAAAGCAGTTTCCTTGTTGCATATTTTGCTGCTCACACTTTCTGCCTTTTTCTTATATTCATCTACAAGCTTTCCTCTGACGTACTCCAATGTAAGCTCATCATCTGGGCGTGCATCTAGTGCAGTTACAAGCGTGTCATAGCTTTCTGGGAGACCACTAAGTAGTAGTGCTGCTACATGGAAGTCCTTCATATCTTCCCCAACGCCCCGCATGCGCTCTACAGTGCTTCTAATGTAGTCCTGCATGTCCTGGTCACTGTGTTGCTTAGACTGATATAGCTTTCTCATTAGATAGAGTTTGTTACTTAGATTTATCCTCTCATGTACTTTCTGCAGCTGCTCCCACATTTCCTTTCCAGATTCACACTTACACACATGCACGATCTGATCATCCTCTATGCTGAGTGATATGGTGCTCTGTGCTTTCTGATCCATCTCTAGCCAGTCCTGTGGTACTGGGTCAGGCTTGGGCTCCTGAGTGTATTTCCACGTACCTTCTCTTATCAGCATAAACTGTTAGCAGCGCGTTAATCAGCGTGATGTCCACAGCGAGCAACAGAGAATGTTCATTTAATGCGAATTAAGAACATCCAGCTTACAACATGAAAATAGGATCAATCTGGTTTCTGGAGAGGGAGATCAATAGGCATTAGGCCAACAGGTATAAGTGAGGACACATTATGGGGATCAAGAGGGCGAGATCGGTGCAGACACAGTGTGATGATTGTGGGGGGGAATATGGGGAGCCAAGAGGTAGATGTGGGGACACATTACGAAGAGCAAGAGGAGAGGATGGGTGCAGACAGAATGTGAGGGGGCATTAAGGGGGGGGCGTGGGATAAATGTCAGAACTCAGTAAGGGGAAAAAGAGGGCGGGATGGATGCAGACACAATATGAGGAGTGAGGGGGGAGTATGGGGAAAATGTAGAAACACAGTATGTGGAGCAAGAGGGCAGGATGGGTGCAGACATAGTATGAGGAGGGGATGGGTGCGAACCAGTATGGGAAGTGAGGGGGATGGGTGTAGGCACAATATGAAAAGTGAGAGGGAGATCAGTGCGGACATAGTATGGGGAGTGACGGGGGATGGGTGTGGACACAGAATGAGGAAAGGGGGGATGGGTGATGACACAGTATGAAAATTGAGAAGGGATGGGTGTGGAAACAGTACGGGCAATGAAAGGATGGGTGCGGATACAGTATGGGGTCTGAGGGAGGCATGGGTGCAGACACAGAATGGATAGTGAAGAAGGGGATAGGTGTGGACACAGTGTGAGGAGAGGGGGGGGTCGGTGTGGATATACTAAGGGGAGCAAGGGAATGATGAGTGTGGAGATAGTGAAGGGAGAGCATGGGATGAGAAAAATGTGATGTGGCACATAAGAGACAGAGTAGGGTGGGGGGGATGAGTACAGACACAACTAGGTAGTGTGGGGGGAGCGATATGTAGAGGGGGCTGCATGGGGGGGGGCAGTGTGAGGCCACAGCAAGAGTGGGACAGTATGGCGGGAAGGGAGGAGTGTGATGAGAAGGCACAATATAAAGACTGGATAGTATAGGGGGACACAGTGTAGAAGACAGTGTAAAGAGCATGTACCATAAAAGGGACAGTGCATGTGCCATATTTTATGCAGGGAACATAGTGAAGAGCTATTATTTATTCAGGAGCAAAGTAAATAGCAGATATTTTTATTTAAGAACATTATAATGACACTCTTGTATTTAAAGTGATCCTGTCACCTCCAAAATGCCTCATAAGCTACCAAAACATGTCCCTGCAGCATATTATCACTAATCTCGCACTCCTTTTGTCTCCTAAAAGCATCCTGTGAAAGTGCATAAAAACGATTTTCTACTCACTCATTAGGGATTATAATTAGCAGGGGCTATATTCTTTATCCCCTAGGGCGTGTTGTTTTGCAGCCTGAATGATCCACCCTCTCTCTGTCTGTGCTGCAGTGATGTGGAGCTAAAGGCAAGACTAATGATTTGCATTCTGTGAGTGATAGTGGGGGGAGAGTAAAGCCTGCACAAGCAAAGCAGTACAGTCAGAGAGAGGGTGGATCCTGGAGCCTGCAAACCAACACGCCCTAAGGGACTAAAGAATATAGCCTCTGCTAATTATAATTACTAATGAGTAAGTATTAAAACGTTTTTATGCACTTTTACAGGATGCTTTTAGGAAACAAAAGGAGTGTGAGATTAGTGATAATATGCTACAGGGACATGTTTTGGTAGCTTAGGAGGCGTTCTGGAGGTGACAGGATCCCTTTAAGGTCACCATGTTGGGATGTGCTGCAGAAAAGCAGAGTAGATGAAGTCTGCACAGATGAGCTATGAATATGAAAAGTCATCATGGTGTCTGGACAAGATGAAGAATAGAAAAAGAACAACTCTGATCAGAGACAAAGTCATCTGCACGTGCATCTCAATAGATTAGAAAATCATCAAAAAAGATATTTTATTTCAGTCATTACAAAGAGAGTGATCTATTTCAAGTGTTTATATCTGTAAATGTTGATGATTATGGTTTGCAGCCAATGAAAACACAAAAGTCATTATCTTATCATATTAGTCAAAATTAGAATATTACATAAGTCATAAATGTTGGCCTAATGAGAAGTATGTAGAGTAAATGCACTCAATACTTGGTCAGGGTTTCTTTTTGCATGAATTACTGCATCAATGTAGTGTGGCATGGAGGCGATCAGGCTGTGCTTGCAGAGATGTTATGGAAGCCCAGGTGGCTTTGACAGCAGCCTTCAGCTCGTCTGAATTGTTGGGTCTGGATGGTGTCTCTCATCTTCCTCTTGACAATACCCTATAGATTCTCTCACGTCAGGCACGTTTGCTGGCCAATCAAGCACAGTGATACTGTGGTTATTAAAGCTGGTATTGGTACTTTTGGCTCTGCTGGAAAATAAAATTTCCATTTCCAAAAAGATTGTCAGCAGAAGGAAGCATGAAGTGCTGTAAAATTTCCTAGTATATGGCAGCGCTCTACGCTGACCTCGCATCATTTCCTGTATATATCAGCTGATCTCATCAGCCGATATGTGCAGCTATCAGTGATCCACCTATTCCTATTAACACCTTAGATCTCGTTGCCAAATACTCTTAAGCTACCACATCGAGCAAAATAGTATAATTAAAAATGGCAATGAAGATTCTACTGTATCCGTCCTTCCCGTTTAAGGAACTGTTTGAAATTTTCCCATTCTCAGTGTAAAAATGGCTTCTCCTCTGTGTGTATTCTTTGATTCATAACAAGAGCTGATTCACAGGAGCAACAATCCCCACATTCTGAACATTAAAATAGATTTTTAACTGTGTGAATTCTCCGATGTGCAGCAAGATGTGATATTTCGGTAAAACCTTTCCCACATTCTGAACATGAAAATGGCTTCTCCCCTGTGTGAAATCTCTGATGTAGATTAAGATGTGATATTTGGGTAAAACTTTTCCCACATTCTGAACATGAAAATGGCTTCTCCCCTGTGTGTATTTTCTGATGTACAGTAAGACTTGATTTCTGGGTAAAACTTTTCCCACATTTTGAACATGAAAATGGCTTCTCCCCTGTGTGAACTTTCTTATGTGCATCAAGATTATTTTTGCAGCTAAAACATTTCCCACATTCATAACATGAAAATGGCTTTTCCCTGTATGAATTTTCTGATGTGCAGTAAGACTTCCTTTCTTGCTAAAACCTTTCCCACATTCTGAACATGAAAATGGATTCTCCCCTGTGTGAATTATCTGATGTGTGACAAGAGCTGATTTGTAGGTGAAATTTCTCCTACATTCAGAACAAGAAAATGGCTTCTCCCCTGTGTGAATTTTATGATGTTCACTAAGATAATTCTTCCTGTAAAAACATTTCCCACACTCTGAACATGAAAATGGCTTCTCCCCTGTGTGTATTTTCTGATGTACAGTAAGACTTGATTTCTGGGTAAAACATTTCCCACATTCTAAACATGAAAATGGCTTCTCACCTGTGTGAATTTTATGATGTTCACTAAGAAAATTCTTCCTGTAAAAACATTTCCCACACTCTGAACATGAAAATGGCTTCTCCCCTGTGTGTATTTTCTGATGTACAGTAAGACTTGATTTTTGGGTAAAACATTTCCCACATTCTGAACATGAAAATGGCTTCTCCCCTGTGTGTATTTTCTGATGTACAGTAAGACTTGATTTCCAGGTAAACGTTTTCTCACATTCTAAACATGAAAATAGCTTCTCCCCTGCATGAGCTTTTTGATGTTCAGCATCTCTTGTGTTATTTTCATTTTGCTTAACAGTCTGTAATGAATCAGAAGATAGGACCTGATGATAAGGAATAACTGATGGATTTTTGCTGTGAAGGGCTTGGGGTATATCTGGGATGGAGTCATGATCTTCATATATATATGGCGTGATATCATAATAATCAGATATGTCAACATTAGCAATAGGCAGATATCCCTCTGATGCACAGTCACCTGACAAGAAAAAAAATATATATTGTTTTAGAAGTGCTGCCTTTAGAAACAAAATGTATTCAAAATTTATTGACTAGTTGGCAAAGACCGGGGTACAAACTGCAGACATCAATGTATAGACATAAGGCCCAGTTACACACACAGATAATTATGCAGAGATTGTTCGCAGTTCTCTGGTTGCAGTGAATCATGGATACATTGTTACATTTTGTGGCTGTGTACAAATGTAACAATGTGTCCATGATTTCACTGCAACTAGAGATCTGCAAACAATCTGTGTATAACTGGGCCTTAAGATATATCAGACCTGTTAGCAACCACTGTTATGGGTTCTTAAACCTCAATGTTGCTTTTTCACGTTGTTAAAGATTATAGCATCGGCCCAGAAGGCGAAAATCCCAAGTGTGACAGCTGTGTATGATAGCTGACAGCAGTGTGTGATCGCTCCACACCCTTCAGCATCGGCCCAAACCAGTTTTGGAACCAATTGGGGCCAATTAATTTATAAGTTGCTGCTGTTAAATGCACAAGCAGCATCTAAATGGTTAAAAGAGGGTAAAAAAAAAACACCCAGTTTAACACTATCACCCGCCCCCTCGGAGATCGTAATCACGGGTGATGATTGTTACCATTGCATCCTGAGGTCATCTGATAACTCCAGAATACAGTGGCCTGCAAGACCCAGCTATATGAAAAGTCTAAGGATACCGTTACACGTCGCGATATCACAATGCATCATCGACAAAAAGTCACGTGGTACGGTCGTTGCAGTTGATATTGTACGTGCGTTGTATTGTGTAACAGGTCAATGCGACTGCAAAAAAAAAAATCGCAGGTACGATATTGCAAGAAGATTGTGCAAGCACCTCAACCGTACAATGTTGTATATGCGATCTGGCATGATCGTGCAGTGTGACGGCGCAACTACGATTTTGTTTGCGATTTCACGGGTTGCACAAGCAAGCCCGTAGGCGTGCCTGTGGGTTGTGTTTTCCACGCCCCATCTACGTCGATTGGTGGCTAGTATTGTATGCCGATTGGATGGCCCTGGCAAAGGAACCATATTGGATTATCTGTGCGTGCGCCACTTCATTCATTGACTTCTGCATCTCCTCAGTGTTGCGAAAATGCATGTATACAAGGCGAATCATTGTCAAACACCTCCTTCAGTAATCATGATGACGTTTAAGACGCCTATTGACGACGCCACAAACATAGCGTCGCCAAAAACATAAAGTAATGGGCAAAAGTGCCATGTCAGTACGTGAAGGCCTCATTGATGCTACCTACAATCTACCATCCCACATACTTTAAAATGTTAACAAGTCTAGCCACTTCTTGCAAGAACAGGCTCGATACAGTTAGGGCCAGAAATATTTGGACAGTGACACAATTTTGGCGAGTTGGGCTCTGCATGCCACCACATTGGATTTGAAATGAAACCTCTACAACAGAATTCAAGTGCAGATTGTAACGTTTAATTTGAAGGGTTGAACAAAAATATCTGATAGAAAATGTAGGAATTGTACACATTTCTTTACAAACACTCCACATTTTAGGAGGTCAAAAGTAATTGGACAAATAAACATAACCCAAACAAAATATTTTTATTTTCAATATTTTGTTGCGAATCCTTTGGAGGCAATCACTGCCTTAAGTCTGGAACCCATGGACATCACCAAACGCTGGGTTTCCTCCATCTTTTTTTTTTTTTTACCAATTAACTTTTTATTGAACATTAATCATAATATACAAAACCAAACAAATGAGGGTCTGAACAGACCTTCGGGGAACATACAAAAGAAAGGAAGGAAAAGGGGGGGGGAGAGGGACCAATTCAGGTACAGACAATGATTATACAGTATGTAAATGAGTTCAAATAAGTTCAAAACAAGACCACGATTTCACAAAATTATAACAAGTGCAATGGTTCACTGTAAAAGATGGGTATGAATATCCGAGGCGAGGGCAGAGGAAGTCCAGGGGTCCCACCACGTAAGAACCTTATTCTTTTTAGAAAGAGAGGGCGCAGAGAGAGATTCGTAGCAGTAGTGGAGATTGAGTCTAGAAATCAACTCTTCTCTAGATGGCACCCCCGGTGACTTCCAATGCGCCGCCAGGCATAGTCTAGCAGCAACCAGAATATTAAACACAATAGGCTGCAACGGGGAGGGAACTTCTGATAGAGATATACCCAGGAGCGCGAGCGGGCCTGACAGTATCAGGGGCAGACGAGTAATCTCACATAGGAGCTTTTCTACCTGGACCAGAAGGGCTTGATGAGAGGGCATTCCCACCACACATGTGCCAGGGAACCCGACATACCACAACCCCTCCAGCAGGAGGCAGATGAGGAGAGATGGAGCCGGGCCATGCGTGCGGGGGTCAAATACCATTGTAATAGAATCTTTCTCGCCTGCTCCATGTGTCCCAGACAAGAAGAAAATTTTTTCGGGTGGGACAAGGCAAGGGACCAGTCCTCATGTGTAGCCGAAAAGGATAGAAGGGACTCCCAAGATAACATGAACGGGAGTTTATGGGGGACCTCATGGAGTAGCAGTGAGGCATACAGCACTGAAACCCCGTGAGAGCTATGAGTGCCGGGCTTAAAAAAACGGTCACCCGGGGAATCTCCAACCACTGGGGGCTCCTGAAAATTCAGGAAGTTGCGTAAGCAGCTTGACAACTGTAGGAAGGTGTAGAACGACGAGCTTGGTAGGGAGAACCGAGATTGAAGTTCACCAAAGGAACGTAAACCCGATGGACCAAACAAATCCACTATATGCAAGAGGTTGCACTTTTTCAGTTGTTGTAAAGATATATTGGGGATTATTTCCGACATAACATCCAGGGATATATATCTAGCCATGTATGGGAATACTGAGGGACCCGCTGTAGCCCAAAGCTTGGAAGCTGAGATCATAGTATGAAGAAGTGTTCCCCTACAGCGGGACTGCAAGAACGACATTTCCATCAATCGCCTAAGAGAGCCTTGTGGGGCAAAATATGATTCAATGGTAAGCCAAGGCAAATGTGAGGCCTCCTCCCACCACAATTTAAGTGGTTCAAGCATCGCAGCTTTGTGATATATTGCTAGGTTGGGAGCTCCCAAACATCTTTAGAATACGGGAGAACCATCCAACGATGTTTGATTCTATGTGGCTTACCATTCCATATGAAGGAATCTAATATAGACTGAAAGAGGGAAATGCGCTTCGCAGGTATAGTTAAGGGCAAACATCTGAATAGGTAAATTAACTTGGGGAGGAGCATCATCTTGGCCGTCTGAATGCGCGCCATCCACGAAAGGGGGGTATCAGTAAATTTTTGGATAGTAGCTCGCAAGTCCGCAGCAGTTGCCTCACAGTTCAATCGTGTTATGTCCGCCAGGCGTGTCAATTTAATCCCTAAATACGTAAAACCTAAGGGAGCCCAGAGGAAGTTATAGGTGGATTGGATAGTAGATTGGAGGTTAAGTGATAGAAAGAGAGGGAATAACATGGATTTGGTCAGGTTGAGCTTGTAATACGAGACCGCAGAGAAGTCATGCAGGAGAGAGGAGATCGCAGCCAGCGAACGCAGGGGATCAGTGCAGGTAAATACAACATCGTCTGCATACAGACCAATTTTGAATTCAGCAGTTCCAACGGGGATGCCTTTAATGTCTGGAGACTGCCGAGCAATAGCAGCCAGAGGTTCCATAATCAACGCGAAGACCAGCGGGGAGAGGGGGCAGCCCTGGCGAGTACCATTGGAAATAGTAAAGGCCCGGGATTTAAACCCCGAGGCACGCACCGAGGCGTTCGGATTAGAATATAAAGCCATGATGGCAGAGAAAATAGGACCAGTGAGGCCAAATTTGAGCAAGGTACTCTCCAAATAGCCCCAGTGCACCTGTCAAAAGCTTTTTCAGCATCAAGCGACAGGAATACACTGGGGAGGCGACCCCCCTCCACCACGCTCAACAGGTCGATTAACCGTCTCGTGCCATCCCTTGTCTGCCTGCCCAGCACAAACCCAACCTGATCATTGTGAATTAGAGAAGGTAAAATAGTAAGAAGACGATTGGCCCATATTTTAGCATAGATTTTTAAATCTGCATTCAGCAGAGCAATTGGGCGAAAGTTCCCAGGGGATGTAGGGGACTTCCCAGGTTTAGGCAGAGTGGCTATGGCGGCCTCCAAACCTTCACGTTTGATAGATCCCAAGGAGGCCCAAAAGTCAAACAATCTTTTGAGGTAAGGACAAAGTATAGGTAGAAAGTGAGAATAGTAAGGGAAAGAAAAGCCATCAGGACCCGGGGCTGAGTTTTTCTTTGAATCCCTAATGATCTGCGAGATTTCAGAACACAGTACAGGAGCATTAAAAAAATCTAGTTGAGATGGGGAAACCTTCGGGAGAATGGCCCTATCTAAAAAGGACGAGATACAGGCCGGGGAAGGTTGTGGAATGGATCCATCATCTTGTAAGTTGTAAAGCCTAGAATATTAAGTGGCAAACTCATCTGCAATATGGATCGGGTTATAAACCCGTGTGGAGTCAGCCCTAACCAAGAAAGGGATTCTAGACTGGATTTCCCGCTTTTTGACACGCCTGGCCAACAGAGCTCCAGCTCGGTCACCCATGGAATAAAAGCTGGCCCTGGATTTCTGCAGGGTCTTCGCTGTACTGCGAAGCAAAAGCTGGCGGACATGCATACGGGCTCTGCCAAGTTCCAATAATAGATGGGAAGACTGGGTCTTTTTGTGCTGAGTCTCTAGTGACTCAAGGGCCGCCACAGCATCCTGCAAGGCTTGATTAAATCTACGTCTACACAAGGCTGCCATTTTGAGGAAATGTCCCCGCATGACAGCCTTGTGTGCAAACCAGAGAGTGTCCGGCTGTACCTCCGGAGTATCATTAATGCTAAAAAATTCTTGGAGGGAGGTCTCCAACCGGGTCACAGAAGGTTGGTCTGTTAATAAATGAGTGTTCAGGCGCCAGTGGGAGGGCGGTTGAATAGCCAGTGGGTCGGTCAATGAAACGGTGACAGGGGCATGGTCCGACCATGAGATGCTCCCCACAGTGGCAGTATTACAATGGGGTAAGGCCACATCATCTACCAAAATGTAGTCTATTCTGCTGTAGGTGAAAGGGAGGAAAGAACCAGAAAGCATGTATGGATGACCGGGATCAGAGAAACAGACCAATAATTCCAAAAATTTGTAAATCTTTATTAACAATAATACAGAGAAATATGAGCAAAAAAACACAAACAGAATAAAAACACTTAAAATGTGTGATGGACAACCACCAACACAGCAATGACTATGGCCCAGATGTCATCAGAATAGCTGTATCATGAGACCAACATGGTTTAAATATTTGATTAGGACCTGCTGGTGACTAGACTCACAGGAAGGCAAGCCTGCTGACATAAAGGGATGAAAAAAACAAGAGATTCCAGGACAATAATAGGTGGCATTGATCAAAGAACAAGAAAATCATGAATAGCAATCATCAAACCAGTTGAAAGATAATGCAGCTCAGCTAATATTGAATCAGAATATATTGCACCAATGTACAAACAGTGAGATGCGACTCATAGACTCCTGTGATAAAGTATAGTACAGGGACCTAATGTCCCTATGGAGTAACAAGAATGAAAAAAGTCGCAAATACAATAATGTCAGTCCTGCCTAAGAGCTAATTAAGGACAAAAGCTTTGATAACACAGGTCTAGGAGAGCACACCTTAAACTGGAATGGGTCAGTTCAGTTAATGCTGAGGCATCAAAAATCATTCACTGTGAGCAGGGTGAGAAAACATGAAGGATAAACAAAAGTCAGGACAATGCAACACCAATGCCTGGAAAAAAGTCAAAGATAAGTTATAGTCACCATAGCAGGTCAGGAGACCAGGGCACATAGCAGCAGGGTGCTGTAGGTGGCATGCCTCGGGGACATATAGGTATAGTCCTTTTCACTACAGTGTAGGTACCTCCATATATCATGCAGACCGTGGGTACGAACCAGTGCGCCAGCTTCACCTCTAGAAGATGAGGGAGCGGAGCAATCCCATATTTTGGACATGGAATGTTGAAGTCCCAGCAATCAGCTTATGTCCATGCTGGATACGATCCACGTCTGCAAAGGGTTCTCATAAATTGAGCTGTCGGTTAGGGCATAGACTGATGCTAGTGTAGGTGCATTATTAATTAAGCATAGTAGTAGCAATGACCTGCTCTGATCTGAATCACACGACTAGCTGGAAGTCACGGAGTGATGAACAAAAATAGCAACCCCTGCCTTTTTCATACCACTCCCTGCAAAAAAGCGGTGAGGGTAGAGAGTGGACTTCATCCTAAAATTATCATGCTCCAAGAGATGGGTTTCCTCGAGACATACCACATGGTGGTGCTGTTTGGCCAGTTGTTTCCACACCATAGCTCTCTTACAGGGGGAATTAAGCCCATTAACATTATGGGACACTAGTGTGATACTCATAATAACCTAAAGAGAGAAGCAAGCGCCCCCACAACCTTGTAAACCAACATAATAAACAGTCACAGTGGTAGCATAAAGTCCGAGTACCTGAAAAGGAAGAAGGGAAGGGGGGAGGGAGGGGAAGGGGGCTGAGAGAGAGAAACAAACAAAGAACAGCAACCAAAAAGTCCATTCGGACAAAATATCCGAATCCACAGGTGAGAGAAAAAAAAGCTCACCACGGAGGCATAAGCTGACTAGTCAGCAGCAATGTAGAGCAGCAAAAATGAAAAAGAAAAACCACTCTACAGTAGCAACGGGAATGACCAGGAACCAAACTGTTTAGAGTACCTTCAAGCAACCTCCCATTCAGTGTCAATGTGGCGGTCCGTGGCCTTAGGAGGGGAGTCTCCAGATCTTCTCCGTCCATCTGCTGAGGGAGAGTTAGCATCAGAAGTCATAAGGCCCCAGGAGGCCAGAGCCTTGGCAGCGTGATGAGGGGTCAGACAGGTGATGAATTTGCCATTCTTCTTTATCAACAGCTTCGTTGGGTTAAATCCCCAGCGATAAGCAATTTCCTTGTCCCTCAGAATGGAAGTGAATGGAGTAAAGGAACGCCGGAATGCTAAAGTACCAGGGGACAAATCCGGGAAGACTTTGAGCCGAGCAAACTTCTCAGGAAGAGCAGGCAGTTTCTTTATGGCAGCAAAGAATTCCTCTTTTAACTCAAAAAAATGAATGCGCGCCAGGACGTCTCTAGGAACCGACGACGGCAGGCCAGGAGGCTTGTGAAGGCGGTGAATGCGATCAATCACCAGTGACTTCTTGTCAGCATGAGGGAGCACCGTGAGGATGAAATCTTGCAGGAAGGGCTTTAAGTCTGAGTCTGTGATAGATTCGTCCATGCCCCTCAGTTTGATATTATTCCTCCTGGACCTGTCCTCTAGATCCAGGGACTTGAAATGTGTTTTAGCCGCCCGGGTATTCAGTGCCTCATGAGCGTCCCACAGGTTATTGTGAGAGGCCACCAGTTCCGCCATCTTCCTCTCTAAATGGTCGGTACGGTTCCCCAGCTCCTGAACCTCACCCCTAAGAGATGAGATCATGGAGCGCATATCCTCCTGCAGAGACGTTCTGAGTTCACCTAGCAGAGATTTCAGCAGTGAAGGGGTTACTGCAGCTTCAGTGTTATCTCCAGCCAGATCTCCAGATGGGAAGGAGAGGGAGCTGCGGCGTGCAGCGCGGGCGGCCCTGGGGGACTGAGGCGCCATCTTCTCTGCCTGTGTGAGGTGGGGGGAGGCACAAAGAAGTCTGGAATTCGCCGGGATGGGTCGCGGGACATAGCCTTACTTTTCCCCATGTCTGCTCGAGGTCCTCCGGTGTCCGTGTATCAAGATTTAGAGTCAAGGAGGGCGAAGGGCAGGTGATTAATCTTCGTTTTATGGCTCCTGGTCACAGAGCTCCCGCTCAATGCGTCCTACACCATTAGAGGTTAGGACACGCCCCCGGTTTCCTCCTTCTTAATGCTTTGCCAGGCCTTTACAGCCGCAGCCTTCAGGTCTTGCTTGTTTGTGGGTCTTTCCGTCTTAAGTCTGGATTTGAGCAAGTGAAATGCATGCTCAATTGGGTTAAGATCTGGTGATTGACTTGGCCATTGCAGAATGTTCCACTTTTTTGCACTCATGAACTCCTGGGTAGCTTTGGCTGTATGCTTGGGGTCATTGTCCATCTGTACTATGAAGCGCCGTCCAATCAACTTTGCAGCATTTGGCTGAATCTGGGCTGAAAGTATATCCCGGTACACTTCAGAATTCATCCGGCTACTCTTGTCTGCTGTTATGTCATCAATAAACACAAGTGACCCAGTGCCATTGAAAGCCATGCATGCCCATGCCATCACGTTGCCTCCACCATGTTTTACAGAGGATGTGGTGTGCCTTGGATCATGTGCTGTTCCCTTTCTTCTCCAAACTTTTTTCTTCCCATCATTCTGGTACAGGTTGATCTTTGTCTCATCTGTCCATAGAATACTTTTCCAGAACTGAGCTGGCTCCTTGAGGTGTTTTTCAGCAAATTTAACTCTGGCCTGTCTATTTTTGGAATTGATGAATGGTTTGCATCTAGATGTGAACCCTTTGTATTTACTGTCATGGAGTCTTCTCTTTACTGTTGACTTAAGAGACAGATACACCTACTTCACTGAGAGTGTTCTGGACTTCAGTTGATGTTGTGAACAGGTTCTTCTTCACCAAATAAAGTATGCGGCGATCATCCAACACTGTTGTCATCCGTGGATGCTCAGGCCTTTTAGAGTTCCCAAGCTCACCAGTCAATTCCTTTTTTCTCAGAATGTACCCAACTGTTGATTTTGCTACTCCAAGCATGTCTGCTATCTCTCTGATGGATTTTTTCTTTTTTTTCAGCCTCAGGATGTTCTGCTTCACCTCAATTGAGAGTTCCTTTGACCGCCTTTTGTCTGGTCACAGCAACAGATTCCAAATGCAAAACCACACACCTGGAATCCACCCCTGACCTTTTAACTACTTCATTGATTACAGGTTAACGAGGGAGACGCCTTCAGAGTTAATTACAGCCCTTAGAGTCCATTGTCCAATTATTTTGGTCCCTTGAAAAAGAGGAGGCTATGCATTACAGAGCTATGATTCCTAAACCCTTTCTCCGATTTGGATGTGGAAACTCTCATATTGCAGCTGGGAGTGTGCACTTTCAGCCCATATTATATATATAATTGTATTTCTGAACATGTTTTTGTAAACAGCTAAAATAACAAAACTTGTGTCACTGTCCAAATATTTCTGTCCCTAACTGTATGTGGCCATGTGCGATGCCGGAGCGTTGCGGTCTACATATTATGTGATGCCATGGTGTTCACTGTGGTCATCCACTATGGGCGACTCCTTTGCGGAGAGAGAAGTGTACACAGCGACAATACTCTGCGCCATGACGTCATTACGTCGTTTTGCGGCCGGCCCAGCCTTCTAGGTGCTTTACAGTCCCCTGCATAAAGATGGCTGCCGCACAGCGCTCTGCAGCATGGGGAGAGCCCGAGCTCCTCCTGCTCTTTGATTATTTGGACAGGCTGGACTACTGGTGCGAGTTCCCGCATCAGCACCCACGGCTGCATAAGATGCGCATTGTGCGCAAAGTACAGCGGGCCCTGCTCAGGAGACTGCAAGTCGTGCGGACGCCGAAGCAGATAATAAAAAAGGTGGCGGACATGAAGTACAAGGCGAGGGACCACCTGGCCGCCATCCGAGCCCACATCCAGACTCTGCGTGGTGAGTATGATGTCATAACACACACATTTACTCACACCACAATATACATGATTTTGGCCACATAGAAGTGCACCCTGTCAGTGTGGCAGAAATCCTGATGCTGATGCCTGATGGGTGTTCATGTGTTGGCCCTGCAGATACATTCTTGAGGGCCATTACACAGTAATGTGTGTAGCATGTCATACACTCAAAATTATAGTGGCCAATTCATTAACAACACACATAGGTGTGACTCAAACCTTGAAGTGAGCATGTGCACATTGTCAGTGATGTCACACAAAAGTTCACATTGTCCCACAACCCCTACATCACCCAGCACATACCCTTCTGGTTATTGGACACATGAAGTCTACGCGCCATAACTCCCCGGTTGTGTGCGTTTGGTCCAACCAAGCACACACTCACTGTAACGTCATGTTGTTAATATGTAGTGGTTCAATACGAAATGATGGATTCTTATGTTGGCAAGAATCCTGTCAGTGTGGGGCTGTGCTTGTCGGCCCATGTGTATGTAAAAGGCAATGCCCACAAGTGCTGCGCACAAACCTTCGTGACCCAATTGTGTCTACGTAGTTTGCCAACATTCAAAACCTGTGTGTGCTGGGTGCCAACGACACCTTAATTCTTTGAACATATACATATATGACGTTGCTACCATTGTGCAGAAGACTCCGCAGTCCCCTTGTACCCCAGCTTCTAATGTCAGGCACATGATGTCATAGGTACACAAAGGCCATCAGGCAGACATCAGTTTAGGTGCATATCACTTCATACATGCAACAATAATGGTCCCTTTGTAACCAACAGATGCTGAGGAGCAAGCTGAGGCCTCCCCACCGGCTTCCCCTGCTGCATCAGCCTCCCCACCGGCATCCCCTGCAGCAAGCCAAGCAGGGTCACCAGCGCCCTCCACACCAGCATCCCCTGCAGCACATCCCAAGCAGGGTCACCAACACCCTCCGCAGCAGGGGAAGCCGGTCCCAAACAGCCGCAACACCGGCCTCACCCTCTGGTGTCGACTCGGGACACCTGTTCACTAACTAGCTGCCCAATCCCAGTGCAAGGGATCTTCTCCATGTTCAGCAGCACCCTCTTAGCCCAATCGCCCAGCTGGGTAGGGGGTGGCAAAGGTCTTCTACGCCTCACCCCCTCACTGGGCCGAGGGTGCTGCACAGCGGCACGGGGATCAGGCTCCACAATCCCCTCAAATGTTGTTGGGGGACCGTCACCAACGGGTGCCCCCCCCATTTTAATTAATTTAATTTAACCATTAACATTTCATCGATGCATTACTACCAAGCAGCTATTTGTGTGTGAAATGATGAGTTAAAGGTGTGCCAATTAGACTGTACTAAAGTAATGGCTATGTGTAACATGACGCAGTGATTACTCTACTCACCTAAGTAACCACCATGGACATGCATATGTGTTCACACAAGCACACAATCTTTCCAATGTCACAAATCGGTGCTACAACTCTTAAACATACTGTGCACTGCGCCAAACACCACGCGCTGATATCTTTGTCAGGTTAAACACAACACAAGTGTATCCAACCACCATTGAAGACTGTGATGACACAAAGACATTACGAAGTATCTCTTGTGGCGGAGCCGGGTCTTGGAGAGTGGCGGAGGAGGATTGTGCTAGGTCCCTGCTGCAGAGTGTAGTCGGAGGGAGATGCTGGTCCCGGGGAAATGTAGGAGGGTAAAGTACCACAAATGTGGCACATAGACCTCCCCAGTTCCACTCCCAGACCGCATAGATTTGTCCACTTCATTCAGCTCCCTCTTATACACTGTGCGCAGGTTCCTGATCTTCTTGAGCACAAACCCCTTATCCACCCTCTCCCCAGGGTGGTGCTGCTGGGAGAGGGTGATGAGCTGCTCATACGCCACTCTCTTCACCTGATTGTTCTTGTAATCAGGTGATGTGGTCCGCCACAAGCACTCTAGCTCCTGGTACTTGGCTATGAAGGCCTGGACGTAATCCTGGTTCTCTGCCATCTGCAAAATGAAAAGTATGACATCAACACGCACACATGTATGTATCATGTTGTTTCATGTGTGCACACGGGGGTACATGTGGTCCTGTTCACACATCAATTGGCTACCACAAATATCTGTTTCACATTCAACACCGTACCAAGGGTACTAAACACACATTGAGTCAAATGCCACTACAGTCCCTACATAGGCCTGTATGGTAATGAAGGAGGATAATGTGACCTTTGGTTTACTTGAGCAAAGGCTCACAGGCCAAAGACATTATTGTAGGTATGATGTATAATTTAAAACAAACTGACCCATGATTGTGGTTTAGATACTTTAGAAGCACGTGCCCTTTATACGAACATGCATCAATAGAGGGGGAGCCGCAACATATATGATGTTTACTCTGTTAATGTACATTCTGAGGAATAAGCCATTAAGGGAATGCTCATAGCACCTATCAACGCTACATAGCCCATTAGGACACATACGTCATATAAGCTGACACCAACATCATTACCACATGGTAGAGGAGTGAGTGCAAATTGCAGGCCATACACAAAGAAGAGATGAAGACGAGCCAGAGTCATCTATACATACCGTCAGTCCTGCAGTGCCAGAAGAGGAGACGCTACCACGTTGTGTTTCCATGTGCAACAGGCCGGATGTCCCACATCAATCTTTTAAAGGGCGCTCAACCAATGACATCGCAGCAGAGTCGTCCAATCGGTGACGTCGGGCGTGGTAACGGCAAGATACAATTGGACGACGCAAGCGGGTTCTGATTGGTGGCTTCACACATAAAAATGGGGAATGGCAGAACGATGTTGTGTTTGCTGCCCAGAGCCATTGAGTAAGTGGTCATGTGCACAACTGTTTGTCTGGCATCTTAACTGCGTGTTGATAAGATTCCTGCATGGAGACTTTGTGCTAATGAGCACCAGGAGCTCCTGGGCAATTCGGCCACTATTACCACTTCATATTAGGCTATAGGCTACATATTCGCTTCTGTGTGGGTAGTTGCCACATGCTGTTTTGTGCGTAGTCATTGATCATCCATTTTGTGTGGGTAACACGGTCTTGACAAGAAGAGTGTTTGTAAGGCTAAATATGGACTACTAGATGGTGGCCCGATTCTAAAGAATCGGGTAGTCTAGAATCTATATAGAGTTTATTTAGTAATAGGGGAGTGCTGTGAAATTAATTGTGTGTATACAGGCGGCTCAGTGGTTAGCAGAGTATACGGTGGCTCAGTGGTCAGCAGTGAGTGCGGTGGCTCAGTGGTTAGCAGTGAGTGCGGTGGCTCAGTGGTCAGCAGTGAGTGCGGTGGCTCAGTGGTCAGCAGTGAGTGCGGTGGCTCAGTGGTCAGCAGTGAGTGCGGTGGCTCAGTGGTCAGCAGTGAGTGCGGTGGCTCAGTGGTCAGCAGTGAGTGCGGTGGCTCAGTGGTCAGCAGTGAGTGCGGTGGCTCAGTGGTCAGCAGTGAGTGCGGTGGCTCAGTGGTCAGCAGTGAGTGCGGTGGCTCAGTGGTCAGCAGAGAGTGCGGTGGCTCAGTGGTCAGCAGTGAGTGCAGCACAGGCTGGAGGGGGCAGAGGCTGGAGGGGGAAAGGAGGGAGGAGGCAGAGGAGGCAGAAACTGGAGGGGTTAGAGGAGGGAGGGGTCAGAGGAGGGAGGGGGCGGAGGCTGGGGGGCAGAGGAGAGCGGAGGCTGGGGGGGCAGAGGAGAGCAGAGGCTGGGGGGGCAGAGGAGAGCGGAGGCTGGGGGGGCAGAGGAGAGCGGAGGCTGGGGGGGCAGAGGAGAGCGGAGGCTGGGGGGGCAGAGGAGAGCGGAGGCTGGGGGGGCAGAGGAGAGCGGAGGCTGGGGGGGCAGAGGAGAGCGGAGGCTGGGGGGGCAGAGGAGAGCGGAGGCTGGGGGGGCAGAGGAGAGCGGAGGCTGGGGGGGCAGAGGAGAGCGGAGGCTGGGGGGCAGAGGAGAGCGGAGGCTGGGGGGGCAGAGGAGGGGGGAAGGCTGGGGGGCAGAGGAGAGGCTGGGGGGCAGAGGAGAGCGGAGGCTGGGGGGGCAGAGGAGAGCAGAGGCTGGGGGGGCAGAGGAGAGCAGAGGCTGGGGGGGCAGAGGAGAGCAGAGGCTGGGGGGGCAGAGGAGAGCAGAGGCTGGGGGGCAGAGGAGAGCAGAGGCTGGGGGGGCAGAGGAGAGCAGAGGCTGGGGGGGCAGAGGAGAGCGGAGGCTGGGGGAGTCAGAGGAGAGCGGAGGCTGGGGGAGTCAGAGGAGAGCGGAGGCTGGGGGGTCAGAGGAGAGCGGAAGCTGGGGGGTCAGAGGAGAGCGGAGGCTGGGGGGGCAGAGGAGAGCGGAGGCTGGGGGGGTCAGAGGAGAGCGGAGGCTGGGGGGTCAGAGGAGAGCGGAGGCTGGGGGGTCAGAGGAGAGCGGAGGCTGGGGGGGCAGAGGAGAGCGGAGGCTGGGGGGGCAGAGGAGAGCGGAGGCTGGGGGGGCAGAGGAGAGCGGAGGCTGGGGGGTCAGAGGAGAGCGGAGGCTGGGGGGTCAGAGGAGAGCGGAGGCTGGGGGGTCAGAGGAGAGCGGAGGCTGGGGGGTCAGAGGAGAGCGGAGGCTGGGGGTCAGAGGAGAGCGGAGGCGGGGGGGTCAGAGGAGAGCGGAGGCTGGGGGGTCAGAGGAGAGCGGAGGCTGGGGGGTCAGAGGAGAGCGGAGGCTGGGGGGTCAGAGGAGAGCGGAGGCCGGGGGGTCAGAGGAGAGCGGAGGCTGGGGGGGGCAGAGGAGAGCGGAGGCTGGGGGGGGCAGAGGAGAGCGGAGGCTGGGGGGGGGCAGAGGAGAGCGGAGGCTGGGGGGGGCAGAGGAGAGCGGAAGCTGGGGGGGCAGAGGAGAGCGGAGGCTGGGGGGGCAGAGGAGAGCGGAGGCTGGGGGGGCAGAGGAGAGCGGAGGCTGGGGGGGCAGAGGATAACGGAGGCTGGAGGGCTGAACACTCACTGGGCTGTTGGCGGTCAGCGGCAAGGCTGGCGGCGGTTCCGGAGGCCGGCCCCGGAGTGCGGGCGGGGCTAGCTCCGTGATGGAGGAGAGTCACCGGGTGTGTGGAGAGAGTGGCAGGACTGGGAGCGGTGCCGGCGGAGGCCGCACACCGGAGTGTGGGCCGGTCCGGGCCGGTTCCCGCATGTTGGTGGGCGCACAGCAGGCTGTGTGCGGAGCCAGTGGCGGGATGGCGGTCCCTGATGGAGAGTGGGCGGTGAGCAGCAAGGCTGTGGGCCGGATGTGGGTGGGCGCAGACGGGGCTCTGTGCAGGGCCGGTGGCGGGATAACGGGGAGTGGTGGCGCTTTAGCGCCCACGGCGAGGCGCTGTGCCATTTTGTCAGCGGCTCGCGGTGAGCGCTATGCGCTCACCGCTCGTGGGTCTGGTACTTCCGGTTCCGGTCTTTGACACAGGGCGCAGGCCATCACGGAAGTTGAGCGGATTGGCGGGAAGTGGCCTTCGGTTTTTATATATAAGATATATATATAGCAGTACGATGGTATATGGTGGTAATTAGAGCACATGTATAGCAGCACTATAGTATATGGCGGTAGATTATAGTAAATGTATAGCAGCACTATAGTATATGGCGGTACATTACAGTACATGTATAGCAGCACTATAGTATATGGTGGTACATTATAGCACATGTATAGCAGCACTATGGTATATGGCGGTACATTACAGTACATGTATAGCAGTGCTATGGTATATGGCGGTACATTACAGTACATGTATAGCAGCACTATGGTATATGGCAGTACATTATAGCACATGTATAGCAGCACTCTGGTATATGGCAATACTGGGGTGACCGCGGTCCCCCACTCCTCCTGGCCCCCGGTCGTCCACAGTAAAAATAAAAAAATCCTCAGTGAGGATACTCACCTGTCCGGCGGCTCGCTCCGCCTCCGCCTTGTAGGTCCTACAGGCCTTTAGGACCTGTAGTTGCCTGGGCAAGCAATCAGCTGAGGAGGTGAGGGGGGGCAGGATTGTGTTGGGGGGGCAGAATGGAGCGAGTGGGGAAAGAGTATGGAGGCGGGGCAACAGGATGGAGGCGGGGCAACAGGATGGAGGCGGGGCAACAGGATGGAGGCGGGGGGCAGGATGGAGGCGGGGGGGCAGGATGGAGCGAGCGGGGCAGGATGGAGGCGGGGGAGCAAGAAGAGCGGGGGGCAGGATGGATTGAGCGGGGCAGGATGGAGGCGGAGGAGCAGGATGAAGCCGAAGGGGCAGGATTGAGCAGGATGGAGCGGGAGGAGCAGGATGGAGGCAGATGAGCAGAATGGAGCAAGCGGGGCAGGATGAGTAAGCGTGAGGGCAGGATGGAGGCGGGGGAGCAAGAACAGCGGGGGTGAGGATGGAGCGAGCAGGGCAGGATGGAGCGAGCGGGGCAGGATGGAGCGAGCGGGGCAGGATGGAGCGAGCGGGGCAGGATGGAGCGAGCGGGGCAGGATGGAGCGAGCGGGGCAGGATGGAGCGAGCGGGGCAGGATGGAGCGAGCGGGGCAGGAAGGGCAAGGGGGGCAGGAAGGTGCAAGGGGGGCAGGATGGTGGGTTGCGGAGCAGGATGGGGTGGCGGAGCAGGATGGAGGGGGCGGAGCAGGATGGAGGGGGGGAGCAGGATGGAGGGGGCGGAGCAGGATGGAGGGGGCGGAGCAGGATGGAGGGGGCGGAGCAGGATGGAGGCGGCGGGGCAGGATGGAGGGGGCGGGGCAGGATGGAGACGGAGGGGCAGGATGGAGACGGAGGGGCAGGATGGAGACGGAGGGGCAGGATGGAGACGGAGGGGCAGGATGGAGACGGAGGGGCAGGATGGAGGTGAGTGGCGCAGGATGGACAGAGCGAGGCAGGATGGAGAAGGCAGGGCAGGATGGAGGCGGCAGGGCAGGATGGAGATGGCAGGGCAGGATGGTGGTGGGGGAGGGGGAGGATGTAGGGGGCGGGGCAGGATGTTGGCGGGGGGTGAGGATGGTGGTGGGGGTGCGGGATGGAGTCGGGGGGGCAGGATGGTGTTGGGGGGCAGGATGGATAGGGGGGGCAGGATGGATAGGGGGGGCAGGATGGAGGCGCTCCTCCTGACCCCTTCCGCTCCCCGCGGCACCCGTCCCTCTGGGCCTCCAGTCTCTGCGGCCGCCCTCCCTCTGGGGCTGCACACCCCCCTCCCCTTCATGGTGATAATAAAAATAAAAAAACCTCAGTGAGGATACTTACCCTGCGGCGGCTCGCTCCACCCGTCTTGTAGGTGGCAGGACAGGAGCTGTCGTTGGCTGGGAAACGGATCTGCTGGGGGTGAGTGGGCAAAGCGGGGGTCAGTGGGCAGAGTGGGGGATGAGTGGGAAGAGCAGGGGTTAGTGGGCAGAGTCATTGGGCAGAGCAGGGGTCAGTGGGCATAATCAGTAGTCAGAGCAGGGTCAGTAGGCAGAGCTGGGGTCTGTGGGCAGAGCTGGGGTCAGTGGGCATGGTCAGTAGCCAGAGGGGGGGGGGGTAGGTAGGCAGAGCAGGGTCAGAGGGCAGAGCGGGGGTGAGTGGGCAGAGTGGGGGGTGAATGGGCAGAGCATGGTCAGTGAGCAGGATTGGGGCATCAGTGGTCAGAGCAGGGTCATAGCGGGGGTCAGTGGTCAGAGCAGGGGTTAATGGGCAGAGTGATTGGGCAGAGCAGGGGTCAGTGGGCACAGTCAGTAGGCACAGCAGGGGTTAGTGGGAAAAATCAGTGGGTAGAGCAGGGGTGAGTGGGCAGAGCAGGGGTGAGTGGGCACAGTCAGTGAGCAGAGCAGGGGTCAGCGGGCAGAGCGGGGGTGAGTGGGCAGAGCAGGGTTTAGTGGGCATAGCAAGGGTTATTGGGCACAGTCAGTGGGCAGAACAGGGGTTAGTGGGCAGAGCGGCGGTCAGTGGGCACAGTGAGTGGGCAGAGAAGGGTGAGTGGGTAAAGCATGGGTGAGTGGGCACGGTCAGTTGGCAGAGCAGGGGTCAGTGGGCATGGTGAAAGGGCAGAGCGGGGGGTGAGTGAACAGAGGGTGGTCAGTGGGCAGGCCAGGGTGAGTGGTAAAAGCAGGGGCGAGTGGGCAGAGCGGGGTGAGTGGGCAGAGCGGGAGTAAATGAGCAGAGCAGGGTCAGTAGGCAGTGTGAGGGGTCAGTGGCCAGAGCATGGTCAGTGGGCAGTGTGAGGGGTAAGTGGGCATAGCATGTTCAGTGGGCAGTGTGAGGCGTGAGTGGGCAGTGTGAGGGGTCAGTGGGCAGTGTGAGGGGTCAGTGGGCAGAGCAGGGTCAGTGTGAGGGGTGAGTGGGCAGAGCAGGGTCAGTGGGGTGTGTGAGGGGTCAGTGGGCAGAGCAGGGTGAGTGGGCATTGAGGGGTCAGTGGGCAGAGCATGTTCAGTGGGCAGAGGAGGGTCAGTGGGCAGTGTGAGGGGTCAGTGGGCTGAGCAGGGTGAGTGGGCAGAGCAGGGTCAGTGAGGGGTCAGTGGGCAGAGCAGGGTCAGTGTGAGGGGTCAGTGGGGGGTGAGTAGGCAGAGCAGGATGAGTGGCCAGTGTGAGGGGTCAATGGGGCGAGCAGGGTGAGTGGGCAGAGCATGGTCAGTGGGCATAATGGTGGGTGAGTGGACAGAGAGGGGGTGAGTGAGCAGAGAGGGGGTGAGTGGGCAGAATGTGGGTGAGGGGGCAGAGAGGGGGTGAGTGGGCAGAGTTTGGGGGTGAGTGGTCAGAGTGGGGGTCAGTGGTCAGAGTGGGGGTCAGTGGGCAGAGCAGGGGCAGAGTGGGGGTGAGGGGGGCAGAGGGGGTGAGTGGGCAGAGTTGGGGGGTGAGTGGGCAGAGTTGGGGGGTGAGTGGGCAGAGTTGGGGGGTGAGTGGGCAGAGTTGGGGTCAGTGGTCAGAGTGGGGGTGAGTGGGCAGGGTCAGAGTGGGGGTCAATGGTCAGAGTGGGGGTGGGTGGGCAGAGCAGGGTCAGGGGCAGAGTGGGGGTCAGTGTGCAGAGTGGGGGTGAGGGGGCAAAGAGGGGGTCAGGGGGAAGAGTAGGGGGGTGAGTGGGCAGAGTTTGGGGGTGAGTGGGCAGAGTGAGGGTCAGTGGTCAGAGTGGGGGTGAGTGGGCAGAGCAGGGTCAGGGGCAGAGAGAGGGTCAGTGTGCAGAGTGGGGGTGAGGGGGCAGAGAGGGGTTCAGGGGGAAGAGTAGGGGGGTGAGTGGGCAGAGTTTGGGGGTGAGTGGGCAGAGTGGGGGCCAGTGGTCAGAGTGGGGGTCAGTGGGCAGAGCAGGGGCAGAGTGGGGGTCAGTGTGCAGAGTGGGGGTGAGGGGGGCAGAGAGGGGTTCAGGGGGAAGAGTAGGGGGGTGAGTGGGCAGAGTTTGGGGGTGAGTGGGCAGAGTGAGGGTCAGTGGTCAGAGTGGGGGTGAGTGGGCAGAGCAGGGTCAGGGGCAGAGAGAGGGTCAGTGTGCAGAGTGGGGGTGAGGGGGCAGAGAGGGGTTCAGGGGGAAGAGTAGGGGGGTGAGTGGGCAGAGTTTGGGGGTGAGTGGGCAGAGTGGGGGCCAGTGGTCTGAGTGGGGGTCAGTGGGCAGAGCAGGGGCAGAGTGGGGGTCAGTGTGCAGAGTGGGGGTGAGGGGGCAGAGAGGGTTCAGGGGGAAGAGTTTGGGGGTGAGTGGGCAGAGTGGGGGCCAGTGGTCAGAGTGGGGGTCAGTGGGCAGAGCAGGGGCAGAGTGGGGGTCAGTGTGCAGAGTGGGGGTGAGGGGGGCAGAGAGGGGTTCAGGGGGAAGAGTAGGGGGGTGAGTGGGCAGAGTTTGGGGGTGAGTGGGCAGAGTGGGGGCCAGTGGTCAGAGTGGGGGTCAGTGGGCAGAGCAGTGGCAGAGTGGGGGTCAGTGTGCAGAGTGGGGGTGAGTGGGCAGGGTCAGGGGCAGAGTGGGGGTCAGTGGGCAGAGCAGGGGGTGAGGGGGGCAGAGGGGGTGAGTGGGCAGAGTTGGGGGGTGAGTGGGCAGAGTGGGGGCCAGTGGTCAGAGTGGGGGTCAGTGGGCAGAGCAGGGGCAGAGTGGGGGTCAGTGGGCAGAGTGGGGGTGAGGGGGCAGAGAGGGGGTCAGGGGGAAGAGTAGGGGGGTGAGTGGGCAGAGTTTGGGGGTGAGTGGGCAGAGTGGGGGCCAGTGGTCAGAGTGGGGGTCAGTGGGCAGAGCAGGGGCAGAGTGGGGGTGAGGGGGGCAGAGAGGGGGTGAGTGGTCAGAGTGGGGGTCAGGGGCAGAGTGGGGGTCAGTGGTCAGTGTGGGGGTGGGTGGTCAGAGTGGGGGTCAGGGGCAGAGTGGGGGTCAGTGGTCAGTGTGGGGGTGGGTGGTCAGAGTGGGCGTCAGGGGCAGAGTGTGGGTCAGTGGTCAGTGTGGGGGTGGGGTGGTCAGAGTGGGCGTCAGGGGCAGAGTGGGGGTCAGTGTGGGGGTGGGTGGTCAGAGTGGGGGTCAGTGTGGGGGTCAGGGGCAGAGTGAGGGTCAGTGGTCAGTGTGGGGGTGGGTGGGCAGAGCGGGGGTGAGGAGATCGTGGGTCAGTGTGCAGCGCAGGGGGATGAATAGGCAGAGTAGGTGAGATCGGGACAGGACCTTTGATGACGTCAGGGTCATGTGATATGTGACTCCACCCATCATCGTGACGTCATCAGAGGTCCTCAAGCCCCATGAATAGAGATCGTGGCTGGCTGGAGGGAGCTGTGGTAAGAGGCGGGGGGGGTGACCGGAGAGTGGGGGGGTGACCGGAGAGTGGAGGGCGGCTATGGTGACAGGCAGGGGGGTGATGGGGCAGCGGGGGGAAGTGTTGTGACAGGCGGGGAGCGCGGGCAGTGGAGGATGGCTATGGTGACAGGCAGGGGGGTGATGGGGCAGCAGGGCTGTGGGCCGGATGTGGGTGGGCGCAGACGGGGCTCTGTGCAGGGACGGTGGCTGGGGCTCTGTGGGTCTGGTGCTTCCGGTTCCGGTGTTTGACACAGGAGGGAGGCCATCACGGAAGCGGAAGCGGATTTTGGGCGGAAGTGGCCTTCGGGTTTTATATAATAGATATCCAAATGGCAGGAGATGTCGGAGCACCAGTTGGCCACACACATTGCATGCTAAGTGATTCCAGGACATGCAGCCTTGTGGATTGTACATCTGTCAGTTAGATGAAGACACAATAATGCATCTGCAAGCATTACCCTCTTGTGCTGTGTAATGTACTTGACCCAATTCAGTGTTTTTGTGGCGTGCAAAATACTTTTAATTTACATGCATACTGATTGTTGGCAGCCATGGGACACATCTTGGTCTTGTACTGCCTTTGGGGATGCACATAATGTCAGGGCTGTACATGAAGAGTAGCATGGGTTCACATACGTGTAGTATGTGTTCTGTGAACTGTCATACTGTAGTGTTTACAATAAGCAAGGTCGACAAGCATTAGATGGTGTGTAACGTAACAGCCCAACCATGTAAATGTGTATTGGAGGGGTATGACACGACTATGTACATGTGCTAGTTGATGAATGTTGTTGTTGTTAGGCCTCCATGTGCTTATACTTGTTATTTTTCCTTTTTCATTCGCAGACCCTGGCTAGCAGAGATTGGACGTCATGCATCGTTCCGCAATGGCAGTAGTGGCTGTGTCCATGGTGGAGGATGCCTTGTTGACAAATGAGAGGACTAAGAGACTGCGGAGGCGTAGACGACGGCGTGTGTGGTCTCGGTATTGGCTCCTGCAAAGGCGCCACCTGAGTCACATGGGCCTTGTCCGTCAGCTGGAGGACAGTTCCTGAAGTCCTGCAGATTCCTATCTCAGGATGTCCGGGGACTCTTTCAAATTCCTCTTGGACTTGGTTACCCCACATATTGCCCGTGAGGACACTGTGATGCGTCGAGCTGTTCCAGCAAAGGAGCGGTTGGCTGGGATTCTGCGTTTCTTGGCAACAGGACGCACAATGACTGACCTGCAGTATTCTGCTGCAGTCTCGCGCTCACTGCCAAGCCGCCTAATGCCTAAGACGTGTGAGGCCATTGTGAGGTGTCTGCTGCCATCCTGTATGTGGTTTCTAACAACCCCCGCGGAATGGTTGGAAGTTGCCACTGGCTTCCAAGAGAGGTGGCAATTCCCAAACTGCGGGGGTGCCTTGGATGGCAAGCATGTCAGGATCACACAACCCCCCAATAGCGGGTCGTATTATTTTAACTACAAAGGTTATTTCAGTGTGGTCCTCATGGCCCTCGTCAATGCCAACTAGGAGTTCCTCCTTGTGGATGTGGGGATGAACGGGCGTGTGTCTAATGGGGGGGTTTTGGCCCACACCTCCATTGGTCGAGACCTTGTGAGCGGGCGGCTGAACTTACCCCCAAATGATGACACCAGTGAACATCTCAACTTTGCCTTGTGGGGGATGAGGCCTTCGCACTTCACGCAAACCTACTACGGCCATATCCCCAGAGGACTCTGACCCCTGAGCAATGCCTTTTCAATTACCGGCAGCCACATAGTTGGGATAATGCTATGTAATGTACATAGACATGTCCATACTTCCTGTGTGTAGCTTACCAACTTGTACAGTAGATGGCCAGAATGTCCATACATTTAGCGGAAACACACTGCAGTACACTAGCGTGCCTGTCTGCCAGTTTGGAGACGCCGCAGTGTGTTGCTGGAGCTGACACTCATCATATATGACATCAGTTTCCAGCTGATATAATGGGCAATAGCATCCATGTCACCACCATGTTGTCTGAGATGGCTGACCAATGGTAACGATCTTTTGCCGTCCAATCGGAGTGTTCTGGACGCGGTTAAAAGTTAACTCAGGTACGCCTATGTCCAAAGCTGGGTGGAAAGTACACCCACATTGCTTATGTGGTTGTACTGTGTGACGGCGCAACTACGATCTGAAAAATCGGCTGCCCGATTTGGGCGCAGACTTCCGGGACGCCGGATCGTCGCAGGTTGGAGGTGTGATTGCTACGTGTAACATCTACTATGCGATCTTGGATCAGTGCCAAAAACGTACGCGCTCCCGTGAAATTGTATGCGATTATCGGAACGATATTGCGACGTGTAACGATACCCTTAAAGGCAGAGTCAGTGAGAGGCTGACAGGTCTCAGGCACTGCAGTACACCAGTATTGCAATGCATTAGACAAAGATCAAAGTAAAAAATATTCATGTCACACTGTGGGTCTGAGTGAAAATGTAAAAAAAAAAACAAAAAAAAAGGAAAACCAAATATGTAAAAAAATAAAAAAAGAAGTGCACACACAAAACACAAAAACGTCTTGTTTTGTATATTCTGTATGGCGAGTATTGTAAAAAAGAATTAATAAAAAATGTTAAAAATGTAGCTTTTACATCATTACAACACACAAAAAAATTGAATAAAAAGTCAAATGTAAAAGGGAAAAGTAGTACAACTGAAAACAACAAACTGTCCTTCAAGAAACAAACCCTTATCTGGCCCATTCAACAGAAAAATAAAGACGTTACAGCTCTGAGAATATGGAGATACAAGAACAAATACATTTTTATAAAGCATTGCTTTAAGTGTGTGAAAGTAGCAAAGCTACACCCTGCATGGTTTAAACTTCCCGCCCCTCCTCTGGCCGGCGCTTGAGTGACAGCGGCACTCACGCCGGGGCAGCGGAGCGGGCATCTGCGGTCCAGAGAACAGTGCTGAAGTCTCGCGGGACTTCAGCACTGACAGTGGCACCCGCGCTTGCGCAGTGGAGTGGATGTCTCGCGAGACTTCCACACTGTTCTATGGAGCTTAGACACCCACTCAACTGCGCACGCGCGGGTGCCGCTGTCAATGCCGAAGTCTCGCGAGACCAGCACTGTTCTCTGGACCGCAGACACCCACTCCACTGCGCCGGCGTGAGTGTCGCTGTCACAAGTGCCGCTGTCACTCAAGCGCCGGCTAGAGGAGGGGCGGGAAATTTGAAGCATGCAGGGTGGGATTTGCAGCACGAAGCAGTGGTGAGACGTTTACCCACCATGATCAAATAGCAGCCACTGTGACTCAATAGGAGGCCAGCTCTGGAAGGAAGGTTCATATCACAGGGATGTGGGGTCAGTCTGGGCACATACAGGGGTTACTAGAACCGCATTTACTTGATGTGTAATCTGGTGGGCACAGTATAAAATTCTCAGGGGGGGGGGGGGGGTGAAGGGAGACAGGTTCCCTTTAATTGCCTGCAGATCAGTGGATGTCCAGGTCCTGAGGCCCGCACCAATTACTTCAAAAGCTAGAAAGGCTGGGTTCACACTGCAGTTTTTCCCTGGTCAGGGTTCATCAGGTTTTGTGTGCCAAAACCAGGAGTGGAACTTGCAGAGAAAAAGTATAATTGAAAGATTGATACCTGTTCTGGGTTTGGGAGGCACTCCTGGTTTTGGCACACAAAACCTAATGAACCCTGATTGGGGAAAAACTGCAGCGTGAAAGCAGCCTTAGGCTGGCTTCACACCACGGCACTGTCCGGTTCAGGGCTGTCTGGTGTAAACCAGACAGCCCCGGACTGGTTTTTGGCCCCATAGTATCCTATGGGGCCAGATGGAGCCGGATGGCAGCTATCTGCCATCCGGTTTCCATCTCTCCAGTGGAATCTGGGAGAAATCAGATTTCTCTCGCCGTACATGCAACGTTTTTGTGTCCGGGGAGAAAAATCTCCCCAAAATGCTGTATTCCGGATTCTCCCAGATCCAGGGCAATCCGGCACTTCCTAACATGGGAACCTATGGGGCCGGATTGCCCCGGTCCGGGAGGATCCGGGAACCGGATACCGGTGGCTTAACGCCGCTGTTGTTTCCGGACCGCAGCTAGCTCCCCACGAGTCGCGGTCCTGATTCATTAGCAGCTGCAGATGCGTCCGGCTGCACACAGGACTGGAGGGCAGATTTGGCCCTCCGGTTCTGTGTGCTGATCCGGTCCAGGGCTGTCAGGTTCATGCCTGACAGTCCCGTATTGGACCTTACCGTGATGTGAAGCCAGCCTTAGAAGTGCGAAGCTTGTGAGGCACAAAACAGACTATGGACTAAATAGAAGCTACAAAATTAAATTGCTAATTGTATCAATCGGTGAATAAGTAACTATAGAGGAAACTACTCACCTGCGCTGTCATCTGTAAGATCATCATCACCCCTCACATATGTCTCTGTAGTATTAATATGGGGCAGATCATCATCACCCCTCACATATGTCTCTGTAGTATTAATATGGGGCAGATCATCATCACCCTCACATATGTCTCTGTAGTATTAATATGGGGCAGATCATCATCACCCCTCACATATGTCTCTGTAGTATTAATATGGGGCAGATCATCATCACCCCTCACATATGTCTCTGTAGTATTAATATGGGGCAGATCATCATCACCCCTCACATATGTCTCTGTAGTATTAATATGGGGCAGATCATCATCACCCCTCACATATGTCTCTGTAGTATTAATATGGGGCAGATCATCATCACCCCTCACATATGTCTCTGTAGTATTAATATGGGGCAGATCATCATCACCCCTCACATATGTCTCTGTAGTATTAATATGGGGCAGATCATCATCACCCCTCACATATGTCTCTGTAGTATTAATATGGGGCAGATCTTCACCCTGAAACAAAGATTGTAAAAGTCACAGACAGATGGAGAAGTCCCATCTATGATCAGCTGTAATCTGCCATCTCCACCGTTCTCATTACACAAGTATAAAACATAGAATACTGGAGGATAAAACAAGACTGAGCACAAGACCTTCACAGCCGTCTACACATCATAGGGAGATCTCATCACACCTTCTCTCCATCTACCTGATGATCCGGAGGAACATCGGGATCTTCTTGTTTACAGTCCTGTGGGAGAAGAGGACGGGGACATCTCTCTGGTGTTGTCCTCTTACTGGATAGACCTGGAGGAGACACATACAGGACTGAATTCATTCTTTACATACAGATCATTATAGGCCGTGTGTATTTAGTCCTGTCTATTACCTGGTGATGTGAGGGGCGGCCGGGGAACCTCCATCATGACTATGTCCTTGTACAGATCTTTGTGTCCTTCTAAATACTCCCACTCCTCCATGGAGAAATAGACGGTGACGTCCTGACACCTTATAGGAACCTGACACATACAATGATACCATTGTCATCTTTCCCCGATCCCTTCATAGCGTTACTGTATAATGTCCCAGCAGCAGCAGCAGCATTCCCAGCAGTGTCACCTCTCCAGTCAGCAGCTCAATCATCTTGTAGGTGAGTTGTAGGATCTTCTGGTCATTGATGTCCTCATGTATCAGGGGGTGAGGTGGAGGCCCCGTGATTGGGCTCAGGGCTCTTCCCTCAGACACAGGGTCCTGACAGCACAGATCACTAGAGCTCTTCACTACTGTGTAATCCTGGTTATGGAGAGACACATTAATAAATCTCCAGTCTCCAGACATTTCCAGAGTCCTCACCTCTCCAGTTCTGTCATCTGTTATTCTGTCCATAGATAAGAATGATGTCATGTGACATTGTCATCACAATCTCTCACCTCTCCAGTAACAAGGAAGAGGATCTCTAGGGTGAGGTGGAAGATCCTCTCCGCCATCTTGTCCCTGTCCAGATCCATCCTTGATGGTCAATCAGGAGAATTCTCTTGTATAGAAGATGTGAGAGGATCCGATATTGTAGAGACCTGAATGGGGGAAGATGAAATGCTCTGTGCTTACAGGACCTGTGATGATGTCACATGAGGGGAGGAGTCAGGGGTCACATGATCAGCTCCTCAGTTGTCATGGTGCTGGATGAGGTGAAGGTTATGTGTGGGGTCAGGAGGGATTTACAGTGTGGATGTAGCAGAGCCGAGTGTGTACGAGGTGTACGGAGCAGAGCCGAGTGTGTACGAGGTGTACGGAGCGGAGCCGAGTGTGTACGAGGTGTACGGAACAGAGCCGTGTGTGTACGAGGTGTACGGAGCGGAGCCGCGTGTGTATGAGGTGTACGGAGCAGAGCCGAGTGTGTACGAGGTGTACGGAGCAGAGCCGAGTGTGTACGAGGTGTACGGAGCAGAGCCGTGTGTGTACGAGGTGTACGGAACAGAGCCGTGTGTGTACGAGGTGTACGGAGCAGAGCCGAGTGTGTACGAGGTGTACGGAGCGGAGCCGCGTGTGTATGAGGTGTACGGAGCAGAGCCGAGTGTGTACGAGGTGTACGGAGCAGAGCCGAGTGTGTACGAGGTGTACGGAGCAGAGCCGAGTGTGTACGAGGTGTACGGAGCGGAGCCGAGTGTGTACGAGGTGTACGGAGTAGAGTCAATTGTGTGCGAGGTGTACGGAGCGGAGCAGAGTGTGTATGAGGTGTACGGAGCGGAGCCGTGTATGTATGAGGTGTATGGAGCAGAGCAGAGTGTGTACGAGGTGTATAGAGCAGAGCCGTGTGTGTACGAGGTGTACGGAGCAGAGCCGTGTGTGTACGAGGTGTACGGAGCGGAGCCGCGTGTGTATGAGGTGTACGGAGCAGAGCCGAGTGTGTACGAGGTGTACGGAGCAGAGCCGAGTGTGTACGAGGTGTACGTAGCGGAGCCTAGTGTGTACGAGGTGTACGTAGCGGAGCCGAGTGTGTACAAGGTGTACGGAGCAGAGCCGAGTGTGTACGAGGTGTACGGAGCGGAGCCAAGTGTGTTCGAGGTGTACGGAGCAGAGCCGAGTGTGTACGAGGTGTACAGAGAAGAGCTGAGTGTGTACGAGGTGTACGGAGTGGAGCCGAGTGTGTACGAGGTGTACAGAGAAGAGCTGAGTGTGTACGAGGTGTACGGAGTGGAGCCGAGTGTGTACGAGGTGTACGGAGCGGAGCCGAGTGTGTACGAGGTGTACGGAGTGGAGCCGTGTGTGTACGAGGTGTACGGAGCGGAGCCGTGTGTGTACGAGGTGTACGAAGCAGAGCCGAGTGTGTACGAGGTGTACGGTGCGGAGCCGAGTGTGTACGAGGTGTACGGAGCAGAGCCGAGTGTGTACGAGGTGTACGGAGCGGAGCCGTGTGTGTACGAGGTGTACGGAGCGGAGCAGAGTGTGTACGAGGTGTACGGAGCGGAGCCGAGTGTGTACGAGGTGTACGGTGCGGAGCCGAGTGTGTACGAGGTGTACGGAGCAGAGCCGAGTGTGTACGAGGTGTACGGAGCGGAGCCGTGTGTGTACGAGGTGTACGGAGCGGAGCCGAGTGTGTACGAGGTGTACGGAGCAGAGCCGAGTGTGTACGAGGTGTACGGAGCGGAGCCGAGTGTGTACGAGGTGTACGGAGTGGAGCCGAGTGTGTACGAGGTGTACGGAGTGGAGCCTACAGTATATGTTCATTCCATGTCTAAGATGCCAAAAGTCTGTTCTACATCTACAAAATTTTCCGTAATAAGTTATTATGTTCGTTCTTTTCATTTCTTCCTTTTCTTCATTCTTTCTAGTTTGTCCCCGCAGGGACAGCAGACTGGTAAACAATTCAAGAATATTTGAAGTCACTTGGAGAATGTTCTACCAAACATGGAAATATTTCCCCAAAGTTTGTGACAGCGAACAGAAAAAAATAAATAAATCCGGGAGCACCACCCAGTAATCCGGCACCACCCAGTAATCCAACACCTGGGAAAATAAGACTCTGCTCCTTAGAACCGCTCTCCAAATTCAGTAGGGTGAGCAAGACAACACAATACCACGTGGAAGGGGATCTACAGTCTCCGACAGCTCAAGGGGTGGCAGATCTGAACCTTTGGAAGATACAGAACCAACAACCCACAAACGTGTGTTTTCCCTTTCCACCTGTCTCTTGGGGTCAGACCCCTTGTTGGGTAAAGTTGGTCACATCACACCTGAGTAAATACCAAGTACATTCAATTCAAAGTGTTGATGTGGCGCCCCGCAACGAGTGCGTCACAGAAGGGTATTGCAGCCAAGACAGCAGCAGCAATATCCTCTGACTCAGCAGTCACACGGTTAACTCAGAGATCCATACCCTACATGCATCACCTAGCATAGAGGGCCAATCAGGTCCTGGTGGGCGGAGTGTAGAGGTAGTGTGTAGTGGAAGTTTAGTTTAGTCTAAAAAGGGTAGAGAACAAGTAACAGCAACGTAGAAGAGGGAAGCAAGATCCCCTGCTCTGCAACCTAGGAGAGGGGGTTGCACAGTTCCGTGCGGCCCCCTGGCCACCTTCCCTGGCCGTCACCCGGTTGAGCACCATCACTCTCGGTGCCTCATCAACCGATCACCGGGCATCAACATGCGGGTCCAAAAACAGCCCGTGCCCATCTAATGCCGGTTTGCTGGTACCGAAGCTAGCAGTAGTTCAGCTCTGCTATGCGAACCAGAGGAGTGGAGGGACCGCTTTACAGGAGCACCCCACAACCGCCACACACAGTCATCTAGCCAGCGGTGTACCCACCAAAGGACCCAAAGCTCCCCAAAGCATCCGGAACGTATACCCCAGATAGGGCATTCAAGCAGCCTCCTCGTACCCGATCTGGCATTCCTGGGCGACAACGGCAACACAAGTAGTTAGAATGGAGGAACACCGCGGATCTCTGAGAACACACTGGTCATTGCTGAGTCCACCCTGTCCACTACCTACAAACTGTATACCATGTACTGCCTGCTGGTTACAGTAAAGAACCTGTTACAGAGACTTACAGTGTCCGTGCCTTCTTATGAACTGTTTATCCGCATATTAAGGTAACCGCAGCTGCCTCAGAACATCTTGTGCAGCTTCTGGCTTCGGGGATCACCGCTCAGCCTGTGGGGAGCGTTCCATCTTGCTGCTGTCCATCCCCCGGAGGCCCGCAGCGCCGGTAAAGTTACCGGAACACTCATAGGTGGCGTCACGAAACAATTAACCCCTTAATCTGTTCCACTAAGACGTCTTCACTTTTGATCTGTGCCACCGGACCCCACTGCCGGCAGGCGCGGCACCCCGTGACAAGGAGGAAGAAGCAAACGCCTGTCTAAACCGGAGTCCCGGCCACGGTGAGTCATTGAAAGCTCCAGACTCTCTGCAACATTGTATAGAGACAATGGGAATGTTAATTATATTAATGTCATTACATTACATTATGTCCTTGGAGGCTGACTGAGGGTGACACTGTTACAATGGTTTTCTTTTAATGACAGCACAACCAAAAAAATGTTTCACCATGTGCCCTATAAGAAACCATGCATCAGGAAATGATGCCTGTGATGAGCGGGATCACAGGAGACAGGGTCACCGCTGAAGACAGTTGGCAGCGACTGAGGGCCGATACTTCAATGTGCGCATGCGCCGCCTCTGCAGCTATTTTCTGATGCCGATCGCATCAACTGAACGGAGATCAATGGCGCCCACACCATGCTGCCGCTACATCCCCCCTCCTATCCTCGGGCCTGCAGCATTGCATCACTCATGCCACCGCCATCATCCTTCACTGGCGACCCCACCTCCTGTGACCCTGCTCCACCGACACTGCTCCCCCGGTCAGCTATATCCAGATTATAAAACGGACTCTAGGATTATAGAACCGGACCCTTTTTTAACATAAAAAAAAAATCCTATTTTCTTCCTCTAAATTTGGGGTTCGTCTTTTAATCTGCAAAACACTGTATTTTCACCTTGCACATTTGGAGCATATTTATATATGCAACATGGCAATTCGTTTTTTGCAGGATCCACCGGACAGAACCTGACAGCATTAGATGTGCACAAAGTGTGGCCAAATTTGCTCCCTGATCTGTTTTTTGCAGGATTCATTTTCTGCTGCTGCCGATGGTCCTGAAGTCTGCTTGTATCTGCTCTGCCGCTGTCCAAGGTGCTGAATTCACAGCCTGTGCATGAAATACTGCTGTCCATGGTGCTGAAATTTGAATGGCAGGATTTCTGATCATGCGCTGTGCTATAAATCGGATCTGGGAAACTATCTGATTTTTTTCACGGATCCGGCACCCATAGACTCCCATGTTATTGGCGCCAGATTAGTTTCTGTCCAGTTTTGTGCGATTTTTGCATCGGAGCTAAAAAATGCTGCAGGCTCCAGTTTTGGGGACAAGGAAAAATCGGACAAAAATTAATCAGGCACAGAATACACAAAACCGGATGGCCAAATAGGACCAATCCGGCACCATAGGGATACATGGGAGGCAAACCGGACAAAACCTGATGCACAAAAACTGTGTTGTGAAGCTAGCCTAAGGCTGGTTTCATACTGCAGGATTTTCCCTGATCAGTGTCCATCCAGTTTGTGTGCCAAAACCAGGAGCGTCTCCAAAACTCAGAACATGTGTCAATCTTTCAATTATAGTTTTTCTCCTACTTTTGGCACACAAACCAGATGGACACTGATCAGCAAAAATCCTGCAGTGTGAAACCAGCCTAAGGCCCCTTTCACATCAGTTTTTTGCTGATGTTTGCGGCCGATACGGCTGATGGCGTTGCATCTGCCGGATCGCCCGCCTAACAGACAACTTGCGGCCCGACTCCCGCAAGCCCCATGCATTGTGGTGCCATCTGCCGGAGCTGCCAGAAACATCAGCAAAGCGCAGATGTGAAAGGAGCAGGCTGGCTTCACACCATGGCTTTGAGCATCAGGTTTGTCTCCGGTGCAAAAATCAAACAAAACTGGACAGAACCAGATCTGCTCAATCCAGTTCCCATTTGATAAAGAGGAGTATAAGAAGGGCCTTGTTCCTGTCACATGTTCATATTCTACAAGACTTCAAGTGAATCTGTCACCACTTGGACCTTTCTAAACTAATAATATGTCACCTACAATTACTCGAAAGGAAAAAAGGTGCACAATAGTGTTTATCTGCAACACTACCAATGCAGTGAATACATTGTATAGGGTCAACTGAAATAGTTGTGATCCGTCACAACTGCTACATAAGCATGCGATATCCTTGATATCAGTGGTGTGCGGCAGTCCTCCTATGTGTAGAAATCCAAGGATAGGTAGAAGGAATAGGAACTCCACAATGAGCTCCCGCTCCAATAAATCAATGTAATCAGGTTACTCAAAATTCATATGGTGGTTTATTTCAACGGGTTTCAAGGTTTACTACCCCTTCGTCAGGAACCCACAATAAAATATGTAAATCATTGAAATAAACCACCATATGAATTCTAAGCAACCTGAATACATTGATCTATTGGAGCGGGAGCGCAGTCCGGAGTCCCTATTCCTTCTACCTATCCTTGGACTATTAAACATTTGCAATATTTTGGGGCCCCATTGGAGCATTAGCATCGGGGCGCATGAGCTTCAAATAATACCAATGGGTGTGTCTTATATTCCGGTGCATGTTACAAAGCGAAAAACATTTTACACAATAGGTTAGTAATTCACACGAATGCTAAATCCTCAAAAAAGTACATATTTTGAGTTTGTAAAATCAAAATGAAGACACTTTTTTTTTTGAAAGCCCAATGTTTATTTTTTATTTTCTGTAAAGTAATTAAAAGTGATTGTATTTTTCATATTATAAGATGCGTATGCCTCAATCTACTAAAATTCTTGTACATGCCCTCATCATCTCCCGCCTTGACTACTGCAACCTCCTCCTCTGTGGCCTCCCTGCTAACACTCTTGCACCTCTCCAGTCTGTCCTCAAATCTGCTGCCCGACTAATCCACCTCTCTCCTCGCTACTCCCCTCTTTCTTCCCTCTGCAAATCCCTCCACTGGCCCCCAATTCCCCAACGAATCCAGTTCAAGCTTCTAACACTGACCTACAAAGCCATCCATAAACTGTCTCCTCCCTATATCGCTGAACTAATCTCCCACTATCTTCCCTCACGTAGTCTTCGATCCTCCCAAGACCTCCTCCTCTCCTCCACACTTATCCGTTCCTCATAAAACGGCCTCCAAGATTTCTCCCGAATATACCCCATCCTCTGGAATTCTACACCCCAACACGTCAGATTATCCACAACGCTCAGATCCTTCAGACGGAACTTGAAAACCTATCTTTTCAGGAAAGCCACGGAGCTGCTGCCCCACCGCCACGGGAGCTGCCGCCTCTCCACCACCAGATCTGCTGCAACCCGGACCTACTGTTTCCTCCCCACTGTCCTGTAGAATGTAAGCCCGCAAGGGCAGGGTCCTCTCCCCTCTGTACCAGTCTGTCATTGTTAATTTGTTTACTGTAAACCATATTTATAATTTTGTATGTATAGAAAATGACAATTGCACACTCTCGGTTTCTTTTTTGCAATAAAAGTGTTTCTTTATTTTTATAGCAACAGGGAACCAACGTTTCGGTCCAAACCTAGGACCGAATAATCACACGCCCAGGACGGAGGCACACGCCATAACGAAATAAGGCATCCCTCAACCAGGATCTAAGGATCCCTTGGTTTGCTATAACTTACAGGAAAACTGAAAAATACCAGTGTGGGTGGAGGTGCCCCCATGTGTGAAGGAAAGCATAATACGGAGGTAACTACTGTGATTAAGGTCCTAGGTTTGGACCGAAACGTTGGTTCCCTGTTGCTATAAATATAAAGAAACACTCTTTTTGCAAAAAAGAAACCGAGAGTGTGCAATTGTCATTTTCTATACTCTACGTTGTGAGTTTACCAGACCCCCCAGTTGGCACCTCTCACTACCGAAATAAGTCTCAGTGTGCACGCCTTTTTACTATACTACTATAATTTTGTATGTAACCCCTTCTCATGTACACCACCATGGAATTAATGGTGCTATATAAATAAATAATAATAATAATAATTCTAGTGTGCACTTTATAATTCCCATATAGCTTACCACGGGGTATGGCTGGAGCCTGGTGGGACTATGGTGGTTTTGGCAATGCTGTGGAATGTCCAGGTGGCATCACTGTGGGGCAATGTTGTGGGGTGTCCCAGTGGCAGCACTGGTGTGAATACCATGGGCTGTTCTGGTGGCAGCACTGTGTGGCAATGCTAGGGGGCCATCTTGGAGGCAGCACTGTGGAGCATGTTGTGGGGTGTCCAGGTGGCAGCACTGTGGGGCTACCCAGTGGCAGCACTGTGGAGTAAAACCATGGGCTGTCCTGGTGGCAGCAATATGGGGCAATGTTGTGGGGTGTACCGGTGGCAGCACTGTGGGACAATACCAGGGGCTGTTCTGGTGGCAGCACTGTGGGCATTGGTGGGGGTCAATCTTGGAGGCAGCACTGTGGAGCAATATTGTGGGGTGTCCCGGTAGCAGCACAGTGTGGTAATATTGAGAGAAAAAAAAGCGGATCATCCTTTTAATTCAGATTAAAGTGTACAAAGATACATTGTGGCTGTCTGATGGGGTCAATTCTCCCCATCGCTAGCTAATCTGTACATCCGAAAGTGGGAGAAGTATATATATTTGGAGAATGGACCATTCAGGGACTACATGTACTGGTACGGGAGATATATCGATGACATGATCATTATATGGTCACTGTCACCGGATGTGTCTCCCGTATTAACCCCACAAATGTTACTAGACAGCTTCCATGATAATGACTTCAATTTGAAGTTCACCATGGAAGTCCATGGGAATTCCACCCCATACCTTGATCTTTTCCTTATGGGATGTGAAGTGACGAGTAGAATACATTCCAAACTTTTCCGCAAAGAAATCAGTGGAAATTCTGTTCTTCAAGAGGATAGCTGTCACCCTAATCACGTCATAAAAACTCTACCCTTAGGTGAACTAATTCGGGCCAAAAGGAATTGTTCTAAAATTCATGATTTTAATGAGGAATCAAAAACCATAAGGAGCAGATTACAGGACAGGGGCTACCCAAAATGGATGTTGGATAGAGCAAACAACATAACAGGGAAAAGAAGTAGAGAATCACTTTTGGTGGAGCATAAGAGGGCTGCACAATCACACATACAAAACCTGTTTTTTCTACCCCTTTTAGAATGCAGTTCCGTGACATAAAAAAAGTTATGGATAAGAACATTCCTATCCTTTACCAGGATGACAAATTGTCTTCTATCCTGGGAAGTGGATGGAGAATGATCCCAAAAAAGGGAAGGGATCTAGGTAGTACATTGTCACCAAGTATTTTCTCAGACCAGAAAGGTAGCATCCCAACCTGGCTTAGGTATAAGGGAATGTACAAATGTGGGGAGAAAAGAAGCGGCACGTGCAAATATGTGATTTCTGGACCACATTTCCAAAATTTACATAATGGTAAAAACTACCAAATAAATGTACATCTGAATTGCAACAGTACACATGTGGTCTACATGGCCACATTTGACAGTTGCAATAAATATTACATTGGTTGCCCAACCCGCATGTTGAAAATCAGAATGTCTGAACACTTATCAGCAGCCAAATCCGCCCTAGAAACCATCAAATCTGGCATATGTGGTCTCTCTAGGCACTTTAAGGACGTACATGCGGGTAATCTGAGTTCATCAAAAATCAGAGCTATAGAAAAAGTGCTCCGTCCATATCGTGGGGGAGACAGAGAAAAACTACTGCATGATAAGGAAAAACTGTGGATATTAAAACTTGACTCACGGTTCCCACAGGGCTTAAATTATAGGAGTGATTTGCTGTATTTTTATTGATGATAAAACACATGCCTATTTACATGTGGTTTTGTAATGTAAATTAAACTAATTTTTATCATGCCTAAAAAAAACATATACCTGTGTTAAGAGATTTTTTTTTTTTTTTTTTTTTTATTTCTCCTTTTCTCTCTTACTCTCTGTTACCAGATCTTTTCCTTTCCTCCACTCCCCCCTTGTTTTTTTTTTCTTTTTCTTCTCTTCTCTCTTTTACTCTGTTATCAGATCCCCCCTTTTTTTATTTTTTCCTTCCTTCTTTTCTCTCTTACTCTCTGTTATCAGATCTTTTCCTTTCCTCCCCTCCCCCCCCTTGGTTTATTTATTTATTTTTTTCATTTTCTTCTCTTCTCTCTTTTACTCTCTGTTATCAGATCCCTTTTTTTTCTTTTTTTTTTTCTTCTTTTCTCTCTTACTCTCTGTTATCAGATCTTTTCCTTTCCTCCCCTCCCCCCCCCCCCTTGGTTTATTTATTTATTTTTTTCATTTTCTTCTCTTCTCTCTTTTACTCTCTGTTATCAGATCCCTTTTTTTTCTTTTTTTTTCTTCTTCTTTTCTCTCTTACTCTCTGCTATCAGATCTTTTCCTTTCCATCTCTCCCCCCCCTTGGCTTTTTTTTTTCTTCTCTTCTCTTCTCACTTTTACTCTCTGTTATCAGATCCCCCCTTTTTTTTTTCTTCTCTCCTTTACTCTCTGTTTTCTTCTCTGAGGTTCATGCGATTAAAATAAATAGATATACAAATATATGATTTATTCATGAACTGTACATTGCATAGCCCAGCAAAGAAACTCTGCTGCATACACATACGTATATGTATGTGCAATAAACAGGTATATGATTAAGTTTTCCAAATTTGTTGATATATATTTGAATAACCATACTTTGTATCCTGTTTACCAGGTTATCCCTAGATTGGAACAACAAGGGTTAACACTCTCCGGCATCAATTAACAACTGAGTGTGCACAGATGCAAAAGGTTTTTAATTTGCATATATGTATGTAATGTTTAATGTTATGACATGCTAATGACTAAGGGGACCCGCTCCCCGAAACGCGTCTCCCCTTGCTGGGGATGTATCTTTGTACGCTTTAATCTGAATTAAAAGGACAATCCGCTTCGCTGGCGCTGTTTTTTTTTTTCTTTTTTTCTCAATATAACTTTGAATGGATGAGCTACCAATACCAGCAGCCCGGGAGCCCAGTGAGTATCAGGTGGTAGAGTGAGTCATCTTCCTCTTTCCTTGAATTAACAGGGACACACTTGTCCGACAGACATGCGAGTCTGTCGGAGGAGACTCGCAAAGGGCAGGAGCAGTGACCCGGAACGGCCTCTTTCTGTCAGCTGATTGTGGGTTTGTGCAGCTCTACACTCCCCGTCCTGACAAAAAGAGGCCGTTCCGGGTCACTGCTCCTGCCCTTTGCGAGTCTCCTCCGACAGACTCGCATGTCTGTCGGACAAATGTGTCCCTGCCCTAACACAGTGTGGTAATACCAGGGGCTGTTCTGGTGGCAGCACTGTGAGGCAATGCTGGGGGGGCTGTCGCGGTTGCGGCGCATGTGGAGATGCAAACAGCTAAAAATTAGTATTAACCCTCAACTGGTGAGGTGGGGTTTTTGTCACGCAACTGGTGATGTGGGGTTTCTTATACCCCAGTGCTTAGAAATCTCTCATTTTTACAGAAAATGCAAAGATCACGTTTGTTTTAATCGTTTTCTTATTGTGGATTGATCACACATGAGTATAACAAAGTTTTGACACCCACAAGTATTGGACAATGTAATACTTTGATGATTCACTCCGAGGGCATTATGAAACATGACTTTTAGGATAATGTAAATATAAATCACTAACATTTTTCATAAACAAGTGCACAAACAAACAGAAACTCAGTTATAAATTTATGCAAAAATAAAGAAGTTTTCAAAATTTGGAAATGTGTAAAAAAGAATTAGATGAGCGGTGATGTGGGGTTCAGCAAGGCCAAGATAGCACTTGGCGACAGCTAACTCTGTTATGTGTGGCCAGAAGAGAGCGGCCTGGACGACATCCTGTTGACAAGGAAATGGATGGAAGCTTGTGAGACAAGTACCCTCATCCCAGCAGTTTTCAATGAATGGCGGCCGAACAAAAATTCCCTGGGGTGTGGCAAACCCCCCCTCACCAGCTGAGGGTTAAGGGCAGAAGGGTTTTAATCTTTGGTTAAAGGTTTTAAAGGGGTGGACTGATGCCTGTCTCTTCCATGTGATCTGGCATCAGGTGTAGGTAGATGCTGTTATACCTGATTAAGACAGGTGATGAGGGGAAACATTCCGTCCCCAGTTGGTCATGTCTGATTAATAAGACGCCCTAATTATTAGACACGTTTGATGTTTGTTTCAGCAGAATCCCTGATGTGTAACTGTTGGTCATCCCCTGTAAGATGCAGTTATAGTGTTCACATAAAAGGTAAAGTACTTTATATACATGGTGAAATATTTAGGATTGTTGTATACATCATACTTGCTAATGTTTATTGATCATTGCATACAGTACATTTCCTCATCATTAGCATTTATGGATATATATTGCTTTCCTTTTAGATATGTGACTTAACTTTGACTATAATTGATATTTATAACTTCGACTATAACAACTTTTACTGTCATTTTTTTGTACAATTCATCAATAAAATAATGTCATAAAATATGAAATGGCGACTTCCATGTGACATTTATCTGACGCTTAATAAAATGTAATTTTTTTGTTAAATATTTTCTCATTTTCACACAGAGAATGTGTATTGTTTAAGTCAAAACAAAAGTTGATTTATGGAAATAACAATCCTCACATTCTAGACCTGAGAATTATTAACCGTGTGAATTCTCTGATGTGCAGCAAGATATGATTTCATGGCAAAACATTTCCCACATTCTGGACATGAAAATGGCTTCTGCCCTGTGTGAATTCTCTGATGTACAGTAAGAGTTGATTTTATGGCAAAACATTTCTCACATTCTGGACATGAAAAAGGCTTCTCCCCTGTGTGAATTTTCTGATGTATAGTAAGACTTGTACGCTGGGCAAAACATTTCCCACATTCTGAACATGAAAATGGCTTCTCTCCTGTGTGAATTCTCTGATGCATAGTAAGACCTGTATGGTGGGCAAAACATTTCCCACATTCTGAACATGAAAATGGCTTCTCTCCTGTGTGAATTTTCTGATGTGTAGTAAGACCTGTACGCTGGGCAAAACATTTCCCACATTCTGAACATGAAAATGGCTTCTCTCCTGTGTGAATTCTCTGATGCATAGTAAGACCTGTATGCTGGGCAAAACATTTCCCACATTCTGAACATGAAAATGGCTTCTCTCCTGTGTGAGTTCTTTGATGTTTAACAAAATCTCCTTTCAAAGTAAAACATTTCCCACATTCTGAGCATGAAAATGGCTTCTCCCCTGTGTGATATCTCTGATGTATAGCAAGACGTGATTTCTTGGGAAAATATTTCCCACATTCTGAACATGAAAATGTTTTCTGCCCTGTGTGAGCTTTTTGATGTTCAGTGTTACTTTCGTTATTTTCATTTTGCTTAACAGTCTTTAATGAATCAGAAGATAGGACCTGTTGATAAGGAATAGATGATAGATTTTTGTTGTGAAGGGCTGGCAGTATATCTGGATTAATGTTATCATCTTCATTAGTATATGGCAGATATCCGTCTGAGTCACAGTCATCTGACAAGAAAAAAATATATATTATTATACAGAAGTGCTGCCTTTTGAAACAAATTGTATTAAGATTCATTCACTAGCTAATGAAGACAGGGGTACCAATTGCAGATATCAAGGCACCAATGCACACATTAAGAGATGATAGTTACCTGCTAACAACCGCTGTTACGCCTTTTCACAGCGGCCGTTTAGGGGCCGTAATTTTTAGTGCTGCTTTTTGACAATAATGAAGATTAACTTCATAAGTGCCTCTTAGTGAGTGAAAATAGTGCGGGTGACAACAGTGTATGATAGCTGACACCCTTTAAACATCGGCCCCGAGCAGTTTGGGAACCGATGGAGCCAATTAACTCGTTATATGGAGTGGTTTATTGTGACAGTAGAATCTAAATAACTAAAAGGGGGTAAAAACACCCAATTAACACTATCGCCCTCCCGCTCAGCTATCTCACCTCAAGGTCATCTGATAGCCCCAGGGTACAGTGGCATGCAAGGGTGCTTTCACGCTGCGATTTTTGAGAATCCGTGGCTGTCTGTTGTAAAACGGACAGCCAGGAATCCGATTTGGCCCCCATGTTATCCTATAGGCACGGATTGGATCGGATTTGGCCATCCAATTTTTGCCAGATCCGATTGTGTCTGATTTTTTGCTGTGCCCAAAATCGGAGACTGCTTTAATTTTGGGCACAGCAGACCATATCAGACCGAATCGGATCCGACCCAATCCTCGGCCTTTAACATGGGGGCCTATGGAGCACAGGTCCAAGAAAACACAGGATCGTTTCTCGGACCTGATTTTAGTGGACGGAGCATGCTCAGTACACTAAAACTGCTCTGTTCCCCGATAATTTCACTTCCGCAATGTATATCCATACATTGCGGAAGTGAAATGAAGTAAAAGCAAGGGGTTAAAAACAAAAAAAACTTCTATTCTCACCTTCCAGCGATCCCCCGACGTCTCCAGCAAGCTCCGGACAGGACCTGGCATTACGTCACAACCCGATCAGCTGATCGGGTCACATGACCGGTTACCGCGGTAACTGTGGTCATGTGACCCGATGACACTGCCGGGTTGTGACATAACGGCAGGTCCTGTAGTCATCCGGAGCTTGCTGGAGGCATCGGGGGATCGCTGGAAGGTGAGAATAGAGTTTTTTGTTTTTAACCCCTTGCTGTTACTTCATTTCACTTCTGCAATGTATGCATTCATACAATGTATACATTGCGGAAGTGAAAGTGCCCCGCACAGCTCTTTCTGTCTTTGGGGTCCTGCAAAAAGTAGGATCCCACGGACAGGAAAAAAAAACGTGATGTGAGAGCACCCTAAGACTCAGCTATAGGCTGGAAACACACTGGCATAAGACTCGCGCGAGTGTAATGCATGAAAAAAAAAAAAAATCGCATTGCACTCGGACCTGTATCTTTAAATGATACAGGTCACATCAATGCGATTTTCTCGCACTAACAGCGTAGCACTGCTACGCTATTTGCGTACGCTATTGGCGTAAGTACCAGGGACAGCTCACCAGGTCTACATCACTGCCGCTGGTCCTGTACTTAATTTAACTACAGGACCACGGACAGTACCCTGACAGCAGAAGCAGAGCGGCTTTTAATAAAATAAAAGTATAACCCAACAAATGCCGGGATCAGTTAAATCGTGCTATGAACCCCTTCACAGCCAGGGTGGGTGTACACATGATGGCAACACACAACAACACATTAACCCTTCATACACTGGCTTTTATTAACCGTATCTGCAGACTCTGTGTTGACATGCAGCGCAGAGCTTGCAGAGCGGCTTGAAATGATGAATTAGCCCTATAACTTTATTCTTTTATTACCACCTGAGTTTTTAACTAAACTGGCACATTTAAACTAAGCAGCTTTGACAGCCGCTGACTTTAAAATCACCGGCAAATGCTGTCCGCGGACCTAAAGTTTGCTTCAGGACCATGGACAGCATCACACTCACATGCACCACACACACACTCACACCTCACACTCGAAGCACAGTGACATGCATACAGCCATGCACACTCACCACATGCACCACACACACACATTTCACTCGCATCACAGTCGTGCATCAAACACGCTCCGTGTTAGATGCACGACAGTGTGCCTTCAGCCATATGCAGAGTCTAAAAGGCAAAGTCATAGGACTAAGTGAAAAATCTTGTTTTGCCACTAAAAGGCAGCTTTGGTCTAAAGAATAAAAAAAAAAAAAATTGTACACATAATTGCCACTTCCGGAACGACCCGAATTATAAAGCTGTCATGTTACCTATTTTGTAATGTAGAATTTTGTGTACTCACCATAAATTCTCTTTCTCTTAGCCTCTAATTGGGGGACACAGGACGATGGGTTAGGCTATTCTGCCTCTAGGAGGCGACACTAGGCAAATAAAAAAGAAGCCAGTTCAGCCAGTTTTGTGCTAAAGCAGTAGGAGGAAAAATAAAATAAAAGCCGATCAGGGAAAAAAACAAGAGAACACCAACACAACAAGGCCAACCGGCCACAGGGAGGGTGCTGTGTCCCCCAATTAGAGGCTAAGAGAAAGAGAATTTACGGTGAGTACACAAAATTCTACTTTTCTCTGTCGCCTCATTGGGGGACACAGGATGATGGGACGTCCTAAAGCAGTCCCTGGTGGGAAAAAAACATCCACAACTGAAAAACACAGTCTACAGACTAGCGGCCGCTGCCTGTAGGATGAGTCTACCCAGACTAGCATCTGCCGAAGCCTGAGTATGAACACAATAGTGTTTTAAAAAGGTGTGAAGGCTAGACCAAGTAGCAGCCTTGCACACCTGCTCAGCCGAAGCCTGGTGCCGAAAAGCCCAGGAGGCACCCACCACGCGAGCAGAGTGAGCCCGCAACCGCGATGGAATGGGTAAATTGCAGAAAGAATAAGCTTCCTGAATAGTAAGCCTAATCCACCGGGCGAGAGTGGCCTTGGAAGTGGCCAACCCTTTCCGGGGACCCTCCGGAAGGACGAATAGAGAATCCGTCTTCCTGAAAGACGCTGTTCTAGACACATAAAGTCGCAAAGCCCGGACAAGATCCAGGGTGTGTAGCTCCCTTTCAGGCCGGTACACCGGAGCTAGGCAGAAAGATGGCAGGACAATGTCCTCAATCAAATGGAAAGAGGAAACCACCTTGGGAAGAAAGGACGGCGTCGTCCGCAGCACCACCTTATCCTGATGAAAAGTAAGGAAAGGTGCCTTGCAGGAAAGCGCCGCCAAGTCAGAAACCCTCCGAATGGAGGTGACTGCCAAAAGAAACACCACCTTCTGAGAGAGAAGACGCAAGAAGACCTCCTGGAGAGACTTGAAAGGTGGCTTCTGAAGCACGTCCAGGACCAGATTCAAGTCCCAGGCTTCCAAAGGCCTCTTGTACCGTGGAACAATACGTGACACACCCTGCAAAAAAAGTACGAACCTGGTTTTCGTGGCCAATCTGCGTCGAAAAAGCACATATAGGGCAGAGACCTGACCCCTAAGAGAACCAAGGGAAAGCCCCTTGTCTGCAGGAAACCCAGAACCGCAGGAAGGGAAAAATGCAAAGGCGGGAGACCTCCCGAGTCGCACCAGACAAAGAAGGCTTTCCAAGTCCGGTGATAAATACGAGCAGAAACGGGTTTTCTCGCGCCAGTCATAGTGCGCAACCTCCTCTGAAAAACCCGCCTGAGTCAAAAGTCGGGTCTCAAGGGCCAGACCATCAATCGAAGCGGCCCTGAGTTCTGGTGATGAAATGGGCCCTGGAAAAGAAGATCCGGCCGGTCCGGCAGCCGCCACGGAACGTCTGCGGCGAGTTGTAAGAGATCGAGGTACCACGATCTCCTGGGCCAGTCCAGGGCCACCAGAAGTACCGGAACGCGTTCCGTTCTGACTTTCTGCACCACCCTGGGAATGAGAGCCAGAGGCGGAAAGACGTACGGGAGACGAAATTGCGTCCAGTCCTGGACTAAAGCGTCTGAACCCAGAGCACGGGGATCTCGGGAGCAAGCAAAGAAGGCGGGAACCTGCGTTTTCTTCCATGATGCCATGAGGTCCACATCTGGGATCCCGAACCGATCGCAGATCTGATTGAAGACATCCGGATGGAGAGTCCAATCTCCTGATGCAAGACCCTGATGACTGAGAAAGTCCGCCGCCCAATTCTCGATCCCCGGAATGTGGACTGCCGACAGAACCGCCCCCAAAGATTCGGCCCAATGGAGAATCGGCTCCACTTCCCGCATTGCTGACCTGCTGCGCGTTCCGCCCTGATGATTGACATAAGCCACTGCCGTGGCATTGTCCGACTGAATACAAATGTGGCGGCTCTTCAGGAGATGACGGAAACTCTGCAGCGCCAAGTAAATGGCCCGAATCTCCAGGAGATTGATGGGTAGAGAAGACTCCTCCAGAGTCCACCGACCCTGGGCCGTGTGATGACAAAACACCGCTCCCCAGCCGAAGAGACTGGCGTCGGTGGACAACACGTTCCACCGGACTGGCAGATACGATCTCCCTCGGGAGAGGGATGACAGAATCAGCCACCAGCGGAGAGAAAGCCTCGTCACTGCCGATGGTCGGAAAACCCAGTGAAGAGTGAACAGACTGCGATTCCAGGCCGCCAAGAGATCCGACTGCAATGGACGGAGATGCCACTGAGCAAAAGGCACTGCCTCCATTGTCGACACCATTTTCGCCAAGACCCGCATCACGAATCGAAGGGAATGTGGAATAGGGCGCAGGAGTAAACGAATTGCACAGCGCAGAGACCGAGTCTTGTCCTGAGGAAGAAGGACAAGTCCCCGAGATATGTCCAGGATCATTCCCAGGAATGAAACCCTGCGGCTCGGGACCGGAGAAGACTTTTGGAGATTGAGAATCCATCCCAGACGCGAGAGAGTGTCCATCGTGACGCGGACACTGTCCTCGCAGTCCCTGAAAGACCGACCCTTGATTAACAGGTCGTCTAAGTACGGAAAAACCGACACCCCCTGGACGTGCAACATGGCCATGACTGCCGCCATGACCTTGGTGAAAACTCGCGGGGCAGTTGCCAATCCGAACGGAAGAGCAACGAACTGGTAATGATCCTCGCCCACAGCAAAGCGCAAAAACCGTTGGTGAGACTTGGCTATCGGAATATGCAAGTAAGCATCCTTGATATCGATGGAAGCGAGGAACTCCCCCTGCCGCATGGAAGCGATGACGGAACACAGGGATTCCATCCGAAAATGTCAATCTCGGACAAATCTGTTCAGACGTTTCAAATCCAAAACAGGACGGGAAGATCCGTCTTTCTTCGGCACGATAAACAGATTTGAGTAGAATCCGTGAAAATGCTTGCCCTGAGGAACCGGAATAACGACTCCCACCCGCTGAAGGGAGTCGAAGGCCCGAAAAAAAGGCGTCCTTGTTGTCCGGCGAGCCCGGCTGACGAGAAAGAAAGAACCTCCTGTGAGGAAGAGTGTGAAACTCAATGCTGTATCCGAAAGACACCAAGTCCCGGACACACTGATCGTCTGTAGCAGCGAGCCAGACATGCCGAAAGCGGGAAAGTCGGCCGCCCGCCCGGGAAGAGTCTTCCGGAGCGGCCGAGTCATGAAGAGGCAAACCTCTGCGGTCCGGAGTCCTTCGACTTGGACTGCCTGTTTCGGGGCTGCCAGCCAGAACCCGACTTACTGGAAGGTTGAACACCTCTGTCCGCACGCGGCACACGGGCCGACTGGACCGGACGAGAGACAGACCACCCAGACAAGTTCTGAATGGACTGGAATCTCACCTGTTGACCCCTGAAGAACTTACGCTTGGGATTTTGCTGAGGAAGCGAGGTACTTTTACCCCCTGTCGCATCAGAGATCAGCTTTTCACCAAATAGACGCCCACCCAAATAAGGCATGCCGGTGAGCGAGCTCTTTGAAGCGGAATCCGCCTTCCATTCTCGAAGCCAGAGAGCTCGGTGAATGGCGATGGCATAGGAAGCCGCCGCAACAGTGCAAGTAGCCGCATCAATAGAAGCGTGCACTAAGAATTCTCCAGCAATAGACATCTGAGCAGCCAGATCCAACAATTCTGGATCCGCACCCCTATGACGTAACGCGGAGTGTAAATCACCCGCCCAGGTCACAATGGCCTTAGCCACCCACATGGAGGCAAAGGAAGGAGACAGCGACGACCCCGAAGCCTCGAACACTGATCTGGACAATTGTTCCAACTGACAGTCCGTGGAATCCTTGATAGACGCACTATCAGGAAGCGAAAGAAGAGTCCTAGACGCCAGACGGGACACTGGAGGATCCACCTGCGGAGAATCTGACCAGGCGCGTGCCACCGCCGGCAAAAAAGGAAAACGAGCCTCAATCAACTTACGATTACCAAACCGTTTATCTGACGGCGACCAATGATTCTGCAGAACTTCCTGAATCTCAGGATGATCAGAGAACACCCTCTGAGGTTTCTTGGGCCTCTTGAAAGATATCACGAGGTCGGATGATGCGACCGGTGCCAGGTCACCACTGACAACGCCTGATTCACAGCTGAAACCAGTTCGTCCATCATGGCAAGAGTATCCGAGGAAGCGGACTCGAGCGAATCACCCAGATCCGCCTCCACATCCGAATCACGGAGCTCACCCGACGAGCGAGATTCACGGGACCTACTCCGTGTAGGAGAAGCCTGAGAACCATGAGATGGCGCCGAGAGAGACCCACCCCCTGTGGAGCCTCTTCCTACCAGACGCATGGAAGGAAGAAGGAGAACGAGCGCGCGTCTCCTCCTGACCGGAACCATCATCCAGTGAGCCCGGCTGGTCTAACGCGCTGGACGAAGGACGGGCCTGCACCACCCGGATCAGCGTCTCAGATAGATGCTGGACGGATTGGCTTACAGACTGCGACAACACAACTGCCCATTCCGGCGGAGCAGGGACGCTAGCAGCCACCACCTCACCAGCGGGTGCCTGCTCAGAGACAGGGGCACAGGGCTGAGAGGAATTAGAGGCACAGGCCTGACAGAGCGGGGTAGAGCAACCACAGGGCAGCTCAGCCTTGTACACAGTGCAAAAAGCATAGTACACAGTAAATGCCTTTGGTGCTCTCTTGCTCTTTTTGTCCGACATCCTCAATGCTCTATATATATATATATATATATATACACAGAGGAATATACTGCTAAGTGCCAGCAGACAGACACAGGTGCAGCAGAAAGACACAAGTCACTGCTGAGCTACACAGGCAAAAACACAGCCTAGGGCAGCAGCAGGCTATAAAACACTGCTGAGTCCTGTTACCTGGAAGCACAACGCTGCCCCTCGTGTGTCCCCCCTCAGAGCTCCAGCCGTGCTGCACTGAAGATGGTAGAGGCTGCCTGGGGTGGGACACACGAGGCCACACACCCCCAGCTATGCCCAGAGCAGCTGCACTCAATAGGAAGAAGGGCCGGCCCGGGGGCTTCCCGCCGCGCTGCATCATCACTATGGGCGGGAAAGGCCTACAGGTCTAAGAGCCGGGGCCTAAATTAATACTGCAGGCCGCCGGAGGGGGGATGGGCCGGCGCGGTAGCTGCGCTGAAAGCAGAGCACGGGCAGGAACCCCCAGGGGGACCCCGGAGGACAGCGCATCTCCTACCTGAAGCCGGCTCCCCACCCTGGAGCCCACAAGGGACAGGGCCACAGACCTCCATCCCAGAGCAGCTCCATCTTCCATGCTGCTGCGGCCAGAGGGCCAGGGAGGATCTCCTACAACCCAGAGCCCCAACTGTGGGGACTGGGGAGGGATGCTGCAGGAGCCTGTCAACACCTACAACTCAGAGCCCCAACTGAGGGGACTGAGGAGGGATGGTGCAGCGGTCTGAAGGAAACTCAATGAAGAGAAAATAACAAACAGTGTCTGCCTCCTAAGACACTAAGCAAAAAAAACTGGCTGAACTGTGCCAGTCAGGGGGTTATATACTGCTGGGAGGAGCCACTGTGCTTCTTTTTTATTTGCCTAGTGTCGCCTCCTAGAGGCAGAATAGCATAAACCATCGTCCTGTGTCCCCCAATGAGGCGACAGAGAAAGAAAGTAAACAGTGCAATATAAAAAATGTAGCTTTTTCATCATTATAACACACAAACATTTTTAATTAAAAGTGATCAAAAAGTCACATGTAAAAAAAAGAATGGTACAACCGAAAACAACAAACTGTCCTGCAGAAACTGAACCCTTACATGGCCCATTCCACAGAGAAATAAAGAGAATTTTGTTTACGTACCGTAAATTATTTTTTCTTGAATCATCAATGGGAGACCCAGACAATGGGTTTAGGGCACTGCCCTCCGGAGGCCACACTAGGTACTACAAGTTTGTAGACACCGCCCCCTCCGCATATAAACCCCTACCACAGGGAAGATCCTCAGTTTGGTTCATAAGCTGCGAGGAGACAAAATAAACCACACCCGATACATCGGGAAAGGAACCGTACACAGACGGGTCAACAACCCGGAATAAACTGTCCCAACTGGGAACAGATCAAATGCAAACATGCAACAGAACAACTGGGTGGGTGCTGGGTCTCCCATTGATGATTCAAGAAAAAAGAATTTACGGTACGTAAACAAAATTCTCTTTTTTCTGATCATCATAATGGGAGACCCAGACAATGGGGATGTCCTAAAGCAAAACCCCAGGGCGGGAAGAGATCCTCAAAGACGTGTAAAGATACGGTCCCCCTCAAAGGTGGGCAACCGCCGCCTGGAGGACCCGCCTGCCCAAACTTGCATCCGCAGAGGCATGGGCATGTACCATATAGTGCTTCGAGAAAGTGTGCAGGCTGGACCACGTGGCCGCCTGACACACCTGCAGAGCTGAAGCGCGATGTCGCAAAGCCCAGGAAGCACCGACAGCTCTGGTCGAGTGCGCCTTCAAGCCCACCGGAAGAGGCTGACCCGCAGCACGGTACGCCTCCTGAATGGGCGCCTTGATCCATCTGGCCAAGGTCGATTTTGATGCCGCGGACCCCTTACAGCGACCCGCCGTAAGGATGAACAAAGAGTCAGAACTCCGGAAGGAGGCAGTCCTGGACACATAAATGCGTACAGCCCTCACTAGATCCAGAGTGTGGAGGTCGCGCTCAACCTGATGAACAGGAGCGGGACAAAATGATGGAAGAACGATCTCTTGGTTCAAGTGGAAAGTGGAAACCACTTTCGGCAAAAATTCCGCCCGCGGGCGCAACACCACCTTGTCTTGGTGGACTACCAGAAAGGGTGACTTGCACGAAAGTGCAGCCAATTCCGAAACCCGTCTCAGAGATGTAATTGCCACCAGAAAAAACACTTTCTGGGACAGATGAGAGAGGGAGACGTCCCTCAGAGCCTCGAACGGCGGTTTCTGCAGAGCCGTCAGGACCATGTTAAGGTCCCAAGGATCCAGAGGTCGCCTATATGGTGGAACCACCCGAGACACCCCTTGCAGAAACTGACGGACCTTAGGGAGGAGCGCCAAACGCCTGTCAAACAGCACTGAAAAAGCTGATACTTGACCCTTCAGGGAGCTGAGGGATAAGCCCAAGTCCAGCCCCGACTGTAAGAAAGCCAACAACGTCGGGATGGACAAGGGCCACGGTGCCCGTCCAGCAGAGGCACACCAGGTGAAAAAGATTTTCCACGTTCTGTGGTATATCTTCCTGGATACGGGCTTCCTGGCCCGATTCATAGTGGCAACCACTGTAGGAGAGAAGCCCCTGGATGTTAGCAGCCAGGCCTCAAGAGCCATGCAGTCAATCTGAGGGCCCTGGAATTGAGGTGGAAGAATGGGCCTTGCGCAAGAAGATCTGCGCGTTCTGGAAGAGCCCATCGAAGTCCGCCTGACAGTTGCCACAGATCCGGATACCAGGACCTCCTGGGCCAATCCGGAGCCACTAGAATGGCTATGCTGCACTCCGTCCTGATTTTCCACAAAACCTTGGGAATCAGAGCCAGAGGTGGGAACACATACGGACGATGGAAGCTGGACCAACTCAGGATCAGGGCGTCTGCCCCCAGAGATTGAGGATCCCAGGATCTCGCCATGTATTGCGGCACCTGATGATTCAGCCGCGAGGCCATCAGATCCACATCCGGAGTGCCCCATCTGCTGCAGATGTCCCGGAAGACGTCTGGATGAAGAGACCACTCTCCGGCGTCCATCCCCTGCCGGCTCAGGTAGTCGGCCTCCCAGTTCTCGACCCCTGGGATGTGAACTGCGGAGATCAGGCAGTCGTTGTCCTCCACCCAGGATAGAATGCGGTGGACTTCGGCGAGGGCCTGAGCACTTCTGGTCCCTCCCTGATGATTTATATAGGCGACGGCCGTCGCATTGTCGGACTGAACCCGGATGGGCTGTCCTGACAGGAATTTCTGAAACGCCAGGAGCGCCAGATAGACCGCCTTGATCTCCAGTACGTGGATCTGCAACGCCGACTCCGACTGAGTCCAGAGGCCTTGAGCCCTGTGGTGTAAGAACACCGCACCCCAGCCCTTCAGACTGGCGTCTGTGGTCACCACCAACCATGACGGTTTGAGGAAGGACCGGCCCCGCGACAAGTGACGGGGCTGGAGCCACCACTGCAAGGAATCCCTGGTCGGTTGTGAAAGTGCCACCAGCCGATTCAGAGAGATCGTCCTTTTGTCCCAGCGGCGGAGAATCTCCAGCTGGAGAGGACGGAGGCGAAACTGTGCGAAAGGCACCGCCTCTATCGCAGCTACCATGCGCCCCACCAGCTTCATCAATACCCGTAGGGATGATTGTGGTGACAGGAGGACATTTTGCACTCCTGAGTGGATCGCCAGCTGCTTGGCTCGTGGCAGAGACACCAGGGCTGAGTCCGTGTGGAAGTCCATGGCCAGATATGTCAATGACTGGGTCGGAACCAGGGTGGACTTCTGGATATTGAGAAGCCACCCAAACTGTTCCAAAGACTTCATGGTCACCTCCAGGCTTTGCCGACAGAGGTGTTCCGATGGCGCCCTGACCAGTAGGTCGTCCAGATAGGGTATGACGGCATGCCCCTGCACGTGTAGGAGAGCCATCATAGAGGCCATCACTTTTGTGAACACCCGCGGTGCCGAGGCCAGCCCGAAAGGCAGCGCCACAAATTGGAAGTGTTCTTCCCCCACTGCAAATCTCAACCAGCGCTGATGAGCCGGTGCAATGGGCACGTGAAGGTAAGCGTCTCGGATATCTATCGACGCAAGGAAGTCCCCCTGTGACACAGCTGCGATCACGGAGCGCAGGGATTCCATACGGAACTTCCGAACCAACACGTGACGGTTGAACAACTTTAGATCCAGAACCGGGCGGAAGGAGCCGTCCTTCTTTGGGACAATAAAGAGGTTGGAGTAAAAACCCCGAAACCTCTCCCCGGAAGGCACTGGGACCACTACTCCGTCTCTGCGGAGTCCCTCCAACACCCGATGAAAAGCCTGAGCCTTTTCTGGAGATGGAACAGACCGATGGAATCGGTGTGTCGGCCGCGACGTCAGCTCTATCCTGTAGCCGCGTGAGACTACGTCTCGGACCCACTGATCTTGAACGTGGAGCAACCATCTGTCCTGAAAACGGGACAGGAGGCCCCCCACCTGTGGGGCGGCAGGACTGGAGAGCGAGTCATGCGGAAGTGGGTTTGGGGGTGGCAGCTGCTGCCCCCGTTGACTTCTTCTGACGACCTTTGGGGCGCCACTGAGTAGCGGGCTTGCCCCCTCTGTCCGTGCGAGCGGACGAAGCTGAGGACTGCGAGCTGGATCGAAAGGACCACTGTTTTGGGTTCCTTTTGACGGTATACCGTGGCTTAGGCTTATTCTGTGGGATCTTAGACTCCGCAGAATCCTTTATTAGCTTATCCAGCTCAGTGCCAAAAAGTCTGTCGCCAGAGAATGGAAGATTCTGCAGAATCTTCTTAGACGTGGCATCTGAGTCCCATAGACGCAGCCACAACAACCTGCGAATCGCTATAGCATTGGCCGAAGCCACAGCAGAGCGGGTGGCAGTTTCTAGGGTCGCAGTCCTGGCGTAATCTGCATAGGCCCTTGCCCTATCAGTAAGCGCCAGTACCTCTGTATTGGACCCCGCCAGGTCAGTGATACCATCTAAGCAGGACGTGATCGCCTGCAGAGTCCAGACCGTGGCAAAATTAGGGGCAAATGAAGACCCCACAGCCTCATAGGAAGACTTGGCGAGTTGCTCGACCTGTCTGTCCGTCGCGTCCCTCAATGAGGAGCTATCAGAGGCAGAGAAAAGGGAGCGTGCAGCAATCCTGGTCATGGAAGCGTCCACCTTCGGGGACTGCGACCATTCCTGAAGCACCTCCTGGGGAAAGGGGAAGCGAGTGTCCTTAGATTTACGGACATAATGCCGCCCAGGATGAATCCTGGGTGCTCTAACCACCCTTCCAAAGTTAGTGTGGTCCATAAAGGAGCCACATGGGCGAGCCTCCGGCTGCAGCCACTGATACACCTCCTTAGGGTGCAGTTCCACCTCCTCAGGGGGTGCCACGAGATGTAGAGTCTCGTTTATTGAGGACACCAGATCCTCCACCCCGTCCGGTGGTTCTGACATAGATTCAAGCATTGAACCCCCATCATCCTCGTCACCATCAGAGTGACGCTCCTCCTCAGAGAGGGTCTGGATCTCGGGAGAGTCATCCCGGCGAGCCCGCTTAAGGGGTCTAGCAGCAGAAAGAGATGACACCCGGGGGTAACTTAAAGGAGCAGCTGGGCTTCCCAGTCTCCTAGTCAGTGCCTCCAGGGATTGCGACATGGAGGACAGCTTGGATAACACAGATTCATTAATCTTATTCTGTGTTTCCCATTGCCCTGAGGTCACCTGAACCTCAGGGTACAGCACCGGAGCTGCAGATTCTGCAGAATCAGTCCGTGCCTCTGGGCGTCCGCAGTTATTGCAGGACCCCTCAACCAGCGTCCCGTTGCATGTAGCACAGGTAGTGGTAGAATTGTCTGCCTTCACAGCACTTTTCTTTGCTGGGGACATGCCGACAGCAGAGGAAAAGAATAAGCCAAGTAGTAAACCGGAACACCGGCGGCTTACCAACCGCTTCACTGCGGTGGAGGGGAGCGGTGTGTGTGTGGCCTCCGCGAGGGTAATGACCGGTCTCCTCCGGGAGCGCAGCAGTGCACTCATCCAGTCTCCAGTAGAGAAGTGAGGAGAAAATGGCCGCCGCCAGTAAAAACGTGGGCGGAGCCAAAAACACGCGGGAAGCACACACACACACGCCCAGCGATGACATCATCCTAAGGGCTGCTCCACATCTCTCCAGGCAGCCATCTTAATAAATCTGGTGCCGGAGCCCGCAGCGCGGGAGATATAGTAATAACACTATACCCAGGGCTTCAACATCTGTAGCCCGCAGCCGCAGCCCCTGTGACACCACAGGGCGGTCAGCTATGGTGACCACAGCACAGGGTACACCGCCAGAACCGCGGACCCGCGGGTGCGCGCGGTCTGAGTGTCATGAAACACATAAAGTGCCAGACACTACCCCCAGGCACACCGGAGACACAAAGTGCCTCAGTGCCGGTCCGGTCTGTAAGCACCATTTAGGGAGGCCTCGGACGGGGTTCAGCACCAGTCCGGTCTGTAAGCACCATTTAGGGAGGCCTCGGACTGGGCTGGCTCCAGTCCGGTCTGTAAGCACCATTTAGGGAGGCCTCGGACGGAGCGGAGCTGTGCAAGGCTCCTGTCTCCCACTTCTCAGAGCCCCCCAAAGAGGGATGGGAAGGAGCGCGGCAGCGTACCGGGAGAACACCATGTGCCCAGGCTCTAGGCCCTCCGGTACCTCAACCTGTGTGTTCCCCCATGGGTGAACAGGGAGACTGCCGGAGGTCCCCGACCGGGACCTACCTTATCTTCATACGCCATCACGTAAGCTGTGAGAATGCTGTGATGTGCAAGCAAAGCGTGTGATACCTCCGAGCACACTAAGTTTAAAACTGAGGATCTTCCCTGCGGTAGGGGTTTATATGCGGAGGGGGCGTGTCTACAAACTTGTAGTACCTAGTGTGGCCTCCGGAGGGCAGTGCCCTAAACCCATTGTCTGGGTCTCCCATTATGATGATCAGAAAAAAGACGTTATAGCTTTATAGTGTCTAAAAGTAGCAAATGTAGAGAGGAATCTGTAATAATGCCCCTGTGATTGACGGGGAAATGTTCATATTGGGAACCCTAGAATTCTAAATGTCTGAAATAGAAATACAAAATTTGTAGTCAGCCTCTTACAGTAATATATACAGTTTACACAAAATAATATTGTAATTGCCTGCAGATCAGTTGATGTCCAGGTCCTGAGACCTGCATCAATTCCTTATAAAAAGGAGAAAAGGGAGCGCACATAGGGTCTTATCTGTGAATTGCAAAATCAATGCCCCACACTTAGTTCAACTCACCTTTTGTAGTTGTGCGAGTCACAACAAACTGTAGGCGCCTCAATACAATGGTCGCTGCGTGCACCTGGTTGCAGGATGAACTATATATAAAAGAGGAGAAAGTAAAAAACAGGTTCCAATGCCGCGCTGACCACCAACGAAGAGGGGAAGTATATAAAAGTCTGTTTTATTGAGCCTACGCGTTTCGCAGCAGGACCCCCCTGCTTCATCAGGTTTTGCCCTGGTCAGCGCGCCATTGGCACCTGGTTTTTTCTTTCTCCTCTTTTATATTCCATTGCTTAAAGGGAACCTGTCACCAGATTTTTGCAACCTATTCTGGCAGTAGCATAATAAAGGGCCAGATATCCTGGTTTAAGCAATATGTCTCTTAGGTACCGTTACACGTCGCAACATTGCATGCAATTTCACTTGCAATTTGCTGGTTGCAGTGAAATCATGGACACATTGTTCCATTTTCTACATGGCAACAAAATAGAACAATGTGTCCATGATTTCACTGCAACCAGCAAATTGCATAAGAAATTGCATGCAATGTTGCGACATGTAACGGTAACCCTTATAGGGCTGTTAAGAGTAGTTTTGATAAAATCACTGTTTAATCAGCTGGAGATTATCACTAGTAGACTACTTGGCCTGCTGCCAGGCATATTCACAAACTGCTAAATCTGCAGCAGAGAAAACACAAGTTTTATCAAAATGACAGCAAGCAGCTCAGTAAGTGACACATCACTGGAATCAGGGTCTCTGTCTCTATATTAGGCGGCCGTCACACGCTGAGATATCGCTAAAGATATCGTAGACGATGTTAAATTTGCATATCGTCCGAACGACGCGCAAAATCGCTCATCACGACGCTACACCCACAGACATCGCTCAGACGATTCCCCGATCCACCCATCCAGCGATCGTCTGAGAGATGCAGTTATCAGCAGTGGACATCGTTCAGCTAAAGTCACACAGAAATCTCCTAAACGATGTGGGAGCAAATGTGGGCGTAATTGGAGCCGATAGGCGTGGTACATGGGCTCCAAGCTGCACCCCTCACTACACCATTGGTGCTCAGTACTGCGTCCTCATTGGGTCAGATGTCCTTTGAAACATGGCGGCCTCATCCCCACAATGTCCTGTGATATTGATCGTAATGTATATGTGTGCTGTAGCACATAACTAAATTGCAATGGGCAAAACGTACAGCCGCGTTATGTGTGCCGCGCCCGCCAACATTGTGTGGGTATATGACAAGGTGGACACTATATAGCAGGGTCGGGGACCACGCAGAATCGATTATCAAGTTGACGCAATTGGGTGCACAGTTCGGAGATATTGTGCAGCCGACGCCTATGTGTGGTGCTGAAGACAGCGCTTTCAAAATGGCGCCCTGTGAGGGCAGCCAATGGCAACGCATCATCTTCCACCAATGCGAGCTAGTGGTGAAGCAGCCAATCCGAAACCATTTCGTTGCACGAATCACCACTGAGGAGGTCAGGCAATAGGAAACTCCTGACACGCCTACGTGATGGATTTTGCCATCGCTTAAATCACACGTTTCGTGTGATGTCGGGAATTTACACGTGTCGATTGTGCGTATTTAATTGGCCGATATCGTCAGATCTGAGAACCGAACCTCAGATCACGATTTAGAGATTTGATCAGATATCGCTCGTCGTATCTTGCCGTCACACGCACAGACATCGCTTACGCGATGTTTAATCTGCCGCTTTCAAGCGATATCTTGCACGATATCTCAGCGTGTGACGGCCGCCTTATGCTGATCTCAGATGGGATGGCAAAAACCTGGTGACAGGTTCCCTTTAAAAGACTGCTGTAAAGTGCATAGCTTGTGAGGCAGAGACACAGAACAGAATACGGACTCAGAGACCTACAAAATCAAACACCTAATTGTACCAACTGGTGAATAGGTAAATATAGAGGAAACTACTCACCTGCGCTGTCATCTGTAAGATCATCATCACCCCTCACATATGTATCTGTAGTATTAATATGGGCAGATCATCATTACCACTCACATATGTCTCTGTAGTATTAATATGGGGCAGATCATCATCACCCCTCACATATGTCTCTGTAGTATTAATATGGGTCAGATCATCATCACCCCTCACATATGTCTCTGTAGTATTAATATGGGGCAGATCATCATCACCCCTCACATATGTCTCTGTAGTATTAATATGGGGCAGATCATCATCACCCCTCACATATGTCTCTGTAGTATTAATATGGGGCAGATCATCATCACCCCTCACATATGTCTCTGTAGTATTAATATGGGGCAGATCATCATCACCCCTCACATATGTCTCTGTAGTATTAATATGGGGCAGATCTTCACCCTGAAACAAAGATGGTAAAAGTCACAGACAGATGGAGAAGTCCCATCTATGATCAGCTGTAATCTGCCATCTCCACCGTTCTCATTACACAAGTATAAAACATAGAATACTGGAGGATAAAACAAGACTGAGCACAAGACCTTCACAGCCGTCTACACATCATAGGGAGATCTCATCACACCTTCTCTCCATCTACCTGATCATCCGGAGGAACATCGGGATCTTCTTGTTTACAGTCCTGTGGGAGAAGAGGACGGGGACATCTCTCTGGTGTTGTCCTCTTACTGGATAGACCTGGAGGAGACACATACAGGACTGAATTCATTCTTTCCATACAGATCATTATAGGCCGTGTGTATTTAGTCCTGTCTATTACCTGGTGATGTGAGGGGCGGCCGGGGAACCTCCATCATGACTATGTCCTTGTACAGATCTTTGTGTCCTTCTAAATACTCCCACTCCTCCATGGAGAAATAGACGGTGACGTCCTGACACCTTATAGGAACCTGACACATACAATGATACCATTGTCATCTTTCCCCGATCCCTTCATAGCGTTACTGTATAATGTCCCAGCAGCATTCCCAGCAGTGTCACCTCTCCAGTCAGCAGCTCAATCATCTTGTAGGTGAGTTGTAGGATCTTCTGGTCATTGATGTCCTCATGTATCAGGGGGTGAGGTGGAGGCCCCGTGATTGGGCTCAGGGCTCTTCCCTCAGACACAGGGTCCTGACAGCACAGATCACTAGAGCTCTTCACTACTGTGTAATCCTGGTTATGGAGAGACACATTAATAAATCTCCAGTCTCCAGACATTTCCAGAGTCCTCACCTCTCCAGTTCTGTCATCTGTTATTCTGTCCATAGATAAGAATGATGTCATGTGACATTGTCATCACAATCTCTCACCTCTCCAGTAACAAGGAAGAGGATCTCTAGGGTGAGGTGGAAGATCCTCTCCGCCATCTTGTCCCTGTCCAGATCCATCCTTGATGGTCAATCAGGAGAATTCTCTTCTATAGAAGATGTGAGAGGATCCGATATTGTAGAGACCTGAATGGGGGAAGATGAAATGCTCTGTGCTTACAGGACCTGTGATGATGTCACATGAAGGGGAGGAGTCAGCTCCTCAGCATATGCAGGACTGATCTGCTGTGCTCGTTGTCATGGTGCTGGATGAGGTAAAGTTTATATTTCGGGTCAGGAGGGATTTACAGTGTGGATGTAGCGGAGCCGAGTGTGTACGAGGTGTACAAGCATATCCGTGTGTGTATGAGGTGTACGGAGTGGAGCCATGTGTGTGTGAGGTGTACAGAGCATATCTGTGTGTGTGTACGAGGTGTACGGAGCGGAGCCGAGTGTGTACGAGGTGTACGGAGCAGAGACGCGTGTGTACGAGGTGTACGGAGCGGAGCCACGTGAGTACGAGGTGTGTGTACGAGGTGTACGAGCATATCCGTGTGTGTACGAGGTGTACGGAGCAGAGCCGAGTGTGTACGAGGTGTACGGAGCATATCCGTGTATGTACGAGGTGTACGGAGCGGAGCAGAGTGTGTATGAGGTGTATAGAGCGGAGCCGTGTGTGGGAGGTGTACAAAGCATATCTGTGTGTGTACGAAGTGTACGGAGCACAGCCATGTGAGTACGAGGTGTATGGAGCAGAGCCGTGTGTGTACGAGGTGTACAGAGTGGAGCCATGTGCGTACAAGGTGTACGGAGCATATCTGTGTGTGTACGAGGTGTACGGAGCATATCCGTGTGTGTACAAGGTGTACAGAGCGGAGCCGTGTGTGTATGAGGTGTACGGAGCGGAGCCGTGTGTGTACGAGGTGTATAGAGCGGAGCCGTGTGTGTACGAGGTGTACAGAGCATATCTGTGTGTGTACGAGGTGTACGGAGTGGAGCAGCGTGTGTATGAAGTGTACAAAGTGGAGCCGCGTGTGTACGAGGTGTACAGAGTGGAGCCGCATGTGTACGAGCTGTACGGAGCGGAGCCGCGTGTGTATGAGGTGTACGGAGCGGAGCCACATGTGTGCGAGGTGTACAGAGCATATCCGTGTGTGTACGAGGTGTACGGAGTGGAGCCGCGTGAGTACGAGGTGTATGGAGCAGAGCCGTGTGTAATCGAGGTGTACGGAGTGGAGCCGCATGTGTACAAGGTATATGGAGTGGAGCTGCGTGTGTACGGAGACAAGCCACGTGCGTACTAGGTGGACAGAGTGGAGCCGCGTGTGTACGAGCTGTACGAAGCGGAGCCGCTTGTGTACGAGGTGTACGGAGCGGAGCCGCATGTGTACGAGGTGTACGGAGCATATCCGTGTGTGTGCAAGGTGTACGGAGTATATCCGTGTGTGTACGAGGTGTTCGGAGTGGCGCCATGTGTGTAAGAGGTGTATACAGTGGAGCTGTGTGTGTGAGGTGTACAGAGCATATCTGTGTGTAGGAGTTGTACGGAGCAGAGCCGCGTGTGTACGAGGTGTACAGAGCAGAGCTGCATGTGTACAAGGTGTAAGGAGTGGAGCCGTGTGTACACGAGGTGTTAGGAGCAGAGCCGTATGTGTACGAGGTGTACAGAGGGGAGCCGCGTGTGTACTTGGTGTACGGAGCATATCCGTGGGTGTACAAGGTGTACGGAGTGGAGCCGCGTCTGTACGAGGTGTACGGAGCATATCCGTGTGTGTACGAGGTGTATGGAGTGGAGCTGCGTGTGTACGAGGTGTACGGAGCGGAGCCGCGTGTGTACGAGGTGTACGGAGCATATCCGTGTGTGTACAAGGTGTACGGAGTGGAGCTGCGTGTGTATGAGGTGTACGGAGCGGAGCCGCGTGTGTACGAGGTGTATGGAGCATATCCGTGTGTGTACAAGGTGTATGGAGCATATCCGTGTGTGTACAAAGTGTACGGAGTGGATTTGTCCACGGGCAGTTCAGGGACTTGCTTTTCTTGTGACTGCATTTTCATATCACTAACTTTTTAAAGGTGTACGCATGTGGAAAAAGTGTGTGTGAACTGGAACCAGGTGTTCTGTTAATGTTGTGAAACTATGCAGAAAGATCAGAAAACTTGCAGACGAGCTTGCCCTGTCCTTGTTTTTGGTGAAAGCTGTATGCGGAGCAATTGTGTTGAATGATTTGCTGAAAGACAAGTGCATGTTTTTTACAAAGATTAGATAAGAATTGTGCCTTGTATGACAGCAGAAGGAAAATTAATCAAAGTACATTATTTCCAAAAAAAGTATTAAATATATCCTGTATTACTTACTATATTTAAGTTAAAGTCCAGATTCACAGGTTTACAAACAGAACTCCTAATTAAATATATGTCAATATATAGAAACAGATCACACAACTCTTTAGAGCACTTGAGTTACCCCAAAACGTTGCTACAGTTAAAGTGCAAGCTCACTCAAAGGAGCGCACCAAGGAGGCCGAAGGAAATGACCATGCTGACAGGGCAGCTAAAGCTGCAGCCCTGCTCACTCTCCCGATAGGGATGTACACTATGTGTGTCTCTGGGAGGGTGGACGCTGAACTCCTAGGGTGCCTGTAAGCACAGGCCTCTAAACGGAAGAAAGAAGAATGGAAACATGAAGATGTCCGAGAAGAGGATCCAATAGAAACATCACTGGGTAGCACCTGGGTTCCACTATGCTGCTGCTAAGTATATACACGGTTGTGTGATCTGTGCATGCCATAAAGTGGGAATAGCGGTTGAGACAGAAGTGTGCGCTAAGGCTACTCTACCCATTTCAGCCACTGCAGATTGACTTTGTTCAGCTTCCAAAGGTAGGCACCTATGAGTATGTGTTGGTCTGCATAGACCTATTCTCTGGATAGCCAGAAGCATGGCCTACTGCCAAGGCCACTGCCGAACTGTTGAAAGAAATTATTATACATTGTATTCTGTAGGGGTAACGCCAATCAAAAAGACTGGGTTATGTCCATATGAGATACTATTTGGGGAACCATCAAAGACAGGATTGTATTTTCCTTAGCAGTTACAGACATTGCACTCTGATATGACAGCATATGTAGGAGCTTTAATTATAATAATAATAATTTTATTCATCTATATGGTGCTATTAATTACATATATCAGTACCAACAGCTTTACAAAATGTATTACACCAAACTCACAAATGTGTTTTCAGTTCCAATCTAGATCTATCCTCCTTGGAAGGTACACACTCCCTAAAACCTGGTGACCTGGTCACAGTCCGTGAGGAAAGCTTGCAACACAGATTTGAAGGTCCATAACTCTCTGGATCCATGCATCCCGCTGCAAGAAGGTTCACAGAGACTAAAGAGATAACCTTAGGGGAGTATTGTTCATTACTCTTGTTGTTTTTCTTCAATACTTTCCTTCCCAGAACAGCAGAAGGTGAACTTACGCAGTGGGAAAGAGGAGGGTTGCAGCAGAAAAAGGTAGCCAAGCAGGGAAGCTCACAATGGGACGAGGATCCACCACAACAATAGACGGGAAGCAAATAAAAGTTGATTTAGGAAAGTGGATAGAAGGTTCGAGTTGGGTTTTGAAAAATAATGGGAACTGATTAGGAGCTGATCAGTTCACTTGGCAGGCGATGATAGAGGAGTGGGGAAGGATAAAAAGTATGTGAAAAGGTGTGAAGGTAACATATGAAAGAGACAGGAAAGTGTTGTTGGATCTTACAGGTTTGTCATCCTCCAGGTTGAATAATCTCTTTAAGGGTGTAGGTGGATGGATAACTGGAATAATTCATTTTATAATCCAAGGAGCATTTATAATACTGGTTATTGCTGTACTGGTAAAGTTATTTGTGATGCTTGTGAAGAAAATTCTAAGAACTAACTGCAAATGTTTTTCAGGTAAATACAAAATGAAAAACTATAAAGATACTGAAGCACTGCGTACTCAAGTGCTCCTGACTTATGTCACTACCCCAGGACGCAAGTGTGTGCTGAGCAACAAAAAGACTTTGGTGGAACTTTCCAACTGCACTTATTGTGGAAATCCTCTGGATTCACCTCCACCACCAAAGATACAAGAAAATGAGAACTACAACATTGTGTGAAACATTCAATAATGGAGTTATGATAACCCACAGTCTAAAATATATCATATGTTTTATTCCACTGTTTTTTTTCCTTAAATTCATAGACCCCTCAAATTACCCAATATACTAATCTTTAGGTTAGGGGTGTTGAGGGATGGAATAGGCCGGCTAACAGGGTCTTCCTGAATGATCGCGCTCCATAATATGCGTAGGAAGTAGCCTTGCGTATTGTGTAGTAGGGCGGGCTCTGCGGACTTAGGGGCAGGCAGGGATAGGTCAAGAATAGAAATGATAAAAAGAGGGGACTGTTAAAGACGACATTATAGGTACTATGTAGCTTCCGCCATATTGTATCTAAAGAAGCCATATTTGATTAGTTTATCATGTCTATTCTCACTAACTAGCTGTAATTATTTGTTCAGTGAAGATGAGCACAACTCAGCACATTCTTGCCTTTGTCCTTGTATTCTAGATAAGACCACCAAGCATGGGCGTACCCAGGATCAAAACTTGGGGGGGGCAAGCCATGGTCGTTCAGGTTGTAAAATTGTGCATCGGGGCCCATCAGACTTGTTACGCCACTGTGGAGCCCTATAGAGGGCTGTATATTAAATGTGATCCCTATGGGGGGCTGTATATGAGATGGAAGTTCCATCTCATATACAGCCCCCCCAATGTCCCATAGGGCTCACATCTCATATACAGCCCTCCATAGGGCTCCCATCTAATGTACAGACCCCCATAGAGCTCCCATATCATATACAGCCCCCTTATAGGGCTCCCATATTATATATAACCCTGTCATAGGGCACCCAAATCATATTCAGCCCCTCATAGGGCTCCTGTATCATATACAGCCCTTCCATAGAGCTCCCATCAAGAGAGCCCTATGGGGGTTGTATATGATACGGGAGCCCTATGGGGTGGGCTGTATAGGATATGGGAGGCTGTATATGATATTGGAGTTCCATCTCATATACAGCCCCCCCAATACCCCATACAGTCCTCATATTATATACAACAGCCCCCCATAGGGCTCCTATATCATATATAGGCTGTCCCTCCCTGCCCCACTCTGGGTACGCCCATGAATATTTGTGTATATGACTGTATGTGTGTGATCGTGTGTATATGATTGTGTATGTGTTTATGATCATGTATGTGTGTATATCACTATGTATGTGTAGATACGATTGTGCATATTTATCATTGTGTATGTGATTGTGCATTTATGATTGTGTATATGATCATGTATGTGTGTGTATATGACTGTGTATTATTGTGTATGTGTGTATATAATTACCCAATACGATGGTATGTGTGTATGAGTATATGATTGTGTGTATATGACTGTGTATACGATTATGCATGTGTGTATATGACACAATCATATATACAGACATACACAATTGTATACACACATGCAGAATCATACACAGACATATACAATCATATGCAGACATTTACAATGATATACACATGTGCACTATCATATACACACATACACAATCAGTCATATACACAGGCATATACAATCATATACACACATGCAGAATCATATATATTCACAATCAATCATATACACACATGCAGAATCATATATACTCACAATCAATCATATACATACATGCACAATCACATATACTCACAATCAATCATATACACAAGTGCAGAATCATATATACTCACAATCAATCATATACACACATGCAGAATCATATATACTCACAATCAATCATATACATACATGCACAATCACATATACTCACAATCAATCATATACACAAGTGCAGAATCACATATACTCACAATCAATCATATACACACATGTACAATCACATATACTCACAATCAATCATATACATACATGCACAATCACATATACTCACAATCAATCATATACATACATGCACAATCACATATACTCACAATCAATCATATACATACATGCACAATCATATATACTCACAATCAATCATATACACAAGTGCAGAATCACATATACTCACAATCAATCATATACATACATGTACAATCACATATACTCACAATCAATCATATACATACATGTACAATCACATATACTCACAATCAATCATATACACACATGCAGAATCACATATACTCACAATCAATCATATACACACATGCAGAATCACATATACTCACAATCAATCATGTACACACATGCACAATCATACACACAGATATATACAATCATATGCAGACATTTACAATTATATACACATGCACTATCATATACACAGACATATACAATCATACACACATGCACAATCATATATACTCACAATCAATCATATACATACACACACAATCATATATACTCACAAGTTACAATCACTTGCAGACATACACACATTGTGGTTCTTTTTACTTTTGGTGATTCTTCTGGCACATCGCCTATCTCCTGTCCACACACAGCTGTATGTCCTCTTCAGCGGGAAATGTGTGCACTGTGACCTCCTATCACACATGGCCGCACACAGCAACTGCTCTTGGCCCTCTGTTGCTCTCTGCTGACCTGTGATGCAGTGGAGGGGCGGACCTTCACTGCACAATGTGTAGTGTGGCCGGCCGGATCACTGTCTGTACAGCAGAGAGCTGTAAGCTAAGCAGTTTGCTGTGTGCGGCCATCATGCAGCATACGGCCGATGGAGGAGATGATAGGAGAGATCTGCACAGTAATGGAGGATGGAGAGGAGATAATAGGATGGAGAGCGAGCGGCCCTGCACAGCCGCTGGGGAGCAAGCGGCCCTGCACACTAGATGGGAGAGCCGACGGCCCTGCACAGCCGCAGGGAGAGCGGGCGGCCCAGCAGTCACAGGGGTCGGCGCACTCAGTGCCGCTCACCCCTTTCTCTTGGGGGGGGCAGCTGCCCCCCCCTGCCCCACGCTGGGTACGCCCATGCCACCAAGCCATATGTAAGCCCCAGTGTAATGTTCTTATCTTCTGTAACTCTCTTAAAGGTCACTAATTAATCATCCCAAAACTGTCTATACTGCATATTCATCATATTTGTCATTGTATGATGTAACCTATTTTTCTAAACATCTGTAACGTATATAAGCCGATACAAACAATAAATAAGAGCTATTCTTTTGAAGACCGAATCTGTGTCATCAATTGATTTATAGCCATTACCAGGTATACCTGTGTAGAGCTCTTTATACAAATCAGTCTACTCTGGTTAGGTGTTTTTAACACATCTCTAACAGTTAGGGTATGTGCACACGTTGTCGGGTTAGGGTCGGCGGCGGCTGGGCGGACCCGACAGGAAGCTCTGCAGCCGTCCACCGGCTTCCTGTCGGGTATGTGCGGCGGGTGCACAGCGGGTTAGCGGCGGCGGTTATGCAGCGGCTGGAAGCAGCACATGATTCTGCTTGCAGCCGCTGCATAACCGGCCGGTTTATTGAACATGCACATTCGTTACCCATTATGGAGACCGGATTAAGGATCTAGCAGGAATATGGCTCAGAACCCCGACATGTTTCGTGCCATGCAAGGCACTGGATCAGGAGTGTGTGGGGGAGAGTGTCATTAAAGCGCTTTTTATACAGTGCTGAATAAGACTGCAACTGCTTGCACATGTGTTATGGGGGCATGATTAGAGCTGCTTCCTGGTGACTAGGCCATACCGATGCCCCCCTGAGAGGAAAACCTCTTCAGACGTCATTACCACTCAGGGGGGGTGTCTACTGACGGCCGCATCATCAGAGGCTCAGGCCACGCCCCACCATGTGCAAATCGTCACAGCGCCATCTTGGTTGAGGGCATCAGCTGTTAATATCATATAGAGGTGAGGGAAGGGGCTACATAGATAGTTTTAGCTGCAAAATAGAAAAAAGCAGCCATTTATCCCCCAAACAAACTATGCTGCCCGTGAATAAAACTACCATGGGAAACAATAGATCTTTTACCTTCAATGCACTCTGTCTATATCAGAATTAGCCACCAGATGGCGCTAAAAGCACCAAAGACCAGAATAAATAGAGAAAAAAAGAGACAAAAAAGTCCAATGTAAGCTGATAAGAATATCTATAAAAGAATAGAAAAATCAAGAGTATACAAATAACACAGCTCAGTAGTATAAAGTGCAAATGCATTTCTTCACAAATAACCAGCATATAATAAATATATATATAAACATGGCTGTTATAATCTTGATAGTAGATTCTTCCATAAGCTTCATAGACAATTACGTCCCAGGTGCTACAGCACAAAAAAGCGCGAAGGTATAAACAGTGTGAACTAAAAAAGAAGAAATAAAGACACAAATTAAAAACTAAAAACAAGAGAATGCCTATAAGGAGACCACGACCAACCCCACAGAGCAGAGGGGAGGAGGGATCAATACTGCACAAAGCAGAAAGATGAAACACATGCGAAAAATACAGCAAACACTCCAATATGAAGTACAAATATATATGGGGGACTTTTAGTACCCTACCTATCAGAGAAAGGGGGCAAAGCTTAGACGTTCATTTAAACCCGCTGGTGCAAGGGAGCCAAGCCTGAATATCCATTTGCTTTCGAGTTGGGACAAAGCTCGCATCACATTACCACCTCTAATTCCCATCTTGAGGACATCAATTCCTCTCACTTTAAGTGTTTTTGGATCGCTGTTATGATGGAGTTTGAAATGGCGTGGAATAGTTTTAAGGGTTTTAACGTCCTCAATTTCAGCGGAAGCAATGATATCCAAAACATGCTCCCTTGTTCTGCGGCGCAGTTCCCGGGTGGTGAGGCCCACATAGATGCGATTGCATCCGCATGTGGCCTGATAAATCACCGCCCAGGTACTGCAAAAAATGTAATGTCTAATTTGAAACTCTCTGCTGCCGTCGGCCGATAGGAAGGTGGTTGCTCTAACGATGTTACTACAGGACAGACATGACCCACACGGATAACAACCCCACAACGGTTGTCTGTGACCAAACAAAGGGACAGTCTCGCGTACATAATGGCTATGGACAAGGGTGTCTCTGAGACTACGGCCCCGTCTAGCGGTCATTAGTGGTTTCTCAGGGAGGATATCCCTCAGAATTGGATCCGTGCGAAGAACAGACCAATGTTTTGTCAGAATTTTTCTGATATTTTCCCATTCTGTGTTATATCGGGAAATAAAGCGCACTGCACCTATACCCTGTCAAGGTTTGATTTTATCAGGTAGCAGGTCGCTCCTTGGTGTGCTCTTCGCACGGTTATATCCCTTTCTGATAGATTTACCACTATACCCCTTCCTGATAAACCTTTCACGTAAATCGGAAGTCTGAGCCTCAAACGACTGCTCAGTTGAACATATCCTACGCATCCGTAGATACTGTCCTACTGGTATGGCACGATTCGTTGCAGGTGTGTGGGAAGACGTGGCGTGTAGGAGGGCATTGACCGACGTTTCTTTCCGGAAAACGTCGGTCTCCACCCTCCCATCGGTCGCTTTTCTGATTTTAATATCCAAAAAACTCAACTCAGTCAGATGACAAGTATGAGTCAGTCGGATATTGCGACTGTTTTTGTTCAGGAGTGAGAGAAAGCTCTGCAGTTCGGGGCCGGTTCGACTCCACAGGACAAGAATGTCGTCGATATATCGCAGTCATTGCTGCACATGGGAGGCGGCACTAATGCCACCGTCAAACACCCCCCTCTCCCATAACCCTAGGAAGAGGTTGGCGTAAAACGGGGCACAGGCCGCCCCCATAGCTGTTCCACGCTGTTGGAGATAGAACACGTCCCCGAACACAAAATAATTGTGTCGCGATATGTACCCAAGCAGCTGGATGATCAGATTTTGAAGATCAAGATCAAGGTTAGTCATTCCTAAGTAAAACTTCGCTGACTCTAGACCGTCATTATGATCAATACAGGTATACAAGGTCTCGACGTCGATTGTCACCAGCCACACCGACTCATCCAAGGTAAGGCCATCAAGACGCCGAAGGACGTCCGCAGTGTCCCTGACATAGGAGGGCAGTGTCTCTACTAGCGGATGCAAGTAATATTCAATAAACTTACAAGCCATCTCGCAAAGCCCCCCTATGCCAGAGACAATGGGACGCCCTGGCGGATTGATTGGGTTCTTATGTACCTTTGGCAACAAATAGAAAGTAGGTATGACTGGCGACGCGACGAAGAGACCCTTGTATACCTTTTTCGGAATGATGCCCGTCTCAAGGGCCTTATCCAGAATGTCACGAAGTTCTAGGGAGAATGTTATGGTGGGATCAAAATGCAATCGTTTATAATATGTTTTATCACGCAACTGCCTCAGTGCCTCCCTCTCATACATAGAAGTTGGCCAAATTACCACGTTCCCACCTTTGTCCGCAGGTTTAAAAACTACGTCAGTCCAATTCTTAAGCTCCGACAGAGCACTTCTCTGTTTGAAGGTCAAATTTGGTCTCTGCCGTATAATAGGGCTCAATGATCGCAGATCATTTGTGACTAGTTTATTAAAAATCTCAATTTGCGAACAGATAGAAAAAGGTGGGAACGTGGTAGATTTCGGCACAACAGTTTGCGGAAAGGTATTTTTGGCAGCTGTATGAGATTCCTCACCTAATTCTTCCAAAGCACTTAGGGCATTCTTTTCTTGTTCAGTTAGTGGAGAGGTGTCATTAGCAGCTTGTCTTCTACAATGCAGTCTCTGTAGTGTGATCTTCCTTAGAAAAAGGTTAATGTCCTTGGTCACTGTGAACAGATTACATGGATTATTAGGTACAAATGTTAAACTTTTTTGTAATACCTCTTTTTGGGCAGTTGTAAGTTGATGGTCAGATAGATTAATAACTAGCTTGGTATTACTACTACTGCTCACAGGGACTGTTGGGCTAATTACCTTTTTCTGTCCGCTTTTTGCAGAGGTGGCACGAGTTGTAGGTTTGTTGCCAACCGGTGCTCCTGTATCTTCGAGAGATGACAGGGACGAAACAGAGGTTGCAGGTGTAGGAGTTGGAGCTGGAACAGGATCAGGATCACCGTTTGGTGGCTCCTTATTTTTCTTTCCTCGTCCACCTCTCCACTTATAAACTTGATTGTTATTGTAATCTGAAACATCCCTCTGGTATTTCTTGGTTTTTATGGTCACTAACTCCTTCTCCCACTTCTGAAACTCCTTGTCAAGCTGTGAGTGAACTTTGGTCCGATCGGGATGCAGGGAGCATCTGGGAAAGTTTCGTCTCCAGTACCTCAATCTCTGATTCAAGTCCCTCAATAGACTTCTCATTCATATTTATCAGAATTCGCATGTATTCCATCGAGCAGGCATTAGAAGCCTCCTCCCACTCCGCCCTGAAGACGTCGTCAGATACTTGAAAAGAAGGAAAAACCTGTATCCGAAGGCCTCTGGGGATAAGGCCCCTATCGCAGTAACGCTGCATGAAGGCCTTATTCCACCACAGCCGAGTCTTGCGGTGTAGCAGGTTTTTTAATTCTTTAGTCACATCCTCGGCAGCTCTTGATTCAGTTGTTAAAACCACATTCCCCACTTCGTCTCCAAAAACCTGATCCAGCCTCTCAAGCCACACTTTTTCGCGCGCTTTATGGTCCATGGTCCCCTTGAAAGCTGGGTTTTCTCTAAAAGTACTGGGTATAAGACACATATTTGAATTAGAATAAAGAACTCATTTCTGAGGTGTATATATAGTCTGTAGAGTTCCTAATATGTTAAAAAGATGGGTTTTCTGTGTTTCCCCTGTTTTGTTCTAATTCAAGAATATTTGTAGTCACTTGGAGAATGTTTTACCAAACATGGAAATATTTCCCGAGTTTGTGACATAGCAAACAGAAAAAGAAATAAATCCGGGGGCACCACCCAGTAATCCGGCACCACCCAGTAATCCGGCACCTGGAAAATAAGACACTGCTCCTTAGAACCGCTCTCCAAATTCAGTAGGGTGAGCAAGACAACACAATACCACGTGGAAGGGGATCTACAGTCTCCGACAGCTCAAGGAGCGGCAGATCTGAACTTTTGGAAGACACAGAACCAACAACCCACAAACGTTTTCCTTTCCACCTGTCTCTTGGGGTCAGACCCCTTGTTGGGTAGAGTTGGTCACATCACACCTGAGTAAATACCAAGTACATTCAATTCAAAGTGTTGAGAGCTCCAGACTCTCTGCAACATTGTATAGAGACAATGGGAATGTTAATTATATTAATGACCGTGGAGGCTTAATAACATTATGTCCTGGCAGGGTGACTGAGGGTGACACTGTTACAATGGATTCCTTTTAATGACAGCACAACCAAAAAAATGTTTTCACCTGCTCCAGGTCAAAAACCGTGTGCCCTATAGGAAACCATGTGCCCTATAGGAAACCATGCGTCAGGAAATGTTGTGATGTCTAATTGCCCAAATGAATTAATACTTGAAAAACTTTGTTGGACTATTTTGTACAGAACGAAGAATTTCCTCATCTACATCAAGTTTTCGTAGTAAATAATATATTAAAATGTAATGGAATAACACAATTTCACACCGTCTCCTATCCCGAGGTCTTACCTGAGTAAGGCCAGTGCTGTTAGCGCCTGTGCACATTTGCAGATCTGTTTTTTTCTGCACTGATTTGTCACAAATCCTGAAGGATTTCCTGATGCCAGGAAAGTGAACAACAAAGTCTCATGTAAACGTTGCTCACCATATTTCTAGGATTACAAGACGCACTTTTTTCCCCACAAATTGAGGAGTGTGTTTTATCATCCAGATGAAGGTTGATGGAGGGGGCGCAGTAGTGGTGGAGCGGGATCACAGGAGACAGGGTCACCGCTGAAGGAAGTTGGCAGCAGCCGAGGGACGATACTTCAATGTGCGCATGCGCCGTCTCTGCAGCTATTTTCTGATGCCGATCGCATCAACTGACCTGAGATCAATGGCGCCCACACCACGGTGCTGCTATATCCCCCCTCCTATCCTCGGGCCTGCAACACTGCCTCACTCGTGCCACCGCCATCATCCTTCACTGGCGACCCCACCTCCTGTGACCCTGCTCCACCGACACTGCTCCCCCTGGTCAGCTATATCCAGATTATAAAACGGACTCTAGGATTATAAAACCGACCCGTTTTTTAACATTAATAAAATCCTATTTTCTTCCTCTAAATTTGGGGTTCGTTTTTTAACCTGCAAAACACTGTATTTTCACCTTGCACATTTGGAGCATATTTATATCTGCAACATGGCAATTCTTTCCTTATACTAATAAGTAAGAAAAGCTGCAACAAAAATACATGTAATAAATGCATCAAAACCACTGAAAACGCTGCAGACACACATTTTGTTGGATTTTTATAAATTCTGTATTTGCTACATATGTAGCAGAAATTGTCCGAAATGTTAACACATTTGTGTCTATCCAGGGGCGGACATATCATTGGTGCAAGCTGTGCAGCCGCACAGGCACCCAAGAGGTAAGGTTGGCTTCACACCACGGTTCTTGTCTGTCAGGGTGGATCCTGTTTTTTTGCAGGATCCACCGGACAGAACCTGACAGCATCAGATGTGCACAAAGTGTGGCCAAATTTGTTCAGGATCCTGTTTTTTGCAGGATTCATTTTCTGCTGCTGCCGATGGTCCTGAAGTCTGCTTGTATCTGCTCTGCCGCTGTCCAATGGGCTGAATTCACAGCCTGTGCATGAAATACTGCTGTCCATGGTGCTGAAATTTGGACGGCAGGATTTCTGATCATGCGCTGTGCTACAAAACAAGACCGGGAAACGATCTGATTTTTTCACAGATCCGGCACCCATAGACTCTCATGTTATTGGCGCCAGATCGACTCAGATTCGTTTCTGTCCGGTTTTGTGTGATTTTTGCATCGGAGCTAAAAAATGCTGCAGGCTCCAGTTTTGGGGACAGGGAAAAATCGGACAAAAATGAATCGGGCACAGAATACACAAAACTGGATGGCCAAATAGGACCAATCCGGCACCATAGGGATACATGGGAAGCAAACCGGATCAGGTTCTGTCCGGTTCAATCCGGACAGAACCTGATGCACAAAAACTGTGGAATGAAGCTAGCCCAAGGCTGGTTTCATAATGCAGGATTTTCCCTGATCAGGTTCGATCAGGTTTGTGTGCCAAAACCAGGAGTGTCTCCAAAACTCAGAACAGGTGTCAAGCTTTCAATTGTAGTTTTTCTCCTGGTTTTGGCACACAAACCAGATGGACACTGATCAGCAAAAATCCTGCAGTGTGAAACCAGCCTAAGGCTCCTTTCACATCAGCGGTTTGCTGATGTTTGCGGCTGATGGCGCCGCATCTGCCAGTTCGGCCGCCTAACAGACTACTTGCGGCCCGAATCCCGCAAGCCCCATGCATTGTCTATGGAGCTCGTGGTCGGGTGCGGCCTGTGCTGTGCGGTTCTGTGGCAGATCCGGCACTTGCGTCGGCGAAAAAAAATGCTGTCAGCGGCGGTTTTTTTTAACCGCAAGTGCCGGATCTGCCGGCAGAACCACACATGCCGCACCCGACCACAAGCCCCATAGACAATGCATGGGGCCAGCCGGATCCGAGTCGCAAGTTGGCAGTTATCCGGCAGATGCAGTGCCATCTGCGGGATCTGCCAGAAACATCAGCAAAACGCAGATGTGAAAGGAGCAGGCTGGCTTCACACCATGGCTTTGAGCATCAGGTTTGTCTCCGGTGCAAAAATCGGACAAAACTGGACAGAACCAGATCCGGCGCAATCCAATTCCCATATAATGGGAGTCTATGGTGCCCGATCCGTGAAAAAAATCGGATCTTTTTTTGCACAGAGCATGCTCAGAAATCCTGCCATTCTAATTCAGCACCATGGACGGCAGTATTTCATGCACAGGCTGTAAATTCAGCACCTAGGACAGTAGCAGAGCAGACACAGGCAGACATCAGGACCATGGACAGCAGCAGAAAATGACCCCTGCAAAAAATAGGATCTGAGGCCATATGTGGCCACACTTTCTTCACATCCTGTCCTCTCAGGTTCTGTCCGGTGGATTCTGCAAAAAACAGGATCCACCTAAACCTGATCCGGTTTGTTCAAACCGGACAGAACCTGATGCACAAAACCGTGGTGTGAAGGTAGCCTAAGGCTGGTTTCACACTGCAGTTTTTTCCCTAATCAGGTTCCATCCAGTTTGTGTGCCGAAACCAGGAGAGGAACAAGGAGGGCACTTGTATGGAAAAACTATAATTGAAAGATTGACACCTGTTCTGAGTTTTGGAGACACTCCTGGTTTTGGCACACAAACACTGATCGAACCTGATCAGGGAAAAAACTGCAGTGTGAAAGCAGCCTAAGGGCCCATTTACACACTGCTTTTTTTGCTGCGTATTTTTACGCACAAGCTCAAAAAAAGCCAGGAGTGGAACAATCAAAGTGGCACACTCAGAGGAAAGGTCTAATAGAAACAAGTGCTCTACTTATATGTTTAATTGTCGAGCCCACTGGGACAGGGTACTCGGTACCGGACCGGGTTGCCACTGGGATGTCACGGAGGTCCTGGTCCAGATCGTGTCCCAGGCCCTGGCAAGTAAAAGGGGAATATTTACAGGGGATAATAGTTTGTCGTGATGCCACCCACGGCTTGTGGTCAATAGTGGGACCACCGCTGCCGCAGAATCTCCGGGGATGATGTTGTAGCAGCTATAGATGGAATAGTTCTCCGCGAGTAGAACTGGGTTCTATGGTGTAGTGTAAGCTTGTAGTGGATGCAATACACTTACTCTCCTGCTGCTGCAGCTTTCCTTTCTCCAGCGTCCAGAGCTGACAGGCTGTGGCTCTCCAGGCTGGATCTCTCTGCAGTCCTGTTGGAGGGAATCATGTGCAGGCAATAGAGAATCATTAAGGGAGTCAGAAGCAGGGTTCACCGTGTTTACTTCTCAGGTTGTTCAGCATAACAGCTCAGTTACAGTTCACCGTACAAGTCTTTACATGGGTACAACTCTCCCCTCCGGGTTCCTTTACTCCCTGCAGCCAGGTTGTTCCTCTCTGTGACCCCTCACTTTCTCTGGCCTTTCCAGGCTTTTACCCTCTCTTTCTCACTTGGTGTGCGTCTCCAGACAGTATGGCGGTGGCTCGGACCCCTGTGGGCCCTCGTGGTTGCCACTGAGCTGCCTCTCCTATGGGGTGGGAACTCTAACGTAAAGCTGGAGTTCCCCGTCGGTTAATCTGGCGATACCGGGTAGATCATCGGTCCCCTTCAGAGCCGACACTCTGCTGTTAGCCTAGCCTCCAATAGTCCTGCTATGCTAGGCTTTATCAGGCTCCTTCTAACCGTGACTCAGGTTCCACAGGAATGCTACTCCACCTGCAGTCGGTCGTCTCAGCCGTGTTACTAGGATCCAGTGCTGCTGGTCCTCTTTTCCCTCACGCTCCTGGGGTGCTGGCTCCGCATAGGCTTTCTCTCTGTGGATCGCACTGGCTCTCCAGATTCTGCACTCCTTACACCCCACTCCTCCAGGACGTGTGCTTCTGGTCTGTACTGCTCATCCTACACCGGCCTACTGACTCCTTCCTCCTCCCCTTCTCTATTTCTACCATCTATCACCTGACCTGCTTGCTGTCCCACCCACTGTTCTCTAAACCCCCCACCCCTTGCCCGCCTAGAGTCCCGGGCTCCGAGTTGGGTGCTGCCCTCTAGTGGTTTGTGGGTTGTCTGTGAGGGTGTTGTGGTGCAACTGTCTTCCTTCTACCTGGCTGCAGTTCCCTTTGTGGCCTCCTGGTCTCAGGGGCGCCACATAATCACCCACTCCTGGTTTGTGATGAGCTTGTGCTTAAAAATATGCAGCAAAAAAAGCAGTGTGTGAATGGGGCCTTAGGCTAGCTTCACACCACGGCTTTGTGCATCAGATTCTGTCCGATTTGAACCGGACAGAATCTGATCCGGTTTTGCCTCCCATGAATCCCTATGGTGCCAGACTGGTCCTATTTGGGCATCAGGTTTTGTGTATTCTGAGCCTGATTCGGTTTTGTCAGGTTTTTCACCGTCCCCAAAATCGGAGCCTGCAGTATTTTTTGTCTTCAGTGCAAAAATTAGACAAAACCGGACAGAACTGGATCCGGCGCAATCCTGTTCCAATATAATGGAAGTTTATAGTGCCGAATCCGTGAAATAATCAGATTATTTACCAGATCTGTTTTTTTTGCCCAAAGCATGCTCAAATCTCCTGCCGTTCTAACTTCAGCACCATGGACAGCAGCATTTCATGCACAGGCTATGAATTCAGCACCTTGGAAAGTGGCAGAGCAGACACAGGCAGACTTCAGGATCATGGACAGCAGCAAAAAAATAAATCCTGCAAAAAATAGGATCCAAGGCCATATTTGCACACACTTTCTGCACATCCTGTCCTATGGATCCTGCAAAACACAGGATCCACCCTGACAGACAAAAACCGTGGTGTGAAGCCAACCTTAGGGAACAACTTTCCACCTTCCAATCAAGTGAAATTGTGCAGTATGATAAGCTATTGGATTGCAAAGGGCCCATATATTGTTCCTGCACAAGTGTTGTGATGACTCAGCATCTAATCAAGTGTGTGTGTGTGTGTGGGGAGGGGAAGGGGGGGACTGTTCTTAATTAGGCCAGACATATAGTTTCTTTTTCTGGTAAGACAGGAGAAGTAAGCCATTGTTTCATAGTAGACTGACAGGATTCCAGTTGTCTGTCAATTTGGGAATTGCTTGCAAAATGTGGGTTGCCTCATGGTGGGTTTACACACACCAATTTATCTGTCCAACTTCTAACCAATTTGCTGGTTGCAGTGAAATCATGGACACATTGCTCCATTTTGTGGCTGTGTACAAATGGAACTATGTGTCCATGATTTCACTGCAACCAGCAAATTGGTTAGAAGTTGTACAGATAAGTTGGTGTGTGTAAACCCACCATCAGCCCCTCTGACTTAATCATTCAGAAGAAAATTATGAGGGAGCTGTCATCTCCCACCAATCAGAGAGAAGAAAGAAGAACCCTAACCTAAACCAAGTATTCATTAGAATCAGTAATGACTTCTAAAAGGTAAAAAGGCCATTTTATAGATAAACAGAGGAAAGCTGAGATCTATATATAAATACTAATATACTGTATATTTTTAGGACTCCACAGACATCCCAGGGGAGCCACAAGGCCATCAAAGAAAGTATACATCCCTAGCACAAGAATAAATCGTTAGCGTGATAATAATCGAGGAATATCTGAATTTTGGTTTTAATACTTTTATAAGTATATATTAAAATAATTTTTTATCTAATTTTTATAGAATTTTATTATTTACATGAAAATATAATGTTTATTTAAACATCCGGAATAACAGTTAAATATATATAGTCTTGGTATGGTTAATCGATAGCCATTGTTAAAAGGGTTTGTTAGCGCTGGGCCCACATCAAATATACTATTGGGTGCATAATAGTGTTTATCTGCAACACTACCAATGCAGTGAATAAATTGTATAGGGTGAACTGAAATAGTTGTGATCGGTCACAACAGCTACATAAGCTTGCGATATCCTTGATATCAGTGGTGTGCGGCAGTCCTCCTATGTGTAGAAATCCAAGGATAGGTAGAAGGAATAGGGACACCAGAATGAGCTCCCGCTCCAATAAATCAATGTATTCAGGTTACTTAAAATTCATATGGTGGTTTATTTCAACAGGTTTCAAGGTTTACTACCCCTTCGTCAGGAACCCACAATAAAATATGTAAATCATTGAAATAAACCACCATATGAATTCTAAGGAACCTGAATACATTGATTTATTGGAGCGGGAGCCCAGTCCAGAGTCCCTATTCCTTCTACCTATCCTTGGACTATTAAACATTTGCAATATTTTTGGGCCCCGTTGGAGCATTAGCATCGGGGCCCATGAGCTTCAAATAATACCAATGGGTGTGTCATATTCTGGTGCATGTTATAAAGCGAAAAACATTTTAAATAATAGGTTAGTAATTCACACGAATGCTAAATCCTCAAAAAAGTACCGTATTTTTCGCTTTATAAGACGCACCTGATTATAAGACGCACCCCCAATTTTGGTGAAGGAAAAGAGAAAAAAATTATTTTTAATGTTAAATGGGGTCCGTCTTATAATGCCAGTGTCCGTCTAACAAATCATATAGCGTATATGTCCCACATAGCCCCCTCATCCTGGTACATGGTCCCTCATCCTAGAATTAGCCCCCTTAATCTGGATATGGCACCCTTATATTGGATATGGCCCCCTTGTGCTGGTACATGTCCCCCACAGCTGGCACACGTCCCCCACAGCTGGCACACGTCCCCCACAGCTGGCACACGTCCCCCATTGCAGGCACACGTCCCCCATAGCTGGCACACGTCCCCCATAGCTGGCACACGTCCCCCATAGCTGGCACACGTCCCCCATTGCAGGCACACGTCCTCCATAGCTGGCACACGTCCCCTATTGCAGGCACACGTCCCCCATAGCTGGCACACGTCCCCCATAGCTGGCACACGTCCCCCATTGCAGGCACACGTCCTCCATTGATGGCACATGTCCCCTACTGCAGGCAGATGTACCCCTTCATGGCACATGTCCCCTACTGCAGGCAGATGTACCCCTTGATGGCACATGTCCCCTACTGCAGGCACACGTCCCCCTTGATGGCACATGTCCCCTACTGCAGGCACACGTCCCCCTTGATGGCACATGTCCCCTACTGCAGGCACATGTCCCCTACTGCAGGCACACGTTCCCCTTGATTGCACATGTCCCCTACTGCAGGCACACGTCCCCCTTGATGGCACATGTCCCCTACTGCAGGCACATGTCCCCTACTGCAGGCACACGTTCCCCTTGATTGCACATGTCCCCTACTGCAGGCACACGTCCCCCTTGATGGCACATGTCCCCTACTGCAGGCACACGTCCCCCTTGATGGCACACGTCCCCTATTGATGCCCCCCCCCACTTAATACACCCACCCCCTCAATATGCTGCCCCCACGTAATATGCTGTTTCCTTCCCCCCTCCATTAGAAAGATAGTCCCTTGCCCTGCACTCCCCCCATCATTAATGCGCCCCCCACGCTGGCCGGCAGCAGATAGAATAAAAAAATCCTCCTTCCTCACCCTCCGGCGCTAAGCTCAAAGCGTCACCGCCGGCTCCTGGTCTCCATGGTGCTCTGCTTCTTCCGCTCATGTGATCGGACATAAGCGATGACATCATCGCCCGATTACATGGGCGGAAGAAGCAGAGCACCATGGAGACCAGGAGCCGGCGGTGACGCTTTGAGCTTAGCGACGGAGGGTGAGGAAGGAGGATTTTTTTATTCTATCTTCCCTCACGTAATCTTCGATCCTCCCAAGACTTCCTTCTCTCCTCCACACTTATCCGTTCCTCATAAAACCGCCTCCAAGATTTCTCCCGATTATCCCCCATCCTCTGGAATTCTGCGCCCCAACACATCAGATTATCCACCACGCTCAGATCCTTCAGACGGAACTTGAAAACCCATCTCTTCAGGAAAGCTTACAGCCTGCAATGACCGAGCCGCCGCCCCACCACCTCCGGAGCTGCTGCCCCACCACCACCGGAGCTGCCGCCTCTCCACCACCAGATCTGCTGCAACTCGGACCTACTGTTTCCTCCCCATTGCCCTGTAGAATGTAAGCCCGCAAGGGCAGGGTCCTCTCCCCTCTGTACCAGTCTGTCATTGTTAATTTGTTTACTGTAAACCATATCTATAATTTTGTATGTAATCCCTTCTCATGTACACCACAATGGAATTAATGGTGCTATATCAATAAATAATAATAATAATTCTAGTGTGCACTTTATAATTCCCATATAGCTTACCACGGGGTATGGCTGGAGCCTGGTGGGACTATGGTGGTTTTGGCAATGCTGTGGAATGTCCAGGCGGCAGCACTGTGGGGCAATGTTGTGGGGTGTCCCAGTGGCAGCACTGGTGGGAATACCATGGGCTGTTCTGGTGGCAGCATTGTATGGCAATGCTAGGGGGCCATCTTGGAGGCAGCACTGTGGAGCATGTTGTGGGGTGTCACGGTGGCAGCACTGTGGGGCTACCCAGTGGCAGCACTGTGGGGCTACCCAGTGGCAGCACTGTGGGGTAAAATCATGGGCTGTCCTGGTGGCAGCACTATGGGGCAATGTTGTGGGGTGTACCGGTGGCAGCACTGTGGGGCAATACCAGGGGCTGTTCTGGTGGCAGCACTGTGGGGCACTGGTGGGGGTCAATCTTGGAGGCAGCACTGTGGAGCAATATTGTGGGGTGTCCCGGTAGCAGCACAGTGTGGTAATACCAGGGGCTGTTCTGGTGGCAGCACTGTGAGGCAATGCTGGGGGGCTGTCGTGGTTGCGGCGCATGTGGAGATGCAAACAGATAAAAATTTGTATTAACCCTCAACTGGTGATGTGGGGTTTCTTATACCTCAGTGCTTAGAAATCTCTCATTTTTACTGAAAATGCAAAGATCACGTTTGTTTTAATCGTTTTCTTATTGTTGATTGATTACACATGAGTATAACAAATTTTTGACACCCACAAGTATTGGACAATGTAATACTTTGATGATTCAATTCGAGGGCATTATGAAACATGACTTTTAGGATAATGTAAATAAAAATCACTAAAATTTTTCATAAACAAGTGCACAAACAAACAAACTCACTTATAAATTTATGCAAAAATAAAGAAGTTTTCAAAATTTGAAAATGTGTAAAAAAGAATTAGATGAGCGGTGATGTGGGGTTCAGCAAGGCCAAGATAGCACTTGGCGACAGCTAGCTCTGTTATGTGTGGCCAGAAGAGAGCGGCCTGGACGACATCCTGTTGACAAGGAAATGGATGGAAGCTGGTGAGACACGTATCCTCATGCCAGCAGTTTTCAATGGTTAAAGGTTTTTTTTTTTTTTATAATCAACTTTTTATTGGATTTTCAACAATACAATATATACTGCAGTTAGCAAATACAAACGTACCCTTAGACCTGTATAATAAACCGTGATACTGTGTGAGAGTAAAACAAGGGTATACATTTTGTCAAATAACTTCCCCTAACTTTCCCTCCTTCCCCCCTCCCCCCGCGATAATTCTGTTTTGATCCATAAATCTAAATGTCTCTTGTGTTCTCTCCAATGTCTAGATATATTATTTTAATTTTCGGGATTATCTGTGTATGATTCTCTCATGATATCTTGGTACATCTTAGTTTTCCCAGTGATCCTTCCAGGTCCATCCTTGCATACCATGTCGTGTTCTTAAAGGGTGTCATAAAGTCTGCTATGTCATTGTCTGTCATCATATTTTCAATGAAAGGTCGCCATTTCTGGAAGAATTTTGTGGTCAGAGTTGATGGTGACCTCAGTGTTTCTGTTCTTTCCAGGAAAGCGACCTTTTTCAATTCTGTAATAATCACCTGTGGACCCGGTAATGACTCATCTAGCCAACATTGTAGTATGAGGTGTTTAGCTAGTATGGCTATTGTGTGGAATAATGTCAATGGAGTCGTGATGTGCTCTGTCATGTCTACATAATGGAATATCCATAACATTGGGGATAATCCAATTGTATGTCCGGCCACGGTCGTTGCTAGTGCCTCAGTTCCTCTCCATAAGTTTTGTGTCATCGGGCATGACCACAGTCCATGCTCTAAATCTGTCATCGGGGTCTTACATTTGGGGCAGGCTAACCATTTCTGTGTTCCTCCCTGCTTTGATGGGATATTGAAACCTTGTATGGTCCCATGCATCACTCTGTATTGGGTGTCTCTCCATCTTTCGTTTCCCAGGTGTCGTCTTGCTAATTGCCATCCCTCTAGTAATTTTGATGACAAGTCTTGGTCTGGAAAATGTTTTTTCCATCTACCAAACAGTTTGACTGGGGTATTCGGTCTTAGTATCTTTTGTAGCCCTGAGTAAAGAAACGAAATGTTTATGTTAGATGGGTTCGAATCAATCGTGTTTACCCAAAGTTCATTGTTAATTTCTCCCTTAATATCTAGGAGATTGTCCATTAGGTGGTATCTTATCTGGTAATACTGTAAATAATGTGTGCTTGGCAAACCAAATCTCTGCAGTATTTCCCGACCCGATAGCCACCTCTTCTCAGTTAAGTGCATGAGGTCTTTCATGGTATTTATTCCTTTCTCCCTCCATTTCTCAAAAAGTTTATTTAGACGTCCTATTTTGAATCCCGGATGATTCCATGGGGATAGATGTGTTGAGATTTTCCATGAAAGTCTCATTTTTTTTCTAATGGCTTTCCATGTGGCAATGGTGTCTCTGCATACCATTGCGTTTTTGATCTTTTTTGGTATAACCGATAGCGGGGAGTGAAGGAGAGCCGTTAGCCCCCACGGTTTGGCCAGTTCACTTTCCAATGAAACGTCAGAATATCTATCTGTATTATGCAACCAGTCTGCTACATGCCTAGCCATACAGGCGAGGTTATAGCCCCTTATATCAGGAAGTCCCAGTCCTCCCGAGTTTTTTGTCTGTAGAAGTGTCTGCATCGCTATCCTCGCTCTCCCCCCTCTCCATAGAAATTTTGAGAACGCTTTATTAAGTCTCTTAATATCCATGTGCTTTAATAATAAGGGAATATTTTGGAGCGGATAAAGGAGTCTCGGAAAACTGATCATTTTGATCAAGTGCGCCCGACCTGATAGAGATAAGGGCAGGTCTTTCCATCTCAGTAGTTCTTTTTCAATCTTTTCAATAATGGGGGCAAAGTTATACTTATATATCTGAGCAGGTGATCTGGCTAGAAGGATTCCCAGATATCGTATCTTATCTTTAGCTATTGGTATATTATTATATTGAGTTCCCGCGGACCGAGGGGGTGCATTCTGAAGGAACATGATTTCGCATTTATTTTTGTTAAGTGTGAAACCCGACGAGCTGCCCAGTCGTTCTATTTCCGTCAGGACATTTTTAAGATCTTTGTCTGGATCGTTTAAGAAAAGAATAACATCATCGGCAAACATCGCCAGACGTAACTCCTTCTTTCCCACCATGATGCCCCTGAATACCTTGTGGTGTTCTAGGTATATAGCCAGCGGTTCTATTGCCATATTGAAAAGTAAGGGTGAGAGTGGGCATCCCTGTCTAGTTCCTTTATTAAGGCTAATTGCGTCTGATAGGAAACCCGGTATGCTTACCTTGGCTTTTGGGTTGTTATATAGGGCCCTAATATACGTCCGAAAATTGCCAGTAAGATTATAGGTTCTGAAGACCTTATCCAGCCATGTCCATCGTACATTATCAAAAGCCTTCTCGGCATCCAATGTGACTATGGCTGGATAACCTCTCTCGTCTCCATCCCTCCCCCTCACTACGTCCGTTATCAGCATTGCTTACGTATGTTTGTTGTGGTGGATCTGCCTTTTATGAAACCTGCTTGATGGGAGGGTATTAGGCTTGGTAGAATTGTGGCTAGGCGTTCAGCCATTATTTTTGACATTAATTTTAAATCTTGATTAATTAACGATATTGGTCGATATCCCGATGGGTCTAGGGTGTCTTTTCCTGGTTTGGGAATTAATTTGATGTGGGCTATGTTCATGGATTCCGGTATTTGGGCTCCTTGTAAAAATCCATTATATAATTCAGTGAGTATCGGGGCGACTTGATCTTTCATAGCTTTAAAATAAGCTCCGTTGAAACCATCAGGTCCGGGCGCCTTGTTCGCACTTAATCCCCCATTGCACCCTTGACTTCATCTTCTGTGACCGGGCTATTAAGGAATGTCAAATTATCCTCGGTCAATTTTGGTAAGGGGAGCGAGTCTAGCCATGCATCCCTCCTTCGTCAGTGTCCCCATTATTTTGGTCTAAGTATAGGTTTGCATAATATTTTCCCAATGTCTGGACCACTTCTTTGGGGTTGTTTCTAACTGTTCCGTGTCTATCTCGTATTTTAAGGACATGAGTCTGGGGTCTTTTTTCTCTCGCCAGATTGGCTAACAGTCGTCCGGCTTTATCTCCAAACCTGTGGAGTTTAAGATCTATGTGTGTTTTGTATAGGGCCTCACGTCTAGCCGCCCATTCATCGAAGTCAGTTTTCGCTTGTTGCCATAATTTCTTATTAGTCTCCGTTCTTACTTCCTGGTATATACAGTACGCTTCTCTAACTGCTGAACTGGTTTTGCTATACTGGTCTCTTACAATTTTCTTACGTTTTATTTCGTGCGCCATAATATGTCCGCGCATTACCGCCTTCCCCGCTTCCCAAAACAGAAGGGGATCTGAACGATGGATCTCATTATCTCTAGAGTAGCTTTGCCACCATTCCTTCATCATTGTCACGAAATTTTCTTCCCGTGTCAATGAGTCTGGAAATCTCCACAGTATATCACTTCCTTTTGGGTAAGAATCACTAATTTCCAGAAGTACTGGGCTATGGTCGGAGATAACCATCGTTTCAATATTGATTTCCATCACCCTCTGTAGTAGGTGCGGGGAAGTCAAGAACGTATCTAATCGCGGACCACGTGTTATGAACATGCGAATAATGCGTGTATTCCCTGCCCAGTGGATGTAGAGTGCGCCAAATATCAGGCACCATGCAATTAACCGTTAGTTCTGTCAGGAAGCTCTGTTGCCCACTCTCACCTTTCTGATGCAGGGTTCGTGTCTGAGTCCCTTGTCTGTCTTCCAGTTCATTGAAGACCATATTAAAGTCGCCCCCTATTAGTTTAGCAGGTTCTTTGTCAGTCAGGAGGCGTTGTCGAACGTCATTGAAAAAAGTCCGTTGTGCTGTGTTGGGAGCATAGATATTATAAACACTTAGTACATCATTTTGTAGTTGCAAAACTAAATGGCTCAATCTTCCCTCATCATCTGTATCATGTGTTACAACTTCGTGTGCTATAGATTTATTAATCAGGGTTAGAACCCCTGCTTTCCGGTTGACTGCCCCCGAGCCATATATCTCTCCTACCCACAATTTTTTTAAACGAAAAAAGTCTTCTTTGGTCAGGTGGGTTTCCTGTAGTAGCGCTACGTCTACTCTGAGTCGTTTAAGATGTCTTAATATCATCATGCGCTTGGCTGGGGAGCGCATCCCCTTGACATTCCAGGTTACCCACCTGACCATGGTGACATTATAACTTTCAGTAATGTATAACAAGTCTTACTTACATAATGGGGTCGGACCCACCGTAACTCTAATTCCTTATCACATGGCACAATCCTACACATCTTCCCTTCAATGCGTTTTCCTGAGAGATACAGTTTTACACTAGATATGTTTTCATAACATTTCAAAGAACCCTTAAAGACATTCGTGATATCGCTTTCCCCATCCCTCCCTATACATTCCCTCCCTTTTTCTCTTGTGCTCACTTCTCTTTTTTCCTCCATTCTCATCTCCTCTGTCTCCATATGGAATCCAGGGCACATAAATGCTTCTGATTCTAAAAACCACCGCTTAGGTCAGTCATAGGCCTTGTATGGTTAGCAAGGCGATGTTAAGAAGAGAAGGAGAGGTGGAGACAAGCACGGTACCCCAAGATATATACATTCCCTTACCTCTCCCTCCCCCCTTTTAATCATTACATTCCCCCCCCTCTCCCCCCTTAAGTTCTCAGGAGCAAGATATCTTTAGTTCCTTTCTCACGTGCGTGTGTATAGGTCAAATTGACTCTACAATCAATAATCCTTCTTAATGGGAAGACTTCTGGGACGTCTGTGTCCGTCAGCCTCTGTGCCTTAAGATATCAGAACTTTTGACTCGCCGACATTATACAGTTGGTGTGTCGAAAAGTCCAACAAAGGCTCGTCTATTCCATTGGGATGTCAATTAAGTTCAGTTTCAGGCGAGTATCTCGTATATATTGGCACCTGATCCAGGATACATGTCTAGGAAGATGTGTTGTTAATTGAATCTCGTCGCTTGTACGTCTTTTTTGGCTGTGCTAGACTTCTTCCTGGACCAGCCCGATTTTTGTTGTCTTTGGTTGCTCAGTGGTGGTCGATCTGGCGTCGTCGTCCCCATGGTCGCTCCTGAGCGTAGATGATAGGGACGTTGTGTTTCTCCATCTCCTGGTTCTGTTAGCCGACTGTGTAGCGTGTTTCTGGTGTTTGGGGAGGACGGGGTGGAGCCGGGCGGTAGCATTCGTTGCCTTATCACAAAGTCCATGGCTTCTGTAGGCGAGTGAAATGACTTTGTCTCTCCCCCTGGTGCTCTAAATCTCAGAGTAGCAGGGAATAGCATCTGAAACCTCACATTTTTCTTGTAGAGTAGTGTGCACACTTCGCTGAATCCCTTGCGTTTCCTCATAACTTCCGCAGAGTAATCTTGGTATAGGAGCACTTTGTGTCCACGTATGTGTAGAGGAATACGGCTTGCTTTGTACGCTCTCAAGATCTCCTCCTTATCACGATCATTTAGGTATTTCGCTATGGAATGTCTAGGTTTAATCACCTCCCTTCCTTGCTTGTTTTGCAATGCTCCTTGAGATCCTGGCTCTTCAGGTTGTGTGTCTCTTGGAGGGCCAATTCTGTGCGTCCTCTCAGTAGGGCAGGGGTGAGTGAGACCAAGTGTTTTCGGAAGGTCTACTTCAAATATGTCAATTAATTGGGTAGGGGAGATTGTCTCAGGTAGGCCAACTAGCTTGAGGTTGCACCTGCGGCTGCGATTTTCTAGATCATCTAGTTTATTCAGGGCATAGGAAGAGTTTTTATGTAGCTCATCTAATTGTTGTTCCAAATCTAGTATACGTTCTTCTGCAGACGCCAGGCGCTCCTCTGCTTCATGTAGTCTCTGGTCATGGTTGGTCAGTTTCGTCTGCATCCCTTCTGTGGATGCATGTATCATCTCCGTCATTGCTTGGCGGAATTCTTCTGCCATGTATTTTGCCAATTCCTTTGCTAATTGTTTATAGTTAATGGCAGGTATTACATTTGGTGTCTCCATGTTGCTAGTGGCCCGAGTGTATGGAGGGCAGTCAGGAAGTACTCGCGCCATCTTTCCTCCCGTCTCTCCTCTCTGCACATCGTATCCCCCTCCATCCTCCTCCTCCACACATGCCTCTGACTCGCTCTGGCTCCCATCCTTCTCAGTACCTGCTGCCAGCATTAGTTCCGGTGCGTGTACGTCCTCCACGACCGTCCTCTCCTCCATCTCCCGCTCCTTTAGGACCGCGCCGGGTGCCGCCATCATGGGCCCTGTAGTTGGTGCGGGTCTGTCCGTCTTGGTGCGCCCGTCCTTGTCACCACCGCGGGACACGAACCGATCAAGCGCTGTCGGCTTCATGTGTCCTCCGCGACCTCCGGTGACTATTTACGGCGGGGTATGATGATATTTAGGTGAATTGTGCGGCCCTGGACTCCGGAGCTTCTTCACTCCCGACTCTTCATGGAGGCGCCGGAACCGGAAGTGTCAATGGTTAAAGGTTTTAAAGGGGTGGACTGATGCCTGACTCTTCCATGTGATCTGGCATCAGGTGTAGGTAGATGCTGTTATACCTGATTAAGACAGGTGAAGAGGGGAAACATTCCGTCCCCAGTTGGTCATGTCTGATTAATAAGACGCCCTAATTATTAGACACGTTTGATGTTTGTCTCAGCAGAATCCCTGATGTGTAACTGTTGGTCATCCCCTGTAAGATGCAGTTATAGTGTTCACATAAAAGATAAAGTACTTTACATGGTGAAATATTTAGGATTGTTGTATACATCATACTTGCTAATGTTTATTGATCATTGCATACAGTACATTTCCTCATCATTAGCATTTATGGATATATATTGCTTTCCTTTTAGATATGTGACTTAACTTTGACTACAATTTATATTTATAACTTCGACTATAACAACTTTTACTGTAATTTTTTTGTACAATTCATCAATAAAATAATGTCATAAAATATGAAATGGCGACTTCCATGTGACATTTATCTGATGCTTAATAAAGTGTAATTTCTTTGTTAAACATTTTCTCATTTTCACACAGAGAATGTGTATTGTTTAAGTCAAAACAAAAGTTGATTTACAGAAATAACAATCCCCACATTCTAGACCTGAGAATTATTAACCGTGTGAATTCTCTGATGTGCAGCAAAATATGATTTCTTGGTGAAACCTTTCCCACATTCTGGACATGAAAAAGGCTTCTCCCCTGTGTGAATTCTCTGATGTACAGTAAGATTTGATTTTATGGCAAAACATTTCTCACATTCTGGACATGAAAAAGGCTTCTCCCCTGTGTGAATTTTCTGATGCATAGTAAGACTTGTACGCTGGGCAAAACATTTCCCACATTCTGAACATGAAAAAGGCTTCTCCCCTGTGTGAATTCTCTGATGTGCAGTAAGACTTTCTTTCTTGTTAAAACGTTTCTCACATTGTAAACATGAAAATGGCTTCACCCCTGTGTGAATTCTCTGATGTACAGTAAGATTTGATTTCATGGCAAAACATTTCTCACATTCTGGACATGAAAAAGGCTTCTCCCCTGTATGAATTTTCTGATGTGTAGTTAAACCTGTACGCTGGGCAAAACATTTCCCACATTTTGAACATGAAAATGGCTTCTCTCCTGTGTGGATTACCTTATGTATAGTAAGACCTGTACGCTGGGCAAAACATTTCCCACATTCTGAACATGAAAATGGCTTCTCTCCTGTGTGAATTCTCTGATGTATAGTAAGACCTGTACGCTGGGCAAAACATTTCCCACATTCTGAACATGAAAATGGCTTCTCACCTGTGTGAGTTCTTTGATGTTTAACAAAATCTCCTTTCATAGTAAAATATTTCCCACATTCTGAGCATGAAAATGGCTTCTCTCCTGTGTGATATCTCTGATGTACAGCAAGATGTGATTTCTTGGGAAAATATTTCCCACATTCTGAACATGAAAATGTTTTCTGCCCTGTGCGAACTTTTTGATGTTCAGTGTTAGTTTTGTTATTTTCATTTTGCTTAACAGTCAGTAATGAATCAGAAGATAGGACCTGTTGATAAGGAATAGATGATAGATTTGTGTTGTGAAGGGCTGGCAGTATATCTGGATTAATGTCATCATCTTCATTAGTATATGGCAGATATCCGTCTGAGTCACAGTCATCTGACAAGAAAATAAAATATATTATTATACAGAAGTGCTGCCTTTTGAAACAAATTGAATTAAGATTAATTTACTAGCTAATGAAGATAGAGGTACAAACTGCAGGTATCAAGACATCAATGCATACATTAAGAAATTATATTTACCTGCTAACAACCGCTGTTACGCCTTTTCACAGAGGCCGTTTAGGGGCCTTAATTTTTAGTGCTGCTTTTTAACGGTAATGAAGATTAACTTCATAAGTGCCTCTTAGTGAGTGAAAATAGTGCGGGTGACAACAGTGTATGATAGCGGACACCCTTTAACATTGGCTCCATCGGTTCCAAAACTGCTCGGGGCCAATTAACTCGTTACATGGAGCGGTTTATTGTGACAGCAGCATCTAAATAACTAAAAGGGGTAAAAACACCCCATTTAACACTATCGACCTCCCGCCCAGCTATCGCACCTCAAGGTCATCTCATAGCTCCAGGGTACAGTGGCATGCAAGGGTGCTTTCACGCTGCGATTTTTGAGGATCCGTGACTGCTCTAATTTTGGGCACAGCAGACCATATCAGACCGAATCCGCGGCCTTTAACATGGGGGCCTATGGAGCACAGGTCTGAGAAAACACAGGATCATTTCTCGGACCTGATTTTAGTGTACGGAGCATGCTCAGTACACTAACACTGCTCTGTTCCCCGTTAATTTCACTTCCGCAATGTATATCCATAGATTGCGAAAGTGAAATGAAGTAAAAGCAAGGGGTTAAAAAAAAAACCAAAAAAAAAAAAAAACCTATTCTCACCTTCCAGCGATCCCCCGACGCCTCCAGCAAGCTCCGCACAGGACCTGGCATTACGTCACAACACCCGATCAGCTGATTCGGTCACATGACCGGTTACCGCGGTAACGGTGGTCATGTGACCCGATGACGCTGCCGGGTTGTGACGTAACGGCAGGTCCTGTAGTCACCCGGAGCTTGCTGGAGGCGTCGGGGGATCGCTGGAAGGTGAGAATAGAGTTTTTTTTGTTTTTAACCCCTTGCTGTTACTTCATTTCACTTCTGCAATGTATGCATTCATACAATGTATACATTGCGGAAGTGAAAGTGCCCCGCACAGCTCTTTCTGTCTTTGGGGGTCCTGCAAAAAGTAGGATCCCACGGACAGGAAAAAAAACGTGATGTGAGAGCACCCTAAGACTCAGCTATAGGCTGGAAACACACTGGCATAAGACTCGCGCGAGTGTAATGCGTGAAAAAAATCGCATTGCACTCGGACCTGTATCTTTAAATGATACAGGTCACATCAATGCGATTTTCTCGCACTAACAGCGTAGCACTGCTACGCTATTTGCGTACGCTATTGGCGTAAGTACCAGGGACAGCTCTCCATGTCTACATCACTGCCGCTGGTCCTGTACTTAATTTAACTACAGGACCACGGACAGTACCCTGACAGCAGAAGCAGAGCGGCTTTTAATAAAATAAAAGTATAACCCGACAAATGCCGGGATCAGTTAAATCGTGCTATGAACCCCTTCACAGCCAGGGTGGGTGTACACATGATGGCAACACACAACAACACATTAACCCTTCATACACTGGCTTTTATTAACCGTATGTGCAGACTCTGTGCTGACATGCAGCGCAGAGCTTGCAGAGCGGCTTGAAATGATGAATTAGCCCTATAACTTTATTCTTTTATTACCACCTGAGTTTTTAACTAAACCGGCACATTTAAACTAAGCAGCTTTGACAGCCGCTGACTTTAAAATCACCGGCAAATGCTGTCCTCGGACCTAAAGTTTGCTTCAGGACCATGGACAGCATCACACTCACATGCATCACACACACACTCACACCTCACACTCGAAGCACAGTGACATGCATACAGCCATGCACACTCACCACATGCACCACACACACACACATTTCACTCGCATCACAGTCGTGCATCAAACACGCTCCGTGTTTGATGCACGACAGTGTGCCTTCAGCCATATGCAGAGTCTAAAAGGCAAAGTCATAGGACTAAGTGAAAAAAAAGGGGAGGGGGCAGCGAAGGGAATCTTGTTTTGCCACTAAAAGGCAGCTTTGGTCTAAAGAATCAAAAATAAAAAAATTGTACACATAATTGCCACTTCCGGAACGACGCGAATTATAAAGCTGTCATGTTACCTATTTTGTAATGTAGAATTTTGTGTACTCACCATAAATTCTCTTTCTCTTAGCCTCTAATTGGGGGACACAGGACGATGGGTTAGGCTATTCTGCCTCTAGGAGGTGACACTAGGCAAATAAAAAAGAAGCCAGTTCAGCCAGTTTTGTGCTAAAGCAGTAGGAGGAAAAATAAAATAAAAGCCGATCAGGGAAAAAAACAAGAGAACACCAACACAACAAGGCCAACCGGCCACAGGGAGGGTGCCGTGTCCCCCAATTAGAGGCTAAGAGAAAGAGAATTTACGGTGAGTACACAAAATTCTACTTTTCTCTGTCGCCTCATTGGGGGACACAGGATGATGGGACGTCCTAAAGCAGTCCCTGGTGGGAAAAAAACATCCACAACTGAAAAACACAGTCTACAGACTAGCGGCCGCTGCCTGTAGGATGAGTCTACCCAGACTCGCATCTGCCGAAGCCTGAGTATGAACACAATAGTGTTTTAAAAAGGTGTGAAGGCTAGACCAAGTAGCAGCCTTGCATACCTGCTCATCCGAAGCCTGGTGCCGAAAAGCCCAGGAGGCACCCACCACGTGAGCGGAGTGAGCCCGCAACCCCGATGGAATGGGTAAATTGCGGAAAGAATAAGCTTCCTGAATAGTAAGCCTAATCCACCGGGCGAGAGTGGTCTTGGAAGTGGCCAACCCTTTCCGGGGACCCTCCGGAAGGACGAATAGAGAATCCGTCTTCCTGAAAGACGCTGTTCTAGACACATAAAGTCGCAAAGCCCGGACGAGATCCAGGGTGTGCAGCCCCCTTTCAGGCCGGTACACCGGAGCTAGGCAGAAAGATGGCAGGACAATGTCCTCAATCAAATGGAAAGAGGAAACCACCTTGGGAAGGACGGCGTCGTCCGCAGCACCACTTTATCCTGATGAAAAGTAAGGAAAGGTGCCTTGTAGGAAAGCGCCGCCAAGTCAGAAACCCTCCGAATGGAGGTGACCGCCAAAAGAAACACCACCTTCTGAGAGAGAAGACGCAAGGAGTCCTCCCGGAGAGACTCGAAAGGTGGCTTCTGAAGCACGTCCAGGACCAGATTCAAGTCCCAGGCTTCCAAAGGCCTCTTATACCGTGGAACAATACGTGACACACACCTGCAGAAAAGTACGAACCTGGGTTTTCGTGGCCAATCTGCGTTGAAAAAGCACAGATAGGGCAGAGACCTGACCCCTAAGAGAACCAAAGGAAAGCCCCTTGTCCAACCCGGCCTGCAGGAAACCCAGAACCGCAGGAAGGAAAAAATGCAAGGACGGGAGACCTCCCGAGTCGCACCAGACAAAGAAGGCTTTCCAAGTCCGGTGATAAATACGAGCAGAAACGGGTTTTCTCGCGCAAGCCATAGTGCGCACAACCTCCTCTGAAGAACCCGCCTGAGTCAAAGTCGGGTCTCAAGGGCCAGACCATCAAACGAAGCGCCCCTGAGTTCTGGGGATAAAATGGGCCCTGGGAGAGAAGATCCGGCCGGTCCAGCAACCGCCACGGAACGTCTGCGGCGAGTTGTACGAGATCAAGGTACCACCATCTCTTGGGCAAGTCCGGGGCCACCAGAAGTAAGGGAACGCGTTCCGTTCTGACTTTCTGCACCACCCTGGGAATGAGAGCCAGAGGCGGAAAGACGTACGGGAGACGAAATTGCGTCCAGTCCTGGACTAGAGCGTCTGAACCCAGAGCACGGGGATCTCGGGAGCAAGCAAAGAAGGCGGGAACCTGCGTGATCTTCCATGATGCCATGAGATCCACATCTGGGATCCCAAACCGATCGCAGATCTGATTGAAGACATCCGGATGGAGAGTCCATTCTCCTGATCCAAGACCCTGATGACTGAGAAAGTCCGCCGCCCAATTCTCGATCCCCGTAATGTGGACTGCCGACAGAACCGCCCCCAAAGATTTGGCCCAATGGAGAATCGGCTCCACTTCCCGCATTGCTGACCTGCTGCGCGTTCCGCCCTGATGATTGACATAAGCCACCGCCGTGGCATTGTCCAACTGAATACAAATGTGGCGGCCCTTCAGGAGATGACGGAAACTCTGCAGCGCCAAGTAAATGGCCCGAATCTCCAGGAGATTGATGGGTAGAGAAGACTTCTCCGGAGTCCACCGACCTTGAACCGTGTGATGACAAAACACCGCTCCCCAGCCGAGGAGACTGGCGTCGGTGGACAACACGTCCCACCGGACTGGCAAAAACGATCTCCCTCGGGAGAGGGACGACAGAATCAGCCACCAGCGGAGAGAAAGCCTTGTCACCGCCCGATGGTCGGACAACCCAGTGAAGAGTGAACAGACTGCGATTCCAGGCCACCAAGAGATCCGACTGCAATGGACGGAGATGCCACTGAGCAAAAGGCACTGCCTCCATTGTCGACACCATTTTCGCCAAGACCCGCATCGCGAATCGAAGGGAATGTGGAACAGGGCGCAGGAGTAAATGAATTGCACAGCGCAGAGACTGAGCCTTGTCCTGAGGAAGAAGGAAAAGTCCCCGAGATGTGTCCAGGATCATTCCCAGGAATGAAACCCTGCGGCTCGGGACCGGAGAAGACTTTGGGAGATTGCGAATCCATCCCAGACGCGACAGAGTGTCCATTGTGACGCGGACACTGTCCTCGCAGTCCCTGAAAGACCGACCCTTGATTAACAGGTTGTCTAAGTACGGAAAAACCGACACCCCCCGGACATGCAACATGGCCATGACTGCCGCCATGACCTTGGTGAAAACTCGCGGGGCGGTTGCCAATCCGAACGGAAGAGCAACGAACTGGTAATGATCCTCGCCCACAGCAAAGCGCAAAAAACGTTGGTGAGACTTGGCTATCGGAATATGCAAGTAAGCATCCTTGATATCGATGGAAGCGAGGAACTCCCCCTGCCGCATGGAAGCGATGACGGAACGCAGGGATTCCATCCGAAAATGTCGAACTCGGACAAATCTGTTCAGATGTTTCAAATCCAAAACAGGACGGGAAGATCCGTCTTTCTTCAGCACGATAAACAGATTTGAGTAGAATCCGTGAAAATGCTCGCCCTGAGGAACCGGAATGATGACTCCCACCCGCTGAAGTGAGTCGAAGGCCCGAAAAAAAAGGCGTCCTTCTTGTCCCGCGAGCCCGGCTGACGAGAATGAAAGAACCTCCTGTGAGGAAGAGTGTGAAACTCAATGCTGTATCCGAAAGACACCAAGTCCCGGACACACTGATCGTCTGTAGCAGCGAGCCAGACATGCCGAAAGCGGGAAAGTCGGCCGCCCACCCGGGAAGAGTCTTCCGGAGCGGCCGAGTCATGAAGAGGCAAACCTCTGCGGTCCGGAGCCCTTCGACTTGGACTGCCTGTTTCGGGGCTGCCAGCCAGAACCCGACTTACTGGAAGGTTGAACACCTCTGTCCACATGCGGCGCATGGGCCAACTGGACCGGACGAGAGACAGACCACCCAGACAAGTTCCGAAAGGACTGGAATCTCGCCTGTTGACCCCTAAAGAACTTACGCTTGGGCTTTTGCTGAGGAAGCCAGGTACTTTTACCCCCTGTCGCATCAGAAATCAGCGTATCCAGCTTTTCACCAAATAGACGCCCGCCCAAATAAGGCATGCCGGTGAGCGACCTCTTTGAAGCCAGAGAGTTCGGCGAATGGCGATGGCATAGGAAGCCGCCGCCGCAGTGCAAGTAGCCGCATCAATAGAAGCGTGCACTAAGAATTCTCCAGCGATAGACATCTGAGCAGCCAGATCCAACAATTCTGGATCCACACCTCTATGACGCAACACAGAGTGTAAATCATCCACCCAGGTCACAATGGCCTTAGCCACCCACATGGAGGCAAAGGAAGGAGTCAGCGACGACCCCGAAGCCTCGAACACTGATCTGGACAATTGTTTCAACTGACGGTCTGTGGAATCCTTGATAGACGCAGGAAGCGAAAGAAGAGTCCTAGACGCCAGACGGGACACTGGAGGATCCACCTGCGGAGAATCCGACGAGGCGCGTGCCACCGCCGGCAAAAAAGGATAAAGAGTAACTGAGATTAAGGTTGAGAATATGGTCTTCTCCGATCACTGCCCCTTAGTCATGGAATCCGGGATAAAATACAAAAAGGCACTGACTACTTGTGGAGGTTCCCAGACACCATGACACGTGAAGATGACTTTGTCAATTGTCTGGGGGAGTGGTGGTCGGAGTTCTCTCTCAATAATGCTGTCCACCGTGATGACCCCACTCTTTTCTGGGAAACGGCAAAAGTAGTCCTTCGAGGCAACATCATGGCTTATACCATGAGACTCAAAAAGAAGGTTAGAGAACAGTATCTAAGAGCTAGTGAGGCAGTGAGAGAGGCATACACTTTATACAAATTAGCATTGAATGATCAGAATAGAGAAAGGTGGCTATCAACGAAAAAGGACTTTGATTTATTGGCCAGGAAACGGGAAGACTTTTACAAAAGTAGGCTAGAATTAGACTTACATAGGTTTGGAGACAAGGCAGGTCGTCTATTGGCAAGATTGGCTAGGGGAGACACAATTCCACTTTAATTAGACTAATAACAGACAAACATGGTAAGACCTGGTCAGACCCAAAGGACATTGTCAAAGTGTTAGGGAAATACTATGCTAAACTGTATAAAGAGGAAGGGGAACGGGAATCCGGGGGAGATACATGGTTGGATTCTCTGGCGTTGCCTAAGCTCTACATGGACGATGAGCAATTTTTGAATGGGGCCATTTCAGTTGAAGAGGTTAAGTCAGCCATTGGAATGTTAAATCCTGGTAAGGCGCCGGGCCCAGATGGCTTTAATGGCGCCTTCTATAAATCACTCAAAGATCAAATATCCCCTGTTCTGAGAGATTTATTTAATGATATCCTTGGTGGCAAACCAATCCCCGAAAGGATGAATGTGGCGCACATTAAGCTAATCCCTAAATCTGATAAGTCGCCTACAGACCCGGCTAATAATAGACCCATTTCCCTCATAAATCAAGACCTCAAACTTTTATCAAAAATTTTAGCGGACAGATTGGCGCAAATACTTCCTAAGTTGATTCCACCACACCAGGCGGGTTTTATCAAGGGTCGTTCAACCGTCACTAATATAAGAAAGGCGATGCTTATTTTGGATGTAGTGGGCAAACAAAACGGGAAGGAAGGGGGGTCTCCGGCCATGATCACCCTAGATGCTGAGAAAGCATTTGATAGTGTGAGGTGGTCATGGTTTGAACAGGTGCTGGACTCCATGGGATTTTCAGGCCCCTTTAGACAATAAAAGATCTCTATATGCTAACCCGAAGGCGTGCATTAGCATACCGGGGTTCCTTTCAGATACTTTTGGGTTGGAGAGAGGGACACGTCAGGGATGCCCATTATCCCCGTTGCTTTTTAATTTGGCTATTGAACCACTGGTGCTCTTTCTTGAGTCTCACAATGGTTATGAGGGCCTCAGGATTGGCTGCAAAGAAATAAAGCTCTCACTATTTGCGGGCGACATTATTTTGTATGTCCAAAATCCAGGGAGAGACCTACCAAATATTTTAGCGGATATAGAAAGGTTGGGTAAAATATCTGGTCTAAGGTTTAATAAAAGCAAATGCGAAATTCTCTTCATTAGAAAAGATAAAGATAATCTGTTAGACACTGCACTGGGAGGGATCAAGAGAGCTGGGAGAGCGTTAAATATTTGGGAATCAACCTTGCACGGACTTCGGGACAAATTTATAGGTTAAATTTCACACCAATCATTAATAAAATCATAAAAGAGCTGGACGGGTGGAGAAATCTTCCCCTGACTTTGTTGGGTCGATGCCACCTCATCAAAATGGTGAGCTTCCCTAGGTTGCTTTACCCGCTCCAGACGATACCCATGTTATTAAAGCACCTGGATATAAAAAAATTGAACTCGGCCTTCTCAAGATTTCTCTGGAGGGGCAGACGCGCCAGGGTGGCCATCAAGACTCGGTTACTAAGCAAATAAGAGGGAGGGCTCCAACTTCCTAATATCAGGGGTTACAATCTGGCCTGTCTGATGCGCAATATACTTGATTGTCGGAAAATTTGCTTGTGCGTCTGGCCCATTGAGCTGGAGGAGGAATACGCGAGACCATGGAATCTTTTCTCATTATTACATTCTCCCCTCACACAGCTCCCATCTAAGATTAAATATTCTACTATATACAGGGATACGATATCATCCTGGATAGGAATTAGGAAAAAGTTGGGTCTCTCTTGGAAAATTTCTAAAAGGTTGAACCCATGGGCGTGTCCCTCGTTTAGGTTAGGTCGAGAGAACGTGCTCTTTCGGGAATGGACTACTAAGGGTGTAATAACCATGGGAGACTTAATTCATGTCAGGGAAAGGAGATGGTTGACGGGAGAGGAGATTTTGACAAAATATGGGCTTCCTAACTCTCACTTAATACAATACCAACAAATACGCCACTCCCTTATGTCTCACTTGACTGATGTTTCAGGTGAAGTAACTCGTTCCTTATGGGCCCCTTTACACACGGCTACATTTCTAGGGTGGCTACAGGTAACTTACTGGTTGCAGTGAAATCATGGAGATAAGGTTCTATCTTGTTGCTGTGTACAAATGGAATAATCTCTCCATGATTTCACTGCAACCAGTAAGTTACCTGTAGCCACCCTAGAAATGTAGCCGTGTGTAAAGGGGCCCTATGGGATGACTTGATGAAGTTGCCTCATGATGCTATCTCTATTTCTTCTGTTTATAGCGGTTTACGTAACGCTCTCACACCGACCACTTCTGATAGGCTTTTTAATAAATGGAGGAAACATTTTGGAGATCCTGACTTGCCACAAAAAATTCTAGATGGATGGGCGACAGTTAGAAAATATATAACTAATGAGAAATGGAGGGATACGCAATACCGCCTAATGCATGGGACCATCCAGGGCTTTAATATTCCCCCTAAATCGGGATCCCAGGAGAGATGGCAGCATTGTCCCAAATGTAACACCTTCAAAACAGACCTGGAACACGGGATCTGGTCATGTAGGGAAACGCGCTCCTTTTGGGTAAAAATAGAGGAAATGACGGCGAGACTTCTAAATATTGATAAACGACTTAACCCAATGCTATGGTTATTTCATGTGAGTGAGGGCAACGTTGTGAATCGACAGCCCCATATTTTGTTCCATACCATCGCTATGGTAGCAAAGAGGTTGTTACTCCAAAATTGGCTTGGTAGGCTGGTTCCAGGGATGGATTCTGTACATGATAATCTTAAAAAAGTATTATCCCTTTAATCAACAGAAACTCTACGAAACACCAATAAACTAGCAAAAAAAAATTTTCTTAAGTGGAGACCATATATTGAACTGGAATTGACAGATGAGGAGATTAAGCTCTTTATGCGACCTTATAAGAATTCTAGTTGGTATGCTCTGGAGAGCCTGGCGGGTACGCTAGGCAAACTGAACTGTGATACCTGATATCACTAATATTTTTTCTTAAGTTATATGCCTTACTCATATGATAATGGGTAGCTTGACCTGAGAGCTCTAGATAGGCAGATATATTTAGGGAGGGGTTGGGGGGGGATTTCTTTGAGATAGCTAAATGGAAAATATTGGGAGGCATTCCAGAGCTGGCAATATCAGAAAGACTAGAATCACTTGCTCTGCTTTTTTTTTTTTTTTTTTTCTTTCAAAAATGTGATTGCTGGTCTGGTTTAGTATTAATATTATACGTTAACTTTCTAACAAGTTACAGACTTATTTTGTCATGCATTTTTTTTTTATCTTCATCTTATATATCCTTGTTTCTTTGTTACATTCATATGTGTACGCTACTTCTCGTCTTCAATAAAAAGATGACTAAAAAAAAAAAAGGATAACGGGCCTCAATCGCCTTACGATTACCAAACCGTTTATCTGACGGCGGCCAATGATTCTGCAGAACTTCCTGAATCTCAGGATGATCAGAGAACACCCTCTGAGGTCTCTTGGGCCTCTTGAAAGATATCACGAGGTCGGATGATGCGACCGGAGCCGGGTCAGCCACTGACAACGCCTGATTCACAGCTGAAACCAGTTCGTCCATCATGGCAAGGGTATCCGAGGAAGCGGACTCGAGCGAATCACCCAGATCCACCTCCACATCCGAATCACGGAGCTCACCCGACGAGCGAGATTCACGGGACCTACTCCGTGTAGGAGAAGCCTGAGAACCATGAGAGAGACCACCTGTGGAGCCTCTTCCTACCAGACGCATGAAAGAAGGAGAACGAGCGCGTGTCTCCTCCTCCGGAACCATCATCCAGTGAGCCCGGCTGGTCCAACGCGCTGGACGAAGGACGGGCCTCCACCACCCGGATCAGCGTCTCAGATAGCTGCTGGACGGATTGGCTTACAGACTGCGACAACACAACCGCCCATTCTGGCGGAGCGGGGACGCTAGCAGCCACCACCTCACCAGCGGGTGCCTGCTCAGAGACAGGGGCACAGGGCTGAAAGGAATTAGAGGCACAGGCCTGACAGAGCGGGGTAGAGCAACCACAGGGCAGCTCAGCCTTGCACACAGTGCAAAAAGCATAGTACACAGTAAATGCCTTTGGTGCTCTTTTTGTCCGACATCCTCACCGCTATATATATATATATACAGAGGAATATACTGCTAAGTGCCAGCAGACAGACACAGCTGCAGCAAGAAAGACACAAGTCACTGCTGAGCTACACAGACAAAAACACAGCCTAGGGCAGCAGCAGGCTATAAAACACTGCTGAGCCCTGTCACCTGGAAGCACAGTGCTGCCCCTCCTGTGTCCCCCCCTCAGAGCTCCAGCCGTGCTGCACTGAAGATGGAAGAGGCTGCCTGGGGTGGGACACACGAGGCCACACACCCCCCAGCTATGCCCAGAGCAGCTGCACTCAATAGGAAGATGGGCCGGCCCGGGGGCCTTCCCGGCCGCGCCGCATCATCACTATGGGCGCGGAAGGCCTACAGGCCTAAAACCCAGGACCTAAATTAATACTCCAGGCCGCCGGAGCGGTAGCAGCGCCGAAAGCAGAGCACGGGCAGGAACCCCCAGGGGGACCCCGGAGGACAGCGTATCTCCTACCTGAAGACGGCTCCCCATCCTGGAGCCCACAAGGGACAGGGGCACAGACCTACATCCCAGAGCAGCTCCATCTTCCATGCTGCTGCAGCCAGAGGGCCAGGGAGGATCTCCTACAACCCAGAGCCCCAACTGAGGAGACTGAGGAGGGATGGTGCAGCGGTCTGAAGGAAACTCAATGAAAAGAAAATAACAAACAGTGTCTACCTCCTAAGACACTAAGCAAAAAAAAACTGGCTGAACTGTGCCAGTCAGGGGGTTATATACTGCTGGGAGGAGCCACTGTGCTTCTTTTTTATTTGCCTAGTGTCGCCTCCTAGAGGCAGAATAGCATAACCCATCGTCCTGTGTCCCCCAATGAGGCGACAGAGAAAGAAAGTAAACAGTGCAATTTAAGAAATGTAGCTTTTTCATCATTACAACACACAAACATTTTTAATTAAAAGTGATCAAAAAGTCACATGTAAAAAAAAGAAATGGAACAACCGAAAACATCAAACTGTCCTGCAGAAACCGAACCCTTACATGGCCCATTCCACAGAGAAATAAAGAAGTTATAGCTTTTTAGTGTCTAAAAGCAGCAAAGGTAGAGAGGAATCTGTAATAATGCCCCTGTGATTGAAGGGGAAATGTTCATATTGGGAACCCTAGAATTCTAAATGTCTGAAATAGAAATACAAAATTTGTCGTCGGGGTGCGTGCCCGGAAGCCTGCATGTGAGGACGTGCGGACCTGGAGCTCCTGACCCGGGGACCATAATAAGCATCTTAATTCACCCTAAACCCCTCTCATGGGCCGAAAACGGACATCTAAGGCCACCAGGGACCCGGAGGCGTCTGGGCCGGGCACCCTGGATGGTTACCTTTCCAAAGGACAGCGGGAGCAGCAGGCGGACGCAGTACAAGTAATGGAGGGAGCCGCCGGGGGGACGTCGAGGGCGGCCAGCTTAGATGGCCTCAGCTCACAGCACAAATCTACCCGACCCACGCAGCCGGGGACTGTCTCCTCACCGCCCGGAGGCACAGGAGCCGGGACTCAGGCGTCCCCATTGTTGCAGCACAGCAAGATGGCGCGGGCGGTGGAGGTCCCGCCCCCCTCCTTCTCCAGCTCCCCGCTGCAGCGCGCGGCCTCAGACGTCTCCTTCATACAGCGGGGGACCTGCTCCTCATCTTCCCCAGTGCCCAAGACACCGGGCCGGGGGATGTCACTGGTGGCTTCTGGAGGAACTGGCACAGCAGAGGTGGGTGACACCCTCCTCATATCCCCGGTGCTGGGTCCTATGGAGGGACACACAGGGGCCCTACATCCAGAGGAGTTTAATAACTATACAGTGCAGGGGCGAGGGGGGGGGGGGAAGCTATGACCCCATCTCCAGCTGATAACCCTGGGGAAAGACCCCCAGGAGGTCTACGGGGTCCCCCCTCATCCCTACAGGACCTGACTGGCTCCCCCTGTCCCCCCCCCGGGGCAATCCCGGTTTACCATTGGGGAGAGCCCTGCATTCAGTTGGGGGGCTATATATGCGGAACCACCTAGACCCCAGAGGTTGCCTGAGATGCCACGCTTGCGGCACTCTGGGTGCGGGAGTGAGGTGGGGGTCTCCTCTGCTGTTACTCCTGACGCCTGCCAAGATTCCTTGTTGGATTTTGCTGATACAATAGATCCTACGGCCCTCTTGCGACCTAACAATTCCCAGCCATCCACGCAGCCCCCCCAGGAGTGGTGGGCACTAATACAACACCTCCCTACCAAACAGGACTTTCAGGCTCTCATTCAGGAGGTGAAGTCTACATGCCGCTAAGAAATAGCACTAGTCCGTCAGGAGGTAACGGGGCTGACCCAGCGAATCCATCAGCTGGAGGAGGAACACACGGAAGCTAGACAGGCTATCACGCAGTTGCAGTCGCTTGTGTCCTCCCAGGCTAGGATGATAGACGACATGCAACGCCATGTAGAGGACCTTGACAACAGAGGCCGTAGACACAACATCCGAGTTCGGGGAGTGCCGGAGGTGAAGGAGAGAGAGGACATACAGACTACGCTTTACACAATCTTTAATACAATACTAAAACGCCCCCTGGACCACCCAATTCCCATGGATAGGGCACACAGAGCATTAAAGGCCAAAAATATGGATGGAGTCCCTAGGGATATAATATGCCATGTTACAGACTTTCGCCTAAAGGAGGACATTATGGCCAAGATTTCACCAACCAAACCACCGTCTTTCAGGGGAGCCAAAATAGCCCTGTACCAGGATCTTTCTTGGATTACGTTGCAGCGTAGACGGGCCCCGAGACCTCTCCTCAAATGCCCAGTCGACAGGGAGATTCTATATAAATGGGGATACCCGTTCAGTTTATCTGCTCGTCAAGGCAATACAACTGCCACCCTGAGATATCCAGATGAGGTCCCAGCCTTCTGTAAGACCTTTGGCTTTGAAGCACCTGCTCTGCCGGATTGGACCTCGCCACTGCTACCCTCGACTCTTTAGCGGACCTGGCAAACTGCGACCTCAAGGAAGCGACGAGCGAGAACCTCCGGGGGCAATACCTGAACTTTCCAAGCTCAGACGAGAGGTTCTTGCGGCTGTTCTCAGAGGGGTTTCTGGCTTGACGCCCCATTACCCAATGAGATACCTGATGCGTAAATGGCCCCCATGAGAGGGGCATTTCTTTGTTTGTCTCTCTCTTTCTATTCCCCTATCTCTTGCTTCCCCTCCCTCCTCGCCCCTCTCCTCCTCCTCTCCTCCCTTCCTCCCCTCCCCTCTTTCCCCTTTCCTAGACCCTTTCACCCTCCCCTATCTCTTAAAGGGGATTTGGCTTTGTACACTGTCCCCGGGGAAGGGCGGCTGTAGATGGTGCCTTGTTCTTTACCTTTGAGGCCAGAAGGCCACGACCCCGGCAAGAATACAAACCAGAGAAATCGCACCCCTTAGTGGAGTGGAGTGCTTTATTTGAATATTCTGATCTCCAATTTGGAGACTGATTTTTATAGGTTGACTCTTGCCCTGGGATCCCTACGAGTCGGATCCTAACAAATTCAAGTCTTACTATTTGTTACTTGTTTATTTTAGTTTTTGCAGATGTTTTGCAATATTTTAGATTTCAATGTTTGCAGCGTCTCTATGGCTCTCTCCCGCAGAGAAGCTCTGAGCTTCTGGACAGGATAGTGGAGGGGGAAGAGACCCCCCGGATCTCGGTAGAGATTTATTTGCAGGCCTGACCCATCCCCATCATGGTAAGATTATTTTCACTTAATGTCAAGGGACTTAACACACCTGTCAAGAGGAGACTGGCTCTGAGAGAAATGAGAGATTCTGGAGCGGATATTATATTCCTGCAGGAAACACACCTCACACCTAGCGGATCATTTAAATTTGCCCAGCACTATTTCCCCAGGACCTATTCGGCTACAGCTAAAACAAAGAGGGTGGGGGTTGCAGTCCTATTGTCCCGCTCATGTAGAGTACACATACGATCGACTGAACTTGACCCGCATGGCCGATTTGTAGTTCTCAGAGGAGATCTAGAGGGTAGGCCGATCCTCCTATGTAATCTTTATGCCCCGAATACAGCACAAACGGCATTCTTATCCTCTATTTTAAAGCAAATACACTCTGAGCGAGATACTCTTCAGATTATTGGAGGAGACTTCAATTTGGCCTTTTCCAGTTGTGTCGATAGACTCCACTTGCAACCTCCCACGGACCTGTCTCGAGGGGAGAGGCGTGACTCTGTGACCTTTCGTAAATTAATCCACTCTAATGGTACCTTTACACGCCGCCACAACAGGATGGATACCAACGGCAACTTCACGTGCACGAGCACGGCCGAACGGTTACCAACGGGAACCGCACCCTCTTTACACGCCGCCACAAGGTGCGCTACGCTACGCTACATCTACAGCTAGCTACATCGCCGGGTGTCGCAAGTAGCCATCTGTAGCTCAATTACACACCGCTATAACCAGCTACTATGGGCGTACCTGGTGCAGCAGGGACAGCACATAGGCGTGCCACAATTGTGGATTACGAGCCGTCCGTACGCTGATAGGACGAAGCAATAACATCCTGATTGGGCAGGCAACGCAGGAGGCTGAGTAATACAGCACGCTCGAGCGATTGTGTAGTGTGACTCGTCAGCTCCTTAAATATGCCTCCCTATGCAGCGACTACCAATCGTCATGCAGCAGCTTCCACCAATGATCGCACATGGGGCGCGGTAACACGGAGCCAGGGTCACGCCTTAGCTACATTGCAGCTACATCGCAGGGTGTCCAGAGTTCCCTTCCGTAACGTCTTTACACGCCGATACAGCTCGCTACAATCGGCGATGTAGCCATCTGTTTATGGGCAGTGCACGGATACAGAGGTATCTGTAGCCGGCTGTGTCGTCCCGTCTTCACACGCCGCTACTACGGGCGATATTGGCGCGACAAGCTACATTTGTAGCCTGTAGCGGGTTGTATCCATCCTGTTGTGGCGGCGTGTAAAGGTACCATTACGGTCTTTACGATTTATGGAGAGTGGATAATCCGACTACCCGACAGTATACGTTCTATTCCCATACTCATAAATCTCACAGCAGAATAGACTATTTTTTTGGAAATATTCTGACCCTCCGAACTTTGAAAAAAGCTGAAATAGGACACATTACATGGTCAGACCATGCTCCCCTACTAGCGAACCTTGAAATTACCCCCCACATCCCACGACAGACCCACTGGAGACTTAACGAGTCCTTACTGACAAACAATGTGACGAGGCAGACCCTACAGACCTCACTGACACATTATTTCGCTGAGAATGCCCCGTCGGCCCCCTCGCTTGGGACCCTATGGGAGGCACACAAGGCGGTCTTCAGAGGAGAATGTATGGCTCTTTCCTCTAGACTAAAAAAAGATAGCAAACTGCAATACTCCATTTGCAAGGGGAAACTGAGGGCTGCCGAGTTGAAGCTCCTTGCGGGGCCCACGCGGCGCGGTCTGAGGGAGGTGATTGAATTAAGAGCAAGGCTAAGGGACTTGGCTCTGGGGAAAGTGGAGAAACTCATTAGATTCTCCCGCCAAAGATACTATGAATATGGTAACAAACCCCATACGATGCTTGCGAGACAACTGCAGAATAAAGCTACAAATGGAAACCTCTCCGGGATTAGAGGCTCTGATGGCGCTATTAGATATGATCCTGAAGGGATGGCTACGGCCTTCCACAATTATTACTCCTCTTTGTACTCATCGCCCTCCCCACTGCCAAATGACCATCAGACTAGAGATACAGTATTGAACGATTACCTCAGTGGCTGTCAACTACCCAAACTACCTCGGTCTGCTCTCGACGACCTAAATAACAAGATCACTACTGAAGAAATTGAAGAAATCGTGAAAAAATTGCCCTCTACTAAAGCCCCTGGCCCTGATGGTCTACCATATCTCTATTACAAAACATATCTACCCTTGCTTTCGCAGTATATGGTCTCCTTGTTTAATAGCTTTATGACCGGAGGGGAAATTCCTGCCTCTATGCTTCACTCCTATATAACAGTTATTCTAAAAGATGGTAAGGACCCCGTAGACTGCGCAAGTTATAGGCCTATAAGCCTTTTAAATTCAGACTTAAAAATATTTACAAAAATTTTGGCGGAGAGATTGAACAATTGGTTGCCTCGATTAATCCATAAAGACCAGGTCGGCTTCGTTCGGTTTCGTCAGGCGGGCGACAACACTCACCGCCTACTGGACTTGATAGACGTAGTAAATAAGAGAGGAGACAAGGCCATCCTGTTGAGTCTAGATGCGGAAAAGGCCTTCGACAGGCTGAACTGGGACTTTATGTTTTCTGCATTGCATCACTTCGGCCTGTTGGGGCCCTTCATTAACGCGCTTCGGGGCTTGTATTCTGCCCCGAGGGCGACGGTCCGCTTGTCCCATGCGCATTCTAAGCAACTGGAAATACGTAATGGCACGCGCCAGGGATGTCCTCTTTCTCCGTTGCTATACGTTCTAAGCATTGAGCCTCTTGCAGCTCACCTACGCAGGAGTCCCGACGTAGCTGGAATTCGGATTCGGTCAAAGGAATTTAAAGTTTCTTTATTCGCCGATGATGTTATGCTCACACTGACTAATCCCGTAGTAACCCTACCCAACCTGAACAAAATTTTGGAGTCCTATTCACGCTTATCTGGGTACAAAGTGAACCTGAGTAAAACGGAAGCGCTACCTCTTAATATAGCAGAACCTAAACTTGGGTACCTACAGAAGTCTCATAGGTACACCTGGAGAACATCTTCCATTAAATATTTGGGGGTACACATTACTTCACGATATGGCGAGATGTATGGGGCAAACTTCCCACCTCTGATCCGAGATACTGAAATACGACTACAGAAGTGGTCCTCATTGCCAGTCTCCTTTTTGGGTAAAATAGCAATTATAAAAATGTCGATTCTCCCCAAGTTCCTGTACCTGTTCGAAACAATTTCATCAAAAGTCCCACAGGCAGTCTTAAAGAAGGTCCAGTCGATTTTCTTAAACTTTGTCTGGCATTCGGGGAGACATCGTATTCCTAGAACGGTGATGTGCGCCCCCAAATCTCAGGGGGGTCTGGCCTGCCCAGATATAACTAAATATTATTTTGCCGCACATTTAAGGCTCATCCCCTCCTGGTCGACTCTCCCCGAATTCAGCAAATGGATGGAAATCGAAAAATTGTGGCTGGCTCCCTGTCACCCAGCAGCCCTGATATGGGGTCCGCCTAACGAGATATCTCGGACTGCACTCTTGGGTCCTATGGTGTTTACCAGGGACATGTGGACCACTCTTAGAATCAAGTTCCAGTTAGCTTCTCATGCATCGTTCCTGACCCCGTTTCTCTATAACCCACACTTGGAGGGTGTCATGGAGTCAGGGGCGGGATCTCGCTGGGCTTCAACAGGCCTCTTCACATACAGGGACCTGGTGGACCCCCTGACTAGGAGGTTTAGAACCTTTCATGAGCTATCCCAGAAGCATAACCTCCAGAGGAACCTATCCTGCTCATACCAACAAATACTACACTATTTCAAAACAAAGATGGGTTCCCCAGAATCCCTTGTACCGACTGATTTTGAGAGGATATGTGCGAATAATGCCTCAACTAAGGGGCTCATTTCTGATATATACGCCCTACTCCACTGCCCCGACTCCCGGACGTCCAGCTTTCACACGTCTATGACAAGATGGGAGTCGTGGTTGGGACACCCACTGACTCTGAGGCAGTGGCAGGTGGTCTGGTTGAGAGCCCACAAGACCTCTATCAATACCCTTCACAAGGAGAGGATATGTGCGAATAATGCCTCAACTAAGGGGCTCATTTCTGATATATACACCCTACTCCATTGCCCCGGCTCCCTGGCGCCTAACTGCCACACATATATGACGAAGTGGGAGCCGCGTGCATGCGCAGTGCGGGGCTTGAAGCAAACAGAGCGGCGCGGGGTAATACGTCACCCGGCGCCGGAAATGATGCGATTCGCGTCACACAGCCCCACTGCAGCCCGGCCGAGACATGACAGAGCGGGGAGGCGGCGCATTTGAATCAGAGATAAAGATCACGCCTATTGAGGCGTGTTATCATGAAGAGGGAGAGCCTGGCTGGGTGACTATGCATACCTTAGTCACTAATTATCATCACTAATGAGGTACTGTAATAACGTTTATCTTCATTCTCAGTAGATGCTTTTAGGAGCTAAAAGGAGTGTAGGGTAAGTGTTACTATGCTCTAGGGACAGCTTTTAATAGCTTTAGAGGTGTTTTGGGGGTGACAGGATCCCTTTAATCAGCTGGAGATTATCACTAGTAGACTACTTGTCCTGCTGCCAGGAAGTCTGGCATATTCACAAACTGCTAAATCTGCAGCAGAGAAAACACAAGTTTTATCAAAATGACAGCAAGTAGCTCAGTAAGTGACACATCGCTGGAATCAGGGTCTCTGCTGATCTCAGATGGGTTGGCAAAAACCTGGTGACAGGTTCCCTTTAAAAGACTGCTGTAAAGTGCATAACTTGTGAGGCAGAGACACAGAACAGAATACGGACTCAACAGAGACCTCCAAAATCAAACACCTAATTGTACCAACTGGTGAATAGGTAAATATAGAAGCCACAACTCACCTGGGCGGCTATCTGTAATCTCCTCCTTACACCTCTCATCACCCTTCACATATGTCTCTGTAGTATTAATATGGGTCAGATCATCATCCCCCCTCAGATATGTCTCTGTAGTATTAATATGGGGCAGATCATCATCACCCCTCACATATGTCTCTGTAGTATTAATATGGGGCAGATCATCATCACCCCTCACATATGTCTCTGTAGTATTAATATGGGGCAGATCATCATCACCCCTCACATATGTCTCTGTAGTATTAATATGGGGCAGATCTTCACCCTGAAACAAAGATTGTAAAAGTCACAGACAGATGGAGAAGTCCCATCTATGATCAGCTGTAATCTGCCATCTCCACCGTTCTCATTACTCAAGTATAAAACATAGAATACTGGAGGATAAAACAAGACTGAGCACAAGACCTTCACAGCCGTCTACACATCATAGGGAGATCTCATCACACCTTCTCTCCATCTACCTGATGATCCGGAGGAACATCGGGATCTTCTTGTTTACAGTCCTGTGGGAGAAGAGGACGGGGACATCTCTCTGGTGTTGTCCTCTTACTGGATAGACCTGGAGGAGACACATACAGGACTGAATTCATTCTTTCCATACAGATCATTATAGGCCGTGTGTATTTAGTCCTGTCTATTACCTGGTGATGTGAGGGGCGGCCGGGGAACCTCCATCATGACTATGTCCTTGTACAGATCTTTGTGTCCTTCTAAATACTCCCACTCCTCCATGGAGAAATAGACGGTGACGTCCTGACACCTTATAGGAACCTGACACATACAATGATACCATTGTCATCTTTCCCCGATCCCTTCATAGCGTTACTGTATAATGTCCCAGCAGCAGCATTCCCAGCAGTGTCACCTCTCCAGTCAGCAGCTCAATCATCTTGTAGGTGAGTTGTAGGATCTTCTGGTCATTGATGTCCTCATGTATCAGGGGGTGAGGTGGAGGCCCCGTGATTGGGCTCAGGGCTCTTCCCTCAGACACAGGGTCCTGACAGCACAGATCACTAGAGCTCTTCACTACTGTGTAATCCTGGTTATGGAGAGACACATTAATAAATCTCCAGTCTCCAGACATTTCCAGAGTCCTCACCTCTCCAGTTCTGTCATCTGTTATTCCTGTCGCTTGCACCTGAAAAATATCTCTAGAATCCGCCCCTTTATCACCATGGAAACAACTAAAACTGTCACCGTGGCCCTGATTCATTCCCGCCTTGACTACTGTAATTCTTTATTAGCTGGCCTCCCCACAGTAAGCTTTCCCCTCTCCAGTCTATCCTTAATGCAGCAGCCAGGATCACCTATCTAGCAAACCGTTACTCAGATGTTTCTGCTCTGTGCCAGTCACTACATTGGCTACCCGTTCACTATAGGATCAAATTCAAATTGCTTGTTGTCACCCACAAAGCTATTCATGGTGCGGCACCTCCTTACCTCTCCACCCTCATCTCTGTCTACCACCCCACCCGTCCCCTTCGTTCAGAACGTCGCCTCAGACTAACATCAGCATTAATCCGAACCTCCCATTCCCGACTCAAAGACTTCTCTCGAGCTGCACCAATCCTCTGGAATGCTCTACCCCAAGAAATTAGGACCATCCACAACTTGGATAGCTTCAGACGCTCCTAAAAACACACCTCTTCAGGGCGGCCTATCCTTCTCCCTAACAGTAGTCACCTAAACATAAGATATTCATTGTTATAAGCCCCTGTACTTTGTGTTCCCATCCCGTCTTAGATTGTAAGCTCCTTCGAGCAGGGTCACCTTCATTTTTTGCCTTTTTATTTTATTTCCTGAGTTGATTCTATGTTTATTGTATGTAACTACTGTTCTGCATTACCTTTCTGTACCGTATATTTTTCTTATATGTACCGTTGTACTGTAAAGTGCTGCGGAATATGTTGGCGCTATACAAATAAAGTTTTATTATTATTATTATTATTATTCTGTCCATAGATAAGAATGATGTCATGTGACATTGTCATCACAATCTCTCACCTCTCCAGTAACAAGGAAGAGGATCTCTAGGGTGAGGTGGAAGATCCTCTCCGCCATCTTGTCCCTGTCCAGATCCATCCTTGATGGTCAATCAAGACAATCCTCTTATATAGAAGATGTGAGAGGATCCGATATTGTAGAGACCTGAATGGGGGAAGATGAAATGCTCTGTGCTTACAGGACCTGTGATGATGTCACATGAGGGGAGGAGTCAGGGGTCACATGATCAGCTCCTCAGGTATCATGGTGCTGGATGAGGTGAAGGTTATGTGTGGGGTCAGGAGGGATTTACAAGTGTGGATGTAGCAGAGCCAAGTGTGTACGAGGTGTACGGAGCAGAGCCGTGTGTGTACGAGGTGTACGGAGCAGAGCCGAGTGTGTACGAGGTGTACGGAGCGGAGCTGAGTGTGTACGAGGTGTACGGAGCAGAGCCGAGTGTGTATGAGGTGTACGGAGTGGAGCCGCGTGTGTATGAGGTGTACGGAGTAGAGCCGAGTGTGTACGAGGTGTACGGAGCAGAGCCGAGTGTGTACGAGGTGTACGGAGCGGAGCCATGTGTGTACGAGGTGTATGGAGCGGAGCCGTGTGTGTACGAGGTGTATGGAGCGGAGCCGAGTGTGTACGAGGTGTACGGAGCAGAGCCGAGTGTGTACGAGGTGTACGGAGCTGAGCCGAGTGTGTACGAGGTGTACGGAGCGGAGCCATGTATGTATGAGGTGTACGGAGCAGAGCCGAGTGTGTACGAGGTGTACGGAGCTGAGCCGTGTGTGTACGAGGTGTACGGAGCAGAGCCGAGTGTGTACAAGGTGTACGGAGCTGAGCCGTGTGTGTACGAGGTGTACGGAGCAGAGCCGAGTGTGTACGAGGTGTACGGAGCTGAGCCGTGTGTGTACGAGGTGTACGGAGCAGAGCCGAGTGTGTACGAGGTGTACGGAGCTGAGCCGAGTGTGTACGAGGTGTACGGAGCGGAGCCATGTATGTATGAGGTGTACGGAGCAGAGCCGAGTGTGCACGAGGTGTACGGAGCAGAGCCGAGTGTGTACGAGGTGTACGGAGCAGAGCCGAGTGTGTACGAGGTGTACGGAGCAGAGCCGAGTGTGTACGAGGTGTACGGAGCGGAGCCGAATGTGTACGAGGTGTACGGAGCAGAGCCGAGTGTGTACGAGGTGTACGGAGCAGAGCCGAGTGTGTACGAGGTGTACGGAGCGGAGCTGAGTGTGTACGAGGTGTACGGAGCAGAGCCGAGTGTGTACGAGGTGTACGGAGCGGAGCCGAGTGTGTACGAGGTGTACGGAGCGGAGCTGAGTGTGTACGAGGTGTACGGAGTGGAGCGGAGTGTGTACGAGGTGTACGGAGCAGAGCTGAGTGTGTACGAGGTGTACGGAGCGGAGCCGAGTGTGTACGAGGTGTACGGAGCGGAGCCGAGTGTGTACGAGGTGTACGGAGCGGAGCCGAGTGTGTACGAGGTGTACGGAGCTGAGCCGTGTGTGTACGAGGTGTACGGAGCAGAGCCGAGTGTGTACGAGGTGTACGGAGCTGAGCCGAGTGTGTACGAGGTGTACGGAGCAGAGCCGAGTGTGTACGAGGTGTACGGAGCAGAGCCGAGTGTGTACGAGGTGTACGGAGCGGAGCCGAGTGTGTACGAGGTGTACGGAGCAGAGCCGAGTGTGTACGAGGTGTACGGAGCGGAGCCGAGTGTGTACGAGGTGTGCGGAGCTGAGTGTGTACGAGGTGTACGGAGCAGAGCCGAGTGTGTACGAGGTGTACGGAGCGGAGCTGAGTGTGTACGAGGTGTACGGAGCAGAGTCGAGTGTGTACGAGGTGTACGGAGTGGAGCGGAGTGTGTACGAGGTGTACGGAGCAGAGCTGAGTGTGTACGAGGTGTACGGAGCGGAGCCGAGTGTGTATGAGGTGTATGGAGCTGAGCCGAGTGTGTACTGTTGAGGAGAGCCATAGGATCAAATACTTAATTAACCTTAAGACATAAGGGCATGGGCGAAACAATCCATAGAGTGTAATATTTTACATTGCATAATCTTAATTGTGACTTAAACATGGCTGCCATTTCCTGTTTCATCACACCATGCAATGGTATGTAAGATGGAGCCTGGACCTATGACTATATCCTGTTCCCGGAAGAAGCTGGAGTCCAGAGGAAGACTGACCAATCACAGAATGCCACATCACCTGCACATACTCAATCAAGACCACACCCCCTGATGACCTCATGGATCCGCCCATGGGATGTTAACCCCTTAGTGACGAAGCCAATTTCCACCTTAATGACCAGACTGTTTTTTGTAATTCTGACCAGTGTCCCTTTATGAGGTAATATCTCTGGAACGCTTCAACGGATCCTAGCGATTCTGAGATTGTTTTTTCGTGACATATTGGGCTTCATGTTATTGGTAAATTTAGGTCGATAATTTTTGTGTTTATTTGTGAAAATATAAAAAAATTGGCAAAAATTTTGAAAATTTGACAATTTTCAAATTTGTCATTTTTATTCTGTTGAACCGGAGCGTTATGTGACACAAAATAGTTAATAAATAACATTTCCCACATGTCTACTTTACATCAGCACAATTTTGGAAAAAAAAATTTTTTTGGTTAGGACGTTATAAGGGTTCAAAGTTCATCAGCAATTTTTCATTTTTCCAGCAAAATTTACAAAACCATTTTTTTAGTGACCACATCACATTTGAAGTCCATTTGAGGGGTGTACATGACAGAAAACACCCAAAAGTGACTCCATTCCGAAAACTGCACCCCTCAAGCTACTCAAAACTACATTCAAGAAAATGATTAACCCTTCAGGTGCTTCACAGCAACTAAAGCAAAGTGGAAACAAAAAATGGACATTTTAATTTTTCCAACAAAAATGTTTTTTAGCCTCGATTTTTTCATTTTCACATGGGCAACAGGATAAAATGCATCCTAAAATTTGTTGGGCAATTCCTCCTGAGTACACCAATACCTCATATGTGGTCATAGACCACTGTTTGGGCGCACGGCAGGGCTCAGAATGGAAGGAGCGCGATTTGACTTTTGGAGCTAATTTACCATTCAAAAAGTCAAATGGCGCTCCTTCTCTTTCGAGCCCTGCGGTGCGCCCAAACAGTGGTTTATGACTACATATGAGGTATCGGTGTACTCAGGAGAAATTGGCCAACAAATTTTAGGATGCGTTTTATCCTGTTGCCCATGTGAAAATGAAAAAAATCGAGGACAAAAGAAAATTTTTGTGAAAAAAAAGTACTTTTTCATTTTTACGGATCAATTTGTAAAGCACCTGAGGGTTCAAAGTGCTCACTATGCATCTAGATAAGTTCATTGGGGGGTCTAGTTTCCAAAATGGGGTCACTTGTGGGGGAGCTCCAATGTTTAGGCACACAGGGGCCGCTAACAATTTGAATGGAAAATTAGCTCCAATTGCTAGCGGACACCATGTTGCGTATGGAGAGCCCCTGTGTGCCTAAACATTGGAGCTCCCCCACAAGTGACCCCATTTTGAAAACTAGACCCCCAAGGAACTTATCTAGATGGGTGGTGAGCACTTTGAACCCCCAAGTGCTTCACAAATGAATCCGTAAAAATGAAAAAAGAAAATTTTTGTGGAAAAGAAAGTACTTTTTCATTTTTATGGATCCATTTGTGAAGTACCTGAGGGTTCAAAGTGCTCACTATGCATCTATATAAATTCCTTGGGGTGTCTAGTTTCCAAAATGGGGTCACTTGTGGGGGAGCTCCAATGTTTAGGCACACAGGGGCTCTCCGTATGCAACATGGTGTCCGCTAACAATTTGAATGGAAAATTAGCTCCAATTGCTAGCGGACACCATGTTGCGTATGGAGAGCCCCTGTGTGCCTAAACATTGGAGCTCCCCCACAAGTGACCCCATTTTGAAAACTAGACCCCCCAATGAACTTATCTAGATGGGTGGTGAGCACTTTGAACCCCCAGGTGCTTCACAAATGAATCCGTAAAAATGAAAAAAGAAAATTTTTGTGTGAAAAGAAAGTACTTTTTCATTTTTATGGATCCATTTGTGAAGTACCTGAGGGTTCAAAGTGCTCACTATGCATCTATATAAATTCCTTGGGGTGTCTAGTTTCCAAAATGGGGTCACTTGTGGGGGAGCTCCAATGTTTAGGCACACAGGGGCTCTCCGTATGCAACATGGTGTCCGCTAACAATTTGAATGGAAAATTAGCTCCAATTGCTAGCGGACACCATGTTGCGTATGGAGAGCCCCTGTGTGCCTAAACATTGGAGCTCCCCCACAAGTGACCCCATTTTGAAAACTAGACCCCCCAATGAACTTATCTAGATGGGTGGTGAGCACTTTGAACCCCCAGGTGCTTCACAAATGAATCCGTAAAAATGAAAAAAGAAAATTTTTGTGGAAAAGAAAGTACTTTTTCATTTTTATGGATCCATTTGTGAAGTACCTGAGGGTTCAAAGTGCTCACTATGCATCTATATAAATTCCTTGGGGTGTCTAGTTTCCAAAATGGGGTCACTTGTGGGGGAGCTCCAATGTTTAGGCACACAGGGGCTCTCCGTATGCAACATGGTGTCCGCTAACAATTTGAATGGAAAATTAGCTCCAATTGCTAGCGGACACCATGTTGCGTATGGAGAGCCCCTGTGTGCCTAAACATTGGAGCTCCCCCACAAGTGACCCCATTTTGAAAACTAGACCCCCCAATGAACTTATCTAGATGGGTGGTGAGCACTTTGAACCCCCAGGTGCTTCACAAATGAATCCGTAAAAATGAAAAAAAAAAATTTTTGTGGAAAAGAAAGTACTTTTTCATTTTTATGGATCCATTTGTGAAGTACCTGAGGGTTCAAAGTGCTCACTATGCATCTATATAAATTCCTTGGGGTGTCTAGTTTCCAAAATGGGGTCACTTGTGGGGGAGCTCCAATGTTTAGGCACACAGGGGCTCTCCGTATGCAACATGGTGTCCGCTAACAATTTGAATGGAAAATTAGCTCCAATTGCTAGCGGACACCATGTTGCGTATGGAGAGCCCCTGTGTGCCTAAACATTGGAGCTCCCCCACAAGTGACCCCATTTTGAAAACTAGACCCCCCAATGAACTTATCTAGATGGGTGGTGAGCACTTTGAACCCCCAGGTGCTTCACAAATGAATCCGTAAAAATGAAAAAAAAATTTTTGTGGAAAAGAAAGTACTTTTTCATTTTTATGGATCCATTTGTGAAGTACCTGAGGGTTCAAAGTGCTCACTATGCATCTATATAAATTCCTTGGGGTGTCTAGTTTCCAAAATGGGGTCACTTGTGGGGGAGTTCTAATGTTTAGGCACACAGGGGCTCGCCATACACGACATGGTATCCACTTACAATTCCAATTGCTAGTGGACACCATGTCATGTATGGAGAGCTCCTATGTGCCTAAATATTGGAGCTCCCCCACAAGTGACCTCATTTTGGAAACTAGACACCCCAAGGAACGTATTTAGATGCGTAGTGAGCACTTTGAACCCCCAGGTGCTTCACAAACTGATCCGTAAAAATGAAAAAGTACTTTTTTTCACAAAAATCTTCTTTTTTTCCTTTTTACAGACTAATTTGTGAAGCACTTGGGGGTTGAAAGTGCTCACTATGCATCTAGATTTTTTCCTTGGGGGGTCTAGTTTCCAAAATGGGGTCACTTGTTGGGGAGCTCCAATGTTTAGGCACACAGGGGCTCTCCATATGACACATGGTGTCCGCTAACAAATTGAATGGAAAATTAGCTCTAATAGTTAGCGGACACCATGTCGCATATGGGGAGCCCCTATGTGCCTAAACATTGGAGCTCCCGCACAAGTCACCCCATTTTGGAAACTAGACACCTCAAGGATTCTATCTAGGGGTATAGTGAGCATTTGGAATCTACAGCTACTTCACAGAATTTGATAATGTCATTATGAACATTTTCTTTTTTTCACACAATTTCTCACTTTTAGGGCCCTTTCACATCAGCGTTTTTTGAAATTTGCAGCAGATGCGGTGAAAAAAACGCATCTGCCGCAATTACCGCATACCGGCTGCACTTGCGGCGCGGTTGCGGTAAACGCCATGCAAAGTATAGGCGTACTTGCGGCAGGTGCGGCAAGTGCGGTTTTGCACTTGCGGCAGGTGCGGCCGCGAAAAAACCGAGGCTGACCGCGTTTTTTTTTCGCGGCCGCACCTGCCGCAAGTGTAAAACCGCACTTGTCGCAAGTACGCCTATACTTTGCATGGCGTTTACCGCAACCGCGCCGCAAGTGCAGCCGGTATGCGGTAATTGCGGCAGATGCGGTTTTTTCACCGCATCTGCCGCAAATTTCAAAAAACGCTGATGTGAAAGGGCCCTTAGAGCATGTGCACAAGATACGGACACACCGTGTCCTGGTTGTCTCCTCCCCTGCATTTTTTTTTAGTATTACTTTATTAAATTTTTAAAAAAAATGACGTAGGGCTTCGCCATATTTTTGGTCCAGCCAGGTACAACAGGCAGCTACGGGCTGCCACGAACCCCTTCTGCCTAGTTTTACCTAGCTGGAAACCAAAAATATAGGGAAGCTCCTTTTTTTTTATATTTCATGAAATAATTTTTTTAAAAAAATGGCGTGGGCTTCGCCATATTTTTGGGCCAGCCAGGTACAACTAGGCAGCTGGGGGCTGGAATCCTCAGCGTAGGGAGGCCCAAGCTTTCTGGGCCCCCCCCGCTGCGAATTGCAGCCCGCAGCCGCCCCAGAAAATGGCGCATTCATAGAAGCGCCATTTTCTGGCGCTGTATCCAGCTCTTCCAGCTGCCGTGTAGCGGTGGCAGACTGGGTAATAAGGGGTTAATGCCAGCTTTTTGGCAGCTGGCACTAAGCCCGAGATTCATAACGTCTGGCCAATATTAGACCGGACCATTAGGAATCTCTAATAGATTGTAAAGAAAACACAACACAGAGAAAAATATTTTTATTGGAAAAAAAACACAAACACATATTTAGACCCCATCTTTATTACAGTGAAGTCCGACGTAGTCCAGTGGCATGGTCCGACGTAGTCCATTGGGAAGGTCCGACGTAGTCCAGTGGGAGGTCCCGCGACGATTCTCATTCAGATGATGATCTGAAGTTAACCCCTTGTGTGGTCACAAGGAGTTAACTGCAGGTCATCATCCCTGTGTGGTCACAAGGGGTTAACTGCAGATCCGGTAACCCCTTGTGACCACACAGGGATGATGACCTGCAGTTAACCCGTTGTGACCACACAAGGGGTTAACTGCAGGTCATCATCCCTGTGTGGTCACAAGGGGTTACCTGCAGATCCAGTAACCCCTTGTGACCACACAGGGATGATGACCTGCAGTTAACCCGTTGTGACCACACAAGGGGTTAACTGCAAGTCATCATCCCTGTGTGGTCACAAGGGGTTACCTGCAGATCCAGTAACCCCTTGTGACCACACAGGGATGATGACCTGCAGTTAACCCCTTGTGAAAACACAAGGGGTTAACTGCAGGTCATCATCCCTGTGTGGTCACAAGGGGTTACCTGCAGATCCAGTAACCCCTTGTGACCACACAGGGATGATGACCTGCAGTTAACCCCTTGTGAAAACACAAGGGGTTAACTGCAGGTCATCATCCCTGTGTGGTAACAAGGGGTTAACTGCAGATCCAGTAACCCCCTGTGATCACACAGGGATAATGATCTGCAGCTAACCCCTTGTGACCACACAGGGGGTTAACTGCAGAAGACCCCTGTGTGGTCGTTGATGGGTTAACTCTGCCTCTGTTCCGGCGCACGCAGAGCAGCGGCGCCGGGACAGAGGCAGAGAGAAGACGGCCGGCGACGCTGCAGGACGGGTAAGTATGAGAGGAGCAGGGAAGGGGGCCCGGGGGGAGAGCGGAGCGAACCGGGGGGGCTGCAGATCGGAGGAGGGGGTCGGGGATCGAGGGGACAGCATGGGGAAGACCTGGGGAAGGAGGGGGGGATCTGATGACCGGAGGGGAGCCGCGCATGGAGGAGGGGGAGCTGGGGACTCAGGGAGCCGCGCAGGGAAGAGGGGGAGCTGGGGAGCCGCGCAGGGAGCAGGGGGAGATCAGGGGTGAGACCAGGGGTGAGGGGGGATGGCATTGGGGGGCCACTGAGGGGACCAGTGGCCCCCAGGAATGGCGGCATCTCTATGCGATCTGACAGATCGCATAGAGATGCAGCGGAGGCGGCGGGTTTGGCGCCGGCCGCCGCCATTTTCAGATGGTTAGGGGGTGGGGTGGGGGGGGGGGGATGATGATCCCCAGTACTGGGGGTCTTGGTGGGCTAGGGGGTTAATGCTTTCACTTTGTTCCGACATGTGTTTTCATGTCGGATCAAAGTGAAAGCATTTTTCCCGGCACTTTCACTTTGTGCAATGTGATGATCGGTAAACGGTGTTTACCGGCCATCACATTACAGGTGCCGGTAAAAAACTAGCTAATTACTAATCTCTAGGGTCTCAGCTACAATCGGTACGCTGACACCCTAGAGATTTTTGCTACAGGGGCTGTGCTACAGGGCATTTTCTAGCCATACGTCTACAGACGTATGGCAGGGCTTTAGTACCCTTTTTTTTGGACGTCTGTAGACGTTAGGCTGTCGTCTACGGGTTAAATACCACACGTATGGTGGTGGAGCATGTGTACATATGTGTACATATATTGCTCTTTATGTGAGCTGAGGAGGGATGTGAACAATAAATGCCACATGAGGCAGAATAATACTGGTGCTGTTATTTATTACCCTGTACAGGGGTGGAGGACATTTGGAAATCTCTACCATCATTCAGGGGCTGCACATCACCATAAAAATTACCCGGCTACATTTAATGAATTAATGACCTCACCTAACTTGATGGCTGCAGCTGCTTGTCTGTGTCCTGCGATGTTCGGTGATATCTGATCTTCCAGGTTTGTGTTGGTCTGGAGCGCAGTCGACTCTGTGACAATAACTTTTGTAAATCAAATACATTCAATAGGAGACTGCTATATATACATCATATAGGAGAAACTGAGGGCATATACAGTACTGTAGAGGGCTAGGGGCACACAGACTGGGCTTGAGCTGAGCTCTGCAGTAGCCACAGGGATATATGATCTCTCCCCGGGCCCCCACCCATTGAGGGGGTGAGCTGAGCTCTGGAGGCAGGGGCCACAAGCTTCCAGAAAATGGCCGCGGATCTTGTTCCGCCTCCGCGGCCATTTTCTGGAAGTCTGGACAATAGAGGCCGAGTTACAGCTTGGCAATGCCCCTCTCTGTGCATGTCTCTCCCCTCTCTGTACCTGTCACCCCCTTTGCGCAGTCTCTGTCCCTCCTGTTTGCTGTCTCTCCACTGTGCCTGTCTCCAACCTGTACACTGTGTCCCACCTGTCTGCTGTGTCTCTCTCCTGCTCCTGTCTCCCCCCTGTGCCCTGTCTGTCTTCACTGCACCTGTCTGTGTGCTGTGTCCCCCTGACAGATGACAGACACACACATGCAGCACATGGATGACAGACACACACTGCACTAGGATGAGAGACACACATACAGTACACAGATGACAGACACACATACAGCACACGGATTACAGAGACACAGCACACAGATGACAGAGACAGCACACGGACGACAGAGACACAGCACATGGACGACAGAGACAGCACACGGACAACAGAGACACAGAACACGGACGACAAAGACACAGCACACGGACGACAGAGACACATCACACGGACGACAGAGACACAGCACACGAATAACAGATACACAGCACACGGACGACAGAGACAGCACACGGATGACAGAGACAGCACACAGACGACAGAGACAGCACACGGACGACAGAGACAGCACACGGACGACAGAGACAGCACACGGACGACAGAGACACAGAACACGGACGACAAAGACACAGCAAACGGACGACAGAGACACATCACACGGACGACAGAGACACAGCACACGAATAACAGATACACAGCACACGGACGACAGAGACACAGCACACAGACGACGGAGACACAGCACACGGACGACAGAGACAGCACACAGACGACAGAGACAGCACACGGACGACAGAGACAGCACACGGACGACAGAGACACAGAACATGGACGACAGAGACACAGAACACGGACGACAGAGACACAGCACACGGACGACAGAGAAAAAGCACACGGACGACAGAGACACAGCACACGAATAACAGAGACACAGCACACGGACAACAGAGACAGCACACGGATGACAAAGACAGCACACGGACGACAGAGAGACAGCACACGGACGACAGAGACAGCACACGGACGACAGAGACATCACACGGACGAAAGAGAGACAGCACACGGATGACAGAGACAGCACACGGACGACAGAGAGACAGCACACGGACGACAGAGACACAGCACACGAATAACAGAGACACAGCACACAGATGACACAGACACACAGCACACAGATGACAGAGACACAACACACAGATAACAGAGACACACAACACACAGATGACAGAGACACACAGCACACATGACAGAGACACACAGCACACAGATGACATAGAGACACACAGCACACAGATCACAGACACCGCACACAGATGACAGAGGCACACAGCACACAGATGACACAGACACAGCACACGGATGACAGAGACACACAGCACACAGATGACAGAGACACACAGCACACAGATGACACAGAGACACAGCACACAGATGACACAGACACAGCGCACAGATGAGAGAGACACACAGCACACAGATGACAGAGACACACAGCACACGGATGACAGACACAAACACAGCACACAGATGACACAGCACACAGATGACAGACACACACAGCACACAGATGAGACACACACAGCACACAGATAACAGACACACACACAGCACACGGATGACAGACACACACATACAGCACACGGATGACAGACACACAGCACATGACACACACATCACACTCATACATGATATCTGTATCACACACACATATATATACTCACTCTCTTCTTCATAATCATCGTGTACCCAGTGAGGGAGGCCTGTGGTGGGAATCAGCAGAGGATGTCTGTACACACATTCTGGAGGCTCCTGTCAGCCCCCTTCTCTCCCCCTCCCCTACTCCCGACTGCTGAGCTGGTGGTGACATTATAGGAGGAGGAGGGGTGCTCCTGTGGCTGCTCACTTCACTCCTCTCTCCTCATGCTTTCTGCAAGCTCTTGTCGTCCCCCACTTGGCTCCGCCTACCCAATTGATGCTGTGCAGGATAGATGAGGCGGAAGAGGAGACCAGAGGAGCAGATGAGGAGGTGCCTTTCTGTTCAACAAGGAGGTGCTCAGTGACGTGCACTTTCTGGTCGGGAAGGGAGTGGGCAGCTAGTAGATCCCCGCACACAGGTACTCATCAGTGGGGGGGAGCGATCATGCAGCTCAGGGGTCCCTCTGGCCGAGAAGGGGGGCGGGCCTCCATGCTCTCAATAGCCACGCCCCCCACCAGCATGGCCGGGCCCCTCCTGCCCCAGTCTAATAGCCACGCCCCCTGCAGTCAGGCCCCGGGCCCCTCACTGTAGTACGGGCTGTAACCCCCTAGTGGCGGCCCTGCCCGCAGTACTGATCAGCAAACGTCAGTCTGAAATCATTCTACTAGGACCGACACCATCTGGAACAAAACAACAGTTAGCATCTCTTCGCTAATGACACCTAAACGCCAGGCGAAAACATTCCCAGTATGCTTTTAATGTACAGCGTACATTAATATATTATTGATGGTTATTTCATAAAATTCTTTTTTTTTTTAATTTTGATATAGTGCTTTGCATATTAAACACCCCGCCAGGCAAATGTGTTACTTGTTATTTCTTGCCTATATTTTTTTTGTTGTATATACCAGCTTAAATCTACGCACCTGCGTGTAGCAGACAGTGTCTCGCTATGTTCAAATGTGCACCGATGATGTGTAACGATATATGACATGAACCTGTCGTCCTGCAGTATAGACATCTGCAGTATCCCTCTGTGGACTAGAAGACTACTAAAGAAAACACTGTGTACGGAGAGCGGATGGGTCTGAAAATGGCTGACTCATGATAAGTGATGTAATGTATTTACTCAGTGACTACCCCCACGGAATGCCGCTCTGGAGCCTAATACGAGAAGTGACCTGAAATCATGTGATGTATGTAACAGTGACTCCCAGCGGAATAATGGGTGCAGCTGTGATGTATATTACAAGCGGTGACTCAGGATGAGTAATGTAATGTGTGTATTGACGCACCCTTGGGGCCAGGGTACTCGGCTTTCGGGCTCTCTTCAGTCCGGGAAGTCCGGGAAGTCACGGGTGGCCATCCCGAAGCCGTGGCCCTGGTGGTCAATGCAAAGGGGTTCTATTTACAGGGGATTATTTACAAGTTGTCTTCGTGACGCCAACTGCTGGTTCTGGTGATGCTCACCAGCACCGCCACAGTCCTCCGGTGGTCGGTGGTATTGCGGCTTGGATGGAATAGTCCCCGCAGGCGGGACTGGACGACCGGGGCAGTGATGCTGTAATAAAGCAGTTTATATTTGAAAGGATGCAGCAGAGTCAAAGCTTCACTTCACCGGGTATCTCTACTTGAACTTTCTTTCAGCTTTACAAGTCAGTAGTTCAATAGATTGCATAAATGGCAAATGCTGCGGATGCTGCAATTGGGATTTCTGGCTGAAGATGGAACCCTCCTTTATGTTCCTTTCCTTTCCTCCTGATCTCCTGTACATTATCTGGCCTCCTGCTACTTCTCTTTTTCTTTTCTCCTCCCTTGTACCCGTCGGGTCAACCTTCTGTCTGGACTGCAGCTCCTTGCTAGTTCTGGCTTCCCTCTAGTGGGATCTTTGGGAGTCAGGGCTGTATTTGCAATATCCCTGTTGTACGGAGACTTAGAGTACTCACATGTGCGGGCTCCGGTACCCGGGTTTCTTCCTATGGGACAAACTCTATCCGTTACTCACTTCCCCACTCAAGTTAACTCTGCAATTCTGAGTTTCCTTGCTTTCTTTCTTTTCTCTTTTTGGGATCTTTCCTTTCTCAGGGCCCCTCAGCCGAGCTAACCCTCTTTGTCCTTTCATGCTGGCTTTCTGGTTCCCTCCGACTCTCCTCACTCTCTCCTCTTCCAGAGTCTCACTAGTTCCCCCTAGAGGCCACTATATATCCTCCCGGGGTCCCTCCCACCTACTATCCTAGTGTGTGGGTGTCAGCTCTAGGGCTCCATCTTGTGACCATTGTCCCAATTGCAGTGGAGTACTTTTCTGGATGTAGTACCCCTTTTGTGGCACCTACGTAGCGGGGCGCCACATGTATGAAGGAACTGCCCTAGCAGAACCTGAAGTGCGGCTCTGGAGTATAATCCATGAGATAAATAGACAAGTGATGCATGTGAGTACACAAATGCCCACGGCAGCAGAATAGTGAGTGCCCCTATCTGTTTATGCATGCCCATGCCTCCGACCTAGCTCGCGCTTGCCTTGATACCTGTGATTTTCCTATGTTACTGTTAGAAGCAAGTATCCCGACCACGTGCCTCGCATACCTGAGCATAATCATTACCCCCGGTGACTTGCTCGTGATTGACCCATCTTCGAGATAAATGCCTATATCCGCAGCTAAGCGGACTATGCTCGTGTGTACTCCTGCTGGAAGGATGCTGTAATTCAAGTCCTCCAGGAGAGAAAAGTATCAAAGTATACACCTTGCGATTGGTAACTTACTCTGTGATGTACAAGATTAACTTTGAGCTACACAAAATAGTATGCTACTGGCGGCGTGCCTGCCGTGAGGCCCAGGCATTTAGAAACCAAAAATGCAGCCAAGAAAAGGCCGGATAAGTTTAGATGAATAACAGAAACTGTATTTTCCACATAAATGTGTGACCTCCTCCACAATACAATGCTGAAATTATTATTATTATTATTTTTTTTTTAATTTAAACCTTACAGACTCTGAGTCGGGCCGCTGTAATTAGCTAATCGCTGAACTAACCTTAGACAGCTAACACTATGTATGACTATTATTGCTTTCTGTTTGGTAAAACCAATGCAACTGTAGACTCCCTGATGTGGATCAGGCCGTATATCCAGTTATTACCATCGGCTCTTCGAAGGGCGGGGTTGCTGCCAACCGCTACTTTGACATCAGCTGGTTCCAGGCACCCTGTAGAAGCTGATAGGTGAGCACCTTCCATCCCGGTATGAACGTGCGGTCTCACGGTTGCATAAACTCCGAAAGCAGGGATCGCTGCCAAACACATCTTTGACATCAGCTGGTTCCTGGAACCCTAGGGAAATCGAGCGATAAGCACCTTCCAACCCGGCCTGAAATGTGGTCTCGGGATTACTAAAATTAAACAAAGAAAGGCTCAGTTACAGTCATATGAAAAAGTTTGGGCACCCCTCTTAATCTTAGTCATTTTTTTTTTTGTTTAAAATAGTTTTTTTTGCAACAGCTATTTCAGTGTGATATATGTAATAACTAATGGACACAGTAATATTTCAGGATTGAAATGAGGTTTATTGTACTAACCAAAAATGTGAAATATGCATTATTTCAAAATTTGTATGGGCACCCTTCTGATTTTCATGATTTGAATACTCCTAACTACTTTTTTACTGACTTACTGAAGCACTAAATTGGTTTGGTAACCTCACTGAGCTTTGTACTTCATAGCCCGGTGTATCCAATCAGGAGAAAAGCTATTTCAGGTGTCCACTTGCAAGTTGTTCTCCTAGTTGCATCTTCTCTGAGGAGTGGCATCATGGGCTCCTCAAAACGGCTCTCAAATGATCTGAAAAAAAAAGATTGTTCAACTTAGTTGTTCAGGGGAAGGATACAAAAAGTTGTCTCAGAGATTTAACCTGTCAGTTTCCACTGTGAGGAACATAGTAAGGAAATGGAAGACCACAGGGACAGTTCTTGTAAAGGCCAGAAGTGGCAGGCCAGCAAAAATATCAGAAAGGCAGAGAAGAAGAATGGTGAGAACAGTCAAGAACAATCCACAGACCACCTCCAAAGACCTGCAGCATCATCTTGCTGCAGATGGTGTCACTGTGCATCGGTCAACAATACAGCGCACACTGCACAAGGAGAAGCTGTATGGGAGAGTGATGCGAAAGAAGCCGTTTCTGCATGCACGCCACAAACAGAGTCGCCTGAGGTATGCAAAAGCACATTTGGACAAGCCAGTTTAATTTTGGAAGAAGGTCCTGTGGACTGATGAAACAAAGATTGAGTTGTTTGGTCATACAACAAGGCGTTCTGCATGGCACCACAAAAACACAGCATTCCAAGAAAAACACTTACTACCCAGTGTCGAATTTGGGGGAGGGTCCATCATGCTTTGGGGCTGTGTGGCCAATGACGGCACCGGGAATCTTGTTAAAGTTGAGGGTTGCATGGATTCCACTTAGTATCAGCAGATTCTTGAGAATAATGTTCAAGAATCAGTGTCAAAGTTGAAGTTACGCCGGGGATGGATCTTTCAGCAAGACAATGATCCAAAACATCGCTCCAAATCTACTCAGGCATTTATGCAGAGGAACAATTGCAATGTTCTGGAATGGCCATCCCAGTCCCCAGATCTGAATATCATTGAACATCTGTGAGATGTTTTGAAGTGGGCTGTCCATGCTCAGCGACCATCAAAATACCTTCATCCAGGATCCAGGAACTCATTAACAGCTACAGGAAGTTACTAGAGGCTGTTATTTTTGCAAAAGGTGGATCTACTAAATATTAATGTCACTTTTCTGTTGAGGTGCCCATACTTTTGTACCTGTCAAATTTTGAAAGAATGCATATTTCACATTATCGGTTAGTACAATAAACCTCATTTCAATCCTGAAATATTACTGTGTCCATCAGTTATTACATATATCACACTGAAATATTACTGTGTCCATCAGTTATTACATATATCACACTGAAATAGCTGTTGCAAAAAAATAATTTTAAACAAAAAAAAAGAGTAAGATTAAGAGGGGTGCCCAAACTTTTTCATATGACTGTAATCTTGTTGAACATATTATAGTAAGACGGGTTTGTGACTTAGTTATTTGTATTGTAAAACACTGCGTAATATGTCCTATATAAATAAAGGATTATTTTTTTATTTTTTTTTTGTTAATTTATTTTTATTTATTTATTAATTTTTTTATTTTTATTTATTTATTTTAATTTCTTTTCTGACTGTGGACATTGGTGCTGTGCATAGATGATTTCAGGGTTTACCAGAGTGCCCTATTAACAACACGTTAGTACTGAAACATCCGGGCTAAGAAACCCGGAATGTGGAGTATCCTGGGGGCAGGATAACTTAGACAGGGGGCACCCAGCACTGGGGAAACTGAACTTATTAATTATGTTATTCATTACTGTTTTCTATGTAAGCGGTGGCAGACAAGACCCCCATTAACAATTTTTATTTATTTACTTTTTGCAATAGTTTGAAGGCCAGTGCCCGATGGGGGACGGGGGGCTTTTTTTTTTTTTTTTTTTTGATCATAAGAGACAAATATAATGAGCCAGCTCATCTAATATATAAAAGCCGAAGGGTCACTTCCGTCACTTTGGCCAGCACTTCTGTCACTTTGTCATCGGCAAAGTGACGTCACCACAGTGCTACACCCTGAACGGGTGGACCAACATGGCGGCCCTAAGCGGAGCGGGACTCAGGCAGCCCCGCCACGCTTACGGCCGCCTGTACACTGCCCTAAACACATACACACGGTCGGGAGACGACCGGATGTAGCCGGTCGTCTCCCGCCCACGGACCGCCGGCCGGAGCCAGCGCGAACCAGTCGGGAGACTACCACCGTTAGCCGGACGTCTCCCGACTGGCTCGCAGCTACCCGGAGCTCAGCCGCGGCTACCTATGGCACGGAGGTCCGCGCCGAGTCAGCCGGGAGATGACCGGCTGGCAAGCGCTGACCTCCATGCTGTACACAGCCGTGGCTGAGCTCCGCCCAGCCGCGAGCCAGCCGGCATTTTCCGCCATACAGCGAGTCGCAATTGTGATTGGTCACCGCCAGGCGCGAGCGACCAATCAGGATAGTGGCGCGCTCTATGGCGCCATATTTGAAATAAACTGAGTACAGTGTATTTGAAGTATGGCGCCATACAGCGTGCCGCTATTCTGATTGGTCGGCGTGCTGAACGCGGCGACCAATCAGAATAGCGGCGCGCGCAATGCCGCCATATTTGAAATACACTGTAGTCAGTGTATTTGAAGTATGGCGCCATACAGCGCGCCGCTATTCTGGTTGGTCGCCGCGTTCAGCGCGCCGACCACGATTGGTGGAATAAAACTGTCTTTTCATTGGCTGGACCTCAAGCCTCATTTAACATATTTTTAAAAGTATTGCAATCCTGACATGGAGACCAAATACTGAGTGATATAGCAGCTAGCAGTAGTACAATGGAATGTTAGTAGGAGACATTCAGTCTGCAACCCATGACATTAAAACAATAGTAGCTGCAGCCATGTACATAGAATCAACATTCACAGGGTAATAGACAATGGACGATTAGCATAATTAAGTTCTCTGGCCTTCTATGACAAACAAGTTAGATAATTACATTACCATGCTAAACTTAAACCACAGTAATCTATAAAAATACTGTAGGAAATTCTCCTTGGCCATTACAAGTTTACAAGCCAATATACAATACTGTCTGGGTTACATAAGAAATCTTCATATGTTCTACATTGAAGGAGTCCATTTCGTCACATACCTCCCCCTTCTTATGTAACCAGACAGGGCAGTCGGATGTGATAAGTCTCTGGTTATCCTTCTCCTCTTGGCGGCATTGTCTTTTTTAATGGTGAAGTCAGCAATCGAGGCTTCCATCTATACACCTCCCCCAGATTACCTCCCCCAGGATGGGCAGACATATTGTGGACAAGCAGTAAAATGGGATTCAGGAGTTGGGCTGCCATAAACTTCTGGCTAGCAATTACCCCCCAGTCAATGGCCACAGTCTGGCTGGGTGTCCTCACTGTTAATGGCTCAGAGGAGAATGATGGGGACTGGGAACATGGATTATCCTCTGAAGATGTGGTAGCAAGATCCACATCAGGGTGCTGCTTGGCTTCCTGGATGTTGGTGATGGCTGTGACAAACTGGCTAGATAGTCCTTGTCCTGGGTCAGCTCGCAAAACAACAGATGTGGGGGGCCATCCATGAGCCCCACTTCAACCTCCTCCTGGTTAGCCCCTGAATCAACAGGTGTGGGAAAGCTGCTCACAAATCCCACATCAAGCAGGCATGGTGACGCTGTCTGTAAGCTCCATATCGAGCTCTTCCGGGTCAGTTTCCACAATAGCAGGTGTAGTGTCACTGTCTATAAGCTCCACCTCCACCTTATCCTGGTCAGTTCCCAATGCAACAGGGATAGAGACGTTGTCCTTAAACTCCAACTTGTCCTCTCCCTGCTCAAGCTCCAAAATAACAGGGGTTGGGAGGATGTCCATACGTTCCAACTCGCCCTCTCCTTGGTCGTTCGCCCCGGCTAGCTGCACATCTTCTAAAGGGATGTTTGAGTACTGACCCTCAGCCAGGGAGATGGTTAATTGGGAACATGGTACATGGTCTGGAGAAACAATAGCTGGGCTTACCAGAGTGTTGACAGAATCAGTTTCTTGTAGTCCCGGGGCTTGGACGTCACTGGCCTGGACTGGCTGTGCTGGCCGATGAGCTCCAAGCATGGGGCCCCAGCGTTGGCGACAATCTATGTCCATATGTCCAAGATGTCCACACATATAACAGCGCCGTGGATTGGGCAAGTCACGTATCCTGTCTGTATACCTTTGTCCTGGTGGAGCTTCTAATGGATAGCAGATTAATCCTACTCGAGCGGCTGGTGGTAGCAGTTGGTGAGCTGGAATTCCTAAAATATGTCCCAGAACCCAAGCCCTCTCTTCTCTTGAGGCTTTGGGCCCCAATGCAGCCAACCACTCCTTGATTTGGACTGCTTTGGGCCTGGTGATTTCACGATATTCACTGGATCCATGATGTGGTACACAATTTACATCCTCTGGTACCACGTCGGCGAGGTCCTCATCATCCTCACCATCAATCTGGGTATCCCAATGGACCAATTTCTGAATCAAAGCCGACCGAGTGTCAACGTCCTTGTATTCAATATTCCGCCTCTGGCACAGATCCTGTAGCATCCATTTACTGCTGCTGCCGTATCTCCTCCCCGGCCCTTGTCCCATGGCTGAGCTGGTGGGGTTGGACATAGCAGTGTCCAAAACCTGAATGCCTTACTATGGCCTGCTGGGTATGCTTATATGCATCCCTGGTTGTTGAGCCCTTGGACAGTGTCCACGAACACCAGTCCCCTGCAGCTCCCCTGGATAAACCAGGCTGAGTAGTATCCCACCGCTGCCACCAATTGTAGAGACCCCGGGGGTCAGTGGGTGCTCTCGTCCGCAGGCCCAGCCGCCTTTACAAAGACAACGTGGACCAGTGCTCATCCCCAACTGAACGCGCGAGCTCCTTAACCGTGGGCGGAACACTACTCAGACAACACAGGGTGAGGGAATCACAATATTAAGGCTTTATTGGATCCCCAAACAGTTAACAGCATATAACGCATAACCAGCAAAACACAACAATGTAACAGGCACCAGAGTCTCACCCTTCCGCTGGCTCACCAGGGTTTAGAATGTAGCACAGCAAAGTCTGTAGCCAGGTGACTGTCCCACCCTGAGTTGCTTCCTTATCCTTATGCAGTCTTTATCACAGCCGAATCCGATAATCCGATGCTGAAGTCCTTGTGGATCTATAGTCCATGTTCTGGTCCCCTTGGTCGGCACCGAAATGCCTAGGCCTGGGGTTATGGCTCGCTAACCGGACCCGAAGACCCTAGATTAGCTGCCTGTATCCAATCTTCAATCTCTCCGCTGGTCAAAGTGAAAAGTCCTCCTTATATACCCTCATTGCAGGATATTGGGGATGTCACGATTGGTGGAATAAAACTGTCTTTTCATTGGCTGGACCTCAAGCCTCATTTAACATATTTTTAGAAGTATTGCAATCCTGACATGGAGAGCCAAATACTGAGTGATATAGCAGCTAGCAGTAGTACAATGGAATGTTAGTAGGAGACATTCAGTCTGCAAACCTTGACATTAAAACAATAGTAGCTGCAGCCATGTACATAGAATCAACATTCACAGGGTAATAGACAATGGACAAACAAGTTAGATAATTACATTACCATGCTAAACTTAAACCACAGTAATCTATGAAAATAGTGTAGGAAATTCTCCTTGGCCATTACAAGTTTACAGGCCAATACACAATACTGTCTGGGTTACATAAGAAATCTTCATATGTTCTACATTAAAGGAGTCCATTTCGTCACAACCAGCGTTCTACCGCTTACCCCTGAAATGGGAAGCCTCACACCTCTCGGGTGGGCTCAACCTCTTAATGTGTCTGCTGCCAAATTGGATGGTTATCTGGATGTGCACAATCCACCAAGTAAAAATACACTTGACACCAAGTCAAAGTAAAATTACAGATAGCCTTTATTAAGCAAGCAATACAAGCCTCTTATACCTTCTTATTGGATGGTCGTTACAAGGGGAGGGATATTGCAAAATATTGCATATGCTAGCAGATTTCCTTTAAAACAGCATTAAATCATCATTTTTATTGGTACAAAGTTTAGCCAAAGTTCAAACATTTTCTCTATTTCCCAATTTCTGGCTGCAGAGCTCAGACTTCCTCTTTCTGCTTAACCAAGTCTGGAAGAAACAAAGAGTCTGTGCAAGAAAGAGGAAGTTCGCAGGAAACATTAATTTTTAAGAAAAGTCAGATGTAGAAGATATATGCTGGACAGCATAAATCTTAAAGGGACCAGGGAGAATTACATCAGTGTACTCAAAATGGAGTTTGAAAGTCTTCAGCTAATTAGGACCAAATATCATTAATTCTTTTATTGCCTTAACACCCCAGCCTATCAGAATACAGTAGCGGGACCTCAACATCGTGGAAAAGAATATAAAATATTCTTTTCCTCGATGTCGCGGTCGTTACACGGGTCGCTGAGCAGATCTGCCTGTGTGGCAACTCACCAGCAACCACACAGCGATGTTCCAGCGATCCCGGGCAGGTCGGATCATTGGTTGGGATCGCTGGAACATCGCTACGTGTAACCTGGCCTTTAATTTACGTGCATAGGCACTACTCTTTCCTTTTTTTGGTCATATTTGCTATTCAATCTTCTCCGGTTTTTTACCTGTATCTGATTCTAAAAGATTGTTACATGGGTTTTTAAAATGACTATTAGTGAATCACCTATTAGCTTTATTTTCAGCTCTATATGACTTATTTCTTACCCTATATGTATCATTTGGTTTCAGACCTAAATTATTTCTCCTATAATCCTCAGGGTTTCTTAGATTTTCGTATCATGTTCCTCTACTTGAATTATACCAGTAGTGATGTTTGCATGTAAAGTTTTACATTTCGGGTGCAGTTCATAATCTTGTCATTTTTTGTAAAATATGTGAATTATTTCAGTTGCAATTTCTATGTTCATTCTTTTATTAAAAAGACACGAAAGTAAACGCTCCATACATTTCCTAATAATATTTTACCATTCATCAGTAAAAAATAGCGTCGTAGGGAAAGGGGATGGATGATTAACCCTTAATCCTCGTGGACATATTTCTTCTTCGATGTGAATTGAGAGGAATCTAGCATCGATTATAATGGGGATCTTTCATTAGTTCATCTAGTTCTTTTATAAGTCCTTTTAGGTGTTTTGTATCTTCTTCAGTGAATAAGTCAGAGACGTCAGCTGTTATCTCTGCAGATATCTCAGAGGCACCAACTGTGTGTAACACTAGCCTCTCTCCTGAAGAGAGTCTATGATTAAAATATTCCATAGTCTATAGAGTAGCAGATAATACCGTGCTGCCAAACTGCAATCCAGGGACTGAGGTCCAATAGTGGTGCTTAAAACCAGGAATTACCAGGAGTAAAATAGCTGGAAAGGAATAAAGGTGCACAATAGTGTTTATCTGCAACACTACCAGTGCAGAGAATACATTGTATAGGGTCAACTGAAATAGTTGTGATCCGTCACAACTGCTACATAAGCATGCGATATCCTCGATATCAGTGGAGTGCGGCAGTCCTCCTATGTGTAGAAATCCAAGGATAGGTAGAAGGAATAGGAACTCCAGAATGAGCTCCCGCTCCAATAAATCAATGTATTCAGGTTACTCAAAATTCATATGGTGGTTTATTTCAACGGGTTTCAAGGTTTACTACCCCTTCGTCAGGATCCCACAATAAAATGTGTAAATCATTGAAATAAACCACCATATGAATTCTAAGGAATGATTGTATTTTTCGTATTCTAGTATGCATTTTATAATCCTCATATAGATTACCACGGGGTATGGCTGGAGCCTGGTGAGGCTATGGTGGTTTTGGCAATGCTGTGGAATGTCCAGGTGGCAGCACTGTGGGGCAATGTTGCTGGGTCCCAGTGGCAGCTCGGGTGGGAAATACCACGGGCTATTCTGGTGGCAGCAATATGGGGCAATGCTGGGGAGCCATCTTGAACGCAGCAATGTGAGGCAATCCTGGGGGGTGTCCTGGTGGCAGCACTGTGGCACAATGTTGTGGGGTGTCCCGGTGGTAGCACTGTGGGACAATATCAGGGGCTATTCTAGTGACAGCACTGTGGGGCAATGCTGGGGGGCTGTCTTGGAAGCAGCACTGTGGAGCAATGTTATGGGGCGTCCCAGTGGCAGCACTGTAGGGCTACCCAGTGACAGCACTGGGGGTAAAACCATGGGCTGTCCTGGTGGCAGCACTGTGGGGAATGCTGGGGGGCCATCTTGGAGGCAGCACTGTGGAGCAATGTTGTGGGGTGTCCCGGTGGGAGCACTGTAGGGCTACCCAGTGACAGCACTGTGGGGTAAAACCATGGGCTGTCCTGGTGGCAGCACTGTGGGGCAATGCTGAGGGGCCATCTTGGAGGCAGCACTGTGGAGCAATGTTGTGGGGTGTCCCGGTGGCAGCACTGTAGGGCTACCCAGTGACAGCAGTGTGGGGTAAAACCATGGGCTGTCCTGGTGGCAGCACTGTGGGGCAATGTTGTCGGGTGTCCCGGGGGCAATACCAGGGGCTGTACTGGTGGCAGCACTGTGGAGCAATGGTGGGGGTCAATCTTGGAGGCAGCACTGTGGAGCAATATTGTGGGCTGTCCCGGTGGCAGCACTGTGGGGCTACCCAGTAGCACCACTATGTGGTAATACCAGGTGCTGTTCTGGTGGCAGCACTGTGAGGCAATGCTGGGGGGCTGTCCCGGTGGCAGCAATGTGGGGCTACCCAGTAGCACCACTGTGTGGTAATACTATGCGCTGTTCTGGTGGCAGCACTGTGAGGCAATGCTGGGGGGCTGTCCCGGTGGCGGCGCATGTGGAGATGCAAACAGATAAAAATCAGTATTAAGGGCAGAAGTGTTTTAATCTTTGGTTAAAGGTTTTAAAGGGGTGGACTGATGCCCATTTCTTCCATGTGATCTGGCATCAGGTGTAGGTAGATGCTGTTATACCTGATTAGGAGAGGTGATGAGGGGAAACATTCAGTCCCCAGTTGGTCATGTCTGATTAATAAGACGCCCTAATTATTAGACACGTTTGATGTTTGTCTCAGCAGAATCCCTGATGTGTAACTGTTGGTCATCCCCTGTAAGATGCAGTTACAGTGTTCACATAAAAGGTAAAGTACTTTATATACATGGTGAAATATTTAGGATTGTTGTATACATCATACTTGCTAATGTTTATTGATCATTGCATACAGTACATTTCCTCATCATTATCATTTATGGATATATATTGCTTTCCTTTTAGATATGTGACTTAACTTTGACTATAATTTATATTTATAACTTCGACTATAACAACTTTTACTGTAATTTTTTTGTACAATTCATCAATAAAATAATGTCATAAAATATGAAATGGCGACTTCCATGTGACATTTATCTGATCTATTATATAATTGCCGTAGCTGACTTCCGTGTGACCGGCGATACTTCCTGTGGCTTTGTTCGCGTAGCTCGGAACTTTCTTCAGGACTCTGTCCGGAGCCGCGAAGCAATGGCCGCACAGCGGCCATTGCGAGCAGTAAACCACCACCACCACCACGGAATACAGTCAGTCCCAAAGTCAGCTGTGACCGCCTGGCCCTTGGACACTGGCTGCCATGCACACATCAGATGCACTAGCATGGAGCTGCGAGGCTCCCATCACTTACCCACTGAGGACGGATCACTTCCAGCACCTCTTCACATGGCAGTGCTCTGGACGTCTGAATCGTCCTCTCCTCACTCAGACACCTGGCAGGTTCCTATCCAGCCTGCTCACTCCCAGCTGCAACCCAGTGAGTCAATCAGCACATCTTCACTCACACACAGACCTGAGATGTGATTAACCCCCTGTGCACCATTCAGGTTTAGCCCAGCAAAGCACTCATCCCCACAGGTTCAGCCGCTCATTAGGCTCATGAATGTATCGGATCTTCAGCACTCACTCACTTTTTTACTCAGCTCATGAAAACCCTTCAGCTGTTAACCCCTGTACATCGGACAGGTTTCACACACCACACACAATCAGGAAAACCAGGCCCATGTGAACACAGACCTGCATTGATAACCCGTGTGATGCACCCCGCCAGGGGCCACATCACCACACCTCACTTTCTCCGCACAGCAAAACACTCATCCCCACAGGTTCAGCCGCTCATTAGGCTCATGAATGTATCGGATCTTCAGCACTCACAATCAGCTGTTTTACTCAGCTCATGAAAACCCTTCAGCTGTTAACCCCCTGTACATCGGACAGGTTTCACACACCACACACAATCAGGAAAACCAGGCCCATGTGAACACAGACCTGCATTGATAACCCGTGTGATGCACCCCGCCAGGGGCCACATCACCACACCTCACTTTCTCCGCACAGCAAAGCACTCATCCCCACAGGTTCAGCCGCTCATTAGGCTCATGAATGTGTCGGATCTTCAGCACTCACATTCAGCTTTTTTACTCAGCTCATGAAAACCCTTCAGCTGTTAACCCCCTGTACATCAGACAGGTTTCACACACCACACACAATCAGGAAAACCAGGCCCATGTGAACACAGACCTGCATTGATAACCCGTGTGATGCACCCCGCCAGGGGCCACATCACCACACCTCACTTTCTCCGCACAGCAAAGCACTCATCCCCACAGGTTCAGCCGCTCATTAGGCTCATGAATGTATCGGATCTTCAGCACTCACATCACCACACCTCACTTTCTCCGCACTTCACTCACTTTCTCCGCACACATACACACACACACACACACACATACTCCGCTATACTTACCACCGGCCCTGCATCACCGACATGTCGCCGCCCCCGAACTACTCGATCAAATATCGCGTCCAATAAGTCTCGCCAAACTTGCCGGACCCCATATTGGATCCAGTCGTCCGCGGGCGCCGACATGTCAACTCAGGATCCAGCCGGCAGGAAAGACGTAGGGTCGGTGCTAACTATAGCGAAGTGTCTGTGTGTGTGTGTGTGTATGTATGTATGTGTGTGCTGACCACTCTGCCCACAGCGCTGCACTCAGCACTCTGCCCACGTCACTGTGCTCACCAATCTCACCACACTCACTGCTAACCACTGAGCCACCGCACTCACTGCTAACCACTGAGCCACCGCACTCACTGCTAACCACTGAGCCACCGCACTCACTGCTAACCACTGAGCCACCGCACTCGCTGCTAACCACTGAGCCACCGCACTCACTGCTAACCACTGAGCCACCCCACTCACTGCTAACCAGTGAGCCACCTGTATACACACAATTCATTTCACCCCACTCCCCTAACTATTAGTAAATATACTATATATGGATTCTAGACTACCCGATTCTTTCGAATCGGCCCGCCATCTATATATATATATGTGATTATATAGGAATTATCAGTATTATGTATGTGGTTATGTATACATTAGTGAGTCGCGCATATTCTGCAAGGACTCGCAACGGCCACTTGACGGCCATTGCGAGTGAGGCTTTGCGAATCAGTGGCGCCGGCAATGCCTCACAGGTCGCGTGGGCACTGCGCCCACGCCCACAACGACGGAAACAGTGCCGAAACTTACGGAAGTGCGTTAGGGAAATTATATATTACATACTGATAATCTATTATATAATTGCTGTAGCGACTTCCCTCGTACACGCCACTACCTCCGTGGCTTTGTTCGTGGACGCGCATCGCCCACGCGACTCACTCGCAATGCCCGCAAAGGGGGCGTTGGGAGTCGTTGCAGCAGCCCAAGCAATGCCCTATACACAGATTCTAGAATCCCGATGCAATCGCATCGGGCTCACAGCTAGTGCTTAATAAAGTGTAATTTCTTTGTTAAATATTTTCTCATTTTCACACAGAGAATGTGTATTGTTTAAGTCAAAACAAAAGTTGATTTATGGAAATAACAATCCCCACATTCTAGACCTGAGAATTATTAACCGTGTGAATTCTCTGATGTGCAGTAAAATACGATTTCTTGGTGAAACCTTTTCCACATTCTGAACATGAAAAAGGCTTCTCCCCTGTGTGAATTCTCTGATGTGCATTAAGAGTTTCTTTCCTGTTAAAACATTTCCCACATTCTGAACATGAAAAAGGCTTCTCCCCTGTGTGAATTCTCTGATGTAAAGTAAGACTTGATTTCATGGTAAAATATTTCCCACATTCTGGACATGAAAGTGGCATCTCCCCTGTGTGAATTCTCTGATGTGCAGTAAGAGTTTCTTTCTTGTTAAAACATTTCCCACATTCTGAACATGAAAAAGGCTTCTCCCCTGTGTGAATTCTCTGATGTACAGTAAGACTTGATTTCATGGTAAAACATTTCTCACATTCTGGACATGAAAAAGGCTTCTCCCCTGTGTGAGTTGTCTGATGCATAGCAAGACCTGAACGCTGGGAAAAACATTTCCGACATTCTGAACATGAAAAAGGCTTCTCTCCTGTGTGAATTTTCTTATGTATAGTAAGACCTGAATGCTTCGCAAAACATTTCCCACATTCTGAACATGAAAATGGCTTCTCTCCTGTGTGGATTATCTGATGTTTAACGAGATATGATTTAATGCTATACGATTTTCCACATTCTGAACATGAAAATGGCTTCTCTCCTGTGTGAATTCTCTGATGTATACTAAGACTTGTACGCTGGGCAAAACATTTCCCACATTCTGAACATGAAAATGGCTTCTCACCTGTGTGAGTTCTTTGATGTTTAACAAAATCTCCTTTCATAGTAAAACATTTCCCACATTCTGAGCATGAAAATGGCTTCTCCCCTGTGTGAACTCTCTGATGTGCAGCAAGATTTCCTTTCATAGTAAAACATTTCCACATTCTGAACATGAAAATGGCTTCTCCCTGTGTGATATCTCTGATGTATAGCAAGACGTGATTTCTTGGGAAAATATTTCCCACATTCTGAACATGAAAATGTTTTCTCCCCTGTGTGAGCTTTTTGATGTTCAGTGTTACTTTTGTTATTTTCATTTTGCTTAACAATATTCAATGAATCAGAAGATATGACTTGTTGATAAGGAATAGATGATAGATTTTTGTTGTGAAGGGCTGGCAGTATATCTGGAATTACGTCATGATCTTCATTAGTATATGGCAGATATCCATCTGAGTCACAGTCATCTGACAAAAAAAAAATATATTATTATACAGAAGTGCTGCCTTTTGAAAAAAATTGTATTAAGATTAATTTACTAGCTAATAAAGATAGGGGTACAAACTGCAGGTATCAAGACATCAATGCATACATTAAGAGATGATATTTACCTGCTAACAACCGCTGTTACGCCTTTTCACAGCGGCCATTTAGGGGCCTTAATTCTTAGTGCTGCTTTCTAACGGTAATGAAGATTAACTTCATAAGTGCCTCTTAGGGTACCTTTACACGCCGCTACGACAGGATGGATACAACCCGCTACAGGCTACAAATGTAGCTTGTAGCGTCAATATAGCCCGTAGTAGCGGCGTGTGAAGACGGGACGTGACAGCCGGCAACAGATACATCTGTTTCCGAGCACTGCTTGAAAACAGATGGCTACAAAGCCGATTGTAGCGAGCTGTATCGGCGTGTATAGAGGCTACAGAAGGGATGTCTATACACCAGGCTATGTAGCTGGAATGTAGCTGGGGCGTGACACAGGCTCCGGGTTACCGCGCCCCTTCAGCGATCATTGGTGGAAGCTGCTGCATGACGATTGGTTGTCGCTGCATAGGGCGGTATATTTAAGGAGCTGACCAGTCACACTACACAATTGCTCGAGTGTCATGTATTAAACAGCCTCCTGCGATGCCTGGCCAATCATGATGTTCTTGCTTTGTCCTATCAGCGTACGGACGTCTTGTAATCCACAATTGTGGCACGCCTATGTGCTGTCCCTGCTGCAGCAGGTCCGCCCATATTAGCTTGTTGTAGCGGTGTGTAAATGAGGTACGATGAGCTACAAATGGCTACTTGAGACACCTGGCGATGTAGCTAGCTATAGATGTAACGTAGCGTAGCGCACCTTGTGGCGGCGTGTGAAGAGGGTGCGTTGACTGTTTGTAACCGTTTGTGCGTGCTCGTGCACGTGAAGTAGCGGATTGTATCCATCCTGTTGTAGCGGCGTGTAAAGGTACCTTTAGTGAGTGAAAATAGTGCAGGTGACAACAGTGTATGATAGCTGACACCCTTTAACATCGGTTCCAAAACTGCTCGGGGCCAATTAACTCGTTATATGGAGTGGTTTATTGTGACAGTAGCATCTAAATGGCTAAAAGGGGGTAAAAACACCCCATTTAACACTATCGCCCTCCCGCCCAGCTATCGCACCCCATGGTCATCTGATAGCCCCAGGGTACAGTGGCCTGTAATGGTGCCGTCACACCTGCCGACGTCGCTAGCGACATCGCCGAAAAAGTGACGTATCAGCGATGTCGCTAGCGACGTCGCGCTGTGTAAACGAGCGCCGCGACCGCGTTTTATCGCTGGTCGCAGGTTGACAGGTTTACGGGAAGAACCGTAAACCTGTCAACCGGCGACCTGCGATAAGGCTGGATCGCGCCGTGTGACATCGCCAGAGCGATGTCGGCGGCGATCCAGCCTATACCGCAGCGTTGCTGCGGATCGCTCGCTGGGCTGAGCCCAGCCCAGCGAGCGATGTCACCGGCCGCAGCGATGCTGTGTCACCGGCCGCAGCGATGCTGTGTGACAGCTGGCCAGCGATGTCGGAACCGAGCGGCACCCGCGCATCGCTTCCGACATCGCTGGCCAGATCGTGCTGTGTGACGGCACCATAAGACTCAGCTATATGCAGAGCCTAAAAGGAAACATCAGTGTGAAACTGACAGTTCTCAGGCACTGCAGTACACCAATATTGCAAATTCATGAGACAAAGAACAGTAAAAAATATTCATGTCCAGGCATAGGACTAAGTGAAAAAAAGCGGGGTAAAGGGAATCTTGTTTTGCCACTAGAAGGCAGCTTTGGTCTAAAACAAAAAGAAATGTACACAATTGCCACTGCCAGAACGCCCCGAATTATAAAGCTGCCATGTTACTTATTCTGTACGTCGGATACCATTAAAAGAAAGTAAACGATGCAATTTCAAAAATGTAGCTTTTTCATCATTATAACACACAAACATTTTAATTAAAAGTGATCAAAAAGTCATATGTAAAAAAAGAATGGAACAACTGAAAACATCAAACTGTCCTGCAGAAACCGAACCCTTACATGGCCCATTCCACAGAGAAATAAAGAAGGTATAGCTTTATAGTGTCTAAAAGTAGCAAAGGTAGAGAGGAATCTGTAATAATGCCCCTGTGATTGAAGGGGAAATGTTCATATTGGGAACCCTAGAATTCTAAATGTCTGAAAGATGATTCCATCCCTATCGACCCTTCACACGCCGAAACCAGGGAAATTCACCTTCAGGGTTGCGTCTGGTTTTTGATCAATGCTCTGAAATCGCAACCGGGAGCAACTTTCAAAATCACCATCGGCTTCCCCAATTACACGCCGCAATTTCGCAGCAATTTCAGGGCAACGGTGACGGAACTCCGGATTGCCTCTCAGTTTCAACACCGTAGTTGCGGCGTGTAAAGGGACCTGAAGGTACCTTTACACGCGGCAACTTTTCTAGGAATTTCACTGGCAACTTACTGGTTTCAGTGAAATCACGGAGACATTGTTCCATTTGTACACAGCAACAAGATAGAACAATGTGTCCATGATTTCACTGCAACCAGTAAGTTGCAAGTGAAATTCCTAGAAAAGTTGCCGCGTGTAAAGGTACCTTTAAAGGGAACCTGTCACCAGATATTTGCAACCTATTCTGAGAGTAGCATAATATAGGGCCAGAGATCCTGGTTTAAAGGCCCAGTTACACACAGATAATTTTGCAGAGATTGTTCACAGATCTCTGGCTGCAGTGAAATCATGGACACATTGTTTTATTTGTACACTGTGTCCATGAATTCACTGCAACCAGAGATCTGCGAACAATCTCTGCAAAATTATGTGTGTGTGTAACTGGGCCTTAAGCGATGTGTCTCTTAAGGCCGCTTTACACGTCGTGATATCGCAACGGAACTACGATAAAAAGTCACGTGGGACGGGCGTTGCAGTCGATATCGTTCGTGCTTTGTATCGTGTAAATGGGCAACGCGACTCAAAAACGATGCAACTACGATATCGTTTGTGGATTGTGCATGCTCTTCAACCGTGCAATATTGGCTAGGTGATGTGGCAGGATCGTGCTGTGTGACAGCGCAACTACGATTTGGAGCGCAACTTCCCCTATTCACTCCAATGTTAATTGGTCGTTCCCTGAGTTGTAACACACAGTGTAAAAAAGGGGCGTACTACATCGTAGTTGCGTTGCCTGCCAATATCTCCCTGTGTGACATCTACTATGCGATCTTGGACAGGTGCCAAAAACGTGCGCTCCCGTGAAATCGTATGCAATATCGGAACGATATTGCGACATGTAAAGCGGCCTTTAGGGTACCTTTACACGTTGCAACATTGCATACAATTTCACTTGCAACTTACTGGTTGCAGTGAAATCATGGACACATTGTTACATTTGTACAAGGCAACAAAATAGAACAATGTGTCCATGATTTCACTGCAACCAGTAAGTTGCAAGTGAAATTGCATGCAATGTTGCGACATGTAACGGTGCCCTTATAGGGCTGCTAAGAGTAGTTTTGATAAGATCACAGTTTAGTCAGCTGGAGATTATCACTAGTAGACTACATGGCCTGCTGCCAGGCATATTCACAAACTGCTAAATCTGCAGCAGAGATAACACAAGTTTTATCAAAATGACAGCAAGCAGCTCAGTAAGTGACACATCGCTGGAATCAGGGTCTCTGTCTCTATATTATGCTGCTCTCAGATGGGATGGCAAAAACCTTGTGACAGGTTCCCTTTAACCCCTTCATGACTGAGCCTATTTTGACCCTAAAGACTTAGGCATTTTTGTCAATTCTGACCAGTGTCCCTGTATGAGGTTATATCTCTGGAACGCTTCATTGTATCTGAGCAATTCTGAGATTATTTTTTCGTGACATATTGGGCTTCATGTTAGTATTAAATTTAGGTCGATCATTTCTGCGTTTATTTGTGAAAAAATCATTTTTATTCTGCTAGACCAGAGAGTTATGTGCCACAAAATAGTTAATAAATAACATTACCCACATGTCTACTTTACATCAGCACAATTTTGGAAGAAAAAAAAATTTTGGTAGGACGTTATAAGGGTTCAAAGTTCATCAGCAATTATTCATTTTTCCAGCAAAATTTACAAAACCATTTTTTTTAGTGACCACATCACATTTGAAGTCCCTTCAAGGAGCGTATGTGATAGAAAACACTCAAAAGTGACGCCATTCCAAAAACTGCACCCCTCAAGCTACTCAAAACTACATTCAAGAACATTATTAACCCTTTAGGTGCTTCACAGGAACTACAATAAAATTGAAGGAAAAAATGGACATTTTAATTTTTGTAACAAAAATGTTCTTTTAGCCTCAATTTTTTCATTTTCACATGAGCAACAGGATAAAATGCATCCTAAAAATTGTTGGGCAATTTCTCCTGAGTACATCGATACCTCATATGAGGTCATAAACCACTGTTTGGGCACACGGCAGGGCTCAGAAGGGAAAGAGCGCAATTTGAATTTTGGAGCCAATTTTCTGTTCAAAAAGTGAAATGTAGCTTCTTCCCTTCTGAGCCCTGCCATGCACCCAAACAGTGGTTTATGACCACATATGAGGTATCGGTGAACTCAGGAGAAATTGCCCAACAAATTTTGGGATGTATTTTATCCCTTTGCCCATGTGAAAATGAAAAAATTTGTTGTGAAAAAAAAGTGTTTTTTCAATTTTATGGATGAATTTGTGACGCATCTGGGGGTTCAAAGTGCTCACTATGCATCTAGATATGTTCCTTTGGGGGTCTAGTTTCCAAAATGGGGTCACTTGTGGGGAGCTCCAATGTTTAGGCACACAGGGGCTCTCCATACGCAACATGGTGTCCGCTAACAATTAGAATTATTAGTGGACACCATGTCGCATATAAAGAGCCCCTGTGTGCCTAAACATTGAGCTCCCCCACAAGGGACCCCATTTTGGAAACTAGACCCCCCAAGGAATGTATCTAGATGCATACTAAGCACTTTGACGCCCAAGGTGCTTCACAAATTGATCCATAAAAATGAAAAATTACTTTCTTTTCACATAAACTATTCTTTTTCCCTTTTATTGGCTAATTTGTGAAACACATGTGTGTTCAAAGTGCTCACTATGTATCTAGATAAGTTCCTTAAGGGGTCTAGTTTCCAAAATGGGGTCACTTGTGGGGGAGCTCGAATGTTCAGGCACACAGGAAGGGGCTCTCCGTACGCAACATGGTTTCCGCTAACAATTGGAGCTAATTTTCCATTGAAATTGTTAGCGGACACCATGTCGTGTATGGAGAACCCGTGTGCCACTAGCATAAGGGCAACTGGAAGAGTTGGGGTACAGCACCAGAAAATGCCGCCTCTAATGAATGCGCTATTTTTTTGGGTGGCTGTGGGTTGCAATTTGCAGCGTGGGGGACCCACAACATTTGCGTCTCTCCACGCTGAGGATTCCAGTCTGGCTACCAAAAATACAGCGAAGCCCTTTTTTTAATTTCTAGAACTAATTCTAGAAGAAAAAAAAAATGACGTGGGGCTCCGCCATATTTTTGGTCCAGCCAGGTACAACTTAGCAGCTACAGACTGCCAGCAACCCCCAGCTGCCTCGTTGTACCTGGCTGCAACCAAAAATGCAGCGAAGCCCTTTTTTTTTTTAAATTTCTAGAACTAATTCTAGAAAAATAAAAATGACGTGGGGCTCCGCCATATTTTTGGTCCAGCCAGGTACAACTGGGCAGCTACAGACTGCCAGCAACCCCCAGCTGCCTCGTTGTACCTGGCGGCAACCAAAAATGCAGCTAAGCCCATTTTTTTTTATTTCTAGAACTAATTCTAGAAAAAAAAAATGACGTAGGGCTCCGCCATATTTTTGGCCCAGCCAGGTACAACTAGGCAGCTGGGGGATGGAATCCTCAGCATGGAAAGGCCCAAGCGTTCTGGGCTCCCCATGCTGCGAATTGCAGCCCGCAGCCGCCCCAGAAAATGGCGGATTCATTGAAGCGCCATTTTCTGGCGCTGTTCCCATGCTCTTCCAGTTGCCCTGGTGCCGGTGGCAAACTGGGTAATAAAGGGGTTAATGCCAGCTTTTTATTGGCAGCTGGCACTAAGCCCAAGATTCAAAATATTGGGCCAATGTTAGACCCGCCATTAGGAATCTCTGGTAAGTAGGCAATAAATACACACAGAGAAAAATATTTTTATTTGGGAAAAAAAAACACAAACAAAATTCAGACTCCATCTTTATTATAAAGATTCGACGTAGTCCATAACGAAGGGCCCACGACGCTCGATCGCCTCCGACGTAGTCCACAACGAAGGTCCCACGAAGCTCGATCGCCTCTGCTCAATCCAGAGACTACAGCAAGGGATCAAGTGTCCTCTTCCTACAGTCTCTGGGGTCACAGATATGGTGCACTGTATGACAATGATCTGTCATACAGTGCACCATGACTATGATCCCAGAGACTACAACAAGAGGACACTTGATCCCTTGTTGCACCCATCCATCCACCCATCATCCACGCACGCACTCATTCACGCATGCACATCCACATCCACGCATGCTGACATCCGTCCATGCAATCTGACATCCACACATGCTGACATCCATGCACGCACACATCCATGCACGTACATCCACGCATGCACATCCACATCCACACACATCCGCGCAGTGACATCCGCACATGGTGACATTCACGCACGCATATCCACGCATGCTGACATCCACGTACACACATCCACACACACACATCCACGCACGCACTTCCACATATGCATCCACGCACGCACACATTCACGCACTCTGACATCCACACATGCACATCCACGCACGCACATATCCACGCACGCACATCCACACACATCCGCGCACGGTGACATCCGCGCACGGTGACATTCACGCACGCACATCCACACATGCTGACATCCACGTACGCACATCCGCTGACATTCACGCACGCTGACATGCACACACGCACATCCACGCACATATCCACGCACGCACTTCCACATACGCATCCAAGCACACACACATCCATGCACGTACATCCACACATGCACATCCACGCACACACATCCACACATCCGCGCACACATCCACGCACACATCCATCCATGCACACGTCTACACACGCACACGCACGCATGCTCACGTCCACGCACATGTCCATGCACGCTTAGGTCCACGCACGCACACATCTGCGCACACATCCATGCACACACTCATCCATGCACGCACTCTTCCACGCACGCTCATGTACGCACACATCCATGCACGCTCATGTACACGCACGCATACACACACACACATACATACTTACCTACCTCTCGATCCACCGATAAGGAGGAGGCTGGGAGAGGAGGCGGGGCCCATCGACGGGAGGAGAGGAGGTGCAGCGGTGGGCACAGCGGCGGGTGCAGCCCGCCGGATGAGGTGAGGGGTGGCCAGGGCACAGGGCTAGAGGTGGGGGCTGCCTGGGGGGGCACAGCCAGGAGGGGACCACAGATCATAGTAATAGAGGGAAGCGGGCAGTTCGGTGTGACGGGGGGAGGGAAGCCCTGTAAGTACTGGAGCTGTAGGGAGCTGAGGAGGGGGGGCACTTGCCGATCCGCCCCTCCAGATCTGATTGGAGAGCTCCAATCAGATCTGGAGGGATGAATCCCTATGATTCCCTCCAATCGGCAGTTTCACTTTTAGACTGCCGATCGGAGGGGTCCTGGGCACAGGGGGGTTAATCCACCCCCCCTGGGGTTTAGTACAAGTCCCCAGCTACCTGCAGCCCAAGTGACAGGTCAGTGAGACCCTCACTTGAGCTGCAGGAGTGCGTTCCCCAGATGGCACAGACGCTGTGCCATCGATCGGGAACGCACTGGATTTCATGGCACAAACGGTGTGTCATGTGTCGGGAAGGGGTTAAAAGACTGCTGTAAAGTGCATAGCTTGTGAGGCAGAGACACAGAACAGAGTACGGACTCAACAGAGACCTACAAATTCAAACACCTAATTGTACCAACTGGTGAATAGGTAAATATAGAAGCCACAACTCACCTGGGCGGTTATCTGTAGTAATCTCCTCCTTACACCTCTCATCACCCTCACATATGTCTCTGTAGTATTAACATGGGTCAGATCTTCACCCTGAAACAAATACTGTAAAAGTCACAGACAGATGGAGAAGTCCCATCTATGATCAGCTGTAATCTGCCATCTCCACCGTTCTCATTACACAAGTATAAAACATAGAATACTGGAGGATAAAACAAGACTGAGCACAAGACCTTCACAGCCGTCTACACATCATAGGGAGATCTCATCACACCTTCTCTCCATCTACCTGATGATCCGGAGGAACAGCGGGATCTTCTTGTTTACAGTCCTGTGGGAGAAGAGGACGGGGACATCTCTCTGGTGTTGTCCTCTTACTGGATAGACCTGGAGGAGACACATACAGGACTGAATTCATTCTTTCCATACAGATCATTATAGGCCGTGTGTATTTAGTCCTGTCTATTACCTGGTGATGTGAGGGGCGGCCGGGGAACCTCCATCATGACTATGTCCTTGTACAGATCTTTGTGTCCTTCTAAATACTCCCACTCCTCCATGGAGAAATAGACGGTGACGTCCTGACACCTTATAGGAACCTGACACATACAATGATACCATTGTCATCTTTCCCCGATCCCTTCATAGCGTTACTGTATAATGTCCCAGCAGCAGCAGCAGCATTCCCAGCAGTGTCACCTCTCCAGTCAGCAGCTCAATCATCTTGTAGGTGAGCTGTAGGATCTTCTGGTCATTGATGTCCTCATGTATCAGGGGGTGAGGTGGAGGCCCCGTGATTGGGCTCAGGGCTCTTCCCTCAGACACAGGGTCCTGACAGCACAGATCACTAGAGCTCTTCACTACTGTGTAATCCTGGTTATGGAGAGACACATTAATAAATCTCCAGTCTCCAGACATTTCCAGAGTCCTCACCTCTCCAGTTCTGTCATCTGTTATTCTGTCCATAGATAAGAATGATGTCATGTGACATTGTCATCACAATCTCTCACCTCTCCAGTAACAAGGAAGAGGATCTCTAGGGTGAGGTGGAAGATCCTCTCCGCCATCTTGTCCCTGTCCAGATCCATCCTTGATGGTCAATCAGGAGAATTCTCTTCTATAGAAGATGTGAGAGGATCCGATATTGTAGGGACCTGAATGGGAGAAGATGAAATGCTCTGTGCTTACAGGACCTGTGATGATGTCACATGAGGGGAGGAGTCAGGAGTCACATGATCAGCTCCTCAGTTGTCATGGTGCTGGATGAGGTGAAGGTTATGTGTGGGGTCAGGAGGCATTTACAGTGTGCATGTAGCAGAGCCGAGTGTGTACGAGGTGTACGGAGCGGAGCCGAGTGTGTACGAGGTGTACAGAGCGGAGCCGAGTGTGTACGAGGTGTACGGAGCAGAGCCGAGTGTGTATGAGGTGTACGGAGCAGAGCCAAGTGTGTACGAGGTGTACGGAGCAGAGCCGAGTGTGTACGAGGTGTACGGAGCGGAGCCGAGTGTACGAAGTGTACAGAGCAGAGCCGAGTGTGTACGAGGTGTACGGAGCGGAGCCGCGTGTGTACGAGGTGTACGGAGCAGAGCCGAGTGTGTACGAGGTGTACGGAGCAGAGCCGAGTGTGTACGAGGTGTACGGAGCGGAGCCGAGTGTGTACAAGGTGTACGGAGCAGAGCCGAGTGTGTACGAGGTGTACGGAGCGGAGCTGAGTGTGTGCGAGGTGTACGGAGCAGAGCCGAGTGTGTACGAGGTGTACGGAGCCGAGCAGAGTGTGTATGAGGTGTACAGAGCAGAGCCGAGTGTGTACTTGGTGTATGGAGTAGAGCCGAGTGTGTACAAGGTGTACAGAGCAGAGCCGAGTGTGTACGAGGTGTACGGAGCGGAGCCGTGTACGAGATGTATGGAGCGGAGCTGTGTGTGTATGGGGTGTACGGAGCGGAGCTGTGTGTACGAGGTGTACGGAGCAGAGCCGAGTGTGTACGAGGTGCATGGAGCGGAGCCGAGTGTGTACGAGGTGTACGGAGCGGAGCCGAGTGTGTACGAGGTGTACGGAGCGGAGCTGTGTGTGTACGAGGTGTGCGGATCGGAGCCGAGTGTGTACGAGGTGTACGGAGCAGAGCCGCATGTGTACGAGGTGTACGGAGCGGAGCCGAGTGTGTATGAGGTGTACGGAGCGGAGCAGAGTGTGTATGAGGTGTACAGAGCAGAGCCGAGTGTGTACGAGGTGTACGGAGCGGAGCAGAGTGTGTACGAGGTGTACGGAGCGGAGCAGAGTGTGTTCGAGGTGTACGGAGCGGAGTGTGTATGAGGTGTACAGAGCAGAGCCGAGTGTGTACGAGGTGTACGGAGCAGAGCCGAGTGTGTACGAGGTGTACGGAGCGGAGCTGTGTGTGTACAAGGTGGACAGAGCAGAGCCGAGTGTGTATGAGGTGTACGGAGCGGAGCCGTGTACGAGGTGTATGGAGCGGAGCTGTGTGTGTATGGGGTGTACGGAGCGGAGCTGTGTGTACGAGGTGTACGGAGCAGAGCCGAGTGTGTACGAGGTGCATGGAGCGGAGCCGAGTGTGTACGAGGTGTACGGAGCGCAGCTGTGTGTGTACGAGGTGTACGGAGCGGAGCCAAGTGTGTACGAGGTGTACGGAGCGGAGCCAAGTGTGTACGAGGTGTACGGAGCGGAGCAGAGTGTGTACGAGGTGTACGGAGCGGAGCAGAGTGTGTACGAGGTGTACGGAGCAGAGCCGAGTGTGTACGAGGTGTACGGAGTGGAGCCTATATGTTTATTCCATGTCTAAGATGCCAATAAATCTGTTATGCATCTACATAATTTTCCCTAATAAGTTATTATGTTCGTTCTTTTCATTTCTTCCTTTTCTTCATTCTTCTTAGTTTGTCTCCGCAGGGACAGCAGACTGGTGAACAATTCAAGAATATTTATAGTCACTTGGAGAATAATTTATCAAACATGGAAATATTTCCCGAGTTTGTGACAGCAAAATCATTTGTAATCAGATTATTTTCTCTTACGGAGAAGAATTCCTTGACTTGTCTATGACTAGAATATTTTCTTTTATTTTGCTTGTTCCTGAGGAAGTGAGGCGTATTCTCACGAAACGCGTAGATTGACAGCTCCACCGACCTATTGAGCAACTGGATTTTTAGAGTCACCTTGCAGTGACGTGAGAGACTGACGGCAGAAGCGGAAGTAATCCTATGAGCTGTGCGCCCTCACCGCTGGCCACGGTGTATGGACGCCGCTCTAAAAGGAGTGGGACCGCAGGAGTGACAGATAAGAAAATACAAACGAGGAGGACCATGAGTAAAAAGTAATAACAATATATAGAGCGCAATAGGATTATATATCCACATTAATAGTGACCCATATGTCAAACAACAGCAGATGACACATCACATAATAATGAAGAACTATGGAGAAATCCGGAGAGTAGAGACTTCAGGACACTGGGAATGGTAAGGAAACTACTCATTATAGAAAATACTATACAGACTCATTATCCTTATCTATATAAACAATTTAATGCTGTTTCGCAAATAGGAGACAGGGCGAATAGAATATTGAGGAGATAAGAAGCCGCAACGATAACCGCAGTGATCTGAACAGCCGGGAGAGGTGAATGTGAGGATCACACTGCAGAAAGAGTGTTTTAAAAGAGGTGAATAATTAAAATTTTCTCCATTTAGAGTAAGAACATGAACACATAAGAATAAGGAAGAAAGATACAAGAGGATCAACAGGAACCGGATAAATTGGAAAAAGAAAAACATTTTTAAAAAATTTGTATTCATGATTTTAATGAATTTTTAATTGGTTTGTAATGTACCGTATATACTCGCGTATAGCCCACAAATGGGGGTGAAAAGTCCCCCCTCGGCTTATACGCAAGTCAGTGCCTGTGCTGGCTGGTGGGGGCCGAGATCGGGGGCTGGAGGAGGCTGGGAAGGCTGACAATAGAGCGGAGAGGTCACGTGGTGCCGCTCATATTATATTCATGATATGCACTGCATCCCCCGCCCATCAGCGGGCGGCAAACAGTGCATATACAGTACCATTATACAGGCCCCCCTCACAGTATGGCACCCCTTCCCCCCTCACAGGATGGCCCCTGCATGCAGCGTTGCGCACATACATTACCTGGCTATCAGCTGTCACCCTCCGGTGGCGGATTGCTGCTCCTGGCTCCGGGCTGCATCTTCATCTGTGTCTTCCTGCTTGTCACGTGACCGGCTAGTGTCACGATGACGTCATCGCGATGAGCCCCGGCCACAAGCAAGAAGACACAGATGAAGATGCAGCCCGGAGCCAGGAGCAGCGATCCGCCGCCGGAGGGTGACAGCTGATAGCCAGGTAATGTATGTGCGCAGCGCTGCATGCGGGGGCCATCCTGTGAGGGGGGGGGCTGTATACTGTGAGGTGGACCTGTATACCATCACTGCTGTGCTGTATACTATGCCTGGGGACCTGTATACCATCACTGCTGTGCTGTATACTATGCCTGGGGACCTGTATACCATCACTGCTGGGCTGTATACTATGCCTGGGGACCTGTATACTATGCCTGGGGACCTGTATACCATCACTGCTGGGCTGTATACTATGCCTGGGGACCTGTATACCATCACTTCTGGGCTGTATACTATGCCTGGGGAGCTGTATACCATCACTGCTGGGGCTGTATACTATGCTGGGGACCTGTATACCATCACTGCTGGGGTGTATACTATGCCTGGGGACCTGTATACCTTCACTGCTGGGGCTGTATACTATGCTGGGGACCTGTGTACCATCACTGCTGGGCTTTATACTATGCCTGGGGACCTGTATACAATCACTGCTGGACTGTATACTATGCTGGGGACCTGTATACCATCACTGCTGGGCTGTATACTATGCTGGGGACCTGTATTCCATCACTGCTGGGCTGTATACTATGCTGGAGACCTGTATACCATCACTGCTGGGGCTGTATACTATGCCTGGGGACCTGTATACCATCACTGCTGGGCTGTATACTTTGCTGGAGACCTGTATACCATCACTGCTGGGCTGTATACCATCACTGCTGGGGCTGTATACTATGCTGGGGACCTGCTGTATACCATCACTGCTGGGACTGTATACCATCACTGCTGGGGACCTGCTGTATACCACACTGCTGGGCGCTGTATACCTGTGCTGGGGTCCACCCTCGGCTTATACGCGAGTCAATACGTTTTCCCAGGTTTTGGGGGCAAAAGTAGGGGAATCGGCTTATACACGGGTCGGCTTATACACGAGTATATACGGGTACTTATGATTGTTAATACATTTTTAGTAGAAATAGAAAAGTCCTTATTAAATAAAGAGGTGGTTGTGAGCGCTGAGCCCTACAAAAATTAATTAGAAAATTAATTACAATATCAATGTTTTTCTCTTCATTAGTGACAGGTGTCTGTCATCATTTATGAATGATACAATTTTCATCTGGCACATAAAACTGAATGAAGACATCTTCACACTCTTCATGTGTAGTAAGTTCCATCAAATCTATTCAATCAGAATCTGCTGTGGAGACACATGAATTCAGTTTAGGTGAATGATTGATCCCACATTTACTGTTTTTTATTGTATCATGTTTTTTTTAATTTTTTTTAATGTTTTCTATGTATTGTTGGTCTTTCAATAAATCAAATATATTGCCTTTGTATAATCCTGATCCTTTAATTTGACTAATATCAGTTTCTTTTTTCTTTTGTTTGGACGTTGATGTTAATTGTGTTTTTTGTATTTTTTCTTGAATCTCTCCCAAGAAAACAATTGGATCAGTAGTTTTTACACTGGTAACTAGGGTACACATCGGGTTACTAAGCACAGCGCGATGGTAACCAGGGTACACATCAGGTTAATAAGCACAGCGCGCTGGTAACTAGGGTACACATTGGGTTACTAAGCACAGCGCGCTGGTAACCAGGGTACACATCAGGTTAATAAGCACAGCGCGCTGGTAACCAGGGTACACATCGGGGTACTAAGCGCAGCACGCTGTGCTTAGTAACCCAATGTGTATCCTGGTTACCAACCAACGTTCTATCGCTTACCTCATCCTATCAGAATACAGTAGCGGGACCTCAACATCGCGGAAAGGAATATAAAATATTATTTTCCTCGATGTCGAGGTTGTTACATGGGTCGCTGAGCAGATCTGCCTGTGTGGCAACTCACCAGCGACCACACAGCGATGTTCCAGCGATCCCAGACAGGTCGGATCATTGGTTGGGATCGCTGGCACATCGCTACGTGTAACCTGGCCTTTAATTTACTTGCATAGGCACTACTCTTTCCTTTTTCTCCGGTTTTTTACATGTATCTGATTCTAAAAGATTGTTACATGGGTTTTTAAAATGACTATTAGTGAATCACCTATTAGCTTTATTTTCAGCTCTATATGACTTATTTCTTACCCTATATGTATCATTTGGTTTCAGACCTAAATTATTTCTCCTATAATCCTCACGGTTTCTTAGACTTTCATGTGATGTTCCTCTACTTGAATTATACCAGTAGTGATGTTTGCAGGTAAAGTTTTACATTTGGGGTGTAGTTCACAATCTTGTATTTTTTTTGTAAAATATGTGAATTTTTTTCAGTTGCAATTTCTGCTATGTTCATTCTTTTATTAAAAAGACACAAAAGTAAACGCTCCATACATTTCCTAATAATATTTTACCATTTATCAGTAAAGAATAGCGTCGTAGGGAAAGGGGATGGATGATTAATCCTTAATCCTCGTGGACATATTTCTTCTTCGATGTGAATTGAGAGGAATCTAGCATCGATTATAATGGGGGATCTTTCATTAGTTCTAGTTCTTTTATAAGTCCTTTTAGGTGTTTTGTATCTTCTCCAGTGAATAAGTCAGAGACGTCAGCTGTTATCTCTGCAGATATCTCAGAGGCACCAACTGTTTGTAACACTAGCCTCACTCTCCTGAAGAGAGTCTATGATTAAAATATTCCATAGTCTATAGAGTAGCAGATAATACCGTGCTGCCAAGCTGCAATCCAGGGACAGAGGTCCAATAGTGGTGCTTAAAACCAGGAATTACCAGGAGTAAAATTGCTGGAAAGGAATAAAGGTGCACAATAGTGTTTATCTGCAACACTACCAATGCAGTGAATACATTGTATAGGGTCAACTGAAATAGGTGTGATCCGTCACAACTGCTACATAAGCATGCGATATCCTCGATATCAGTGGAGAGCGGCAGTCCTCCTATGTGTAGAAATCCAAGGATAGGTAGAAGGAATAGGGACACCAGAATGAGCTCACGCTCCAATAAATCAATGTATTCAGGTTCCTTAAAATTCATATGGTGGTTTATCTCAATGGGTTTCAAGGTTTACTACCCCTTCGTCAGGAACCACAATAAAATATGTAAATCATTGAAATAAACCACCATATGAATTCTAAGGAATGATTGTATTTTTCGTATTCTAGTATGCATTTTATAATCCTCATATAGATTACCACGGGGTATGGCTGGAGCCTGGTGAGGCTATGGTGGTTTTGGCAATGCTGTGGAATGTCCAGGTGGCAGCACTGTGGGGCAATGTTGTGGGGTCCCATTGGCAGCTCGGGTGGGAAATACCACGGGCTGCTCTGGTGGCAGCAATATGGGGCAATGCTGGGGAGCCATCTTGAACGCAGCAATGTGAGGCAATGCTGCGGGGTGTCCCGGTGGCAGCACTGTGGCACAATGTTGTGGGGTGTCCCGGTGGTAGCACTGTGGGACAATATCAGGGGCTATTCTAGTGACAGCACTGTGGGGCAATGCTGGGGGGCCGTCTTGGAAGCAGCACTGTGGAGCAATGTTGTGGGGTGTCCCAGTGGCAGCACTGTAGGGCTACCCAGTGACAGCACTGTGGGGTAAAACCATGGGCTGTCCTGGTGGCAGCACTGTGGGGCAATGCTGGGGGGCCATCTTGGAGGCAGCACTGTGGAGCAATGTTGTGGGGTGTCCCGGTGGCAGCATTGTAGGGCTACCCAGTGACAGCACTGTGGGGTAAAACCATGGGCTGTCCTGGTGGCAGCACTGTGGGGCAATGCTGAGGGGCCATCTTGGAGGCAGCACTGTGGAGCATTGTTGTGGGGTGTCCCGGTGGCAGCACTGTAGGGCTACCCAGTGACAGCAGTGTGGGGTAAAACCATGGGCTGTCCTGGTGGCAGCACTGTGGGGCAATGTTGTCGGGTGTCCCGGGGGCAATACCAGGGGCTGTACTGGTGGCAACACTGTGGAGCAATGGTGGGGGGCAATCTTGGAGGCAGCACTGTGGAGCAATATTGTGGGCTGTCCCGGTGGCAGCAATGTGGGGCTACCCAGTAGCACCACTCTGTGGTAATACCAGGTGCTGGTCTGGTGGCAGCACTGTGAGGCAATGCTGGGGGGCTGTCCCGGGTGGCGGCGCATGTGGAGATGCAAACAGATAAAAATTAGTATTAAGGGCAGAAGTGTTTTAATCTTTGGTTAAAGGTTTTAAAGGGGTGGACTGATGCCTGTCTCTTCCATGTGATCTGGCATCAGGTGTGGGTAGATGCTGTTATACCTGATTAAGAGAGGTGAAGAGGGGAAACATTCAGTCCCAGTTGGTCATGTCTGATTAATAAGACGCCCTAATTATTAGACACGTTTGATGTTTGTCTCAGCAGAATCCTGATGTGTAACTGTTGGTCATCCCCTTATAGATGCAGTTATAGTGTTCACATAAAAGGTAAAGTACTTTACATACATGGTGAAATATTTAGGATTGTTGTATACATCATACTTGCTAATGTTTATTGATCATTGCATACAGTACATTTCCTCATTATTATCATTTATGGATATATATTGCTTTCCTTTTAAATATGTGACTTAACTTTGACTATAATTGATATTTATAACTTCGACTATAACAACTTTTACTGTAATTTTTTTTGTACAATTCATCAATAAAATAATGTCATAAAATATGAAATGGCGACTTCCATGTGACATTTATCTGATGCTTAATAAAATGTAATTTCTTTGTTAAATATTTTCTCATTTTCACACAGAGAATGTGTATTGTTTAAGTCAAAACAAAAGTTGATTTATAGAAATAACAATCCCCACATTCTAGACCTGAGAATTATTAACCGTGTGAATTCTCTGATGTGCAGCAAAATATGATTTCTTGGTAAAACATTTCCCACATTCTGGACATGAAAAAGGCTTCTCCCCTGTGTGAATTCTCTGATGTACAGTAAGAGTTTCTTTCCTGTTAAAACATTTCCCACATTCTGAACATGAAAAAGGCTTCCCCCCTGTGTGAATTCTCTGATGTAAAGTAAGACTTGATTTCATGGTAAAATATTTCCCACATTCTGGACATGAAAGTGGCATCTCCCCTGTGTGAATTCTCTGATGTGCAGTAAGAGTTTCTTTCTTGTTAAAACATTTCCCACATTCTGAACATGAAAAAGGCTTATCCCCTGTGTGAATTCTCTGATGTACAGTAAGACTTGATTTCATGGTAAAACATTTCTCACATTCTGGACATGAAAAAGGCTTCTCCCTGTGTGAGTTGTCTGATGCATAGCAAGACCTGAACGCTGGGAAAAACATTTCCCACATTCTGAACATGAAAAAGGCTTCTCTCCTGTGTGAATTTTCTTATGTATAGTAAGACCTGAATGCTTCGCAAAACATTTCCCACATTCTGAACATGAAAATGGCTTCTCTCCTGTGTGGATTATCTGATGTTTAACGAGATATGATTTAATGCTATACGATTTTCCACATTCTGAACATGAAAATGGCTTCTCTCCTGTGTGAATTCTCTGATGTATACTAAGACTTGTACGCTGGGCAAAACATTTCCCACATTCTGAACATGAAAATGGCTTCTCACCTGTGTGAGTTCTTTGATGTTTAACAAAATCTCCTTTCATAGTAAAACATTTCCCACATTCTGAGCATGAAAATGGCTTCTCCCCTGTGTGAACTCTCTGATGTGCAGCAAGATTTCCTTTCATAGTAAAACATTTCCCACATTCTGAACATGAAAATGGCTTCTCCCCTGTGTGATATCTCTGATGTATAGCAAGACGTGATTTCTTGGGAAAATATTTCCCACATTCTGAACATGAAAATGTTTTCTCCCCTGTGTGAGCTTTTTGATGTTCATTGTTACTTTTGTTATTTTCATTTTGCTTAACAATATTTAATGAATCAGAAGATATGACTTGTTGATAAGGAATAGATGATAGATTTTTGTTGTGAAGGGCTGGCAGTATATCTGGAATTACGTCATGATCTTCATTAGTATATGGCAGATATCCATCTGAGTCACAGTCATCTGACAAGAAAAAAATATATTATACAGAAGTGCTGCCTTTTGAAAAAAATTGTATTAAGATTAATTTACTAGCTAATGAAGATAGGGGTACAAACTGCAGGTATCAAGACATCAATGCATACATTAAGAGATGATATTTACCTGCTAACAACCGCTGTTACGCCTTTTCACAGCGGCCGTTTAGGGGCCTTAATTTTTAGTGCTGCTTTCTAACGGTAATGAAGATTAACTTCATAAGTGCCTCTTAGTGAGTGAAAATAGTGCAGGTGACAACAGTGTATGATAGCTGACACCCTTTAACATTGGCTATATCGGTTCCAAAACTGCTCGGGGCCAATTAACTCGTTATATGGAGTGGTTTATTGTGACAGTAGCATCTAAATGGCTAAAAGGGGGTAAAAACACCCCATTTAACACTATCGCCCTCCCGCCCAGCTATCGCACCCCACAGGTCATCTGATAGCCCCAGGTACAGTGGCCTGTAATGGTGCCGTCACACCTGCCGACGTCGCTAGCGACATCGCCGAAAAAGTGACGTATCAGCGATGTCGCTAGCGACGTCGCGCTGTATAGACGAGCGCCGCGACCGCGTTTTATCGCTGGTCGCAGGTTGACAGGTTTACGGGAAGAACCGTAAACCTGTCAACCGGCGACCTGCGATAAGGCTGGATCGCGCCGTGTGACATCGCCAGAGCGATGTCGGCGGCGATCCAGCCTATACCGCAGCGTTGCTGCGGATCGCTCGCTGGGCTGAGCCCAGCCCAGCGAGCGATGTCACCGCCCGCATCGCTGCGGTGGCGCCGGCCGCAGCGATGCTGTGTGACAGCTGGCCAGCGATGTCGGAACCGAGCGGGCACCCGCGCATCGCTTCCGACATCGCTGGCCAGATCGTGCTGTGTGACGGCACCATAAGACTCAGCTATATGCAGAGCCTAAAAGGAAACATCAGTGTGAAACTGACAGTTCTCAGGCACTGCAGTACACCAATATTGCAAATTCGTGAGACAAAGAACAGTAAAAAATATTCATGTCCAGCCATAGGACTAAGTGAAAAAAAGGGGGGTAAAGGGAATCTTGTTTTGCCACTAGAAGGCAGCTTTGGTCTAAAACAAAAAGAAATGTACACAATTGCCACTTCCAGAACGACCTGAATTATAAAGCTGCCATGTTACTTATTCTGTACGTCTGATACCATTAAAAGAAAGTAAACGATGCAATTTCAAAAATGTAGCTTTTTCATCATTATAACACACAAACATTTTAATTAAAAGTGATCAAAAAGTCATATGTAAAAAAAAGAATGGAACAACCGAAAACATCAAACTGTCCTGCAGAAACCGAACCCTTACATGGCCCATTCCACAGAGAAATAAAGAAGGTATAGCTTTATAGTGTCTAAAAGTAGCAAAGGTAGAGAGGAATCTGTAATAATGCCCCTGTGATTGAAGGGGAAATGTTCATATTGGGAACCCTAGAATTCTAAATGTCTGAAAGATGATTCCATCCCTATCGACCCTTCACACGCCGAAACCAGGGAAATTCACCTTCAGGGTTGCGTCTGGTTTTTGATCAATGCTCTGAAATCGCAACCGGGAGCAACTTTCAAAATCACCATCGGCTTCCCCAATTACACGCCGCAATTTCGCGGCAATTTCAGGGCAACGGTGACGGAACTCCGGATTGCCTCTCAGTTTCAACACCGTAGTTGCGGCGTGTAAAGGGACCTGAAGGTACCTTTACACGCGGCAACTTTTCTAGGAATTTCACTGGCAACTTACTGGTTTCAGTGAAATCACGGAGACATTGTTCCATTTGTACACAGCAACAAGATAGAACAATGTGTCCATGATTTCACTGCAACCAGTAAGTTGCAAGTGAAATTCCTAGAAAAGTTGCCGCGTGTAAAGGTACCTTTAAAGGGAACCTGTCACCAGATATTTGCAACCTATTCTGAGAGTAGCATAATATAGGGCCAGAGATCCTGGTTTAAAGGTCCAGTTACACACAGATAATTTTGCAGAGATTGTTCGCAGATCTCTGGCTGCAGTGAAATCATGGACACATTGTTCCATTTGTACACTGTGTCCATGATTTCACTGCAACCAGAGATCTGCGAACAATCTCTGCAAAATTATCTGTGTGTGTAACTGGGCCTTAAGCGATGTGTCTCTTAAGGCCGCTTTACACGTCGTGATATCGCAACGGAACTACGATAAAAAGTCTTGTGGGACGGGCGTTGCAGTCGATATCGTTCGTGCTTTCTATCGTGTAAATGGGCAACGCGACTCAAAAACGATGCAACTACGATATCGTTTGTGGATTGTGCGTGCTCTTCAACCATGCAATGTTGGCTTCACCATCTGGCAGGATCGTGCTGTGTGACAGCGCAACTACGATTTGGAGCGCAACTTCCCCTATTCACTCCAATGTTAATTGGTCGTTCCCTGAGTTGTAACACACAGTGTAAAAAAGGGGCGTACTACATCGTAGTTGCGTTGCCTGCCAATATCTCCCTGTGTGACATCTACTATGCGATCTTGGACAGGTGCCAAAAACGTGCGCTCCCGTGAAATCGTATGCAATATCGGAACGATATTGCGACATGTAAAGCGGCCTTTAGGGTACCTTTACACGTTGCAACATTGCATACAATTTCACTTGCAACTTACTGGTTGCAGTGAAATCATGGACACATTGTTACATTTGTACAAGGCAACAAAATAGAACAATGTGTCCATGATTTCACTGCAACCAGTAAGTTGCAAGTGAAATTGCATGCAATGTTGCGACGTGTAACGGTGCCCTTATAGGGCTGCTAAGAGTAGTTTTGATAAAATCACTGTTTAATCAGCTGGAGATTATCACTAGTAGACTACATGGCCTGCTGCCAGGTAGTCTGGCATATTCACAAACTGCTAAATCTGCAGCAAAGAAAACACAAGTTTTATCAAAATGACAGCAAGCAGCTCAGTAAGTGACACATCGCTGGAATCAGGGTCTCTGTCTCTATATTATGCTGCTCTCAGATGGGATGGCAAAAACCTGGTGACCGGTGCCCTTTAACCCCTTCATGACTGAGCCTATTTTGACCCTAAAGACTTAGGCATTTTTGTCAATTCTGACTAGTGTCCCTTTATGAGGTTATATCTCTTGTTTTTGAGTTCCATAACTATAATGGAAGTAAAAGATTCAAAATTGTACATACAATCAATTGCCGTACAAGTGGGGTTGTCTATTGGGCAAAATGCCCCTGTGAACTGATATATGTAGGGATGACGACCCGCGAATTGCGAGTAAGAATTCTTGAACATCTAAGGGATATCAGAAAGGCAGTGGATGCCACCACTGATTAGGAAATAGCGGCTTTGAAAAACATCCCGCGGCATTTCAAAGAGGCCCACAACTGTAATTGGCGGCTCCTCAAATTTAGGGGGATAGACCGTGTACACCTGGGTGTGAGGGGGGGCAATCTGAAGCAAATACTTGCACAAAAAGAAGTAAAGTGGATCACCCTACTAGAAACAACTAAACCGGGGGTTTAAATGATGCCATCTCCTTCAAACCCTTCCTGTAACATCTATGAGCAGTAAATATATATCTTATATATAAAACCCGAAGGCCACTTCCGGTCTATCCGCTCAACTTCCGTGACGGCCTGCGCCCTGTGACAAAGACCGGAAACGGAAGTAGCAGACCCACGAGCGGTGAGCGCGCAGCGCTCACCGCGAGCCGCTGTCAAAATGGCACAGCGCCTCGCAGTGGGCGCTAAAGCGCCACCACTCGCCGTTATCCCGCCACCGGCCCTGCACACAGCCCCGTGTGCGCCCATCCACATCCGGCCCACAGCCCCCGCTGCCCCATCACCCCCCTGCCTGTCACCATAGCCATCCTCCACTGCCTTCCCCCGCTGCCCCATCAGCCCCCTGCCTGTCACCATAGCCGCCCTCCACTGTCCGGTCACCCCCCAGCCTATCACCACTGCCCCTCCGCTCCCCGATCGCCCCCCTCCACTCTCCGGTCACCCCCCGCCTCTCAGCACAGACCCCCTCCACTGTCCGGTCACCCCCCCCCCTTACCACAGCTCCCTCCAGCCACACGCGATCTCTCTTCATCCTGCTTGAGGACCTTTGATGACGTCATGATGATGGGTGGAGTCACAGATCACATGACCGTGACGTCATCAAAGGTCCTGTCCCGATCTAACCTCCTCTGCCTATTCATCCCCCTGCGCTGCACACTGACCCACGATCTGCCCACTGACCCCCACCCTGACCCTGCTCTGCCCACCCACCCCCACTCTGACCACTGACCCCCACTCTGACCCTGCTCTGCCCACCCACCCCCACTCTGACCACTGACCCCCACTCTGACCCTGCTCTGCCCACCCACCCCACTCTGACCACTGACCCACACTCTGCCCCTGACCCTGCCTACTCACCCCCACTCTGACCACTGACCCTCACTCTGCCCACTCACCCCCCAACTCTGCCCCCTCACCCCCTCTCTGCCCCCCTCACCCCCACTCTGCACACTGACCCCCACTCTGTCCCTGCTCTGCCCACTGACCCCACTCTGCCCACTGACCCCCACTCTGACCACTCACCCCCATCTGACCACTCACCCCCACTCTGACCACTCACCCCCCTACTCTTCCCCCTGAACCCCTCTCTGCCCCCTCACCCCCACTCTGCACACTGACCCTCTCTCTGCCCCTGACCCTGCTCTGCCCACTGACCCCTACTCTGCCCACTCACCCCCAAACTCTGCCCACTCACCCACTCTGCCCACTCACCCTGCTCTGCCCACTCACCCCACTCTCTGCCCACTCACCCCCACTCTCTGCCCACTCACCCCCTCTCTGCCCACTCACCCCCACTATGCCCACTGACCATGCTCTGCCCACTCACCCTGCTCGGCCCATTGACCCCTCACACTGGCCACTCATCCTGCTCTGCCCACTCACCCCTCACTGCCCACTGACCCCTCACACTGACCCTGCTCTGCCCACTGACCATCCTCTCCCCACTGACCCCTCACTGACCCTGCTCTGCCCACTCGCCCTGCTCAGCCCACTGACCCCTCACACTGCCCACTGACCCTCCTCTGCACACTGAACATGCTCTGCCCACTGACCCCTCAATGCCCACTCACCCTGCTCTGCCCACTGACCCTGCTCTGCTCACTGACCACTCACACTGCCCACTCACCCTGCTCTGCCCACTGACCCTCACACGCCCCACTGACCCTGCTCTGCTCACTGACCACTCACACTGCCCACTCACCCTGCTCTGCCCACTGACCCCTCACATGCCCCACTGACCCTGCTCTGCTCACTGACCACTCACACTGCCCACTCACCCTGCTCTGCCCACTGACCCCTCACATGCCCCACTGACCCTGCTCTGCCCTCTCACCCCTCACACTGACCCTGCTCTGCCCACTGACCCCTCACACTGCCCACTGACCCCTCACACTGCCCACTCACGCCTCACACTGCCCACTGAACATGCTATGCCCACTTACCCCTCACACTGCCCACTGACCATGCTTTGCCCACTGACCCCTCACACTGCCTACTGACCCTGCTCTGCTCATTTACTCCCGCTCTGCCCACTCACCCCCACTCTGCCCACTCGCCCCTGCTTTTACCACTCACCCTGCCCACTGACCACCCTCTGTTCACTCACCCCCCGCTCTGCCCTTTCACCATGCCCACTGACCCCTGCTCTGCCAACTGACCGTGCCCACTCACCCATGCTCTACCCACTGACCCTTCTCTGCCCACTCACTGTGCCACTGACCCCTGCTCTGCCCACTGACTGTGCCCAATAACCCTTGCTATGCCCACTAAACCCTGCTCTGCCCACTCACCCCTGCTTTGCCCGCTGACCCCTGCTCTGCTCACTGACTGTGCCCACTCACCCCTGCTCTGCCCACTCACCCCTGCTCTGCCCACTGATTTTTCCCACTAACACCTGCTGTGCCTACTGACTGTGCCCACTGACCCTGCTCTGCCCAATCACTCTGCCCACTAACCCCTGCTCTGACCACTGACCCCCGCTATTACCCTGCTCTGACCACTGACGCCCCAATCCTGCTCACTGACCCTGCTCTGCCCATTCACCCACCACTCTGCCCACTCACCCCCGCTCTGCCCACTGACCCTGCTCTGCCTACTTACCCCCCCCCCTCTGGCTACTGACCATGCCCACTGACCCCAGCTCTGCCCACAGACCCCAGCTCTGCCTACTGACCCTGCTCTGACTACTGATTATGCCCACTCACCCCTGCTCTGCCCAATGACTGCCCACTAACCCCTGCTCTTCCCACTCATCCCCCACTCTGCCCACTGACCCCGCTTTGCCCACTCACCCCCAGCAGATCGGTTTCCCAGCCAACGACAGGTCCTGTCCTGCCACCTACAAGACGGGTGGAGCGAGCCGCCGCAGGGTAAGTATCCTCACTGAGGTTTTTTTTATTTTTATTATCACCATGAAGGAGCGGGGGCGGGGGGTGTGCAGCCCCAGAGGGAGGGAGGCGCGCCACAGAGACTGGAGGCCCAGAGGGACGGCTGCCGCGCGGAGCGGAGGGGGTCAGGAGGAGCGCCTCCATCCTGCCCCCCCTATCCATCCTGCCCCCCCTATCCATCCTGCCCCCCCTATCCATCTTGCACCCCCTATCCATCCTGCCACCCCCTATCCATCCTGCCACCCCTATCCATCCTGCCACCCCCTATCCATCCTGCCCCCCCTATCCATCCTGCCCCCCCTATCCATCTTGCACCCCCTATCCATCCTGCCACCCCTATCCATCCTGCCACCCCCTATCCATCCTGCCACCCCCTATCCATCCTGCCACCCCCTATCCATCCTGCCACCCCCAACACCATCCTGACACCCCCAACACCATCCTGACACCCCCAACACCATCCTGACACCCCCAACACCATCCTGACACCCCCAACACCATCCTGACACCCCCAACACCATCCTGCCCCCCGACTCCATCCGCACCCCCATCACCATTCTCACCCCCGCCAACATCCTGCCCCGCCGCCTACATCCTCCCCCCTCCCCACCACCATCCTGCCCTGCCGTCTCCATCCTGCCCTGCCGTCTCCATCCTGTCCCCCCTTCCCGCTACATCCTGACCCGCTCGCTCCATCCTGCCCCACTCGCTCCATTCTGCCCCCCAACACAATCCTGCCCCCCTCCCCTCCTCAGCTGATCGCTTGCCCAGGCAACTACAGGTCCTAAAGGCCTGTAGGACCTACAAGGCGGAGGTGGAGCGAGCCGCCGGACAGGTGAGTATCCTCACTGAGGATTTTTTTATTTTTACTGTGGACGACCGGGGGCCAGGAGGAGTGGGGGACTGCGGTCACCGCAGTATTGCCATATACCATAATGCTGCTATACATGTGCTATAATGTACAGCCATATACCATAGTGCTGCTATACATGTACTGTAATGTACCGCCATATACTATAGTGCTGCTATACATTTACTATAATCTACCGCCATATACTATAGTGCTGCTATACATGTACTGTAATGTACCGCCATATACCATAGTGCTGCTATACATGTGCTCTAATTACCACCATATACCATCGTACTGCTATATATATATCTTATATATAAAACCCGAAGGCCACCTCCTGCCAATCCGCTCAACTTCCGTGATGGCCTGCGCCCTGTGTCAAAGACCGGAACCGGAAGTACCAGACTCACGAGCGGTGAGCGCATAGCGCTCACCGTGAGCCGCTGTCAAAATGGCACAGCGCCTCGCGGTGGGCGATAAAGCGCCACCACTCCCCCTTATCCCGCCACCGTCCCTGCACAGAGCCCCGTCTGCGCCCACCCACATCCGGCCCACAGCCCTGCAGCTCACCGCCCACTCTCCATCAGGGACCGCCATCCCGCCACTGGCTCCGCACACAGCCTGGTGTGCGCCCACCAACATGCGGGAACCGGCCCGGACCGGCCCACACTCCGGTGTGCGGCCTCCGCCGCCACCGCTCCCAGTCCTGCCGCTCTCTCCACACACCCGGTGACTCTCCTCCATCACGGAGCTAGCCCCCAGTGAGTGTTCAGCCGTCCAGCCTCCGTTCTCCTCTGCCCCCCCAGCCTCCGTTCTCCTCTGCCCCCCCAGCCTCCGCTCTCCTCTGCCCCCCAGCCTCCGCTCTCCTCTGCCCCCCAGCCTCCACCCCCTCCCTCCTCTGACCCCTCCCTCCTCTAACCCCTCCAGTTTCTGCCTCCTCCGTCCTCTGCCTCCTCCCTCCTCTGCCCCCTCCAGCCTCTGCCCCCTCCAGCCTGTGCTGCACTCACTGCTGACCACTGAGCCACCGCACTTTCTGCTGACCACTGAGCCAACGCACTCTCTGCTGACCACTGAGCCACCGCACTCTCTGCTGACCACTGAGCCACCGCACTCTCTGCTGACCACTGAGCCACCGCACTCTCTGCTGACCACTGAGCCACCGCACTCTCTGCTGACCACTGAGCCACCGCACTCGCTGCTGACCACTGAGCCACCCCACTCGCTGCTGACCACTGAGCCACCCCACTCACTGCTGACCACTGAGCCACCCCACTCACTGCTGACCACTGAGCCACCCCAATCACTGCTGACCACTGAGCCACCCCACTCACTGCTGACCACTGAGCCACCCCACTCACTGCTGACCACTGAGCCACCCCACTCACTGCTGACCACTGAGCCACCCCACTCACTGCTGACCACTGAGCCAGCCCACTCACTGCTGACCACTGAGCCAGCCCACTCACTGCTGACCACTGAGCCAGCCCACTCACTGCTGACCACTGAGCCAGCCCACTCACTGCTGACCACTGAGCCACTGCACTCACTGCTGACCACTGAGCCACCGCACTCACTGCTGACCACTGAGCCACCGTATACTCTGCTAACCACTGAGCCGCCTGTATACACACAATTAATTTCACAGCACTCCCCTATTACTAAATAAACTCTATATAGATTCTAGACTACCCGATTCTTTAGAATCGGGCCACCATCTAGTCTGGTATATTTGTCCTGTTTTAACCGACACTGTGTAGAAATAAGTTGAATAAACAATATATACATGCTTGAATATAACTGTTGGATGCAATAGGGCCACCAACGCTGGCCACACCGAGCACATCATTGTGATTCACTTTGGTGGTCACTGTTTTTAATTTTTAATTGTTTTTATGTTTATGTTGTAGTAGTCCATGTGGTTACCTGGAATAGAACAAACATAAGGGATTCAAGCACAATCGCACTGCATATGGAGATCAATGCTTAACACTGCCCAGCACCACGCCACCATTTTGTCAGGAGGATCCAATACAATTGTTGTATATATAATATGAATATTTATATAAGTATATAAACTGTTATAGTCATGATTGTGTGCAATAAGGATAGTGGCATCTCCTCTTAATATGGGCAAAGATATGATGAGCAGGTTTTTTTTAACAAAACGAGAGCTTTATGTGCAATATGGGCATGTTGCCCACATCTAAGATGGTGGAGATCCCGCAGCTGTGTTGCGCGCGGGTGTCGTGTGATGTCTCCGCCTCCTCACATGCTTACGGCGTCCAATAGTAATCGCCGGTACTGCGCATGCGCAGACGGCATATCCGGGACGCCGGGACGTGCGCGGATGCGGCCACTCACGGACGCCGTGCGCCGGTAATCAGCTGCTGACCGGGGTAACTAATGAATGTGGCTACATAAGGTGACCACCACACTGCCCCAGCACCTCCTGACGAAGCGAGAGCGAAACGTTGAGGTGCTGGGCAGTGTGGTGCGGTATGAACACTTCCACTTTGGGGATCAAGCATTATGAGAGGGGCAATAATGTGTAACATGGATATCTTGTGTAACCTGTCTCCTAGATAAGCCAGGTCATATTGGATACAACAGCATCTTTATAATATATCCCTTTCTATGCAGACCAAACTATGTTAGTGTTGATGATGATATATGAATTGTAACTGTGAACAAAATTTGTATACCTGCACTCACACTGCCTGGGGTGCTTTTATGGGGAAGGATTTTTATCATGTGTGATGTTTTCTAAATAATCAATAAAAATAATTGCATTTATATATGAATAATGTGTTGAAATTGCCGTTAATCTTTATCTGAATACATGTTGTATAGTGAGAGTATGCGGCTAAAAATATATGTATCACTATGGACTCTAGAATTTTGATAGTAATTTATATCTCTGGAACGCTTCATTGTATCCGAGCGATTCTGAGATTGTTTTTTCGTGACATATTGGGCTTCATGTTAGTATTAAATTTAGGTCGATCATTTTTGCGTTTATTTGTGAAAAAATCATTTTTATTCTGCTAGACCAGAGAGTTATGTGCCACAAAATAGTTAATAAATAACATTTCCCACATGTCTACTTCACATCAGCACAATTTTGGAAGAAAAAAAAAAATTTTGTTAGGAAGTTATAAGGGTTCAAAGTTCATCAGCAATTATTAATTTTTCCAGCAAAATTTACAAAACCATTTTTTTAGTGACCACATCACATTTGAAGTCCCTTCGAGGAGCGTATGTGATAGAAAACACTCAAAAGTGACACCATTCCAAAAACTGCACCCCTCAAGCTACTCAAAACTACATTCAAGAAGATTATTAACCCCTCAGGTGCTTCACAGGAACTAAAATAAAATTGAAGGAAAAAATGGACAATTTAATTTTTGTAACAAAAATGTTCTTTTGTCCTCAATTTTTTCATTTTCACATGAGCAACAGGATAAAATGCAACCTAAAATTTATTGTGCAATTTCTCCTGAGTACACAGATACCTCATATATGGTCATAAACCACTGTTTGGGTGCACGGCAGGGCTCAGAAGGGAAGGAGCGCCATTTGAATTTTGGAGCCAATTTTCCATTCAAAAAGTGAAATGTAGCTTCTTCCCTTCTGAGCCCTTCTGTGTGCCCAAACAGTGGTTTATGACCACATATGAGGTATCGGTGAACTCAGGAGAAATTGCCCAACAAATTTTGGGATGTATTTTATCCCTTTGCCCATGCGAAAATAAAAAAATGTAGGCAAAAATAATTTTTTTGTGAAAAAAAAGTGTTTTTTCATTTTTATGGATGAATTTGTGAAGCATCTGGGGGTTCAAAGTGCTCACTATGCATCTAGATATGTTCCTTTGGGGGTCTAGTTTCCAAAATGGGGTCACTTGTGGGGGAGCTCCAATGTTTAGGCATACAGGGGCTCTCCATACGCAACATGGTGTCCGCTAACAATTAGAATTATTAGTGGACACCATGTCGCATATAAAGAGCCCCTGTGTGCCTAAACATTGAGCTCCCCCACAAGTGACCCCATTTTGGAAACTAGACCCCCCAAGGAATGTATCTAGATGCATAGTAAGCACTTTGAAGCCCCAGGTGCTTCACAAATTGATCCATAAAAATGAAAAATTACTTTCTTTTCACAAAAAACTATTCTTTTTCCCTTTTATTGGCTAATTTGTGAAGCACATGTGTGTTCAAAGTGCTCACTATGTATCTAGATAAGTTCCTTAGGGGGTCTAGTTTCCAAAATGGGGTCACTTGTGGGGGAGCTCCAATGTTCAGGCACACAGGGAAAGGCTCTCCATACGCAACATGGTTTCCGCTAACAATTGGAGCTAATTTTCCATTGAAATTGTTAGCGGACACCATGTCGTGTATGGAGAACCCGTGTGCCACCAGCATAAGGGCAACTGGAAGTGTTGGGGTACAGCACCAGAAAATGCCGCCTCTAATGAATGCGCTATTTTTTTGGGTGGCTGCGGGTTGCAATGTGCAGCGTGGGGGACCCACAACATTTGCGTCTCTCCATGCTGAGGATTCCAGTCTGGCTACCAAAAATACAGCGAAGCCCTTTTTTTAAATTTCTAGAACTAATTCTAGAAGAAAAATAAAAATGACGTGGGGCTCCGCCATATTTTTGGTCCAGCCAGGTACAACTTGGCAGCTACAGACTGCCAGCAACCCCCAGCTGCCTCGTTGTACCTGGCTGCGGGTTGCAATGTGCAGCGTGGGGGACCCACAACATTTGCGTCTCTCCATGCTGAGGATTCCAGTCTGGCTACCAAAAATGCAGCGAAGCCCATTTTTTTTTATTTCTAGAACTAATTCTAGAAAAAAAAATGACGTAGGGCTCCGCCATATTTTTGGCCCACCCAGGTACAACTAGGCAGCTGGGGGATGGAATCCTCAGCATGGAAAGGCCCAAGCGTTCTGGGCTCCCCATGCTGCGAATTGCAGCCCGCAGCCGCCCCAGAAAATGGCGCATTCATTGAAGCGCCATTTTCTGGCGCTGTACCCATGCTCTTCCAGTTGCCCTGGTGCCAGTGGCAAACTGGGTAATAAAGGGGTTAATGCCAGCTTTTTATTGGCAGCTGGCACTAAGCCCGAGATTCATAATATTGGGCCAATGTTAGACCCGCCATTAGGAATCTCTGGTAAGTAGTCAATAAATACACACATAGAAAAATATTTTTATTTGGAAAAAAAAACACAAACAAAATTCAGACTCCATCTTTATTATAAAGATTCGACGTAGTCCATAACGAAGGTCCCACGACGCTCGATCGCCTCTGACGTAGTCCACAACAAAGGTCCCACGAAGCTCGATCGCCTCTGCTCAATCCAGAGACTACAGCAAGGGATCAAGTGTCCTCTTCCTACAGTCTCTGGGGTCACAGATATGGTGCACTGTATGACAATGATCTGTCATACAGTGCACCATGACTATGATCCCAGAGACTACAACAAGAGGACACTTGATCCCTTGTTGCACCCATCCATCCACCCATCATCCACGCACGCACTCATTCACGCATGCACATCCACGCATGCTGACATCCATCCATGCAATCTGACATCCACACATGCTGACATCCACGCACGCACACATCCACGCACGTACATCCACGCATGCACATCCACACACATCCGCGCAGTGACATCCGCACATGGTGACATTCACGCACGCATATCCACGCATGCTGACATCCACGTACACACATCCACACACACATCCACGCATGCACTTCCACATATGCATCCACGCACGGTGACATTCACGCACGCACATCCACACATGCTGACATCCACGTACGCACATACACGCACACACATCCACGCACGCTGACATCCACGCACGCACATCTGCATATGCATCCACACACGCTGACATGCACACACGCACATCCACGCACATATCCACGCACGCACTTCCACATACGCATCCACGCACGCATACATCCTTGCACGTACATCCACACATGCACATCCACGCACACACAACCACACATCCGCGCACACGTCCACGCACACATCCATCCATGCACACGTCTATGCACGCACACGTCTACACACGCACACGTTCACGCACACGCATGCTCACGTCCACGCACGCACATGTCCATGCACGCTTACGTCCACGCACGCACACATCTGCGCACACATCCATGCACACACTCATCCATGCACGCACTCGTCCACGCACGCTCATGTACGCTCATGTACATGCACGCATACACACACACATACATACTTACCTCCCTCTTGATCCACCGATAAGGAGGAGGCTGGGAGAGGAGGCGGGGCCCATCGACCGGAGGAGAGGAGGCGCAGCGGTGGGCACAGCGGCGGGTGCAGCCCGCCGGATGAGGTGAGGGGGGGCCAGGGCACAGGGCTGGAGGTGGGGGCTGCCTGGGGGGGCACAGCCAGGAGGGGACCACAGATCAGACCGGCGGGGGGCGGGTAATAGAGGGGGGCGGGCAGTTCGGTGTGACGGGGGGCGGGGGCGGGGGGGAAGCCCTGTAAGTACTGGAGCTGGAGGGGGCTGAGGAGGGGGGGCACTTGCCGATCCGCCCCTCCAGATCTGATTGGAGAGCTCCAATCAGATCTGGAGGGGTGAATCCCTATGATACCCTCCGATCGGCAGTTTCACTTTTAAACTGCCGATCGGAGGGGTCCTGGGCACGGGGGGGGTTAATCCACCCCCCCTGGGGTTTAGTACAAGTCCCCAGCTACCTGCAGCCCAAGTGACAGGTCAGTGAGACCCTCACTTGAGCTGCAGGAGTGCGTTCCCCAGATGGCACAGACGCTGTGCCATCGATCGGGAACGCACTGGATTTCATGGCACAAACGGGTGTGTCATGTGTCGGGAAGGGGTTAAGGTTGAAGGAAGACTTTAAGTCCATCTAGTTCAACCCATAGCCTAACATGTTGATCCAGAGGAAGGCAAAAAAAAACCATGTGGCAACACTAAGCTCCACATTGGGGAAAATAATTCCTTCCTGACTCCAGATACGGCAATCAGACTAATTCCCTGGATCAACGCCCTATCAAAGAATCTAGTATATATAACTGGTAATATTATAGTTTTGAAGAAAGGCATCCAGGCCCTTCTTAAATGTTAGCAGTGACTCACTCATTACAACATCATGTGGCAGAGAGTTCCATAGTCTCACTGCTCTTACAGTAAAGAATCCGCGTCTGTGATTATGATTAAACCTTCTTTCCTCCAGACGTAGAGGATGCCCCCTTGTCCCAGTCTCAGGCCTAAGAGTAAAGAGATCATTAGAAAGGTCTCTGTACTGTCCCCTCATATATTTATACATTATTATAAGATCACCCCTAAGCCTTCGTTTTTCCAAGCTAAATAACCCCAAGTTTAATAACCTGTCTTGGTATTGCAGACCCCTTAGTCCTCTAATGACTTTTGTCACTCTTCTCTGGACCCGCTCTAGTTCAGCTATGTCTTTCTTATACACCGGAGACCAGAATTGTACACAGTATTCTAAGTGTGGTCGCACTAGTGACTTGTATAGAGGTAAAATTATGTTCTCCTCATGAGCATCTATGCCTCTTTTAATGCATCCCATTATTTTATTTGCCTTTGCAGCAGCTGCCTGACACTGGCCACTAAATGTGAGTTTGTCATCTACCCATACACCCAGGTCTTTTTCAGTGATAGTTTTGCCCAGTGTTTTACAATTAAGCACATAATTATACCTTTTGTTTCCTCTGCCCAAGTGCATGACTTTACATTTATCCCCATTAAAGCGCATTTGCCATTTATCAGCCCAAGCTTCTAGTTTACATAAATTCTCCTGTAATATAAAATTGTCCTCCTCTGTATTGATTACCCTGCAGAGTTTAGTGTCATCTGCAAATATTGAGATTCTACTCTGTATGCCCCCTACAAGGTCATTAATAAATATATTAAATAGAAGCGGGCCCAACACTGACCCCTGTGGTACCCCACTGTTAACTGTGACCCATTCTGAGTGTGTTCCATTAATAACCACCCTTTGTTTCCTATCACTAAGCCAGTTCTTAACCCACTTACACATATTTTCCCCTATCCCCATTGCCCTCATTTTATGTATCAACCTTTTGTGTGGCACCGTATCAAAAGCTTTTGAAAAGTCCATATACACCACATTCACTGCATTTCCTTGGTCCAGTCCAGAGCTTACTTCTTCATAGAAGCTTATCAGATTAGTTTGACAGGAACGGTCCCTCGTGAAACCATGTTGATAATGGGTCATGAGGTTATTTTTCTTCAGATACTCCAGTATAGCATCTCTTAGAAAACCCTCTAGGATTTTACCCACAGTAGAGGTTAAGCTTACTGGCCTATAATTTCCAAGTTCAGTTTTTGTCCCCTTTTTGAATATTGGCACCACATTTGCTATACGCCAGTCCTGTGGTACAGACCCTGTTATTATGGAATCTTTAAATATTAAAAATAATGGTCTATCTATGACAGTACTTAATTCCTGCAGCACTCTGGGGTGTATCCCATCCGGGCCTGGGGATTTGTCAATTTTAGTGATTTTTAGACGATGCCGTACTTCCTCTTGGGTTAAGCAGGTGACATTTAATTGAGACTTTTTGTTATCACTGATCATATTGTCTGTCATGGGATTTTCTTGTGTAAATACTGTTGAAAAAAAGTCATTTAGCATATTGGCTTTTTCCTCATCCTCATCCACCATTTCACCCAGACTATTTTTAAAGGGGCCAACACCATCATTTTTTAATTTCTTACTATTTATGTAGTTAAAAAATATTTTGGGATTCTTTTTACTTTCTCTGGCAATGAGTCTCTCTGTCTCAATCTTTGCTGCCTTGATTTGCTTTTTACAAATGTTATTTAATTTTCTGTATTTATTTAATGCCTCATCACTACCTACTTGCTTTAATTCCCTAAATGCTTTCTTTTTGTCACATATTGCACTTCTTACCGCTTTATTTAGCCATAGTGGTTTCCTCCTATTTCTAGCCTGCTTATTCCCATAGGGTATATATTGTGCACAGGTCCTATTCAGGATGCTAATAAACATCTCCCATTTGTGTTGTGTACTTTTATGTCTCAGGACATCGTCCCAGTTTATTGCACTAAGATCATCTCTCAACTGGAAATTTGCCTTCCTGAAGTTTAGTGTCCTTGTAGCCCCTCTACTACACGTCTTATTAAAGGATACTTGAAAGCTTATTAAGTTATGATCACTATTACCCAAGTGACCTCCAACCCGTATATTTGATATGCGGTCCGGCCTGTTGGTTAATATTAGGTCCAGCAGTGCCCCCCTTCTTGTTGGGTCCTGAACCAGTTGTGAAAGGTAATTGTCTCTCATAGTGGTGGGGGTCAATCTTGGAGGCAGCACTGTGGAGCAATGTTGTGGGGCGTCCCGGTGGCAGCACTGTGGGGCTACGCATTAGCACCACTGTGTGGTAATACCATGTGCTGTTCTGGTGGCAGCACTGTGAGGCAATGCTGGGGGGCTGTCCCGGTGGCGGCGCATGTGGAGATGCAAACAGATAAAAATTAGTATTAAGGGCAGAAGTGTTTTAATCTTTGGTTAAAGGTTTTAAAGGGGTGGACTGATGCCTGTCTCTTCCATGTGATCTGGCATCAGGTGTAGGTAGATGCTGTTATACCTGATTAAGACAGGTGATGAGGGGAAACATTCAGTCCCCAGTTTGTCATGTCTGATTAATAAGACGCCCTAATTATTAGACACGTTTGATGTTTGTCTCAGCAGAAATCCTGATGTGTAACTGTTGGTCAACCCCTTTAAAATGCAGTTATAGTGTTCACATAAAAGATAAAGTACTTTACATACATGGTGAAATATTTAGGATTGTTGTATACATCATACTTGCTAATGTTTATTGATCATTGCATACAGCACATTTCCTCATCATTATCATTTATGGATATATATTGCTTTCTCTTTTAGATATGTGACTTAACTTTGACTATCATTTATATTTATAACTTCGACTATAACAACTTTTACTGTCATTTTTTTGTACAATTCATCAATAAAATAATTTCATAAAATATGAAATGGCGACTTCCATGTGACATTTATCTGACGCTTAATAAAATGTAATTTCTTTGTTAAATATTTTCTCATTTTCACACAGAGAATGTGTATTGTTTAAGTCAAAACAAAAGTTGATTTATAGAAATAACAATCCCCACATTCTAGACCTGAGAATTATTAACCGTGTGAATTCTCTGATGTGCAGCAAAATACGATTTCTTGGTAAAACCTTTCCCACATTCTGGACATGAAAAAGGCTTCTCCCCTGTGTGAATTCTCTGATGTACAGTAAGAGTTTCTTTCCTGTTAAAACATTTCCCACATTCTGAACATGAAAAAGGCTTCCCCCTGTGTGAGTTCTCTGATGTACAGCAAGACTTGATGTCAAGGTAAAACATTTCCCACATTTTAGACATGAAAGTGGCTTCTCTCCTGTGTGAATTGTTTGATGTGCATTAAGAGTTTCTTTCCTGTTAAAACATTTCCCACATTCTGAACATGAAAAAGGCTTCTCCCCTGTGTGAATTCTCTGATGTACAGCAAGACTTGATGTCAAGGTAAAACATTTCCCACATTTTAGACATAAAAGTGGCTTCTCCCCTGTGTGAATTCTCTGATGTGCATTAAGAGTTTCTTTCCTGTTAAAACATTTCCCACATTCTGAACATGAAAAAGGCTTCTCCCCCGTGTGTATTCTTTGATGTACAGTAAGATTTGATTTAATGTGAAAACATTTCCCACATTCTGAACATGAAAAAGGCTTCTCCCCTGTGTGAATTCTCTGATGTATAGTAAGATTTGATTTAATGGGAAAACATTTCCCACATTCTGAACATGAAAAAGGCTTCTCCCCTGTGTGAATTCTCTGATGTATAGTAAGATTTGATTTCATGGTAAAACATTTCCCACATTCTGAACATGAAAAAGGCTTCTCCCCTGTGTGAATTTTCTGATGCATAGAAAGATCTGAATGATGGGTAAAACATTTCCCACATTCTGAACATGAAAATGGCTTCTCTCCTGTGTGGATTATCTGATGTATAGTAAGACCTGTATGCTGGGCAAAACATTTCCCACATTCTGAACATGAAAATGGCTTTTCCCCTGTGTGAAATCTCTGATGTACAGCAAGACGTGATTTCTTGGGAAAATATTTCCCACATTTTGAACATGAAAATGTTTTCTGCCCTGTGTGAGCTTTTTGATGTTCAGTGTTACTTTTGTTATTTTCATATTGCTTATCAGTCTTTAATAAATCAGAAGATAGGACCTGTTGATAAGGAATAGATGATAGATTTTTGTTGTAAAGGTCTGGCGGTATATCAGGATTAATGTCATCATCTTCATTAGTATATGGCAGATACCCATCTGAGTCACAGTCATCTGAGAAGAAAAAAATATATATTATTATACAGAAGTGCTGCCTTTTGAAACAAATTGTATTAAGATTCATTTACTAGCTAATGAAGATAGAGGTACAAATTGCAGATATCAAGGCATCAATGCACACATTAAGAAATTATATTTACCTGCTAACAACCGCTGTTACGCCTTTTCACAGCGGCCGTTTAGGGGGCCTTAATTTTTAGTGCTGCTTTTTAACGGTAATGAAGATTAAGTTCACAAGTGCCTCTTAGTGAGTGCAAATAGTGCAGGTGACAACAGTGTATGATAGCTGACACCCTTTAACATCGGCCCCGAGCAGTTTTGGAACCGATGGAGCCAATTAACTCGTTATATGGAGTGGTTTATTGTGACAGTATAAACTAAATAACTAAAAGGGGGTAAAAAACAACCCATTTAACACTATCGCCCTCCCGCTCAGCTTTCGCACCTCAAGGTCATCTGATAGCCCCAGGGTAGAGTGGCCTCTAAGGCTGCTTTCACACTGAGATTTTTGAGGATCCGTGGCTGTCTGTTGTAAAATGGACAGCCACGAATCTGATTTGGCCCCCATGTTATCCTATGGGCACGGATCAGATTGGATTTGGCCTAATTGCCATGCGATTTTTGTGGGATCCAATTGTGTCCAATTTTTTGCTGTGCCCAAAATCGGAGACTGCTCTGATTTTGGGCACAGCGGACCGAATCAGACTGAACCGGATCCGACCCGATTCACGGCCTTTAACATGGGGGCCTATGGATCACAGGTCCGAGAAAACACAGGATCGCTTCTTGGACCCAATTTTGCTGTGTTCCCCGTATATTGTATATTATATATATATATTAGTGAAATTAAGTAAAACCAAGGGGTTAAAAATAAAAAAACTCTATTCTCACCTTCCAGCGATCCCCCGACGCCTCCAGCAGGCTCCGGACAGGACCTGGCATTACGTCACCATCCGATCAGCTGATCAGGTCACATGACCGATTACCGCGGTAACTGTGGTCATGTGACCCGATGACGCTGCCGGGTTGTGACATTACGGCAGGTCCTGTAGTCACCCGAAGCTTCCTGGAGGCGTCGGGGGATCGCTGGAAGGTGAGAATAGAGTTTTTTTGTTTTTAACCCCTTAATCTCACAGAGCTGTGTAGGGCACTTTCACTTCCGCAATGTATATCCATACATTGCGGAAGTGAAAGTGCCCTGCACAGCTCTTTCTGTGTCCGGACCCGTGAAAATCACGGACCCGGACAGAGAAATAACATCTGGAGGTCACCTCCAATGCTTTCCTTTCCTGTCTGTGGAGTCCTGCAAAAAGTAGGATCCCACAGACAGGAAAAAAAAACGCGATGTGAAAGCACCCTAAGACTCGGCTATAGGCTGGAAACACACTGGCGTAAGACTCGCACGAGTGTAATGCATGAAAAAAAAAAAAAAAAAAAAAAATCGCATTGCACTGTGACCTGTATTTTTAAATGATACAGGTCACATCAATGCGATTTTCTCGCTTACACTCGCAGTGCGATGGAAATGCGAGTGCAATCGAAGTATGCTGGGATTGCACGCAATTTCCACGCGCAAGTGGCCATTAAAAGTATATAGGTGCAAGTCAAACTCGCACCCGTACAGCACACTGCGCGTTAGTGGCACGAGTGTGCTGTAAAAATCGCTTCAAACTTAGCGGCTGTCAAAGCCGCCAAGTTTCAATGTGCCAGTTTGGCGGTACAGTAAGCAATAATGTGTAAAGCTGTCACAGCAGCGCTGACACATCATAGCCCATCATAGTTAAAAACTCAGGTGGTAATAAAAGAATAAAGTTATAGGGCTAATTCGTCATTTTAACCCCTTCTGCAAGCTCTACGCTGCATGTCAGCACAGAGCCTGCACATGCGGCTAATAAAAGCCGGTGTACGAAGGGTTAATGTGCTGTTTGTGTACACATGGTGACATCCCACCCTGGCAGTGAAGGGGTTAATAGCATGATTTAACTGATCCTGGCATTTGTCAGGTTATACTTTCATTTTATTAAAAGCCGCTCAGCTTCTGCTGTCAGGGTACTGTCCGTGGTCCTGTAGTTAAATTAAGTACAGGACCAGCGGCGGTGCTGTAGACCTGGTGAGCTGTCCCTGGTACTTACAACAATAGTGTACGCTAACAGCGTAGCAGCACAGTCACAAGCATACAGCCATGCACACTCACCACACGCATCACACACACCCAAAAACACCCATTTCACTCGCATCACTGTCGTGCATCAAACACGCTCCGTGTACCTTCAGCCATATGTAGAGTCTAAAAGGCAAAGTCAGAGTGAAACTGACAGTTCTCAGGCTCTGCAGTACACCAGTATTGCAAATTCATGAGACAAAGAACATAGTAAAATATTCATGTCCAGCCACAGGACTAAGTGAAAAAAAGGGGATTGGGGGGGGGAGGGGAATCTTGTTTTGCCACTAAAAGGCAGCTTTGGTCTAAAAAAACCCCTAATTATAAGGCGGTCATGTTACTTATTCTGTACGTCAAATACCATTAAAATAATGTAAACGATGCAATTTAAAAAATGTAGCTTTTTCATCATTACAACACACAAAACGTTTTTAATTAAAAGTGATCATAGAGTCACATGTAAAAAAAAGAAATGGAACAACCGAAAACATCAAACTGTCCTGCAGAAACCGAACCCTTACATGGCCCATTCCACAGAGAAATAAAGAAGGTATAGCTTTATAGTGTCTAACAGTAGCAAAGGTAGAGAGGAATCTGTAATAATGCCCCTGTGATTGAAGGGGAAATGTTCATATTGGGAACCCTAGAATTCTAAATGTCTGAAGTAGAAATACGTAAAAAAATGAGAGAGGGGAGCGCACTAAGGCCGTAACAGTGGGACACCAATAATCTACAGTGCCTACAAGTAGTATTCAACCCCTGCAGATTTAGCTGGTTGACACATGCGGAATTAACTTGGCCTTGTGACATTTGGACTGTAGATCAGCCTGGAAGTGGGAAATGCACTGCAGCCAAAAAGATTTTTAAATTTTTTTTTTTTTTTTAAAGTGTTAAAAGTTAATTCAGAGGGTCATTTATTATTCAACCCCTCAAACCACCAGAATTCTGTTTGGTCCCCCTAAAGTATTAAGAAGTAGTTCAGGCACAAAGAACAATGAGCTTCACATGTATGGATTAATTATCTCTTTTGCCAGCCTTTTCTGACTATTTAAGACCCTCCCCAAACTTGTGAACAGTACTCATACATGGTCAACATGGGAAAGACAAAGGAGCATTCCAAGGCCATCAGAGACAAGATCGTGGAGGGTCACAAGGCTGGCAAGGGGTACAAAACCCTTTCCAAGGAGTTGGGCCTACCTGTCTCCACTGTTGGGAGCATCATCCGGAAGTGGAAGGCTTATGGAACTACTGTTAGCTTTCCACGGCCTGGACAGCCTTTGAAAGTTTCCTCCCGTGCCGAGGCCAGGCTTGTCCGAAGAGTCAAGGCTAACCCAAGGACAACAAGGAAGGAGCTCCGGGAAGATCTCATGGCAGTGGGGACATTGGTTTCAGTCAATACCATAAGTAACGTACTCCACCGCAATGGTCTCCGTTCCAGACGAGCCCGTAAGGTACCTTTACTTTCAAAGCGTCATGTCAAGGCTCGTCTACAGTTTGCACATGATCACTTGGAGGACTCTGAGACAGACTGGTTCAAGGTTCTATGGTCTGATGAGACCAAGATCGAGATCTTTGGTGTCAACCACACACGTGACGTTTGGAGACTGTATGGCACTGCATACGACCCCAAGAATACCATCCCTACAGTCAAGAGAGATGATGGGAGTGATGGTGTGCCAAGGTCCGCGCTGCTCTGGGTTAAAAAACTCACCAAGGAGCCAGACAACTTTTCATCCTGATTTATTCCTCCTACGCGTTTCAACGCCACACCCGGCGCCTTCCTCAGGGAGTATTCCCTACAGTCAAGCATGGTGGTGGCAGCATCATGCTGTGGGGCTGTTTCTCAGCCAAGGGGCCTGGCCATCTGGTCCGCATCCATGGGAAGATGGATAGCACGGCCTACCTGGAGATTTTGGCCAAGAACCTTCGCTCCTCCATCAAGGATCTTAAGATGGGTCGTAATTTCATCTTCCAACAAGACAACGACCCAAAGCACACAGCCAAGAAAACCAAGGCCTGGTTCAAGAGGGAAAAAATCAAGGTGATGGAGTGGCCTAGTCAGTCTCCTGACCTTAACCCAATTGAAAACTTGTGGAAGGAGCTCAAGATTAAAGTCCACATGAGACACCCAAAGAACCTAGATAATTTGTAGAAGATCTGCATGGAGGAGTGGGCCAAGATAACTCCAGAGACCTGTGCCGGCCTGATCAGGTCTTATAAAAGACGATTATTAGCTGTAATTGCAAACAAGGGTTATTCCACAAAATATTAAACATAGGGGTTGAATAATAATTGACCCACACTTTTATGTTTAAAATTTATTAAAATTCAACTGAGCAACATAACTTTTTGGTTTGTAAGATTTATGCTTCTGTTAATAAATCCTACTCTCGTTTGCAGTTTGAAGGCTCTAACTTATTTGCATCTTATCAAACCACCTAAATCTGCAGGGGGTTGAATACTACTTGTAGGCACTGTATCTAAGGTGGTCCACTCACCTGTGGAGGTTGTGAGAGTCACAACCGACTGTAAAAGCCTGGCCGCTGCAAACAGATGAAGACGCACGAATGAAGGAAGATCAGGATTAATCTGGACCACAATGGAGCCGATGTTTGCACACAGAACTTTTATTCGCACACATGGAACATACAATCGCCTACGCATTTCATGGCCACTTCTTCAGGGCTACAATCTTACAGCATAACATACAGATCCCCTTTATATATACAAACAGTGTGACATCACAATGATTACATCACTTCCTGTAGGAACGCCCCTAAATGACAAACATGATTATAAAGTGATTTAAATTACCCACATGTTTGTGTAATCAAGTTGTTAAAGGGTAAAACTGACATAAGCAACCGTATAAAACCAATTAAAACATAGACATAAACAATAAAATATAAAAATCATGTTAAAATTATGTGTCTAATTTTATATTAAAGAGTGGTCCCGAACTCATCTCTGAGAGACAAACCCTTCGCGAGGGTTTACTCCGGAGAGGAGCTATACCCAGTTTGGTCTCCAACCTTTCACCATCTCATAAAGTAAATGATTACATCTGTATAACATGGGGAAAAAACTATTTTAGTCTAACTCTTTGTCTCACCAGTGAGTCAAACCGGCAGAGCCAAGCTCTCAACACCGCAGTCAATGGATTTACCCCCTGATCACCAGTGTTACCTTATTACATCTATCCATTAGGTATTGGACCAATAGGATAATCTAAACCTCATCTTAAAAACACATATTACCAATTTAAAGGAACTTAAGGGATATATACAAAGGGTTTAAATATCACCTACATAGTCAGGGATTTATGGGTGTTTATTAAATGACTTATATAAATATAAAAAGTTAAAACCTATCAACAAACAAACCGATTTATGATGAGCCCCTTTAGGGGACCATACAATCACAGGACGCCCGAACTTCAGTCCCATAAGGGAGGAGTTCGCATCTGCCAGTGTCCAGGATAGAGGATTTGGCAAGTGACCACACAGCAAGGGAATCAAACAACACCAAGGATGGACCACAATACCTAACTGATTATAATCTAGATTCAATAGAACCCCCATGATAAGGGAAATTAAATAACTCTGGGTTACTGTATAATCAAACTAGGTCATTTCCTGCTAATAGAGATAAAGGAGAGGAATCTTTTAAAATATCCAATGGTTAAAATAGCGTCAATAGAAACAGGACATCAAAGATTCAGCTTACAGAGCTCCGGCTAGAGATAGCCAGGTATACAAGATAAAAAGGGGGAGAACAGTATTATGGTCCGTTGGCTCAAAGTTAACATATTCAGTAATCGAGGACCGCAGCAGATTAAAATTAATTAAATAATAGGTACAGGCGAAACAAAAAATGGGGTACACTGGAAAAGTTCCAATGTGTTCATATCTATGGACGTTACTGGGTTGTACTCTAACATCCCACATGAAATTGGATTAGCGTGTTTTTGGTTGTATGTAGCAGGTGATACTAGGATTCCTAACCCCCAGAAAGAACTGTTAATGGAGAGTATGACCTTCGTATTGAAAAATAATTTTTTTACCTTTGAGACACCCTCTTTCAACAGACTAAAGGCACTGCTATGGGGGTGAAAGTGGCCCCAACCTATGCGAACCTGTTTATGGCGGCATTTGAAAGTTGGCATATATAGAATAATGAACACTATAAGGATGTCATATTATATAAAAGGTTTACCGACGATCTAATCATTATTTTTGATAATGAAAAAAGCACTTTACAACCCTTTTTAAAAGTTGTTACCAGTAATAGATGGGGAATGAATTAACACCTGAGATTGATGCACATACCTTCAATTTTTTGGATTTGACCATCTGGCAAGATAGGGCCAAAATTAATACAAAAACATTTTTTAAGTCGGTGGATGCCAACAGCTATGTGCACCTTAACAGCAATCAAATGGCTTGAGAATATTCCAGGTAACCAATATAAACATATTAAGAAAAACTGTACTATTGAGAGAAATTTTAGAGAACAGAGTGACATCCTGCGAGATCGCTTTTTAGAAAAGGGTTACCCTAAGAAATTGATAAGTAAAGCCTATAATGAAATCAAAGACACCCCTCAAACTGAATTATTACAAAAATCTGTAAGAAATACACAGGACGCTACAACTAATTTCATCACCACATATTCCTCTCAAAATACTAAGATTAAAAATATAATTTTGAAACACTGGGGGGGTCTCCTAAACGACCCTATATGTAAAAAAATGCCTTCCTCCAGTTCCTCTAGTGACTTATAAGGGTACCTTTACACGCAGCAACCACAGTGAGAAATCTGATAGGCAACCTGTAGCCCTGTCACCGTCGCCGTGATACTGCTACGAAATTGCGGCGTGTAATTGGGGAACCTGGCGGTGATTTTCAAAGTTGCGCCTGGTTTCGATTTCACTGCACTGCTCCAAAACCAGACGCAACCATGAAGGTGAATTTCCTTGCTTTTGGCGTGTGAAGGGGCGATAGGGATGGAATCAGCGTCGCCTACCGATTTCCTGGAGGCGTGCCACAGCGTGATGGACACCGCGCCCCATTATGGTACCTTTACACGCCGCGACGGCAGGCTGGATACATCCCGCTACTTCACGTGCACGCTCAAACGGTTACAAATGGTCAACGCACCACCTTTACACGCCGCGACAAGATGCGCTACGCCACGCTACATCTATAGCTAGCTACATCGCCGGGTGTCTCAAGTAGCCAGCTGTAGCTCATTTACACACCGCTATAACCAGCTACTATGGGCGTACCTGGTGCAGCAGGGCCAGCACATAGGCGTGCCACTATTGTGGATTACGAGCCGTCCGTACGCTGATAGGACGAAGCAATAACATCCTGATTGGGCAGGCAACGCAGGAGGCTGAGTAATACAGCACGCTCGAGCGATTGTGTAGTGTGACTCGTCAGCTCCTTAAATATGCCTCCCTATGCAGCGACTACCAATCGTCATGCAGCATCTTCCACCAATGATCGCACATGGGGCGCGGTAACACGGAGCCAGGGTCACGCCTTAGCTACATTGCAGCTACATCGCAGGCTGTCCCGAGTTCCCTTCCGTTGCTTCTTTACACGCCGATACAGCTCGCTACCATCGGCGTTGTAGCCATCAGTTTTCGAGCAGAGCTAGGAAACAGATGTATCTGTTGCCGGCTGTATCGTCACGTCTTCAGACGCCGCTACGACGGGCTACATTGGCGCTACAAGCTACATTTGTAGCCTGTAGCGGGATGTATCCAGCCTGCCGTCGCGGCGTGTAAAGGTACCATTAGCGATGATTGGTGGTGGCTACTGTGTTTCGATTGACTGTCCCTTCACAGGGCGCCATATTTGAAGAGCTGTCCATTCACACTACACAATGGCAATGGCGTCATGTATTAGGCAGCCTTCCTGCGCAGGTTGGCCAATCATAATGCTATTGCGTTGTCTAATCAGCGTGTTTGGGGCGCGGAATACACCTGTCTGTCACGCCTATGTTCTTGCGGCACTGAACATGTATGCCCACATTCCATTGGGGATTGCGGCGTGTTAAGCGGTGACGGGAGGCTACCGGATGTTTTCCGCAATTTCTCTGGGAACTTCCAGGGAGATACATCGCCTTAGGTTGAGGGCGAAATTGCGGCACGTAAAAGCGCCTTCGGCGTTCGGAGTCAACCATGAAAAATGTGCACGCGCACGTTAGGTTGCCTCCGATCGCCGCCAAAAGTTGCGGCGTGCAAAGGTACCCTAAGACGGCTCCATCTCTCAAGAGTATATTGGCTCCTAGTAGAATGAGAATAAAGACCCCGCTCTTGAAGGGGTTAACAAAAATTGGTAACACAACGATAGTGGGTTCCTTCAAATGTAACAGAAAGAACTGTTTATGTTGCTCATGGATAAAGAATAAAATCACTAATTTTTCCTCTAATAATGACATGAGTACAATGTACACCATCAAATACAGATTGGATGTCATTCCAGCTTTGTCATTTATTTAGTGGATTGTAGTTGTGGGAAACAGTATATTGGTAGGACTACTCAGCCATTACATAAGAAGGTCAATTCCCACAGGCACGATATAAAAGTGGGCTTCTTGAAACATGGACTGTCAAGACATTGTAATAATGTTCATGGGGGCCGGGTGGATCTTAAGGTGACCCCCATCGATCACATTCCCTCTGATGCCCCGAATAGGGTGCAGGTTTTGAACAAAAGAGAAACAAACTGGGCACCCTAAACCCTGGTGGTCTTAATGAAGTGTCTGATTTATTTTCAGCTCAATTATGATTATGTGTGACCATTGGAGCTCGTTTAAGTGTTCTAGTGTATATTATATGTATGTGTCTTTTATATTTTTGTATTTTAGCTGAATAACGTGTTTTCCAGTGTACCTCATTTTTTGTTTCGCCTGTACCTGTCGTTTTATTCATTTTAAGCTGCTGCGGTCCTCGATTACTGAATATGTTAACTTTGAGCCAACGGACCATAATACTGTTACCCCCCCCTTTTATCCTGTGTACCGGGCTATCTCTAGCCGGAGCTCTGTAAGCTGAACCTTTGATGTCCTGTTTCTATTGACGCTATTTTAACCATTGGATATATTACAAGTTTCCTCTCCTTTATCTCCATTATCAGGAAATTACCTAGTTTGTTTATACAGTAACCCAGGGTTATTTAATTTCCCTTATCATGGGGGTTCTATTGAATCTAGATTATAATCAGTTAGGTATTGTGGTCCATCCTTGGTGTTGTTTGGTTCCCTTGTTGTGTGGTCACTGGGATAGACGAAATAAGGTAACACTGGTGATCAGGGGGTAAATCCATTGACTGCGGTGTTGAGAGCTTGGCTCTGCTGGTTTGACTCACTGGTGAGACAAAAAGTTAGATTAAAATAATTTTTTCTCCATGTTATACAGATGTAATCATTTACTTTATGAGATGGTGAAAGGTTGGAGACTAAACTGGGTATAGCTCCTCTCAGGGGTAAACCCTTGCAAAGGGTTTGTCTCTCTGAGATGAGTTCGGGACCACTCTTTAATATAAAATTAGACACATAATTTTAACATGATTTTTATGTTTTATTTTTTATGTCTATGTTTTAATTGGTTTTATACGGTTGCTTATGTACGTTTTACCCTTTAACAACTTGATTACACAAACGTGGGTATTTGAAATCAATTAATAATCATGTTTGTCATTTAGGGGCGTTCCTACATGAAGTGATGTCATCATTGTGATGTCACAGTGTTTGTATATATAAAGGGGATCTGTATGTTATGCTGTAGGATTGTAGCTCTGAAGAAGTGGCCATGAAACGCGTAGGCAATTGTATGTTCCATGTGTGTGAATATAAGTTCTGTGTGCAAACATCGGCTCCATTGTGGTCCAGCGCGGATTAATCTTCCTTCATTCGTGTGAAATAGAAATACAAAATCTGTCGTCAGCCTCTTACAGTAATATATACAGTTTACACAAAATAATATTGTGAAGGTTCTCTTTAATTGCCTGCAGATCAGTGGATGTCGAGGTCCTGAGACCTGCACCAATTGCTTAAAGGGAACCTGTCACCAGATTTTTGCAACCTATTCTGAGAGCAGCATAATATAGGGCCTGAGATCCTGGTTTAAGCGATGTGTCTCTTATAGGGCTGCTAAGAGTAGTTTTGATAAAATCACTGTTTAATCAGCTGGAGATTATCACTAGTAGACTACATGGCCTGCTGCCAGGTAGTCTGGCATATTCACAAACTGCTAAATCTGCAGCAGAGAAATCACAAGTTTTATCAAAATGAGAGCAAGCAGCTCAGTAAGTGACACATCGCTGGAATCAGGGTCTCTGTCTCTATATTATGCCGCTCTCAGATGGGATGGCAAAAACCTGGTGACAGGTTCCCTTTAAAAGACTGCTGTAAAGTGCATAGCTTGTGAGGTAGAGACACAGAACAGAATACGGACTCAACAGAGACCTACAAAATCAAACACCTAATTGTACCAACTGGTGAATAGGTAAATATAGAAGCCACAACTCACCTGGGCGGCTATCTGTAGTAATCTCCTCCTTACACCACTCATCACCCGCACATATGTCTCTGTAGTATTAATATGGGGCAGATCTCATCACCACTCACATATGTCTCTGTAGTAATCTCCTCCTTACACCACTCATCACCCCTCACATATGTCTCTGTAGTATTAATATGGGGCAGATCATCATCACCCCTCACATATGTCTCTGTAGTATTAATATGGGTCAGATCTTCACCCTGAAACAAAGATTGTAAAAGTCACAGACAGATGGAGAAGTCCCATCTATGATCAGCTGTAATCTGCTATCTCCACCGTTCTCATTACACAAGTATAAAACATAGAATACTGGAGGATAAAACAAGACTGAGCACAAGACCTTCACAGCCGTCTACATATCATAGGGAGATTTCGGTTCTGGGACCTCTTCTCCACCCGCACCCTTGACCTAGGAAAACTCATTACGTCCTTCAGTACCATCTCTTAGCCGACGATAGCCAGATCTATCTATCTGGGCCCGACATCACCTCCCTACTATCCAAAATTCCACACTGCCTGTCGGCCATCTACTCCTTCTTCTCTGCTCGCTTCCTCAAATTGAACAGGGACAAAACTGAGTTCATCGTCTTGCCCCCAAGTTGCTCTCCCCCTCTACCTAACATATCCATTTATGTCAACGACTGCTCACTCTCCCCAGTCCCCCACACCAAGTGCCATGGGGTAAACCTCAACTCCTCCCTCTCCGTCAAGCCTCACATCAAGGCCCTCGCCTCCACCTGTCGACTCCAGCTCAAAAACATTTCCAGGATCCGCACTTTCCTTGACCATGACAAGGCTAACATTTGTTCATGCTCTCATCATCTCCCGCCTTGATTACTGCAACCTCCTGCTAACCGGCCTCCCTGCTACCTCCCTCACACTTCTCCAATCTATCCTAAACTCCGCTGTCCGACTCATCCAACTGTCTTCCCGCTACTCCCCAGTCTCTCCCCTCTGCCAAGCCCTTCATTGGCTCCCCACTTCTCAGAGATCCCGCTTCAAAACCCTAACCATGACGTACAAAGCCATCTACAACCTGTCCCCTGCATACATCTCTGAGATGGTCTCCCGATACCTACCGTCATGCATCCACTATCCTTTGGAACTTTCTCCCCCATCACATCAGGCACTCGCCTACCCTGGGAGCCTTCAAAAGAAACCTGAAGACTCACCTCTTCCGACAAGCCTACAACCTGCAATGAGACCCTGTCCACCGCACCGTATCATGTTCGGCATTACACCCTCCTACTGTATCCCCACCGGTCCCTCATAGACTGTGAGCCCTCGAGGACTGGGTCCCCTCCCTCCTGTTTGTTTGGACTACCCATATATATTGAACTTGCATTCGTCCACCTTTCATCATGTAAAGTGCCATGGAATCTAATGGCGCTACATAAATAAATAATAATAATAACATTTCATCACACCTTCTCTCCATCTACCTGATGATCCGGAGGAACATCGGGATCTTCTTGTTTACAGTCCTGTGGGAGAAGAGGACGGGGACATCTCTCTGGTGTTGTCCTCTTACTGGATAGACCTGGAGGAGACACATACAGGACTGAATTCATTCTTTACATACAGATCATTATAGGCCGTGTGTATTTAGTCCTGTCTATTACCTGGTGATGTGAGGGGCGGCCGGGGGAACCTCCATCATGACTATGTCCTTGTACAGATCTTTGTGTCCTTCTAAATACTCCCACTCCTCCATGGAGAAATAGACGGTGACGTCCTGACACCTTATAGGAACCTGACACATACAATGATACCATTGTCATCTTTCCCCGATCCCTTCATAGCGTTACTGTATAATGTCCCAGCAGCAGCAGCAGCATTCCCAGCAGTGTCACCTCTCCAGTCAGCAGCTCAATCATCTTGTAGGTGAGTTGTAGGATCTTCTGGTCATTGATGTCCTCATGTATCAGGGGGTGAGGTGGAGGCCCCGTGATTGGGCTCAGGGCTCTTCCCTCAGACACAGGGTCCTGACAGCACAGATCACTAGAGCTCTTCACTACTGTGTAATCCTGGTTATGGAGAGACACATTAATAAATCACCAGTCTCCAGACATTTCCAGAGTCCTCACCTCTCCAGTTCTGTCATCTGTTATTCTGTCCATAGATAAGAATGATGTCATGTGACATTGTCATCACAATCTCTCACCTCTCCAGTAACAAGGAAGAGGATCTCTAGGGTGAGGTGGAAGATCCTCTCCGCCATCTTGTCCCTGTCCAGATCCATCCTTGATGGTCAATCAGGAGAATTCTCTTGTATAGAAGATGTGAGAGGATCCGATATTGTAGAGACCTGAATGGGGGAAGATGAAATGCTCTGTGCTTACAGGACCTGTGATGATGTCACATGAGGGGAGGAGTCAGGGGTCACATGATCAGCTCCAATCATCACTGACCCCAGAATGGAGCTGCTCAGGCTCCTCATAGCTTGGAGGACGTTTATGACAGGAGTCGGGACTGGAGGACGTTTATGACAGGAGTCCGGGACTGGAGGACGTTTATGACAGGAGTCCGGGGACTGGAGGACGTTTATGACAGGAGTCCGGGGACTGGAGGACGTTTATGACAGGAGTCCGGACTGGAGGACGTTTATGACAGGAGTCCGGGGACTGGAGGACGTTTATGACAGGAGTCCGGGCACTAGAGGGGACTCACCGTGGACGGGTCTTCACGTCGCAGGCGTTGCTTCTCCTGTCACGGTTCCGCGCCTGCGAATGTGGGGCCCGGTGGTCCAGATCAATAGGGGTTGGCTGAACGGAAAATGGGTTATTATTCTTGTCGTGACGCCACCTGCGGGATTTCCAGTGATTTCACCGGCGCTGCTTGGGCCTCCGAGGGATGGACGGCAGCAAGATGAGACGCTCCCCACAGGGCGGAGTCCCCGGGGCCAGGGGCTGCACTGGGTGGTGTATGGCAGCTTCTGCAGTGCTGCGGGTTAGATCCAGGAATAATGCGCAGACACACACACAAAGTCTTTTAGGTACCATTACTGGTGGCAACAGGTACACTTGGACCGAGTGATGAGGCTGACACTCCTGGAGATTCCACAGCAAGCTGTGTGTAGGCTTCCTTTCTCTATTGTTCTGGTTGGGTCGGGTGGATGTGGAATCCTGCCGGACCGGGGTATACGTTCGGTGGAACGTGATTCACCTGGTTAGCTGCAATGAGGGCACTGTTAAAGGGGTGAAGCGATATCTATCCTCTTCCCTGGGCTCTCATCCGTGGGTGCTTCAGGTGAACAGGGGGCTAGACTCCCTGCTAGTGGTGCTGGTTCTCTGTGGTTGGCATGGTAGCTCTCACAGCTCGGTTCCAGTAACCGGATGGTGAGGGAGAGTTAGGGTAACTCTTGTGTCCCTGAGAGATGCTTTCTCCTTTCCTATGACCCCAGTTGCAAGGGTCTCTCACTTGCTGGGTGTGCTGGTTGGGCCTAGTATAACTCTAGTACCAGAGGTTGCACACCTCCTGCAGCTCTCCTAGCGTCTGCACACTCTGGTGTTTCTCCTCCAGGACTCTATTTATAGGGGAAACTGGCTCAAAGTGACCAGTGGAGCTCCCCCTAGAGGCCTGGGGTGAAACAGGTTGTCTAAAGGTGTTTTTGTTTGTTGTGAGTGCTGCTTGCTGTTTCCACTCCATTTGCGTACCAAGGGTTCTGTGGTGCTCCAACCAGGGTGCCACATTCCCCCTTAGTTAACTTCAGTTCTCCCAGACTGAGCAAAAAGTTTTTCTTTTACAACTTAACACTAAACATTTTATAAACATTTAATAACAGGTATTTACAAAGTCTTAATGAAAAATACAAAAATCACTGAAAAAGAAGGGAAAAAACGGGAAAAATATGAAAAGCAGTCCATATGGCACTAGTCCATTTGCCGCAGGCTGAAAAGAGTAAGTTCTGGTCACACAAGTCCTATGACAATTGTCCAAGTTTATGAAAAGGGAAAAAGGGTAAAGCCAGCAGTAAAGTCTCTGATGTCTTAACACATACACGGGTACCTATTTCTAAACGTTATACATTCACTATGGGCGTCTCTGCTTGGGAGGCCGATCTAACCTTTTCACCCTACCAGGCACTTTCTGTCCCCAACTTAATTTACTTGGGACAGAGCCCAGTTCCTCCACCCTTCTGTACACTACTTTTTACAGTTTTTGAACACGGGTACTATTTACATTTGCTAACAGGTAATATTATTCAACTACATTTTAAACCCATTCTCCATATTTGCTTGGGGGTTGTCCTAATGTACTACGTGCGGATCTGTGTAGTGTGGGTGTTTCAAAAGCTGTGTCTGTAGTGTACAAACTGGTTGTTGGTCTGTTGCTTCTACATGTTTCTGTAATACCATAGTAAGTACGTAGTCTATCTACTGGACTATCTTCTGTTAAAGGTGGTAGTGTAGGTAGTTGTCTATGCTGACTTTGTCTTACTGTGAGACTAGCAGGTTCACCGATTACAGTAATTTCAGGTTCCAAGATAACAGGCTGTATCTCTTGCACTTGAACTTGTTCTTGTTGAACTGGTTGATTAGGGATTAGTTGTTGATTTTCTACAGGTTGGTAGAATTAAATAACTGGTATTATATATGCACCATTGCATTGTGGCCAGTCGGCTGGTAAATCTCCAATTTCTGTCTGGACGAGATTTTCTTTTGGTTCTTCAATTGTAGTTACTGCAGGGTAACTGGTTGTTTGAGGTTTTAACTGTTCTGGACATTTCTTCAAATGGTCTCTGGACACAGTTGTAAAGGTATTCCCTTTGTCTTTGCTGATAACGCAAGTTTTTGAATTGTCGTATTGTGATGGCATAATTGTATAGGGTTCGGATTCCCATTTGTCATCCAATTTGTTGGTTTTTCTCTTTCTTTTTAGCACTAATTCACCTGTTGCTAGAGGTTCTGCTGAGGCGTGCTTGTTAAAGTCTTGTTCTTGTTTGGTTATGCTGATGTTCAGGTTTCTTTCAACATTCTCTTGTACCTTTTTGTACTGTTGGCGTTGGTTTATCCAATCTTCATCAGAAGAATCTTGTGTTGGTTCGATGGTCCCCATCTGTAAATCAATTGGTAATTTACCTGGTCTTGCTCGCATCAAGTAAGCAGGTGTATAGTTAGTTGAACTAACAGGTATGTGGTTGTAGATATCCACAAGATCTGGAAGTTTTTCAGGCCATTGATTTCTTTCTTCGAGTGGCAAGGTTTTGAGCATGTCGATGACAATGGGGTTCATTTTCTCACATAAACCGTTTGTTTGGGGATGATAAGGTGTGGTTCTGATCTTTTTACACCCATATAGCCCTAGGAATTCTTGAAACAGAGCTGATTCGAAGGCTTGCCCTTGGTCAGTCAAGACTTGGTCTGGATACCCATGGGGGCGGCAGAAGTAACTCTGGAATGCTTTGGCTGCTACCTCTGCAGTAAAGTCCTTAACTGGAACTACTACCAGGAGCCTTGAATAGTGGTCAACAATGGTGAGAGCGTAAGTGTACCGGTACGACTTGGGGTTAGCTTCACGTGGTCGAGAGCAACTATCTCAAGGGGTTTCATGGTAACAATTGGTTGCAACGGAGCTTTCTGAGTTAGATGGTCTTTCCTTCGAAGATGACACGGTCCACAGTTTTTGCACCACTTATCAATTGAGCCTCGCATACCGACCCAGGAGAAACGATCTTTCAGGAGTCTCTCCAGCTTCTTCCATCCAAAGTGTCCTGCATCGTCATGGTAGGCTTCAAGGATCATTTGGACTTCAGTTTTTGGAACTACAATCTGCCAGATGAGCTCATGTGTTCTGGGATTCAGATACCTTCTGCATAGTTTACCTTGGTGGACGAACAATTTTCCTTTTTCTTTCCATAGGTGTTTAGCATTTTGGGAGGCATCAGGGTCCATGCTGGCGTGCTCTTGAGTTATCAGCTCTCTTACCAAGCTGACATCTGGATCGTTAGCTTGAATCTCCTTCCAATCATAATGAGGTAAAGGGTTCACGGTCATCTCTACTCATTTCTGGCTCGCCTGATGACACGTTGCCGTACCCGTACAATGGAAAGCAGGTAGTTCTATCTCTTCCAAGTCATCTACGTCTTCACCCTCTTCAGGAAGGTTAGGCATTCTGGACAGGGCATCAGCATTGCCGTTCTTGTGACCTGCCCGGTACTTTACAGTGAAGTCATAGTTTGAGAGTCTTGCTACCCAGCGATGCTCTAGGGCTCCCAGCTTTGCAGTCTCTAAGTAAACGGGGCGGATGCCAGGTAATGCTTGAAACGCTCTGTGATTGCCAAGACCAGGGTCAGGAACTCCAGTTTGAACGAGCTGTAGTTCTCCGTATTCCTTTCCGTGGGACGGAGCTTTCTGCTGGCGTAGGCTATCACCTTTTCCTTCCCTTGTTGACGCTGAGATAGGACTGCTCCTAAGCCTTCATTGCTTGCATCAGTGTCCAGTAAAAACGGGAGATTGTAATCAGGGTAGGTTAGGATTTCTTCTCCAGTTAAAGCATCTTTTAGCTTTTGAAAGGATTGTTCCCGTTCTGGGGGTCCCTGATCTTGCCGTTTTTAGATTGACCTACTAAGAGATCCTGCATGGGTGCTGCTATCTTGGTATAGCCTTTGATGAATCGTCGGTAGTACCCGACCAGTCCTAAGAATTGACGTACCTCTTTGTGAGTGGTTGGTGCTGGCCAGTCTTTGATGACGGTTACCTTGTCCGGGTCAGGTGCTACGCCTTCGGCACTAACCACATGTCCTAGGTATTGGACCTTGGGTTTCAGCAGGTGACACTTGGACGGCTTCAGCTTCATACCGTACTTAGACAGCGACTCGAACACTTCACTCAGGTGTTGCAGGTAATCTTCATAGGTCTGGGAGTACACAATTACATCATCAAGGTATAACAGCACAGTCTCAAAGTTCTTGTGGCCCAAACACTCCATCAGTCTCTGGAATGTTCCTGGGGCATTGCACAACCCGAATAGCATACTGTTGAACTCGCAGAGCCCCATAGGGGTCGTGAAGGCTGTCTTCTCACGATCCTCCTCTGCAATGGCAACCTGCCAGTACCCACTAGTAAGATCTAATGTGGAGAAGTAGTTGGCAGATTTGAGTGCAGCTAGTGACTCTTCTATGCGGGGTAACGGGTATGCATCTTTGTGTGTGACTTTATTAATTTGTTTGTAGTCTCCGCACATCCTCATACTACCATCTTTCTTTTTAACCAGGACCAGTGGTGCTGCCCAGGGACTACAGCTATCCCTAATGACTCCTGCATTTTTCATGTCCTGAAGCATTTCTTTTGCTTTTCGGTAGTGTGTGGGTGGTATAGGCCTGTACCTTTCTTTGATAGGTGCATGGTTGCCTGTGGGGATATGGTGTTGTACCCCTTTAATTCTCCCAAAGTTGAGTGGGTGTTTGCTGAACACTTGCTCATACTCCCAAACTACCCGGTAAACTCAATTTGTCTGATGAGAGGGTGTGTTGTCAGTTCCTACACTGAGCTCCTGACACCATTTCTCTAACTGATCTTTGGAGTGAGGGGGTTCGTCAGTTACTGTTTGGGAAGAGGATTTTACATCAATTACAGCATTATTTTCAACCTGGTACAATTTTGCAACAGTTGCATATCTTGGCAGTCTGACTTCGTCATCACCATAATTTAATATGCGTACGGGGACTCTCCCTTTTCTCACATCGACCAACCCTCTGGCTGTCAAGAGCGTAGGACTACTATCAGACATTACAGGTTCTACTACAGCTTGGTAGTCCTGCCCTCTGAGGCCTATGGCTACTCGACACCAGATTATCATTTCACTTCTGGGTGGTACCACAATTGGAATGGGATCTGTTACCCGTACTCTGCCAATTTCCCCATTTGACATTTTTACCTGTTGTTGATATACCAGAGCTCGGATCTGTTTTTGGATAGCTCTCCTTTCTCTTGGTCTACCAGCATCAGCACTCTGTTGGAGTACAACACTTCATCGAGACATTTAAACATAACTTTACATGTGGATCCCTCTCGTATGGTTTGTCCTGAACCACTATGATACCCTGGTCCTTCAGCTGCACCCTCCCCACCTTTACTGTAGCTTCCCATTGTCCCTCTACTGGAACTATCATACCATTAGTGGCTTCAAGTTCAGATCAGGGTGTGGGGGTTCTAGCTTAACATCTGGCCAGAACCGGTTGTAAAGGATACACGGGATGGTTGTCACCTGGGATCCAGTGACTATCAGCGCTGAGGTCGCGATGCCATCGATGATGATTGATAAGTACGGACAGTCTCCTACGTACTTATACTCCCAATTGGTTGGGCCTGGACGGTCTACTCCAGGGGTTGGCCCTTCTCGCCCAGGGGCTGCTCGTTTAAAGGACTGGATTGGTAGGTGCGTCCTTCTTTGTAGCTCTTTTTTTTATAAAATATTTTTATTGGGTTTTCATTTTTAATAACAAGGAATAGAAGAAAAACAATCCAACCCCCATACCCCCCCCAGCCATCAATAGTTACAGCGAAAATACATCCAACAATCTCCCAAGACATACAAGGTCGGACATTGATTATAATCGATATATTCAATACCAAAACTACACCATAGTCACATCTCCTAACAGTCATAAGAAATGAAATGGAAAAAGTGTTATGCCTGCCCCGAGTCGCCTGGAGCAGGGGATACCCGTAGCCTTCCCAAGGACCCTTGTAACTCCTCCAGCAGATACCAGGACGATTGCACAAACGGTAGGACTACTGAGTGCAGTTCTGCTGCCGATAGCTTGGTGATTATGAACCCTCTCCAAGTCTCAAAAAACTTCCCCGTCAACGCGTCTTTATCCCTTGCCGCTTCCAGGCATTCCACGTGCATTACTGCCTTCAATTCGTTGAGTATACCAGTCATGCCAGGGTTGTGCCCAGATAGCCAGTCCCTCAGGATTAACCTTTTAGTAACCATTGCCAGCATATGGAGTATTCTAGCAGGTTTGCCTTCCCACACTCCAGATACCGGGAAATGAAACAACCAGGCAAGCATATCCAATGTAACGGTTTTGCCGGTCACCTCCCTCGCTAAGGCTTCCACCCGCTTCCATAGTTTCTGCACCTCCCCACACAGCCATATACCATGCACCATATCTGTTTTTGGTTGTCCGCATTTCGGGCATTGTTGTCGTCTATTAGGGAACCTAGCATTCGGGGGTAGGGTGAATCCGTAGATTGCCCTGTGTATGATCCTATATTGTACATCCCTCCATTTTTCGCTGATTATATTTTTCCTCAGTACCTCCCAGCCCCTCAGAATTGTGTCTTGTAAACTACCATAAAGGTAAGATACGTTGACAGTCAGAGGGTCCGCTCCCAACCAGGTATCCCAGATAGTCAATCTGCATTCCTGTGATACATTTTGAAGGTGTCGAAAGACGTGATGGTGTAGCTGCCTGTATTGGATGATATGGTGTGGGCTCAATTGGAACTTTTCCAAGACTTCTGACTCCGTTAACCACCTTCTGTCAGGTTTGTGTAACAAATCCCCCAATGTGAGAATCCCCTTTTCTTGCCATGGTGCGAATAAGACGTTCTCACGCCCTAATCTGAATCCTGCGTGGGCCCAAGGATTAAGGTATTTCGCCGTTTTCCAGGTCATCATTAACTTCTTTCGAACCGCTTTCCAGCACATAGCCGTATCCCTATAGATGATCATGTTTTTCAGGCGTTTAGGCACGGCCGGCCATGGCGAGTGCAGTAAGCTGGCCGGTTCCCAGGGTCTGCATAGCGCCGCTTCCATGGTATAATTAGAGTATCTGTTGGACTTTTTGAGCCAGTCTATAACGTGACGTAATAAGCACGCCAAGCACATCCCCTGATGTCAGGGAGATTTAGCCCTCCTCCAAGTTTTGGGAGCATTAAGGTGCGACTGGCTATTCTGGCCTTCCGTCCCCTCCAAAGAAAGCTGGAGAAAGCTGTGTTGAGTCTATACACATCCGCCCTTCGCAGTAGCAGTGGTATGGTCTGCAGCAGATATAGTAACCTGGCGAAGCTAACCATCTTAAGTAGATGGCACCTCCCCAGAAGAGTCAGCGGCAGGTCCCTCCATCTCTCCAATTCCCGCGTGATTTTGGTAATTAAAGGGCCATAGTTCAGGGGGTAAATTTGGCTAGTGTCGCTGCTGAGTATGATGCCCAGGTATTTGATGTGGTGAGTTTTTACTTGTATGCCCTCCATCTCCACCCCTCCCCTGGCCCCCCCTTCCCCAGGACGGTGACGAGGCTTTCCCAGTTGCAATATCTCGCATTTAGCTTTATTGAGCTTAAAGCCCGAGAATGTGACAAAAACCGTGAGTTGTTAAAGCAGTTCCCTTAAGTCCCTCTCCGGTCTATTCATATAGATGATGACATCATCAGCAAATAGCGCTGACTTCACCGTCACCCCTCCAATGTTGATGCCCTCGTGTGAATCATTGCCGTTCAAATATCTGGCAAGAGGTTCGATGGCCAGATTGAAGAGCAATGGCGAGAGAGGGCAGCCTTGCCGCGTTCCCTTTTCCAGAGGGAAAGGGGCGGACAGAAAACTGGGGGTGCATATTCTAGCGCTCGGGTTCTCATATAATGTTTTTAGGAATGTCCTGAACGGGCCTTGTAGGCCTATCTTGTCCAATACTAAGTTCAACCAGGACAGATTGACATTGTCGAACGCCTTTTCGGCGTCCAACAAGACCAATGCCGGTCCATCATCACGTACATTCTCTCGATGCCCCACTGAATCCAGCACTAACATAGTTTGTCTGATATTACCCACCGCCGATCTACCCCTAACAAATCCCGCCTGTTGTGGGCCCACAAGAGATGGCAGTAGCCCCGCCAAACGGTCCGCCATAATCTTGGCCAGAATTTTCAGGTCTTGATTTATCAGTGAGATGGGGTGATATCCGGCCGGGTCAGTGGAGCTCACATTCCCCTTTGGCAACAATTTAATGTGTGCCATGTTAGTGTGGTTCGAGATCTTACCCCCCGCTAGAATTTAATTGAAAAGAGAGACTAAGCAAGGAGCCACCTTGTCGCATAAAGACTTGTAATAGTCGCCGGTAAAACCATCTGGACCCGGAGCTTTATGGGCACTCAGGTTTTTGATAGTCATTTGAACTTCAGCCAAGGAAATCTCAGCGTTCAAGGTGGCCAAGCCGTCCTCAGCTATGGTAGGTAGTGAGACCTTCTCAAGCCAGTCCCCTCCCACCTCCCTTGCATTCTGCACTGTATCCTGTGTATATAGTTTTGCAAAGAATTTGCCTAAATGAGAGTTGATATCTTTTGGTGCATGAAGGATGTTACCCTCGGAGTCCACCAAAGAGGCAAACGTTGTGGGCTTAGTTTTACCCCTGGCCAAGTTCGCTAGGATCCTCCCCGCCTTGTCTCCATACTTATAGAGATCTACCTCCCATTGTTCCTTACTCCACTGTTCCCTTCGCTTAGCCCAGACGTCATACTCTCTTTGCTCCCACCCATTTCTCCTTTGTTAGCGGTGAAGGGTTGTTTTTAAATTCCTCATATGTGCTTCTTACCTTTGAACTAGCTAGATGGAACTGTTGAAATGTTTTCTTTTTTTGAGTGCTGGTGTATGCCATTATTTTACCCCTCATGACCACCTTACTTGTTTCCCAGTATAGCCGAGAGTCCGTCTCATGGTCTGCATTGTGGAGGACGAAGTCAGACCACCACTCCCCCAGGAGTCTGTCAAAATTGGCGTCCCTTCTAAGATGTGATGGAAAGCGCCATATAAAGTCAGTGCCCCTAATGTGCACGTCTCTTAGTTCCAGGGCCACAGGGCTATGGTCGGAAATTACCATATTTTCAATACCCACTCTGACCACTCTAGCCAATAAGTGGTTGCTGAGTAGAAAGAAATCAATACGAGACCAGGACCCGTGGGTATGGGAGTAATGAGTGAATTCCCGGTCTAGGGGGTGGTGTATCCGCCACACATCATGCAATGCCAGTCCCCTCGTCAGCGTATGTAGCGGGCTCAACGGTCGGTCGTCAGGGTTGGAAGCAGTATTCAACTGATCGCGTCGCCTATCTTCGCCCCCAAAGAAGACACTATTGAAGTCCCCTCCCACGATCCGGAGATGCTCTGTATCTCCTAACAGCTCCTCCTGCAGGTGGGAGAAGAAGGCATCTTACGACTGGTTAGGGGCATATATATTCGTGATACTAAGACGTCCCGACGGGCTATCTAAAACCAGCCGCACATACCTTCCCTCATCATCTTTAGTTTCAGAAATAATTGTACAGGGGAAATTTTTATGGATAAGTATCAGTACCCCTGCCTTCCTCCCCACTGATCCAGAGCCGTGTACCGCCCTCACCCATAACCTGTGCATTCTAAAAAATTCCGAGTCTTGAAGATGCGTCTCTTGTAGGAGAGCCACATCTGTTTTCAATCTCTTGAGATGTTTGAGTACCATCGAGCGTTTCTCGGGTGACCTGAGGCCCTTAACATTCCAGGACAACAGATTAACCATGATCAAGAAACAGTCGATGGGATATGTCAACCCCCGCTATGTCCAGGGATGTTTCGAGTAGATCGCTGAAAAATAAGCATACTGTACAAGATGGCTGTAACAACATAAATTCACGCCCCCCACTCCCCCTGTAACCCCTCAACAAGCAGTCTAGTAACCGCGTACCGAACAATCCAATAGAACAAAATCCCTCCCATCTTCTCCCCTCCCCAAAACTATTCAAATAAAGGATATGGACTTCCATATTCTGAAGGGTACACCTCTCCAACACTCCCGCCCTGCGGCCGTAGTGTAAGTTGAGGTAGTCAGCACCGTGCACCGGAGTCAGTCGATACCTATTAACAGTAGTATATCCGCATTGTTGTCATTATGAATAACATTAACACTTCCCAAAAGTCGGTTAAGGCATCTAGTGTGCAATTGCCCAGGTAACGCAGATCAGGATACGAGATCCGTAAGACGTGACTTCGGTCCCTCCTGGCGCAAAAAATAAGGAAAAACAAGAAAGGGAAAAGAGTCACCATATGTTCCGTTCAAGTCCCGTCATGGACCTCCGCATCCCTCGGTCCAAGCTCAGAGTCCGTACGACGTCTCCCTCCACTTCCGTCACGTCGCTTGGACCTCTGTTCGTTTGGCGAGCGGGGCCCAGTGCTAGTCTCCCTCTCAGACCCCCGAGGAGAGCCTTCTCGTGGCCCAGGGGTCTCCGGACATGAGTTCTCGCCCCCTCCTTGGGTTCCAATATGGTGCTCCCGTTGTCCTCCATGGTGGCTCCCAGCCGGGTTCCGTTGGGTCAAGCTCCTAAGAGCCTCCTCAGGACTATGATGCACCTTGATGGAGCCATCCGGACCCCTATATTTCAGAATGGCCGGATACAGGAGTTGGAATCGTACATTGCGATTGTACAAAATACTGCACGCCTCCCCAAAGGCTCTCCGCTTTCTCGCGACCTCAGGAGAGTAGTCTCCGAACAGTAGGACCTTGTGTCCTCTGATGGTTAGAGGGGTCCGCAAGCTCTTGTAGGAGCGTAGGAGATTCTCCTTGTCCCGATAATTTAGATAGCGAGCAATAGTTTGTCTGGGCTTCCCTCTCCCCTGAGATGGAGAGCCTGGTTTGATTATGTGGTCTGGCGGGGGGCCTATGCGGTGAGCTCTTTCTACCATGCAAGGGCCCCTACTCCCCAAAATCCGCGGGAGGTCAGTCTCAAATATGTCCAGCAATGCAGAGGGGGCAATGGTCTCGGGAAGCCCCACCAGGCGCAGATTGTTGCGGCGGGAACGATTTTCCAAGTCCTCCAGCTTATTGACTGTACGTTCCTCCCTCTCTTTATAGGAAGAGACTTGTTGTTCCAGCCAGACTACCTTATCTTCGGTGTCTGACAGTCTTTGCTCCAGAACTGTAAGCCTGGATTCCTGTGCAGCAGCATCTGCTTTAATGTCTCTGAGGGATTCCTGCAGCAGCTCCTTTATCATATTCTTGAACAGATGCCTCAGCTCCCCTGCTAGTTGAGAGGAGACCTCAGTGGCCAGGAGCTTATAGTCTATAGAGGACCCAGGCCCGCGCCCCTCCACTCCCTCCAGCGTCTCACCTTCCCCACCGCTACATCGTCCTGGGTGTCCTCCAGCTTCTCTCCCTTGTGATCGGGGCTGTAATTTGTTTGCTGCCTCCTTGCCTCTGTTGTTTGCCCCACTCGGCGCCATCTTGGAGGAGGTGGGCCCGGTCTGCCTCGTCGCCATCTCCGCCGCACCCTGTCCACCGCCGGTGCTCCGGAGCCACCGGCGCATGCAAGGATGATGTAGTGACTGGTAAGTGTACCTTCGGTACCGGTTGTCAGCGGTTTGCACGCCTTTTCAGCAGGTTAGCGGCCGCAGGCTTTGGGAGCTCATCCCCTTGCGTCCTCACCCATCAGGCCGGAAACCGGAAGTCGATGTTGTTTTAAATAGAGATCCAGAAGGCAGATTATTTTGGTTTAAAGAGTATATCCCAATAGTTCATATTCTAAGTAAACTGATAGACCGGTGAGATGTATTAATCAGGTTCTTAAGAGATGCTTGTGCTAGGAGATTTTATAACTGTCAGGAGATTATTTGAAGCATAGCTTGTCTCCCTCAGAGCATCAGCACCATCCAACTCCAGAGCAGTCCATCCTGATAGTTTCAGCAAGGCTCCTTAGATGACAATAGGGGCTCTTTTCCAAGCAGCTGCAGAGGTGAAGTCTGTATGCTGTATCCCTCATTAATGGCTGCTTGGGCAGAAATGAGCTCTCTCTGGTTCCCACACTTCCCTTATCTCTTCTCCCTGCTGATTTGATGGAGTCTCCTCACAGAGCCCCGATGATATCACAGTATGTAACAGGGATTTGCAGGCTGGCAGTGTTAGCTGTCCAGGAGCAGGGAGGAATTCAGACAGTCTGAGGCAGGGAGGAAGGGGAGTGCAGCATTCACCAACCTGAGAAGAGAGTTTAGAGGCTCTGCAGGCATAAAGATCCAGATCCTCCGAGTCCCTGGTGTTGTGGACTGCAGCTGGTGTATCTTTGATGGCAGATTATGTGTTCTCTGAGGCTGGATGGCTCGGATGGTGAAGTGTGGCAGGGAGCTGTGTCAGATGCAACCTCCCTGGTCAGCGGCCATCTTGGATCTTTTGTCGCTCTTTTGACTGACGCAGCGTCTGTCAGGGCTGTGGCGATCTGCAGGTTTTCCTCACGGCGGCTGTGTCTTTTTCTTCATCCACGGGACGTCGTTGGGGCTGTCAGCGAGCTGGATCTTGACCGATGACCTTGCTTTTGTCTTGGGTCTTCTCCCAGCTTGGAGCTTGGCCATGTCTTTCATCAACTGCTCTACATTGGCACACAGTTGTTCAAACCGATCAGGTGTTATAGTCTGTGCGCTAGACTGAACCGTAGGGATTGGAGATGCTGCTGCCGGCACAGAAGGGGTGTCCGCATACTGCAGCTGTGAGGTCAGATCGGGCACTGTAGGGAACTGCTTTCCCCGCACTGTTAAGTCTCTCAAAGTGTCAAACTCTGCGCCAGGATTCTGTAGGGACCACCAGCTTGCCTGTTTCTTATCGTCAGGTAGTCTAAGTCCCACAACAAATTGTCCAATTAACGCTTTGTTTTCATCTCTAACACTGTCAGGATCGACTTGTTTTAACAGTCTCAGTGCTTCTTGTAAGCGCAGTGAATAGTCCAGGACACTTTCCTGTGCCCCTTGTTTACAGTGATAGAACAACAGTCTTAATTCTGCTTCGGTATGATGTTCAAAAACCCGGTTTAACTTAGCAAATATCTGCTCCACAGACTCCTGAGCTTCTATAGACCAGTTTCGGCTCTGTAGCTCGGCTGCGTCTGTTAACTGTCCCATTATAACTGAAGCCCTCTGCTTACCGGTCATGGCGTACATATCCAGCGCCTGGCAGATCTTCCTTTGGAACGCCTCCAGGGTACCGGGTTTTCTGCTGTACTTTGGCAACCAGGCCGCATTCGGGACATACGGCAGAGATATGGCTGACCTACCGGAAGTACGTTTGGCTGTACCGGTGGTGCAACCGGTTGGTCCACTTGCGGGGGTACCGCGTTGTTGGAATCCGGATCGCTCATCCTCGCTCCCCCTTAGTTAACGCGCGCCAGTCCTTTCGGTTTTAGCGGAAGTTGTCGGCCTCGTGGTGAGGAGTGAGGCACCACGGGAGTTTCCGGCTCCTGTCATAAACGTCCTCCAGTGCCCTGGACTCCTGTCATAAACGTCCTCCAGTCCCCGGACTCCTGTCATAAACGTCCTCCAGTGCCCCAGACTCCTGTCATAAACGTCCTCCAGTCCCCGGACTCCTGTCATAAACGTCCTCCGCTCCCCAGACTCCTGTCATAAACGTCCTCCGCTCCCCGGACTCCTGTCATAAACATCCTCCAGTCCTCGGATTCCTGTCATAAACGTCCTCCAGTCCTCGGACTCCTGTCATAAACGTCCTCCAGTCCCCGGACTCCTGTCATAAACGTCCTCCAGTCCCCGGACTCCTGTCATAAACGTCCTCCAGTCCCCGGACTCCTGTCATAAACGTCCTCCAGTCCCCGGACTCCTGTCATAAATGTCCTCCAGTCCCCGGACTCCTGTCATAAACGTCCTCCAGTCCCCGGAGTCCTGTCATAAACGTCCTCCAGTCCCCGGACTCCTGACATAAATGTCCTCCAGTCCCCGGAGTCCTGTCATAAACGTCCTCCAGTCCCCGGAGTCCTGTCATAAACGTCCTCCAGTGCCCGGACTCCTGTCATAAACGTCCTCCAGTCCCGGACTCCTGTCATAAACGTCCTCCAGTGCCCGGACTCCTGTCATAAACGTCCTCCAGTCCCCGGACTCCTGTCATAAACGTCCTCCAGTCCTCGGACTCCTGTCATAAACGTCCTCCAGTCCCCGGACTCCTGTCATAAACGTCCTCCAGTCCCCGGACTCCTGTCATAAACGTCCTCCAGTCCCCGGACTCCTGTCATAAACGTCCTCCAGTCCCCGGACTCTTGTCATAAACGTCCTCCAGTCCCCGGACTCCTGTCATAAACGTCCTCCAGTCCCCGGACTCCTGACAGAAACATCCTCCAGTCCCCGGACTCCTGTCATAAACGTCCTCCGCTCCCCGGACTCCTGTTATAAACGTCCTCCAGTCCCCGGACTCCTGTCATAAACGTCCTCCAGTCCCCGGACTCCTGTCATAAACGTACTCCAGTCCCCGGACTCCTGTCATAAACGTCCTCCAGTCCCCGGACTCCTGTCATAAACGTCCTCCAGTCCCCGGACTCCTGTCATAAACGTCCTCCAGTCCCCGGACTCCTGTCATAAACGTCCTCCAGTCCCCGGACTCCTGTCATAAACGTCCTCCAGTCCCCGGACTCCTGTCATAAACGTCCTCCAGTCCCCGGACTCCTGTCATAAACGTCCTCCAGTGCCCGGACTCCTGTCATAAACGTCCTCCAGTGCCCCGGACTCCTGTCATAAACATTCTCCAGTCCCCGGACTCCTGTCATAAACGTCCTCCAGTCCCCGGACTCCTGACAGAAACATCCTCCAGTCCCCGGACTCCTGTCATAAACGTCCTCCGCTCCCCGGACTCCTGTCATAAACGTCCTCCAGTCCCCGGACTCCTGTCATAAACGTCCTCCAGTCCCCGGACTCCTGTCATAAACGTCCTCCAGTCCCCGGACTCCTGTCATAAACGTCCTCCAGTCCCCGGACTCCTGTTATAGTTTATGTCCCTTCTATGTTATAGATGATGATGACTCCATCTCTCTGTTCCGCTTCTCCCCGCGAGGCTCCGCCCACTCTTCACAAATGTCGTCCTGCGGCCGCGACTGGTGGAAATACAGGAAAACTGAACAATCAGCGCCGAGTGTAATTATTATATTACAACAAGTCATAATACAACATACGTATAAGATATGTATAATCCTATACACTACACTGGAGGCTGTGAGGAGCCTGGAGCAGTTCCATTCTGGGGTCAGTGATGATCATGTGACCCGTGACTCCTCCCCTCATGTGACATCATCACAGGTCCTGCAAGCACAGAGCATTTCATCTTCCCCCATTCAGGTCTCTACAATATCGGATCCTCTCACATCTTCTATACAAGAGAATTCTCCTGATTGACCATCAAGGATGGATCTGGACAGGGACAAGATGGCGGAGAGGATCTTCCACCTCACCCTAGAGATCCTCTTCCTTGTTACTGGAGAGGTGAGAGATTGTGATGACAATGTCACATGACATCATTCTTATCTATGGACAGAATAACAGATGACAGAACTGGAGAGGTGAGGACTCTGGAAATGTCTGGAGACTGGAGATTTATTAATGTGTCTCTCCATAACCAGGATTACACAGTAGTGAAGAGCTCTAGTGATCTGTGCTGTCAGGACCCTGTGTCTGAGGGAAGAGCCCTGAGCCCAATCACGGGGCCTCCACCTCACCCCCTGATACATGAGGACATCAATGACCAGAAGATCCTACAACTCACCTACAAGATGATTGAGCTGCTGACTGGAGAGGTGACACTGCTGGGAATGCTGCTGCTGCTGCTGGGACATTATACAGTAACGCTATGAAGGGATCGGGGAAAGATGACAATGGTATCATTGTATGTGTCAGGTTCCTATAAGGTGTCAGGACGTCACCGTCTATTTCTCCATGGAGGAGTGGGAGTATTTAGAAGGACACAAAGATCTGTACAAGGACATAGTCATGATGGAGGTTCCCCGGCCGCCCCTCACATCACCAGGTAATAGACAGGACTAAATACACACGGCCTATAATGATCTGTATGTAAAGAATGAATTCAGTCCTGTATGTGTCTCCTCCAGGTCTATCCAGTAAGAGGACAACACCAGAGAGATGTCCCCGTCCTCTTCTCCCACAGGACTGTAAACAAGAAGATCCCGATCTTCCTCCGGATCATCAGGTAGATGGAGAGAAGGTGTGATGAGATCTCCCTATGGCGGCCGTCACACGCACAGATATCTTTAGCGATATTGTAAGCGATCACGTGCACGCGCAATCGCTTACAATATCGCTCACATCGCTGGTGAGATGTCACACAGACAGACTCACCAGCGATGCGGAGCCGCGATCTCGCTCGTTACTATGGTACACATCGGGTAACTAGGCGCCGCGCGTCGCTTAGTTACCCGACGTGTACCATAGTTACCATCTCCCAGCATAGGCTCTGCCGCTGGGAGATCGTTCATCGTGGTGTTATACACCACGATGAAGGAGATCGTTAAATCGTTCATCGCTAGATCTGAGAACCGGAGCTCAGATCAGCGATGTCACGATCAAGCGATTTCACATCGTAAATCGCTTGATTACATGCAACGATTTCTTGCCCGATATCGCTTAAGCGATCAAAAAGGAGATCGCTTAAACGATATCGGGCAAGAAATCGTTGCGTGTGACGGCCGCCTATGATGTGTAGACGGCTGTGAAGGTCTTGTGCTCAGTCTTGTTTTATCCTCCAGTATTCTATGTTTTATACTTGTGTAATGAGAACGGTGGAGATGGCAGATTACAGCTGATCATAGATGGGACTTCTCCATCTGTCTGTGACTTTTACAATCTTTGTTTCAGGGTGAAGATCTGCCCCATATTAATACTACAGAGACATATGTGAGGGGTGATGATGATTTGCCCCATATTAATACTACAGAGACATATGTGAGGGGTGATGATGATCTGCCCCATATTAATACTACAGAGACATATGTGAGGGGTGATGATGATCTGCCCCATATTAATACTACAGAGACATATGTGAGGGGTGATGAAGATCTGCCCCATATTAATACTACAGAGACATATGTGAGGGGTGATGATGATCTGCCCCATATTAATACTACAGAGACATATGTGAGGGGTGATGATGATCTGCCCCATATTAATACTACAGAGACATATGTGAGGGGTGATGATGATCTGCCCCATATTAATACTACAGAGACATATGTGAGGGGTGATGATGATCTGCCCCATATTAATACTACAGAGACATATGTGAGGGGTGATGATGATCTGCCCCATATTAATACTACAGAGACATATGTGAGGGGTGATGATGATCTGCCCCATATTAATACTACAGAGACATATGTGAGGGCTGATGATGATCTGCCCCATATTAATACTACAGAGACATATGTGAGGGCTGATGATGATCTGCCCCATATTAATACTACAGAGACATATGTGAGGGGTGATGATGATCTGCCCCATATTAATACTACAGAGACATATGTGAGGGGTGATGATGATCTGCCCCATATTAATACTACAGAGACATATGTGAGGGGTGATGATGATCTGCCCCATATTAATACTACAGAGACATATGTGAGGGGTGATGATGATCTGCCCCATATTAATACTACAGAGACATATGTGAGGGGTGATGATGATCTTACAGATGACAGCACAGGTGAGTAGTTTCCTCTATATTTACTTATTAACTGATTGATACAATTAGCAGTTCCATTTTGTAGCTTCTATTTAGTCAGTAGTCTGTTATGTTCCTCACAAGCTTCGCACTTCTAAGGCTGCTTTCACACTGCAGTTTTTTCCTGATCAGGATTCATCAGGTTTTGTGTGCCAAAACCAGGAGTGAAACATGCAGGGAAAAAGTATAATTGAAAGAAAATATAAAAGAAAAATGGGGTGAACCTGACAGCCCTGGACCGGATCTGGAGACAGAACTGGAGGGCCAATTATGCCCTCCGGTCCAGTGTGCAGCCGGATGGCTCATTTGCAGCCGCAGCTGCTGATAATTCAAGATTGCGGCTAGTGGGGAGTGAGCCGCGGTCCTGAACTGTCAGCAGGGGACAGCTGGCAGTGCTGAAGTTGAGCGCCGGCTGGCACTGAGCTTCAGCACCCGGTGTGCAGCTCCGATGCAATTCGGCGCCATAGACCGCCAATATTAGGGGGCGCCGGATCGCACCGGACCAGGAGGATCCAGGAGGATCACTTTTTTCTCCGGACACAAAAATACTGCATGCAATTGTAGGCGGTTAAAGGGAACCTGTCACCCCCCTAGGGCATTTTATACTGTGCCCACCAGCTTACACGTCATGTAAATGGAGTTCTAGTAACCCCTGTATGTGCCCAGATTGACCCCACATACCTGTGATATGAACTTATATTCCTTCCAGAGCTGGCCTCCTATTGAGTCACAGAGGCTGCTATTTGGTCATGTGGGTAAACGTCTTGCCGCCCCTTCGTGCTGCAAATTTCCGCACTGCATGCTTCAAATTTACCGCCCCTTCTCTGGCCGGCGCTTGAGTGACAGTGGCACTCGCGCAGGTGCAGTGGAGCAGGTGTCTGCAGTCCAGAGAACAGTGTTGAAGTCTCGCAAGACTTCACGAATCTTGAGACTTTGGCACTGACAGTGGCACTCACACCGTGCAGTGGAGCGGTGTCTAAGGTCCATAGAACAGTGCTGAAGTCTCGTGAGACTTCCGCACTATGCACGGACACCTGCTCCACTGCGCAGGTGCCGCTGTCAGTGCCAAAGTCTCACGAGACCACAGACACCCGCTCCACTGCGCCGGCGTGAGTGCCGCTGTCACTCAAGCGCCGGATAGAGGAGGGGCGGGAAGTTTAAACCATGCAGGGCGGGATTTCCAGCATGGAGAGGCGGCGAGACGTTTACCCACCATGACTATATACCAGCCTCCATTATTCAATAGGAGGCCAGCTGTGGAAAGAATATAAGTTCATATCACAGGTATGAGGGGTCAGTCTAGGCACAAACAGTGGGTTACTAGAACCCCATTTACATAAAGTGTAAGCTGGTGGGCAGAGTATAAAATGCCTGGGGGGGTAACAGGTTCCCTTTAAAGAGAACCTCATGATATATTTTAGTTTAAACTGTATATAACACTAAAAAGGGGCTGATTACAAATATTGCAGTCTTTAAGGTTTTGCTTTTTGAAGGACAGTTTGTTGTTTTCAGTTGTACAATATTTCCCTTTTACATATGACTTTTTATTCAATTTTTTTTTGTGTTGTAATGATGAAAAAGCTACATTTTTAACATTTTTTATTAATTCTTTTTTACAATACTCGCCATACAGAATATATAATGTAACAGTTATATGACTTGAATCAATACAGATGTGGCAATACCAATTTTGTACAGTCAAAGGCCGCTTTCACTGATTGCGGCAGATTTACCGCATCTGACGCCTAACGGCCGCCCTTGCGGCACGCTCGCGAAAAAAAACGTGGTCGGCAGCGTTTTTTTTTTGCGTGGCCGCAACTCCCAGATTGTGGCAATACCGCACTTGCCGCAAACCCCATAGACAATGCATGGGGCTTGCCGCAAGGTACCGTAAGTGCGGCTGTTAGGCGGCAGATGCGGTAAATCTGCCGGATCTGCTGCAATCAATGAAAAACGCTGATGTGAAAGGGGCCTGTACAAAATTGGTATTGCCACATCTGTATTGATTCAAGCCATAAAACTGTTACATTATATATTCCGTATGGCGAGTATTGCCGCAATCAGCGAAAAACGCTGATGTGAAAGTGGCCTCAGTTTCAGTTTAACACAAAAGCTGTGTTTGTGGCAAAACAAGAAGTTTTGTGTTTTCTGTGTGCACTTCTTTTTTACATATTTTTTTTTTTACATTTTCACTTAGACCCACTGTGTGACATATATATTTTTTACTTTGATCTTTGTTTAATGCATTGCAATACTGGTGTACTGCAGTGCCTGAGACCTGTCAGCCTCTCACTGCTTACTCTGGCTTTTAGATTCTTCATAGAGCTGGGCTTTAAGGCCGGGTTACACGCAACGATATCACTAATGATATTGTTGCAACATCACAGGTTTTGTGACGTTGCAGCGACCTCGTAGCGAAGCCGCTGCGTGTGACATGTACCAACGACCAGCGATCAGCTCGCTGATCATTGGTAAATGGCCAGGACCATTTTTCGATTGTTGGTCTCCCACTGGGCGACCAGCATTGGTGTGTGTGACAGCGGGAGACCAACGAACAACCATCTCCCGGCCGACGGCCAGCGCCGCAGAGTACACGCTGGGACATGGTAACCAGGGTAAACATCGGGTAGCTAAGTGCAGCGCTATGCTAAGTTACCCGATGTGTACCCTGGTTACCAGCATTCTCGCTGGTCGCTGGTGAGTCTGACTGTATGACAGCTCACCAGCAATCATATAGCAATGTCCCAGCAATCCCGATTGTTGGTCGGATCGCTAGGACATCGCAGCGTGTAACCCGGCCTTTACAGGTCACCAAATTCTGTGGTTATCAGATGACCTCAGGGTGTGATGGTAACAATCATCACCCGTGGTTACGATCTCTGAGGGGGAGAGTGATAGTGTTAAACTGGGTGGTTTTTTTACCCCCTTTTAATCATTTAAATGCTGCTGGCGCATTTAACAGCAGCATCTAATGAATTATTTGGCCCCAATTGGTTCCAAAACTGGTGTCTGGGCCGATGCTGAAGGGTGTGAGCTATCATACACTGCTGTCAGCTATCATACACAGCTGTCACCCTTGGGATTTTCTCCTTCTGGGGGATGCTATCATCTTTAGCAACGTGAAAAAGCAACATTGAGGTTTAAGAACCCTTAACGGCCACCATTGCCAGCGGGACTGATATATCTTAGTCTTATACATTGATGTCTGCAGTTTGTACCCCGGTCTTTGCCACCTCGTCAATAAATTTTTAATACATTTTGTTTCAAAAGGCAGCACTTCTAAAACAATATATATATATATATTTTTTCTTGGCAGATGACTGTGCATCAGAGGGAAATCTGCCTATTGCTAATGTTGACACATCTGATTATGGTATCACGCCATATATATATGAAGATCATGACACCATCCCAGATATACCCCAAGTTCTTCACAACAAAAATCTATCATCTATTCCTTATCATCAGGTCCTATCTACTGATTCATTACAGCCTGTTAAGCAAAATGAAAATAACACAAGAGATGTTGAACAGCAAAAGACTCATACAGGGGAGAAGCTATTTTCATGTTCAGAATGTGAGAAACCTTTTACCCGCCAATCAAGTCTAAATGCACATCAGAGAATCCACACAGGGGAGAAGCCATTTTCATGCTCAGAATGTGGGAAATGTTTTACCCAGAAATCAAATCTTGCTGCACATCAGAAAATTCACACAGGGGAGAAACCATTTTCATGTTCAGAATGTGGGAAATGTTTTTACAGGAAGAATTTTCTTAGTGAACATCAGAAAATTCACACAGGGGAGAAGCCATTTTCTTGTTCAGAATGTGGGAGAAATTTCACCTATAAATCAGCTCTTGTTGCACATCAGAGAATTCACACAGGGGAGAAGCCATTTTCTTGTTCAGAATGTGGGAAATGTTTTACCAAGAAAGAAAAGCTTACTGCACATCAGAGATATCACACAGGGGAGAAGCCATTTTCATGTTCAGAATGTGGGAAAGGTTTTATCTGCAAAACAAATCTTGATTCACATAAGAAAGTTCACAAAGGAGAGAAGCCATTTTCATGTTCAGAATGTGGAAAATGTTTTAGCATGAAAGGAAGTCTTACTGAACATCAGAGAATCCACACAGGGGAGAAGCCATTTTTATGTTGTGAATGTGGGAAATGTTTTATGTGCAAAAAAAGTCTTGATGGACATAAGAAAGTTCACACAGGGGAGAAGCCATTTTCATGTTTAGAATGTGAGAAAACCTTTACCCGGAAATCAAGTCTAACTGCACATCAGATAATTCACACAGGGGAGAAGCCATTTTCATGTTCAGAATGTGGCAAATGTTTTACCCAGAAATCAAGTCTTGCTGTACATCACAAACTTCACACAGGGGAGAAGCCATTTTCTTGTTCAGAATGTGGGAGAAATTTCACCTACAAATTAGCTCTTGTTGCACATCAGAGAATTCACACAGGAGAGAAGTAATTTTCTTGTTCAGAACGTGGGAAATGTTTGATCTACAAAACAAATCTTGATTCACATAAGAATGTTCACAAATGTGGGAAGCCATTTTCATGTTCAGAATGTGGAAAATGCAAGAAAGGAAATCTTACTGAACATCAGATAATTCATACAGGGGAGAAGCCATTTTCATGTCTAGAATGTGGGAAATGTTTTAGCTGCAAAACAGATGATAGACATAAAAAAAAATTCACACGGGGAGAAGCCATTTTCATGTTCAGAATGTGGGAAAGCTTTTACCCAAAAATTACATCTTGCTGCACATTTGAGAAATCACACAGTTAAAAATCTATTTTAATGTCCAGAATGTGGGGATTGTTGTTCCTGTTAATCAGCTTTTGTTATAAATCAAAGAAATACACAGAGGAGAAGCCGTTTTCACACTGAGAATGGGAAAATTTCAACAAAGAAATTACAGTTCCTTAAACAGGAAGGACAGATACGGTAGACTCTTCATTGATGTTTTTAATTATACCGTTTTTGGGTGGATGTAAAGGTACCGTTACACACAGAGATATATTGCTTGCAACTCACTGGTTGCAGTGAAATCATGGACACATTGTTCCATTTTGTTGCCGTGTACAAATGTAACAATGTGTCCATGATTTCACTGCAACCAGTGAGTTGCAAGCAATATATCTCTGTGTGTAACGGTACCTTAATGTTTTGATCGCCTCTTATTGCATTTTATTGCAGTTTTGCAGCGACCAAAAAACTTCATTTTGGCGTTTTTGTTTTTTTTTCATTTACACACTTTACTGATAATATTAATTACTTTTATATTTTGATCGATCGTTTTTTTTTTGAACATGGCAATACCAAATATGTGTTTTTTTAAGTACTTTTATTTCCAATTGGGTAAAAGGGGGTTGATTTGAATTTTTTTAAAATTTTTTTGCGCTTTTTTCTTTATTTTACATGTCCCTTTAGGGGGCCTCGAAATTGCAGCGTTTGCTTGCTCCAGCAGTACAAAGCTGTGATGATCCATGGCTCTGCACTGCAGAAATGATCATCTTTTATGAACGACGTTGCTCAGGCACTGTTCACAGGAATTAAGTAATGAAAGCACGAGCGGTCATCATCTGACCTCGCGCTGTTATGGAAGCACGTCTACGCCCAGTGATTGTGTCATGCGGTCGCCGATGGCGGTGAGGAACAGCACGATGCTTGATGTGGTAGCTTAAGGGTATGTGCACACTGGTGGGTGGGTTTGTGTCGGCGGCGGCTGGGCGGACCCGCCAGGAAGCTCTGGAGCCGTCCACACGGCATCCTGGCGGGTATGTGCCGCGGCTGTGCGGCGGGCTACGGGCGGGTGCACAGCGGTTAGCGCCGGCGGTGTTGCGGCGGCTGGAAGCAGTACATGATTCTGCTTGCAGCCGCTGCATAACCGGCCGGTTTATAGAACATGCTCATTCGTTGCTAACCTGAACAGCTGATCATGTGGAAACCGCCGGTGTGTGCACAGCGGCTGTCGGTTTCCATAGGTTTTAATGTTAACCCAAAAGCCGCTTTTGGATTAACATAAATTTAAATAAAACTCATGGAAACCGACCGGCAGTTTCCGCTGCTAAACCTGCAGTAAAACTACCAGTGTGCACATACCCTAAGAGTATGTGACAGCGAGATCTAAAGGCCACGTCACACGTGGCGACATCGCCCCTGCATCGCCTAATGTAAAGGGGCGATTGCGACGCCTTTTACTGCTCTGAAACCAGGCGGTCGATCTGGGGCGATGTATCCACATCGCCCCATGTAAACGGCCGCCGGCGAGCTGAAAGGCGATGGCATTGTACTGCATCGCCGCTGGGGTTTTGAGAAACCTCGGCGGCGATGCCGCTTCTCAGCTTGCCGGCCCATCGCTGGAGATGTCTCCCCGTGTAAACGTGGGGGGGCGACGCTGGCGGGGCGCCGAAAGCGTGCGTGCTCCCGCCCGTCGCCACCGACATCTCCGGGGCCGTCGCCAGGTGTGACGGTACCCTAAGGAGTTAATAGGAACGGGTGGATCACTGATCCGCCAGACGTTACTGCACATATTGACTGATGAGATCAGTGAGAGAATCTATAGGGTATTGTCAAGAGGAAGATGAGAGACACCAGACCCAACAATTCAGACGAGCTGAAGGCTGCTATCAAAGCCACCTGGGCTTCCATAACACCTCAGCAACCACAGCCTGATCGCCTCCATGCCACATTACATTGATGCAGTAATTCATGCAAAAAGAAACCCTGACCAAGTATTGAGTGCATTTACTCTACATACTTCTCATTAGGCCAACATTTCTGACTTAAAAATCATTTTATTAGTTGGTCTTATATAATATTCAAATTTTCTGAGTTAATTACTTTTGGGTTTTCATTGGCTGTAAACAATAATCATCAACATTTACAGATATGAACATTTGAAATAGATCACTCTCTTTGTAATGACTGAAATAAAATATCTTTTTGATGATTTTCTAATTTATTGAGACGCACGTGCAGATGACTTTGTCTCTGATCAGAGTTGTTCTTTTTCTATTCTTCATCTTGTCCAGACACCATGATGACTTTTCATATTCACAGCTCATCTGTGCAGACTTCCATCTTCTTTGCTTTACTACAGCACATCCCAACACTGTGACCTTAAAGATAAAAGTGTTATTATAATGTCCTTAAATAAAAATATCTGCTATATACTTCACTCCTGAATAAATAATAGCTCTTCACTATGTACCCTAAAATATGGCGCATTCACTGTCCCTTTTATGGTACATGCTCTTTACACAGTCTTCTACACTGTGTCCCCCTATACTATCCAGTCTTTATACTGTGCCTTCTCATCACACTCCTCCCTCCCCGCCTTGCTGTGGCCTCAAACTGTGCACCCATGCAGCCCCCTCTACATATCGCGTCGCCCCACTACGTATTTGTGTCTGTATTCATTCCGCCCCCACCCTACCCAGTCTCTTATGTGCCACCTCACATTTTTTCTCATCCTATGCTCTCCCTTCACTATCTCCGCACTCATCATTCCTTGCTCCCCTTAGTATGTCCGCACCCACCCCCCTCTCTCATCACACTGTGTCCACACCCATCCTCCCCCACTCCCCATATTGTGTCTACACCCATCTCCTCCTTCACTGTCCATACTGTGTCTGCACCCATGCCTCCCTCAGACTCCATACTGTATCCACACCCATCCTTTCATTGCCCGTACTGTGTCCGCACCCATCCCTTCTCAATTTTCATACTGTGTCAACACCCATCCCCCCTTTCCTCATCCTGTGTCAACACGCATCCTCCATCACTCCTCATACCGTGTCCGCACTGATCTCCCCCTCACTTTTCATATTGTGCCTACACCCATCCTCCTCACTTCTCATACTGGTTCACACCTATCCCCTCCTTATACTGTGTCTATACCCATCCTGCCCTCTTGCTCCACATACTGTGTTCCCACATTTACCCCATGGCTCCCCATACTCCCCCCTCACTCCTCATATTGTGTCTGCATCCATCCCGCCCTCTTTCTTCCCACACGGAGTTCTGACATTTATCCCATACCCCCCCCCTTAATGCCCCCTCACATTCTGTCTGCACCCATCCTTCCCTCTTGCTCTTCGTAATGTGTCCTCACATTTACCTCTTGGCTCCCCATATTCCCCCCCACACTCATCATATTGTGTCTGCACCCATCTCGCCCTCTTGATCCCCATAATGTGTCCTCACTTTTACCCCATGGCTCTTCATACTTCCCCCCCCCCTTTCCTTATATTGTGTCTGCACCCATCCCGCCCTTTTGCTCCCCATACTTTTTTCTCACTGCTACCCAATTGCCTACCATACTCCCCCTCACTCCTCATATGGTGTCTGCACCCATGCTGCCCTCTTGCTCTTTATATCGCGTCCACACATTTACCCTACGGCTTCTCATACTCACTCATCATACTTTGTCTGTAAATAATTACCACCTTGCTCCCACCCCCCCACCCTCCATTTGCTTCACATATACTCCCCCTTCCCCAAATTACAAAGAATCTCTTGTTTTCAGCTCCAGTGGACTGGAAAACTCTCCACAGACACTGTGTTCTCCTCTGCGGCGCCGGAGTGCTGTCAGGAGTGTGATCAGCTGACCTGAGCCTTAGTGGTAGTCGGCGTGTTGCACTTTCTCTGAGCCACTGTCAGCTTGACAGGCGGCTCAGAGAGAGAACGGCTGACTCCCACTGCACAATGCAGCCACCGATGTGAACTGTGTGACACCCCCTGCCAGCTACTCCTGGGGGAGATATACTGGGACCCCCAAAAGATACCCTTCAGCTACACCTCTGGGCTCTGCCCCCTACCCGCTGTTAGCAGAAGAATAAAGGAGGAGGAGCCCAGGCTTTCAGCATTCTGGGCCCTCCCTCTGGCGACTGATCACCGGGCCACTTACGAAAGTAAGGCAAGTCAGGCCCTGGTGGTGGCCCTGGGAGGGACAGCAGACTGCCTGACAATCAAAGCACATTTATTGCGTCATTTGAAGAAAAATCTACCAAAGAGAGTCACCATTTCCAAAGTGTGTTATACAGCAAACAGCTGTCATGCTTGGGGGGGGGGGGCGGGGTGCCCAGAATAGGAGGAAACTGGGCATAGGAGTCAAGGAAGCCTGCTCTGGCCCTGATACTGGGTCCCTGACTCGCCCTGATCTGGTGGTACCTCTAAGGGTGAGGAGGTCTGAGCCATCAGCCTAAGTCCCTAACTCCTGAGAAGGCCCTAGGCATAAGCCCCTACCTCCACCCACGGAGAAACCAACATCTTCCAATGGAGAGCAAGGTAGCAGCTCTGGATCAGCATCCGCTCACAACAGGTCACAGTCCAGAAGTGAACTGAATCAGCGACATCAGGTGGATGTGAGCTGACCCATTTATGGCTGAGGGGTGGGGAGCAACCAGCCCAGGCACGCCCTGAAGCTCACCTAAGCATAAGTCATATCCATCACACACACCTGCAGCAACTTCACCTGTAGAGCCGCACTCTGCAAAGCAGAAAAAAAAAGGCTTAGTTTAAACCAGAGCAGCAGTACTTCTAGACCACAAGGCAGTCAATACGTGACAACAGCAAAGGAACAAATCTGGGGGTGCCACCCAGTAATCCAACACCAAGAAAGGTAAAGCAATGGTCCTTAGAATACCTTCTCAAATCCAGCATGGTTACTCATGATCCCATCTCCAAGAACTGGCACCAGGAATCTGGCCACAGCAGCAGATCCTAGAACTTCGAGATACAGCACCACCTAACAACCGGCAAACGTGTCTTCTTTTCAACCTTCTTGTTGGGATCAGTCCTCTAGTTGGGGAGAGCCATGCATAACCAACCTCTTAACCATCAGATACATTTAATTCCAAAAGTGAATTTCACTGAAGTCTCTGCCAGTCTGCAAAGTTGTGTATGCAGGAGGCGGAACAAAGACTGCATAATCTGACACCAGGGGCAAGTCAAGGAATGCTAATGTAGGATTACATTAGAGTCTATGTAGAGCTGATTACATTAGAGTCCATGGAGGCCAACTAGGTGACGCACTATTACACCCTTATGGTACCTTTACACACCGCCACCGCGGGTAGCAACAGGTAGGCACCACACGTGCACGCGCGGTTTTCAACGGTTGCTAACGGTACCTGATGCCGCAAATACACGCCGCCACAAGGTGCTCCACAGAAGGCATTTTCGTTCCCCGGAAGTGCCGACGGGTGCCGCAGGTTACCTTCTGTGGAGCACCTTCCCTGATTTACACGCCGCTACAACAAGGGAATATGGGCGTACATATTGTGCGCCGTAACTACATAGGCGTGACAGAGTAGTGTATTACGCGACACTCGTACGGTGATTGGACAATGCAATAACATCATGATTGGCCAGCCAGCGCAGGGAGGCTGCCTAATACATGACGCTATAACAAATGTGTATTGTGACTGGTGCAGCTCGTTAAATATGCCGCCCTGTGCAGGGACAGCCAATGGGTACACAGTAGTCCCCACCAATGATAGCTGATGGGGTGTGGTATACATGACGCTCTAGCACGCCCCAGGTAACTCAAATACGTGCCTGTGCCCCGATTACACGCCGCCACCATAGGGGTTATACCTGCTTGTTTTTCAGCACGGCTGAAAGACAGGTATCCAAAGAGACAGGAAGGTACAACCATTCGTTGGTGTTTTGAAGGTAAAAGGTACAATTGTCACCGACACCTGCCGGTTTCTACCTTTTCGTAGCGGCGTGTAAAGGTACCATTATGGATATAGGGGTCCATGAATAACCACAACATACGTAAGCCAATAATAACGTATGTAGCAGAAGAGTTTAGTAGTCTCTACACAACATTTACTTACTATTGTCCCTGCCTAGCCAAAGAGGTTTGCACCCTATTAGAAATGTATGTGTTAGGTCCCCTGGCACCACTCCCCAGCTCACCTCTCCTGGGTCGGCATCCCCTGCTCCTCTGCCGACCGAGCATCCGGCGTCCAGGCATACTGTGACTCGGAGCAGTCGCCGGCTCCCCTTCCTGTCTGTTACTGCCCAGCTCATGCACCAGCACGCTGCAGGGGTCAGGTTTCATGAGTGTCATGAGCAGTGCACCAATAGCTACCCGACCTCTGGTATATCAGGCCACCTCACTGATGGGAGGTGCCTGATTATTAAGTTAGTTTGCTTCTGCCCTGCTGACTGTTGGTCAGGCCTTCCTTGTACTCTCCTCCAGTAGAGCCATTCCTGCTCTCCCAGCCTCGGGCTCTGTACCTGTGTTTCCTACCTTGCTATACCGTAGTATAGGCTAACCTACGAGCTGCCCCCCTGGTACTAGCAGCTGTGGCATTTAGACCCCTGGGCTTACCCCTGACAATCCCTGTATAGGGGTTGGGACCAGCTCACCCAGTGGAGTTCGGTACCACGGCCCAGTGGGTCCACTCCAGGGCGCCTTCTCACAGAAGCGTGACAGAATAATCAGGCTATGGACCCCGCTAGTACTCTCGTTCTCAGCACAAAAAGAGCTGGCTTATCTTTGGGAAAGTCGGAACCGTATAGCGGCTTGTCTTCAGTCCATGGATACCCGGTTAGCCTCCCTTCAGACCTCCGACCCTTCATCCGCCACTCAGCCTGCAAGCCTACCGCAGGAGCTGTCAGCACAACGAGACACGCAGTCTTGCATGCTGTCTTAATTGTCCTCCGTGGACGATCGTCTGGTCTTCGTGCAGTGTGCAACAACGGCCTCTGCTCAGGCCACATCCTATAACCGGACCCGGGTGGCATCCCGAACCCTCCGCCTCACCTTGGGAGACCACCTAGATACAGCGGTGACCCCAAGATGTGCCGCGGCTTCCTCACACAGTGTCGCCTACACTTTGAACTGCTGCCACAGCAGTATCCCACCGATCGGGCCAGGTTGGCATATGTGGTGTCCCACCTGGAGGGCGAGGCTCTGGCGTGGGTTAACCCCCTATGGGAGCGTGATGACCCTACGGTTTCCCATTTGTCGACATTTCTGCAGACATTTCGGAGGGTCTTCGATGAACCAGGTCGGGTCGCATCTGTTACAGAGTCACTCTTCAACCTCCGTCAAGGGACACTCACCGTTGGGCAGTACGCCATTAGCTTCCGCTTCCTCTCCTCCGAGTTGAGATGGAATAACGAAGCGCTGATTGGAGCCCTCTGGCGTGGCCTGTCCGGCAGGATAAAGGACGGACTCGCGGGTTGAGATGTCCCAGCCGAACTGGAGGACTTGATCTCACTAGCCACTCGCTTCAACTTGCGTTTCCAGGAGCGCTCCCGTGAAACCGCCAGGGAGAGGAGATCCGTCCGGTCGCTTCCCTCTGCTCGCAGTCAGCCCAGTACACAGACCGTGGTGCCTGCCACCGCGACCTTTTCCGACCCTATGCAGGTGGATCGGGTGAGGATGGCGGAGCAACGCCGAGTAGAGAGGCTGGCTCGCGGCCTATGCCTGTATTGTGGAGACGCATCCCATCGGCGCCGGTGTTGTCCTGAAAGACCCGGAAAACCCCTCGGCCTAGGTCAAGTAAGAGAGGCCATCCTAGGCGAGAGCGATGCCTCTCAACCCCTCACCCTGCCCGTGCAGATGATATGTCCGCAAAGACGCTTCTCTGAGCTGGCCTACGTGGATTCTGGGGCAGCAGGAAACTTCATTCGGCAAGTGGCGGTGACTCGCCTTGGAATCCTCGAAATACCTCTGGTGATGCCTCGCGTGATTGCATCGATGGATGGCAGACCGCTGCAGGAAATCGTCTCCAAGGTGACAGAGGAGGTGGAGGTGCAGATCAAGGCTCTACACCGTAAAAAGATTGCCTTCTACGTTCTGCCTGGTCTCTCCCATGCCCTGCTCCTTGGGCTTCCCTGGCTTCGGGTTCATGAACCTGTCCTGGACTGGCGCTCAGGGAACATGCTGCGGTGGGGCCCTCTCTGCCACGAGAGATGCCTGAAGTATGTTCTGCCACCCGGTTCCACGCAACCGGCTTCTGTTCTTCCTAGTTTACCAGCTACCTTATTGGCAGTACGCGGATGTCTTCAACAAAACGGAGGCAGAGGTCCTCCCGCCTCATCGGCCGTATGATTGCCCTATTGATCTGGTTCCTGGTGCTTCACCACCGAGGGGACGAATCTACCTGTTGTCTCCAGCCGAGTCGTAAGCCATGTCTGAGTACATCACGGACGATTTGGCCAGGGGCTTCATTCGAAAATCCACGTCCCTTGCTGGCGCTGGGTTTTTCTTTGTGAAGAAGAAGGAGGGCACCCTTCGACCCAGTATAGATTACAGAGGCTTGAATGCCATCACCGTCAAGAACAAATACCCCCTGCCGCTGATTCCGGAGCTTTTTGACAGGCTCAAAGGGGCTTGCATTCTTACGAGATTTGACATACAAGGTGCTTACAACCTGGTTCGCATACGTGCCTTAGATGGATGGAAGACCGCCTTCAACACCCGGGACGGCCATTATGAGTATTTGGTCATGCCATACGGGTTGTGCAACGCCCCCGCGGTGTTTCAAGAGTTCGTCAATGACGTCTTCTGTGATCTGTTGTACACGTGTGTGGTGGTTTACTTGGACTACATCCTTATGTTCTCCCCGGACTTGTCCTCTCATAGACGGGACGTGCGGCAAGTCCTCCTGCGACTGAGGAGGAATCGGTTGTATGCCAAGATGGAGAAATAAGAGGGGGGGGGAGGACAATAGGCGCAATAGTGCCCTTATCACTAGACACTAGCTTGTGCTAAGGTGAGAAAAAGTGAGCCACTCACCTATTCCAGTTGTGAGACCCACAACTGGTTTGTAGACCTGTTTGGATAAATATCCTGATGGCTGCTGCTGGACTTCCACCAGTCTCACACACGTGAAGACGAAACCAGAAGCTTAGGGAAGAGAGGTGTACGACAGTCCGTGCTGCCAAGTTCACTCACATCAAGGAAAATGAGTAGACGATGTCCAGTTCAATCCTTCTTTATTCTCCTACGCGTTTCAGTGCCATCCTGGCACCTTCATCAGGGATAGGTAGGTATCCCTGATGAAGATGCCAGGATGGCACTGAAACGCGTAGGAGAATAAAGAAGGATTGAACTGGACATCGTCTACTCATTTTCCTTGATGTGAGTGACACTGGCAGCGCGGACTGTGGTACACCTCTCTTCCCTAAGCTTCAAGATGGAGAAATGTATCTTTGAGCAGACCTCTCTGCCCTTTCTCGGATACAGCATCTCTGATACTGGATTCTGGATGGACCCTGAGAAGCTCTCCGCTGTTCTGAAGTGGCCCCGTTCTGTGGGGACTAAGGCTATCCAGCGGTTCCTCGGCTTTGCAAATTATTACGGCATTTCATTCCCCATTTCTCTTCCTTGATCAAGCCTATCACAGCTCTCATCTGTAAGGAAGCAAAAACCTGCAACTGGACCCCAGAGGCCGAGAACGCCTTTTCCACCTTAAAGTGCTCCTTCTCCAAGGCTCCTACCTTGCACCAACCAGAGGTAAACAGACAGTTCATCGTAGAGGTAGACGCCTCCTCCATAGGAGCGGGGGCTGTCCTCTCCCAAAAATCCTATTCGGGTCGGTTAGTCACCTGTGGGGTTTTCTCCAAAGCATTTACCTCATCGGAGCGCAACTACTCTATCCGGGATCGTGAATTGCTGGCCATCAAATTGGCATTGGAGGAGTGGCGACACCTCCTCGAGGGTGCCATTCATCCGTTCATTATCTTCACCAACCACAAGAACCTGGCTTATCTCCAGTCCGCCCAAAGGCTCAACCCCCGGCAGTTCCGGTGGTCCCTGTTCTTTGTCTGTTTCAATTGTGAACTGCACTTCTGGACTGGCAGTAAAAACGTCAAGGCTGATGCTCTGTCAAGGTCCTTCCAGCAGTCAGATGTGGACGAGGAGCCTTTCCATATCATCGACCCTACCAAGATAATCACTGTGGCGCCCTGACGTGTAGCTGGACTTCCGCCGGGTAAGACCTTCGTAGCACAGGATCAGAGGAAGGCGGTCCTGGCATGGGGACACTCGTCGAGAATTGCCGGTCACGTAGGAGTTAAAAAGTCTCTCTCTTTGATCTCTTGTCACTATTGGTGGCCTACTATCCACGACTTTGTTGCTTCATGTCCATCCTGTGCTAGAAATAAGGTGTCCAGAGAGTTACCGGCTGGACGTCTACTGCCTCTCCTGGTCCCATTGGCTCCTTGGCAACACATAGCTATGGATTTCATTACAGATCTACCCTGCTCCTCCAGCTGTACAGTCATATGGGTAGTTGTGGATCACTTCTCCAAAATGGCTCACTTCGTTCCTTTGCCCGGTCTACCGTCCGCTCCAGAGTTGGCCAAGATATTCATCGAACACATCTTCCGTCTCCACGGATTTCCTCGTCATATTGATAGGGGAGTTCAGTTCATTTCCCGGTTCTGGAGGATGCTGTGCAAGCATATGGACATCACGTTGGACTTCTCTTCAGCTTATCATCCTCAGTCCAACGGGCAGGTGGAGCACATTAACAAGTCCTCACCACCTACCTTCGGCACTTCGCCAATGCTCATCACGATAACTGGACCAGTCTCCTACCTTGGGCGGAATTTGCTTACAACAATCATTCCAGTGAGTCGTCTGCTAAATCTCCTTTTGTCGTGGTATTCGGGCAACATCCTGGTTTGCCTCTTCCGATCTCCTCAGAGTCCAGCAACCCGGCGGCTGATGCATTGTCTATGGACTTCTCCAAGATCTGGAGAGAGAACCAGAGACGCCTTTACACAAGCCTCCAAACATGCAAAAAAATCAAAATAGATGGTTGCGCCACACTGCAAATTTAGGGGTATAAATTCCCGTTACACTGTACGTTTCACTCACCTAAGTTGGTTGTGCCCTCTGCACAACTAGATTAGCCGCAAGTAGGTGAGATTTTTTTATGCAGGATCCCTGTCTTCATCTATTGCCTGTCTCCCCTTGGCACCCAGGTCTGTGCTCCGTCTCTCACACGTGCACCGTCCCGTGCACGTGCAGGGGCCAGGTTTCTGTTTTCTTCAGCAAGGTCCTCTCCCAGAGCTGCTCGCACCACTCTCCCCGAAGGGAGAAAGGAACGTAATGCAATAATAAATGTGGTATATAGAAATGAGCGCTAGGGATAATGGAACAAGCCGAACGCTTTTGTAGACATTACCTATAAGTTTATTACGATAAACACAGTACAGGTCCTTCTCCCACAACGCGTTTCGACGCTACATGCGTCTTTCTCAAGTGGATACTGGACCTCTATCAGACTTCCCTTATATCCTATCTCTGTACTAATCATTGTACATGGGGGTGTGTTTTTTTTTTTTTTTTTTTTTCTTCCTCCTCCTCCTTCCACTCTCTTACCACACCCCTGTTGACCTAATCTTCTGTGTATACCTGAATAACCTTACCTGCCATACAATCTATATTATTAAATATCTATAGTTCATGCTTAAAATTCATTAAAATACATCAGAGATACATTATAATAACTTTAAAATTACATTAAAAATATATTAAACCAAATATTAAAATAATAAAATCACATTCATCATATAAAAACACATTCATCATATAAAATTACCCCTTAATTCAAGTGTTCTCTACCTCATATAGTTAATTTTTATTTATTAGGGTGCCTTCACACCAGCGCCTTCCCGAAATCGCGGCAGATGCGGGTTTTTTCGCGCAGCCGCGGCGAGCCCCACACGATGCACAGGTGGGCCACACCGCACGGGGCCCGCCGCAACCGCAGCCGCCACGCGGCAACCGCGGCAGACGCGCCCCCCCCACCGCATCCACCGCGACCCCGAAAAAACACCGATGCGAAAGGGGCCCCAATTATTCTTAAAAGCTGAAAAAACATATTATATATTCTCTATGACAATATATTGTTCTCCAAGGAAAGGTTTAAACCTTCAGGAGACAAAGTGCCCATTTTAAATATCCAAAATGTTTCCTTTCTACACAATTTATTAACCCTATCATGCATGGAAGTCTGATAGAGGTCCAGTATCCACTTGAGAAAGACGCATGTAGCGTCGAAACGCGTTGTGGGAGAAGGACCTGTACTGTGTTTATCGTAATAAACTTATAGGTAATGTCTACAAAAGCGTTCGGCTTGTTCCGTTATCCCTAGCGCTCATTTCTATATACCACATTTATTAGCCTCCGGCAGGATGAAGAGACATGCCGATAAGAGATGCTTAGATGCACCGTCTTATCTCCCAGGCGATAAAGTGTGGCTTTCTTCCAGATATGTCAGGCTGAAGGTGCTATCCTACAAGCTAGGGCCGCGTTACATCGGTCCCTTCGAAGTCCTGGAACGCATCAACAACGTTGCCTACAAGTTGAGACTGCCTGCATCCCTAACTCCTTTCATGTCTCGAAACCAGTGGTGCTTGATCGTTTTCATCCATCCTCCGGCACTGTGCCACAGCCTCTCAGCTCCAAGAACGTCTATGAGGTCAGGGACATCCTTGCCATAAAGAAGAGTAGAGGCAAAACCCTCTTCCTGATTGACTGGGTTGGCTTCGATCCTGAGGAGAGGACCTGGGAGCCCCGGGAGAACATTGATGCGCCACGCATTCTGGCGAGGTTCTTAGCACGCCTTTGCAGGAGGGGGCGTAAGGGAGGGGGTACTATTAGGTCCCCTGGCACCACTCCCCAGCTCACCTCTCCTGGGTCGGCATACCCTGCTCCTCTGCCGACCGGGCATCCGGTATCCTGTGTCTCAGAGCCGTAGCCGGGTCCTCTTCCTGTCTGCTGACCGCCCAAGCTCACGTACCACCATGCTGCAGGGGTCAGGTTTCATGAGTGTCATGAGAGGTGCACTAGGGATGACCGCGCCCTTCCCCTGTTACTCTTGGGGCCGGCCTGGCCCAACCTGACACTCCCCTTGACCAATAGCTACCCGACCTCTGGTATATCAGGCCACCTCCACTGATGGGAGGTGCCTGATTATTAAGTTAGTTTGCTTCTGCCTTGATGACTGTTGGTCAGGGCTTCCTTGTACTCTCCTCCAGTAGAGCTATTCCTGCTCTCCCAGCCTCGGGCTCTGTACCTGTGTTTCTTACCTTGCTATACTGTACTATAGGCTAACCCTACGAGCCGCCCCCATGGTACTAGCAGCTGTGGTATTTAGACCCCCTGGGCTTGCCCCTGACAATCCCTGTATAGGGCTTGGTTAAGCTAGGACCAGCTCACCCAGGGGAGTTCGGTACCATGGCCCAGTGGGTCCACTCCAGGGCGCCTTCCCTCAGAAGCGTGACAGTATTGTGCACCCGCTCCAAATAGGCTGTCCCCAATGTCCTCACCCTACATATAACCTAATAATTAATTCCCTCAAAAATGTAGTAAGCAGTCAGCTCCAGACCTGTGACTAATCACATGACTGTTACATCATGAAGGCTCTTCCAGCTCATCATCACCTTCCATTTCCTGTCCGGCTGTTTCGGGACCTGCAGTGTTTGTGCTTCTCTCCACTGTGAGAACTGCAGATCGATGAGCAGATTCCGATCAAAGAGCGAAGTGAGCGACCACACAGAGATCGGGAGGATGAGATGTGATTGTATTTCTATAGAAAAGTCTCATGATGAAAACACCAGAAAGGACATCTACTTACATAAGTGCTTTGTGGTGTCTATCATCAACTTCCGCCACTATCGTCTCCTCCTATCATGTTAGTGGCCAGCACAAGTTGTGGGTGCTGTATTGAAATATGATGCCCTCTAGTGGTGTGAAACCACCATTGGTACCGTGATTGCCCATACCGATGCCACCCAAAAACGACCCCTCTAACCAGTCGCTGCAGCCTGACGCCAGTAATCCGCTCGCTGCCGATAAGGTCAGACTGACCTACAGGACGTGTGGTGATGTCATAGGCATGGGCGGAGCCAGATCACATGACCATGACATCACCATAGGTCCTGTAATGCACAGAGAGCAGTCAGGTACTGCAGCCCACTCACCCCACAGCCCACTCAACCTCAGCCTACTCACCCCACTCAGCTCGCTCACCCCACACACCTCACTTTGCCCACTTGCCCCCCCACAGCCCACTCACCACACATCCTGCTTACTCCATTCAGCTAGCTCACCCCAATCACACCGCTTACCCCACTCAGCCTGCTCACCCCGCAGCCCACTCACCCCACTCAGCCTGCTTACCCCAGTCAGCCTGCTCACCCCACAGCCCACTCACCCAACTCAGCCCGCTCACCCTACTCAGCCCGCTCACCCCACTCATCCCACAGCCCACTCAACACACTCAGCCTGCTCACTCCACAGCCATCTCACTCCACTCAGCTCACTCACCACACTCACCCCGCTCACCCCAGTCAGGCTGCTTTCACATTGCCAAATTTTAAATCTGTGTCTATTTGTTTTAAAATGGATAGATACAGATCCGTTATTGTCTCCCATTCAATCCTATGGGCGCAGATTGGTCCTAAAGTGGCCATCAGTGTGTGGCCATATTTTCACAGATCCATTTTTGTCTGTTTTCTCATGCATCCAGAATTGGAAACTGTTCAGATTTTGGGCTGCCTTTAAAAAAGTGGACACAAACAGACAGACACAGATCTGTATCTGTCCATATGAAATAACATGGAGCTCTATGGAGGATGGATCCATACAGATCCATGAAAAAAATGTATCCATGAAACAGATCCATTTTGCTGTACTGAGCATTCTCAGAAGCAATGTACAGCTCCTCCCATCCCTATCTCCGGCAACTGATGAGGGATCCATTAAAAAAATGGTCCGTGGACATCAGTTGGCATCCATTTGCACAATCTGTGCCTGTCCATGTGGTTCCTTGAAATTCAAGGATCCATATGGACTTGCATATTTGCCCGTGTGAAAGCAGCCTCATCTGACAGCCTGGTCACCCCACTTGTACACATGCTGCTCCGCTCCGTACACCTCGTACACACGCGGCTCCGCTCCGTACACCTCGTACACACGGCACCTCTCCGTACACATGAGGCACCACTCCATAGACCTCGTACACATGCGGCTCCACTCCGTACACAGACAGCTCCGCTCTATACACCTCGTACACACACGGCTCCGCTCCGTACAAATCGTACACACATCTACTTATATAATCGGGAGTTTGGGATTCGGGCACTGTAGCCGAATTCCAAAATCCTTTGCGGCACTGCGAGCGATGCCGCAGCCGCACTAGCTGACACCGCCGCCATCCTGGCAACCGTCGGCCCCACCACCAGCGATTACGCAATAGCGACATCGCCAGCGGCCTCTGCGAGGTCGACGCTGCCCGGATGCCGCCGGTGGCTTCCGCCCCTCGCCACTCTCTCACCGCTGGCGCCTCGGTGTCGCTATGCTGGTGGAGTAGCGGTGTAGGGGCTGTGGGCGGCTGCCGGGAGACAGTCACGTCGTCCTGTGGGCGGCAGCGGCCAATGGAGTGAGCTGGGCGTGTCAGGCTGCAAAGTCTGACACACCCCGCTCACTCCCATTGGCCGCCCCCGCCGCCCGCCCTGCAAGCGGATTGCCCGCTGTGTTATAAACACAGGACGCCCATCCCATTGCCCAGGACTCGGCGTCCTGGACCAATCGGATGCCCGTCCTGTGTTTACCACAGGGCGCCCAATCCGCTCCTTGCTTCAACAATATGATCACATGAACTTAAGAATTCTTTCGCCCACCACATCGGATCAGTCAAGCCTATTGCTCCTCCTTTTCCACCCACTCTGTTCGACTGATGATGCTCCCTCTCTTAGCTCCACCGCACATCAGACCAATTCACTTCTGGACACGGATTCTGCAAGATTGCTGTGCTGTTGGACCGGGGCAATCTACATTTGACCATTACATCAGACAACACAATTTACATGCAGGGCAGGATACGTACAAAACACAATAGTACAATTTTCAATGGTATGCAGGCCACCTCTAAGTTTATAAAGTGCCTATAAGAACACCATTCACATGATGTTAATGGTGATGAGCATACAGTGCCTACAAGTAGTATTCAACCCCCTGGAGATTTAGGTGGTTTGATAAGATGCCAATAAGTTAGAGCCTTCAAACTGCAAACGAGAGTAGGATTTATTAACAGAAGCATAAATCTTACAAACCAAAAAGTTATGTTGCTCAGTTGAATTTTTATAAATTTTAAACATAAAAGTGTGGGTCAATTATTATTCAACCCCTAGGTTTAATATTTTGTGGAATAACCCTTGTTTGCAATTACAGCTAATAATCGTCTTTTATAAGACCTGATCAGGCCGGCACATGTCTCTGGAGTTATCTTGGCCCACTCCTCCATGCAGATCTTCTCCAAGTTATCTAGGTTCTTTGGGTGTCTCATGTGGACTTTAATCTTGAGCTCCTTCCACAAGTTTTCAATTGGGTTAAGGTCAGGAGACTGACTAGGCCACTCCAACACCTTGATTTTTTCCCTCTTGAACCAGGCCTTGGTTTTCTTGGCTGTGTGCTTTGGGTCGTTGTCTTGTTGGAAGATGAAATTACGACCCATCTTAAGATCCTTGATGGAGGAGCGGAGGTTCTTGGCCAAAATCTCCAGGTAGGCCGTGCTATCCATCTTCCCATGGATGCGGACCAGATGGCCAGGCCCCTTGGCTGAGAAACAGCCCCACAGCATGATGCTGCCACCACCATGCTTGACTGTAGGGATGGTATTCTTGGGGTCGTATGCAGTGCCATCCAGTCTCCAAACGTCACGTGTGTGGTTGGCACCAAAGATCTCGATCTTGGTCTCATCAGACCATAGAACCTTGAACCAGTCTGTCTCAGAGTCCTCCAAGTGATCATGAGCAAACTGTAGACGAGCCTTGACATGACGCTTTGAAAGTAAAGGAACCTTACGGACTCGTCTGGAACGGAGACAATTGCGGTGGAGTACGTTACTTATGGTATTGACTGAAACCAATGTCCCCACTGCCATGAGATCTTCCCGGAGCTCCTTCCTTGTTGTCCTTGGGTTAGCCTTGACTCTTCGGACAAGCCTGGCCTCGGCACGGGAGGAAACTTTCAAACGCTGTCCAGACCGTGGAAGGCTAACAGTAGTTTCATAAGCCTTCCACTTCTGGATGATGCTCCCAACAGTGGAGACAGGTAGGCCCAACTCCTTGGAAAGGGTTTTGTACCCCTTGCCAGTTTTGTGACCTTCCACGATCTTGTCTCTGATGGCCTTGGAATGCTCCTTTGTCTTTCCCATGTTGACCATGTATGAGTGCTGTTCACAAGTTTGGGGAGGGTCTTAAATAGTCAAAAAAGGCTGGCAAAAGAGATAATTAATCCACACATGTGAAGCTCATTGTTATTTGTGCCTGAACTACTTCTTAATACTTTAGGGGGACCAAATAGAATTCTGGTGGTTTGAGGGGTTGAATAATAAATGACCCTCTGAATTAACTTTTAACGCTTTAAAAAAAAAAAAAAAAAAAAAAAAAAAAAAAAACTTTTTTTTGTTGCACTGCATTTCCCACTTCCAGGCTGATCTACAGTCCAAATGTCACAATGCCAAGTTAATTCCGCATGTGTCAACCAGCTAAATCTGCAGGGGGTTGAATACTACTTGTAGGCACTGTAGTCTATATATACTTATATAATCGGGAGTTTGGGATTCGGGCACTGTAGCCCAATCCCAAAATCCTTTGCGGCACTGCGAGCGATGATGCGATAGCGTCATCGCCAGCCGCAGCTGCACTACCTGACACCGCCGCCATCCTGGCAACCGTCGACCCCGCCGCCAGCGATGACGCAATAGCGACATTGCCAGCGGCCTCGCGGCCTCCGCCAGCTCCACGCTGCCCGGATGCCGGCGGTGCCTTCCTCCCCTCACCGCTCTCTCACCGCTGGGGCCTTGGTGCCGCCATGCTGCTGCAGTAGCGGTGTAGGGGCTGTGGCCGGGAGCCAGTGACGTCGTCCTGTGGGCAACGGCAGACAATGGGAGTGAGCAGGGCGTGTCAGGCTGCAAAGCCTCACACACCACGCTCACTCACATTGGCCTCCGCCGCTGCCCCTGCAAGCGGATTGCCCGCTGTGTTGTAAACACAGGACACCCATCTCATTGCCCATGACTCGGCGTCCTAGACTAATCGGATGGCCGTCCTGTGTTTACCACAGAGCGCCCAATCCACTCCTTCACCTCAGCTCACATGTGACCTGAGGAGAGGGACTGATCCCTCTCTGCAGCCTCCACCCGCCCCGCAGAGGACAATGGCGTGTGACTGGGGCTGCGAACAACCCCAGCACGCAGCCACGTCCTGCCGCTGAGCCGTAATGTCGCCGCTCCAGACGCATCTCTCCTCACCCCTCCAGCCGCATCTCTCCTCACCCCTCCAGCCGGACCTCTCCTCACCCCTCCACCCAGACCTCTCCTCACCCCTCCACCTTCCTCACCCCTACAGCCTCATCTCTCTTCATCCCTCCACCCCCACCTCTCCTCACCCCTCCAGCCAGACCTCTCCTCACCCCTCCAGCCGGACCTCTCTTCGCCCCTCCAGCCTCTGCTCTCCTCACCCCTCCAGCCTCGCGCCACATCATACTCTGCTATCCACAGAGCCGCCTCTATACTCTGCTACCCACAGAGCCGCCTCTATACTCTGCTACCCACAGAGCCGCCTCTATACTCTGCTACCCACAGAGCCGCCTCTATACTCTGCTACCCACAGAGCCGCCTCTATACTCTGCTACCCACAGAGCCGCCTGCATACTTTGCTACCCACAGAGCCATCTGTATACTCTGCTACCCACAGACCCGCCTGTATACTCTGCTACCCACAGAGCCCCCTGTATATTCTGCTACCCACTGACCCGCCTGTATACACACAATTCATTTCACCGCGCTCCCGATGCGAAGGAAGGGGGATACACGGAAAGAGATGCAGTGGTCTAGTAGAAGCGCTTAGGAAGGAAATTGACGGCACGGTATATTAATGGTTGGCAAACCTGTATTAGTTAATGATTTCCTTTACAGCTCAAAACGCATTTCAACAGCATTGACTGTCTTCATCAGGTGACAGGCGACAATAACCAAAATAATCTAAAATTACACAGAATAAACTAAGAACATAGAAATGATACTCCAAGTTATACATATTAATATCAATAGAATCTAAGATAAAATCATATAAAATATGATGTGATAAAATAATGTCAAATATGATGTAAAAAATTATATAAAATGATATAAGAAAAGTGGGCAAACAAATACCCTAATAATACAAGACATAAATTTCTACAGAAAACCGTCATGTGAATTGTCCTATAAGCAGAGTGCTAATACCTATATGCTTAGAGTGCTTATACCTATAACGTCCATCATACTGAAGAATCCTCCTAACTGACATAACATTGATTTTTTGATTTCTTGATATAACAAAACGATTTTGACCTTTGTGTAATTTTTCAGATCCACACGACTAGGTCTACTCTTTAAAGGGGTTGTCCGGGTTTATTTTTTATTTCATATTTATATCTAGGCTGCAAAATGTTGACAATCTGCAATATACATGTTGTCAACATTTTGCAGGGTTTCCTAGATATAAACACATTTACTGATGGCAGAGAGTGTCCAGGGGGTGTGATTGTGCAGGCTGGTCGTTTACACCTACTGTAGCACAATCACACCCCCTCCCCTATACCTAGTATGGCCAGCCACCCCCAGGCCATACATGCCCGCCCCCTCCCCACTGTACTCTATAGAATGCCACCACTCCCAGGGATCCTACTGGCCGCCCCAGCCCCTAAATCACCACCCACCCTCTGCAAAACAGCGGTCCCCAGTGCACTGATACAAGGTGCCGAAACCGCTGCTGTGAAAGCGATTCCGGCACACTGTGTCAGTGCAGCCGGGGACCCGCTGCATATGTGTGCTGCTCTCACCCTCCATGTGCTGCTCTCACCCAGCCGGTCCCGGTCCGCCCAGTCCCGGTCCGACATGGTCCCGGTCCGCCCAGTCTCGGTCCGCCCGGTCCCGGTGTTGTACAGCCGAGCTCCACACTGCAGCCGTATCTGTGGCGCTGTGTGTGTGGAGCGGTGCCCGTCCTGATCTCCCCAGACCTCCAGTACCATAGAGCAGAGGCTGTGGAGCGGTCCTCTCTATACCGCTCCACCAGCTCTATGGTACTGGAGGTCTGGGGAGATCAGGACGGGCACCGCTCCACACACACAGCGCCACAGATACGGCTGCAGTGTGGAGCTCGGCTGTACAACACCGGGACCGGGCGGACCGAGACTGGGCGGACCGGGACCATGTCGGACCGGGACTGGGCGGACCGGGACCGGCTGGGTGAGAGCAGCACATGGAGGGTGAGAGCAGCACACATATGCAGCGGGTCCCCGGCTGCACTGACACAGTGTGCCGGAATCGCTTTCACAGCAGCGGTTTCGGCACCTTGTATCAGTGCACTGGGGACCGCTGTTTTGCAGAGGGTGGGTGGTGATTTAGGGGCTGGGGCGGCCAGTAGGATCCCTGGGAGTGGTAGCATTCTATAGAGTACAGTGGGGAGGGGGCGGGCATGTATGGCCTGGGGGTGGCTGGCCATACTAGGTATAGGGGAGGGGGTGTGATTGTGCTACAGTAGGTGTAAACGACCAGCCTGCACAATCACACCCCCTGGACACTCTCTGCCATCAGTAAATGTGTTATATCTAGGAAACCCTGCAAAATGTTGACAACATGTATATTGCAGATTGTCAACATTTTGCAGCCTAGATATAAATATGAAATAAAAAATAAACCCGGACAACCCCTTTAAGGGTGGCAAAATTGGCTCTTTTCTTTTGTAGTCAAGGTATACACACTTTTAAGTTATTTCTGAGTTTCTAAGCTCATCTAGATCTTACATGACCGGAGTCCAATTGTAGTACATCAGGGGCGGACCTACCGTGGTGCAGCTGGTGCAGCTGCACCAGGGCCCCGACCGGCTAGGGGGCCCCTGGAGCCGACGGCCGATAGCAACCCCCTTCGCCCCGCTCCTCACCGTCGGCTGCTGCACCAGGGTTCCCCGGTCGCAAGGTCCACTACTGTACTACATATAGTCTGGTCTTCAACTTTAGAGAACAAGGCTATGTGTGTTTAATAAGACAGGATATTTATGTTCATTTACTGTTTACTTTGTACAAAGTGTTCTGATCATTTTCTTTTTGTCCTATTTCATGCAATGTAATGCTACAGTCAATTACACTGAAGAAAGCCCATGCGGGCAGAAAACATTTCTTTGTTATTAATAAACTTATCAAGAAGGCTAGTGCGGCGGTGGGTCTACAACTTAGGACTTTCGAGGAGGTATTAGAGGATAGAATTAATAAGAAATGCAAGGCTATAATGAACAACAATACACACCCGCTCTCTAAACTGTTTGCGAAGCAGAAGAGCACATTCAGCAAGCGTCTAATCCAACTAATGTGTAAAAAGGAAAGATACAGAAAATCGTTTGTTCCGACAGCTGTGGGGATGTTTAACAAATGTATAAGTGTAAAGCGTCCCAAGACTATGTGAAGTTCTATGTGTATGGGGGGAATAGGTGAGGTACATGTACCAGTCTACCCGCATCTGCTGTCCAGATAGACTTATTTTGTAAAGTGTGAAATGTTCTTGATCTTTGTTCTGCTGCTGTAATACTGTAATTTCCTCCGGGGTCAATAAAGTTTATCTTATCTTATCTTATTTGACTTTGATTGAAAAACCCTTTTTTTGTCCAAGAAGTGTGAAGAAGACAATAGTAAAGATGTATCATCCTTCCAGAACAAATTGAGTATTTTAACTACTTTAATGTCTTTGGAGTGTGAATTGTTTCCAATAAACTTGAAAATTAGGGACAGTTTTAGTACAACTTTTTTTTTTTTTTTTTAGAAAACTACAAGTAAATCAAAAAGAAAACATTCATAACAAGACTGTGTTACACTGAAAGATCTTTGATGTACAAACACATCTGCATTGTGGTTGAAGCACTATCACCATGTGCTACACAAACAGGCTTCTTCCATCAATGACTCTTTTGATGTTTATTAAGCTCTGATTTCTGAGTATAAGACTTTCCACATTCAGAACATGAATATGGCTTGACCCCTGTGTGAACTCTGTTATGTAAAACAAGATTTGATTTCTTGCTAAAACATTTCCCACATTCTGAACATGCGTACGGCTTCTCCCCTGTGTGATTCCGCTGATGAATAACAAAACTGGATTTCCGGTTAAAACATTTCCCGCATTCAGAACATGAAAATGGCTTCTCTCCTGTGTGAGTTTTTTGATGTTGAATTACTCCTGCCTTCCATTTAAAACATTTCCCGCATTCAGAACATGAAAATGGCTTCTCTCCTGTGTGACTTTTTTGATGTTGAACCACATGTGCCTTCCGGTTAAAACATTTCCCACATTCAGAACATGAATACGGCTTCTCGACTGTGTGAATTCTCTGATGTTTTGCAAGATTTGATTTAGAGTTAAAACATTTCCCACATTCTAACATGCATATGGCTTCTCCCCTGTGTGAATGATTTGATGATCAACCAAACTTGTTTTACGCTTAAAACATTTCCCACATTCTGAACATGAATATGGCCTAATTTCTGTAGGAATGCTTTGAATTTGCTTAATAATTTGCGATGACGATGAAACCAACAGAAAAGGTCCAGATGATAGATCTTTACTCTGAAAGGCCGAGGTTTCATACGGGTTAATGGTGGGCTCTTCATAAGTTTCATGTGTGACTGCATGATCACTTGCTTTAAATTCTGAAGATATTTCATGTCCTCCTTGGTACCAAGCATAGTCATCTGCTAAGAATAAAAAAAATATTCGTTGCATAAATTCACGTCACAATTTTCAGATTATTATTTAGAAAACAATGCATCTTTTTATTACCCTCTTCATGACATTTGACGTACATATATGTCATGGTGCAATAGAGATTCCCGACCAATTACATATAGGTAAATCATGGCGATCTCGCGAGGTACAGAAAATATTGCTGCCAGGAACTCGGGGTAAGGCATAGCTGAGTTCCGGCTGACACTGCCAGGGACACTCCCTGCACCAGTCCTGACCATTAAACCACCTCCCGCTCCATCTCCCACCTGATTCAGAATCCTGAGACGTGATCACAGGGACCTGATTATAACCATGGAAATCTGAGGTCATAAGGACAACCGCTGGGTCAGTCAGCTACAGCAAGCCTGTTACACTGTGTCAGGAGCATGGTCAAAAAGGCTTCTGTCAGTGTCTCACTGACAAGTTTAATATATTGCAATGCTGGTGCATTGCAATACATTATATCAACAATCAAAATAATAAAAGCTAATATTCCAATGTAGGCCAATATACCTAATGGAATCCCAACTAGTGGGATGCTTCAGAACATCTCTAAAGGTACCTTTACACGTCCGCAACCGTAGCAGGGAATCCTGACGGCGATATGTTGCCCTGGAACAATCAAACTGCCTCCCATTTGCGCCGTGTAATTGGGGAATGTCGCGGCGATAAATCGCCTCTCGTCTGATTTCAGAGCAGTGCTAAGGAGCCAGGCGACAGGCGAGATGTGATTTATCGCCGCGAAATTCCCAATTACACGCCGCAAATGGGAGGCAATTTGACGGCGATTGTTCCAGGGCGACATATCACTGTCAGGATTCCCAGCCGTGGTTGCGGCGTGTAAAGGTACCTTTAGTGTGTTCCATATGGTCAACAATTGCACAAGCCACATGCTCCAAGCTCCTCTGTCCAAAGGATAAGTACACCACTGAAGTAGGAAGTGGACATTGTCTCTACATTTAGCTTTAGGCTCCCTATACAGGGATAGGGCAGAGCTGGAGTTATGGGTGCTGGAGATAAATGCTCATACAAATATGAATTTGCATTTAGTGGTTCCTACTCACCTGTGCTGTTATACGTAGGAATATCCTCTTTCCACTGCTCATCACCCCTCACATATGTCGCTGTAGCACTAATATAGGTCAGTTCTTCACCCTGAAACAAAGATTGTAAAAGTCACAGAGAGATGGAGAAGTCCCATCTATGATCAGCTGTAATCTGCCATCTCCACCGTTCTCATTACACAAGTATAAAACATAGAATACTGGAGGATAAAACAAGACTGAGCACAAGACCTTCACAGCCGTCTACACATCATAGGGAGATCTCATCACACCTTCTCTCCATCTACCTGATGATCCGGAGGAACATCGGGATCTTCTTGTTTACAGTCCTGTGTGAGAAGAGGACGGGGACATCTCTCTGGTGTTGTCCTCTTACTGGATAGACCTGGAGGAGACACATACAGGGACTGAATTCATTCTTTACATACAGATCATTATAGGCCGTGTGTATTTAGTCCTGTCTATTACCTGGTGATGTGAGGGGCGGCCGGGGAACCTCCATCATGACTATGTCCTTGTACAGATCTTTGTGTCCTTCTAAATACTCCCACTCCTCCATGGAGAAATAGACGGTGACGTCCTGACACCTTATAGGAACCTGACACATACAATGATACCATTGTCATCTTTCCCCGATCCCTTCATAGCGTTACTGTATAATGTCCCAGCAGCAGCAGCAGCATTCCCAGCAGTGTCACCTCTCCAGTCAGCAGCTCAATCATCTTGTAGGTGAGTTGTAGGATCTTCTGGTCATTGATGTCCTCATGTATCAGGGGGTGAGGTGGAGGCCCCGTGATTGGGCTCAGGGCTCTTCCCTCAGACACAGGGTCCTGACAGCACAGATCACTAGAGCTCTTCACTACTGTGTAATCCTGGTTATGGAGAGACACATTAATAAATCTCCAGTCTCCAGACATTTCCAGAGTCCTCACCTCTCCAGTTCTGTCATCTGTTATTCTGTCCATAGATAAGAATGATGTCATGTGACATTGTCATCACAATCTCTCACCTCTCCAGTAACAAGGAAGAGGATCTCTAGGGTGAGGTGGAAGATCCTCTCCGCCATCTTGTCCCTGTCCAGATCCATCCTTGATGGTCAATCAGGAGAATTCTCTTCTATAGAAGATCTGAGAGGATCCGATATTGTAGAGACCTGAATGGGGGAAGATGACGATGTAACATCATAAAGAATCCTAAGAAATCTCCGTAGCGGTTATCGAATTCACATGATCACTACATCCAGTCATGGCTCCCGGTAGAACACACTCCACTTATATCCAGTCATACACAGATTTACATAAACTCAGTTGTGAAGGGGTTAATATTATCTGCACCCAATAATGGAGAATCTACAGCACAAACCTCCACTGCAGAGCCGCCACCACATATATGGCTGCTCTGTGCTTACAGGACCTGTGATGATGTCACATGGAGGGGAGGAGTCAGGGGTCACATGATCAACTCCTCAGTGGATCTATGAGATCAGGGATCTGCTCAGTGATGTGGGATCCATATGAGGTGGTGATCTTCTCCTGTATGGGCTCCTGAGCTCCTCTATGGTCCATTATCCCCAGCGGTGGAGGCGGCGGTGGCTCCTCAGCACCAGACGGCTGCACAGCACTGAGTGTTATCACACACTGCAGGGCACCGCAGCTGCTGCTCCCTGACTGCAGAGCCCCTGAGTTATGTGACCCCCCCGCTTCTCCCCATCGAGTAGTGGTCTTCTAGTTGGTTCCCCTTATCTCCCTGCATCCTATCAGCTGCTGTCCCCTCAGGATCGCCTTCGGGTCTTATAAGCTAGCCTGTCAGGCATACTCGTTCTCTTACCAACACTGCTCACAGGGTGAGCATCCTGAGCAATGCTGATGATGGACACCCTGGCTGCAGCGGTAAGAGAACGGATTGACCGAGAGGGAGCTGGATGGCTCACCTCCCTTGTGGGTGAGAGCTTCCCCAAGGCTAATCCCCAAGCTGTGTGGAGGTCTTTCCAGATCCTTCCACACACAGCTGCATTTCCCCCATCAAGCCATTACAGCAGAGAAAAGGCCTTCTAGACCCTCACTGCCGCCCTGCAGGCTCAGTTCTTCTTTACCCCCCCCCCCACAGCAGGGGACCTCGGCTGCGGTCATTAGGATGCACCCACGGCCGCTGTGCCATCTAGGCCCCCTTCCCTCATGACCCCGCTCATTAGTGCAATGTAACATGCACTGAACCCCCCTGTCCATCAGCGGTGTGGGGGAGCGGCGCATATTATATTACACCTAGCTATACTCACCCCCCCATCGCTGGTTAATGGGCCTCATGCTGGCGGTCACGTTAAAATAATAACCATTTTAACTCATCCCTCCGACGCTCTGTGCAGGCTCCTTGGCCTCCTCCCTCCGGTCTTCCTGCTTCTAATCATGTGACCAGTACATCAGTGACGTCATCACTGCTGCACCGGTCACATGATTAGAAGCAGGAAGACTGGAGGGAGGACGCCACAGAGCCTGCATAGAAGCGTCAGAGGGGTGAGTTAAAACAGTTATTTTTTTATTGTAACCGCCAGCATGAGGCCCATATACCAGCAATAGGGGCCTATATACCAGCAATGGGGGTGCTATACCAGTGATGGGGGTGCTATACCAGTGATGGGTGCCTTATACAATGATAGGGGCCATATGCCAGTGATGGGGACTATATACAATGATGGGGGCTACATACAGTAATGAGGAGCTATAAACCAGTGATAATGGGCTATATACCAGTGATGAGGGGTTATATATCAATGATTGGGGGGCTATCTACCAGTGATGGGTGCTATATGCCAGTGATGGGGACATATACTGTGATGAGGGAGCTATATACCAGTAGTGGGGTTGTTAGGCCCCCTGGCACCGCTTCCCAGCTCACCTCTCCCGGGTCGGCATCTCCTGCTCCTCTGCCGACTGGGCGACTGGCATCCAGGCGTGCTGTGTCTTGGAGCCGTCGCCATGTTCCCTCCTGTCAGCTGACCGCCGGGTTCGCACATGAGCACATTACTATGGTTGTATTCATGTGACCAATCAGCGGCGCGCTAGGTGCACTCCTTCCCTGTGACTCTAGGGGCCGGCACGTTCCAACCTGACACTCCCCTTGACCAATAGATACTCTTCCCATGGTATATCAGGCCACCTCCTCTGATGGGAGGTGCCTGATTATTAAGTCGTTTGCTTCTGCCTTGCTGACTGTTGGTCAGGCCTTCCTTGTGCTCTGTGTCCTGGAACCCTTGTTGTGCTCTTCTCCGGTAGCACCATTCCTGTCCTCCAGCCTTGTACTCCGTTTCCTGGAACCCTTGCTGTGCTCTTCCCTCGTAGCACCATTCCTGGTCTCCTAGCTTTGTACCCTGTTACCTGGAATACTTCTCTGTTTATTAGTATAGGCTAACCTTACGAGCTGCCCCCCTGGCTGCTGGGGTATGCAGACCCCCTGGGGTTGCCCCTGACAATCCCTGTATTGGGGTTGAGTAAACTAGGATCAGTTCATCCAGGGGAGTTCGGTACCACGGCCCAGTGGGTCCACTCAAGGGCGCCTTCCCCCGGAAGCGTGACAAGGGTTCTATATACCATTGATGGGATGCTGTATACCAGTGATGGGGCACTGTATACCAGTGATGGAGCGCTGTACACCAGTGATGGGGTACTGTATACCAGTGATGGGGTTGCTATATACCAGTGATGAGGGGTTATATACCAGGATGGGGTGCTACTACATTTCCCACCCTAGGCCTATACTCAAGTTAATACGTTTCCCCAGTTTTGGGGGGTAAAATTAGGGGCCTTGGCATATACTCGGGTTGGCTTATACTCGAGTATATACGGTAAGTATTTGGTCACCTACAAGCAAGATTTCTGGTTCTCACAGACCTGTAACTTCTTCTTTAAGAGGCTCCTCTGTCCTCCACTCATTACCTGTAGTACTGGCACCTGTTTGAACTTGTTATCAGTATAAATGACACCTGTCCGCAACCTCAAACAGTCACACTCCAAACTCCACTATGGTGAAGACCAAAGAGCTGTCAAAGGACACCAGAAACAAATTTGTAGCCCTCCACCAGGCTGGTAAGACTGAATCTGCAATAGGTAAGCAGCTTGGTGTGAAGAAATGAACTGTGAGAGCAATAATTAGAAAATAGAAGACATACAAGACCAATCTCTCTCAATCTGAGGATCCACGCAAGATCTCACCCCGAGGGATCAATATGATCTCAAGAACGGTGAGCAAAAATCCCAGAACCACACGGGTGGACCTAGTGAATGACCTGCAGAGAGCTGGGACCAACGTTACACAGGCTACCATCAGTAACACACATTACGCCGCCAGGGACTCAGATCCTGCAGTGCCAGTAGTGTCTCTTTGCTTAAGCAATTACATGTCTAGGCCCATCTGAAGTTTGGTAGAGAGCATTTGGATGATCCAGAAGAGTATTGGGAGAATGTCATATGGTCAGATGAAACCAGAGTAGAACTGCTTGCTAGAAAAACTAGTCATGTTTGGAGGAGAAAGAATGCCGAGTTGCATAGAAAGAATACCATACCTACTGTGCAGCATGGGGGTAGCAACATCATACTTTGGGGCTGTTTCTCTGCCAAGGAACCAGGATGACTGATGATCATGAAAGAATGAATGGGGCCAGGTATAGTGAGATATTGAGTGCAAATCTCCTTACCTCCTTCCATAAGCAAGGGCATTGAAGATGAAACGTGGCTGAGTCTTTCAGCATTTACCAATAAATCAGCTGCACACCACATTATATGGTGTGCAGCTGATTTATTGGTAAGTGTTTACATGTATTTTTTGAAGCTTGCACCCACTTAAAAGAGGTGTACGCCCATATTGCTATACATTGAGTCTTTCAGCATGACAATAATCCCAAGCACCCCGCCAGGGCAACGAAGGAATGGCTTCGTAAGAAGCATTTCAAGGTCCTGGAGTGGCCTAGGCCGTCTCCAGATCTCAACGCTATAGAAAACCTTTGGATGGAGTTGAAAGTCAGTGTTTCCCAGTGACAGCCCCAAAACATCCCTGCTCTAGAGGAGATCTGCATGGAGGAATGGGCCAACATACCAGCAACACTGTGTGCCATCCTTATGAAGACATACAGAAAACATTTCACCTCTGTTATTGCCTACTAAGGATATATAACAAAGTATTGAGATGAACTTTTGTTATTGACCAAATACTTATTTTCCACCAAAATTTGAAGAAAATTTCTTTCCAAATCAGACTTTGTGGAGTGATTTTCAGGATTTGTTTTCTCGTTTTGTCTGTCATAGTTGAGTTCTATCTATGATGTCAATTACAGGCCGACCTCATCTTTATAAGTGGGAGAACTTGCACAATTGATGACTAAATACTTTTTTTCCCCACTATATAGCACTATTCATTCCATAGCAATGTACATATATTTGCAGCACTGCCCCATTTGGGGCTCACAATCTAAATATCCTATCAGTATGTTTTATTCATTATACCACGTTGTGATATTTTTCATTATCTGTGAAATGTCTGATGGTGTGTAATTGTCTTCAATAAAGGTTTTTGCCACTTTCCAAATAATAATACATATAATAATAAAGAACCCTTCTGTTGTTTTTTTCTTTCTGCTTTTCTGTATCTAATTTGTCATGTACAACCCCTGGCAAAAATTATGGAATCACCTGGCTCAGAGGTTGTTCATTCAGTTTGTTTAATGTTGTAGAAAAAAAGCAGATCACAGACATGGCACAAAACTAAAGTCATTTCAAATGGCAACTTTATGGCTTTAAGAAACACTAAAAGAAATCAAGATACAAAATGTGGCAGTCAGTAAGGGTAATTTTTTCAGACCAAGCAGAGGGAAAAATTATGGGATCACTCAATGCTGAGGAAAAAAATTATGGAATCATGAAAAACAAACACACAAAACAACACTCCAATAAATCACTAGTATTTTGTTGCGCCACCTCTGGCTCTAATAACAGCTTGCAGTTTTTGAGGCATGGATTTAATGAGTGACAAACAGAACTCATCATCAATCTGGCTCCAACTTTCTCTGATTGCTGTTGCCAGATCAGTTTTGCAGGTTTGGAGCCTTGTCATGGACCAATTTCTTCAACTTCCACCAAAGATTTTCAATTTGATTGAGATCTGGACTATTCACAGTTTTTGCTCTATGGCAGGATGCATTATCATCTTGAAAAATGATTTAATCATCCCCAAACATCCTTTCAATTGATGTGATAGAAAAGTGTTCAAAATATCAATGTAAACTTGGGCATTTATTGAAGATGTAATGACAGCCATCTCCCCAGTGCCTTTACCTGACATGCAGCCCCATATCATCAATGACTGTGGAAATTTGCATGTTGTCTTCAGCAGTCATCTTTATAAATCTCATTGGAACTGCACCAAACAAAAGTCCCAGCATCATTGCATTGCCCAATGCAGATTCGCGATTCATCACTGAATATGACTTTCATCCAGTCATCCACAGTCCACGATTGCTTTTCCTTAGCCTATTGTAACCTTGTTTTTTTCTGTTTAGGTGTTAATGATGGCTTACGTTTAGCTTTTCTGTATGTAAATCCCATTTCCTTTAGGCGTTTCTTACAGTTCGGTCACAGACATTGACTCCAGTTTCCTCCCATTCGTTCCTCATTTGTTTTGTTGTGCATTTCCTATGTTGGAGACATATTGCTATAAGTTTCCGGTCTTGCGTCTCTGCCACCCCTCTCAGCTTCACATTGTTTTTGCGTAATCCATCTTCCAGGTGGCAGATGGTTGCTTGTACTGATCCCATTTCCCTGTCTAGCACATCATAGCCGTCTGCCAGGTTATTGTGTGCCGAAGCATATTCGGCCATCTTAGATTCCACATTTGAGGTTCTCTCTCCCAGAGCTGCCATTTCAGCCCGCATTTCTCCCATCATACTACGCATTTCTCCCAGCATAGCATCCCTCAAGGAGCCCAGCATATCCCTCGCACCTTTTTGTAACTGGTGAGTCATCTCTACTCACAGTGCTGTAGTCTTCAGAGCGGCGGGGAGATGTGGAGCTGTGTGGACGCACATGAGGGAGACCTGGGTCCTTCCTGGCAGCCGCCATCTTAGGAGTCCTCTGTGCCTCCGGGGTGAAGAAGTCCGTGAGTTTGCCCTCCGCCTCCCGGCGGCGGGACCCTGCTCTTGGCATGACCCAGGTGAGGGCGGGATGTTAGGCAGTCTCCGGAGCGGTATTGGAGCTGTTTTGGGGCTTGAGGAGCCGTTTAGTGCCGTTTATCCGGTCGGTGTGTCGGAGCCTCCTCAGAAAGGTCCGGCGCCATCAGCTGCTGGACACGCCCCTCTAAGTTTCCGGTCTTGACGCTTTGATGTCTTCTTTGGTCTACCAGTATGTTTCCCTTTAACAACCTTCCCATGTTGTTTGTATTCGGTCCAGATTTTAGACACAGCTGACTGTGAAAACCAACATATTTTGCAACATTGCGTGATGATTTACCCTCTTTTAAGAGTTTGATAATCCTCTCCCTTGTTTCAATTGACATCTCTCATGTTGGAGCCATGATTAATGTCAGTCCACTTGGTGCAACAGCTCTCCAAGGTGTGATCACTCCTTTTTAGATGCAGACTAACGAGCAGATCTAATTTGATGCAGGTGTTAGTTTTGGGAATGAAAATTTACAGGGTGAATCCATAATTGTTCCCTCAGAATTGAGTGATTCCATAATTTTTTCCCTCTGCTTGGTCTGAAAAAAGGTACCCTTACTGACTACCACATTTTTTATATTGATTTCTTTTAGTGTTTCTTCAAGCCATAGAGTTGCCATTTCAAATGACTTTAGTTTTGTGCCATGTCTGTGATCTGCTTTTTTTTTTTTAGAATATTAAACAACTGAATGAACATCCTCCGAGCCCGGTGATTCCATAATGTTTGCCGGGGGTTGTACCATCAGAGTCTTCAGTGTCTCTATTATTTCTGAGATTTCAGGAGTTTTAGGTTCCAGCCAGTGCCTAAGTATGCATGTTTTAGTTACCAGGAGTGCTTTATGTTCTGCTATAGGTACAAAGGTGTTACCCCATTTAGGATCCTTATTCAAACTAATATATTGGAACAGACAGGACCGCGCGCCTCTAGTAACTGTTACTTTCCATACCTTTTTGATGTATTCAATTGTCTCCTCCCAATTCAATTGTCTATCCCAGGACACTCCCAAATACAACGAACGAGGTCTGCTTTTTGTAGCTTGCATTTTTTGCAGGGACGTTGCTAGAAGTCACATTGAAGGTATAAATTGCATTATATATTAATTTGTAGTGCATTTCTCTCTATTGCTCACTTATTCATTATTCACTTATCCAACCCTTCATTATATTATATGCATCTATATCCTCTTCTCCTTTTCCCCATTTTGCAAAAATATTAGTTTTCCATTTAGCATGAAGTTGTTTGCATATTTTAACCCCTCAATGACCATTGATGGCTATACCCGTCATGGCATTGAACTGTCACTGCATGTAAACACTCTATTTGGTCAACGAAATGCATGAAATATCATCCTAAATTTACTACTAACAAGAAGTCCAATATGTCATGAACAAATCAGTCTTGGAATCACTAGGATATGTTGAAGGGTTCCAGAGTTATAACCTCAGAAAGTGACACTGGTCAGAATTGCAAAAATTAGGCTTGGTCCTTAAGGGGTTAAAATAGATGGATGACAGCGGCTCTTGGTTGGCTGCCTGCCCCATCAGATGACAGCGACTCTTGGTTGATAAAACTGGAATGGTATCCACGGTCCGCGCTGCTGCTCTTTATCCAAGGAATCCACAAGAGGTTATTACCATCAAAAGTTCTTTATTTCATCACACCAACGCGTTTCGGTGCTGTCCCAGCACCTTCCTCAGGGCTGGGACAGCACCGAAACGCATTGGTGTGATGAAATAAAGAAATTTTGATGGTAATAACCTCTTGTGGATTCCTTGGATAAAGAGCAGCAGCGTGGACCGTGGATACCATTCCAGTTTTATCTTCTGATTTCCCGCGGTTTTGTGGCGTTGGTGGAGGTTCTGCAGCAGCTGCCTTATGCTTTTAAACTGGTTGTGAGTCTCACAACCATAAAAGGTGAGTGGATACACTTATAATCCACATAAGAACTATAGTGTCTGTTTGATAGGGCACAATCTGCGCCTCTTGTATCTCCCTTCTTTTCTATCGACTCTTGGTTGGCTGCCTGCCCCATCAGATGACAGCGACTCTTGGTTGGCCGCCTGCCCCATCAGATGACAGCGACTCTTGGTTGGCTGCCTGCCCCATCAGATAACAGCGACTCTTGGTTGGCTGCCTGCCCCATCAGATGATAGCGACTCTTGGTTGGCTGCCTGCCCCATCAGATGACAGTGACTCTTGGTTGGCTGCCTGCCCCATAAAGACATCAAAGTCTCCATTCTTTTCTACTTTCCCAAAATGTCTGACCGTTGAGTTGTAATGGTTATTGATCTGCATGTATTGCATCCTCTGATTTTCACCTGGTCCATATTTTGCAGCTATTTCCTGCCATGTTAGAATTCGTCCTTCTTTTTCTTTTAATAGGTCTCCCTTTCCTTCCACTGCCCTATTCTTCCACTGTGTAAAAAGTTTGTTGTGTTGACCCTGTCCAAAGTTGGGGTCTCTGTATATGGGTATGTATTTGGACAAGTTGCATGGGAGTCTATACATTTTCCTAATTGCTCTCCAGGTCCCTATAGTATCTTTTATCAGACAGCTGTGTTTCACATGTGTGGGTAGGACTGCCCCTAGATCCAGTGGTGATGCTCTGTTTCTAATTCTACATTTGACAAACACTTTGTCCTATTAATCCAATCCCTAATATGTCTCATTAAGGCTGCTAGATTGTACGCTCTTATCATTGACATCCCTCTATTGGAGAGTCAATTTGCTATAGCAGATTCTTGGCCTTTTCCTCTGCCATAGGAATTTCAAGAGGGTAGAATGTAGCTTCTTTATGTCTGAGTGATTTATCAACAATGTAAGGCGAAGAAGATCCAGTGACCGGGAAGTAGACAACGGAGGGGAGTAAAATCTTCACATTTTAGTTAAAAGTCCAAAACACATCGATGTGTTAGGGAGAGTCATTCCCAAATAGCATAGTAATGGGTAACCCTATGTGTTTCGGCGCTATGCCTTAGTCATGGATATATTGTATATCTGGAATGCTGAAGTTTAAATAAAGTGTGTTATTTGGGAGACAAAATGGGAGGTGAATCTTGAATTAATTATCTTTAATTGTTGTCTCTCACTACACCCCTCAGCATGGCAGATAGCTGTACTATAGATCAATATAAAAACAAGTCTATACAAGAAATAAAAGAGAGGAAAAGGGGAGGAAAGAAAAAAGCAGAAAACATAGGATTGTAATATTAATACTATAATTGTGTATATACAAATTGTAAACAAGTTACCTATGTATAATGAATAAAAGTCTCAAATTAAAAGAAAGTTGTGTACTTTTTTCTTTCTCATCCAGACTTTGATTATTGAGGGAAAAAATATATCCGCACAAGTATAATTGGATAGATGTTATAATTTAAGGAGCAGGGAAAATGAAATTGCATGCTGAAGCTGCCTGTGTGAGACCTGCGGCGACCGGAAGTGACGCGATCCCAGCGTCACGAGACCGACGTCACAGCAGTGACATTGCGGGCGCGATATTTTATTCGTATTTGCGCTCTGCAGGCTGTAATGATGCCATCAGGGTGTAATAGAGCGGCGAGGTAGCGGTAGCGCGGCACAGGGGACCCGCCTACACGCCACAGATGCTTTGAGGAACGCCCCTCTGTCATGGATTTTGTAAGTTTGAAAACTACTTTATTGTACTCCTATATTACTAAAATATGTCACACTGGGATGGCTTAGATGCTAGTGTAAGGCTGCAGGGACAGGTATTAAGAGGTTTGAAGGTGATTTTGGGCGACAGGTTCCCTTTAACTATTTTATTTGCTCTTGATAAACTCCACTGTGGATACCTTCTATTTCCAAGTCTATTTGTGACCTTCAGGGATTCTACTTTAAATTGATCCTGCATAGGACAAATTCTTTTAGTTCTGATCAATTCTCCCAGTGGGACATTTTTTATCACATGGGGAGGGTGACAGGAGTTGGCTAATAGGATTGAATAACAATCCGTGGGTTTGTTCAATGGGAGGAAGTCAATATTCTGCTCATGACCTAGAAGGAAGTGTAACAGAATTAGACTACAACTATGTAACACCATTTTTGTTCCTGGCTTCCAAGTGTAATATTTCAATTGCTTATGTTTAAAGACTATGGAAAAACGCACAAACTTTGATTTTTGACCAAAGCCCAGAAAAATTCATATTTATTGTGACAAAAAAGGAAATTACACTATGTAACATATTCTTATTTTTTTTTGTATCTGGGTACAAAGTGTGTTTTCCTAACCCGTTATAACTACCGTAAAACAAATAGGAAATAGTTGTTGTTCCACAAAAACTTGCTTCTGTGATCAGCACAATGACATTTTGAAATTTGTTTATTTTCAGGAAAATTCTCCATTCATTTTCAATACTGAGACAATTCTATTGCCCCGATCACAGAAGTAAAGTTTTTGTGGAACAACTATTTTCTATTTGTTTCAGGCATAATGGGTTAGGAAAACACACTTTGTACCCAGGAACAAAAAAAAATAAGATTTTTTACATAGTATTTGATCCTATTTTTCTCAATACAAGACGTCAATTTTAGATTGTGGGTGTTGTCATTCATGTGTGTGACACAGTCTTGGATTTCTAGGACTTTGCCCCTCCAAATAGGTACCAGCTCATCAATGTAGCGACCATAAAAATGTATTAACTTGGAGAATTTGTTTTTAATAGAAAACATCAGTAAGGAAGTAGGCGAACTCTAGTGCCACCTAATAAAGGTAGCAATGCTAAAAGCCATAATTGACTCTTCAACAAGCCTTTTAATATGACTTAGGATTTGTGCCAAATCAGAGCCCCAATCTGCAGATGCTGCGTTTCGGGGTGACTGCCCCTCATCAGTTCAGTGTGTGGGATTCTGATCTGGCTGTATGGGAGGCTAAGACGAAGTCTGACGGAAAAGCTATTCTCCTTATAGAGAGCAATGAGGAGATAACCAGCATTGACAAGTCCCACATACATGGTATGTAGCCAGGACCGAGCATCCATCTTGGGGGGAGAACAGCTGATCTGACAGCTGTTTAAATCTCCCGCGTGACACCGAATAGGTGATGTCGGCGCGGGAGATTTGAAGCAGCGATCAGCTGTTTCATATCTCTTGCACTGATATCACCCTATTCGGTGTCGGCACGGGAGATTTAAACAGCTGTCAGATCAGCTAGATCTTCAAATCTCCCGCGCTGACACCGGCGGGAGATCAGCTGTGCGGGAGGGGAGATCTCTGCCGCTGATCTCCTCCTCGCTGCCCCCAGAGACAGCTAATTGGCTGCCGGGGCACCATACAAATGTGAACGCATGCGGAGATTCTCCACTGCGTTCACATTATTATGGGCTGCGTTTGCCTGCGTTTACGTCTGCATGCCTTCAGCATGCAGACACAAACGCTAATTTGAAGGCAGCCTTAGCCTGCACTCATTTAGGGCAGGTTCACACTATTCACAGATTTTCTTCCTGTAAAATCAGCATCATATAGTAAAAAACTTACCAATAAATAGCCAAGGTCTGATATTCAGCACACTCAGCAGGACGCAGAAGGCGTCAATGAAAGGCAACACAAGTGCACAATACCAATGCAGCAATCACTCTCAAGTCTCACTCAGTATTGTGCATTTTGTTGCCTGTCATTGAGGCCTTCTGCATCCTGCTGAGTGCAATGGATATCAGATCCTGGCTGTTTTTTGATCATTTTTGTCCTAGTGTTTTTTTTTTAGCATCACGTAGTACTAGCAAAGTGGATATGTTTCTACTTAATAATATCACCATCATGCTGTGTTGTTGTTTTTTTTATTTTTGTGTGGATATTTGCTTTGTTGTATTTTTCTTATTTTAAATCTGCTGCAGGATCCTACCTTTTTGGTTGGGATTTTTTCCATTGGTTTCATTGAGGACCCTAAATCCACAGGTTAAATTGCTGACATTATTTACATTTTCACAAAAAAAGCATACGAGAAGCAGGAATAAGGGCAAGATACGTGGGTGAAGATTAGAGGCTGACAAGTGCAGATTTCAGTTTACAAACCTGAAATTTGTAATGAGGGATACAGAAAAGCGCAGATGGGGTTATATCGCAGATATACTATAGGACAGTGATGGCGATTCTATGGCACGTGTGCCAGGGAGAGCACAGGGAGCCTTCTCTGCTGGCATGCAACCTCGCCTCTGCACTGCCACTTTGGCGCCGGCATTCCAAAGCTGGGTCACATTGATTGAGACATTTCTCCTCCCTCCGACACTCACTCCCCTAGCCTGCCCGCCCAGCGTCATGTAGGAAGGGGAGTATGAGACGAGAAGTGGTGGAAGCAGGACTAGGAAGATGAGTATGATTTTTTTTTTAAAGCTATAAATACCAACAAGGATGGGGCATTACTACAAGGGGAGGGCAACATGGGGCATTAGTACAAGGAAGGATGAGGATGGGGCATTACTACAATTAAGGGGCAGGATGCGGACATTACTACAAGGAGGGTACTGATGTGGACATTACTACAAGGAGGGGGCTGGATGCGAACATTACTACAAGGAGGGGGCTGGATGCGAACATTACTACAAGGAGGGTACTGATGTGGACATTACTACAAGGAGGGGGCTGGATGCGAACATTACTACAAGGAGGGTACTGATGTGGACATTACTACAAGGAGGGTGTTGGATGCAGTCATTACTATAATGAGAGGGCCATATTCGGACATTACTACAAGGAGGTAGCAGGATGCGGACATTACTGCAAGGGGACAAAGATTGGGCACATTGCGATAAGATGGGGGCAGGGGACAAGGTTGGGGCTTTACTAGAAAATGGGGGCAGGATGGAGACATTACTGCAAGGGGATGAGGATGGGGCACATTACTGCAAGATGGGGACATTATTTCAAGGGGACAAGGATGAGCTTTACTACAAAATGAGGGTAAGATGGGGCATTACTGCAAGGGGACAAGTATAGGGCATTGCTGCAAGGGTTAAAGGTTGGGGATATTACTACAAGGGGGCCAGAATGGCAACATTACTGCCAGGAGAGGGTCAGGATGGAGACATTACTACAAGATAAGGACCAGGATTTCAGTGTGGAATCCGCTTGTGTTCCATGGTAATGAGTCGGTCGACAGGGTGGGGGTACTCGGATACTGGGACGGGTCGTTGCTTCGGTGGGGGGGATCATGGCTGGTCGGTTCCCGGTTCCGTGCCCTTGACCCTGATGATGGGGAAAATGGTATTGTGACGCCACCTGGTACCTGGTAATAGGGTTACCAGCGCTGCGGCCGGCCGCTGAGGTGATGGAAAGGCAGCTTTGGTAGTACAGCTCCCCACAGGTGGAGCTTTACCTCAGGGCAGCAGGGTGGATGAGGGGAATAGTAGTCCTCACCTCCGGTGACGATGCTGGGGCCCCCTGGGCGCCGAGTGAAAGGAGGACAGACACCACTTCAGCTCAAACGTTTTTTTACTTGCAGCAGATGGAAACAGGTACATGGTACATTCTGGGTTAATGGGTATGGTAACCGTGGGTCATGAAGGTTTCCTCAGAGTCTGACAGTGATGCCCTCAATATGGCGCTCGTGGTCTTATTACTCTCTCTCTCTTACCCCTCTTGAGCCAAGTCTCTAGACCACGGGGTCTGTTACCTAAAAATCTTTTACTTTTCCTTGTCGTGAGCCCAGCTGCAGGACTGATGTTGGGCTGCTTTAGGGGTGCTTCGCCTCCCTGTGTGTGTCAGGTCCTCAGCTTGCCGGTCCGTAGTTAGGGATGAACCTTCCGTCTAGCTACGTCGGCTCCGGTATGCCGGTGTCGACCCGGGTCGCCAGCTGGCTCCAACCAGTCCTGGGTAAACCCCCTTCCAGAGTCTGGGTCGCCGCTCTGCAAAGAGGCGCCCTCCTGCTGCAGCCGCAGGGTCCCCTGCATCTGCCTTGCTTGCTCTCCTCACACCAACTGTCTGACTGTGCTGTCACTTCCCGTCTCCCGCTCTCTAGGCTCCACCCCCTGGGACCTACTGAACATCAGTCCCCTGTATTAAAGTGGCCTGTGTTGGGTGTTGGGGTGCAGACTCTGAAGATTCCCCACGTCCACGGTTACGGAGGCACCACACCTTTTAATTAGGGTGCAGTACCCCCCTGTGGTGCCTTGCCATAGTGGCGCCACACTAAAATCTATCTCCTATCTAATATTCTGCATTTTGTTTCCATATAGATCAATCCACCTGCTGTGTCTTGAATGGGTAGTCAAATAAGAGTGAAAAGAGCTGGGATGAGATGCCGCGCTGACCACAAGGATAAACAGAGTTAATCACACACTCTGTTTATTTTGCCTACACGTGTTTCATGGCTCATACACCACTTCATCAGGGCATCAGTGGTGTATGAGCCATGAAACACGTGTAGGCAAAATAAACAGAGTGTGTGATTAACTGTGTTTATCTTTGTGGTCAGCGCGGCATCTCACCCCAGCTCTTTTCACTCTTATCTGGATTCTTCAATTCTCAGCTGGGAGCCTGCAGCGACCTTCTGTGTCTTATTGTAGTTGTGACACTCACAACTACATCAGGGTGAGTTAACCATTTGGGGCCTGAAGGGACCTAAAATAATCTCTACTCTATGTGCGCTTCTTTCTCTTTTATTTTATATTGAATGGGTAGTGGGAGTGGCTCAGTTTAATGTGCAGTAAGCATATATGACCACTGCTGAAGAGAAGAAAAGACTGCAAAGGTAAGTTTAAAATCAATTAATTGTTAAAATAATGGAATTTATTATTATCAGAGTTTCAGGACTGCAAGCCCTGTACAGGAAAAGAGTTGGCATCTGCTGGCTCTCCCCCTGTGCAGCGCTTGTGACGGCCACTGCTATCATTCAGGTTAAATTGCTCTGTTGGCACTTTGCTATAAACAATTAGGTTTTGGGTTGCAGTTTGGGCACTCGGTCTATGAAGGTTTGCCATTACTGCCTTAGTGGAACGTAGTGACGCAGGTCTGTATAGGAGTTCATACACAATGGCATATCTCAACTCTAATTGTTTTGGGTCTAACGGGGGTCTCGTAAATGTCATTGTTTCTTTTGATGGTGTCTCCTTTCCCTGATTCAGGGTCTACTCTATCTGTCACTTCCTGATGTTTAAGAAAATATAGTTTCTTTGTTAAATATTTTTTCTATTCTCAGTGTGAAAATGGCTTCTCCTCTGTGCGTTTTCTTTGATTGATAACAGGAGCTGTTTCATAGAAACAACAATCCCCACTGTCTGGACATTAAAATAGATTTTTAACTGTGTGGATTCTCAATGTGCAGTCAGACTTGATTTCTGGGTAAAACATTTCTCACAGTCTGAACATGAAAATGGCTTCTCCCCTGTGTGAGTTAACGCATGTCTAATGAGATGAGGTTTGTAAGTAAAACATTTCCCACATTCTGGACATGAAAAGGTTTCTCCCCTGTGTGAATTCTCAGATGTGCGTAAGATTTGATTTCTTAGCAAAACATTTCCCACATTCTGTACAGGAAAAAGGCTTCTCCCCTGTGTGAATTTTCTTATGTGCAATAAGACCTGTTTGGAAGGTAAAACATTTCCCACATTCGTGACATGAAAATGGCTTCTCCCCTGTGTGAGTTATATTGTGTGCTAGAAGCTTTGTTTTGTGGGCAAAACATTTTCCACATTCTGAACAAGAATATGGCTTCTCTCCAGTGTGAATTTTCTTATGTGCAATAAGAGCTGAATTGTGTGTAAAATGTTTCCCACATTCTGAACAAAAAAATGGCTTCTCCCCTGTGTGAGTTCTTTTATGTTTAACAAGTGCTCCTTTGCCAGTAAAAGATTTCCCACATTCGTGACAGGAAAATGGCTTCTCCCCTGTGTGAACTCTTGATGTAGATTAAGATTTGGTTTGTGGGTAAAACATTTCCCACATTCTGAACAAGAATATGGCTTTTCCCCTGTGTGAACTCTCTTATGTAATTCAAGACTTTTTCTGCAGGTAAAACATTTCCCACATTCATTACATGAAAAAGGCTTCTCCCCTGTGTGAATTTTCAGATGTTCTTAAGATGTGATTTTTTGGTAAAACATTTTTCCACATTCTGAACAAGAATAGGGCTTCTCTCCTGTGTGAATTTTCTTATGTGCAACAAGAGCCGATTTGTAGGTAAAATTTTCCCACATTCTGAACATGAAAATGGTTTCTCCCCTGTGTGAATGTTATGATGTTCTGCAAGATTTTCTTTCCGTTAAAACCTTTTCCACATTCTGAACATGAAAATGGTTCCCCTCCAGTTTGAGCTTTTTGATGTTCAGCATCCGCTTTGTTATTTTCATTTTGCTTAACAGTCTGTAATAAATCAGAAGATAGGACCTGTTCGTATGGAATAGATGACAGATTTTTGTTGTGAAGGGTCTGGTGTATATCTGGAATTATGTCATGATCTTCATATATATATGGCGCGATACCATAATCAGCTGCTTCAACATCAGCAATAGGTAGATATCCCTCTGAGTCACAGTCATCTGACAGAAAAAATAATATTGTTTTAGAAGTGCTGCCTTTTGAAACAAATTGTATTAAGATTCATTTACTAGCTGACAAAGAGAGGGGTACAAACTGCAGACATCACTGGATAGACTAAGGGCCGCTTTACACTGCGGCGTAATCCGGTCCGGGGCTGTCCAGGATGCAGTGGACAGCCACAGACCGGATCAGCACACAGGATTGGGGGGCTAATATGCCCTCCGGTCCGGTGTGTAGCGCATGCAGCTGCAGCCGCTGACAGGTCAGGACCGCGGCGCCCGCGGTCCTGACTTATCAGCAGCGGGAACTGCGTGCGCTGCACTCCGGACCGGAGGGCATATTACCTTTGTTCTGAATCTGTCCGAGCTGTCTGGGTCATCCGACAGGCCAGACGGAACCACGCGCAAGTGGAAGCCTTGACATATATCAGCCCTGCCAACAATCGTCGTTACGCCTTTTTATGGTGGCCGTTAAGGGCCTTAATCATCAGTGCTGCTTTTCCACATTGCTGAAGATTATGTTTATAGCGCCCCCCCAGCAGTCTAAAAACCCAAGGGACAGCTGCGTATTATAGCGACACCCTTTAGCATTGGCCCAGAGCAGTTTTAAAATCAATCTGGGGCCAATTAATTTGTAGATGCCGCTGTTAACGACAGCAGCATCTAAATGGTTAAAAGGGGTAAAAACACCCAGTTTAACACCATCACTCTCCCCCCTCAGTGAGCATAATCATGGGTTATGATTTGTTCCCGTCGCACCCTGAGGTCATCTGATAACCCAGGGTACGGTGGCCTGTAAGACCCAGCTATATGCAGATTCGAAAAGGCAGAGTCAGTAAGATGCTGACAGGTCTCAAGCACAGCAGTGCCCAGTATTACAATGTGTGTGAGCCAACATCAAGGTAAAAAGTATTCACTGTGGGTCTGAATGAAAACCTTGTTTACTACAAACGGAGCTTTTGTGTTAAGCCAAAAGTAAACAAAATGTACATATAATTGGTATTGCCAAATCCAGAACAATCACGGTTACGTTATATATTCTGTATGGCGAGCATCATTAAAAAAAAAAAGTAGCTTTTTTGTCATTACAACAAACAAATATACTGAATAACAAGCGATCAAAAAGTTATATGCAAGATTAAAACAATGGTGCAATTGAAAACAACCAAACATCAACTGTCATTTAAAAAAGGACCCTTACTTGGCACATTCGACAAAAAATAAGTTACAGCTCTCAGAATATTGTGATGCAAGAAAATATGAATTTATGTAAAATATTATTTTTAGTGTGTAAAAGTAGAAAACTAGAGAGGAATCTGTGATAATGTACTTGATTGAAGGGGAAATTTGCATATCGGAACCCTAAAATTCAACAGCCCATATCTCTGCACTACAGTGGAGACAGCAAAAGTTGTCATCAGCCCCTTCTTATGGCCACTTTACACGACCCGATATCGGCGCCCAACTCTGACCAAAAGTCACGTGGTTCGTGCGTTGTGTGGTGTAAATGTCCAATACAATGCACGAACGATGCCAAAACGATATCGGGGATCAAATGAGCGTGCTCTCCAACGGCCCGATATCGGATGGACGTTGTGGCCGGATCGTGCTGTGTAAAAGCCCATCTACGATGTGGAGTACAACTTCCCCTATCCTGTCCCATGTTAAATGGTCGTTCCTGGGTCGGCCGTACAAGGGGGCGTACACATCGTAGTGGCGTTGCCTGCCGATATCGCGCTGTGTAACATCTCCTATGCGATCTTGGAATTCTGCCCAGAAAAAGCGCGCTCCCGCGGCGTTGTATCCAACATCGAAGCGATGTTGGGATGTGTAAAGTGGCCATTACTGTTATATACAGTTTATACTAAAATATATCATGAAGATCTGCCTGCAGATTGGTCAATTACCATATATACTCGCGTATAAGCCGAGTTTTTCAGCCCAAAAATTGGGCTGAAAAGTACCCCCCTCGGCTTATACGCGAGTCAGTGCTGTATACCGATGTATACATCGGTACATACCGATGTATACATCGGTATACAGCAGCCCCCGCATCCCCAGTAATGCAGGGCCCCCCCAGCGTCTCTCCGGTCACCTGTAAAGGAAACTATACTTATCACAGTGCTCTGTCCGCGCCCGCTGTCCGCGCCCGCTCGCAGCTGCCGACCGCGATCCTCCATCTTGCGTCTTCTTCCTGTTTCTGTGCTCGTCGCGGGCAATGACGTCATTCCCTGCGACGAGCACAGGAAACAGGAAGAAAGAAGACGCAAGATGGAGGATCGCGGTCGGCAGCTGCGAGCGGGCGCGGACAGCGGGCGCGGACAGAGCACTGTGATAAGTACAGTTTCCTTTACAGGTGACCGGAGAGACGCTGGGGGGGCCCTGCATTACTGGGGCTGCCTTTATACTACCGCTGGGGCTGCTATATACCTCTGGGGCCCTGTATACTACCACTGGGGCTGTATATACTACCACTGGGGCTGTATATACTGCTGGGGATGTAAACTACCACTGGGGCTGTATATACTACCACTGGGGCTGTATATACCTCTGGGGCCCTGTATACTACCACTGGGGCTGTATATACTACCACTGGGGCTGTATATACTACTAGGGCTGCGTCTATACTACCACTGGGGCTGTATATACCACTGGGGCTGTATATACTACTGGGGCTGCGTGTATACTACCACTGGGGCTGCTGTATCTACCTCTGGGACTGGTGTATACCACACTGCTGGGGGCTGTATACTTGTGCTAGGGTCCACCCTCGGCTTATACACGAGTCAATAGATTTTCCCAGGTTTTGAGGGCAAAAGTAGGGGGGTCGGCTTATACACGGGTCGGCTTATACACGAGTATATACGGTACTTCAAAAACTGCTGAGAAATGAAAAGCTTGTGAGGTAGAGTCACAGAACAGAGTACGGGCTCAATAGAAGCTACAAAATTAAACACCTAAATGTACCAACCGGTGAATAAGTAACTATAGAGGAAACTAATCACCTGGGCGGTCATCTGTAGGAATCTCCTCTTTCCACCACTCATCACCCCTCACATATGTCTCTGTAGTATTAATATGGGGCAGATCTTCACCCTGAAACAAAGATTGTAAAAGTCACAGACAGATGGAGAAGTCCCATCTATGATCAGCTGTAATCTGCCATCTCCACCGTTCTCATTACACAAGTATAAAACATAGAATACTGGAGGATAAAACAAGACTGAGCACAAGACCTTCACAGCCGTCTACACATCATAGGGAGATCTCATCACACCTTCTCTCCATCTACCTGATGATCCGGAGGAACATCGGGATCTTCTTGTTTACAGTCCTGTGGGAGAAGAGGACGGGGACATCTCTCTGGTGTTGTCCTCTTACTGGATAGACCTGGAGGAGACACATACAGGACTGAATTCATTCTTTACATACAGATCATTATAGGCCGTGTGTATTTAGTCCTGTCTATTACCTGGTGATGTGAGGGGCGGCCGGGGAACCTCCATCATGACTATGTCCTTGTACAGATCTTTGTGTCCTTCTAAATACTCCCACTCCTCCATGGAGAAATAGACGGTGACGTCCTGACACCTTATAGGAACCTGACACATACAATGATACCATTGTCATCTTTCCCCGATCCCTTCATAGCGTTACTGTATAATGTCCCAGCAGCAGCAGCATTCCCAGCAGTGTCACCTCTCCAGTCAGCAGCTCAATCATCTTGTAGGTGAGTTGTAGGATCTTCTGGTCATTGATGTCCTCATGTATCAGGGGGTGAGGTGGAGGCCCCGTGATTGGGCTCAGGGCTCTTCCCTCAGACACAGGGTCCTGACAGCACAGATCACTAGAGCTCTTCACTACTGTGTAATCCTGGTTATGGAGAGACACATTAATAAATCTCCAGTCTCCAGACATTTCCAGAGTCCTCACCTCTCCAGTTCTGTCATCTGTTATTCTGTCCATAGATAAGAATGATGTCATGTGACATTGTCATCACAATCTCTCACCTCTCCAGTAACAAGGAAGAGGATCTCTAGGGTGAGGTGGAAGATCCTCTCCGCCATCTTGTCCCTGTCCAGATCCATCCTTGATGGTCAATCAGGAGAATTCTCTTGTATAGAAGATGTGAGAGGATCCGATATTGTAGGGACCTGAATGGGAGAAGATGATGATGTAACATCATAAAGATCCTGTGTAATAATACAATGACTGGAGATAATAAGGGGAAACATATCAGGAGATAGAACGTGTAGAACATAGAGAAATAGAGAGAACATAGAGCTCCACCTGCAGAGCCGCACACCTAATATATGGCTGCTCTGTGCTTACAGGACCTGTGATGATGTCACATGAGGGGAGGAGTCAGGGGTCACATGATCAGCTCCTCAGTCTCCTCACAGATGATGTCCGCTGCTCTCCGTTGATTCTCCCAGATCTCTGTGTTGGACATTGTCAGGGGCGGACTGGCCCAGGTGGAAGGGGGCAAGTGCCCCCTGGGCTGGTGGTATAGCCCACAAACCAAACACCGGGAGGGGAGAAAAGAAAATGTCTAAAACAAGGTGTGGCGCCCCTGCGATCAGGGTGGCCACATAGGGAATTGCAGCCAGGTAGGAGGAAAAGACAGTTTGCACCACAAACACCCTCACAGACATCCCACACACCACTAGGAGGCAGCACCCAACCCAGAGCCCGGAACTCTAGGCGGGCAAGGGGTGGTGGGTTTAGAGGACAGTGGGTAGGAAGCATGTAGGTCATGTGACAGGAGGTAGATAAAGAGGAAGAGGAGGAGGAAGGGGTCACTAGACCGGAGTAGGCTGAGAAGCAAAGACCGAGCTGAAAAGACCAGAGTAGGCCAGAGGGTGCCGAGCAGGAAAGAGAGAAGCACACGTTCTGGAGGAGTGGGGCTGATGGAGACGCAGAATTCAAAGAGCCAGCGAAACCATGGAGAGAAAGCTCGTCCATAGCCAGCACCACAGAAGAGTGTGAGGACAGAGACTGGACCAGCAGCACTGGGTACTAGAAATACGGCAGCACTGATCAACTACCGGCGGAGTAGCCTTCCATATTGATGCTAGAATCACAGGGGTCAGAGGGAGCCTGATAGTGCCTTGCGGGAGAGGACTATTGGAGGCTAGGCACACTGCAGAGAGTCGGCTCTTACAGGGAACTGAAGATCCAACCGGTATCCCCAGATTCACCGACAGGGAGCTCCAATTTTAAGTTGGAGTTCCTACCCAAAGGACAGGCAGCTCAGTGGCAACCACGAGGACCCACAGGGGTCCGAGCTACCGCTACACTGTCTGGAGACACACACAGAGACAGAGAACAAAGCCTGGAAAGGACCCTACAGAGAGTGAGGGGTCGTAGCGAGACAACCTGGCTGCAGGGAGTTTAAAGGAACCCGGAGTAGAAAGCTTGTAACCCATGTAAGAGAACTGTACCGTGAACTGTTGTACTGAGAAAACTGCACAGTAAACCCGGTGAACCCTGCTTCCGACTGCCGTGTGTGATTCTCTGCAGAGAGACCATTACGATACCTTTGCACCCTTGTCTGTGACTGATTTGTCTCCCAGCAGGACAGCAGAAAGGTCCCACCTGGAGAGTCACAGCCTGTCAGCTCTGCACACTGGCTGGAAGAAGGCTGCAGCAGTAGGAAAGTAAGTGAACTGCACCTATTGCAACCCTCCATCATAACTATCATACACTTTAACTATCACTGCCCCGGGGAACCCAGCTCTACCCGCGGAGAGTTATTCCATCTACAGCTGCCTAACATCATCCCCGGAGGTTCTGCAGCAGCGGTGGTCCCATCATTAACCACACACCGTGGGTGGTGTCACGACAAACTTTAATCCATTGTACATATCCCTTTTACTTGCGGAACCCGGGACTCCGTCTGGATCAGGCCCTCCGTGACATCCCCAGCAGCAACCCGGTCCGGTACCGAGTACCCCGTCCCAGTGGGCTCCATAAAGGTACGTCTCTTACATGTAAATCACCCAACATGGGTGTATAACTTCCGACTCTCTGTGAGTTGTGCGGGACCCACCAACACCATGATAGACCTCTGACACCTAGATGTATCTCTACACAGCGGCCCTACAAAAGATATTTCTATACAGGCGCTTACCCCAGTAGTAGCTGCTCTTGATACCACACTGGTGGTTCAAAATAACTTCTCATATCATCCTGGATGCGTTATGGAAGCGAAGATGAAACTTTCCAAGTTTAAAAGAAGGATTGCACCATTTCCTCCTTATGCAAGAAGACCTCAACCCAGAAGCAAGAGTGACCATCAACATCAAGAAGACCTCAACATCAGAAGCAAGAGTGACCATCAACATCAAGAAGACCTCAACCCAGAAGCAAGAGTGACCATCAACATCAAGAAGACCTCAACATTAGAAGCAAGAGTGACCATCAACATCAAGAAGACCTCAACCCAGAAGCAAGAGTGACCATCAACATCAAGAAGACCTCAACATCAGAAGCAAGAGTGACCATCAACATCAAGAAGACCTCAACATCAGAAGCAAGAGTGACCATCAACATCAAGAAGACCTCAACCCAGAAGCAAGAGTGACCATCAACATCAAGAAGACCTCAACCCAGAAGCAAGAGTGACCATCAACATCAAGAAGACCTCAACCCAGAAGCAAGAGTGACCATCAACATCAAGAAGACCTCAACATCAGAAGCAAGAGTGACCATCAACATCAAGAAGACCTCAACCCAGAAGCAAGAGTGACCATCAACATCAAGAAGACCTCAACCCAGAAGCAAGAGTGACCATCAACATCAAGAAGACCTCAACCCAGAAGCAAGAGTGACCATCAACATCAAGAAGACCTCAACCCAGAAGCAAGAGTGACCATCAACATCAAGAAGACCTCAACCCAGAAGCAAGAGTGACCATCAACATCAAGAAGACCTCAACCCAGAAGCAAGAGTGACCATCAACATCAAGAAGACCTCAACATCAGAAGCAAGAGTGACCATCAACATCAAGAAGACCTCAACCCAGAAGCAAGAGTGACCATCAACATCAAGAAGACCTCAACCCAGAAGCAAGAGTGACCATCAACATCAAGAAGACCTCAACACCAGAAGCAAGAGTGACCATCATAGTAACATAGTAACATAGTTTTTAAGGTTGAAGGAAGACTTTAAGTCCATCTAGTTCAACCCATAGCCTAACATGTTGATCCAGAGGAAGGCAAAAAAAAACCCATGTGGCAACACTAATCTCCACATTGGGGGAAAAAATTCCTTCCTGACTCCAGATACGGCAATCAGACTAATTCCCTGGATCAACGCCTTATCAAAGAATCTAGTATATATAACTGGTAATATTATAGTTTTCAAGAAAGGCATCCAGGCCCTTCTTAAATGTTAGTAGTGACTCACTCATTACAACATCATGTGGCAGAGAGTTCCATAGTCTCACTGCTCTTACAGTAAAGAATCCGCGTCTGTGATTATGATTAAACCTTCTTTCCTCCAGACGTAGAGGATGCCCCCTTGTCCCAGTCTCAGGCCTAAGAGTAAAGAGATCATTAGAAAGGTCTCTGTACTGCCCCCTCATATATTTATACATTATTATAAGATCACCCCTAAGCCTTCGTTTTTCCAAGCTAAATAACCCCAAGTTTAATAACCTGTCTTGGTATTGCAGACCCCTTAGTCCTCTAATAACTTTTGTCGCTCTTCTCTGGACCCGCTCTAGTTCAGCTATGTCTTTCTTATACACCGGAGACCAGAATTGTACACAGTATTCTAAGTGTGGTCGCACTAGTGACTTGTATAGAGGTAAAATTATGTTCTCCTCATGAGCATCTATGCCTCTTTTAATACATCCCATTATTTTATTTGCCTTTGCAGCAGCTGCCTGACACTGGCCAGTAAATGTGAGTTTGTCATCTACCCATACACCCAGGTCTTTTTCAGTGACAGTTTTGCCCAGTGTTTTACAATTAAGCACATAATTATACCTTTTGTTTCCTCTGCCCAAGTGCATGACTTTACATTTATCCCCATTAAAGCGCATTTGCCATTTAGCAGCCCAAGCTTCTAGTTTACATAAATCCTCCTGTAATATAAAATTGTCCTCCTCTGTATTGATTACCCTGCAGAGTTTAGTGTCATCTGCAAATATTGAGATTCTACTCTGTATGCCCCCTACAAGGTCATTAATAAATATATTAAATAGAAGCGGGCCCAACACTGACCCCTGTGGTACCCCACTGTTAACTGTGACCCATTCTGAGTGTGTTCCATTAATAACCACCCTTTGTTTCCTATCACTAAGCCAGTTCTTAACCCACTTACACATATTTTCCCCTATCCCCATTGCCCTCATTTTATGTATCAACCTTTTGTGTGGCACCGTATCAAAAGCTTTTGAAAAGTCCATATACACCACATCCACTGCATTTCCTTGGTCCAGTCCAGAACTTACTTCTTCATAGAAGCTTATTAGATTAGTTTGACAGGAACGGTCCCTCGTAAAACCATGTTGATAATGGGTCATGAGGTTATTTTTCTTCAGATACTCCAGTATAGCATCTCTTAGAAAACCCTCTAGGATTTTACCCACAGTAGAGGTTAAGCTTACTGGCCTATAATTTCCAAGTTCAGTTTTTGTCCCCTTTTTGAATATTGGCACCACATTTGCTATACGCCAGTCCTGTGGTACAGACCCTGTTATTATGGAATCTTTAAATATTAAAAATAATGGTCTATCTATGACAGTACTTAATTCCTGCAGCACTCTGGGGTGTATCCCATCTGGGCCCGGGGATTTGTCAATTTTAGTGATTTTTAGACGATGCCGTACTTCCTCTTGGGTTAAGCAGGTGACGTTTAATTGAGAATTTTTGTTATCACTGATCATATTGTCTGTCATGGGATTTTCTTGTGTAAATACCGTTGAAAAAAAGTCATTTAGCATATTTGCTTTTTCCTCATCCTCATCCATCATTTCACCCAGACTATTTTTAAAGGGGCCAACACCATCATTTTTTAGTTTCTTACTATTTATGTAGTTAAAAAATATTTTGGGATTCTTTTTACTTTCTCTGGCAATGAGTCTCTCTGTCTCAATCTTTGCTGCCTTGATTTGCTTTTTACAAATGTTATTTAATTTTCTGTATTTATTTAATGCTTCATCACTACCTACTTGCTTTAATTCCCTAAATGCTTTCTTTTTGTCACATATTGCACTTCTTACTGCTTTATTTAGCCATAGTGGTTTCCTCCTATTTCTAGCATGCTTATTCCCATAAGGTATATATTGTGCACAGGTCCTATTCAGGATGCTAATAAACATCTCCCATTTGTGTTGTGTACTTTTATGTCTCAGGACATCGTCCCAGTTTATTGCACTAAGATCATCTCTCAACCGTTGGAAATTTGCCTTCCTGAAGTTTAGTGTCCTTGTGGCCCCTCTACTACACGTCTTAGTAAAGGATACTTGAAAGCTTATTAAGTTATGATCACTATTACCCAAGTGACCTCCAACCCGTATATTTGATATGCGGTCTGGCCTGTTGGTTAATATTAGGTCCAGCAGTGCCCCCCTTCTTGTTGGGTCCTGAACCAGTTGTGAAAGGTAATTGTCTCTTATAGTTTTCAAAAACGTATTACCTTTGCTGGAACTGCAGGTTTCTGATCCCCAATGTATTTCAGGGTAGTTGAAGTCCCCCATAATAATGACTTCTCCCTGAGTCGCTGCTTCATCTATTTGCTTTATGAGGATATTCTCCTCCACTTCCATTATTGTTGGGGACTTATAACAAACCCCTATCAGTAATTTATTATTTTTTCCCCTCCCCTTATCTCCACCCACAGAGACTCTACATTTCCATTAGATTCACCTATATTATCACGCAGGATGGGTTTTAAGGATGATTTTACATATAAACATACACCTCCCCCTCGCTTATTTGTACGATCATTTCTGAACAGACTATAGCCCTGTAAATTAACAGCCCAGTCATGGCTCTCGTCCAGCCAAGTCTCCGAAATTCCCACCATGTCATAATTATTTTCCAACAAAATCAATTCTAATTCCTCCATTTTGTTGGTGAGGCTTCTGGCATTAGTGAACATGCACTTTATGCATCTCTCTTTACTTCTATTCCTTCCTACTAGATTGACTGTTCTAACCCCACCCCCCATGCCACCATCAACATCAAGAAGACCTCAACATCAGAAGCAAGAGTGACCATTTGTCTAAAAAGATTTTAAAAGGAGGATCTTGGTCGTGGATTCAGACCTCTAGGACGGCTTTAACATCGGCTGCCACCACCATATGCAGCAGTTTACTGGCCCCCGGAGAGCATCTGTATTTATCTGACTTTAAATATCCAAAGATGGACCACAGAGGCTCATCAGGAGCAAAGTTTGTCAGATGTGTGGTGCTAAATTGTCATATTCTTGTGTAGAAGGGCTGGATGGCCGGGCATGTCCACTGGCAATGGCATAGATTGGCTTTAGGGGAGCGGCACTTAAAGCACCCAGAGGTTGTGTACAGCCCCATTCTATGACCCTTCTGGGGGGTTAAATAAGATCTATGACAGATTTTGAAAATCAAGAAAAGGAGCTGAAGGGAGGAATTTGTGGACTTGGTCCAGGGCTTTCAGAATTGTCCTGTAGCATAAGGTGGGGTCATCGATCTGCCATTTTGTTAGAGGGAATAGATATTGTTCATAATCCAGAACAGCATAGATGAATTTAAAATTGGTGGCTATTTGGCCAGATGAGGAATTTGGTTTGGTGAACCATCCAAGCAGATATAGATACACTCCCGCCCAGGAAGACGTGTTATCTTTGTCACAAAACTCTTAGCCTGTAGGTATTGGAAAGGAGGGAACACAGAAGTAGGGTATTTGGACTGCATTTCCTCTATTGAATACATATGGCGTTCCCCTAAATGGATCAGGTGTTTAATAGATATTATACTCTGAGAGTGCCACCAAGACTGGATGGGCGTGCCTATGCTGGAAATGGGGGTTACCAACGAGTAACGAGTGGAGAGATGTTTAAGGAGAAAGACGAAACTGTCGGCGTATTTTCTGCCCTGCTTTCCATATAGACACCAGGAGTGGGTTCGCTTTCACCTCAGCCGGCAATTCAGTATAAGGGAGGTGTAAGAGAGCAGGGAGAGCCAGCCCCAGCGTATGACAGCACTCCAAGCCATAATGGGCATAGTAAGAGGTCCCCTCCAGCCAGTCCACCGCCACCTGGAATAGGGATGCTACTTTATAGTGTCTAATATCAGGGAAGTTTATCCCCCCATTTCTCTTCAGATGTTTGAGTAATTTGAAGGAAATACAGGGCTTTGTTCCCTCCCAGATAAATGAGCGGTATAAATAGTTGATCCGTTTCTCCTCTTTGGGGTCTAAATAGATTGGTAGAGTGTGAAGAAGAGAAGACTTGGGAATTCTGTCATTTAAATTAAGTTGGCTCTACCTAGGTACGATAGACGAAAATCTTTCTATTTAGCTGAAGTGGATTCTAGGTTGTTGAGGTATAAGTTGATGTTGGTTTTATACAATTTAGCCGGATATCTCATTGTCGAGCCCCAGGCCCTGGGTACTCGGGTACCAGGCTAGCGGGTGTATTAGGGGTGTCACGAGTGGTAGCGCCTGATCCTGTGGCCTGGGTGACACTTCAAAAAGGGTGTATTTACAGGGGAATAAGAGTTTTTGTCATGTGACGCCACATGTAGTACCTGGTGATGGGTCCCCAGCACCGCTACAGTTCGCCAGAGGTAGGTGGTATTGCGGCTGAGTTGGCAAAGCCCCCTACAGGTGGGGCTGTTCCTCCGGGGCAGCGTTCCTGCAAGGGAACAGGTTGATGTAGGAAAAACACGCAGAGGCAAAGTCACTTTCTCCCGGGTACTTTACTGTCAACTTGTAGCAGCATCACACAAAGTTCACAGTTCAGCAAGATGTTATAATAACAGGTAGCTCTACGGGTGGATGCAAGTGGATCCCAGGTGGTATGGTGGAACCCATGGTGTAACTTCGTTGACAAACCCATGTGCTTTCTTCCCCGCCTAGGTTGGGCCTATACCCAATAGCTCCGTGTAGGTAGTATAGGGGGTCCTCTCCCTCGTGGTGAGGAAGCAGGCAGACCGCTCCGTCTGGCAGGGTGCTGCGGCCGATAAACAAGCCACAGCAGCTGTTTGCCGACTGCAAAGATGAACTCTGGCCGGATCCTCAGGCCCGTGGTGGACTGGAGTATAGTCGCTCCACTCTGGTGATATCCCTTTCTCCCTAGGGCCCGGACTTCTCGTGTCGGGCGCCCTCTTTCAGGATCTCCTCAAGATCCCTTCTTCGTTCCTCCGGACTGGCTTGAAACCGACCCAGTGACCCTTCCACCTCATTTCAATTAGCCAAAGACCTCCTTGATCCCCCTAGACGTGAATATATCCCCTCCTGGGTAACCTCCCACCGCTCAACTAATGTGGGAGTGCTGGGAATGGGTCCCACCCACTAACCTAGGGTCAACTTGCAGTTGGGGCAATTACACCTCTTTTACGGGTGCAATACCCCTCTGTGACGTCTGACCATGCGGGGCGCCACATACCCACATACGCCACATTAATACTGTAATTTCCTCCGGGATCAATAAAGTTTATCTTATCTTATCTTATACCCCCCTGATGGAATATACCCGTCTGCGAGTATCTGTACCGGTTAACCGGGAAGTGAAAAAGCATTTTTCATATTTTATATTCAACATCAACAGGTAAACTATTTACAATCAAACATATTGAGATTTCTTCTTATCACTAGGAGGCACTTTAACATTACACATATATATATACTTGCATTGCAGTAGTTAGTATATTAGACTCTACGGTCCTCGGGTCACCTGTTGGCAAAGTTCTTACTCTCTGGCTTCTACTAGCTGCTGGTAAAAGATTATCTAACTAGGCCCAACGGGGACCGGTACTAACTACGCCGGCCCAGCGGTAATATATTGTCCAGCACAGTCCAATGTGAATTATCACCGCTGAGCCGCTGCTCACACAGCACACATTATCAACAAAGCAGGATTCAAAATAAAAGTCTCTGTATCCTCAGATGAAAAACAAAACTCACGGGGACGCACTCATTATTCTTGGGGTTGCAAAAATGGAAGGCAAAAATAAAGGGGCATGGTTACTGAAAAAGGGGCTATATACAAGGCAATGTCTCTGCTACGGGAGTCTATTGCTGGCGAGAGATCCTTATGGCAAACCAGCCTAAGGGACCTGGATAGCGCTCAAATGTAACCTGCTCGCCTCGGTATAAATCTCTCTCTGGGTGTCCTCGCCGCAGGTGCCATTCCACATCGCGACGCGCAAAAAAGATGTCGTCTTGAAGTCCGGGTTCTCTAAGGAATCCCCATTCTTCATCCTGGTACACCGAAATGACAGTTCCTTGGCGGCGTAGTTCTACTGGAAGTGGGGGCTGTGATCTTGCCTCGTCCCGAAGTCGCCGTGTAGTCTGCTCTCTCTGGAACCACTCCTCTCGGCGTCGTTGTCTTGTCACTTCGTCTCTTTCATTTTAAGATGACTGAGATGTCTGGGATGACTGGAGCTGAGGTGGTGGTGAGTTGCCAGTTGGGACTCTGGAGTTCACTCTTGTCTCCGCTGAGCTCACTATGGTAGGGGTTACTCGCTGCTGCCGCTGCCATGCGGTCCACCACACAGCTTCTGGAGTGCTCCCTCCCGAGGTTCCTTCGACGTCCTCCAGCTCCTCGAAGTCTGTCTCATCCTCCTCAGCTTAGACTATAACATCTGGTTCAGTAGGGGATGTCCGCGCTGCCTCCAGCCGGAGATAGCTGCTGGTACGGGACGATGGTGCTACTGGGGTTTGTTTGGACCCCCGTGTCCCGGGTCTAGACGGGTGGTGGTACGGGTGGTAACGAGACATGGTACTCCACAACCGCCTGCACTGCTACCGCTGCCTCTTGCGCTTCACGGCCTTCCCTCATGGTTCTCAGCTCGCAGGCCCTCTCCGTGCTCCACCTTCTGCACACCCACGTCAGGGCTTCTTCCATGTCCTGGCGGAGCCGTCCAAACGCGTCCCTCCAGTAGTCAGCATCCCCTTCTAATGTCAAGAGGGACGCCCCTGCCGGGTCTTCTTGCACAGCTCTTGCTTCCTACTCAAGCTTGCGTATGATCTCTCCAACGGGGTGCCGCCATGCTGCCGGGTACAAAGCAGCCTTGGTTGTTCTGTCCTTCTCTTCCGGTTTGTCTCTTTATTGGCAGCCACTCCTGGAGAACTTCCTGTGGGTTGCCCCCCTGATTGATGGCAATCGGGGCGGCCACACTTTTTGGCGCCTACGTCTTGGCCCTCCTTCTTCTAGGGGCTGAGGCACACCCCCGGGCCTGCACATGGTGCCTAGTACATGGCTACGGCACCATCTTGGGTCCTCATGCAGTTATGGCGGGAACCCATTTTTGCGCCAAGCAATGACGGAAAAAGTTTGTTTCGAAGCACAAGTCCAAGGCGCACAGTACCCGGTAATACCAGGCACGAGATCCTGTTAGTGATGCCAAAAAGATATGTAGAGCCCCAGGCCCTGGGGTATTGGGTACCAGGCTCGGCGGGTGTATTAGGGGTGTCACGGGTGGCAGCCCCTGATCCCGTGGCCTGGGTTACACTTCAAAAAGGATGTATTTACAGGGGAATAAGAGTTTTTGTCATGTGACGCCACCTGTAGTACCTGGTGATGGGTCACCAGCACCGCTACAGTCAGCCAGAGGTAGATGGTATTGCGGCTGAGTTGGCAAAGCCCCCTACAGGTAGGGCTGTTCCTCCGGGGCAGCGTTCCTGCAAGGGAACAGGTTGATATAGGAAACACATGCAGAGGCAAAGTCACTTTCTCCCGGGTACTTTACTGTCAATTTGTAGCAGCATCACACAAAGTTCACAGTGCAGCAAGATGTTATAATAACAGGTAGCTCTACGGGTGGCTGCAAGTGGATCCCAGGTGGTATGGTGGAACCCGTGGTGTACCTTTGTTGACGAACCCGTGTCCTTTCATCCCCGCCTAGGATGGGCCTATACCCAATAGCTCTGTGTAGGTAGTACCAGGGGTCCTCTCACTCGTGGTGAGGAAGCAGGCAGACCGCTCCGTCTGGCAGGGTGCTGCGGCCGATAAATAAGCCACAGCAGCCGATTGCGGACTGCAAAGATGAACTCTGGCCGGATCCTGGGGCGTTCCCGTGGTGGACTGGAGTATCCCCTGGAGTATGGTCGCTCCACTCTGGGGATCTCCCTTTCTCCCTAGGGCCAGGACTTCTCACGTCGGTCGCCCTCTTTCAGGATCTCCTCAAGATCCCTTCTTCGTTCCTCCGGACCGGCTTGAAACCGACCCGGTGACCCTTCTGCCTCGTTCCAATTAGCCAAAGACCTCCTTGATCCCCCTAGAAGTGAATATATCCCCTCCCAGGTAACCTCCCACCACTCAACTAGTGTGGGAGTGCTAGGAATGGATCCCACCCACCAACCTAGGGTCCACTTGCAGCTGGGGCAATTACACCTCTTTTACGGGTGCAATACCCCTCTGTGATGCCTGACCATGCGGGGAGCCACATCATCACATGCACTCCCAGGTATTTTAGTGAGCTAGTAGTCCATTGACAGGGAAACCATAATGCCCACAGCTGTCTGCAGGGGCCGCGCACCCTCATTACCGCTTTGTCCCAGTTAATATTATAACCCAATAGGCTTCCCACGTCCTCTAGGTCTCGTATAAGAGAGTGCAGAACTTGTTTGGGGTAGTTACTATCAGCAGGATATCATCCACGAATGCGGCGACCTTGAGCTCCCTATAGCCCACCACAAGTCTCCTAAAAGTAGGGGGTCTGCAATAAATGGCACAGTAAGGGCTCGATAGAGAGATTAAATAGGAGGGGTGACAGAGGGCATCCGTGTTTGCCTCCTTGAAAGAAGTCTATTGTTGGTGAATTGCATCCATTGACTGCCGCACAGGTATTTGCATTCATATGAAGGTATTGAATATATTGCAATAACTTCAGGGTAAAGTTCTCCCTGCCCAGAACTCCATACAAAAAAGGCCTTGCCACCTTATCAAAGGCCTTTTTTGGCATCTAGACTCATCAACATTGCAGGTGGTTGTGATATGTCTTGGGCCAAGACCGTAGCAGCGTCTGCCAGGCAAACGTTAGCCACACTTCCCCGCCCCTGAGTAAAACCCATTTGAGCCTCACACAAAAGGACAGGTAGTAACATTTGTAGACGGTTTGCTAAGATCTTTGCCAAGTGTTTGTAGTCATGGTTGGAGAGTGAGATTGGGTGGTATGATTGTGTTAGTAATGGGTCTCTATTAGGTTTAGGGATAACTATGGTGCATGAGTCAGTAAATTAGTCGATGGGGATCTCCTGAAGGAAAGCTATGTTGAAAATGTTAGTATAGGAACTAAGTCAGGGCATAAAATCTTATAATATTCAGCAGAGAAACCATCAGGGCCCGGGGTCTTACCGCTGGATGGGTCTGCTATAGCTTGTATCACTTGATCTTCTGGTATCCCTGAGTCCAGCGTCACTTGTTGTTCTGTGGTCAGGGATGGGAGATTAATAAGGTTCAAGAAGGAATTAATCGTCGGGGGTTTAGCGGGGGAAGGCTCTGTAGAGGTCCTCATAGTCATCACTGAAAATTTGCGTAATCTCTTCCCGTTCAGTCGTCTGTAACCTCTTGCGTGGTTCTGCAGTTTAAGAACTGGGTTTTAGGGTTTTTTTCATTTAGTTTGTGCAGCTAATAGTTTACCTGTCTTTTATCCCCAGTGGTAACATTTATTTCTACTCAGTTGGACTTGCCAGTGTGATTGGGAATGTATGAGAGTCCAGTAGATATTTTGGCCATAGAGTAAACTTGTTGAGTATCAGAGGATGGAGTTAGGGCGAGCGTCGTCTGAGCCTGCAGTAGGGAGATGTGCAAGGCCTTGAATTTCTTTCTGTGTGCTTTTCTCCTACATGACAGATAACTAATGATATGGGCTCTTATAGCAGCCTTAGAAGTGGCTCAAAGCAGAGGGGTGTTGTCAGTACGGATGATATTATCCTCTAGGAAACCATTCCAATGTGATTTAAGAAAGGCTTTGAAATCATCTGATTCTGCCAGGTAGGATGGGAACATCCAATGTCTCATCCGGGGGTTGGGTCCACTAGAGTTAGGAACAATGAGATAGGAGCATGATCTGAGATCAGTATTGGATGAATACTGGAGTTATGGTGTTTGGTAAATAGTTGTGAGGACAATAGGAAGAAATCAATCAAGAAATTCAAGAAGGACTGATGTGTGAGGGAGTGATACGTGTACTCTCTAGCTGTGGAATCTGTCACTCTCCATGCGACACAGAGTGAAAGCTGATTAATGAAGTGTAGGAGGGATGTGGTGGTTCCTGAAGTCTGTGGAGAGGATGAGGAGCGGTCTAAGGTAGGACACTGTATTAAATTAAAATCTCCTCCTATTATCAGGTGATTAGGCATAAGTCCTAGAAGAACCTGGAGAAGCGTTGTGTAGAAGATATGTTGGTCATGGTTAGGAGCTGTGAGGTATAGCGGCGTCAGGGAGGCAAAGACACGGGATCCAGGCACCACTGGTCACAGCACACGGGTTTATTTGGCCAAAAATGTAGGAAAAACAATAGTCTGGTACAATATTCCGGATTCCCCTTACTTCAGGGCCGCTTCTTAGCTTCACCCAGAAGGACGTACCCTGACAAAACCAGCCACAATGTCTCAGGCCTGGCTCAGGGATGCTTCTCTCTCAGAAGCTCAGGGAGTTGTCTTCACTCCCCCACTAGAGACCACACCCCGTGGTCTAGCTTCCTTTTATCACACCCAAGCCAGTAAAGCAGAACCAGCACAAAATCCCGGGATGGAGTGCGACCTGTCAATATGGAGGACGCACCCAGGAGGCACATACCGGTCGCAGGGGCCCGACCCGGTCGGTGCCTCACAGAGCATAGACATTAACCAAGGAGTATATTTTTCCAGCTATTTCCACTTTCATAATCAGGTATCTGCCTTGACTCACACTAATATAATCCTGAATGGAACATGACGGGCCCTTCTTAATATGAATGGCTACTCGTGATGATGAAGTATGCTAGGCAGCGCAACAATCACCTATCCAGGGAGCTCCCAATTTACCAGTAGTTTAGCTGTGAGGGTACTTCTTCTGTCTCTGGGAACAGCTATAAACACAGTGTGGGGTGAGGGGCTTTCCTGTGATGGCCGGTACAGGGAGATCACACTATAACAGGTCTCCCTGCTCCTACCCTCAGGGTCCCTGCTCCTCTCTCTGGTGTCTGCAAGCAGATTGTCTATGACAGGGCAGGGGAATCTCCTCTGAGGCCTTACCAGATGTCCGGACCTCACCACGAGTGCTGCAGGTCACCTGTTCTGTGGATCCTTTCTGCAGGTGCAGGCCCCTCAAGATGGCGTAGGCTTTCTCCACACTCCGGACTCCCATACAACACAGCCTCCACACGCCGGCATGGAGGGTCTCCTGATCACCAGATTCCCCGGCTGATCTTCACCCTTGATGTCCCAGATGAGGCGGGGATACCGGAGCTGGATGGGCAAGTGGGTATAGAGGAAGTGCCTCAGAGATGCCAGGCCTCAGGCCGGAAGGGAGGTCCCCGCCTTTTCTGAGAAGGGAAACAAAATCAGATCCCCAGTATATCGTCCCCTCAGATGTGCTCCGGCAGGTGGGATGAGGTGGGATGCCATGGGGAGGCTTTTCAGTGGCTGGATGGCATGGATTAGAACCACGTGGTACAGAGCCCTCACACACACCTGTGAGCGGCCATTTTGGAATGTGCATCAGTGTTCAGATACTGGAACAGTCATTCTTGAGAGAGTTCTTCTGTCAGTTCCAGGTTGGCTTTTTACCTTTTGCTTCCTTTCACACTTTTATTAACAGAAACATTAAAATCATAACTAAAGTTTGCAATAAATCAATTATTTCAATAAAAATCATTAGTTAAGGATTCACTAATAGAAAGAAAAACGCAACACTCTCCAAATGGCAAAAACTCTACTTTTATTTCTTAATCCATAAATACAAATCCATCTTCACAGAGAATAACAAAGCGCATGACGGGCGACAGCCGATTCATGACCACTAAGTTATCCTCTAGCCCTGAGTGTTTACATCAGTGCCTCATTAACGAGTAACACCAAACACAATATGCAAAGTGTAAGAGGGATTATGATTAATATTTTCCAGTATTTGTACCTTTTAGACATAAATGACGGACCTGTCTGAGGTGGTCCGACCTCCAGTCCTAGTGACTCCTGGGATAATCCTTTAGGAAAAACTATTTTTACACCAGCTCACCACTTTCCACAATTCTCCAGTCCACAAGGAGCCCGGACACCGGTCTCACCTCGAGCAGGTGATATCCAAGAAAAAAAATGAAGATGAAGATCCGGTTCATAAACAAATGGATTTAATTTTAATTTGAAATGTACAACAAGGATCAGAATAACTGGATCAGTCAGATCTTATTCAATGCGTTTCACATGCCAAAGCATTCTTAATCATGACGAGGGAAATGATGGCGAGCCTCGGTGTAAATAGCTACGTACAGAGGTGATAAAGAGTTCAGCAATTAAATGTGATCCGGGCAATGACCCATACATTCCAAGTAGAAGATAATACACCACAATTAAAACTATTTGTACATAAATGAAAAACACAAAGAACATATATAAAAATGAACTAATAGTGATACATCAGCCTTTACTTAAACTAAACACAAATTTTTATTTTAGTTGCATTTTATTATTTATTAATTGTTATTTGAATCATTATCTATCTTTTGATTATTAATTTATATATTTAAAAAAAAAAAATATATATATATATATATATTGTGAGGTACCGAGGGGAGAGGTACTGGACGACAGGTATATTTCCCCTCGGTTCATTTCATATACCTCCCTGTATTGATGGTGGTGCAGTCAGCCTGGGAAAGAACAGCCCAGGAAAAGCTGGGGAAGTCGGACAGATTTGTCCCAGCAGACAAGTAGTTAATAAAGTCTGTCTGTTTCAAGGAAAGAGAGATCTGCTTGCTCCTCTCCAGTCAGTCCAGGTTTTGATTCCTGACTGGACCAGTTGATAATCAAGGGGCTAGAAGTGTCGGCTGGTCTGCTGGACTAAAGCCCCAGTCACACATAACGATTTCGCTAGCGAGATCGTTGTAACTGTGACGTTACAACGATCTCTCCAGCGATGTCGTGCTGTGTGACACTTTGCAGCGATCAGGCCCCTGCTGTGAGGTCGCTGATCGCTGCAAAGTGCTGCGGGTCATTTTTTGATCGTTGGTTTCCCGCTGGTCAGCACGCATCGCTGCGTGTGACCACGAGAAACCAGCGATCTGTGACCTCACAGGGCTGGTTACTATGGTACACACCGGGTATCTAGGCAGCGCGCGCTGCCTAGATACCCGGCATTTACCATGGTTACCAGCGTTCTCCCTGCTTAGCACTGCCTGTAAGCAGGGAGAACACAGGTAACTATGATAAACAGCGGGTATCCAAGCAGCGTGCGCTGCCCGGATACCGCGCTGTTTATCATAGTTACCAGCGTTCTCCCTGCTCTGCCAAGACAGCGCTAAGTAGGGAGCGATGTGGAGGTGGCTCCCAGGGTCTGATCGCTGGGGAGATCTGCCTGTTTGACAGCTCCCCAGCGATCAGGTAACGACACTCCAGCGATCCCGGCAGGTCGTTATCGCTGTCGGGATCGTTGGAGCGATCGTTATGTGTGACTGCACCCTAAGGAGCTGATAAAGTAAGGAGACGTGTGCTTTTGTTGTTATTTAGGTTTATTTTGTAGACAGGATTGTAATGTGTAGTTAGTGGCCAGACGGCCTTAGACGTTTGTTTTGATATTCTTGCTGGTGTAACACTAAGTGATAAGTGTGCACAATAAACCCTGCTGTGTGAAGCCTGCCAGTCTGCCATTGTCTACTGTGAGTCCACAGCCACTCACTTGCACCAAAAAAGCAAAGATCCCAGCTGAGCTATCCCCTCTGTCTCACAATATATATACAGAGCCTTGTGAAAGTATTCGGCCCTCTTAAACTTTTCAACCTTTTGCCACATTTCAGGCTTCAAACAAAGATATAAATTCTAATATTTTTGGGAAGAATCAACAGCAAGTGGGACACAATCGTGAAGTGGAACGAAATTTATTGTATTTTTTTAAAACTTTTTGAACAAATAAATAACTGAAAAGTGGGGCGTGTAATATTATTCGGCCCCCTTGAGTTAATGCTTTGTAGCGCCCCCTTTTGCTGCGTTTACAGCTGCAGTATCTTGGGGTTTGTCTCTATCAGTTTGGCACATCGAGAGACTGAAATTCTTGCCCATTCTTCCTTGCAGAACAGCTGGAGCTCAGCGAGGTTGGATTGAGGCGTTTGTGATCAGCAGTTTTCAGCTCTTTCCACAGATTCTCCATTGGATTCAGGTCTGGATGTGACTCGGCCATTCTAGCACCTGGATACGTTTATTTTTGATCCATTCCATTGTAGATTTTGCTTTATGTTTGGGATCATTGTCTTGTTGGAAGATAATTCTCCGTCCCAGTCTCAAGTCTTTTGCAGACTCCAGCAGGTTTTCCTCCAGAATGGTCCTGTATTTGGATCCTTCCATCTTCCCACCAATTCTAACGATCTTCCCTGTCCCTGCTGAACAAAAGCAGCCCCAAACCATGATGCTGCCACCACGTGTGACAGTGGGGATGGTGTTTTGAGGGTGATGAGCTGTGTTGCTTTAACGCCAAACATATCGTTTTGCATTGTGGCCAAAAACTTCAATTTTGGTTTCATGTGACCAAAGCCCCTTATTCCACATGTTTGGTGTCTCCCAGGCGGCTTGTGGCAAACTTCAAACAAGACTTTTTATGGATATCTTTGAGAAATGGCTTTCTTCTTGCCACTATTCCATAAAGGCCAGATTTGTGCAGTGTACGACTGATTGTTGTCCTATGGACAGACTCTCCCACCTCAGCTGTAAATCCCTGCAGTTCATCCAGAGTGATCATGGGCCTTTTGGCCTCATCTATGATCAGTCTTCTCCTTGTGATGAAAGTTTAGAGGGACGGCCGGGTCTTGGTAGATTTGCAGTGGTCTGATACTCCTTTCATTTCAATATGATCGCTTGCACAGTCATCCTTGAGATATTTAAAACTTGGGAAATCTTTTTGTATCCAAATCCGGCTTTAAACTTCCCCACAACAGTATCTCGGACCTGCCTGGTGTGTTCATTGGTCTTCATGATGCTTTCTGCACTTGAAACAGAACCCTGAGACTATCACAGAGCAGGTGCATTTATACGGAGACTTGATTACACACAGGTGGATTCTATTTATCATCATCAGTCATTTAGGACAACATTGGATCATTCAGAGATCCTCACTGAACTTCTGGAGGGAGTTTGCTGCACTGAAAGTAAAGGAGCCGAATAATATTGCACACCCCACTTTTCAGTTTTCTATTTGTTAAAGTTTAAAACATGCAATAAATTTCGTTCCACTTCACGATTGTGTCCCACTTGTTGATTCTTTACAAAAAATTAGAATTTATATCTTTATGTTTGAAGCCTGAAATGTGGCAAAAGGTTGAAAAGTTCAAGGGGCCAAATACTTTCACAAGGCACTATATATTTATTTTATAACAATGGAATTTATTATTTATCACTGGCAGTTATATAAAACTAGCTGGGTGCCCGATGCACATGCATCGGGATTCTAGAAGAGCGAGTCTCTGACTCGCAATGGCCGCTTCGCGGCCAATGCTTCGCACTGCTAAGGCGACTCGCCATGCCCGCTGCGCGGGCATAGCGAGTCGCCTTAGAACTGCTCGCAATGGCCGCTGCGCGGCCAATGCTTCGGGCGTATCCACATGACCACGCTGACTCACAGAGAGAGTGGACTCAGAAGGGGCAAAAAACCCATTCGCAATTATATAATAGATAATGTTATTTAGCTTTGAATTTAAAATTAATTAAATGTTGTGTTTATTATGTGTGTTAGTGTTTCTTTTTCTATGATTATAATATACTAGAAAAAGGCCCGATGCGATTGCATCGGGAGTGCGGTGAAATGAATTGTGTGCATCCTTAGATGTGCTAACAGGAACAGTAAACATGTATGACACTCTTTGCGCTTGTGAAAAAAGCATAGTTTTTATTAACATTTGCAAAATAAGGCAAAGCATCATACTATAAGGTAATAGTGACAGAGTATATACAGGTGTCTCTGTGGGTCGCAGAGTATACAGGCAGCAGCGTGGGTAGCAGAGTATATACAGGTAGCTCTGTGGATAGCAGAGTATATACAGGTAGCTCTGTGGGTAGCAGAGTATATACAGGTAGCTCTGTGGGTAGCAGAGTATATACAGGTAGCTCTGTGGGTAGCAGAGTATATACATGCAGCTCTGTGGGTAGCAGAGTATACAGCCGGCTGCGTGGGTAGCAGTGTCTAGACAGGCGGCACCGTGGGTAGCAGAGTATACAGCCAGCAGCGTGGGTCGCAGAGTATACAGTCAGCTGCGTGGATAGCAGAGTATATACAGGTAGTTCTGTGGATAGCAGCTTTGTGGGCGTGATGGCGACCTTAATGGGCGTCCCGGTGGGTGGAGAGGTGATGTGACGTAATGGCTGTCACCACCGACTTTTTCTATGAGAGCTGCGTACTTCCATAGTGGAGGAGAGAGGGGAGTGTCCTTACTGTGAGGTAAATTTCGTGCATGCGCGGGGACGGATGGTTACTGCGCTCGTGGGGCTGTGAATGGCGACGCCAGTGTGGCTGGCTTGACTGTGGCTCGCGGGGCTGTGAATGGCGTTGCAACTGTGGGAGGCGGACTGCGGCTCGCGGTGGCGCGCAAGCGTGCCATCGTTCGTGGGGCTGTGAATGGCGACGCAAGCGTTGGGGACGTGACTGCGGCTTGCGGTGGCGCGCAAGCGCGCCACCGCTCGCAGGTCTGAGTCTGTGAATAGCAACTTGCGAAGGTGCTGCGCGCCATTGCTCGCGACGCTGCCGCGGTGCATGGTGGGCCGATTCTAACACATTGGGTATTCTAGAATATGTATGTAGTTGACATACTGTGACTGACAGAACTTGTTCAGTCAATGTGAGTGAACTATATATACAGTGCCTACAAGTAGTATTCAACCCCCTGCAGATTTAGCTGGTTGACACATGCGGAATTAACTTGGCATTGTGACATTTGGACTGTAGATCAGCCTGGAACTGGGAAATGCACTGCAGCCAAAAAGATTTTTTTAATTTTTTTTTTTTTTTTTTAAAGCATTAAAAGTTAATTCAGAGGGTCATTTATTATTCAACCCCTCAAACCACCAGCAATCTGTTTGGTCCCCCTAAAGTATTAAGAAGTAGTTCAGGCACAAAGAACATTGAGCTTCACATGTATGGATTAATTAATCTCTTTTGCCAGCCTTTTCTGACTATTTAAGACCCTCCCCAAACTTGTGAACAGCACTCCTACATGGTCAACATGGGAAAGACAAAGGAGCATTCCAAGGCCATCAGAGACAAGATCGTGGAGGGTCACAAGGCTGGCAAGGGGTAAAAAACCCTTTCCAAGGAGTTGGGCCTACCTGTCTCCACTGTTGGGAGCATCATCCGGAAGTGGAAGGCTTATGGAACTACTGTTAGCCTTCCACGGCCTGGACAGCCTTTGAAAGTTTCCTCCTGTGCCGAGGCCAGGCTTGTCCGAAGAGTCAAGGCTAACCCAAGGACAACAAGGAAGGAGCTCCGGGAAGATCTCATGGCAGTGGGACATTGGTTTCAGTCAATACCATAAGTAACGTACTCCACCGCAATGATCTCCGTTCCAGATGAGCCCGTAAGGTACCTTTACTTTCAAAGCGTCATGTCAAGGCTCGTCTACAGTTTGCTCATGATCACTTGGAGGACTCTGAGACAGACTGGTTCAAGGTTCCATGGTCTGATGAGACCAAGATCGAGATCTTTGGTGCCAACCACACAAGTGACGTTTGGAGACTGGATGGCACTGCATACAACCCCAAGAATACCATCCCTACAGTCAAGCATGGTGGTGGCAGCATCATGCTGTGGGGCTGTTTCTCAGCCAAGGGGCCTGGCCATCTGGTCCGCTTCCATGGGAAGATGGATAGCACGGCCTACCTGGAGATTTTGGCCAAGAACCTCCGCTCCTCCATCAAGGATCTTAAGATGGGTCATAATTTCATCTTCCAACAAGACAACGACCCAAAGCACACAGCCAAGAAAACCAAGGCCTGGTTCAAGAGGGAAAAAATCAAGGTAATGGAGTGGCCTAGTCAGTCTCCTGACCTTAACCCAATTGAAAACTTGTGGAAGGAGCTCAAGATTAGTCCACATGAGACACCCAAAGAACCTAGATAACTTGGAGAAGATCTGCATGGAGGAGTGGGCCAAGATAACTCCAGAGACCTGTGCCGGCCTGATCAGGTCTTATAAAAGACGATTATTAGCTGTAATTGCAAACAAGGGTTATTCCACAAAATATTAAACCTAGGGGTTGAATAATAATTGACCCACACTTTTATGTTTAAAATTTATTAAAATTCAACTGAGCAACATAACTTTTTGGTTTGTAAGATTTATGCTTCTGTTAATAAATCCTACTCTCGTTTGCAGTTTGAAGGCTCTAACTCATTTGCATCTTATCAAACCACCTAAATCTGCAGGGGGTTGAATACTACTTGTAGGCACTGTATGTATAGCAGCGCTATGGTATATAGTACATTACAGTACATGTATAGCAGCGCTATGGTTTATGGTGGTACATTACATTACATGTATAGCAGCACTATGGTATATGGCGGTACATTACAGCACATGTATAACAGCACTATAGTATATGGCGGTACATTACAGTACATGTATAGCAGCACTATAGTATATGGTAGTACATTACAGTACATGTATAGCAGCGCTATGATATATGGCGGTACATTACAGTACATGTATAGCAGTACTATAGTATATGGCGGTACATTACAGTACATGTATAGCAGCGCTATGGTATATGGCAGTACATTATAGCACATGTATAGCAGCACTATGGTATATGGCGATACCCCGCTCTCCGCGGTCCCCCACTTCTCCTGGCCCCCGGTCCTCCACAGTAAAAGTAAAAAAATCCTCAGTGAGGATACTCACCTGTCCACCGGCTGGCTCCACCTCTGCCTTCTAGGTCCTACAGGCCTTTAGGACATGTCGTTGCTTGGGAAACCGATCAGCTGAAGGGGGGGGGGGGGGGGCAGAATGGAGCGAGCGAGGCAGGATGGAGACAGCAGGGCAGGATGGTGGCGGGAAGGGGGGGGGGGTGGATGGAGCCGGCGGGGCAGGATGGTGGCGGGGGGCGCGGGATGGAGCCGGCAGGGCAGGATGGTGGCGGCGGGGCAGTATGAAGGGGGGGAAGGGGCATGATGGTGGCGAGTGGCGCAGGATGGAGTGAGCAAGGCAGGATGGAGCCGGCGGGGGAGGGGGGGTTTGGGGAGGATGGGGTCGGTGGGGCAGGATGGTGGCGGGGGGGCAGGATGGTGGTGGGGGTGCGGGATGGAGCCGGTGGGGCAGGATGGTGGTGGGGGGCAGGATGGAGCCGGCAGGGCAGGATGGTGGCGAGGGGGAGGATGGAGCCGGCGGGGCAGGATGGTGGTGGGGAGGGGGATGGAGCCGGCGGGCAGGATGGTGGCGGGGGGCGCGGGATGGAGGCGGCAGGGCAGGATGGATGCAGTGGGTCAGGATGGTGGCGGCGGGGCAGTATGAAGGGGGGGGGGGCATGATGGTGGCGAGTGGCGCAGGATGGAGTGAGCAAGGCAGGATGGAGCCGGCGGGGGAGGGGGGGTTTGGGGAGGATGGAGTCGGTGGGGCAGGATGGTGGCGGGGGGGCAGGATGGTGGTAGGGGTGCGGGATGGAGCTGGCGGGGCAGGATGGAACCGGCAGGACGGACAGGATGGTGACGAGGGGGAGGATGGAGTCGGCGGGGCAGGATGGTGGCGGGGGGGGGGTTGCAAGATTGGTGGTGGGGGTGCGGGATGGAGCCGGTGGGGCAGGATGGATACGGGGGTGGGGGGGTTAGGACGGGGGCGCTCCTCCTGACCCCCTCTGCTCCCCGCGGCCCCCCTCCCTCTGGCCCTCCACACTTCCTCCCCACTCCTCCATGGTGATGATAAAAAAAAAAAAAAAAAACCCTCAGTGAGGATACTTACCCTCCGCCAATCGCTCCACCTGTCTTCTAGCTCCCAGGACAGGACCTATCGTTTGCTGGGAAACCGATCAGCTGGGGTCAGTAGGTAAAGCGGCGGATCAGTGGCAGAGCAGGGTTAGTGGCAGTCATTGGGAGGGCAGCGTTAGTCGGCATAATCAGTAGGCAGAGCAGGTCAGTAGGCAGGAGGGGGGGGGTCAGTGTGCAGAGCAGGGTCAGAGTGAGGTCAGTAGGCAGAGCAGGGGTCAGTGGGCATGGTCAGTAGGCAGAGGGGGGGGTCAGTAGGCAGGAGTGGGGGGGGGTCAATGGCAGAGCAGGGTCAGTGAGCAGGAGTGGGGGGGGGTTAGTGGGCAGGAGCGAGGGGTAGTGGGCAAGTGATTGGGCAGAGTGCAAGGGGTCAGTGGGGCAGAGAAAGGGGTCAGTAGTTGCAGAGCGGGGGGGAAGTAAGGGTATGTGCCCACAGGAAGGTTTAGTGGCGGTCAAACCGTCAGTAAACCGCTGGAAATTATCAGTTCTGAGCTCTGAAGTCTCCAGCTGTGTTCCGGCGGTTTTCTGGCGTTTTTTTTCAGCGTGTGCACAGCGGTTTTCAGTCGTTTTTTTCAGCGGTTTTTCCGGCGGTTTTCTATGGAGGATTTTGTCCATGGAACCGATCAAAAACCGCTGAAAAGAATTGACATGCTGTATGCTGCTAAACCGCTGGGAAACCGCTTAACCGCGGGCGGATCCGCTCACATAAACCGACTATGTGTGCACAGCGGTTTCTAAATTGCATAGGGTTACATGTAAGTCCTAAAGCTGCTTAGGATTTACATAAATTTAAATAAAACCTATGCTAAAACGCCGGCGGTTTTCGCTGCTAAACCGACGTTAAACCTTCCTGTGGGCACATACCCTAAATGAGCAGAGCAGGGTCAGTGGGCAGTGTGAGGGGTCGGTGGGCAGAGCATGGTCAGTGTGAGGGGTCAGTGGGCAGTGTGAGGGGTCAGTGTGAGGGAGTCAGTGGGCAGAGTGGGGGGGGGGGGGGTCAGTGGCAGAGCGGGGGGTCAGTGGGCAGAGCGGGGGGGGGGGGGGGTCAGTGGGCAGAGAGGGGGTCAATGGGCAGTGTGAGGGGTCAGTGGGCAGAGCTTGGTCAGTATGAGGGGTCAGTGGGCAGGGCAGAGCAGGGTCAGTGGGCAGTGCAGGGTCAGTGTGAGGGGTCAGTGGGCAGTGTGAGGGGTCAGTGGGCAGAGCAGGATCAGTGTGAGGGGTCAGTGGGCAGAGCAGGGCGAGCGGGCAGAGAGGGGGTCAGGGGCAGAGAGGGGGTCAGGGGGCAGAGCAGGGTAGGGGGGAGTCTGTGGGCAGAGCGGGAGTCAATGAGCAGAGCAGGGTCAGTGGGCAGCGTCAGCGTGAAGGGGGGGGGGGGGGGTCAGTGGGCAGCGCGGGGAGATCAGTAGGCAGAATAGGGTAGATCGGGAGAGGACCTTTGATGACGTCACGGTCATGTGATGTGAGACTCCACCCATCATCGTGACGTCATGAGAGGTCCTGAAGCATCGTGCAGCTGCGGCCAGCTGGAGGGAGCTGTGGTAAGGGGTGGGGGGGGTGACCGGACAGTGGAGGGGGGCTGTGGTGACACGCGGGGGGGTGAGCGGGCAGTGGAGGGGGGCTATGGTGACAGGCAGGGGGGTGATCGGGCAGCAGAAGGGGGGGGCAGACTGTGGTGACCGGTTGGGGGGTGACCGGGCAGTGGGGGGAGCTGTGGTGACAGGTGGGTGGGTGATCGGGCAGGGAGCACGGGTAGGAGGGGGGGGCTGTGATGAGAGACTGTCTCCCAGCTACAGCGGCGCTACAGCAGGGCTGTAGCCGGACACAAAATAGGCGCGAAATTCATACTTTGAATTCTCGCGTCTATTTGCATAGTCTGAGCTGATTGGCCGGCGCCTTCGGGTCTGAGTCTGAATAGTGGCTCGCCGCGGTGCATGCCGGTATAGCGGCACACCATTGGCGATTATATATATAGATGAAATAATTATTTATTATTGTTTTACATTTCTATATGTATTGACTATAATACACTAGAGAAGGGCATTATGGTAGGAAGAATAGGAGGTACAAAGCAAAGAGGAAGACCAGCAACCCGATGGCTGGATACTGTCGAGATAACAGTGGAGAAGACCCTGGTGGACCTATCTAGGCTTGGAGAAGACCCTGGTGGACCTATCTAGGCTTGGAGAAGACCCTGGTGGACCTATCTAGGCTTGGAGAAGACCCTGGTGGTCCTATCTAGGCTTGCGCAAAATTGATCTTCCTACAGCCTGTGAAAATTGTCATCCTAGTGCTGTTGGATTTTTTTTTTTTACACTGACCCATAGACTTGCATTGCCGGTTTTGATCCAATACCTAAATAAGATATGTCTTCACAATTTTACGCTGATCGTATGGTCCGTAGGAAAAAAAAAATTAAAAAATCAAGGATGTATGAAGAGCCTCATAGACAATCACAATTACAAGAGGGGGCACTCACATGCGATAAAAAAATGTATTTATGAGCCCTGAATCAGCACATGTTTCGCTTCATACCAATAAAAAAACGTAGTTTTTAAACACACAAACAACAAATAGTTAACCCCTTAATGACCTACGACGAAGCTGTACATTCTAGGTCACTTCCCTCTTTTTGATGTGAGCTCTACGCTGAGCTCGCATCATTCCCGGCACATATCAGCTGATCTCATCAGCTGACATGTGCCAGCTATCGTGTGGCGGATCAGTGATCCACCCGTTCCTATTAAACCCTTAGATCTTGATGTGAAACACTTTACAGTGCTGCAGCGGGCATTGTGCTGTTCCCCGCCGCCATAGGCGACCGCGTGATGCAATCACGGGGCGTCAATATGCTGCCATGACAGCGCAGTGTCAGATGATGACCTGTCAGGCTTTCATGCGTTAGTTCCCGTGAGCAAGGCCTGAGCAGCATCGTTCACAGGTGGTGATCATTTCTGCAGTGCAGAGTCTTGGATCATCACAGCTTTGTACTGCAATGTTGAGGCGCCCTAAGGGGGCTTGTAAAATAAAGAAAAACGTGTAAAAAAAAAAAAAAAGTTTTAAAAATTAACAAAAAACAAAAAAAGTTCAAATCAACCCCCTTTTGCCCAATTGGAAATAAAGATAATAAAAATAACAACACATATTTGGTATAGCCATGTTCAGTAATAACCAATCGCTCAAAATATAAAAGTAATTAATATTATCAGTAAACTGTAAAGGAAAAAAAAAGGAAAATGCCAAAATTACATTATTTTAGTCACTGCAAAATTGCAATTAAAGAAATAATAGGCGATCAAAACATCATATCTACCCAAAAAATGGTATGATTAAAAACATCAATGAAGAGTCTACTGTATCTGTCTTTCCTGTTTAAGGAACTGTAATTTCTTTGTTGAAATTTTCCCATTCTCAGTATGAAAATGGCTTCTCCTCTGTGTGTATTCTTTGATTCATAACAAAAGCTGATTTAGAGGAGCAACAATCCCCACATTCTGGACATTAAAGTTGATTTTTAACTGTGTGGATTCTCAGATGTGCAGTAAGAGTTGATTTCTGGGTAAAACATTTCCCACATTCTGAACATGAAAATGGCTTCTCCCCTGTGTGAATTGTTTTATGTCTATCAAGACATGATTTGCGGCCAAAACATTTCCCACATTCTGGACATGAAAAGGGCGTGTCCTCTGTGTGAACTCTCTGATGTTTTTCAAAACTTTTTTTAAACATAAAACCTTTCCCGCATTCATTACATGAAAATGGCTTCTCCCCTGTGTGAATTATTTTATGTCTATCAAGATTTGATTTGCAGCTAAAACATTTCCCACATTCTGGACATGAAAATGGTGTCTCCCCTGCGTGAATTCTGAGATGTTTATTAAGATGTTTGAGAAGAGCTGATTTCTTGGTAAAACATTTTCCACATTCCGAACATGAAAATGGCTTCTCCCCTGTGTGACCTCTCTTATGTGAAGCAAGATTTTGTTGGAAGGTAAAACATTTACCACATTCTAGACATGAAAATGGCTTCTCCCCTGTGTGAGTTCTCTGATGGCTAGTAAGAGTTTCTTTCTTGTTAAAACATTTCCCACATTCTGAACATGAAAATGGTTTCTCCCCTGAGTGAATTTTTTTATGTCTATAAAGACTTTGTTTGCAGCTGAACCATTTCCCACATTCTGGACATGATAATGGCTGCTCCCCTGTGTGCACTTTCTTATGTAAATTAAGACTTTCTTGGAAGGTGAAACATTTCCCACATTCATTACATAAAAATGGCTTCTCCCCTGTGTGAATTCTAAGATGTTGGTTAAGAGTTGATTTGTGGTTAAAACATTTTCCACATTCTGAACATAAAAATGGCTTCTTCCCTGTGTGAACTTTCTTATGTGAATCAAGATTTGGTTGGGAGGTAAAACATTTCCCACATTCATTACATGAAAATGGTTTCTCCCCTGTGTGAATTCTCTGATGTAAAGTAAGATATGATGTCTTGGTAAAACATTTCCCACATTCTGAACAAGAAAATGGCTTCTCTCCTGTGTGAATTCTGAAATGTTCATTAAGAAGTGATTTCTTGGTATAACATTTCTCACATTCTGAACAAGAAAATGGCTTTTCCCCCGTGTGACTTCTCTTATGTGCAACAAGAGCTGTTTTGTAAGCAAAATGTCTTCCACATTCTGAACAAGAAAATCGTTTCTCCCCTGTGTGGATTATCTGATGTTCAGTAAGATTTTTTTTCCTGTAAAAACATTTCCCACATTCTGAACATGAAAATGGCTTCTCTCCTATGTGAATTCTCTGATGATGAACAAGTTGTGATTTAATGCTATAAGATTCCCCACATTCTGAACAAGAAAATGGTTTTTCCCCTGTGTGAGTTCTCTGATGTACATTTAAAGTTGATTTCTGGGTAAAGCATTTCCCACATTCTGAACATGAAAATGGTTTCACCCCTGTATGATCTACTTGATGTTCATCAAACCTTTTGTTATTTTCATTTTCAGTCTGTAATGAATCAGGAGATAGGACCTGTTGATCAGGAATAGATGATGGATTTTTGTTGTGAAGAGCTGGTGGTATATCTGGGATGGTGTCATGATCTTCATATATAAATGGCGTGATACCATAATCAGATGCGTCAACATTAGCAATAGGCAGATATCCCTCTGATGCACAGTCATCTGACAAGAAAAAAATGTATATTATTTTAGAAGTGCTGCCTTTTGAAACAAAATGTATTCAAGATCCATTTAATAGGTGACAAAGACAGGGGTACAAACTGCAGGCATCAATGCAACTGCTGTTATGCCTCTTCATGGTGGCGGTAAGGAGTCCTTAAACCTCAATGATGCATTTTCACGTTGCTGAGGATTATAGCATCCCCCAGCAGAAGAAAATCCCAAAGGTGACAGCTGTGTTATAACAGCTGACATCCTTCAGCATCGGCCCAGACCAGTTTTAGAACCAATTGGGGCCAATTAATTCCTTAGATGCTACTGTTAATTGCACCAGCAGCATCTAGTTAAAATGGGATAAAAAAAAACAAACACAGTTTAACACCATCACTCTCCCCCTCAGTGGTTGTAATCATGTGTGATGATTGTTACCATTGCACCCTGAAATCATCTGATAACCCCAGAGTACAGAGACCTGTAAAGCCCAGCTATTCTAAAAGGCAGTGAAAGGTCTCAGGCACAGCAGTGCACCAGTATTACAATGTATGAGACCAAAGTAAAATATATTCATGTCCCACTGTGGGTGAAAATGTTAAAAAAAAACAAAAACCTAAAAATCAAAAGTGAAACAAAATATGTAAAGGTGTATAAAAAAGTTCATAAAGAAAATAATAATAATCTTTATTTATATAGCGGCAACATATTCCGCAGTGCTTTACAATACAGAGGATCATATTTAACTATCATAAGAAACAGTTATCAGAAAATACGATACAATACAGTACAAACAACAATACAATACACAGTATAATACAATAATTAGAGCAAAATAATGACAGCCCTGCTCATAAGAGCTTACAATCTAACAATGAGGTGGGGGTGACAAAGTACAAGTGCTTAGTTACAGTGATGGTATAGTCAACTTAAGGAGATGGGGAACAGATATGAGCAGCATAAGTGGCCACCAACCATTATTTGTGATCCACTTGAGACTGGTGGTGCAGATATCCCATGTCTAGATGACTTTGACTAGGGATCATGATAGGCCACCCTAAAAAGATGTGTTTTTAGGGATTGCCTGAAACTATGTAAGTTGTGGATACACCTAATTTCTTGTGGAAGAGCATTCCAGAGAATTATTGCAGCTTGGGAGTCGGGAGTGGGAGGTTCGGATTGGTGCACAAGTGAGTCTAAGGTCACTTCCAGAACAAAGAGAACGGGTAGGGTGATAGACAGAGATGAGGGAGGAGATATAGGGGGTGCTGCACTATTAAGAGCTTTTTGGGTGAGAACAAGCAGTTTGAATTGGATCCTATAGTGTATAGGCAGCCAGTGCAGTAACTGGCATAGAGTAGAAATGCCCGAGTAACGGTTAGCTAGATAGGTGATCTTTGCTGCTGCATTAAAGGGAACCTGTCACCTAATTGTAAGCCCCTACACTATCTCTAGCTGTCTTCCTAGCAGCTCCCTATCTCTCCCTTTCTTATCTAAAGTGACCCTATTAAACATGTGTAAATTAAGTCTAAACTTACTGCAGTCCCCGTGGTTAGGGGACTGGGTAGGCGTGGCCACGCTTTCACAGCACCCTCCATGTTGTAATACACGCCCAGCTGGGCGGCATTATTCAGGGCCCTCTCTGCCCCCATGTATTTGTAATCTGCCGCCATGTTTGTAGTTCTAAGCATCGGCCGGACGTCACTTCCGGCGCGGTGCATTATGGGGCGGGTCTCGTGACCGGCCCGGCTTCAGTAAGCGCATTGCGCGTGCGCGGAGTCGGGCCGATCACGTGATCGGCCCCATAATGCACTAGGGCCGATCACGTGACCGGCCCCATAATGCACCGCGCCAGAAGTGACGTCCGGCCAGTGCTTAGAACTACAAACATGGCGGCAGATTACAAATACATGGGGGCAGAGAGGGCCCTGAATAATGCCGCCCAGCGGGGCGTGCATTACAACATGGAGGAGTGCTGTGGAAGTGTGGCCACGCCTACCCAGTCCCCTAACCACGGGGACTGCAGTAAGTTTAGACTTAATTTACACATGTTTAATAGGGTCACTTTAGATAAGAAAGGGAGAGATAGGGAGCTGCTAGGAAGCTGTAGGGACAGCTAGAGATAGTGTAGGGGCTTAAAATTAGGTGACAGGTTCCCTTTAAGGATGGACTGGAGAGGGGAGAGTCTAGAGCAGGGGAGGCCAATTAAAAGAAAAGTACAATAGTCAAGGCGGGAGTGAATCAGGGCCACAGTGAGGGTTTTTGTGGTTTCCAAGGTGAGAAAGGGGTGAATTCCAGAGATGTTCTTCAGGTGCAAGCGGCAAGAGCGAGCAAGAGATTGTATGTATGGGGTGAAGGAAAGATCAGAGTCAAACATAACACCCAGACAGCGAGCCTGCTGACTAGGCGTTAGTGCGGTGCCGCACACAGAGAGAGATGTCATATTTAGGGAGGTTAGTGGAGGGCGGGAACAAAAGAAGTTCAGTTTTGGAGAGGTTGAGTTTCAGATAGAGAGCGGACATGATATTGGAAACTACGGTTAGACAGTCATTGGTGTTCTTTATTAGAGCGGGAGTAAGGTCAGGGGAAGAAGTGTATAGTTGTGTACCATCAGCATAAAGATGGTACTTAAAGACAAATCTGCTGATGGTCTGTCCAATTAGGGCCGTGTAGAGAGAGAAGAGAAGAGGTCCAAGGACTGAACCGTGAGGGACCCCAAAAGTGACACGAAGAGGGGAGGAAGTGGAGCCAACAAATGATACACTGAAAGAGCGGTCAGAAAGATAGGAAGAGAACCAGGAGAGAGCCGAGTCTTTGATGACGATGGAGTGCAGCATGGAGAGTAGGAGATGGTGGTCAACAGTGTCGAAGGCTGCAGAGAGATCAAGAAAGCTAAGTAGAGAGTGGTCACCATTATGTTTTGCTGTCAGAAGGTCGTCAGTAACTTTGGTGAGAGCAGTTTCTGTAGAATGTAGGGGGCAGAAACCAGGCTGTAATGGGTCTAGAAGAGAGTGAGTGGAGAGGTAATGGGTGAGGTGGATGTAGACCAGGCACTCCAGGAGTTTTGAGATGAAGGGGAGATTGGAGACTGGTCTGTAGTTATTTGTGCAGGATGGGTCGAGAGAAGTTTTCTTTAATAATGGAGTAATGATTGAGTGTTTGAAGGAAAAGGGGAAGATGCCAGAAGAAAGGGAGAGATTGAAGATTTTGGTTAGGTGAGCGGTGACCACTGGAGAGAGAGACTGGAGCAGGAGTGAGGGAATGGGGTCAGTAGTGCATGTGGTGGGACGAGAGGAAGAGAGGAGCCTGGAGACTTCTTCTGTGACTGGGTCGAATGTGGAGAGTGAGCCGGAGGAAGTGTGGGGAGAGGTAGGGGTAACAGCGATTTGAGGTTGGGAGTTGATTTCCTGACGGATGTTTTCTATTTTCTCTGTGAAGTAAGAAGCCAGGTCGTCAGCACAGAGGTCAGAGATGGGGGCCTGCACTTTAGGACTGAGGAGAGAGTGAAAGGTGGCAAAGAGTTTTTTGGGTTGTTGGATAGTGAGGAGATCAGGGTGGTGAAGTAGGTTTGTTTGGCGAGGTGAAGGGCAGAGTTGTAAGTTCTCAGCATTCATTTATAGTGAATGAAGTTTTCTGGAATGCAGCTTTTCCTCCATAGACGTTCAGCACTCCTAGAGCATCGCTGGAGGAATCGAATTTGTGAGAAAACACACAAAAACTAAACAAAATGTACAGAAATGGTAATGCCTCATCCAGAATGATCCAGATTATAAAATGGTTGCATTATAAATTCTGTATTGCGAGCAACTGTAATGAAAAGGAAAAAAAAAAAAAGTAGCTTTTTTATCATTACGACACAAAAAAATGAAAAAAAATAGCTCAAAAAGTCATATGTAAAAGGAAAAATGGCACAACTGAAAACAAAATTGCCCTAAAAAAAAGAAATCTGTATTGCCCATTCAACAGAAAAATAAAGCAGTTGAAGCTCTCAAAATATGTGGATACAAGAACAAATACATTTTTATAAAATACTGTTTTTAGTGTAAAAAAGTAGCAAAATTGGAGAGGAATCTCTGATAATGAACTTTTAATTGAAGTGGAAATTTGCATATTGGGCAACCTAAAATTCAACAGCCCATACAGTCTTGGCCAAAAGTATTGACACCCCTGCAATTCTGTCAGATAATACTCAGTTTCTTCCTGAAAATAATTGCAATCACAAATTCTTTGGTATTATTATCTTCATTTAATTTGTCTTCAATGAAAAAACACAAAAGAGAATGAAGCAAAAAGCAAAACATTGATCATTTCACACAAAACTACAAAAATGGGCCAGACAAAAGTATTGGCACCCTCAGCCTAACCTTTAGCCAAAATAACTGCGATCAACCGTTTCCGGTAACCATCAATGATTTTCTTACAATGCTCTGCTGGAATTTTAGACCATTCTTCTTTGGCAAACTGCTCCAGGTCCCTGATATTTGAAGGGTGCCTTCTCCAAACTGCCATTTTTAGATCTCTCCACAGGTGTTCTATGGGATTCAGGTCTGGACTCATTGCTGGCCACCTTAGAAGTCTCCAGTGCTTTCTCTCAAACCATTTTCTAGTGCTTTTTGAAGTGTGTTTTGGGTCATTGTCCTGCTGTAAATACCCATGACCTCTGAGGGAGACCCAGCTTTCTCACACTGGGCCCTAAATTATGCTGCACAATGTGTTGGTAGTCTTCAGACTTCATAATGCCATGCACACGGTCAAGCAGTCCAGTACCAGAGGCAGCAAAGCAACAACAAAACATCAGGGAACCTCCACCATGTTTGACTGTAGGGACCGTGTTCTTTTCTTTGAAAGCCTCTTTTTTCTCCTGTAAACTCTATGTTGATGCCTTTGCCCATAAAGCTCTACTTTTGTCTCATCTGACCAGAGAACATTCTTCCAAAACGTTTTAGGCTTTCTCAGGTAAGTTTTGGCAAACTCCAGCCTGGCTTTTTTATGTCTCGGGGTAAGAAGTGGGGTCTTCCTGGCTATCCTGCCATATAGTCCCTTTTCATTCAGACACCGATGGGTAGTACAGGTTGACACTGTTGTACCCTCGGACTGCAGGGCAGCTTGAACCTATTTGGATGTTAGTCGAGGTTCTTTATCCACCATCCGCACAATCTTGCGTTGAAATCTCTCGCCAATTTTTCTTTTCCGTCCACATCTAGGGAGGTTAGCCACAGTGCCATGGGCTTTAAACTTCTTGATGACACTGCGCACAATAGACACAGGAACATTCAGGTCTTTGGAGATGGACTTGTAGCCTTGAGATTGCTCATGCTTCCTCAGAATTTGGTTTCTCAAGTCCTCAAGTTCTTTGGTCTTCTTTCTTTTCTCCATGCTCAATGTGGTACACACAAGGACACAGGACAGAGGTTGAGTCAACTTTAATCCATGTCAACTGGCTGCAAGTGTGATTTAGTTATTGCCAACACCTGTTAGGTGCCACAGGTAAGTTACAGGTGCTGTTAATTACACAAATTAGAGAAGCATCACATGATTTTTCTAACAGTGCCAATACTTTTGTCCACCCCCTTTTTTATGTTTGGTGTGGAATTAGATCCAATTTGGCTTTAGGACAATTCGTTTTGTGTTTTTTCATTGAAGACAAATTAAATGAAGATAATAATACCAAAGAATTTGTGATTGCAATCATATTCAGTTAGAAACTGAGTATTATCTGACAGAATTGCAGGGGTGTCAATACTTTAGGCCACAACTGTATCTCTGCAATACAGCAATAGTAGTAGTCATCCCCTCTTTTAGTGTTATATACAGTTTAAACTAAAATATATCATGAAGGTTCTCTTTAATTGCCTGCAGATCGGTGGATGTCGAGGTCCCGACACCTGCACCAATTACTTAATAGACTGCTGAGAAGTGTGAAGCTTGTGAGGTAGAACAAAAGAACAGACTCAATAGAAGCTACAAAATCAAACACATAATTGTACTAATTGGAGAGTAAGTAAATATAGAGGAAAGTACTCACCTGCACTGTCATCTGTAAGATCATCATCACCCTTCACATATGTCTCTGTAGTATTAATATGGGGCAGATCATCATCACCCCTCACATATGTCTCTGTAGTATTAATATGGGGCAGATCATCATCACCCCTCACATATGTCTCTGTAGTATTAATATGGGGCAGATCATCATCACCCCTCACATATGTCTCTGTAGTATTAATATGGGGCAGATCATCATCACCCCTCACATATGTCTCTGTAGTATTAATATGGGGCAGATCATCATCACCCTCACATATGTCTCTGTAGTATTAATATGGGGCAGATCATCATCACCCCTCACATATGTCTCTGTAGTATTAATATGGGTCAGATCTTCACCCTGAAACAAAGATTGTAAAAGTCACAGACAGATGGAGAAGTCCCATCTATGATCAGCTGTAATCTGCCATCTCCACCGTTCTCATTACACAAGTATAAAACATAGAATACTGGAGGATAAAACAAGACTGAGCACAAGACCTTCACAGCCGTCTACACATCATAGGGAGATCTCATCACACCTTCTCTCCATCTACCTGATGATCCGGAGGAACATCGGGATCTTCTTGTTTACAGTCCTGTGGGAGAAGAGGACGGGGACATCTCTCTGGTGTTGTCCTCTTACTGGATAGACCTGGAGGAGACACATACAGGACTGAATTCATTCTTTACATACAGATCATTATAGGCCGTGTGTATTTAGTCCTGTCTATTACCTGGTGATGTGAGGGGCGGCCGGGGAACCTCCATCATGACTATGTCCTTGTACAGATCTTTGTGTCCTTCTAAATACTCCCACTCCTCCATGGAGAAATAGACGGTGACGTCCTGACACCTTATAGGAACCTGACACATACAATGATACCATTGTCATCTTTCCCCGATCCCTTCATAGCGTTACTGTATAATGTCGCAGCAGCAGCAGCATTCCCAGCAGTGTCACCTCTCCAGTCAGCAGCCCCCCCCCCCCCAAATCATGCAGTCGGCCCGCGGCTTGCTCTTGGCATCGCGGCAATACAGTGGTTGCGGAGCCCTGCAGCATCAGCAGTGGTATTACGCTGAGCAGGCGTGTATGGCGCCGTGCATGCTGGAGCAGAGACCCAGGCTGGAGCACTGCGGTATCAGCCTCCAGCGTCACAGGGCTCCACTCTTCTCACTCAGGGCTAGGCTAGCCGGATATATTACTTTTAATATATATTCATTTATATAGCTTCATTAACCAGCCCCTTTACATACAGGATCATCACTGTCCCCATCGGCGCTCACATTCTACACTCCCTACAGCAGGTGTTGGGAGCATGGGAGGAAGCCGGGGATCCCAGAGGAGACCCACACAAGCACGAGGAGAACATACAAACTCCTTACAGATGTGTGGCACCCCATGGGTTAACGTGCCACAATAACACCACATGGGTTCTCTCCCCACTACACACTGACAAACACTAGCACCTCTGGGCCAGGAGGGGGAGCACAACCTGCTTCCTTATATACTCTTGCCCATGAGGAAGTAGCTCAGACCGTGCAGCACGGTGTAGTGCTGTGAAGAGCACGAGCTAGTGCAGAACTTAGTGCAGACCTAGTGAGGGTCGGAGGAACAGGAGAACTACAGACTGAGGAACACGTCTGGGAGCTGGAGTGACACCTTCACTTGCCCCAGAAGAACGCACAGAACGGACACCGGATCCGCTACTGTGTCTGGCACCCAGAGCACAGTGAATCCAGGAACAGTGGGATTTCTAGATGCCCCTAGTACCAGTGCAAAGCAACACGGAGGGGTCAGCACAGCACAGAGGACTCAAGTTGCCTAGCCAAGTGGTACCAGCAGAACACAGAGAGAGTGAGGAGTCCCAGCAGCTCAGCTAATAGCAGCAGCCAGGACACACACACAGTGCAGCACAAGGAAGCTGACGACCCCGGACAGGGTGGGAAGAGAGCTCAGCCCCATTACAGACTCCGTGGACTATAATCTGCAATAACATCAGCAGTAAAGCTTCGGAAAACAGCAACACTGTGAGTCTGTGTATTGATTGCGATCTTTGCCTTACATTCAGCACAGAGAGCTTCCCCCTGCTACAAGCCTGTCAGCTCTGCATCACCAGGAGAGAAGGAGAATTGCATCAGTGTCTACCAAACGCGAGTGTGTGTCCTTTAACCCAGTCTCCACCATCTATACCCCTTATAGACTATACCATCACTGCCCCGGGGAATACAGTTCTACCCACAGGAACTACACCATCTATGCTGCCACTACATCATCCCCGGAGGTTCTACAGCAGCGGCGGCGGCCCCCTTGCTGGCCGCATATAGTGGGTGGCGTCACGACTGACATTTCCCCTGTAAATAATCCCCTTTTATTGCCGAGCCCGGGACACGGTCCGGACCAAGCCACCCGTGACTTCCCCGGCACCATCCGGTCCGGTACCGAGTACCCTTGTCCCGGGGGCCCCGACAGATGTTGTCGTTGGTGAGATTGTCACATCTGGCATTTAGGGGCAGCAGGCACGGTGCACTGTATATACAAGCGCACATGGTAACAAATTATACTGTAGAATGTGTGGGGGTAGAGAGACTGGTAACTGAAGCTCTCCTGTCTAAATAAATGAAACGGAAATTGCTGAATAACCAAGATGTGCTTGCTTATTGTTTAGCTAGTGAAAATGCTCCTATTAAAGGGAGCCTGTCAGGTCCCCTGGGCACCCAAAACCATGGCTGGGTGCATATCTCTAATCCCTGCCCAACAGTCCCAGCATATAGTAGCATACATAATACAGGATCTGTGACATTTGCTGGTTACCGATACTGAGAACTGGGATATCTATCGGCTCCTGAATGCCATATTGCATTTGGAAACTCACGATCTGAAGGTATGACCCCTATATTGCCTGGAAGCCTCCCCCGAGACAATTGTAGGGGGCCAGCGTTGCACGGCCCAAGTAACCTTCGCTCCGATAGCCAGGACTCCTTGGTTAGCGAGTAACATGGTTGCCCTGGACACGAAACAGAGCAAGTACGAGAGGAGAAGTGCAGGGAGGGCAGCACAAGCAGCAGGTAACACACAAATTTTACATCTGGGTATACGGGAAGGCGTGAGCGACAGAAGAAAGAGATGGGTGGCTAGATAGAGAGATACAAACCTAGTTGCAAGTTAGATATATGGCTACTGCCGGGTAGTGGGGTCGAGGCGCTCCGTTTTTGTTGTGCGGGGAAAGTTATTCCAGCATGGAATAGAGGTGGCATGGTTGGCTGGGGGGAGCTCGCTGTGCATCGGAGCTGGGGGAGCGCGCTGTGCATCGGAGCTGGGGGGAAGCGCGCTGTGCATCGGAGCTGGGGGGAAGCGCGCTGTGCATCGGAGCTGGGGGGAAGCGCGCTGTGCATCGGAGCTGGGGGGAAGCGCGCTGTGCATCGGAGCTGGGGGAAGCGCGCTGTGCATCGGAGCTGGGGGGAGCGCGCTGTGCATCGGAGCTGGGGGGAGCGCGCTGTGCATCGGAGCTGGGGGAGCGCGCTGTGCATCGGAGCTGGGGGGAGCGCGCTGTGCATCGGAGCTGGGGGAGCGCGCTGTGCATCGGAGCTGGGGGGAGCGCGCTGTGCATCGGAGCTGGGGGAGCGCGCTGTGCATCGGAGCTGGGGGGAGCGCGCTGTGCATCGGAGCTGGGGGGAGCTCGCTGTGCATCGGAGCTGGGGTGCTGCAAGCCCACTATTACTGCCGTGCTGCGCCTTGCCTCATTCTCCTAGATTGTTAGATAGACGTCTCTGGGTGACGGTAATATTTTTGATAGTGGAGGATATCGTGAGGTCTTGGTATCTTTGCGGTATCCTTGCCCAGGGGGAATTCACTAATCAACTCCTGCATTCTGCAACGCTCAATAGTCAAATCCCACCCCATCACTGTCCACAACCCTCCCAATATCCATCACCTGCCTTCCAGTAGTTCAGCTAGAAATTCAGCTATATCCACTGCTTTAGCTATATCAACACATGTGCATGGGACATATAGCAATGGCAGCGAGGTGCGCCAGTGCACAGCACGCACAGGATGACAACGAATTTACATTGTGCCTAGTGCACGCGCACTTCACTCTCATCCTCCGGCATGAACCGCGGCCGCAGAAACTGGCAATTATTATATAGGACTAGCTGCGTGCCCGATGCACATTGCATCGGGATTTAGAAGACGAGTCCGACAACCAAGGCCGCTTCGCGCAATGCTTCGCGCTCCCTAGGCGACTCCGCCAATGCCCGCTGCGCGGGCATAGCAAGTCGCCTTAGAACTGCTCGCAATGGCCGCTGCGCGGCCAATGCTTCGGGCGTATCCACATGACCACGCTGACTCGCAGCGAGAGCGGACTCAGAAGGGGCAAAAAACCCATTCGCAATTATATAATAGATCCCACAATGCACTGCGCCGCCCCGGAAGCAGCGCCATATTAGCACACCCAAGTGATAGGTATACTAACATGGCGCAGACAACACAAGCCCACGCTGCACACGCAGCCTGCAGATCCCCGCCAACCTCCCACCGCACCTCTCCCGATGCCGCTGACCCCGCAGACCGCTCACACACAACCCGCAGTAGACCCCCGCACCCCCTCCTCTGGTGCCTGCACACCCCCATAGTAGACTCTGGCACCCACACACCCTCTCAGTAGACCCTCGCACCCCTCCCCTCCCCTCCCTCCCTTCTGTGCCCCTGAACCCCGCACCCCCCTTCAGCCCCGCAGACCCCCGCAACTACCATTCGGATGGTAGATGCTAGAGGAATACAGGCTGCGTGCAGGTGTGACGTCACTTGGAAGAGGCGGGCACTCCCTTCCCACAAAGCTGCCAGTGTGGATTGTGGGTAGATGCTAGAGAATACAGGCTGCTGCAGGTGTGACGTCACCGGAAGAGGCGGGGCCTCCTCTTACAGGCTGCTCCCCTTCCTCATGCTGCAGTGTGGATTGTGCGGCTTCTGGGCTGGGCGGGGCTTCTCCTGAGAGGGAGAATTCTTCATGGAGCTCAGTATTATCTTCTGATTGTGTAAACTGCCTCTCAGGGATCTGAGTAGGTAAGGGAGACTAATGCTTACATGGGACTGCTTGCTGGGATCTGAGTAGGGAGCATAATGCTTACATGGGATGCTTGCTTGCTGGGGTCTGCAGGGCAATGAATGGGACTGCTTCTCAGGGATCTGAGTGAGTAGGGGCATAATGCTTACATGGACTGCTTGCTGGGATCTGAGTGAGTAGGGGAACATAATGCGTACATGGGACTGCTTGCTGGGGTTTGCGGGGGCCATGATGTTTACATGGGACTGCTTCTCAGGGATCTGAGTGGGTAGAGAATATAATGCTTACATGGGACTGCTTGCTTGCTGCGGGTCTGCAAGAGTGGCTAGGGGAAAATGCTTACATGGGACTGCTTGCTGGGGTCTGTGGGGTGCATGATGCTACATGGGACTGCTGAGTGGGTAGGGGAACAGAATGCTAAATGGGACTGCTTGCTGGGGATCTGCGGAGTGGCTATCGGAACATAATGTGTACATGGGACTGCTTGCTGGGGTTTGCGGGGGCCATGATGCTTAATGGGACTGCTTTCATGGATCTGAATGGGTAGGGGAACATAATGCTTCCATGGGACTGCTTGCTGGGGATCTGGGTAGTGGTAGGAGAACATAATGCTTACATGGGTCTGCATTGCTGGGGATCTGCTGGAGAGTGGCTACGGAACATAATGTGTACATGGGACTGCTTGCTGGGGTTGCGGGGGCCCATGATGCTTATATGGGACTGCTTCTCATGGATCTGAATGGGTAGGGGAACATAATGCTTCATGGGACTGCTTGCTGGGGTCTGTGGTAGTGGTAGGGGAACATAATGCTTACATGGGTCTGCTTGCTGGGGATCTGGGGAGTGGCTATCGGAACATAATGTGTACATGGGACTGCTTGCTGGGGGTTTGCGGGGGCCATGATGCTTATATGGGACTGCTTCTCATGGATCTGAATGGGTAGGGGAACATAATGCGTACATGGGACTGCTTGCTGGGTGGTCTGCTGATTCATGATGCTTACATGGGACTGCTTCTCAGGGATCTGGAGTGGGTAGGGGAACATAATGCTTACATGGGACTGCTTGCTGGGGGTCTGCATGGTGCATGATGCTACATGGGGCTGCTGAGTGGGTAGGGGAACAAATGCTTACATGGGACATGCTTGCTGCGGGATCTGCGGGAGTGCTAGGGGAACATAATGCTTACATGAGACTGCTTGCTGGGGGTCTGCGGGGTGCATGATGCTACATGGGACTGCCAAAGTGGTAGGGGAACATAATGCTTACATGGGACTGCTTGCTTGCTGGGGTCTGTGGGGGATATGCTTACATGGGACTGCTTCTCAGATTGATCTGAATGGGTAGGGGAACCTATTGCTTACATGGGACTGCTTGCTGGGGGTCTGCAGGAGTGGCTAGGTGACCAATGCTTACATGGGACTGCTTTCTGTGGGTCTGTGGGGGGCATGATGCTTACATGGGCGTCTGCAGGGGACATGATGCTTACATGGGGATGCTGCTTGCTAGGGATTTGCATGGATGGGTGGGCAAGTTCTTTGCAGTTACTTCCATGGGGCTGCTGCTTGATAGGGATCTGCGTGGGTAGAGGGGCATGATGCATGCATGGGTCTGATCTGCGTGGGTAGGGGGGCATGATGCTTGCATGGGGCTGCTGCTTGATGGATCTGCTTGGGTACGGGGGCATGACGCTTGCATGGGGCTGCTTCTTGATGGGGATCTGCGTGGGTAGAGGGGCATGATGCTCGCATGGGGCCTATTATACCAAAAGAGCCATTTGTGAAGGTGACTCTTACCCCTACTCCCCAGGGACACCAAAATAATTACTTATTAAAAAATTAGTTTAGATCTGTGAGGTATATTCCCCTCCCAGGACCTAAACACCTCACTGCTGTTACCCCTCCTCCTTGGTCCTCCTACTTTGTTCCTTGAGAGCGGCATCGGCGCCTGCGCAGATCTCTCGGCTCTCGGGCATCTCACATGGTTCGAATCTGGCGCCTGCGGAAACAGCGTGACTGCGCCTGTTCCCTCCTTGCCAGATTCCCAGCCACACAGTCTGAATACATCTAGTACAGCATAAGAGCACTCTGGGCGGGATCTGGTGCCTACGTGATACCATCTGACCTCAGCTTCCAGGCAGAGCTCACGGAGATGCCCGAGAGCTGAGAGATCTGCACCACTCGCAAGGAACAGAGTAGGAGGGTCCCGGAGGTGGGGTAACAGCAGCGAGTGGTTTAGGTCCTGGGAGGGGAGTATACCTCCCAAACCTAAAATAATTTCTCATAAAGTGATTATTTTGGTGTCCGGGTGGGAAGGGGGACAAGAGCCACATTCACTCCTTCACTAAATGCAGCATAGGCGCTGCTGGAGGTGGCTTTTAGTGTAATAGGCCCTGTGTGGTGACAGGTTCCCTTTAAAACTGTTTTTTCTTAATAATAGTATTGGGGGACGCAGGACTCTGTGTTTCCGCTCGGCCACCAGGAAGTTTGAAACTGCATAAAAAATAGTTGTCTCCACGTTTCGGGCCGTGTTCTGTCCTCGGACACTGGATCAATTTTAGCCTTGTTTCCATAGGAGTCAGGCACAACTTGTATCGAGTGTTTCTGCAAGATTTATTATTTTTTTCCTGTTCTAGGTATTGTGGATTTCCCCCATCTACAGCAGGGTCACTTCCCTGTGGAGAACATTTCATCACTGCTCGTCTCTACAATCCATGTGAGGCCGCTGAAGAGGTGACACTGTGGAGCCTGATAATGTCAGATAGATGAGTATAATCACTCCAAAAACCCCTCCCTCTCTATCTCTTAACTTGCTAGGGTTTCCTGTCTTGGGGTCACTTGCCCTTTTATTTTCTTTTGGGCAAGCTTTCTCCCCTCCTTCTCCTTTTCTGCCTCTCTCCCCCCCCCCCCCATCCTCCTCCTCCTTTTCCGCCTTCTCCCCCCTCCTCCTTTTCTGCCTTCTCTCCTCCTCCTCCTCCTTTTCCGCCTTCTCCTCCTCCTTTTGCGCCCTTCTCTGCTCCCTCCTCTTCTTTTTCTGCCCTTCTCTGCACCCTCCTCCTCCTTTTTCACCTTTCTCGCCCCCCTCCTCCTCCTTTTCCGCCTTTCTCACCCCTCCTCCTCCTTTACCGCCTTTCTCGCCCCATCCTCCGCCTTTCCTCCGCCTCCCTGCTCCTCCTCCTTTTCTGCCTTTCTCACCCCCCTCCTCCTTTCTCGCCTCCCTCCTTCTCCTTTTCCGCCTTTCTCACCCCCTCCTCCTCCTTCTCCTTTTCCGCCTTTCTCATCCCCCTCCTCCCTTTCCGCCTTGCTCGCCCCCCCTCCTCCTCCTCCTCCTCCTTTTCTGCCTTTCTTGCCCCTCCTTCTCTTCCGCCTTTCTCTGCCCCCTCCTCCTTTTCCGCCTTTCTCCGCCCCTCCTCCTCCTTCTCCTTTTCCGCCTTTCTCGTCCCCCTCCTCCTCCTCCCTTTCCACCTTGCTCGCCCCCTCCTCCTCCTTTTCTGCCTTTCTTGCCCCCTCCTCCTCTTCCGCCTTTCTCCGCCCCCTCCTCCTCCTTTTCTGCCTTTCTCCGCCCCCCTCCTCTGCCTTTCTCCGCCCCCTCCTCTGCCTTTCTCCGCCCCCCCTCCTCTGCCTTTCTCCGCCCCCCCTCCTCTGCCTTTCTCTGCCCCCCCTCCTCTGCCTTTCTCTGCCCCCCCTCCTCTGCCTTTCTCCGCCCCCCCTCCTCCGCCTTTCTCCGCCCCCCCTCCTCCGCCTTTCTCTCCGCCCCCCCCCCCCTCCGCCTTTCTCCGCCCTTCTCCGCCCCCCTCCTCCGCCCTTCTCCGCCCCCCTCCTCCGCCTTTCTCCGCCCCCCTCCTCCGCCTTTCTCCGCCCCCCTCCTCTGCCTTTCTCCGCCCCCCTCCTCCGCCTTTTCCGCCTTTCTCCGCCCCCCTCCTCCGCCTTTTCCGCCTTTCTCCGCCCTTTTCCTCCTCCTCCTTTTCCACCTTTCTCTGCCCCCTCCTCCTTTCTCCGCCCCTCCTCCTTTCTCCGCCCCTCCTCCTTTTACGCTTTTCTCCACCCCTCCTCCTTTTACGCCTTTCTCCACCCCCTCCTCCTTTTACGCCTTTCTACGCCCCCCTGCTCCTCCTCTTTTTCCACCTTTCTCGCCCCCTCCTTTCTCGTCCCCTCCGCCTCCTCCCTTTCCGCCTTTCTCGCCCCCCTCCTCTGCCTTTCTTGCCCCTCCTCCTCCTTGTCTGCCTTTCTTGACTCCTCCTCCTTTTCTGCCCCTCCTCCTGCTTGTCTGCCTTGCTTGCCCCCTCCTCCTTTTCTGCCTTTTTTGCCCCCTCCTCCTCCTCTTCTTCGTTTCTTGCCCCCTCCTCCTCCTCCTTTTCTGCCTTTCTTGCCCCCTCCTCCTCCTTCTTTTTCCGCCTTTCTCATCCCCCTCCTCCCTTTCCGCTTTGCTCGCCCCCCCTCCTCCTCCTCCTCCTCCTTTTCTGCCTTTCTTGCCCCTCCTTCTCTTCCGCCTTTCTCTGCCCCCTCCTCCTTTCTCCGCCCCTCCTCCTTTCTCCGCCCCTCCTCCTTTTACGCTTTTCTCACCCCTCCTCCTTTTACGCCTTTCTCCACCCCCTCCTCCTTTTACGCCTTTCTACGCCCCCCTGCTCCTCCTCTTTTTCCACCTTTCTCGCCCCCTCCTTTCTCGTCCCCTCCGCCTCCTCCCTTTCCGCCTTTCTCGCCCCCCTCCTCTGCCTTTCTTGCCCCTCCTCCTCCTTGTCTGCCTTTCTTGACTCCTCCTCCTTTTCTGCCCCTCCTCCTGCTTGTCTGCCTTGCTTGCCCCCTCCTCCTTTTCTGCCCTTCTTGCCCCCTCCTCCTCCTTTTCTGCCTTTTTTGCCCCCTCCTCCTCCTCTTCTTCGTTTCTTGCCCCCTCCTCCTCCTCATTTTCTGCCTTTCTTGCCCTCCTCCTCCTCCTTTTCTGCCTTTCTTGCCCCCTCCTTTTCTGCCTTTCTTGCCACCCCCTCCTCCTTTTCTGCCTTTCTTGCCCCCTCCTCCCCCCCCCCCCCCTTTCTACGATTTTAATTTTTTGCAGCCACCAGGTCACCTTGCTGGTATCCTCACAGGCACCTCCTGGGCTCTGTTCACATATTCTTCTCTGGGGACATCTGTCCTCCGGCGTTATCTGGACGGCTTAAATGGACACTACCTTCCTGATGCCGGTATATCTCATGGCTACAAGATTGCATGTCCTTGAGTTGCAGAGGATATACCCGCTCTTGTGTGTTCTCCAATGTATTAAACAAGGAATTTTATAAATACAGAAATCAGATTTTTCAACAATTTTCATAACTGAAGCGCAGGGGACTTAGGTCCAAAAGGATTTTGCTTTCATTGTCACTTATCTCCGGCGTCACTTGTTTATATATTGATTTGTAAAGTTGATTGTTCTACATTTGTATAAAAATATGTATAACTTTCTCCTTTTTGTTACAATTATTTTATATATTTGTTATAATAAAACTGCGAGCAGAGGGCAGAATTTGAATTTCCATAATCGGTGGCGTATCTGGGGGGGGGCACTGGTGAGACATCTGCCCTGGGCACAGCAGGCAGGGGGGCACCGTTGGGCCTTTTCATGCAGCGCCCGAGAAATCTTCCCGCCGACTGCATATGTTGCCTTCCCCACCCCCCCATAGTAGGAGCCAGCTATTCTCTGACACGTTGTCAGCTGCCAGTGGGTCAGAGAAACTGCCACATGCTGGTTTCCTGCAATCAGTTTTACAAATGTCAGACACTCTGTACATTGGAAGCAGCACACTTTTACCGGCAGGTCAGGGAGACATCAGCAACATGATCAGGTCAGTTGGCGTCACTCGACAGTGCCTGCAGAGGTGACAGAAGGATGGTGTAAAGCCCCCCATACAGGAGCTGAAGACACTGCCTTTCCCCCCCCCCCCTTTCCTTTTCCATAATGTAATCACTGAAAAGGAGAGAGGGTGGGGAGTGTAAGAGCAGCAAATGGGGGAAGAGTGTGGGGGCGATATATGTGAAACAAACAGGAAGGAGGAGGTGGGTGAAGAATATGTAAATCAGGAGGGAGAGGGTGACGTGTTTATTAAAAATCAGAAAGTAATGAAAAAAATGCGTGGCCGAAAATATTACCAATACAACTCGTCACGCACATAAAAAAGCCCTTACATGACTATTTTGGCACATTTACAGAAAAAGCCGAGCTCTCAATATAAGGCAATGCAAAATGTGAACCAAATCAAAGACACAGCGTTTCTTCGTTTGTGTAATAGCAGCCAAACATTAAAATAAGATCTAAATCTGGTATTGCTGTGATTGCACCGATCCAAGAATAAAAATAAAGCCGTCTAATCACCTATACCGCACAGTGATTGCACCGATCCAAGAATAAAGCCGTCTAATCACCTATACCGCACAGTGATTGCACTGATCCAAGAATAAAGCCGTGTAATCACCTATACCGCACAGTGATTGCACCGGTCCAAGAATAAAGCCGTCTAATCACCTATACCGCACAGTGATTGCACCGATCCAAGAATAAAGCCGTCTAATCACCTATACCGCACAGTGATTGCACCGATCCAAGAATAAAGCCGTCTAATCACCTATACCGCACAGTGATTGCACCGATCCAAGAATAAAGCTGTCTAATCACCTATACCTCACAGTGATTGCACCGATCCAAGAATAAAGCCGTCTAATCACCTATACCGCACAGTGATTGCACCGATCCAAGAATAAAGCCGTCTGATCACCTATACCTCACAGTGATTGCACCGATCCAAGAATAAAGCCGTCTAATCACCTATACCGCACAGTGAGCAGTGTAAAAAACCAAATAAAAGCAATTATTGACCTGCTGTTGATTTATTTTTCCTCCTAAAGATCTTAGTAAGGCTCGGCTCACACTTATCTTGTGCTAAACGCTGATCACTTACACCAGGGATTATGTGTAAACATTTGAAATACTTTGTCCAGTGTTTCCCTCTGCCTCATTAAAGGGCATTTTCCATAAGGGATTCTGTCTGAATAGTGTGTGGCTTATGATCCGACAGTGTCCCTCTTTTTAAGCACAAAAGAGCAGTTGACCACATGTTTGAGTCTGGGAGAAAGCTGTCGCCTCCTTAGTAAGTGGATCCACCTTGAGTTTCATATGAACCATGTGTTTCAGATATATAGGACATGCCTAGGTTAGAGCACTGAATACATGTGAACTGATGCAAAATGTGATCTAAGGCCGATTTCACATCACGATTTTGAGGCATCCGAGTGTATCAGTTTCAAAACGGATTTGATTTGTGCTCCCATGTAGCCCTATGGGCTCGGATGTGTCCTTTTTGCCATCCAATTTAGGCAGCCTTCCGATTTATTCACGGAGCCAAAATCACAACCTGCTGTGATTTTGTTGTCCGTGACTAAAATCAGACACCACGGATCCGTGACAGATCCGTGATGGTCCACAGGCCTACACAATGGGAGCCTATGGACATTGGATGCGATGTCGGCTCCGTGATTATGTACTGAGCCTGCCCAGAGGCAGTGCCCAGTGCATAACCCTGCCTGTCCCTGTCACTCCCTGTCTCTCCCTCTTCTATCTCTGCTCCCCCCTATCCTCTCCCCCCTGTCTTATTCCCTGTCCTCTTCCCTCCGGTATCTAAAAAATAAAAAAATCCTCCCAGAGGATACATTAGTGACTGTCGCATGGAGCCAGCGGAAGGTAATGTATCCTCTGGGAGGATTTTTTTTTATTTTTTTAGATACTGGAGGGGAGAGGATAGGGGGGAGGACAGGGGGGAGCAGAGATAGAAGAGGGACAGATAGAGAAGATGCAGGGAGAACAGGATCCACACGGTCCTGCATCAAATCGGAAAAGGATGGCTATTTGCCATCCGATTGCAGGGATCCGTGGGGACAGCCAGAAATCGTGATGTGAAACCGGCCTAACAGAAAATGCCACCAATAAAACCTTAAAGTTCACCCAAAAAAATGCCACACTCAGGTCTGCCATCTTTTAACTGAAATATAGGGGGTTTCCACATTACTGGTAGTACAAAGGCTTTGGAAAAGTGACATGGCTCCCATGAAAAGAAGTGAAGCGAAATCTGCACTCATAAATCAAAATACCCACCTCCCGTCTGAGCCACACAATACCCACCTCCCGTCTGAGCCACACAATACCCACCGCCCGTCTGAGCCTCACAATGCCCACCTCCCGTCTGAGCCGCACAATGCCCACCTCCCGTCTGAGCCGCACAATGCCCACCTCCCGTCTGAGCCGCACAATGCCCACCTCCCGTCTGAGCCGCACAATACCCACCTCCTGTCTGAGCCACACAATGCCCACCTCCCGTCTGAGCCACACAATGCCCACCTTCCGTCTGAGCCTCGCAATGCCCACCTCCCGTCTGAGCCGCACAATGCCCACCTCCCGTCTGAGCCACACAATGCCCACCTCCCGTCTGAGCCACACAATGCCCACCTCCCGTCTGAGCCACACAATGCCCACCTTCCGTCTGAGCCTCGCAATGCCCACCTCCCGTCTGAGCCACGCAATGCCCACCTCCCGTATGAGCCATGCAATGCCCACCTCCCGTCTGAGCCACACAATGGCCACCTCCCGTCTGAGCCACACAATGGCCACCTCCCGTCTGAGCCACACAATGGCCACCTCCCGTCTGAGCCACACAATGCCCACCTCCCGTCTGAGCCACACAATGCCCACCTCTCGTCTGAGCCACACAATGCCCACTTCCCGTCTGAGCCACACAATGCCCACCTCCCATATGAGCCACACAATGGCTCACAGTTGTCATTCACATGTTTGACATTAACGTACTGAGGAAAGTCTGCTTAATTGACTGGGATGTGATTTCAGAAGCACAAGCTGGTTACAATTTATTGGGCGCTACCGTGAATTACCAGAGGGGTGTAAATTCTAATAAGGGGTCATTTGAGGGGGGGTTTACGTACATCGGGGGCTCTGCAAACTATTCCAGAAAAATCTGTCACAAAAGTAACAACGCTCCCTTCTACAGTGTTTCCATGAAAATAAGAAAGTGGCTTGTAATTTTTTTGCACTGAAATATGCGCTAGGGCTTACTTATAGAGGATGTCTTATATTTGACAACCAATGCCTGCTGTATTATCCTCGGTGGCTCTCCTGATCCAGGAGTGACAGTTGCATAGAAATGCATATTGTCACTCTCCGGTCAGGAGATTAGGCTGGTTTCTCACATCTGTGCCTCCGGCACGTGTGTGGTCTGTGCCGACACATGCCGGAGGCACGATCCCCTATGGACCCATGCAAACGTCCGTGTTTCCGCACGGACCGTGTCTCCGTGTGGAGCAAATGCGTGTCCGTGTGCTCCACACGGCGACTTGTCCATTTTTATGCGGAGCCACGGACCACATTTACGTCCAAACGTCCTGCACACGGATGTTCACAGTGTGACATCCGTGTGCACGGACCACGTACAAAAGTGAAAAACCTGAAAATAAAGAATTTTATACTTACCTCACTCCAGCGGTATCTGCTTATCTCACTTCCTGTGCCGCTTATTAGGGCTCATGAATATTCACTTCACTGAGCCCAAGAGCTGACCGGAAGAGAGAGGAGCAGCGGCGCTGGAGGGAGGCGAGTATGCGGGTGACAGGCTGTCCGTGTACTATCCATGCCCCCGCGGATAGCACACTGACAGCACCCATCGTGTCACATGTCCTTGACACGTGTGCACACTCCGCCTCCAAACAGCCATGTTTCACACGTCTGTGGTGACACGGATGTGTGAAACCGGCCTTATGGTGAGAAAAGTGATGGGTAATTCAGCTAATGAATAATCACCTTCTTGCCCACCCCTCTGAACCCTGATCAACACCCACACTCTGCCTGCTATAGTGATAGAGGATCTTGATACACTGCAGCACTCCTAAGCTGAAATGACAAAAGTGTATTTCTGTCACCCTCTGCTCAGGAGGGTCGTGGTGAGAAAGTGCCGGCTAATTAAGCTAATGCAGGGGTCCCCAACCTTATTTGCTCCGGGGACCGGCGTCAAGCAAGATAATTTCTCCGAGGCTCAGCAGGGGGTGTTATAGGGGGTGGGGCTTTTACCATATGGGGCGGGGCCAAGTAGAAGGGGTGGGGTTTAGTATCCTGTTTCCCCAAAAGATGCATTACATCTTATTTGCGAGGAATCTCTTATTTCTCTATCCCCTTGCAGCCCCAGCCTCCTTTTGCAGCCCCCAGCCTCCTTCTGCAGCCCCAGCCTCCTTTTCCAGACCCCAGCCTCCTTTTCCAGACCCCAGCCTCCTCTTCCAGCCACAACCTGCTTTTCCAGCCCGCAGCCTCCTCTTTCAGCCCCCAGCCTTCTCTTCCAGCCACAACCTGCTTTTCCAGTCTCCTCTTTCAGCCTCCAGCCTCCTCTTTCAGCCCCCAGCCTCCTCTTCCAGCCATAACCTGCTTTTCCAGCCTCCAGCCTCTTCTTTAACCCCCCAGCCTCCTCTTCCAGCCATAACCTGCTTTTCCATCCCCCAGAATCCTCCTTAACCCCCCAGCCTCCTCTTTAACCCCCCAGTTTCCTCTTTAACCCCCCAGTCTCCTCTTTCAGCCTCCCCTTCCAGCCACAAGCTCACACACACACTTCGTTCACCGCCCCCCCCCCCAGCAGCTGCTGCGTCACGTCCTCTCTCTTCTTTTCCTCAAAGAAACCATCAGCCAATCACAGTGCAAAAGCAAATAGCCAATCAGGGCCTGGCTGCTGCACCGTGATTGGCTGATGGCTTCTCCTGTAGTTCTTTTCCTCAGCTATGTGAATAGAAGAGAGAGGGAACGTAATGAATGATGCAGGGGGCGGTGACATCACTCCGGGAGCCGCCGCAGAGCACACAATGTATCAAGGTTATCCCCTAGGGGAAGGAACACGATCCAATGGTCATTTATATGAAAATATTAATTTTTATTAATCAAAGATTACTCGGTACAGGGGGTGAGAGTAAGGTAGAAAATCAGCAATGATACCACTTAGGTATCCTCAGACGAAGGAGAAATCCGAAATGCGCATAAGGGCGCATGCATGATACCAGCACCAATCTACTCAGGTACTGAACCCTAATGGAATATTTGTTTGATTCCTGTTGATCTCTATTTAATGGCAGTGCATATTGGAGCACTGGAACCCTCGGTGGGTAGTTTATTGTCACATTGACTGATATAGTATCTATCTAAGGACGGCAGCAGCAGAGGTCCTCTCCTGATACAATGAGGGGTTGATCAATGCTGCAGACACAGGTGCCTTGTTCCCTCATGCAGTGCTTTATTTACTCTTGTAATCAACTAAGCATATATAGGCTGTGCAGGCTTAAGGCTAGGTCTCACATAACGATATCGGTAACGATATCGTCCTATTTGTGACGTAGGAACGATATCCTTACCGATATCGTTGCGTGTGACTGATAGCAGCGATCAGGCCCCTGCTGTGAGGTCGCTGATCGTTGCACAGGGCTCCTGACCATTTTTTGGTCGTTGGCCCCCCCGCTGGTCACCACACATCGGTGTGTGTGACCGGCGGGGGCAGCGATCAGCGACCTGTCAGGATCCCCCGCCATGTCACAGCGCTGCACAGCAGCGCTGTAACATGACATCCAGGGTGACAAGCGGGCTTAGAGACCCGCTTGTTTACCATGGTTACCGGCACCCGCCCGCTTCCGAGTTGCGGGGAGCGAGCGGGTGCATCCTCTCCTATCCTGTAGGGACATTACGTTCCCTATTCTCATCTCTCCCTGCTATTTCCCTGTTCCCTACTCTATCCCCTATCCTAAACCCTAATCCTATCCCTCTCCTTGTTCTAAATAAAGAAATCCCCCCCCCCCGAGGCTCACCGGCATCAGAGGCTCCCATACCGGCATCTCTGTAATGGAGATCTCAGGGGTAAAGGACCTGTGATGAGGTCACAGTCATGTGACCCGCCTATACTATACAGTATACAGTATAGGCGGGTCACATGACTGTGACCTCATCACAGGTCCTTTACCCCTGAGATCTCCATTACAGAGATGCCGGTATGGGAGCCTCTGATGCCAGTGAGCCTCGGGGGGGGGGGGGGGGATTTCTTTATTTAGAACAAGGAGAGGGATAGGATTAGGGTTTAGGATAGGGGATAGAGTAGGGAACAGGGAAATAGCAGGGAGAGATGAGAATAGTGAGGGACAGGATAGGAGAGGTCGGCACCCGCTCGCTCCCCGCAACTCGGAAGTGGGCGGGTGCCGGTAACCATGGTAAACAAGCGGGTCTCTAAGTGCAGGAGAGACCCGCTGTTACCATGGTTACCAGCGTCCGTCCGCTCCCAGGATGCAGGGAACGAGCGGACGCTGGGTACCAACGATCTGGCTGCCCAGAGGTCGCTGGTGAAGTCTGTCAGTGTGACAGCTCACCAGCGACCTGATAACGATGTGTCAACGATGCATCAACGATGCTGATCGTTGTCGGCATCGCTGACACATCGTTATGTGAGACCGGGGCTTTACTTTGAGTGGTAACCACATGTGATACACGTGCTGCTCTCACTGTTGTGGTATTTAATAGATCCTCTCTCAGTTTTCAGCAAAAAACAGCATAAATTGCTAATTGCATATTATTAAAGCAAACTGATATTGGTGTATATATTATATAGTGATAAATTGCAACCACATTAATATGGGAGCAGTTGTGAGTTACATGTGTAGGGCACTATAAAGATATGCCATCTCCGACTTCATCTATTTTTGCTCTATGAATTATATGTGAAATAAACCTTATAAACCACATTCTTATGGATATCTAGTGTGTAATATATACTGTATACAAAATATACAAGAGATCTTTGTTAGATATCAATCAAGAATTGAATTGGTTCACTACCTTGAATGGAATCGTGTACTTTTGACCAATAATTAATGGAGAGTCTATGTCATGTATTGGAAGTATACATAGATTATAATATTGTTAAACTAAGTGGTATCATTGCTGATTTTCTACCTTACTCTCACCCCCTGTACCGAGTAATCTTTGATTAATAAAAATTAATATTTTCATATAAATGACCATTGGATCGTGTTCCTTCCCCTAGGGGATAACCTTGATACATAATTTGTGCGATCGGTCATGCTTGATTATATGTCCTGATATGTTCCAGAACTATTTGACACATGGTGATACATTATTTATGGTATGGTATAACCAGCCATAATGTACTGGATACAAAAACTGTGGTTTTTTCTAGAGCACACAATGTGTAGTGCTGGTCTGCGGCGGTGCGGACCGGCACCCAGACCCACGCGGCCCGATCCTGGGCCGCGGCCCGGTGGTTGGGGACCCCTGAGCTAATGCATATTCAGCCGCACTCTGTCTACTGTATTGATTGAGGATCGCATCGCACCGTGAATCTTCTGAGCTGAGGGTGATAGCTGGATAAAAAAACAGTGTCACACTCAGCTCCATAGTGCTGTCGTGCATTGCTATGCAATACTTCATCAACAGCAGGCAGAGAGCAAGTGTCGTTCTGGTTTAAGTGGGGTGGGAAAGTGGGTGAATATTCATTAGCTGGCACTTTCTGACAGACATCCACTGTGGATCTCCTGACCTGAGAGTGACAGCGTGCATTTCTATGCAGCTGTCACTCTTAGCTGAGGAGAGTCAGCAAAGGTTGCAATGAGAAAGTGCTGACAGTACCGTAATACAAGCAGTCAGAGTGTATGTCCGTGCAAGACTTAGGCTGGCTTCACACTGCAGTTTTTTCCCTGATCAGGTTTTGTGTATCAAAACCAGGAGTGTCTCCAAAACTCAGAACAGGTGTCAATCTTTCAATTATAGTTTTTCTCTGCATGTTCCTCTCCTGGTTCCTCTCCTGGTTTTGGCACCCAAACCTGATCGAACCTGATCAGGGAAAAAACTGCAGTGTGAAACCAGCCTTAGGGCGGCTTCACACTGCGGTGTGATCTGGTCCGGGGCTGTCAGGGATGAACCTGACAGCCCCGGACTGGATCAGCACACAGAACTGGAGGGCTAATTTGCCCTCCAGTCCCGTGTGCAGCCGCGGAGGTCATTAATAGGTCATTGGTAACCTTAGTTAAGGCTGCTTCGGTGGAGTGATGCGGTTGGAAGCCACACTGTAAGGGGTCAAAGAGGGAGCAGGAGGAGAGGTGGGAGGACAGTTCAAGGTGGAAATGTTCCAGAAGTTTAGAGGCAAAGGGGAGAAGTGATATGGGGTGATAGCTAGGAATGGATACTGGGTTGAGGGAGGGCTTTTTAAGGATGGGAATGATTAGGGCGTGTTTGAAGGATGAGGGGAAGACACCGGTAGTAAGTGATAGGTTGAAGAGATGGGTTAGGGTTGTGATGAAGACTGGTGAGGTTGGGAATGAGGTGGGATGGGAGCGGGTCAAGGGCGCTGGTGGTGAGGTGGGATCTTAACAGAAGGGAGGAGAGTTGTGCTTCTGTCATGGCGGAAAAGCTGTCATTGAAAAGAGAGGGCTGTGCAGTTGTGTGGAGGGGGTTGGGCACCAGTGGGTCAAAGCTATTTCTGATGTTGTTGATCTTCTGTTTGAAGAAAGTGGCGCAGTCGTCCGCAGATATGAGAGGAGAGGGAGGAGGTGCAGGGGGACGGAGTAGAGAATTGAGAGTTTTGAATAGCTGTTTATCATTGTGAGACAGGAAGGTTATTAGAGATGAGAAGTAGATTTGTTTTGTGGCGGTGAGTGCAGACTTGAAGCTGGTGAGAGACTGCTTATACATGGCCAAGTGCTTGTAAAAAGAAGGAGAGAGTGAGAGTGCTAATGCCCAAGTAACTAAAAACACGTATTTACTGTCCACACCAGTGTATATTGCAAAGAATAAATTTTTTATTAGATGCAGTGGATACAATAAATAAACGTGTCCAGGGTAAAAATGACAAGGATTCAAGACATAGGGAGGGAGACAGGTGACAAGTGGGCAAGACAGGCAAGGACTGTATAAAAGGGTTCAGAGGGGCAGCCCCCCGAAGCAGCCGACGCGAAACACGTGTCGGGGCTACTGGACCGGTGGGCAGACTACGCAGGGAACTTTTACTGGGCTTATGGGTAAGTCATTATTGTGCACCTTATTGCAATTAGATCAGGGCTTTGCTATACCTACTTAGGTAAACTATACTTGTACCCTGCTCTAAGCACTTTAGCACATTGCACTTTTACTGCCCCTCTGAACCCTTTTATACAGTCCTTGCCTGTCTTGCCCACTTGTCACCTGTCTCCCTCCCTATGTCTTGAATCCTTGTCATTTTTACCCTGGACACGTTTATTTATTGTATCCACTGCATCTAATAAAAAATTTATTCTTTGCAATATACACTGGTGTGGACAGTAAATACGTGTTTTTAGTTACTTGGGCATTAGCACTCTCACTCTCTCCTTCTTTTTATAATGTATACTGAGTAGTCTGCCCCTAACATGGTCATTTCTGGTCCCCTCCTTCTCATGGCCAAGTGCTTGGCAGAATGGGATTTCTTTCATCTACGCTCAGCAACCCTGGAAGCCCGTCTCAGGTCTTTTGTGAGGCTGGTGTGCCAGGGCTGCCTGTTTGTGCGAAGTTTGTTGAATGTGAGGGGGGCAGCCAAGTTGAGGGCAGAAGTTACTGTGGTGTTATATAGGGCGGCAGCAGCGTATGCGTCATGTAGGGACGCTATGCCTGCGAGTGGGAGAAGGGATTCTGAGAATGAGTGTAGATCAATATGGCTGAGATTTCTTCAAGGATGAGTGGGTTTGTGGAGTGGGGGGTAGTGTATTAGGAAAGGAGAGGGAAGAGAAAGTAGATTGAGGTCGGACAGGGAGAGGGGTGGGTTGGAGAGGTTAGTGAAGGAACATAGGCGGGTGAATATGAGGTTGAGTGTGGCCATCTTTATGAGTGGCAGAGGAGGACCATTGATAGAGCCAAAAAGGATGCAGTGAGTGATAGAAGTTTAGAGGCAGCAGGGTGGGGAGTGTCAATGGGGATGTTGAAGTCGCCCATGATGGTAGTGGGGATGTCTGCAGAGAGGAAGTGGAGTAGCCAGGTGGTGAAGTGGTCAAGAAAAGTGGAGAATGATCCTGGGGGGGGGGGGCGGGCGGTAGATAACGGCTAACTGAAGTTTGCAGGGGAAGTAGATACGACAGAGTGTACCTTGGAAGATGGGAGAGTAGCAGAGAGTGGCAGTGGGATTGGGGTAAAGGACCAATTGTCAGACAGGAGCAAGCCCATCCCTCCACCATGCTTGTTGCTAGGGCGGGGGGTATGAGAGAGACTGAGTCCACCATAGGAAAGTGCAGCTGGGGAGGCTGTATTTGGGTGAGCCAGGTTTCAGTTATGCCGATGAATGAGAGATTGTTAGTGGTGAAGAGGTTGTGGATGTAAGAGAGTTTGTTGCAGATGGAGCGAGTGTTGCATAATGATCCAGGTAGAGGGATTGGGGGAGCTGGGGCTGGACGAATGGGTATAAGGTTATTAAGGTTGCGAAGGTTGGAGCGTGGGTATCGGTTAAAAGTAACTGTGGAGATGTGATGAGGGGTCCAGGATTTGAAGATATGTCACCAGCAAGTAGGAGAAATAGGGAGAGGGTCAGATGGTAGGGGTAGGAGAGGTTACGTGCATGTTTGGAGACAAAGGATTGTATGTTGTATGTGAAGAAATAGTTCTGTGGAGGAGGGGAGGTGGCTGGGCAGGATAGAGGGAGAGAGTATTACTTCATTACTGGGTGGAGGGATAAATGGAGTTAGTATGAAATGAAGTAGTGCTGGGGTGAGGGTAAAAATAAGAGCAACTATGTACTGCAGCACGTAGTGATGAGATGCAGCAGGGGTGAGAAGCAGCCAGGGGAGCAGATGTTGCCAGGGATCAGATGCAGCGAAGAGATGTGTGGTAGCGATGAAGTCGTGTCAAGTCAGGACCAAGTCTATAACACATAGGGATGAGGTATGGCACGGGATGAGATGCAGATAGGGGTCTGATGTAGCCAGGGATTAGATGCAGTGGAAAGATGTGTGATGGTGACGAAGTTGTACAAAGTCAGGACTGCATGCGCAAGTGCAGCCAAGGTTCAGATGCAGCTGGGGATCAGATGCAGGAAGGGAACAGATGCAGCCAGGGGTCAGATGCGGCCAGGGGTCAGGTGCAGCCAGGGATCAGATACAGCCAAGGGTGAGGTGCAGCTAGGGATCAGATGCAGCCAGGGATTAAATGCGGCCAGAGATCAGATGCAGCCAGGGATCAGGTGCAACCAGGGATCAGATGCAGCTTGAGATCAGACGCAGCCAGGGGTCAGGTGCAGCTAGGGATCAGATGCAGCCAGGGGTCGATATAGCCAGGGATCAGATGCAGCCGGGGATTAGGTGTGGCCGGGGATCAGATGCAGCTGGGGGTCAGCAGCAGCAAGAGATGAGTGGTGGTAATGAATCAATGCCAGGGTGTAGGCCGTTGGCGTTGTGCTGCTGGTGCAGGCATTCGGCAGGGGCTGGGGCTGGTGCGTGGCAAGCCCGCCGGCTTGTACTGTAAGGTGCTTCCCTGGGCCTGTGTCTTTGGTGCAGGACAGGGATGTAGGAGATAGGAGGGGTCGTGGCTAGAGCTGAGAAGCTCCGGGATGCAGAGGTAGCAGTTTAAGTAGACGGGCCAGGATGGAGGTAAGCCGGGGCGGGCCATTGCTGAAGATGAACGGGACTGCCAAGCCAGGCCGGGGAGCAGACTGGAAGCGAGGGCCCCACAGACAGAAGCGGGGAACCCGCTCGCGGCCATCACAGTTGCGGCTGGGAAGGGGTTCGTGGCGGTGCTCGCCAGGGGGGTCCAGTGACTTCTCGGGACCAGAGGTTGGGTGGATGGGCCTTGTCAGGGATGATGTCAGGTGGAGCCTATGGTGGAGGGGGGTGCGGTCACCTGTAGAGTTGTATGTCAGATGGCCTCATTGAACTCCAGAGGACAAGGGGCAGCAATGTGGGCCTCAGTGGTGCCCCAACGGATGGGCTACAATAGAGCATTAGAGTGCACATTTGTGGGATGGTAGCGTTAGGGCAGGATGGTAGAGCCTGTGGCACACGTGCCTCTCATACCGCGGCCCATGTGATGATAACTTAATATTTAGCAGCTATGCAAACCCCCTTAGTATGTCCTTATTTTTCAGGGTATGTCTTAATTTCGGGGAAATAGGGTAGATTATCCAGCTCCTCCGTTCACGCTTGCCATTCCTGCATGCCGCAGTGTCACGGTGCTGCACACTGGGCTGCGGAACGACTAAGTTTTCCAGCCGCAATTAAGGTACAGTGCCAGTCCTCCGCAGCCAGGACTGCCTTGGACTGGCCAGGGCAGACTGCCGTGCAGTGACAGAGATATACATCCACGGGGAACAATCCATGTGAACAGGAGGTGGGGTCAGGGTCGGCGGGCTTGGCCATGACCCTTATGAGCCCAATCGTTACGCCCTGCCTGAAAGGAGACCATACATTCTGATGTAGCACTATATCACCTGGAAGGGAGCCTGTATTCTGTAGTGTCTTCAGTAGTGAAGCAGCTAGACTGTATGGCCTGCAGTAAGGACCTGGAAGGAGACCATACATTCTGATGTAGCCACTAGTATACACCTGGAAGGAGCATGTATTCTTAGTGTCTTCAGTAGTGAACCAGCTAGAGTGTATGGGCTGTAGTCAGGACCTGGAAGGAGCCTGTATTCACTACTGTATGGGCTGCAGTCAGGACCTGGAAGGAACCCATACATTCTGATGTAGCTGCTAATATATACCTGGAAGGAGCCTGTATTCTCTACTGTATGGGCTGCAGTCAGGACCTGGAAGGAGCCTGTATCCTCTAGCGTCTTCATTAGTGAAGCAGCTAGAGTGTATGGGCTGCAGCCAGACCTGGAAGGAGCTGTATTCTCTAGAGTCAACCCTGAGGTGATGTGGGTGGGCAGGGCCTGATGATGACGGGGGGCAGGGGCTTGCAACCCGGCCAGGCGGGAGCACAAAAAAAATATATAAAAAAGACACTCAGATGCCGCCCCCTGAATGGCCCCGCCCTAGGCACGTGCCTACAAGTGCCTAAGGGCAAACAAGGCCCTGCCTACAGCTGCAGGCAGATCCAAGAATCCATGTAAACCTGCACTGCTGCTGCACGCTATGCATATCTTGAGTCTAAATCTCCCCCTTTGTCCTTACATGTGCTCCACGAGAAGGACAGCATGGTCCAGTGGTCAGCTGGAAAAGGTGAGGAAGCCAGTGAGGACGCTGAAGCTCCCAGCCTCGTATGTATCAGCCCAGACGTAACCTGCTGCACACTGCAGGATGTTTAAAGGAATCTAGCGGCATTCCCGATGCTGAGATTCACCACTGCATTTAGGTACTCGATACACGCACTGTTTTCATCGCATAATTGCACTGGTTCACTGACTAATACCAACAGGTAATCGTTCAGGCTGGTTTACAACAACAAAAAAAGCACTGATTTGTAAGTCTTGGCTTTGTAGCTAAACAGCTGAGCTGTCTGCACTACGCTTCCGGGGGACTGACTAAGCTTGCAGGAGGTCATTAGACTGATGTCTCTTACTGTTTCAGATGTCTGTTTCCATGTCTTCTCTTACATGTTCCATGGAGGAGAGCTGGCCGTATCCTGGCACGGAGGTTCACGAACACATGCAGGTACTCCACGTGCGCTCTGCTTGCAGGTGTCGGAGACAATTGTACCTTTTACCGTCAAAACACCTTGCAGATACCTGAATTACACGCAGCCACTTCAAGGTGTTTTGAAGGTAAAAGGTACAATTGTCTCCAACACCTGCCGTTTTCTACCTTTCGGTAGCGGCATGTAAATGTACCATAACATATTTGGTATTGTCACATTCAGAAATGCCCAATCAAAATATAAAATCAGTTAATCGGATGGGTAAACTGCATAACGGGAAGAAAAAGTAAAAACGCCAAAACTACATTTTTATGGTCACCACAACATTACAACAAAATGCAATAACAGGAGATCAAGACATCACATCTATCCAAAAAGTGGTATAATTAAAAACATCTACTATATCTTTGTTTTCTGATTTCCTGATTTCTGAACATTAAAATGGATTTTTAACTGTGGGGATTCTCAGATGTGCAGCAAGATTTGATTTCTTAGTAAAACATTTCCCTCATTCTGGACATGAAAATGGCTTCTTTCCTGTGTGAGTCCTCTCATGTGCAACAAGATTTGATTTCTGGGTAAAACATTTCCCACATTCATTACATGAAAATGGCTTCTCCCCTGTGTGAATTCTCTGATGTTTGATAAGATTTAATTTTTTGGTAAAACATTTTCCACATTCTAAACATGAAAATGGCTTCTCCCCTGTGTGAATTCTCTGATGTGTAACAAGAACTCCTTTTTTAGCAAAACATTTCCCACATTCTGAACATGAAAATGGTTTCTTCCCTGTGTGAATTCTAAGATGTGCATTAAGATTTGATTTCTGGGTAAAACATTTCCCACATTCATTACATGAAAATGGTTTCTCCCCGGTGTGAATTCTCTGATGTATGATAAGATTTAATTTTTGGGTAAAACATTTTCCACATTCTGAACATGAAAATGGCTTCTCCCCTGTATGAATTCTCTTATGTGCAATAACAGCTGTTTCATAGTTAAAACATTTCCCACATTCATTACATGAAAATGGCTTCTCCCCTGTGTGAATTCTCTGATGTGCAGTAAGAATTTGTTTCTCATTAAAACATTTCCCACATTCTGAGCAACAATATGGCTTCTTCCCTGTGTGAATTCTCAGATGTTTGTTAAGATTTGCTTTCTGGGTAAAACATTTTCCACATTCTGAACAAGAAAATGGCTTCTCCCCTGTGTGAACTCTTTGATGTGCAGTAAGATCTGATTTCAATGCAAAACATTTTCCACATTCTAAACAAGAAAATTGCTTCTCCCATGTGTGAATTCTGTGATGTCTAACCAGTTGTGATTTAATGGCATACGATTTCCCACATTCTGAACATGAAAATGGCTTCTCCCCTGTGTGAGCTTTTTGCCATTGTCCATCCCTTTTGTTATTTTGATTTTGCTTAACAGTCTGTAATGAATCAGCAGATAGGACCTTTTGATTAGGAATAGATGATAGATTTTTGTTGTGAAGGGCTGGCGGTATATCTGGAATTATTTCATGACCTTCATAAATATATGGCGTGATACCATAATCAGCTGCTTCAAAATTAGTACATGGTAGATGTCCCTCTGATGCACAGTCATCTGACAAGAAAAGAATATTTTTTGTTTTAGAAATGCTGCCTTTCTGAAACAATTTGTATTGAAATTCAATTTGTAGGTGACAAAGAGAGGGGTACAAACTGCAAAAATCAATGCAAGGGGAAATAGATTGTGATATTAACCCTCTTATGTCTGCTGACATGCCTTTTCACAGTGAACGTTAGAGGGCCTTAATCCTCAGTGCCACTTTTTCATAGTGATGAGGATTAAGTGTGTAGCGCCCCACACTGGTCAAAAATCCAACATATGACATCTGACACCCAGTGGCACTGGTGTAAATCAGTTTTGGACCCAATTGGGGCCAATTAATCCCTTAGATGTAGCTTTTAATGCCGATAGCAGCATCTAAATGATTAAAAGAGGGTTAAAATTATTATTATTATAGCAACATTTATCCCACGTTTTTTTACATGTGAAAAGAGGTATACACAACAGAGACAAGTACAATAATCATGAACAATACAAGGCACAGACAGGTACAGAAGAGAGGATCCTGCCCTCAAGGGCTCACAGTCTACAAGGGATGGATGAGGATACAGTAGGTGAGGAGAGAGGACTTTGACCTCGAGGGCTCATAGTCTACAAGGGATGGGTGAGGATACAGTAGGTGAGGAGAGATGACTTTGACCTCGAGGGCTCATAGTCTACAAGGGATGGGTGAGGATACAGTAAATGAGTTTGGAGCTGGTTGTGAGGCGGTATAGTGGACTGAGGGAAACTGTAGGTTGTAGACTCGAAGAGGAGATAAGAGGATTTTGTGAGGATTGGAAGTTACATGCAGGTAAGTACCGCAACACCATGTCTATGATATACAAAGGAGACAAGTTGCAGATGGCTTTGTAGGTTAAGGTTAGGGTTTTGAACTGAAGTCTTTGGTCACTGGTAAGCCAGTGAAGGGATTGGCATAGAGGACGTGGAGAGGGCTTGGATGCGTTGCTTGAAGGAGACAGCAGAGTCGATGGTTACTCTGAGGCAGTAAGCAGCCATTAACTTTGATGGATAGGTTTGTTGGGGGGGGTTGAGTGAGAAGAAGTTGAGTTTTAGAATTCAAGCATAAGAAGAATGATGAAATGCCAGACAGACATTGTGGGATTCTGGTTAGTAAGGAGGTGATATTGAGTCCACAGGGATAAACCTGTGTGTCATTATGCTGAGATGATACTGAAAGCTGTGGGACTCCATGAGCTGTCCCAGACAAGAGGTGTAGATCGTAATGAGCAGGGGTCCAAGAAATGAACCCTGGGGGACACTGATAAATAGGGGCAAGATGTGGAGGTGGTGTGAAAGTGGGAGATGCTGAAAGTCTGGTCAGTTAGGTATGAAGAGATCCAGGACAGGGCCAAGTCTATAATGCCAAGTAATGAGAGAATCTGTATTAGGAGGGAATGGTCCACCGTGTCGAACGCAGAGCACAGGTAAAATAGGAGGATGACAGAGTACTGTCGCTTGACTTTGGTGGTAAGTAGGTCATTGGTGACTTAAGTTAGGCCAGTTTCAGTGGGATGATGTGGTTGGAAGCCATATTGTAGCCGATGAAAGAGCGATCAGGAGGAGAGGTGGGAGGGCAGTTCAAGATGGACATGCTGTTCCAGTAATTTTGAGGCATAGGGGAGAAGTGATATGGGGTGATATGTAGTCACTAAAAATGGGTGAAGAGAGGGCTTTTTGAGGATGGGAGTGATCAAGTCATGTTTAATTGATAAGGGGAAGACACCAGTTGTTAATGATAGTTGAAAAGTTGGGTTAGGGTCTGAATCAAAGCTGTGGTGAGATTGGGGATGAGGTGGGACAGAAGTGGGTCAGGTCACAAAATGTTGAGCTGTGATCTGGAGAGTAGAGTATTGTCCCCTCCCTTTTGCCTTCCCTATAATCATGGTTTATGATAGTTGCCATCACACCCAGAGGTCATGACCCCAGGAAGCGGTGGCATGGTAGATCCAGCTATAAGCAGAGTCTAAAAGGTAGTCAGTGAGAAACTGACAGACCTCAGGCTCCGCAGTGCATCGGTATCAAAGTATAAATTATTCATGTCCCACAGTGGAACTGAGTGAAAAGGTAAATAAAAAGTGATATAAAGAAAGCAATGAAAGCTCAGAGGAAACACAAAACTTGTTTTGTCCCTAAAAACTAAGCTTTTGTGTTAAAACAAAATTAACAAAAAAAAAATACACATAATTGGTGTTACCTTGTCTGGAACGGCCCAAATTATAAAACTCACGTTATTCATTACACACGACAAACACCGTAAAAAATAACAATTCAAAATTGTAGCTTTTTCATGATACCAATTCAATAAATGCAATAAAAAGATCAAAAAGTCATGGGTTGTCTCCCCTCTGTACCAGTCTGTCCTTGTAAATTTGTTTACTGTAAACTATATATAGTTTTGTATGTAATCCCTTCTCATGTAAAGCTCCATGGAATTAATGGTGCTATATAAATAAATAAATAATAATAATATGTAAAACAAAATGGTGGAACTGAAACCACCAAACTGTCCTGCAAAAAAAAACCCTAATATGGCCCATTGGTAAAAAAAAAAGTTACAGCTCTCAGGACACGGCAGCAAAAAATCTTTTTCATCTATTTTTTTTATATAAAAAACTTTTTTAGTATGTGATAGTAGCAAAAAATAAAAATAAAACTATATAAATCTGTTCTTGCTGTAATCACACTGACTCGAAGAATAAAGCCGTCTATCACTTATACGCAGAAAAATGGCGTAAAAATGAAATCTGTTCTTGTACTGCTATTTCATTACTTTTCCTGTGCTCTCCGCTGAGGACTTTTATTATTATTATTATTATTATTTATTTATATAGCGTCATTAGGTTCCATGGCGCTTTACATGAAGATAGGGGAGACAAGCACAATTACTCTAGACAATGAGAACATACAGGTACAGGAGGGGAGGGGACCCTGTCCACGAGGGCTCACAGTGTACGAGGGGCGGGTGGGGATACAGTAGGCTGGGGGAGTGTCAGTTACGGGGCGGTGGCCTGGGTCTCATGGCAGGTTGTAGGCTTGACGGAATAGGTGAGTCTTCAGGTGACACTTGAAGCTTCTCAGGGTTGGAGAGTTTCTGACGTGTTCGGGCAAGGAGTTCTAGAGTTTGGCAGATGCCCGGGCGAAGTCCTGAATGCGGTTGTGCGAAGAGGAGATGAGGGGGGAGCACAGGAGGGGTTCTTGGGAGGAACGGAGGTTGCGTGAGGGTAGGTACCGGGAGACTAGGGCGGAGATGTATGGTGCGGACAGGTTGTGTATCGCTTTGTATGCTATGGTTTGTGTTTTGAACTGGGATATCTTGGAGGCGGGGAGCCAGTGAAGGGCTTGGCAGAGGGGGGAGACAGGGGAGTAGCGGGAGGACAGGTAGATTATTCAGGCAGTGGAATTGAGGATAGATTGGAGAGGTGTGAGGGAGTTGGATGGGAGGCCAGTGAGAATGAAGTGCAGTAGTCAAGGCGGGAGATGATGAGGGCATGAATAAGTGTTTTAGCGGTGTCGTGGGTAAGGAAGGAGCGGATCCGTGAGATGTTTCTAAGCTGGAGCCGGAGGGATGTGGAGATGGCTTCGATGTGGGGCTTGAAGGATAGGGAGGAGTCAAGGATTACCCCGAGGCACTTGGCTTGGGAGACTGGGGAGAAGGCGCAGTCATTGACACAGATGGATAGGTTGGGAAGTGGGGGGAATTTCTTGGGGGGAAGACGATGAATTCAGTTTTGTCCATGTTGAGTTTAAGGAAGCGAGCAGAGAAGAAGGATGAGATGGCGGAAAGGCATTGTGGGATTTTGGAGAGTAGGGAGGTGATGTCAGGGCCGGACAAGTAGATTTAGGTGTCGTCGGCGTAGAGGTGGTACTGGAGGCCGTGGGATTCAATGAGTTGCCCTAGGCCGAGAGTGTATATGGAGAAAAGTAGTGGTCCCAGGACCGAACCTTGGCGGACTCCGACAGAAAGGGGATAGGGCGAGGAGGAGGGATGGGAATGGGAGACACTGAAGGTGTTTGGGTTATCAAACAATGTTTGTACCGTGTTAGCCAGTAGATAGAAAAATATTATAATCTGAGAGTCCTCAGTGGTTGATACCTTTTAATGGCTAACTGAAAAGATGGTAAGAAAAAGCAAAGCAAGCTTTCAAGACACTATGGCCTCTTCATCAGGCTAATAATGACACAAAGTCTGAATGTACACACATATAAACACACAAATAGGAGGCTGGATATGCAGTAAATAAGTTAGGTGTGGTGAAGCATGACATATAATGCCTTCCACCTCCCATCTCTCACCATTATATGTCATGCTTCACCACACCTAACTTATTTTACTGCATATCCAGCCTCCTATGTGTGTGTTTATATCTGCAAATGTGACCTGGTGCCGGAGTCTATCTCAGCTAAATGTGTGTTCCAGAATTCACACAGTGCTCCTTCCCTTCTGAGCCCTGACCATTGTCCGAACAGAACGTCCTGACTACATGAGATATCACCGCTCTCACAAGAAAGTGCCGAACAAACTGTGGGGGCAACTTTTTGTGTTTCCTCTTACAAAAGTGAAAGATTTGGGGCAAATTTCTGTTCAGACTCCACCAATTGCTTAAAAGATTACTGAGAAGTGCGAAGCTTGTGAGACAGAGAACAGACTCAATAGAAGCTACAGAGTGGAACATGTAATTGTACCAACCGGTGAATAAGTAACTATAGAGGAAACTACTCACCTGGGCTGTCATCTGTAAGAATCTCCACTTTAATCCACTCATCCCCCTCACATATGTCTCTGTAGGATCATCATCACCCTCACATATGTCTCTGTAGTATTAATATGGGGCAGATCATCATCACCCCTCACATATGTCTCTGTAGTATTAATATGGGGCAGATCATCATCACCCTCACATATGTCTCTGTAGTATTAATATGGGGCAGATCATCATCACCCCTCACATATGTCTCTGTAGTATTAATATGGGGCAGATCTTCACCCTGAAACAAAGATTGTAAAAGTCACAGACAGATGGAGAAGTCCCATCTATGATCAGCTGTAATCTGCCATCTCCACCGTTCTCATTACACAAGTATAAAACATAGAATACTGGAGGATAAAACAAGACTGAGCACAAGACCTTCACAGCCGTCTACACATCATAGGGAGATCTCATCACACCTTCTCTCCATCTACCTGATGATCCGGAGGAACATCGGGATCTTCTTGTTTACAGTCCTGTGGGAGAAGAGGACGGGGACATCTCTCTGGTGTTGTCCTCTTACTGGATAGACCTGGAGGAGACACATACAGGACTGAATTCATTCTTTACATACAGATCATTATAGGCCGTGTGTATTTAGTCCTGTCTATTACCTGGTGATGTGAGGGGCGGCCGGGGAACCTCCATCATGACTATGTCCTTGTACAGATCTTTGTGTCCTTCTAAATACTCCCACTCCTCCATGGAGAAATAGACGGTGACGTCCTGACACCTTATAGGAACCTGACACATACAATGATACCATTGTCATCTTTCCCCGCTCCCTTCATAGCGTTACTGTATAATGTCCCGCAGCAGCAGCAGCAGCATTCCCAGCAGTGTCACCTCTCCAGTCAGCAGCTCAATCATCTTGTAGGTGAGTTGTAGGATCTTCTGGTCATTGATGTCCTCATGTATCAGGGGGTGAGGTGGAGGCCCCGTGATTGGGCTCAGGGCTCTTCCCTCAGACACAGGGTCCTGACAGCACAGATCACTAGAGCTCTTCACTACTGTGTAATCCTGGTTATGGAGAGACACATTAATAAATCTCCAGTCTCCAGACATTTCCAGAGTCCTCACCTCTCCAGTTCTGTCATCTGTTATTCTGTCCATAGATAAGAATGATGTCATGTGACATTGTCATCACAATCTCTCACCTCTCCAGTAACAAGGAAGAGGATCTCTAGGGTGAGGTGGAAGATCCTCTCCGCCATCTTGTCCCTGTCCAGATCCATCCTTGATGGCTCAATCAGGAGAATTCTCTTATATAGAAGATCTCTGATACTGTAGGGATCTGAATGGGAGGAATAGAAGCCTGTGTACAATTACAGAAACTAATAAAGACTAGAGATGAGCGAGAACTAAAATGCTCGGGTGCTCGATGCTCGGATCGAGCATCTCGAGATGCTCAGGTACTCTGCCTGAGCACCGAAACCCAATGTTATCCTATGGGAGTCCTGAGCATTTTTCCGGCATGACCCCCGGCAGCCTAGATAAACTCTGAACATGTCACAAAAGTATAACAACACTGCTGAAATAACATGGGAACAGCATGGGGAAGACCCCTTTCAGCATTCCTGACTCCCAGGTCACTGCTGTGAACAATGCTGTCTGAGTATTACGACACTTTTACGGAGTCACAATAAAACGTCCAAAAATGAAACCAAAATGCATTTTCCTGCGGAAAATGTTAAGGGCTCATACTCATTTGTGAGACAGTGATGCTGTATGATAGTGTTTTGGATTACATGAAAGATTTATAAGAAAAAAAATGTGTGGCACTCTGATGCCCCTGGGAAGAGACGTGGATTAGGGCCTCTTTAAATAATGCACCCATTAATACAAAGTGGGTCTTTTCTGGTATTGCCCTATGCAGGGCTGCCAAACATTGGAAAACACTCGATGCCCCTGGGAAGAGACGTGGGGGAGAGCCTCTTTAAATATTGTTCCCATTACAAAGGAGCGGGTCTCCTATACTTTTAATGCCCATGCACTATGTATGGAGTAAAACATTTACTCCTGGGGGTATACATGAACCTACTGTCTAACTTTTTAACAGTTAGGGGCATCATAAACATGTAAATAAAATATCTTTTCGTGGCATAATGGACCATGGTCGCCCTGATGATATGGTGGTGGCAGATGAGGAGAAGGAGGAGCAGTACAGCAAGTAGCCCAAATCAGGAAGCGTGTACCCATGTGTGGGTGTGAGGAGGGGCGTGGGAATATACATCCCCAATAAATACAATGGCTTCAACTTTATATACGCTGCTATCATTTGGTGGTGGTGTGGTGAAGTCAGGCCAATCAACCTTGTTCATCTTGAGCAGAGTCAGCCTGTCAGCATTTTCAGTCGACAGGCGGGTGCGTTTATCAGTAATGATTCCACCTGCGGCACTAAAAACACGCTCTGACAAAATGCTAGCGGCAGGGCAGGCCAGGACTTCCAAGGCGTAGAGAGCCAATTCATGTCACATGGCCAGCTTTGATACCCAAAAATTATAAGGCACAGAGGAATCCTGGAGCACTTTTGTACGGTTGCCAAGATACTCCTTCATCATTTTTACAAACTTTGCAGTCCGTTATTATTATTATTGGGTATTTATATAGTGCTATTAGGATACATAGCGCTGTACAAGTTGGAGGGTAGACAAAGACAAGTGGTCGAAAAACGACGACAAATCGACAAAACAATCGTACGGGTACAATAGGGCCAGGGATCCTGTCCGCGAGGGCTCACAGTCTAGAGGGGGTGGGGAGGGAGACAGTAGGAGGGGGAGAGGTGAGATGGTGCAGTGGATTGGGTCTCAGTGTGTGTTGTAGGCTTGTAGGAAGAGGTGGGTCTTCAGGTTTTTTTTGAAGGTTCCCAGGGTAGGGGAGTGTCTGATTTGGTGGGGGAGGGAGTTCCAGAGTTGCTGGAAGTACGAGAGAAGTCTTGTGTGCGGTTGTGGGAGGTGGAAATGTGGGGGGTTGAGAGAAGGAGTTCCTGAGAGGAGCGCAAGTTGCGTGAGGGGAGGTAGCGGGAGACTAGGTCGGAGATGTAGGGAGGGGACAGGTTGTGTATGGCCTTGTAGGTCAGGGTTAGGGTTTTGAAGCGAGATCGCTGGGGGATGGGGAGCCAGTGGAGGGCTCGGCGGAGAGGGGAGGGGGGGAGTAACGGGGAGATAGGTGGATGAGACGGGCAGCAGAGTTGAGGATGGTGGGAGAGGTGCGAGGGAGGTGGCAGGGAGACCGGTGAACAGGAGGTTGCAGTAGTCCAGGCGGGAGATGACGAGGGCGTGGACAAGTGTCTTGGCTGTGTTGTGGTCAAGGAAGGAGCGGATGCGGGCAATGTTTTTTAATTGGAGTCGGCAGGAGGTGGCGACGGCTTGGATGTGGGGCTTGAAGGAGAGGGAGGAGTCGAGGATTACCCCGAGGCACTTGGTGTGGGGGAGGGGTGAGAGTGTGCAGTCATTGACGGTGATAGATAGGTCAGGGAGCGGGGCGGGGTTGTTCGGGGGAAAGACGATAAATTCGGTCTTGTCCATGTTGAGTTTTAGGAAGCGGGTAGAAAAGAAGGATGCAATGGCGGATAGGCATGGAGGGATTTTGGATAAAAGGGAGGACATATCAGGGCCAGACAGATAGAGTTGGGTATCGTCAGCGTAGAGGTGGTATTGGAGTCCGTGTGACTCGATGAGATTGCCTAGGCCGAGGGTGTAAATGGAGAAGAGTAGTGGTCCCAGGACCGAGCCTTGGGGAACACCTACAGAGAGGGGGTGGGGCGAGGAGGAGGTGTGAGAGTGAGTGACGCTGAAGGTCCTGTCCGTTAGGTAGGAGGAGATTCAGGGGAGGGCGAGGTCAGTAATGCCAAGAGACTCAAGAATTTGGAGTAAGAGGGAGTGGTCAACAGTGTCGAAGACAGCAGAGAGGTCGAGGAGGATGAGGACGGAATAGTGTCGTTTGCTCTTGGCGATCAGAAGGTCGTTTGTGACTTTGGTTAGCGCTGTTTCGGTGGAGTGGTGAGGTCGGAAGCCGGATTGTAGGCGATCAAAGAGAGTACAGGAAGAGAGGTGGGAGGACAGTTCGGAATAGACGTGTTGTTCAAGAAGTTTAGAGGCAAACGGGAGGAGAGATATGGGGCGGTAATTGGAGACTGTTGTGGGGTCAAGGGATGGTTTTTTAGGATGGGCGTGATTAGGGCATGTTTGAAGGGTGAGGGGAATGTGCCGGATTTGAGTGAAATGTTGAAGAGGTGTGTTAGAGCAGGGATGAGGACTGAGGTGAGGTTAGGGATGAGGTGGGAGGGGAGCGGATCAAGAGCACGTGGTGAGGTGTGATCGTGCTAGAAGGGAGGAGAGGTGGTCCTCTGTCACGGGGCTGAAACTGCGTTTTGGTGAGGGGGGGTGGGCTGGAGGTGGGATGGGGCGAGGGGAGTGTGGGTCGAAGCTTTGTCTGAGTTTGTTAATTTTGTCTTTGAAGAAGTTGGCGAAGTCGTCGGCAGAGATGAGGGGTGAGGGAGGGGGTGCAGGGGGACGAAGTAAAGAGTTGAAGGTTTTGAAGAGTTGTTTGGGGTTTTGAGACAGAGCAGTAATTAGGGAGGAGAAGTAGGCTTGTTTTGCGGAGTCAAGGGCAGTCTTGAAGATATTGAGGGAACGCTTGTATAGGGCGAAGTGCTCTGCGGAGTGGGAATTTTTCCATTTCCGCTCGGCTGCCCTAGTCGTCCTAGGCCTCGAGTTTTTTGGTGAGGGTCGTGAGCCAGGGTTGTCGTTGTACTCGTGTTGTGTTAAGTGTGAGGGGAGCAGCCTGGTCGAGGGCTGTGGTGAGAGTGGAGTTGTAAAGGGAGGCGGCAGAGTCAGCGTCTTGGGAAGAGGCCAAGTCCGAGAGGGGGAGGAGGGATTCTGAGAGTGAATGGAAGTCTATGAGCTTAAGGTTTCTGCGGGTGTGGGGGAGTGTCCGGAGAGGGGGTAGCGTGGTAGGGGGGGAGAGGGATGAGAATGTCAGTAGGTTATGGTCGGAGTGGGTGATGGTTGAGTGTGTGAGGGAGCAGAGGCGGGTGAAGACTAGGTCAAGTGTGTGGCCGCCAGTGTGTGTGGCGGAGGAGATCCATTGGGAGAGGCCGAAGGAGGAGGTGAGGGATAGGAGTCTGGAGGCAGCGGCTTTGGGGGTGTCGATGGGGATATTGAAGTCACCCATGACGATGGTGGGGATGTCGGAGGAGAGGAGGTGGAGGAGCCAGGTTGTGAAGTGGTCAAAGAAGGTAGAGGGGGATCCGGGGGGGCGGTAGACAACGGCCAGTTGGAGGTTGCAGGGGGAGTAGATGCGAACAGCGTGTGCCTCGAAGGAGGGGAGGGGGGTGGTGTAAGTGGGGAGAACGAACAGTCAGTGGCCAGAAGTGGGCCAACGCCTCCACCGCGGGTGTTGGTGGGGCGGGGAGTATGGGAGAGCGTGAATCCACCGTAGGAGAGGGCAGCCGGGGAGGTTGTGTCAGAGGGGGTAAGCCAGGTTTCTGTGAGGGCGAGGAAGGAGAGTTTTCTGGAGATGAAGAGGTCATGGATAAGTGAAAGTTTGTTACGGACCAAGCGGGCGTTCCAGAGTGCGCCGAGTAAGGGGACAGGGGAGGCAGGGGTGGGGGGAATGGGACGGAGGTTAATGGGGTTACGGGGGTTGGTGGTGGGTCATTGGAGTGGGGTGGAGGGGAGTCAGATGGGGTGGGCCAGGTTTAGGGAAAATGTCACCGGAGAGTAGGAGGAGCAGGGAGAGGGTTAGGAGGTGGGAGCAGGGGAGCTTGCGTGGTGGGCGTGTAAGCCTAGAGATGGTGGGTTGAAAGTGGGGAAATAGTGTGGAGCATTGGGTGAGGTGGGTAGGAAGGATGGAGGCTGAGAGTAGGATTTCTTTGCTCAGTGGGGGGATGGGTGGGGGTAGTAGGAAGTGGAGAAGAATGGGGGTGAAGGTGAGAAGAAGCCGGAACATGGTGGGGTGAGTAGGGGAGGAGAGGTGGGTGAGGGCAGAGGTAGCCGGGGATCTGGTGTGGCAGGGGTGAGTTCCAGGTGATGGAGGGTCGGCCGTGGTTGGGGTGCGGCCAGGTGATGAGGTTTAGACCGGGGAGGAGATGCAGTTCGGGGATAAGGGGGTGGGATATAGCCAGGGGAGGAAGCAGCCAGAGGCGAGAGGCAGCCAGGGATGAGATGTAGCAGGGGTGGGATGCAGTCGTTGATGGGATGAGATGCAGTCACAGGTGGCATGGGATGCGGCACAGGATGAGATGAAGATAGGGTCACGGGTGGGATGAAGATGCAGGTGCAGCCACGGGTGAGATGAGATGAGATGCAGCCACGGGTGAGATGAGATGAGATGCAGCCACGGGTGAGGTGAGATGCAGCCACGGGTGATTTGAGATGAGATGCAGCCACGGATGAGAGGAGATGCAGTCGCAGGTGAGAGGAGATGCAGCCACGGGTGAGATGAGATGCAGCCACGGGTTTGATGAGATGCAGCCACGGGTGAGATGAGATGCAGCCACGAGTGAGATGAGATGCAGCCACGGGTGAGATGAGATGCAGCCACGGATGAGATGAGATGCAGCCACGGGTGAGATGAGATGAGATGCAGCCACGGGTGAGATGAGATGCAGCCGCGGGTGGGGTGAGATGCAGCCACGAGTGATTTGAGATGAGATGCAGCCACGGATGAGAGGAGATGGCAGTCGCAGGTGAGAGGAGATGCAGCCACGGGTGAGATCAGATGCAGCCACGGGTTTGATGAGATGCAGCCACGGGTGAGATGAGATGCAGCCACGGGTGAGATGAGATGCAGCCATGGGTGAGGTGAGATGCAGCCACGGGTGAGGTGAGATGCAGCCACGGGTGAGGTGAGATGCAGCCATGGGTGAGATGAAATGCAGCCACGGGTGAGATGAGATGCAGCCAGGGATGCAGTGCAGCCACGGGTGAGATGAGATGCAGCCACAGGTGGGAAGTAGCCAGGAGGGTAATGCAGCCAGAGATTTAGTGCAGCCACGGGTGAGATGAGATGCAGCCACGGGTGAGAAGCAGCCAGGAGGGTAATGTGGCCAGAGATTTAGTGCAGCCACGGGTGAGATGAGATGCAGCCACGGGTGAGAAGCAGCCAGGAGGGTAGTGCAGCCAGGGATGCAGTGCAGCCACGGGTGAGAAGCAGCCAGGAGAGTAATGCAGCCACGGGTGAGATGAGATGCAGCCACGGGTGAGAAGCAGTCGGACGGGTAATGCAGCCAGGGTAATACAGCAGAGATGCAGTGCAGGCAGGGGTCATAGGAAACGTAGGGGCGGTCGTGGCTTCGTACGGGCAGGACGGAGGAGTCTGGTGGTCTGGGAGATGAGGGACCTGGTCGGCCTCTTTACTCGGTGCGGTCCTGTGGCCAGGGAGGGGGGCAGAGGTGCCTGGGGCGTACTGCAGGCCCTGGGGTCGGTGGGAGCCGGCACTGTGGAATGTTCAGGGAAGGCAAGTGGTGGTGAACGGGGGAGCAGCAGAGGGGGTGGAGGGGCAGATGCCCAACACTCACCGCGGTAGGCCGGTGGTCTCTTGCTGCGCCTCGAGGTCCTCGCCCGCTGGTGTAGGCAGTGGTGCGGGCCGGGGTCGGTCTCCAGTGGTGGGCGGGGCCTCACTTCTAAACTCAGGCCGCGGCTTCGGCCTGAGAGCTGGGTCCCCGCACACACGCTCCGAGGGCAGGGCCGGCGCCCGGAGCAGCTCGGCGGGGATAATGCTGTTACTCCTCCTGCGCTCAGACAGGAGGAGCGGAGGAGAGCCATGGGAACGGGAGGCCCGCAGGCTCGGGGCTGCGGCCGCGGCGGGCCCCGCCGGTCCCCAGCTCGGGCAGCGGGGGACAGGGAGCCAGGTGGGTCTCACCTCACAGAGGTGGGGATGGAGCGATCCGGCTGGGTGGTGAGGGGCTGGCTTCAAGGCTGGGCTGGGGGCCGTTTTTTGGGCTGAGTCCAGGGGTGTTTCAGCCGTGTGGGTGAGGGCGCACCCGGGAAGCCCGATGGATGGGCAGGTGCGGGGAGCAGCGGCCGTAGAGTGGGGTGCGGGCCGCAGCTCTGTGGCCAGCCTGTGCTCCAGATGGCGATGGATGGTGAGGAGTGCATGGCAGCACGTCCTCACTGCACGGCGGCCATTTTGGATCAGTCCTTGTGACAGAACCCTGCGTCTCAGGGCCTGTGCTATCAGAGGGGCTGAGAAAACTCTCCCATATCTCTGAGAGTGTTCCTCTACCTCTGCTGCATTGGAGTTGTGGCTCTCTCTCCCGGACACCTTGGTTGGCCACCGAACTGTGACCCCTGCGCACAGCGTTTTCCGAAGGGAATTTTTTTACTAATTCCCCAACAAGGCCCTTCTGGTACTGCAGCATTTTTGTAGACCTCTCCGCTGGTGGAATCTACTATATAATGGTCTAAGGCGTCTGTCTGAAGCCGAAATCGCGCATCAGACAGAGGCCGCACATTGGTGGCATCAGAGGCGACCACCAATGAGCGCAGACTATGCAAATAGACGCGCAAATTCAAAACCTGGCGACATCGACAGACAGTGCTTTCTTAGCGACGGTACGGTGTACCAGAAAATGTGAGCTGGGGGAGGCTGGTGGAGGCTGCAGGAGGAATCGGGAGATCTCCTGCTTTTGCTCATATAATATGCATATCCACTCTCCATCACCATAGTGCTGAAACCGCACCACAGTGATGGGCTGGGGGAGCGGCGCATATTATATGGTCCTGCGCTCCCCCTGTGATGGCACATGCCCCCCTATGTTAGATATGGCCCCCATGCTGCTGCCATAGTAAGATAATAAATTCTATACTTACCTCCTGGCTCCTCCTCCAGCGCTGATCTCCGGTATCTCTCCGGTCTCCCTGCTGCTGCTGTGATCGGACGCACAGATGATGTCACTCTCTGCTGTGCTGATCACATGACCGCACAGAACCAGGAAGTGGAGGAGTTCTGCAGTATCATCTCTGCCCAATCACAGCAGCACGAGGGAGACCAGCGCTGGAGAAGGGAAGAATAGAGCAGCATACGGGCCATATCTAACACAGGGGGGCATGTGCCACACATAGGGGACATGTGCTACGCATAGGGGACGTGTGCCATGCATAGGGGACATTGTGACATGCATAGGGGACGTGTGCCATGCATAGGGGATGTGTGCCATGCATAATGGACATGTGCCATGCATAATGGACTGTGTGCCATGCATAGAGGACGTGTGCCATGCATAGGGGACGTGTGCCATGCATAAGGGGACGTGTGCCAAGCATAATGGACGTGTGCCATGCATAGAGGACGTGTGCCATGCATAATGGACGTATGCAATGCATAATGGACGTGCCATGCATAATGGATGTGTGCCATGCATAGGACGTGTGCATGCATAGGGGGTGTGCCATGCATAGGGGACGTGTGCCATGCATAGGGGATGTGTGCCATGCATAGGGGACGTGTGCCATGCATAGAGGATGTGTGCCATGCATAGGGGATGTGTGCCATGCATAGGGGACTGTGCCATGCATAGGCAGGGCCGCACTGTCCAATGGTCAATATGAGCCTTTAGACTCAGGTGGCAAGGAGGCAGGGGTAGCCGCAGAGCAGAAGGGGGTGGCGCCTGCACCATGCAGCCGGCTCCCTGTGTGACGTGCGCCGGCTGCATAAGGTAAAATCACCAGCAGCGGCTACCGACAGCACTCCCCCTCCCCGCTCCTCCTCACCCGCTGACAGCAACCCCACCCCACCCACCCGCGGCCGCCGACAGCAATCCCCCCGATCCTCACCTGCAGCCGCGGACAGCAACCCACCCCCCCGGACCTCACCCAGGCTCAGGTGGCAGAGAGCTTTCTGCACCCTGTGTATAGGGGAAATTAATCTGAAGTGTTTAACAGCAAATATGTTTTGTACAAAAAAATCAATGGCAATGCATCAGCGACGCAGGATTGCCGTGACAGAGACGACAGTGCTACACTTACATAGCGGATTGAAATTAACAACTTCATCAGAATACTAGAAAATAACCTCCCACATACGGAGGAGTATACACCATGGAGACAGATAAATCGCTAAGTTAATGGAAACAAAAAGTCAAGCGACCAACATCTGATTACTAGCGGCGGGAAGCCGACTTCACTGTCCTGCTATTTGAAATGAACAGTGATGTGAAAACAACGCACCACGATCCCGGCCAGGTCGTATCGTTATCAGTATCGCTGGTGCGTCGTTATGTGTGACGGGGACTCTATACTTACAGGACCTCTGATGATGTCACAATCATGGCCGGAGCAAGATCACATGGCTGTGACATCACCAGAGGTCCTTAAGCTAAACGCACACAGCACCAGGAGCCAGGTACTACAGACCACTTATACCTACACACCCTACACTCACCCTCACTCACACTCACCCACCACTCACACTTACCCTGGCACTCACGTCACACTCTGCCCTGCACCCACGTCACACTCTGCCCTGCACTCACATCACACTCTGTCCTACACTCACGTCACACTCTGTCCTGCACCCACGTCACACTCTGCCTGCACTCACGTCACACTCTGTCCTGCACTCACGTCACACTCTGCCCTGCACTCACGTCACACTCACCTTGCACTCACCTCACACTTAGCCCTACACTCACCTTGCACTCACCTCACACTTAGCCCTGCACTCACATTGCACTCACGTCACCCTGGTTAGGTCTTTGTATCCTGCTGTGTATAGGTTTTTTCTGTTTTACCTTGGTCTGGTTTTGGACACTTCTCCTACCTTACGTCTTTGTACTTTGCTGTCATCTAGATTTTGACCTATCTCCCCGACTATTTTAACGGATCCTGGTGTCTTTTTCGTGACCTCCCGGCTTCGACCCTGTTTGGTGATTATTTCTGCCTGTGGTTCGCTTCTCTGGATGGCAGCCCATCTGTAGGCAGCTATCTTCTGGACCCCTTTTAAATCTAGGTTCCTGTATAGGGAGTTAAAGGTTGTCAGAGCATCTCAGCTTTCTGCCAACAGAGAGGCTCATGCCAAGTCTGTGTCAGATAGTCATTTGAGCCTGTTTGAGCCTGTGACCTCGAACAGTTGCCACAATTGTCATTTTGCTCAAAATTCTTTTTTTTTTTTTTTTTTTTAACAAATCATTTTTATTAAGCATTTTGCAAAACACATACCGCTGTTATACAAAAGCTTTGCATCCATGTTTTCAGGTAATAAGAACAAGAAAATAAGAACATTTTTCTACCACTTCTTTCTCAGTCATTCACCTCCTCTCCCTCTCATGCATGACGTCTTTCATCCTCCAACCCCATTCTCTTGCCACTCTTTAAAAAGTTTGTTTTCCCTCCCAGCTTAAAGGTCGGGTGTGTCTAGGTGATATTTGACACTTTTCAGGAAAGACCCAAATTTTTCCGGACCGCCTTCCAGGTTACAAGCGTGTAACGGCTATAGCATGGAGTTCCTAATTTGCGGATTCACGCACGTTACGGAACATGCAACAACAATTCAGTGCCCAGGGTCTATAGAATTCACCCTCCAGCTTAGGGTCCGAATGTTTCTCTGACCCCTGTACCAGTCAATACCATGAGACATGCCAGGTTGTAAGCTCTGACATTAGGGGTATTCAAGCTTCCCCGCTCCGATGTTTGCATTAAAGTGTTCAGGCTAATCCTGGCTTTCTTACCCCTCCACAGGAAAGATGTGAATGTTGTATGTAATTTACAAATGTCCCTGTGTTTAAGCAGTAAGGGGATCGTCTGTAGAGGATATAGCAATCTGGGAAAGCACATCATTTTGATCAAATGATTTCTGGCCAGCAAAAACAATGGCAGACCACTCCAGCCCTCAACTGCTTCTATTTTGGGTATCAGGGGTGCATAGTTCAGATTATAGACTGTATATGCTGTACGTCCCAGGTGAACCCCCAAGTACTTAATGGAGGATTTTGCCACCGGAATCCCACATACCTCAGTTTGCTGCTGCTCTGTCTTCCTTTCCTCTCTAAGAAAAAGGATCTCACATTTCTTTTTATTAAAGGGATCCTGTCACCTCCAAATGCCTCCTAAGCTACCAAAACATGTCCCTGCAGCATCCTATCACTAATCTCACACTCCTTTTGTCTCCTAAAAGCATCCTGTGAAAGTGCATAAAAACTTTTAATACTTACTCATTAGGATTATAATTAGCAGGGACTATATTCTTTAGTCACCTAGGGCGTGTTGTTTTGCAACCTGAATGATCCAGCCCTCTCTGTGCAGCTTCTGCTGTGATGTGGAGCTGAAGGCAGGACTAATGATTTGCATTCTGTGAGTGACAGAGAGGGGGGAGGCAAAGCCTGCACAACAGACAGAGAGAGGTGGATCATTCAGGCTGCAAAACAAACGCCCTACAGGCTAAAGAATATAGCCCCTACTAATTATAATCACTAATGAGTGAGTATTAAAACGTTTTATGCACTTTGACAGGATGCTTTTAGGAGACAAAAGGAGTGTGAGATTAGTGATAGTATGCTGCAGGAACATGATTTGATAGCTTAGAGGCGTTCTGGAGGTGACAGGATCCCTTTAGGTCTGAAACCTGTAAAGTCACCAAATTCTCTATTAAGGTTAGCATTCTTCCCAAACATTTTCTCTTATCCTTCATAAATAGAATAACGTCGTCGGCATACAATGCCAACTTTAGCTCTTTGACCCCAACCGAGATGCCCTCAAAGCTTTACCCATTGTTCAGAACTCTCGACAGCGGTTCTATAGCTAAATTGAATAGTAGGGGTGACAACGGACATCCCTGTAGGCTACCTTTTTTCAAGGCAAAAACATCTGACAGGAATCCCGGTGTAGATATTCTCGCTTGAGGATTAGAGTAAAGAACCTGGATAAAGGTAAGCATTGCACCTCTTAGTCCTATCCCCTCCAGAACTAGGTCCAGCCAAGGCCACCGTACATTATCAAATGCATTCTCAGCATCTAGTGTGACCATGGCTGGGAAGCCCCCTGTCTGCCCCCCTTGTATCATGTCCATAATCAACATGGCCTTCCTGTTGTTCGCTACAGCAGAGTGCCCCTTCACACAGCATACTTGATGTGGTGTAATTAGCCTGGGCAGGACCGTTGACAACCTGTCGGCCATAATCTTGGATAGCATTTTTAGGTCTTGGTTTATAAGTGAGATAGGGCGGTAACTAGAGGGGTCCCCCAGGTCCTTGGTTTGGCAGCAGCTTATTGTGTACTGTGTTGGCATGCTCTCCGCCCAGTATCTTATTGAACAATGCTGCCAATACTGGTGGAACTTGGTCCCCCAAGGCCTTGTAAAGTTCCCTGCTAAAACCGTCAGGTCCTGTGGCTTTGTTATTTCCAAGTCCCCTTATAGCTGCCCGTACTTCCTCCACCGATATGTCTGCATTTAAGAGCTCTAGCTCTGTAAAGCGAGGAACACGAGCCCACGGTAGCCACTCCTATCCTCCCTTCTCCTCAACTTGCTGCACATCATAAAGTTTTCTGTAGTATTTACCCAGAATCCCACTTCTCTCCGCGGGATCAGAGGTGGTACCGCCATTTCTATTATTCAAGCTAGAAATTGGTGTCAGGGGTCTCCGTCCATTGGCCAGGTTAGCCAGCATCCTCCCTGCTTTGCTTCCGATCCTATGTAAATCTACTTCTTGTTGAGACCGTATAAGTTGTTCTTTCCTGTCGACCCTTACCTCAAAATCCTTTTTCACTGTCACCCACCTTCCAAAAATGCCATGTACGCCTCCCTCAGAAGCCTGCTGGTCTTGTTATATTGCTCAGCTGTTTTGTTTGATTGTTGTCGCATAGCCCAACAGGCGCCCCCTTAGAACCGCTTTAGCTGTTTCCCAGTGCAGTTGGACATTTTGTTCATGTTCTCTATTTGTTTCCATGTATTCTACCTACCATTCCTTCAGGATCCTGTAAAAATTCTCCTCTCTAAGTAAAAATGTCGGGAACCTCCACAGGATGTCTGTCCCTTTCCGGAACCCATCCTGGATGTTGATGCTATCTGGGCTATGGTCAGATATTACAAGATCCTCAATCACACTGTCATGCGCTCTGGGGATCAATGAATTGCTCATCCAGATTTGATTGATCCGCGACCAACTGTCATGTTGATGGGAATAATGAGTCAAATCCCTCTCACTGGGATGTTGCAGCTTCCAAATATCCTCCAGACCCATAACCCCCCACGCCATGTCCTTATGTCTGTCGTCCCCTCCTATCGTCCTGGACCTGCCTGGTTTCTGCTGCCTATTCTCCATGTGGTCGGGTACCCCATTGAAGTCTCCTCCAACCACTATGTGCCGTTCATGGTCCTCAGCAATGCATGGTTCCAGTTGCCGGAAAAATACCTCTTGTTCCATGTTGGGGCATAAATGTTGTGGATGCTCATAGTTCCCGAGGGACCTGTGATTACTACATGCTGTTACCTTCCCTCCGAGTCATCTCCCTGCAATATGAGAGTATGATTTATATGTTTACTTACTAGTACCAGTGTGCCTGGGGGGAAAAGGGGGAAGGAGAAAACATCTGACCCCGCATGTCTCCCTCCTGTTTCTTCCCCTTATATACGACCGGGCTGTGAAGCAAGCACACTCCCCATCAATTGTCTCCCCCGCAATAGTGCCTTGAAGATGTCGAGCCTCGTCCATGGCCGTTAATGCTACAGTCGCTACGGAACAAGCAGATATGACCCCAGAAGGCCAAATACCTCCTTCCTTCCCAAATCCTCCTTCCCTTTAAGGTCATATCTTTAGCAAAAAAACAAAGGGAAAATGGAAACTGGAGTTTATGAGCACTAAGGCACAAAGCAAAGGGAACATATTAGCAGATTTTCAAACCTTTTATTATTAGCTCCTTGTATGGGCCACAACGCGTTTCAATAGCACGCAGGCTACGTTCATCAGGTGATACAGCTGATGAAGATAGCCTGCATGCTATTGAAACGTCTATGACGCGCCCAGGCCGGCTTCAGCATGCCATCTGCGCATGCTCTGAAGCCGGCCTGGGTGTACCAGTGACGTGGCGGGCGGAAGTGACGCGGGGCCTGCAGCACGTGACCCACCCATTGCGAGGACGCGATGGGTGGGTAATTTGAATCATAGAAGAAGATGGACAGCAGCGAGGCAGGTGCGAGCGTGGCGAGGAGACCCGCCTCGCTGACAAAGAGCCTAGAGGAACGCCCATCAGACAAGAATTTGGTAAGTATAAAAACAGATTTATTGTGCGTGTAGTTAGGTACATTTAGTCAGTCAGGGATGGTTAGAATAGTCATTTTAGGCTCCAGGGACAGATATTTATAGGTTAGATAGGGTTTTTTCGGTGGTTGGATCCCTTTAACTGCCTCTCTGCTGTCCATCATCCCTATCTGTCCCCCGGGCGCCACCTCCTCTTTCTTTTGAAGTAATCGGCGCCTGCGCTGTACATTCAGTCCTCGGGCATGCGCCGTGCGCGCTGCCCGGGAACTTAGATCACATGATCTACAGATATCGCGCCTGTGTGTAGCGGAGGCCCCAGATTCCTGGCCTGAACACACTGCAATTACTTTACACTAGTAAAAGAAAAACAAAGTGTGTTCTGCCAGTGCACTGGAGATCATTGTGGGGGCAGTGATTGTCACATAAAACACTCTGGAGCTGCTACATGTATCAGGAAAAAAAAAAAGTGGGTTGTGAGCGCTGTATGTGACAATGCAAAGTGCGAAGCTTGTCAGGCAGAACAGAGTACGGACTCAATAGAAGCTACAAAGTGGAACATGTGCCTTTGAGCCCTGCACATAAAAATCCGTCTTCTACTGCCAGTCCATGTCAGACATTGGACCTGTCGGAATCCTGCTCATATAAGTACCAATACACATGGTCAGCATTTTTAAATACATCTGCTAGGGACTGCTCTGATATGGGTTACCTTGGCGAGGTAGAGCGGCTTCGTATACACTTTTTGCAAATAACATATCAACTAAATACCCTGTCTTTACTACTTTTTTTTAGCAGCACTTGCTTTTTTACACGTTTGTTTGACTACTTTTTTTTTTTTTGCGATTCAAAATGGAGCATGTAATTGTACCAACCGGTGAATAAGCAACTATAGAGGAAACTACTCACCTGCGCTGTCATCTGTAAGATCATCATCATCCTTCACATATGTCTCTGTAGTACTAATATGGGGGCAGATCATCATCACCCCTCACATATGTCTCTGTAGTATTAATATGGGGCAGATCATCATCACCCCTCACATATGTCTCTGTAGTATTAATATGGGGCAGATCTTCATCACCCCTCACATATGTCTCTGTAGTATTAATATGGGGCAGATCATCATCACCCCTCACATATGTCTCTGTAGTATTAATATGGGGCAGATCATCATCACCCCTCACATATGTCTCTGTAGTATTAATATGGGGCAGATCATCATCACCCCTCACATATGTCTCTGTAGTATTAATATGGGGCAGATCATCATCACCCCTCACATATGTCTCTGTAGTATTAATATGGGGCAGATCTTCACCCTGAAACAAAGATTGTAAAAGTCACAGACAGATGGAGAAGTCCCATCTATGATCAGCTGTAATCTGCCATCTCCACCGTTCTCATTACACAAGTATAAAACATAGAATACTGGAGGATAAAACAAGACTGAGCACAAGACCTTCACAGCCGTCTACACATCATAGGGAGATCTCATCACACCTTCTCTCCATCTACCTGATGATCCGGAGGAACATCGGGATCTTCTTGTTTACAGTCCTGTGGGAGAAGAGGACGGGGACATCTCTCTGGTGTTGTCCTCTTACTGGATAGACCTGGAGGAGACACATACAGGACTGAATTCATTCTTTACATACAGATCATTATAGGCCGTGTGTATTTAGTCCTGTCTATTACCTGGTGATGTGAGGGGCGGCCGGGGAACCTCCATCATGACTATGTCCTTGTACAGATCTTTGTGTCCTTCTAAATACTCCCACTCCTCCATGGAGAAATAGACGGTGACGTCCTGACACCTTATAGGAACCTGACACATACAATGATACCATTGTCATCTTTCCCCGATCCCTTCATAGCGTTACTGTATAATGTCCCAGCAGCAGCATTCCCAGCAGTGTCACCTCTCCAGTCAGCAGCTCAATCATCTTGTAGGTGAGTTGTAGGATCTTCTGGTCATTGATGTCCTCATGTATCAGGGGGTGAGGTGGAGGCCCCGTGATTGGGCTCAGGGCTCTTCCCTCAGACACAGGGTCCTGACAGCACAGATCACTAGAGCTCTTCACTACTGTGTAATCCTGGTTATGGAGAGACACATTAATAAATCTCCAGTCTCCAGACATTTCCAGAGTCCTCACCTCTCCAGTTCTGTCATCTGTTATTCTGTCCATAGATAAGAATGATGTCATGTGACATTGTCATCACAATCTCTCACCTCTCCAGTAACAAGGAAGAGGATCTCTAGGGTGAGGTGGAAGATCCTCTCCGCCATCTTGTCCCTGTCCAGATCCATCCTTGATGGTCAATCAGGAGAATTCTCTTCTATAGAAGATGTGAGAGGATCCGATATTGTAGAGACCTGAATGGGGGAAGATGAAATGCTCTGTGCTTACAGGACCTGTGATGATGTCACATGGAGGGGAGGATCTATGAGATCAGGGATCTGCTCAGTGATGTGGGATCCATATGAGGTGGTGATCTTCTCCTGTATGGGCTCCTGAGCTCCTCTATGGTCCATTATCCCCAGCGGTGGAGGCGGCGGTGGCTCCTCAGCACCAGACGGCTGCACAGCACTGAGTGTTATCACAACACACACGTCCTGACAGGATTGTCCTGGGCTCAGTCACTTATTTACAGCTCAGGGAAGAAGATCCAAATGATCAGGAGGAAAGGTCTGTGCTGATCTTGTATAGTCACCGCAATAACAGCTCTGCACTGCAAGAGATTCACTGCATCCTGGGATATACAGTGTTGGCCAAAAGTATTGACACCCCTGCAATTCTGTCAGATAATACTCAGTTTCTTACTGAAAATGATTGCAATCACAAATTCTTTGGTATTATTATCTTCATTCTCTTTTGTGTTTTTTCATTGAAGACAAATTGAATGAAGGAAAAAGCAAAACATTGATCATTTCACACAAAACTCCAAAAATGGGCCAGACAAAAGTATTGGCACCCTCAGCCTAATACTTGGTTGCACAACCTTTAGCCAAAATAACTGTGATCAACCGCTTCCAGTAACCATCAATGAGTTTCTTACAATGCTCTGCTGGAATTTTAGACCATTCTTCTTTGGCAAACTGCTCCAGGTCCCTGATATTTGAAGGGTGCCTTCTCCAAACTGCCATTTTTAGATCTCTCCACAGGTGTTCTATGGGATTCAGGTCTGGACTCATTGCTGGCCACCTTAGAAGTCTCCAGTGCTTTCTCTCAAACCATTTTCTAGTGCTTTTGAAGTGTGTTTTGGGTCATTGTCCTGCTGGAAGACCCATGACCTCTGAGGGAGACCCAGCTTTCTCACACTGGGCCCTACATTATGCTGCAAAATTTGTTGGTAGTCTTCAGACTTCATAATGCCATGCACACGGTCAAGCAGTCCAGTGCCAGAGGCAGCAAAGCAACCCCAAAACATCAGGGAACCTCCGCCATGTTTGACTGTAGGGACCGTGTTCTTTTCTTTGAATGCCTCTTTTTTTCTCCTGTAAACTCTATGTTGATGCCTTTGCCCATAAAGCTCTACTTTTGTCTCATCTGACCAGAGAACATTCTTCCAAAACGTTGTAGGCTTTCTCAGGTAAGTTTTGGCAAACTCCAGCCTGGCTTTGTTATGTCTCGGGGTAAGAAGTGGGGTCTTCCTGGGTCTCCTACCATACAGTCCCTTTTCATTCAGATGCCAACGGATAGTACGGGTTGACATTGTTGTACCCTCAGACTGCAGGGCAGCTTGAACTTGTTTGGATGTTAGTCGAGGTTCTTTATCCACCATCTGCACAATCTTGCGTTGAAACCTCTCATCCATTTTTCTTTTCCGTCCACATCTAGGGAGGTTAGCCACAGTGCCATGGGCTTTAAACTTCTTGATGACACTGTGCAAAGTAGACACAGGAACATTCAGGTCTTTGGAGATGGACTTTTAGCCTTGAGATTGCTCATGCTTCCTCACAATTTGGTTTCTCAAGTCCTCAGACAGTTCTTTGGTCTTCTTTCTTTTCTCCATGCTCAATGTGGTACACACAAGGACACAGGACAGAGGTTGAGTCAACTTTAATCCATGTCAACTGGCTGCAAGTGTGATTTAGTTATTGCCAACACCTGTTAGGTGCCACAGGTAAGTTACAGGTGCTGTTAATTACACAAATTAGAGAAACATCACATGATTTTCCTAACAGTGACAATACTTTTGTCCACCTCCTTTTTTATGTTTGGTGTGGAATTATATCCAATTTGGCTTTAGGACAATTCTGTTTGCGTTTTTTGATTGAAGACTGTTAAATCTCATTATATGTGCATAATTATTGTCATGTGCGAATTATTGAGAAAAGACGTAGAAGTACATAATAATCTCTTGTTGGTTTTATTGGTCAAAATGAACCAATAATAAAAGGCATCACAGTAAGGTAACCTATTCAGGTAGTTATAGAAAAATAGTCCATTTATCCTTTATAAGTCTGTGTCATACTTGCTTCCTTGAGTTTGTCAACTGGTCTTGGGGTATCCATCTCTCCAAGGCAGCAGGTGTTAGATCTTGCTTCTGTCTTCCAGCAGAGAGCTTGTCCCCAGCAGGGAGAGACCCCCACCCATGGTATGGCTCATTCTTATAGAGTGACAGCGACATACGTTTTTACTATACATGGATACTTCTAGACAATTCTGGGATGATGCAATCTTTAGCTATATGTATAGCCTGTATGTGTTGCAGCTATGTATGGCCATATCACGTATACTTCTACTTGTAAGTTAAATATATCAGCAGATATGTATATACAAATAAATTAATATACTATTTCTTTGATAATTACACCCAGTATTTGAAGTAAACATTAATGAAGATATTAATGTTTTAACAATTCCCCCTTGAGGGATTAAAGCAATTGATTGATTGGATCCCTCATAATTGATTCATTAATATTATAATAGTAATTCAGTGTCCATAATATCAATATAAATTCATGATAATACAATACTAATAATAATGATAACCATCATTATTAACATAATAATCTTTCTTCATGATATACCGTATATACTCGTGTATAAGCCGAGTTTTTCAGCCCAAAAATTGGGCTGAAAAGTCTCCCCCTCGGCTTATACACGGGTCATATACGGTACATGGTTGGTGGGGGCTGTGTCCGGGGCTGGGGAGGCTGGAGGAGGCGGGGGGAGGCTGCTGAATGAGCGGCCCCGTCACGTGGGGCCGCTCATTACATATGCACTGCTTCCCCCTGTCAATCAGCGGCAGGGGGAAGCAGTGCATAACTAAATATATCCTCCCCAAGTGCTGGCACTTGCCCCCCTGCTTGTAAGGCCCCCCCCCCGGCTGCTATTATTACCATCCTCTCCTCTGTCTTCATCGCGCGCGCAAGTCCCTCTTAGCTCCCGTCCTCAGTAGCATCCGGGGTCATGTGACCGGCCGGTCGCATGACGTCATCGCTACGCGACGGCCGGGGACCCGGATGCATGGAGGACGGGAGCACCGAGGCACCTGCGCGCGCGATGAAGACAGAGGAGAGGATGGTAAGTTAAGCAGCCGGGGGGGCTTAAAAGCAGGGGGGCAAGTGCCAGCATTTGGGGCTGCCTGTGTATACACCTCTGAGGCTGGGGCTGCCTGTGTATACACCTCTGGGGCTGCCTGTGTATACACCTCTGGGGCTGCCTGTGTATACACCACTGGGGCTGCCTGTGTATACACTACTGGGGCTGCCTGTGTATACACCACTGGGGCTGGGGCTGCCTGTGTATACACCACTGGGGCTGGGGCTGCCTGTGTATACACCACTGGGGCTGGGGCTGCCTGTGTACACCACTGGGGAGGCTGCTGTATACACCACTGGGGAGGCTGCTGTAATACTGCTGGGGCCTGTATACACCACTGGGGAGGCTGCTGTATACTACGACTGGGGAGGCCTGTATACCTGTGCTGGGGTCCACCCTCGGCTTATACACGAGTCAATAGGTTTTCCCAGGTTTTGGGGGCAAAAGTAGGGGGGTCGGCTTATACACGGGTCGGCTTATACACGAGTATATACGGTAACCAGTAATGTGATGTGATTTATGTTATGGTAAGCCATGAATTGTAAACCCAATACTGTCATTATACTTTCCTGTTCTAATGGAAGCACTCGGATGGATCTGTCGTCACTCGGCGTCTTCTCGTCTTCATCTGATGATTCTCTCCAATATAACACAGTCTTTTTGATAATAATGTCTTTGAAAGGAGTTATTGCATATAGATATTGCACAGTTCTTTATTGTACAGTCCATATTTTTATTAGCGTTTATTTGGTAGACAAACAATGTCTGTGATGTGACCTGTGCAGTGTCGGCTGGACTTACTCTGGTCGCTTCCGGAATCCTCCGCACTGCCTCTTATCACTTCTGGATCAGGTGACATCTTTGGTCAGCATAGCAAGAGTTAAAGTTGATAGCCGGTAACCATAAACAGAACAGTCCTTAATGCACAGGACAGGTCACACAATAGGTCACAGTGCAGTGAAGCTTTACACTGGATCACAACAAACCTTGGGATTGGCACAACCCCTTTTGGCATAATGGGGTCATCATCATCCTCTGCAATCCTGGTCAGCACTGTGAGAATGAATGAATGAATGAATGTGATGATTCAGTCTTTTTATGACTTTGTGAGAACAGTCTGTTATTGAATGAAAAACTGAAACCTCCTGGATTTTGGTTTTCAACATAGTACCCTTCTCGCTTCTGCATCTCCAACATAGTGGTGAGGTGTCTGGAGAAAATCTATGTATCCTGTCAGGGGTAAGATACCACCTGTACCGCAGCTTGAGGCTTTTTTCCATGGCATCGCATGAACTTGCTGTTTAGCGAGCCATGAGGAAGCTTTTTTCCCAGTCTAAATCGGATATTGTCCTGCCCAGTTCTTCCTCCCACGCCCTCCGGTATCCCGCGTTTACCGCATTTATAGGTCTGGACAGTGTCCTTTGGATTGCTGAAATCCCTTTCAATGGAGCTCCTTCGGCTACAAAAAATCTCTTCCATCATGGAGAGTGTCATTGTTGTGGTCTTTGGAATTGCAAGAGATCTCGTATAGGACCTCAACTGCAAATATTCCCACCATTTGAGTTTGGTTTGTGGGGTAGCTAATTGGAGCATCTCAAAGGAAGGGAGCTCACCTCTTGTCAAGACCTGTCCAATTCTAGTGTCATCTGATTCATTCCAACCCAAAATAGTTCGGTTGGACATCCCTGGAGGGAAGGCCGGGTTATGAAAAATTGGGGTCAAAGAACTATCGTATTGAGTCTCCTTCAACTCTCTCCTTGCTATCTGCCATGCTTTAAGTGTTTCAGTTGTAAAATTAGGCAAAGGGCCCAGGGATGACAAAGCCTCCCGAGCGAGCCATTGTAAGCTGCGGAGAGGGACTGAAATGCCTTCCTGCTCCACTCGTACCCACTGCTTAGAGTCTGATCTAAAGTGCCAATCTATGAGGCGAACCATGATGGCTGCCAGACAGTATCTGCGAATATCTGGGAGCCCTGCCCCCCCTTGCTCCTTAGGGCGACCAAGTTCCTCAAGCTAACCCTTGCCCTTTTACCATTCCAAATGAAGCGTATAATCGCAGACCTGATGGTGCGAAAAAATGCTCTGTCAGGCCACACTGGGACTGCCTGGAATATATAGAGAAACCTCGGGAGAATGTCCATTCCCACGACATGGATCCTACCCAGCCATGACAACCTCAGGGGTCTGTATTTCTCCAAAAGAGCCCCCACCTTGTGTAACAAGGTTTGATGGTTCAACTGGAAAAGTTTGGATAGGTCAGCCGGGAGACTCACTCCCAGATATATGAGACAATCTGCCCTCCACCGAAAAGGAAAATCCCGTGTAGCCATGGCTACTTCAGCTAATGGTAGAGAGATGTTCAGCGCCTCCGTCTTTGAATAATTGACTTTAAAATTGCTGAGTCCACCGAATATCTCGAATTCCCTCAGCAAGGAGGGGAAAGTCACGAGAGGCTGAGTTACATATACTAATACGTCGTCTGCAAAAAGAGCAGTTTTATGATGAACATCTCCCACCACCAGCCCATGGATGTCGCGGTTGTCTCTTATGACCTTTGCCAGGTGTTCCATCACGATCACATACAGCAGAGGGGAAAGAGGGCATCCCTGTCTCGTTCCATTTTTAACATGAAATGTTCCTGATAATCCTCCATTTATGCGCACCCTAGCTGAAGGACACGAGTAAAGAGAGGAAATCCCGTTCATGAACCTAGCGCCCAGTCCAACATGAAGTAGAGCCTCTTTTAGGAATCCCCAGTGGACCCTGTCAAAGGCCTTTTCTGCGTCGATGGAAAGCAGACATAGAGGGGACTTCCACATTCTAGCCTTCTCAATGAGCATACAGGATCTAAGAATGTTGTCCCGCGCCTCACGACCCTTCACAAAGCCCACTTGGTCGAGGTGAATGATGGACGGAAGTCTCGAGGATAATCTATCTGCCAGGAGTTTTGCAAATAGCTTCACGTCCACATTGATTAGTGAGATAGGTCGGTAACTTGCCGCCTCACAGGGGTCCTTGTTTGGCTTAGGCAATACACAAATGTGCGCCTCCAGCGCTTGTGGAGGGAAAGTATCTCCTCCCAGAATGGCTCTGAAGGAGGAGAGCATGTGAGGCAGCAAGTCACCGAGCAACGTTTTGTAAAAAATGGGCGTGAAGCCGTCTGGACCTGGGCTTTTAGAAGTCGAGGTATTTTTGACTACCTCGGTGAGTTCTTCCGTCGATATATCCCCCTCTAAAAGCTCCTTATCTTCGTCAGACAGAGAAGGGATCCCCACCCTCCCCATGTAAGATCGTATTTTGTTTGTCAATGCCCCTGGATCCATGTCGTCGAATTTCCCCCTTAGGTTATATAGATCTGTGTAAAAATCCTGGAACACCTTCGAGATCTCGTCTGATCTGTGTACCAGCCTCCCTGAAGGGTTCTTAATCGATGGTATATAAGTGGGTCCAGATCTAGGGTGTAGCAACCTAGCCAGAGGTCGCCCACTCACGTTCGCCTTTTTATAAAAAAAGCCCCTGGACCTTTCAGAGATCTGTTCGAACCTAGCGTCCAGGAAGTTACGTAGTTCCACTCTAGTCTTAGTTAGCTCTACCAGTAGTCCTCCATCCCGTGAGGTCTTATGATCTGATTCCAGACGATCAATCTTATGTAGCAATTTGGTAATTTGTTCAGACCTGTGTTTTTTTAATCTGGATCCGTGCCTGATTAAAGTGCCACGGAGTAAGCACTTCAAGGCCTCCCATTGCAGCAGCGGAGGCGTGGGGTCCTGTGCATGTGTTTGATTGAATAATGCGATATCTGCCTTTAAATCAGCCAGGCAGTTAGCGTCCTTCAAAAGTTGACTGTTTAATCTCCAGGTCCACTCACTTTTGGTCATCCCCGGGATCTCCAAGGACAAAAAGACGGGACCATGGTCAGATAAGACTATACTACCTATGGTAGCGTCAGGTGTCCAAGAGAGAACCCCGTGGCTGACCAGGAATAAATCTATTCTGCTGTACAATTGGTGGACCCCTGAAAAGTAAGAGTAGTCTCTACCAGTAGGGTTAAGGATCCTCCACACGTCCACCAGCTGCAACCTACGTAGGAGATCCCGAAGTGCCTTCATTCTCTTAGGTGGAGCTGCCCATCTGCCCGACGTGGAGTCTATGGATGGATCAAAGACAAAATTAAAATCGCCACCTATTATTACTTGGCCCTCGGCAAAATCTGCCAACTTAAGTAGCAAGGCTCTGCACACTCTCGTCTGTTCCCTGTTAGGAAGATACCAGTTTACCAGGGTCACTAGATTATCTGCTATCTTTAATTTAAGAAAGATGTAGCGTCCACCCGAGTCAATTTTAGAGTCTAGTAACGTATGGGGTAATCCCCGGTGAAAGGCCACCGACACCCCCTTGGTTCTAGCTTCGGGATTAGTACTGTGAGTCCAATTAGTGTAATGTTTCTCCCCGATGGAAGGTACGTGTCCTTCTTTAAAATGTGTCTCCTGGAGGAATAACACTTGTACACCTTTCTTGTGCATATCATACATGACCTGTTGCCTCTTTTGTGGCGTGTTAAAACCCCTCACATTCAGGGACCCAATTTTCAAGGACCCCATTGTCTCTCTTACCCAGAGGCTATCCCAACCTCTATATATCAGCCACCGCACCCCCCACTCCTCTAAGGAGAGAAAGAGAGAGAAAGACAAAGAGAAGAAAGTGAGAGAAGAGAGAAAGAGACCCCTGGACGAAGCAAAATCTGTCTTACAGAGTTATGGGGTAAAATCTTTAACTTTAAATATCGTATTCAGGAAGGGAATACGATGTCCCCGTGGGGAGCTACCTTTCCTGGTGGGAGAGGGTATTTTCTAGACCCGCTACAGAAGCCTGTAGTAGGGGTTATAAATTTTATTACGGTTTAAGATAACACAACAAAGAAGTGAAATAGAGTTCCCCCAGCCCCCCTCCCAAAGACCGTACAACAACCACATCTACTTATCACCAGCCTAAAAAAAAAAAAAGCATATTTCAGAGGAGAGAAAAACGTAAAAACTACTTGTGTGTTTAACGAAATTTTTCTTACACCGAGTTGTTAATAAAATAGAGAACAATGCGGAAAATAAAACGGATTTCCTGATGGGTTCGGAACAAGTAAGAACCTTAAGGAGAGAATATAGGGTTGGTGTGTGGATTGATGGAGGGTAGGTAAGGAATAGGGGTTAAGGGAGGGAGGGAAATTGGAGGGGGGGGAGGGAGAGATCTAAAGGGTAAGGAAAAAAATTGTAGGGAGACACACCACACCCCTATCGTAATTTGTCATTGTCCTTAGCATTAGATAAAGATCCCAGTCATCATGAAGGATATAGAGGAAGATCTTATTAGCAATATACATTTTTAGTAAAGCGTCCAGCCGTATTATTTACTAGAGGACGATTAAGTGAACTATAAGCATCTTAGAAAGAGAAAGACAGATCAAAATGTCACCCATCCTCTTCCCGGTCGTCCTCACTGGGCCTCCTCCGTCTACGATTCCTGGTTCTGCCATTCTTTCTGCGACGGGCAGCTCGTCCAGGTTGTGTGGCTGTATAAAAGGAATTGTCGGGCGCTGTTGATGGCCAGTCAGGGAACTGGAGACCCGGATCCAGCAAGTCCAGGGCCTGAAGAAATCCTTGGAGCTCCCTGGGGTGGGTCAGGTACGCAGATATATTTCCCTGCCGCACTTGGAGGCGAAATGGGTATCCCCATGAGTATGCCAAATCATGTTGTCTGAGAAGATCCAAAAGGGGTCTCAATGCCCTCCGTTTCTGGAGGGTTCTCCTGGACAGGTCCGCCATCAGCTGAATACTGTATCCTTGAAATGTAATCTCCTCACACTTCCTCGCCTTATTCAGGATATCGTCCTTAATTCGGTATTTGTGCAGGCGGCATATTACGTCGCGAGGGAGCGCCCCTTCTGCTGGGGGTGGGCCAAGGGACCTGTGAGCCCTATCAAATTCTATAGCCGTGTCTGTTGGGGTCTTTCTGATGGAATTAAACAAGCTCTGCAACGTTTTTCCCAGTACGTCAGGGGTAATCAGTTCAGGGAGCCCCCGGACTCTTATGTTTTGTCTCCTCTCACGATTTTCAATGTCCTCCAATGAATCTAGGAATACCTCTTGTTGAGAGCGTTGAAAAACTACTGTATCCTCCAGTTTCCTAATCCGATCAGTTAGGGCTTCGACCCTGGCATCCGACTGAGACACTCTGTCAGAAACCCCTCGAACCTCACCCCTAAGTTCATTGGTGGTTGCTCTGATGGATGCCTCCATTTTGACTACAAAGTTCGCCAGTTCTTCTCTAGTGGGAATATTAAGAATGCGGGCCTTAAACATGTCCCATTCGTCCCCCCTCAGAGTGGCAGCTTCTTGGGGGATCTCGGTATGATCTACCAGCTGGCCCATGTTGTTCATGGTCATTCCCCCTGTCTGATGTCCATAATTGGGGCCCCGTTGGTGAGGAGGGTGCCGAGGGTCCCCCATATTTCCAATAGGTTCCATTACCGGAGGGGGCTGCTGCCAGGTCTGCGTCCCCGGGTAATAAGGCCATCCTGTACCTTGCAGCCCAGGCACAACATTGTATGTAGGTGCTATGGAGCTATGTGCCATCCCTGGGCTGGGATAATGAAGTAATTGTGGCTGCAGCTCCTCTGCCCTGTTTCCCCTTCTGCTCTGAGCCTCAGGCATCGCAGGCCCCTGGCTGCCATCCCCTCCCTCCGTCTCCTCTATAGCTCCAGCTGGTCTGGGGGCCTCCGGTAATCCCCCTTGTGGATCCCCAGTGGCCGAGTGGTTATGCGGTCCCGCCACCGCTTCCCGGCGCTCCCTGCCGGGATCTCCGGATGGGGGAAGGTGGGGACTCACCGCTGGAGCAGCCGTGCGTTCGGGTGCTTGTGGGCTCTGTCCCGCGCTCGGCGCCATTGTCGCGGGTCTAGGAGCGGGATCCGCCATCTTGAGGCCTGCAGCATCCGGGGGGGGCCCAGAAGAACTCCTCAGATACCAGGTTATCTGAGCGTGGTTTGGGCCTGGGGGGGCTGGAGACGCAGCTCTGTGGTTGCTCTCCCTCCTCATCGGTATTAGGAGAGTATCATCCAGGCTGGTGGGCTGATTTTTGATGGAAGGAGAGCCGAGGGGACAGAGCTCACTAACTAGTGACTCTCTCCCTCCATGGCCAGGACACGCCCCCCGTATCAGTGTGATATGCCAAGTTTACATTTTTATTTTACCATTACCCAAATTACTTATTTAACTATATATATTATTCATTTATTTATTCTTTTGATCATATATACATATATATATATGTATTAAATCTGATAATACCAATAATGTATAACCATAAATAAAAATAAATGATTGGATTATCCAATGAATGAAAGAATTTTCCTTAATAAATTTAAACTTTCCTTTCCCTTTTTGTATGTATGAATAACCTTCTCATCTCAAATAAAACAATATTCCTATCATATGTGTTTCCTTAATTGAGATGTTAAAATATAATTTTGATTTAAAATCAAGAATTAATAAATATCTCATTTAAAATTCATGATTAAAATATTCATAATGACAAAAAATGGAAATTTTCAAAATAAAAATGAAAATAAGTCAAAATGTAAAATTATCAAAATATTCATATTATAAATAGGCATATTCAAAAATGAATAAAATGAAAAATAAAACCAACAATTAAAAATAATAATAAAATTAAAAAATTAAAATTGCAATCAATTAAAATTGATAATAAAAAGAATAAAAATAAAAAAATGAACATAAAATTTAATTAGGCCTTTGTTTGCATGATTGACAGATTTATAATATTGATAATGTATACCCTTAATGTTCTCATACTTTGTGCGATCATATATCTGTCCCAATATTGAATTTACCAAAATTATTTAATTATGTCTCTAATACCTTTTTACTAAGTATATATAAGATATTATTATCTCTAATATCATGTCATTGCACCTTATTGATATTCCCCTTTTATCAAACTGGAAAATATATTGAAAATGTATTACTCAGATGTAATAATGTAATCATTTATAAACATCTATTTTCCTTTCATATCCTGAGATATGACTTAATGAAAACCTTCTTATAGGACACCAAATTAAAGATAATTATTTGTTAAACCTTTGGATACATTTCCAGTATCAGCCTTATATCATGTATTTGTGCGAAAATAAAATATTCACCTACTTGTGTTTAATTTAAAACCATAATTTAAAAAAGAAAATGTTTATCTATGACTGGATCCATTATCTATAAAAAACATAAAGTCTTATAAATTTAAGAAATATCAAATAATTATTCTAATAATGTGAATGAATTATCTTGATGTGTTTACTTAATTATTTCAAATATGAAAATGTATCTAGTGTAAAGGCCGCTTTTCAGTTCTTTCTCCTGATCGATGTCATTTCCACCTGCCCTCAGTTCCCTGCCTCATCTGTGCTCATCAATCACTCGAGGCCTCTGTCACTCACACACATTCGAGCTGTGACAGCTGGTCCGCTCACATACAGTCGTGTGTTCCTAATGGCCACTTTACACGTCCCAGCGTCGGTCCGATATTGGATACAACGCCGCGGGAGCGCGCTTTTTCTGGGCAGTATTCCAAGATCGCATAGGAGATGTTACACAGCGCGATATCGGCAGGCAAGCCACTATGATGTCTACACCCCCTTGTACGGCCGACCCAGGAACGACCATTTAACATGGGAGAGAATAGGTGACGTTGTACTTCACATCGTTGTTGGGCTTTTACACAGCACAATCCGGCCACATCGTCCATCCAATATTGGGTCGTTGGAGAGCCTGCTCATTTGATCCCCGATATCGTTTTGGTGTCGTTCGTGCATCGTATTGGACATTTATACCATACAACACACGAACGATATCGGGCCAACGCACGAACCACGTGACTTTTGGTCAGAGTTGGACGCCGATATCGGGACGTGTAAAGTGGCCATATCAAGGACACTTCTCACTAAACATTATATATAACAAAGACTTTGACACAAGTCATGACTACAAACCTATTTTTTCCTCTCACTGAGAGCGATCAACTAGTTCTTGATGTCTCATAAAGCAAATTATTACTTTAAACTCCCAGTTTAAAACATAATTTTAACAAACCATATACCGGTATATAGATACACACACATATATAAGTCATCTATTTATGACATAAAGTCGTAATTTTACCCTAAAGAATTGTGGAGATGATCTTGTGTGCGTCAGCTTCGTCTGATCGGACGTAGCAGCTGTCAGTGTCACATTGACAGAAGATGGCATGGAAGAGGTTAATTTCACAGCACACATCACACAGTATTAGTTAAATGCAGTACACAAGAACTAAATATTAATAGTTATTAATAGTACTTATCCTTTCCCATGTAAAAAGAAAAATATTAATTTTTTATAAGGAGGGGATACATGTTCCATCATCTTGACTTGAACTTCTTGAAAAATATAAAAATAATATTAATAACAAATAACACCATTTTTATATAATCATATATATATTGATTATAAAACTTCTAAGTATTATTTTTACTTAAAACAGAGGGAATAATACTTATATATATCCATATAAAAATTTAACAAACATATTAATCCCCAAGAGTCTTATTTTATGGCCACTTTACACGTCCCAACGTCGGTCCGATATTGGATCCAACGCCGCGGGAGCGCGCTTTTTCTGGGCAGAATTCCAAGATTGCATAGGAGATGTTAGACAGCGAGATATCAGCAGGCAACACCACTACGATGTGTACGCCCCCTTGTACGGCCGACCCAAGAACGACCATTTAACATGGGACAGGATAGGGGAAGTTGTACTCCACATCGTAGTTGGGCTTTTACACAGCACGAGACGGCCACAACGTCCATCCAATATCGGGTCGTTGGAGAGCAGGCTCATTTGATCCCCGATATCGGTTTGGCATCGTTCGTGCATCGTATTGGACTTTTACACCATACAACGCACGAACGATATCGGGGCCAACGCACGAACCACGTGACTTTTGGTCGGAGTTGGACGCCGATATCGGGACGTGTAAAGTGGCCATTATCCTTTCATCAAAAAGGTTGTTTAATCCCTTTCCTGTCTTAAGAATCTACTACTGTTAAACCTCATGTCAATGACTCTCTTTCCATGGTGAACCCTCTCTCTCCCCAGTTGCTGTCCTACATCAATCTTGTCACAAATCTCCCGTCCTTCCTATAAATATTATTACTTTTACTTGCATTAGGGGGAACAATATACTAATGAATTTAAATGTAATCATCCATTATTATGATCATGTATATAATTTAATAATTTCATAACTCTACTCATAATATCAAGTAATACATGCGAGTATGTATGTATATATATATATATATATATATATATATATCCAGACACCACAATTAAACTCTATACATGAGCAATGTCATGTATCATTCAGAACAAAACCTAATGGACTATTCCTATTCCGGCCAGAAGTGGGATGTCAGAAAGAAACATGATTCCCCTGTCCTATGTTTAGAATTGGCCAGCAGTGGGGGACCACCAAGCCTAGCTGAAGTGTTCTGACAATCAGGACATTTTGGAATGTCAAAATTATTATTAATTAACTTCTGTGAAGAATGATTTGATGACAGACGGATTAAATTATAGTAATTGTAAGAAATATGAATTTTTCTACGTATTTCATACAATTTGTCATGAAATCCATTTGGTTTGGACAGATTTGAAAAAGAAGAAGAAGCCATTTTGTTGTAGCCTTCTGATTTGTTTGATTTAACATAGTATTTCCTGTCCTGACATTTCCTGCCCAGCATCCAGTAATTTTGTACATTCATAGAGATTTGATCTCTGTGAGGCCATAGCACATATTCTGGGGGGTAAAAATGTAAATTTATCTATAAAGGTTTGAATGATATTTTTCTGGTTACCATTCCCGACAACAGCATGGTAAACTCGTTTATATATTGACAAAAATGAAAAAATAAATTCCTTTTGTCCAATTTTTAATGATGTTAATATGTTTAGATCTGGACTTTCCTTTGTTTTGCAAAAGATAAGATCTTCCAATCTACAAACATCTGAGCCCTCATGTGATTGAGAAACATAAGATGAATTCCTTAATTCAAGTCTCCTTAGATATAAATCAGGTAACCACATTTTGAACAATTGATTTTTCTCCTCATTGGAAAGATCATATTTCTCAGCAAAACATTCAAAAACCTCTGAATTCCTGGCCACGTGTAAAAAAGGATCATATCTGGGAATCATTTTACTTAATTTCAACAGATTCTTTCTGATCTTAATCTGAAGAATCTTCTCTACAGTCATGGCCAAAAGTTTTGAGAATGACACCAAAATGATATTTTCACGATCTGTTGCCCTCTGGTTTTTATGTGTTTGTCTGATGTTTATATCACATACAGAAATATAATTGCAATCATATTATGATTCCAAAAGGTTATATTGACAGTTAGAATGAGTTAATGCAGCAAGTCAATATTTGCAGTGTTGACCCTTCTTCTTCAGGACCTCTGCAATTCTCCCTGGCTGCTCTCAATCAACTTCTGGACCAAATCCTGACTGATAGCCTCCATTCTTGCATAATCAATGCTTGCATTTTGCCAGAATTTGTTGGTTTTTGTTTGTCCACCCATCTCTTGATGATTGACCACAAGTTCTCAATGGGATTAAGATCTGGGGAGTTTCCAGACCATGCACCCAAAATCTCTATGTTTTGTTCCCTGAGCCATTTAGTTATCACCTTTGCTTTATGGCAAGGTGCTCCATCATGCTGGAAAAGGCATTGTTGGGCACCAAACTGCTCTTGGACGGTTGGGAGAAGTTGCTCTTGGAGGACATTCTGGTACCATTCTTTATTCATGGCTGTGTTTTTAGGCAAGACTGTGAGTGAGCCGATTCCCTTGGCTGAGAAGAAACCCCACACATGAATGGTTTCAGGATGCTTTACAGTTGGCATGAGACAAGACTGGTGGTAGCGCTCACCTCTTCTTCTCCGAATAAGCTGTTTTCCAGATGTCCCAAACAATCGAAAACAGGATTCATCAGAGAAAATGACTTTACCCCAGTCCTCAGCAGTCCACTCCCTGGACCTTTCCCCCAGTCCTCAGCAGTCCACTCCCTGTACCTGTACCCCAGTCCTCAGCAGTCCACTCCCTGTACCTTTTGCAGAATATCAGTCGGTCCCTGATGTTTTTTCTGGAGAGAAGTGGCTTCTTTGTTGCCATCATTGAAACCAGGCCTTGCTCAAAGAGTCTCCGCCTCACAGTGCGTGCAGAAGCACTCACACCAGCCTGCTGCCATTCCTGAGCAAGCTCGGCACTGCTGGTAGTCCGATCCCGCAGCTGAAACAGTTTTAAGATACGGTCCTGGCGCTTGCTGGTCTTTCTTGGGCGCACTGGAGCGTTTTTGACAACAATGGAAGCTCTCTCCTTGAAGTTCTTGATGATGCGATAGATTGTTGACTGAGGTGCAATCTTTCTAGCTGCTATACTCTTCCCTGTTATGCCATTTTTGTGCAGTGCAATGATGGCTGCACGTGTTTCTTTAGAGATAACCATGGTTAACTGAAGAGAAACAATGATACCAAGCACCAGCCTCCTATTAAAGTGTCCAGTGGTGTCATTCTTACTTAATCATGACCGATTATGACCGATTGTTCGCCAGCCCTGTCCTCATCAACACCCACACCTGTGTTAATGGAACAATCACTAAAACGATGTTAGCTGCTCCTTTTAAGGTAGGACTGCAATGATGTTGAAATGTGTTTTGGGGGTTAAAGTTCATTTTATAGGCAAATATTCACTTAGCAAGTAATTGCTGTTAAGCTGATCACTCTTTATGACATTCTGGAGTATATGCAAATTGCCATTAGAAAAACTGAAGCAGTAGACTTTGTTAAAATTAATATTTGTATTATTCTCAAAACGTTTGGCCATGACTGTATATTTGGTGACTGACCTTCACCACTCCCCTGAGCTACGTCTCCTTCTGTAGCTCCTCCTATCTAATTTTCTACTCCTCCTCCTTTGACTCCTCCAACTTCTTTTCTTATGTCAGTTAAGCTGACTCCACCCACTTCCCTGACTACCTCATTTCCTGTGCCATCTTGAAGGTCATCCTGATGGAGGACATGGTCATTATCCACATGTCATCTGCCATCTTGGGGAATGACCTCTGTAGTGACATTGTCACTCCAAATATAATTTGACACAGTTTCTGCACAAATAAACTGCGACTTCATTGTAACAAACCTGTGAAAGACATTAACCATATTCAATAAATTACGTAATTTCTCTTTTTCTTTACTCAAAGACAATAATCGTGAATCTAATATTAAATTTGCAGACTGGCATTCTGCATACATACTTAGCCATAAGTTTCCCAAATCAAGACTATCTGAAGACTTGAACTTCTAATTTACTCTGTTTCGCATAAGAAATTATTAGATCCATTGTCTTACCTTAAAAATGGTCATGCTTGACGCTTTTCTGTGACTCTGGCAGGCACGTCTTCGCTCTTCTCGCACTTGTATTCGTCTCTTCCTCACTCTTTAAAACACCGCACGTTAACACATATAGTCTTCACTGTGGTTCTTTCTTCTTCTGTAGTTTTATGACGGTCTTGCAGTTTGTCAGATTCCTGAGCTTGTACAACAGCTGTTAGAGACTCAACCCAGCCCCCTCTTGTACAAGAGATAGGAATATGACGAAAAATAGCAAAAACTTCAAAAATAGCCGTTAAAAAACAGAGGAATGTGGCTAGGCTCGCCAATGTTAAATCTCATTATATGTGCATAATTATCGTCATGTGCGAATTTTTGAGAAAAGACATAGAAGCATATAATAATATCTTGTTTTCTTTATTGGTAAAAATGAACCAATAATAAAAGGCATCACAGTATAGTAACCTATTCAGGTAGTTATAGAAAAATAGTCCATTTATCCTTTATAAGTCTGTGTCATACTTGCTTCCTTGAGTTTGTAGTCAACTGGTCTTGGCCACCCATCTCTCCAAGGCATATGGTTCCTGCACGACCAGAGCTGATGTCTTGAAGAGCAGGTGTTAGATCTCTCTTCTGTCTTCCAGCAGTGAGCCTGTCTCCAGCAGGGAGAGCCCCCCACCCATGGTATGGCTCATTCTTATAGAGTGACAGCGACATACATTTTTACTATACATGGATACTTCTAGACAATTCTGGGATGATCCAATCTTTAGCTATATGTATAGCCTGTATGTGTTGCAGCTATGTATGGCCATATCACGTATACTTCTACTTGTAAGTAAAATATATAAGCAGATATGTATATACAAATAAATTAATACATTATTACTTTGACATTTATACCCAGTATTTGAAGTAAATATTAATGAAGATATTCATGTTTTAACAGGTACGCAGGGGTGGTGGGGGTACGTACAGGTAACGTACATGTATGTGGAGTACACGCGTACCAATGTGTGTGTGGCCCAGGTTCAGGCGTGTGTGCATATATATACAGTTATGTGATTTCGCCTGGGTATGGGTAGACACAGGTATACATGTTTATGCATATAGGTGAACACAGTTGGGCTATGTGCCTCTGTTATATACATTGTTATATCATAAAAACAAAAAAAATGAGATGAAGAAGAAATGGGGAGTAGAGAATGTTTCCTGGCATTTTGTGATTTGTGAAGGATTCTAGGCCGTTCTTTGTTGATCAGGACTGCCCAGGGGCATATGGTTCCAGCAGGCATATGTTTCCCAGGAGGAAGTGCAATTGGTCTCAGTCCAGAGTTCCAATGGCGGAATTGAAGTTCAATTGGGTACAGAGTGCTGTCCATGGTAGCAGGCCCCACTCGGTTCGCGCTTATACAGTCACCACCACCATGCTATCCCATGCCTATCACTTCACACATCCAACTTGGTTTTATTTAGGAGCTCAGTTCCTGCCACATGTGTGGTGAATTGCTAAGTTTGCCCCTGGTCCGATGCTCCTTGCCACCCACACTGGGTAAACAACCTCGTAAATATCCTACCTCCCGTGTGTGGATTTGCTAGTTTCACATTTTATAGTTCACTGTAACTCAAGTATCCGTTTGTCTCGGTTATTACGCAGAAAGGAGGATAACCATTCGGCTTATCAGTTTAACGTGGATAATGCGTATCCATGAACAAGGTATGGTTTGGTTAATTTCTCCTTCAGGCTTCAAGATGGCGCAGTCCGGGCTTTGAGGTTTTTCGGTGGGGGTTGCAGCTCGGGCTTAGGCCCTCACTACTCCTTGGCTGGTGGAAGTGGGCTCTGGTGATCGAGTTCCACCTTGTCAATTGATATATGCAACAGATGTGTTGTCAGACAGAACTCTGATGTGAGTCCCCCACAAATGTGGAAGAAAGTGATGCAAGGCATGTTTGATGGCTTTTAATTCCCTTAAGTTTAAGGAGTCATCTACTTCTTCTAAGGACCACTGACCCTAGGTCAGTCCCTAAATGGGCCCCCCATCCATCTGGGCTAGCATCTGTCACCACTACTCTAGAAGGCTTAATTACCCATGGAACCCCCCTGGAAAGGATATGGTGATCTAACCACTAGTATAAGGAACTGATAACATCTCTTCATCAGGCATGGTATGACAAGATATTGAATGAAACTCAAAATATATGCATGCACAACTAAAATGATTGGACATTTGACTAAATTAACATTACAAAGACTGGACATTTGGCAAAATAAACAAAGCAGCCTAGGAGAGGTTCTTCAATCAGGCAGGCCCAGAGGTAATAAAGTCTTTAGGACACTAAATTATAAGAAAACTTGGTGTCTAAGATTTCCATGTCTTTGAACAACATTGTTTAGATGTGGTAATGAGCTATAAAACCATCAGCGATGTTCAGTCCTTTCTGTATACAATTGAAACTTCTAATTAGCTTGGATTCACAGACTCCTCGATGTTTAGTGGCATCTGAGTAAACACAAACTCCACAAACAGCGGTGGATACCGCGTTACTCAGATGCAACTAAACAATGAGATCCACATTTACTAGCAGCAATTGCTCAGATACCTAAACTACACTACATACAGTGCTGATTTGAGGTGTTTTATACCGAAACGTTTTTTCCACTGAAAAATAAATAAAAAAAATTGCAACACTTATTCAACTTGGGAGTGCCTTATTTATAGATATTACATTACGACTTGGAAACCTACTCATGCACCACTCAACCTACAATCAGGTGCCTAGCTCCTTTTTACATAACGCTGGCAATGAGGCAGTGTGTACACCTTGGAGGACATACACACTCTGGCAGGTAATTAGTTAATAATTCAGCTGAACTTCACAAGATCCTGCACAGCCTGTGTGATGTCACGATCATGTGACTATAATAGGAGATAAGTCTCCATAGACCATAATGGTTTTGCTTGCTTTGCTCCACCCACTATGGTCACATGATCATGATATCATACAGGTCTATTTACACAGAGAACCTTTAGCTCAGGCAGGGATGGTTAGAATAGTACTATGAAGCTACAGGTGCAGACAGTGATAGCTGGGGGGGCATCGAGTAGCTGACAGGTTCCCTTTAATGTAATTACACCTAAGGGCACTTTCACATCTGCGTTTGTTTTCAGTTCAAAGAAAGATGATGGGAGTGATGGTGTGTCACGGTCCGCGCTGCTTCTGGATAAAAAACTCACCAAAGAGCCCAGCAAACTTTCATCCTCTTTATTCCTTATTCCAACGCGTTTCAACGCCACAACCCGGCGTCTTCCTCAGGGATCCCTGAGGAAGACGCCGGGTTGTGGCGTTGAAACGCGTTGGAATAAGGAATAAAGAGGATGAAAGTTTGCTGGGCTCTTTGGTGAGTTTTTTATCCAGAAGCAGCGCGGACCGTGACACACCATCACTCCCATCATCTTTCTTGGAACATACCACGATCCAGTGGTAGGTGGAGGTCCTGCAGCAGCTTGGAACATTGATTCCTAAACGCAGTCAAACCAGTTGTGGGGACCACAACTGGACCAGGTGAGCGGCCACACAGCACCACCATCTACATACTAGTGTCACTAGTGATAGGGCACTATTGCGCCTCTTGTCCCCTCCCTTTATATTTTGCAGTTGTTTTCAGTTCAGGCAGATCAGGCAAAACCTGAACTTTTTAACTTCCCTTTTTTCAAATCCAGCACAATTCTGCATTTTATGAAAAACCGGATCCGGCACACTTGCAGCAACAATGCATTCCGTCAACATGGACAAAACTGAATTCATAGTCTTCCCCCCAAGAAATTCCACCCCAGCTCCCAACCTATCCATTTGCATCAACGACTGCGCCCTCTCACCCGTCCCCCAAGCCAAGTGCCTTGGGGTAATCCTTGACTCCTCCCTATCCTTCAAGCCCCACATCGAGGCCCTCACCACATCCCTCCGGCTCCAGCTCAAGAACATCTCACGGATCCGCTCCTTCCTCACCCACGACACCGCTAAAACACTCATCCATGCTCTTATCTCCCGCCTTGACTACTACAACCTCCTTCTCAATGGCCTCCCTGCTAACTCCCTCACACCTCTCCAGTCTATCCTCAACTCCGCTGCCCGACTAATCTACCTGTCCTCACGCTACTCCCCTGTCTCCCCCCTCTGCCAAGCCCTTCACTGGCTCCCCGTCTCCAAGAGATCCCTTATTCAAAACACTAACCATGGCGTACAAAGCCATACACAACCTGGCCCCACCATACATCTCCGACCTGGTCTCCCGATACCTACCCTCACGCAACCTCCGTTCCTCCCAAGAACTCCTCCTCTGCTCCCCCCTCATCACCTCTTCGCACAACCGAGTCCAGGACTTCTCCCGGGCATCTGCCTTACTCTGGAACTCCCTGCCCGAACACGTCAGACACTCTCCTACCCTGAGTAGCTTCAAGTGTCACCTGAAGACTCACTTGTTCCGTCAAGACTACAACCTGCCATGAGACCCTATGTGTCCGGGATACCCACTTCACTAACTAAACGGCCTTCTGGTCTGTCGTAGTGCCCAGTCATCTTTATATAATATATGTACCATATTTAGTATTGTCACATTCAGAAATGACCGCTCAAAATATAAAATCAGTTAATCGGATGGGTAAACTGCATAACGGGAAGAAAAAGTAAAAACGCCAAAACTACATTTTTATGGTCACCACAACATTACAACAAAATGCAATAACAGGAGATCAAGACATCACATCTATCCAAAAAGTGGTATAATTAAAAACATCTACTATATCTTTGTTTTCTGATTTCTGAACATTAAAATGAATTTTTAACTGTGGGGATTCTCAGATCTGCAGCAAGATTTGATTTCTCAGTAAAACATTTCCCTCATTCTGGACACGAAAATGGCTTCTTTCCTGTGTGAATTCTAAGATGTACAGCAAGATTTGATTGCTTAGTAAAACATTTCCCACATTCTGAACATGAAAACGGCTTCTCCCCTGTGTGAATTCTCTGATGTGTAACAAGATCTCCTTTTTTAGCAAAACATTTCCCACATTCATTACATGAAAATGGTTTCTCCCCTGTGTGAATTCTAAGATGTGCATTAAGATTTGATTTCTGGTTAAAGCATTTCCCACATGCATTACATGAAAATGGTTTCTCCCCTGTGTGAATTCTCTGATGCATGATAAGATTTAATTTTTGGGTAAAACATTTTCCACATTCTGAACATGAAAATGGCTTCTCCCCTGTATGACTTCTCTTATGTGAAATAACAGCTGTTTCAAACATAAAACATTTCCCACATTCATTACATGAAAATGGCCTCTCCCCTGTGTGAATTCTCAGATGTGCAGTAAGAGTTTGTTTTTCACTAAAACATTTCCCACATTCTGAGCAAGAATATGGCTTCTTCCCTGTGTGAATTCTCACATGTGTGGTTAGATTTGATTTCTGGGTAAAACATTTTCCACATTCTGAACAAGAAAATGGCTTCTCCCCTGTGTGCACTCTTTGATGTGCAGCAAGTTCTGATTTCATGGCAAAACATTTTCCACATTCTAAACAAGAAAATGGCTTCTTCCATGTGTGAATTCTGTGATGTCTAACCAGTTGTAATTTCATGCCATACGATTTTCCACATTCTGAACATGAAAATGGTTTCTCCACTGTATGAGCTTTTTGATGTTCTCCATCCTTTTTGATATTTTCATTTTGCTTAACAGTCTGTAATGGATCAGCAGATAGGACATTTTGATAAGGAATGGATGATAGATTTTTGGTGTGAGGGGCTGGCGGTATATCTGGAATTATGCCATGACCTTCATAAATATATGGCGTGATATCATCATCAGCTGCTTCAAAATGAGTAAATGGCAGATATCCCTTTGATGAACAGTCATCTGACAAGAAAAGAATATTTTTTTTTTTAGAAATGCTGCCTTTCTGAATCAATTTGTATTGAAATTCAGTTTGTAGGTGACAAAGAGAGGGGTACAAACTGCAGAAATCAGTGCAAGGCGTAATAGATTGTGATATTAACCCTCTTATGTCTGCTGACATGGCTTTTCACAGTGAACGTTAGAGGGCCTTAATCCTCAGTGCTACTTTTTCATAGTGATGAGGATTAAGTGTGTAGCGCCCCACACTGGTCAAAAATCCAGGATATGACCCAGTGGCACTGGTGTAAATCAGTTTTGGACCCGATTGTGGCCAATTAATCCCTAATGGTACCTTTACACGCCGCTACAGAATGTTAGAAACAACCGGGTGTCGGAGACAATTGTATCTTGCACCGTCAAAACACCGCGAGGTAGCGGCGTGTAAATCAGGTTGTTGCCACCAGTCACTGTCGACACCTGTTTTTCAGCAGTGCTCAAAAACAGGTTGGTTGCAACCCTATGGTAGCGGCGTGTAATCGAGAAACAGGAAGGTTTTTGCGACACCTAGTGAACTCCCTGGGGGCGTGACACAGCCTCCGGGATACCGCGCCCCATCAGCGATCATTGGTGGAAGCTCCTGCACAGACAGGTACAGAAGAGAGGATCCTGCCCTCAAGGGCTCACAGTCTACAAGGGATGGATGAGGATACAGTAGGTGAGGAGAGATGACTTTGACCTCGAGGGCTCATAGTCTACAAGGGATGGGTGAGGATACAGTAAATTAGTTTAGAGCTGGTTGTGAGGCAGTATAGTGGACTGAGGGAAACTGTAGGTTGTAGACTTGAAGAGGAGATAAGAGGATTTTGTGAGGATTGAAAGTTACATGCAGGTAAGTACCGCTACATCATGTCTATGATATACAAAGGAGACAAGTTGCAGATGGCTTTGTAGGTTAAGGTTAGAGTTTTGAACTGTAGTCTTTGGTCACTGGGAAGCCAGTGAAGGGACTGGCATAGAGGCAAGGTTGGGGAATAGTGGGGTACAGGTGGATTATTTGGGCAGCAGAGTCTAAAATAGATTATAGGGGTGCAAAAGTGTTAGAAGGGAGGCTAGAGATCAGGAGGTTAATAGTACAATAAGAATCAGGAGGTTGCAGTAAACCAGGTGGGAGCTAATGAGGGCATGCAATAGTGTTTTTGCAGATACTTGATTAAGAAATATTTTTGAGTTTGCGTTGGCCGGACGTGGAGAGGGCTTGGATGCGTGGCTTGAAGTAGAGAGCAGAGTCGATGGTTACTCTGAGGCAGTAAGCAGCCATTAACTTTGATGGATAGGTTTGTTGGGGGGTTGAGTGAGGAGAAGTTGAGTTTTAGAATTCAAGCATAGAAGAATGATGAAATGCCAGACAGACATTGTGGGATTGTGGTTAGTAAGGAGGTGATATTGAGTCCACAGAGGTAAACCTGTGTGTCATTATGCTGAGATGATACTGAAAGCTTTGGGACTCCATTAGCTGTCCCAGGCAGGAGGTGTAGATCGTAACAAGCAGGTCCAAGAAATGAACCTTGGGTAACACCGATAGATAGGGGCAAGATGGGGAGGTGGGAGATGCTGAAGGTTTGGTCAGTTAGGTATGAAGAGATCCAGGACAGGGCCAAGTCTGTGATGCCAAGTGATGAGAAAATCTGTATTAGGAGGGAATGGTACACTGTGTCAAACGCAGAGCACAGGTCCAATAGGAGGATGACAGAGTACTGTCGCTTGGCTTTGGTAGTAAGTAGGTCATTGGTGACTTTAGTTAGGCCAGTTTCAGTGGAATGATGTGGTTGGAAGCCATATTGTAGCCGGTGAAAGAGAGAGCAGGAGGAGAGGTGGGAGGAAAGTTCAAGATGGACATGCTGCTCCAGTAATTTTGAGGCATAAGGAGAAGTGATATGGGGTGATATGTAGTCACTAAAAATGGGTGAAGAGAGGGCTTTTTGAGGATGGGTGTGATCAAGTCATGTTTAATCGATAAGGGGAAGATAACAGTTGTTAATGATAGTTGAAAAGTTGGGTTAGGGTCTGAATCAAAGCTGTGGCGAGATTGGGGATGAGGTGGGACAGAAGTGGGTCAGGTGCACAAATGTTGAGCTGTGATCTGGAGAGTAGAGTATTGTCCCCCTCCCTTTTGTCTTCCCTATAATCATGGTTTATGATAGTTGCCATCGCACCCAGAGGTCATGACCCCAAGAAGCGGTGGCATGGTGGATCCAGCTATAAGCAGAGTCTAAAAGGTAGTCAGTGAGAAACTGACAGGCCTCTGGCACTGAAGTACATCAGTATCAAAGAATAAATTATTCATGTCCCACCAGAGGCGGACTAGCCCAGGTGGCAGGGGGGCAAGTGCCCCCAGGGCTGGTGGTATAGCCCACATCTAGGGCTGCCCACCCACAGAAATGGGCCAGCAGTCGGCTCTTTGTGGCCGGCGCGGCGATGCAGCAGCAGACGGCGGCGGGGACATGGTAAGTGAGTTGTGGTCCGCAGGGCTGGCAGACCAAAAATGCCACCCGGGGCCAGAGGCACCAGCCAGCCCCTGTGTCCCACAGAGGAACTGAGTGAAAAGGTAAATAAAAAGTTATATAAAGAAAGCAAAGAAAGCTCAGAGGAAACACAAAACTTGTTTTGCCACTAAAAACTAAGCTTTTGTGTAAAACAAAATTAACAAAAAAAATACATAATTGGTGTTACCTTGTCTGGAACGGCCCAAATTATAAAGCTCACGTTATTCATTACGCACGACAAACACCATAAAAAAATAGTAATTCAAAATTGTAGTTTTTTCATGGTACCAATACAATAAATGTAAGAAAAAGATCAAAAAGTCATGGGTCGTCTCCCCTCTGTACCAGTCTGTCTGTTTACTGTAAACTATATCTATAATTTTGTATGTAATCCCTTCTCATGTACAGCAGTATGGAATTAATGGTGCTATATAAATAAATATAATAATAATATTAAAAAGTACAAGAAACTGGTGGAACTGAAACCACCAAACTGTCCTGCAAAAACAAACCCTAATATGGCCCATTCGTCAAAAAATAAGTTACAGCTCTCAGCACACGGCAGTAAGAAATCTTTTTAATCTATTTTTTTTATATACCAAACATTTTTAGCATGTGATAGTAGCAAAAAATAAAACTAAAACTATATAAATCTGTTCTTGCTGTAATTACACTGACTCGAAGAATAAAGCCGTCTATCACTTATACCGCAAGAAAAAGGGCATAAAAATAAAATCTGTTCTTGTACTACTATTTGATCACTTTTCCTATGTTCTCCGCCGAGGACTTATGGGTTATCAAACTTAAATGTTTGTACTGTGTTAGCCAGAAGATAGAAACATATTACAATTTGAGAGTCCTCAGTGGTGGATAACTGAAAAGATGGTAAGAAAAAGCATAGCAAGCTTCTGAGACACTAAGGTGTGGTGAAGCATGACATATAATGCCTCCCACCTCCCATCTCTGACCATTATATGTCATGCTTCACCACACCTAACTTATTTACTGCATATCCAGCCTCCTATGTGTGTGTTTATATGTGTGTACATTTAGACTTTGTGTCATTATCAGCCTGATGAAGAGACCTTAGTGTCTCAGAAGCTTGCTATGCTTTTTCTTACCATCTTTTCAGTTAGCCATTAAAAGGTATCAACCACTGAGGACTGGCAGATTATAATATTTTTTTTTATCAAACTCAAAAATTTGGGGCTAAAATAACATTTTAACTGAAAAAAAAAGTTTGTTTTCACATTAACATTTTAAAATGTTTAGTGAAGCCCCTATGGGTTCAGAATGCTGAACACAACCCTAGGGGAATTCACTGATGAGTCTAGTAGCCAAAATGGGATAATTTGTGGTGGTTTATGCTGTATTGGTGCCTCAGAGGATCTACAAATGTGACCTGGTGCCAGAGTCTATCTCAGCTAAATGTGTGTTCCAGAATTCACACAGTGCTCCTTCCCTTCTGAGCCCTGACCATTGTCCGAACAGAACGTCCTGACTACATGAGAGATATTGCTGTGCTAAGAAAGCAGGGAACAAACTGTGGGATCCACTTTTTTTGTGCTACCTCTTACAAAAGTGAAAAATTTGGGGCAAATTTCTGTTGAGACTCCATCTAGCTTAACCCATTCCCAACCTATAACGTCATAGAGACATCATGAAAGTTGGAGCGTTCTCGACCTATGACGTCTCTATAACGTCATGGGTTGTTTGCGCTCCGGCAGCTCCGGTGACCGGCTCAGTAACAAGTCACCGGAGCTGCAGAATCGCAAGGACTCATACTTTAGCCTGTGGGTGGTGGCTTAGCCTCCCCGTGGCTAAACTCACTCTGTTTGGCAGTTGAAATTGAAACTGCCAATCAGAGCAAGTAACCCCTCCTGGTACGATCACGGACGGGGCTGTGGAAGCTGACACCCCAACCCCGTGCCCCGTGTCCCCCCCTTCCTCACCTCCAGCCATCGGCCAGCTCCGGTGTGGGCCCCTCCTCTTCTCCTGGGCTCCTCCTCTTGGATGATGTAAGTATGAATGAATGAATGAGTGGGTGCATGCATGGGTGCATGGATGGGTGAGTGGGTGCATGCATGCATGGGTGGATGGATGAGTGGGAGCATGCATGTGCATGCATGGTGAGTGGGTACATGCATGCATGGGTGAATGGATCGGTGAGTGGGTGCATGCATGCATGGGTGGATGGGTGCATGCATAGGTGGATGGATGCATAGGTGCATAAATGGGTGGATGGGTGCATGCATGGGTGGATGGATGTGTGCATGCATGGACGTGTGGGTGCACGGGTGGATGTATGGATGGATGTGTGCATGTGCGTGCATGGATGCGTGCGTGCATGCATGCATGGATGGATGTTGCATGCATGGATGTGTGCGTGCATGGATGTGTGCGTGTATGGATGGATGTGCGCATGGATGGATGTGTGCATGGATAGATGTGCGTGAGCATGCGTGGATGTGGGCATGCGTGGATGGGTGCATGGATGGATGTGTGCGTGCGTAGATGTGTGCATGCATGGAGGGATGTGTGCATGCATGGATGTGCGCATGCATGGATGCATGTGTGGATGCATGCATGAATGTATGCGTGCATGGATGGATGTGTGCATGGATAGATGTGTGTGTGCATGCGTGGATGGGTGCATGGATGGATGTGTGCGTGAATGTGTGCGTGCATGGAGGAATGTGAGCATGAGTGGATGTGTGCGGGCATGGATGCGTGCATGCGTGGATGTGTGCATGCATGGATGGATGTGAGCATGGATAGATGTGTGTCTGCATACATGTAAGTGTGCGTGCGTGGATGTATGAATGTGTGCATGGATGGATGTGTGCATGCATGGATGTGTGCGTGCATGGATGGATGTGTGCATGGATGGATGTGTGTGTGCATGTGTGGATGGGTGCATGTGTGGATGATGAGTGCATGAGTGGATGGATGGATGCATGGATGGATGGGTGCAACAAGGGATCAAGTGTTGTAGTCTCTGGGATCATAGTCATGGTGCACTGTATGACAGATCATTGCCATACAGTGCACCATAACTCTGACCCCAGAGACTGTAGGAAGAGGACACTTGATCCCTTGCTGCAGTCTCTGGATTGAACAGAGGCGATCGAGCGTCATGGGACCTTCGTTGTGGATTACGTAGGAGGCGATCGAGTGTTGTGGGACCTTCGTTGTGGACATCGGATCTTTATAATAAAGATGGAGTCCGAATTTTGTTTGTGTTTTTTTTTTTCAAATAAAAACATTTTTCTATGTCTGTTTTTTTGACTATTTACTAGAGATTCCTAATGGCTGGTTCTAAAATTGGCCCGACATTATGAATCTCGGGCTTAGTGTCAGCTGCCAATAAAAAGCTGGCATTAACCCCTTTATTACCCAGTTTACCACCAGCACCAGGTGCTTCACAAATGAATCCGTAAAAATGAAAAATTTGTGGGAAAAAAAAGTACTTTTTCATTTTTACTGATCAATTTTTGAAGCACATGGGGGTTCAAAGTGCTCACTATGCATCTAGATAAGTTCCTTGGGGGATCTAGTTTCCAAAATAAGGTCACTTGTAGTGGAGCTCCAATGTTTAGGCACACAGGGGCTCTCCAAACGCGACATGGTGTCCGCTAACAATTGGAGCTAATTTTCCATTCAAATTGTTAGCGGACACCATGTCACGTTTGGAGAGCCCCTGTGTGCCTAAACATTGGAGCTCCCCACAAGTGACCCCATTTTGGAAACTAGACCCCCCCAAGGAACTTAACTAGATGGGTGGTGAGCACTTTGAACCCCAGATGTTTCACAAATTGATCTGTAATAATGAAAAAGTACTTTTTTTTTCACAAACATTTTCTTTTAGCCTAACTTTTTTCATTTTTACATGGGCAACAGGATAAAATGCATCCTAAAATTTGTTGGGCAATTTCTCCTAAGTACATTGATACCTCATATGTAGTGATAAACCGCTGTTTGGGCGCACGGCAGGGCTCAGAAGGGAAGGAGCGCGATTTGATTTTTTGAATGGAAAATTAGCTCCAAAAGTCAAATGTTGCTCCTTCCCTTCTGAGCCCTGCTGTGTGCCCAAACAGTGGATTATGACCACATATGAGATATCGATGTACTCAGGAGAAATTGCCCAACAAATATTAGGATCCATTTTATCCTGTTGCCCATGTGAAAATGAAAGAATTGAGGCTAAAAGAACATTTTTGTTAGAAAAATTAAAATGTCCATTTTTTCCTTCCACTTTGCTTTAGTTCTTGTGAAGCACCTGAACGGTTAATGATCTCCTTGAATGTAGTTTTGAGTAGCTTGAGGGGTGCAGTTTTTGGATGTAAGGTAGACATGTGGGAAATGTTATTTATTAACAATTTTGTGTCACATAACTCTCTGGTTTAACAGAATAAAAATTCAAAATTTGAAAATTGCAAAATTTTCAAAATTTATGCCTAATTTCTGATTTTTTCACAAATAAATGCAAAGATGATCGACCTAAATTTAATACTAACATGAAGCCCAATATGTCACAAAAAAACATTCTCCTAATCGCTAGGATCCGTTGAAGCGTTCCAGAGTTATTACCTTATGAAGGGACACTGGTCAGAATTGACAAAAATGCCAAGGTCTTTAGGGTCAAAATAGGCTGGTCATGAAGGGGTTAAAAGACTGCTGAGAAGTGCGAAGCTTGTGAGGTAGAACAGAACAGAGTACGGACTCAATAGAAACTACAACATGGAACATGTAATTGTATCAATCAGGTGAATAAGTAACTATAGAGGAAACTACTCACCTGCGCTGTCATCTGTAAGATCATCATCACCCCTCACATATGTCTCTGTAGTATTAATATGGGGCAGATCATCATCACCCCTCACATCTGTCTCTGTAGTATTAATATGGGGCAGATCATCATCACCCCTCACATATGTCTCTGTAGTATTAATATGGGGCAGATCATCATCACCCCTCACATATGTCTCTGTAGTATTAATATGGGGCAGATCATCATCACCCCTCACATATGTCTCTGTAGTATTAATATGGGGCAGATCATCATCACCCCTCACATATGTCTCTGTAGTATTAATATGGGGCAGATCTTCACCCTGAAACAAAGATTGTAAAAGTCACAGACAGATGGAGAAGTCCCATCTATGATCAGCTGTAATCTGCCATCTCCACCGTTCTCATTACACAAGTATAAAACATAGAATACTGGAGGATAAAACAAGACTGAGCACAAGACCTTCACAGCCGTCTACACATCATAGGGAGATCTCATCACACCTTCTCTCCATCTACCTGATGATCCGGAGGAACATCGGGATCTTCTTGTTTACAGTCCTGTGGGAGAAGAGGACGGGGACATCTCTCTGGTGTTGTCCTCTTACTGGATAGACCTGGAGGAGACACATACAGGACTGAATTCATTCTTTACATACAGATCATTATAGGCCGTGTGTATTTAGTCCTGTCTATTACCTGGTGATGTGAGGGGCGGCCGGGGAACCTCCATCATGACTATGTCCTTGTACAGATTCCTCTGATATAATTTCTGTTCATTTTGGATTCTGCTCCCCCTCCTGCCTGCGCTGCTGTGACTAGGTCTGAGGAACAGCTGCTGCAGTCTCCCTGCCAGGCTGATGTTGCAAGGGAATCCTGATCCTCCCCCCATGCTGCAGTGAGTGCCGTGCTAGCTTCCCCAGCATACTCCTCCAGATCTCCCTCCATTATGCTCCCTCCTCCTGCTGGGCCCCTCTCTATGGCAGTGTTCTGAGGGTCTCTTTCTTCCCCTTGTTGTTGCTGACGCTCCCGTCAGTAATCTGCCTCTCTCTCTCCTCGCCGTATTCCTCCCTGATCTCCTGCATCTCTCCTGGGGGGGCGGGGAGAGCTCACAGCCAGCGCCATGATGCTCTCCTGGGGGAGCGCCTCATCACTGAGGCTCCCGGGGCCATCACCAGACCCGGCACTCCGCAGTAAGTACCGCTCCATGCCGCTTCCCTGTACCTTTGTATCAACGGGTCTCCCGGGCGATGGGCAGGCTCGGCGGCTCTGTGACAGTGGGTTTAGTGGAGGGGTGTGCGGGAGCCCTTCTCCTACCCTACTGCTGTGGCCAGGGCGGGAACCGGAAGTCCTGCTCAAAATTCTTGAACCACTTGCAGCATTTTGAAGAATTTAGCAAAAAATATTTCAAGAAATACCAGAAGGCAAAAAAAGAAAAGTGACCTAAGTGTTCTAGTCCGGAGCCTGTTAGAGCGTCATACCGGATGTGAATGACGTCCTGTCATAAACATTCAGTGAAGTGAAAGCTTTTTAGTTTTCTATTAAATCCCTTCTCTCCCTGTGATGTAACAGCCTCTAATGCCGGATCTCGGGGCCGTATAAATATCATCAGAGTTATATTCAAGAGACCTGGACAATTAGACGTGTGCAATCTGGTATTTACTACAACAGCCATTAATAATTCACAAGATCATTTACAGGTAAAGAATTGTAATCCATAATAAACAGATGCATTATCACGGAGTCAGATTTTTTGTAGACTATAAAGGACGAGTCTCATCCAATTTACATAATGATCTAGTGCATGCTGGGATTTTTTTTTTTCACATGCAGATTTGGTCGTCAAAAAAATAATTGATCATCTTCATTGCCAAACTGAGTGACATCGGTTCAAGTGCCGTCCGTATTTTACTGAAAGCAATTGGCCTTGTAATACGGTCGATTTAATGAGTCCTAAGAGGAAATACTGGAGCGAGCTCTTATCTCTTTTGTTTATCAGTAGGATATTGATGCCACTGCCTGCCTGTTCATCATGATCCATACTGTACTGATGAAGCAGCCAGTGCTGAAGCCTCTACACCTCCAGACATCTCCTGCCTGTTCATCATGATCCATACTGTACTGATGAAGCAGCCGGTGCTGAAGCCTCTACACCTCCAGACATCTCCTGCCTGTCCATTATGTTTCATACTTTACTGCTGCCATAGCTAATGCCCCTAAACAGCCAGAAATCTATTGCCTGTCCATTATGTTCTATACTGTGCTGCTCCTGAAAAGGAATCCTGCCCTGCATAAATATAACAAAACTCCACAAAGGGATCATTATTAGACGGCTAAAAGCAGCCATTGCTTCTTCACAGCTCCTAATGTCCTCCTCCTGGAAGTGATGCCTACCCTGCACAGGAGAGAAATGTAACATAGCAATAAACAGCTGCCCCTAAAAAATGAATTTTTTTTATGGCTAATATTAGTCATTGCAGCTTCATTAAAGGGAACCTGTCACCCTGCCCCCCCCCAGGGCCTGTGAAGGTAAAAGATCCCCCTTCAGCAGCACTAAGGCTGCATTCTGTGAAGGTGGCTCTTATCTGCATTATCCCCAGGGACACTGAAATAATCATTTTTATAAATTTTCCCCCATACCTCTATTGAGACCGGTAGGTGTGTTCTCCCCCCAGGACTTAACTGCCTCGCTGCTGTCCATCATCCCTATCTGTCCCCCGGGCGCCACCTCCTATTTCTTTTGAAGTAATCGGCGCCTGCGTTGACATTCAGTCCTAGGGCATGCGCCGTGCGCGATGCCCGGGAGCTTAGATCACATGATCTACAGATATCGCGCCTGAGTGTAGCGGAGGCCCCAGATTCCTGGCCTGAACACACTGCAATTACTGTACACTGGTAAAAGAAAAACAAAGTGTGTTCTGCCAGAGCACTGGAGATCATTGTGGGAGGCAGTGATTGTCACATAAAACACTCTGGAGCTGCTACATGTATCAGGAAAAAAAAAAGTGGGTTGTGAGCGCTGTATGTGACAATGCAAAGTGCGAAGCTTGTGAGGCAGAACAGAGTACAGACTCAATAGAAGCTACAAAATGGAACATGTGCCTTTGAGCCCTGCACATAAAAAGCCGTCTTCTACTGCCAGTCCATGTCAGACATTGGAACTGACTGAATCTTGCTCATATAGGTACCAATACACATGGTCAGGTTTTTTAAATACATCAGCTAGCAGCTAGGGACTGCTGTGATATGGGTTACCTTGGCGAGGTAGAGCGGCTTAGTATACACTTTTTGCAAAATCCGTATCAACTAAACACCCTATTTTTTACTACCTTTTTTTGGCAGCACTTGCTTTTTACTGTTCTTTATTACAACAGAGTATTTTTACATGTTTAAATACTTTTTTTTTTTTGTGTGATTCAAAATGGAAGATATAATTGTAACAACTGGTGAATAAGTAACTATAGAGGAAACTACTCACCTGGGCGGTTATCTGTAGGATTGTAGGATCCTGTAGGATTGTCTTTACACCGCTCATTACCCGTCACAAATGTCTCTGTAGTATTAATATGGGGCAGATCATCATCACCCCTCACATATGTCTCTGTAGTATTAATATAGGTCAGATCTTCACCCTGAAACAAAGATTGTAAAAGTCACAGACAGATGGAGAAGTCCCATCTATGATCAGCTGTAATCTGCCATCTCCACCGTTCTCATTACACAAGTATAAAACATAGAATACTGGAGGATAAAACAAGACTGAGCACAAGACCTTCACAGCCGTCTACACATCATAGGGAGATCTCATCACACCTTCTCTCCATCTACCTGATGATCCGGAGGAACATCGGGATCTTCTTGTTTACAGTCCTGTGGGAGAAGAGGACGGGGACATCTCTCTGGTGTTGTCCTCTTACTGGATAGACCTGGAGGAGACACATACAGGACTGAATTCATTCTTTACATACAGATCATTATAGGCCGTGTGTATTTAGTCCTGTCTATTACCTGGTGATGTGAGGGGCAGCCGGGGAACCTCCATCATGACTATGTCCTTGTACAGATCTTTGTGTCCTTCTAAATACTCCCACTCCTCCATGGAGAAATAGACGGTGACGTCCTGACACCTTATAGGAACCTGACACATACAATGATACCATTGTCATCTTCCCCGATCCCTTCATAGCGTTACTGTATAATGTCCCAGCAGCAGCAGCATTCCCAGCAGTGTCACCTCTCCAGTCAGCAGCTCAATCATCTTGTAGGTGAGTTCTAGGATCTTCTGGTCATTGATGTCCTCATGTATCAGGGGGTGAGGTGGAGGCCCCGTGATTGGGCTCAGGGCTCTTCCCTCAGACACAGGGTCCTGACAGCACAGATCACTAGAGCTCTTCACTACTGTGTAATCCTGGTTATGGAGAGACACATTAATAAATCTCCAGTCTCCAGACATTTCCAGAGTCCTCACCTCTCCAGTTCTGTCATCTGTTATTCTGTCCATAGATAAGAATGATGTCATGTGACATTGTCATCACAATCTCTCACCTCTCCAGTAACAAGGAAGAGGATCTCTAGGGTGAGGTGGAAGATCCTCTCCGCCATCTTGTCCCTGTCCATATCCATCCTTGATGGTCAATCAGGAGAATTCTCTTGTATAGAAGATGTGAGAGGATCCGATATTGTAGAGACCTGAATGGGGGAAGATGAAATGCTCTGTGCTTACAGGACCTGTGATGATGTCACATGGAGGGGAGGATCTATGAGATCAGGGATCTGCTCAGTGATGTGGGATCCATATGAGGTGGTGATCTTCTCCTGTATGGGCTCCTGAGCTCCTCTATGGTCCATTATCCCCAGCGGTGGAGGCGGCGGTGGCTCCTCAGCACCAGACGGCTGCACAGCACTGAGTGTTATCACACACACACACGTCCTGACAGGATTGTCCTGGGCTCACTCCATGGGTGTACCCAGGATCAAAACTAGGGGGGACAAGCCATGGTGGTTCAGGTTGTAAAATTTTAGAACGGTGCATTATAATGTATGGAGGCATATGAGGCTACATTATACTATATAGAGGATAGTGGGGTTGCATTATGATAATTCGATGACTATGGGGGTACCTTATGCAGGGGTGCACCAAGCCCCACTGCCGCCTGAGGCACTGATAACGGGGGGGGGGGGGAAGGGGTGCTGGTGCAGCCCAGCGCTGCCGCCCCCTCTGCATTCATTGGACCCCCGGCGGTCTCCACTGCCGCCTGAGCCACGGCAGTGATTGCCGGCCGCGGCCGTGAGTACCGGGGGGGGGGGGTGGGCTGTTGCAGCCCAGGGCGCTGCCGCCCCTTGTGTGTGTGTCCCTGGCGGTCGCCGCTTACCTGCGGTGCGCGGGGTGAGCGGCCGGCCCATGACAGGGGGAGGCTGTTTGCATGAGGGCCGCCCTTCTGCACAGCGCTCCCCTGCCTCTTGCGCTGAATGACAGGGCTCACACTGTCAATGGACGGTGCGGCATGACCTTATGAATGGGGGACTATGGGATGCATTATAATACATAGAGGACTATGGGAATACATTGTAATACATGGAGGAATATGGGGATGCATTATAATAATTGAAGGACTCTGGTGGCGGGAGGAGGAGGACAATATAAACCAGGATGGGGGAAATATATACCACGATAAAGGCCATATTCCAGGAGGAGGACCATATACACCAGGATAAGGGACATTAATACATTAATGAAGGGGGAGAGGGGTCAATTTGTGAGTCTTTATAGACTTTAGAATGTTACATGCGGCCCATGCATCTGACCAACGTGCACGCGGAAGGTTGGGGGCTTAAATTGCACACCGGGGCCCATCAGACTCGTTACGCCACTGGGGAGCTTAATGGGGAAGTTTCATCTTATATACAGCCCCCCCAATGTCCCATAGGGCTCACATCTCATATACAGCCCTCCATAGGGCTCCCATCTCATGTTCAGCCCCCATAGAACTCCCATTCATATATAGCCCCCTTATAGGGCTCCCATATCATATATAACCCGCCATAGGGCACCCAAATCATATTCAGCCCCTCATAGGGCTCCTGTATCATATACAGCCCCTCCATAGGGCTCCCATCATGAGAGCCCTATGGGGAGTTGTATATGATATGGGAGCCCTATGGGGTGGGCTGTATATGATATGGGAGCCTTATGGGGGGCTGTATATGATATTGGAGTCCCATCTCATATACAGCCCCCCAATACTCCATACAGTCCTCATATCATATACAACAGCCTCCCATAGGGCTTCTATATCATAGGCTGTATATGATATGGGAGCCCTATGGGGGGCTGTATATGATATGGGAGTCCCCCCTCACCTGCTGTGTTCCAGGCCCCCTCTCACCTGCTGTCTCCCAGGCCCCCCTCTCACCTGCTGTGTCTCAGGCCCCCCTCTCACTTGCTGTGTCCCAGGCCCCCCTCTCGCCTTCTGTGACCCAGCTGTGTCCCAGGCCCCCCTCTCACCTTCTGTGTCCCAGGCCCCCCCTCTCACCTGCTGTCTCACAGGCCCCCCTCTCACCTGCTGTCTCCCAGGCCCCCCCTCTCACGTGCTGTGTCCCAGGCCCCCCCTCTCACCTGCGGTGTCCTAGGCCCCCCCTCTCACCTGCTATGTCCCAGGACCCCCCCTCACCTGCTGTGTCCCAGGACCCCCCTCTCACCTGCTATGTCCCAGGACCCCCCTCTCACCTGCTGTGTCCCAGGCCCCCCTCTCACCTGCTGTGTCCCAGGCCTGACCCTCTAACCTGCTGTGTCCCAGGCCCCCCCCTCCACCTGCTGTGTCCCAGCCCCCCCCTCTCACCTGCTGTGTCCCAGGCCCGCCCTTTCACCTGCTTTCTCCCATGCCCATGGAGGAGGAGGTGCCGCCTGCTGTATGCGCTCCCCAGTGGAGCGCGCAGTGCAGGGCAGGAAGTCGGAAGATCAGAGGAGAAGAGGGGCGGAAGCAGGAGGCTTCCCCCCCCCTTCACCTCATCTCCTCTGACACATGGAGTGTCGGAGCCACGCAGTCACATGGATGTGTGTCCTCGGGGACACACATCCTTGTGAAGCAGAAGCTGCGACCGCGATCGTTACGCCACTGGGTGGCCGGCCTCAGCTCAGCTGCCCTCAGACATTATAATAGGTGTGCGCTCAGTTTCGCTCAAGCTCACCCCTTCCTTTTGGGGGGGCACCTGCCCCACGCTGGGTACGCCCATGGCTCAGTCACTTATTTACAGCTCAGGGAAGAAGATCCAAATGATAAGGAGGAAAGGTCTGTGCTGATCTTGTACAGTCACCACAATAACAGCTCTGCACTGCAATTCTACTGAGGGGCAAGACACTCACTCCATACTGGTATATATGTCCCCATAGTGGTATATATGTCCCCATCCTAGTATATATGTCACCATACTGGTATATCTGTCCCCATCCTGGTGTATCTGTCCCCATCCTGGTATCCCTCGTAGATTGTGAGCCCTCGTGGATAGGGTCCCTGCCCCTCCAGTACCTGTACGTCCCAATCGCCTAGATTTAGTGTACTTGTTCTTGTCTCCCTTATCCTCATGTAAAGTGCCATGGAACCTAATGGCACTATATAAATAAATAATAATAAATAAATAAATATGTCCCCATCCTGGTATATATGTCCCCATCCTGGTATATGTGTCCCCATCCTGGTATATATGTTATCATCCTGGCATATCTCTCCCCATCCTGGTATATATGGTCACCATCCTGGTATATATGTCACCATCCTGGTATGTGTAATAATAATAATATATGTGTCCCTATCCTGGTATATATGTCCCCATACTGGTATATATGTCACCATCCTGGTATATATGTTCCCATATTGGTATATGTGTCCCTATCCTGGTATATGGGTAACAATCCTGGTATATATGTACCCATCCTGGTATATATGTCCCTCATTCCTCTCCTGCTCCTCCTCTTCAGGTCATCCACGCTGGACAGACATGTAGCTGGGGTCATAGTGCCTTCTGTAGCATGGATAAAAGTCCTGTTCCTCTTCTTCCTCATGCAATGTCGGCTGAAAAGATGGGATGGGGCTGGGCTGCTCTCCTTGTTTGCAGGAAAACAAATGTTTAAATAAACACATGGAATCTCTCACAGATAGGACGGGCTTGTGCTCAGAGCAACACATGGAGGAGACTATCTTATCTGTGACTAGCTGGGTGCCCGATGCACATGCATCGGGATTCTAGCAGAGCGAGTCTGACTCGCAATGGCCGCTTGGCGGCCAATGCTTCGCGCTGCTAAGGCGACTCGCCATGCCCGCTGCGCGGGCATAGCGAGTCGCCATAGAACTGCTCGGAATGGCCGCTGCGCGGCTAATGCTTCGGGCGTATCCACATGACGACACTGACTCGCAGCGCGAGTGGACTCAGAAGGGGCAAAAAACCCATTCGCAATTATATAATAGATAGCTTAGCTAAGGTATGTGCCTGCCATCTCTCCCTCCCCCTCAGAAGCACCCTGCAAGATGGGAAAATGAAAATGAAAGCTAGTAGTGAGACACAGAGCACAGGGGGTAGGGAGGGGAGAGCGTCTTGGGAAGAAGTGAATAATAAATTAAAATTTACATACTGCGGACTATTCAGCAGTGAAAGTAATGAACCGGACTGGTGCAGCCAGCTGCCTGCAGGGTGTAAAGATGCTTATAGCAAGAAAACTACACAGAGTACAGTAATGATTTTTACATATTCTGAAATAGTGATGTGTCATTCGCGACCGAGTGGACACAAAGAGCCAGCTCTTTACTGTGAACAAAGAGAGTAGGCTCTTCAGTGAGAGCTGAGCCAGAGCAGAAGTTATTTTTTGTCTGCCTGCAGCTTAAGGAAGCATGACTGTGACTCACTGGGTCTGGGAGGAGCAGTCAGGAGATAAGTGGAAGTGTAAATAAATGCAAAGACCTGTAAAGTACCTCCCAATTAAAGATATACACACATTGTTGTTTCTTCCTGAAGGTACCGTCAAACGCAGCAATATGGCTTCCATATCATCATATTTCAGCGATGTGGAAGCGACATCGCCTGTGCGTAGTGGCGTGAGACAGGGCGATTTTATGGCGAGAAATCGCTGGTGGAGCGTCACCTGATGCCCAGCACTGCAGTGAAATCAGGTGATAACCACCAGGCGATTTCTGCGCATCTTGGCGTTTGACATGGCAATAGCGATGTAGAAAGCGAGCTCAGACCATCTGGAATCAAATGCAGAGGCATGCCTGAGTGTTCTGTTTGGCTCGCCCCGTCTGCCGCGATTGGTTGCTGCTCCTGCGTTTCCATTGGCTGCCCATGGCTAAGGCACCATATTTGAATAGCGATATAGTAGAAAGAGAACATGCGTCATGTAATGCGCAGACATCCTGACAAAGCTGACCAATGGTAACGCAGTTGTGTCGGCCAATTGGAGTGGTAGGGGCACGTTGAAGATAATTTTGGCACACCCGTCTCCTCGCCGTTCCACACTCTACGTCCCACATCGCTGATGAGTTTCGTGTCGTGTGACGCTCGGCGATGTGGAAAGGGAATTGCTTCCGTCTGCTGCAGGCTATCCGACGCAGGATCGCCATTGAATGCAGCGAAATCTCTATGTGACAGGGCATGGCGATGTGCAAAAAAGTTCCGAAACATGTGCACTCATGTCAAATTGCCGGCGATATGGAAATTGCTGCGTGTGACGGTACCTTTAAGGCAGTGGGCACATGACCAACAAGATGAGTCAAACGTTACATTTACTGACCTGCATCTGGCATATATGGGTTTGTGTAGGAGGGAGAGTGATACAGCTTGTTTGTTGTTATCAATGATCATTTTCTCAGGTATAGTCAGGATTCCGGAACACTACAGGGAGAATAGACCTTTTGGATAACGATGCTTCACATCACGTTTTTCTGGGACCGTGGCTGTCCGTTGTAAAAGGACGCCACAGATCCATTGGCCCCCATTTAATCCTATGAGCAGCCATCGATAGGATTTGCCCTTAGTGGCATCCGATTTTCGTCAGATCCAATTCGTCCGATTTTTTGCTGTACCAATCGAGACTGCTCCTATTTTGGGCACAGTGGATCAAATTGGACCGAATCGGATCCAACATGATCCGTGGCCCATAACATGGGGCCTATGGAGCATGGTCCGAGAAACATCGGATCGTTCTCGGACCCGATTTAGTGACTGAGCATGCTCAGTACACTAAAACTTCTCCTAACCCTGTAATTTCACTTCCACAATGTATATATACATTGCGGAAATGAAATTTAAGTAAAAGCAAGTGTTAAAAATCAAAAAAAATCGATCCACAACTTCCAGCGATCCCCGATGTGTGGCATCTCCGGATGTACAGACCTGGCATTACGTCACAGTCACATGATGCTGAGCTGGTAGCCGCGCCCGCCAGTCTTTAAGCATCGGGAGATAGATGCCGCACATCGGGGGATCGCAGGACAGGTGAGAATCGATTTTTAAATTATTTTTAACCCTTGCTTTTACTTAAATTTCACTTCCGCAATGTATATATACATTCCGGAAGTGAAATTACCCCGCACAGCTCTTTCTGTGTCCGGATCCGTGCCTGACTCCTTGGTTGCTTTTTGGAATTATATAGTTAGAGGAGCCTGTCATGTCGCAATGAGGAAACGCATGGTGTATATTGCTACAGGAGGGAACACTAGGAAAAAGGTAAAATGGAGGCCCTGGCGATAGGGAGAGGATGAGGTCACCCCTTAACACTCACCTAAGTCTAAACCCTGCACTTCCTATCATAACTAGACAGGTACATCTCATCTTGCACAATCATGGGCCTAGATCCTGACTGACCCTGGGCTTGCCCTGACTGATGCGTAAGGGTGCTTTCACATCACGATTTTGTGGGATCCGTGGCTGTCCATTGTAAAACAGACAGTTACTGATCTGATTTGGCCCCCATGTTTATCCTATGCAAGCCTCTCTGCCGCCTGAGGCGAAGAGCGGGGCGAGGTTGGGTGCTATCACTGCTGGCGCCGGATTGAAGAGCAGGTAGGAGGGATTGCTGTCACTGCTGGCGCTGGAATGAAGGGCGGGGGGGAGGCTTTGCGCGGTCTGCGCACATACCTGATTGTGGCAAGCGCTCCATATCAACCACTATGTGCAGGGCACCGCCCCCATACCGCATTGCCTTCCCTCTGCCGCATTGCTGCTTCCTGTCTATAGTGCCACCTGAGCAACCAGCTCAAGTTGTCCAATGGTTGCTGCGGCCCTGTGAGTAATCAGTGCATGGACTGTCCTATGGTAGTATCAGTAGCTATATGAAAATATAATCTCACAGATTTATGTTAAGGTGTTCAAGCGCAATCATTTCAGTTTTCATCAGCTCAACATGGTCATGATAAACATATTAGTGAAAAAAAGGCCTACATCATGCTTGGTGAGTCTGGCAGCACAGATGGTTTGCACAAGCCTGGATTTGCATTTCTGTGACTGATTTTGTATTTGTGAAGATCTGAGGTTGTGGGTTGTATTAATCACCTAGGCAGGTCAACAATACATTTATTTTTATTTATTATTCACGGTCTTACAGCAACTCAGGGTAAATGACCAAAATGTGATGCCCCCAGTCCACAAGATCTCAAACTGGGACCAGTAGGTCGGTTGCCCCTATACCAAGCAATACATAATGTCTCCCAACTTCTGGCTTCCCCCAGTGGCGCAACTAGAGTCCGAAGGGCCCCGGTGCGAAATTTGGACCTGGGCCCCACCTTTCACCGCGCGCACATTGGTCAGATGTACGGGCCCCATGTAATGTTCTAAATCCTATAAAGACTCACAAGTTGACCTCTCTCCCCTTCATTATGTATTAATGTCCCTTATCCTGCTATATATGGTCCTCCTCCTGGAATATGCCCTTATCCTGGTATATATGGTCCTCCATTATAGTATAACGCAACCTCATAGCCCTCCAGATAATATAATGCCGCCTCATAGCCCTCCATATAATATAATGCAGCCTCATAGCCCTACAGATAATATAATGCAGCATCATAGCCCTCCAGATAATATAATGCAGCCTCATAGCTCTCCAGATAATATAATGCAGTCTCATAGCTCTCAAGATAATATAATGCAGCCTCATAGCTCTCCAGATAATATAATGCAGTGTCACAACCCTCCAGATAATATAATGCAGCGTCAAAGCCCTCCAGATAATTATAATGTAGCTTCACAGCCCTCCAGATAACATAATGCAGCATCACAGCCCTTCATATCATATAATGCAGCATCACAGCCCTTCATATAGTATAACACAATAATGCAGCCTCTTAGCCCTCCATATAGCATACATCCACCCCACAGACACACTGCCCGCTGTACAACCTTCCCCACTCACCCAGTCACACTGTCCTCTGTACAGCCCTCCCCCCCACACACAGACACACTGCCTACTGTACAGCCCCCCACACCCAGTCCCACTGCCCCCCATACTGCCCCCTGTACAACACACAATCGCACAGACACAGTCACACACTGTCAAACACACACAGTCACACACAATCACATACTCACAGATACACACAGTCACACACACATGGTCACACACACAGTCACACACAATCACACATACACACTGTCTCACACACACACAGTCACACACACGGTCACACACACAGTCACACACCCTAGCTGGCGGCAGGCTGGCTCTGCCCGGTGCCCCCCTCACCTGCTGCCAGTCACACACTGTAGCTTGCGGCAGCCTGCTACACACTGGCACTGCCCGGGGCCCCCCCTCACCTGCTGCCAGTCACACACCGTAGCTTGCAGCAGCCTGGCACTAGCACACACTAGCACTGCCCGAGGCCCCCCACACCTGCTGCCAGTCACACACCGTAGCCTGTGACAGCCTGGCACTAGCACTGCCCGGGGCCCACCTCACCTGCTGCTAGTCACACACCGTAGCTTGCGGCAGCCTGGAACTAGCACACACTAGCACTGCACGGGGTCCCCCCTCACCTGCTGCCAGTCACACACCGTAGCTTGCGGCAGCCTAGCACTGGCACACACTGGCACTGCCCGGGCCCCCCCCCCCCTCGCCTGCTGGCTACTGCTTTCCCAGCATAAATCTTCACTTTTGCTTCTCTCTCTCTTCCTCTCCTCCTGCAAGGCCGGGAATCAGTGCAGACTGCAGAAACATCACACACACTCAGCGTCTGAAGGAGGCAGGGCCCAGCAACTCCTTACTTGTAGTTGAATTGAGAAGGTGAAACTGTCTGAGAAGCAGCTCGCTCTTGCTGACAGACTGCTGCTGCTTCTTTGCTAGACCTAGACTGGGCGGGCGTCGGGACCCGTGAGCCGCCGGGCCCAGTCGCACTTGCAACAGCTGCGACCTCGGTAGTTACGCCACTGGTTGTCCCACAGATTTTGAATCTCCTCTCTGTATAGTCTACAGTCATTGCCTATGCATCTCCAAGCGAAGGGTGCCATAGCTGTAGTGCGTGTAGCCAGCTCCAACCAACAACGAAAAACCTCGTTAGTGTTCTAAGTACCACCAGTTGCCCCCAAGATAGAACCATGCCCCCAGGAAACACCCCCAAAGGTAAATGTGCATTGGTAGAGATGTTTTCTGAGGCCAAGCCCCTCACCCAGCACTGCATGTTAATGCCCCTGTGGCGAAAACTCAACTGGGTCTACTATCCCATTAACATAAGGGGACTAGCGGCTCAGAGAACAATGGCTAAATAGAAACCCCTGAGACAATAAAGAAGGTAATGAAATGATTGTTTGACCTAATTACCAATCTCGTGCCTGGCTCCAGGGTCTGGATGAGCATAATATGTATCTGTTAACTGTCTCCCACTGTGTCTTCCAGATCCCTTAATTTTATTGTACACATTAAACTGATGAGCAAGCAAATATTTAATAAAACACAAGATCAACGTAATTGACGCTTCATGCTGGAAAACGTCTGCATCCATTAGAACCATGGACTTCACTCTACATCCATTGGTCCAATAGTCTTTAGACCATGGCCAATTAACTCTGATTCTCACTGCCAGTTAGTTTCTCTTCTCTGGTTCTATCATGTTTATTGAATTCATATTGTCTTACCATGGTGTGTTTCCTGGACATTTTGTCTCTGATTTTGTGCCTTGACTGCTATCCTAGTTCCTACCTTGGCTACCTTGACTTCTCTTTCCTCTGGTTTGCTCCTCCGGCCAGCAGGTCTTTCATGGAAGCAATCCAGTGCACCCTGCTGTAACACCAGATCTGTGTATAGGGGTTAAAGGGCGAAGACTGGGATTCTTTGGAGTGGCTAGAGCCAAGTCTGTCTGAGTTATGGCCACTTTACACGTCCCGATATCGGCGTCCAACTCCGATAAAAAGTCACGTGGTTCGTGCGTTGGCCCCGATATCGTTCGTGCGTTGTGTGGTGTAAATGTCCAATTAGATGCAAGAACGATGCCAAAACGATATCGGGGAAGAAATGAGCGTGCTCTCCAACGGCCCGATATTGGATGGACGATGTGGCCGGATCGTGCTGTGTGACGGCCCAACAACGATTTGGAGTACAACTTCCCCTATTCTCTCCCATGTTAAATGGTCGTTCCTGGGTCGCTCGTACACATCGCAGTTGCGTCGCCTGCCGATATCGCTCTGTGTAACATCTCCTATGCGATCTTGGAATTCTGCCTGTCATGAATAGATGATATTGCTCATGATTTTTTAGGTATTGGAGAGTCAGTCCAGGCTAACTCCCTCATTCCCCCTCCCTTTTTGTTGGTTTCTGTGCAGTTTACATAGAAACAATTTCAGCATCCCCCAGCTTAAGCCATTTACGACGCCCCAATAAATAACTTCCAAGGGGGTAGAGCTGGACACCAGTTTAAACCAGCTGGCTCTCTAAAGAAAATCTTTTGTCTAAATCCACCGTGTTTTCAATATTGAATTCAAGACGACCCGTTCATGCCACAACCACAGAATTCATATTTTCAGATTCGTCATCGTGTTTTGCATTCAATGATGTGTTCCATACAGTTGTACAACGTTCAGGAACCTGAGAAGGGATTGCTGCCACCGTAAATCGGACAATCAAGTCATATTTGGTATCAAACTTCTCAGAATAACCTGACCTGGAAAATGAGTTATAAATCATAATTGTGAGACGGCCCCACCCACAGATATGGAAAAATGGGGATTTAGGAAGCATGGTGAGAGAGGTGGTACTCGAGGATCCTCCCAGGGAGGAGGGATCACTCTAAGTGGTGGGGGTCACAGATTGCCCTGGTTTAATAAAAGCAAAGAAGGATTTTTGGGTCATTCTGCTCTTGAGGTCTGACAGTCAACACCAGCTAACTGTCGACAGAATCTACCCATCCAGGAGAGGGGCCTCCTCCAAGAAACTAAGCACCAAGCCTGACTAGGTCTGAAACTTTTCTTACGGTATTCCTTTTATTTTTTATAACTGTTATTCATACATGTAATATTGTCTCTTATATAATATTCTGTACATCTTTTATAATCACTGCCTATTTCTGAGGAGTAAACTATTTTAATTTACTAGTCTCGATCTCCTTGTCCTATGAACGAGTCTCACGACCTCCCTGCTCATTTTTTACGCTATCGCACAGGTTACTGATCCGCCTGTAAGTGATCAGTGGTGGCAGAATACCGTGTTTTTGTATTTATGTGATATTGTGGGCCGGAGGGTGACTGGATCGAGGTATATATACGTTCCTGGCAGGAACTGGTGGTATATATACATCCTGTCACATCACGTGCCGCAATAGACAACATAAATTAGGGCAGCTGGGCACCTTTCTTATCCTCTGGCAGTACCGGATTTGGCCAGCAGGCTAAGGGGGCGCCAGAGAGCTGCAGGTCCTGACTAAGCTAATCGTGACACTGCCCAAAAAATGCGCGCTCCCGCGCCGTTGTATCCGATGTTGGGACGTGTAAAGTGGCCATCAGCCTTTTCAACCAATAGACATAATGAGTCACTGTTGAAACCATCAAGTTGGGTTAATAAATCCCATGAAAAGCTTGTTGTCATCGGGCAGAGCTGATGCTTTAGCATTATGTGAGCTTTTAGCCACTGGAACAGTAATTCTTGACTGAGTTCTTCTGTAATTTTCCAGGTTGCCTTTTGTCTCCTCTCACCCTTTTATTAACAGAAACATTAAACTCTTAAGTAAAGTTTGCGATAAATCAATAATTTAAATCAATAAAAGATCATCAGTTAAGGATTCAGCAATAGTAGGAGGAAAAATGCAACACTCACCAAATGGCAAAAAACTGAACTTTTATTTCTTAATCCATAAATCCAAATACAACTTCACAGAGAACAATTACAGCGCATGACGGGCGACAGCCGATTCCTGACCACTACCTCTTTCTGTATCCCTGAGTGCCTTATTAGGAAGTAAAATAGAGCACAATAAACCAAGTATAATAGGGATTATATTTAATATTTCCTGTTCCGGTATTTGTACCTCTCTGAGGTGGTCCAACCTCCCGTCCTGGTTACTCCTGTGATAATCCTGTTGGGTCTCCGTGATGAGCAGCGGCTACATCATACTTTCACATATCAATATATATGTAAAACATTTTACTAGAATAGATGGTTGGATGCCCCCAAGCCTGGCACAATGACTTGACCAATCAAATTAGGTAAATCAGGCACCCAAGAAGATTTGAAACAAATGTAATCTTTTTATAACCTATCGTTCTCGAAATATTTGGCAATAAAACAAATCAAATTTAAATATTGATGTATGGCACAATGCCAGATCTCTACGAGCCAGCGTTCTCCACATGTTCTCAAAAATAGGGAGCACAGCAGCAAATATAAATTTACAGGAAAATGTTTGGACCAATGTGGCACATATTTGCCCCATAGGTAAATCAGACACTTAAAAAAACTGTAGAGCAGGTTCCAGCTCTCTTAGGTCTTCCGTTCTTAACATGTGCTACAATAATGGAATGCAAAAGAAAATCTTTAAAGGGATCCTGTCACCTCCAAAACATGTCCCTGCAGCATCCTATCACTAATCTCACACTTCATTTGTCTCCTAAAAGCATCCTGTGAAAGTGCATAAAAACGTTTTAATACTCACTCATTAGTGATTATAATTAGCAGGGGCTATATTCTTTAGTCACCAGGGCATGTTGTTTTGCAGCCTCGAGGATCCACCCTCTCTCTGTCTGCGCTGCTGTGATGTGGAGCTGAAGGCAGGACTTATGATTTGCATTCTGTGAGTGATAGAGAGGGGGAGGGCAAAGCCTGCACAAGCAAAGCAAACAGACGAGAGAGAGGGTGGATCCTGGAGCTGCAAAACAGCCCGCCCTGGTGACTAAAGAATATAGCCCCTGCTAATTATAATCACTAATGAGTAAGTATTAAAACGTTTTTCTCCACTTTCACAGGATGCTTTTAGGAGACAAAAGGAGTGTGAGATTAGTGATAGGATGCTGCAGGGACATGTTTTGCTAGCTTAGGACCAATTGACCAATTGGAAATAAAAGTATTTAATTTATATACATTTATATATATATGTATACATTTATATATATATATATATATATATATATATATATATATATCTCTGTAGTAATATATATATATACATACATACTACAGAGAGAGAGAGAGAAAGTCGAAAATCAGTTAATCGGATCGGTAAGCTGTGTAATGGGAGAGAGCAAGTAAACGCCAAAACTGCATATATAATTTAAAGCATCAATGAATGGTCTAGTGTATCTGTCCTTTCCTGATATTTACGAAATTATACGTTCTTTGTTCAAACTTTCCTATTTTCAGTGTGAAAATGTTTTTTTGCTATTTGTTTACTCCTTGATTCACAGGAGCAACAACCCCCACATTCTGGACACTAAAATGGATTTTTAACTATGTGGATTCTCAGATGTGCAGTAAGACCTGATTTCTGGGTAAAACATTTCCCACATTCAGGACATGAAAATGGTTTCTCCCCCGTGTGAATTCTCTGATGATAAACAAGTTGTGATTTAATGGCGTAAGATTTTCCACATTCTGAACATGAAAATGGCTTCTCCCTTGCGTGAATTCTCTGATGTGCAGTAAGCTTTTCTTTCTGGCAAAAACATTTCCCACATTCTGAACATGAATATAGGTTCTCTCCTGTGTGACTTCTCTGATGTACAGTAAGAATTGATTTCTGGGTAAAACATTTCCCACATTCTGAACAAGAAAATGGCTTCTCCCCTGTATGAATTCTCTGATGATAAACAAGTTGTGATTTAATGCCATAAGATTTCCCACATTCTGAACATGAAAATGGCTTCTCTCCTGTGTGCGTGTGTCTATGTTTAACAAGCACTCCTTTGTGAGTAAAACATTTCCCACATTCTGGACATGAAAATGGCTTCTTTCCTGCATGAATTCTCTGATGTACAGTAAGATTTTCATTTGTTCTAAAACATTTCCCACATTCTGAACATGAAAATGGCTTCTCCCCTGTGTGAACTCTCTGATGTACAGTAAGATTTGATTTCTGGGTAAAACATTTCCCACATTCTGAACAACAAAATTGTTTCTCCCTGTGTGAATTCTCTTATGATAAACAAGTTGTGATTTAATGCCATAAGATTTCCCACATTCTGGACATGAAAATGGCTTCTCCCCTGTGTGAATTATCTGATGTGCAGTAAACGTTTTTTTCTTGCAAAAACGTTTCCCACATTCTGAACATGAATATGGGTTCTCTCCTGTGTGAATTCTCTGATGTACAGTAAGATTTTCATTTGTTCTAAAACATTTCTCACATTCTGAACATGAAAATGGCTTCTCCCCTGTGTGAACTCTCTGATGTACCGTAAGATTTGATTTCTGGGTAAAACATTTCCCACATTCTGAACAAGAAAATGGCTTCTCCCCTGTGTGAATTCTCTGATGTGCCATAAGACTTGATTTCTTGGCAAAACATTTTGCACATTCTAAACATGAAAATTGCTTCTCCCCTGTATGAGCTTTTTGATGTTCTCCATCCCTTTTGTTATTTTCATTTTGCTTAACAGTCTGTAATGAATCAGGAGATAGGACCTGTTGATTAGGAATAAATGACAGATTTTTGTTGGGAAGGGCTCGCAGTATATCTGGAATTATGCCATGATCTTCATATATATATGGCATGATACCATAATCAGCTGCTTCAACATTAGTAAATGGCAGATATCCCTTCGATGCACAGTCATCTGACAAGAAAAAACATTTTTTTTTTATTTCAGAAATGCTGCATTTTGAAAAAATTTGTAATGAAAATCAATTTGTAGCTAACAAAGAGAACGATACAAACTGCAGAAATCAGTGCAAGGGGTAATAGATTGTGATATTAACCCTCATGTCTGCTGACACACCTTTTTACAGTGTACGTCAAGGGGCCTAAATCCTCACCACTGCGTGTGTAGTGTGTAGTGTCCCACAATGGTCAAAAATCCAGCATATGACAGTTGACACCCTGTGGCATTGGCCGATTCAGTTTTGGACCCGATCGTGGCCAATAAATTCCTTAGATGTTGCTGTTAATTGTAATAACAGCATCTAAATAATTAAGAGGGTTAAAACACCCTATTATTATCATTTACTAGTAAAAAGGCCCGATGCAATTGCATCGGGGGGGGGGGGGGGGGGGGCGGTGAAATGAATTGTGTGTACACAGGCGGGTCAGTGGGTAGCAGAGCATCGAGGCGGCTCTGTGGGTAGCAGAGTATCGAGGCGGCTCTGTGGGTAGCAGAGTATCGAGGCGGCTCTGTGGGTAGCAGAGTATCGAGGCGGCTCTGTGGGTAGCAGAGTATCGAGGCGGCTCTGTGGGTAGCAGAGTATGGAGGCGGCTCTGTGGGTAGCAGAGTATGGAGCCGGCTCTGTGGGTAGCAGAGTATGGAGGCGGCTCTGTGGGTAGCAGAGTATGGAGCCGGCTCTGTGGGTAGCAGAGTGTGGAGGCGGCTCTGTGGGTAGCAGAGTATAGAGGCGGCTCTGTGGGTAGCAGAGTATAAAGGCGGCTCTGTGGGTAGCAGAGTATGGAGCGGCTCTGTGGGTAGCAGAGTATAGAGTCGGCTCTGTGGGTAGTAGAGTATAGAGGCGGCTCTGTGGTGGAGGGGTGAGGAGAGATGCGGCTCTGTGGTGGAGGGTGAGGAGAGATGCGGCTCTGTGGTGGAGGGGTGAGGAGAGATGCGGCTCAGTGGTGGAGGGGTGAGAAGAGAAGCGGCTTAGTGGTGAAGGGGTGAGGAGAGAAGAGGCTCAGTGGTGTAGGGTTGAGGAGAGATGCGGCTCAGTGGTGGAGGGGTGAGGAGAGAAACACACAGTATATACATACATGAGACATTGTATAGAAACACAGTATACACACATTACACAGAGTGTAGAGACATTACACACAGAGTGGACAGAGAGACATTACACACACAGTGGACAGAGACACATTACACACAGAGTGGACAGAGAGACATTATTACACACAGAGTGGACAGAGAGACATTATTACACACAGAGTGGAAGGAGAGACATTATTACACACAGAGTGGACAGGGGACACATTATTACACACAGAGTGGACAGAGAGACATTATTACACACAGAGTGGACAGAGACACATTATTACACACAGAGTGGACAGAAAGACATTATTACACACAGAGTGGACAGAGACACATTATTACACACAGAGTGGACAGAAAGACATTATTACACAGAGTGACAGAGACACATTATTACACACAGAGTGGACAGAGACACATTATTACACACAGAGTGGACAGAGACACATTATTACACACAGAGTGGACAGAGACACATTATTACACACAGAGTGGACAGAAAACATTTTTTATTCACAAGATGTGGACAATTGAGAAACATTTGTACACAGATGACGGACACTTACCAAGTGGAAGAAAACTTATTACACACAGAGTGGACAGAGACATTATTCACTCAGGAGTGGACAGAAAGACTTATTACACCGTGCAGGCATTTACCGATGGACAGAAAGAATTATTACACAGTGTACGAAGGAACCTTTAAATTACACACAGAGTGGTAGAAAGACATTATTACACACAAGTGACAGAGACACATTATTACACAGGTGGACGTAATGTGCATTTGACACAAGTTGACAGATGTAGCACATATTACACCAGAGTGGAAGATAAGACATCTATTACACACAGAGTGGACAGAGACACATTATTACAACAAGAGTGGCAGAAGACATTTTACCACAGGGGGTGGGACAGGGACAACATTATTACACACGAGTGTGGTAGCAGAAAAGAGCGTTATTACAGCAATGAGTGAGGTAGAGAGACACTTATTACAAGAGGGCCGGGGAAGCAGATATGCCCAGGTGGACAGAGAGACCTTATTAGCACAGATGTGGACAGAAGCTAGTTATCAGAGAGCGCATGTGGTACAGAGACATAATACGCACAAGTGGACAGAAAGACATATTACACACAGAGTGTGAGACATTAACACACAGAGTGGACAGAGAGACATTTTACACACAGAGTTGGACAGAGGAACACTTATATGAGACCAGAGTGGACAGAGAGGGACACATATATTACAACACTCAGAGGTGGACAGAGAGAGGACATTAAACACAGTGGACAGAGACACATTACACACAGAGTGACGAGAGACATTATTACACCAGAGTGGACAGAGAACATTATTACACACAGAGTGGACAGAGAGACATTATTACACACAGAGTGACAGAGACACATTATTACACACAGAGTGGACAGATGGAGGACATTATTACACACAGAGTGGACAGAGACACATTATTACACACAGAGGGGACAGAAAGACATTATTACACACAGAGTGGACAGAGAACATTATTACACACAGAGTGGACAGAAACACATTATTACACACAGAGTGACAGAGACACATTATCACACAGAGTGGACAGAGAGACATTATTACACACAGATGGACAGAGACACATTATTACACACAGAGTGGACAGAAAGACATTATTACACACAGAGTGACAGAGACACATATTACACACAGAGTGGACAAAAAGACATATTACACACAGAGTGGACAGAGAGACATTATTACACACAGAGTGGACAGAGAAGACATTATTACACACAGAGTGGACAGAGAACATTATTACACACAGAGTGGACAGAGACACATTATTACACACAGAGTGGACAGAGAGACATTATTACACACAGAGTGGACAGAGACACATTATTACACACAGAGTGGACAGAGACACATTATTACACACAGAAGTGGACAGAGAACATTATTACACACAGAGTGGACAGAGACACATTATTACACACAGAGTGGACAGAGACACATTATTACACACAGAGTGGACAGAGACACATTAACACGCAGAGTGGACAGAGACACATTATTACACACAGAGTGGACAGAGACACATTATTACACACAGAGTGGACAGAGACACATTATTACACACAGAATGGACAGAGACACATTATTACACACAGAGTGGACAGAGACACATTATTACACACAGAGTGGACAGAGACACATTATACACACAGAGTGGACAGAGACACATTATCACACAGAGTGGACAGAGACACATTATTACACACAGAGTGGACAGAGACACATTATTACACACAGAATGGACAGAGACACATTATTACACACAGAGTGGACAGAGACACATTATTACACACAGAGTGGACAGAGACACATTATTACACACAGAGTGGACAGAGACACATTACACACGAGTGGACAGAGACACATTATTACACACAGAGTGGACAGATACACATTATTACACACAGAGTGGACAGAGACACATTAGACACAGAGTGGACAGAGACACATTACACACAGAGTGGACATTAGACAGACATTGTATACATACATTGGTGCATACACTGAAGGGATTTGGGATAGGGGCGGGACGGGCGGTGACGTCATCAATGCAGTGCGCGGCTGTGGGTGGGCTCGGGTCGCACTGTGTGCTGTGTAGTGGGAGCAGGCCGGTAATTGCGTGTGCGCGAGGCGGCGGTCGGCGCTAGGCGGGAATAGCGGGGGGGCGGGAGGATGTGGCGGGGGAGCGGGTGTGAGCAGCGGGGAGCGGGAGGATGTGGTGGGTCAGCGGCGGTCGGGTGTGTGGCGCCAGGATGTTTGCGTTTGCGGCAGTGTCGGCTGCTCGCGATGGCACATGCGCGCCATCGCTCGCGATACCGGCACAGTGGCCGGAAGTGCAAAACTGGCGATTATGTATATAGATTATTATAGCACCATTTATCCCATGGCACTTTACATGTGAAATGGGTATAACAATAGAGACAAGTACAATAATCATGAACAATACAAGGCACAGACAGGTACAGGAGAGAGGACCCTTCCCTGAGGGCTCATATTGTATCCTCACCCATCCCTTGTAGACTAAGTGAGGGTGGAGCTGGCTGTGAGGTGGTATAGTGGACTGAGGGCTACAGCAGGTTGTAGGATTGTCGGAGGAGGTGGGTCTTCAGGTTTAGGTCCTTTTGAAGGTTTCCAAGGTTTGGCGAGAGTCTGATATATTGGGGCAGAGAGTTCATGAGTATGGGAGATGCATAGGAAAAATCTTGTATGCGGTTGTAGGAAGAGGACATAAGAGGGGAATAAAGATCTTGCGGAAATTGGAGGTTACATGCAGGTAAGTACCAGGAGGCAGGTTGCGGATGGCTTTGTATGTTATGGTTAGGGTTTTGAACTGTAGTTTTTGGGCACTGAGAAACCAGTGAAGAAATTGGCATAGAGGAGAGGTCAGGGAATAGCGGGGTGACAGGTGGATCAGTTGGACAATAGAGTTTAGGATAGATTGTAGGGGTGTGAGAGTTTTAGATGGGAGTCTAGAGATCAGGAGGTTGCAGTAATTCAGGTGGGAGATAATGAGGGCATGCATTAGTGTTTTGCAGATTCTTGGTTAAGAAATGTATGGATCCGTGAAATATTTTTGAGCTGGTGTCGGCAGGAGGTAGAGAGGGCTTGGATGTGTGGCTTGAAGGAGTGCAGAGTCAATGGTTACCCTGAGGCAGTGATCATGCGGGTCTGGGGAGATTGAGCAGCCATCAACTTTCATGGATTGGTTTGTTGGAAGGGGTTGAGTGAGAGGAGGATAGATGATACAGTGTGTACGGAAAGTATTCAGACCCCTTTAAACTTTTCACTCTTTGTTACATTGCAGCCATTTGGTAAATTCAAAAAAGTTACATTTTTTTCTCATTATTGTACACTCTGTACCCCATGTTGACTGAAAAAGAAACAGAAATGTAGATATTTGTGCAAATTTATTGAAAAACAAAAACTGAAATATCACATGGTCATTAGTATTTAGCCCCTTTGCTCAGTATTGAGTATTTGCACCTTTTGAGCTCGTACAGCCATGACTCTTCTTGGGAATGATGCAGTTTTTCACCCCTGGATTTGGGGATCCTCGGCCATTCTTCCTTGCAGATCCTCTCCAGTGCCATCAGGTTGGATGGTGAACGTTGATGGACAGCCATTTTCAGGTCCCTCCAGAGATGCTCAGTTGGGTTTAGGTCAGGGCTCTGTCTGGGCCAGTTAAGAATGGTCACAGAGTTGTTCTGAAGCCGCTCCTTTGTTATTTTAGCTGTGTGCTTAGGGTCATTGTCTTGTTGGAAGGTGAACCTTCGGCCAAGTCTCAGGTCCAGAGCTCTGGAAGAGGTTTTCATCCAGGATATCTCTGTACTTGGCCGCATTCATGTTTCCTTCAATTACAACCAGTCGTCCTGTTCCTGCAGCTAAAAAACACCCCCATAGCATGATGCTGCCACCACCATGTTTCACTGTTGGGATTGTATTGGGCAGGTGATGAGCAGTGCCTGGTTTTCTCCACCGCTTAGAATTATCACCAAAAAGTTCTATCTTCATCTCATCAGACCAGAGAATCTTATTTCTCATAGTCTGGGAGTCCTTCATGTGTTTATTTGCAAACTCTATGTGGGCTTTCATATGTCTTGCACTTAGGAGAGGCTTCCGTCTGGCCACTCTGCCATAAAGGCTCGAATGGTGGAGGCTGCAGTGATAGTTGACTTTGTGGAACTTTCTCCCATCTTCCTACTGCATCTCTGGAGCTCAGGCACTGTGATCTTGGGGTTCTTCTTTATCTTTCTCATCAAGGCTCTTCTCCCCCAATTGCTCAGTTTTGCTGGACGGCTAGGTCTAGGAAGACTTCTGGTGGTCCCAAACGTCTGCCATTTAAGGATTATGGAGACCACTGTGCGCTTAGGAACCTTGACTACTACAGAAATTCTTTTGTAACCTTGGCCAGATCTGTGCCTTGCCACAATTCTGTCTCTAAGCTACTTGGGCAGTTCCTTTGACCTCATGATTCTCATTTGGTCTGACATGAACTGTGAGCTGTGAGGTCTTATATAGACAGGTGTGTGTCTTTCCAAATCAAGTCCTATCAGTTTAATTAAACACAGCTGGACTCCAATGAAGGAGTACAATCATCTCAAGGAGGATCACAAGAAAATAGACAGCATGTGACTTTAATATGAGTGTCTGAGCAAAGGGTCTGAATACTTATGACCATGTGATATTTCAGTTTTTCTTTTATAATAAATTTGCACAAATATCTACATTTCTGTTTTTTTTTTGCAGTCAAGATGGGGTGCGGAGTGTATATCAATGAGAAAAAAATGAACGTTTTTGAATTTAACAAATGACTGCAATGAAACAAAGAGTAAAAAATTTAAAGGGGTGTGAATACTTTCCATAACCACTGTACAAAATTCTGTTTTGGCCATGTTGCGTTTTAGAAATCGAGCATACAAAAAGGATGAAATATAGGACAGACATTGTGGGATTCTGGTTAGTAAGGACGTGATATCGGGTCCACAGAGGTTAATTTGTGTGTCATCAGAGATGATGATAAAAGCTATGGGACCCCATGACTGGTCCCAGGCTGAAGGTGTAGATCGAGAAGAGCAGGGATTCAAAAAATGAACGCTGGGGGAAACCGACAGATAGGGGACAAGATGTGGAGGTGGTGGGAGAGTGGGAGACGCTGAAAGTTCGGTCAGTCAGGTATGAAGAGATCCAAGATAGGGCCACGTCTGTGATGCCAAGTAATGAGAGAATCTGTAGTAGGAGGCAATGGTCCACTGTGTCGAAAGGTAGAAGACAGGTCCAGGAGGTGGAGCATAGAGTAGTGTCGCTTGATTTTGGCAGTAAGTAGGTCATTGGTGACTTAGTTAGGGCAGTTTTAGTGGGGTGATGTGGTAGTAAGCCAGATAGCAGCCGGTCACATAGTGAGCAGGTGGAGAGGTGGGAGGACAGTTCAAGATGGACATGCTGTTCCAGGAGTTTTGAGGCATAGGGGAAAAGTGATATGGGGCGATAGCTTGACACAGAGGATGAGTCAAGGGAGGGCTTTTTGAGGATGGGTGTGATCGAGGCATGTTTAAAGGTTGAAGGAAAGACACTAGTTTATGATAACTTGAAACATGGGTATGGCTGCTTTCACACTGCCACATTTTAAATCCGTGTCTATCCATTTTAAAACGGATAGACACGGATCCGTTATTGTCTCCCATGCAATCCTATGGGCACGGATTGGTCCTAAAGTGGCCATCCATGTGTCCATTTTTTCATGGATCCGTTTTTGTCGTTTTTTTCATGCACCCAGAATTGGAAACTGTTCCGATTTTGGCTGCCTTGGAAAAAGCGGACACAATTGGACAGACACGGATCCGTATCTGTCCGTATGAAATAACATGGAGCTCTATGGAGGACGGATCCATACAGATCCATGAAATAGATCCGTTTTGCTGTACTGAGCATGCTCAGAAGCAAGGTATGCTCCTCCCACCCCTATCTGGCAACTTATGACAGATCCGTTAAAAAATTGGTCCGTGGACATTAGTTGGTATCAATTTGCACCATCCATGTCTGTCCATGTGGTTGAAATTCAAGGATCCAAACGGACTTGCACGTTTGAAAGTGTGAAAGCAGCCTTAGGGTCTGGATGGTGAGATTGAGGATGAGGTGGGACAGGAGCGGGTCAAAAACACAGATGGCGAGATGTGATCTGTAGAGAATTGGCACCTCTCTCCAAAGTAATCGCTGAGTAGATAGTAGCCATTGCACCCAGAGATCATGATGCCAAAAAGCAGTGGCGTGTTAGACCCAGCTATAAACAGAGTCTAAAATGTAGTCAGTGAGGAACTGACAGCTCTCCGGCTCTGCAGTACACTACTGCAATGCTTAGGACCAAAGGTAAAAGCCAAAATGATTCATGTCCTACAGTGGGACTGAGAGAAGAGGTAAATAAAGTGATATAAAGAATGGAAAGAAAAAGCACAGAAAGCACAAAAACTTGTCTTGCCACTAAAAACAAACATTAACAAAAAAAAAACCTACACATAATTGGCTTTATGCACGGCAAACACCATTAAAGAGGACCTGTCACCAACCATACATGGTGATCTAATTACAGCACTGAATGCAGCATGTCTGCTGCATTCAGGCAAGGGGACCCCCAGCCCTTGAGCCCCCCTGTACCCCGAGATAATACACTTTGAAAACTTACATAGTGGAGCCAAATAGGAGGTGGCTTGTGGCTGGAGCCAAAGGGCAGTTTTACACCCCCTGTATGTTTAATCCACCCATCACCGCCTCCCTGATGCCAATCATTGTCTCCCTCGCCTGCTGCATAGTACACAGAGCTTATTGCAGTGCTGGACGCTTGCCCCGCCTCATGCGGTGACGTCAATGCCTTTCCCCGCCCTGCTCCATGGTTAACATAGAGCAGGGCAGGTATAATCGTGACGTCACAGCAGGAGGTAGGGTGGCCGGCCTCCTGCTGTGACATCGCCGCCTTTCCCCACCCTGCTCCATGTTAACCATGGAGCAGGGGGGGAAAGGTGGTGATTCACACCAGGAGGCGGGGCAAAGGCGTCCAGCACTGCAATAAGCTCTGTGTACTATGCAGCAGGCGAGGGAGACAATGATTGGCATCAGGGAGGAGGCTGTGGGTGGATTAAACATACAGGGGGTGTGAATCTGCCCTTTGGCTCCTGCCTCTAGCCACCTCCTATTTGGCTCCACTATGTAAGTTTTCAAAGTGTATTATCTCGGGGTACAGGGGGTTCAAGGGCTGGGGGACCCCTTGCCTGAATGCAGCAGACATGCTGCATTCAGTGCTGTAATTAGATCACCATGTATGGTTGGTGACAGGTCCTATTTAAAGTAAAAAATATTTATGAAGGTTCTCTTTCATTGACTACAGATTGATGGATGTCCAGGTCCTGAGACCTGCACCAATTGCTTAAACGGGGAACTCTGAGGAGAGAAAACTTTTAGTACAGTTCCTGCCCTCCTACATGATGAAGCAGAGCGTACACTGCGTTCTAGGATCTATAGATCACTTATAATTCAATAAAATCATACCTGCTCTTTTGTTCTCCCCTCCCTGTGGGATGTAGAAATTCAGCCTGACAGTCTCATGCTGCTGGAGAGAGAAGGATGTGCGGCAGGGGCGTGGATCCGGGGGCTGCAGGATAGTCCTACATTCCAGCCCCCTTATACTTCTGTATGGGAGATGGGGGGGGCGTGGTCATGGCCCCATGCTCATATTACAATCCAGCCCCTGATATACCATCCTATAGAATGTGACAGGGGTGTTCTCCGGGCGTAACAGAATGGCATGGCCTGCCATTAGCATAAGGACTAATTTTGGACGGGGCCAACCTCAGACATCAGGCCCCCCCCACATATGACACTGTCCTTCACAGACATCCCAATCCACCTATTACAGGTCCACCTGTATATACAGCGCCTATTAAGGTATACGCAGCTATTCCAAATGGTCTTTTACGAGATCCAAATCTAGGTTATTATCAACTACAGTATAGATGGTGTATAATACATGAAGGTACCTATCGTGTTACAGGTGCCCGGGTGTGGTATATGACACCTCAGGTTTGGTGGATGTACATGGCCCTGGTGTGATCACAGGCCTCGTGGTGTCAATTATCCATGGCATCTGAAGAACAAGCCCTGAGTTTCGGTGGTATATACAGGCGGTGGATTGTATATGAGCATGGGGTCGACAGCACTCATGCCCATCTGAGGTGGTATTATAATGAGCATGGTGGTGAGTATATATACAGAGTGGTGGGGTGGTAGTGATACTGAGCCCCCCCATGCCTGCATTAGTCTCACCAGCGCCTGGGTGAAATTCCGGCCCCTGGGGTGCAGAAAGGGAATCCTTTATTGTGTATAAGTAATTAAGATCCTACTGTGTGTAGCTCAGATATCAGAGCCCCTGGTGGTATATACAGAGCCACTGGTGGTAGTATACAGGCCCCTGGTGGTGGTAGTATACAGAGCCCCTGGTGGTAGTATACAGGCCCCTGGTGGGTATATACAGGCCCCCCACTCCTCCTCTGCTGCACACGTCACCTGTAAAGGAATACATCATACTTACTTATCTCTGCCGGCTGCCGCCGCTCTGCACCGCGCTCCGTCTTCATCCAGCTTCTTCCTGGTTGTGACCGCCGGGCGCAGGAAATGACGTCACAACCAGGAAGAAGCTGGATGAAGACGGAGCGCGGTGCAGAGCGGCGGCAGCCGGCAGAGATAAGTAAGTATGATGTATTCCTTTACAGGTGACGTGTGCAGCAGAGGAGGAGTGGGGGACCTGTATATACACACTGGGGGCCTGTAGCTGACCGGATAGCAGCGTAGCGGCACTGGGTCCGGGCCCCCCACAAGGGCCGGGCCCCAAAGCGACTGCTACGTCTGCTATGCCGGTAGTTACGCCCCTGGTTCTCCCTTGAAATAGCAATCATGTCAACAAGCAGATAGAAACACATGTTGTAACCCTCTGCTGTGCAATGATACGATGGTGCATAATGTGTACTAAACATGTTTAAGGCTGTGAGAACAGGCAAAGCACTGTATTGATCAGCTCTGCCATGGTCTCCCCTCCCCCACAGCTACTTGGTAGATTTGCACTGTCTCGTTAGTCACAGCAAGGCATCCAGAGTCTGCACATCTATTATAGTATAAGTACACACCTGTATTATCAAGTAATACTGTATCTATTAAAAAGGTAAAAAAAATGCTATTTTAATATTCCCAAGTATAGATTGTCTTTTATGATGATATCAATCTAAATCTAGGTATATATATATATATATATATATATATACAGTATTATGATGGATTTTGTTTATCAATCCATGTGAAGGTACTTTCTATTCGTGTTATGGTATTGTACCCAGGCAGATTTAGGCTATGTGACACCTCAGGTTCATGTGTAAAGAATTGTAACATGCTCTACAAATATGTGATCACAAGCGTCAGTTTGTGTCAATTTATCCATGCAGTTCTGCAAGAACATCCCTGTCATGTTACAAAGGATGGTATATCAGGGGCTGGATTGTATAATGAGCATGGGGTCGACAGCAACTCCCCCTGCCCATACTGAAGTGTGAGGGGGCTGGATTGTATAATGAGCATGGGGTCGACAGCCACTATACTCCCCCTCCCCATACAGAAGTGTGAGGGGGCTGAAATGTAGGATGATCCTGCAGCTCCCATCATCCATGCCCCTGACACATCTCCAGCTCTCACCAGCAGCGTGAGGCTGAAATTCTCGGACCCCTGAGGGGTGCAAAAAAGAAAGGAATAATTTTATTGAATTATAAGAGATTTATAGATCCTAGAACTGTAGTGTACAGCTCAGATTCATCATGTAGGAGGGCAGGAACCGAACTAAAAAGTTTCACCTGAGTTCACCTTTAAAAGACTGCTGAGAAGTGAGTAGCTTTTGACACAGAGACACAGAACAGAGAACAGACTCTATAGAAGCTACAAAATGGAACATGTAATTGTACCAACCGGTGAATAAGTAACTATAGAGGAAACTACTCACCTGCGCTGTCATCTGTAAGATCATCATCACCCCTCACATATGTCTCTGTAGTATTAATATGGGGCAGATCATCATCACCCCTCACATATGTCTCTGTAGTATTAATATGGGGCAGATCATCATCACCCCTCACATATGTCTCTGTAGTATTAATATGGGGCAGATCATCATCACCCCTCACATATGTCTCTGTAGTATTAATATGGGGCAGATCATCATCACCCCTCACATATGTCTCTGTAGTATTAATATGGGGCAGATCATCATCACCCCTCACATATGTCTCTGTAGTATTAATATGGGTCAGATCTTCACCCTGAAACAAAGATTGTAAAAGTCACAGACAGATGGAGAAGTCCCATCTATGATCAGCTGTAATCTGCCATCTCCACCGTTCTCATTACACAAGTATAAAACATAGAATACTGGAGGAGAAAACAAGACTGAGCACAAGACCTTCACAGCCGTCTATACATCATAGGCGGCCGTCACACGCACAGATATCTTTAGCGATATTGTAAGCGATCACGTGCACGCGCAATCGCTTACAATATCGCTCACATCGCTGGTGAGATGTCACACAGACAGACTCACCAGCGATGTGGAGCCGCGATCTCGCTCGTTACTATGGTACACATCGGGTAACTAGGGCCGCGCGTCGCTTAGTTACCCGACGTGTACCATAGTTACCATCTCCCAGCATAGGCTCTGCGCTGGGAGATCGTTCATCGTGGTGTTATACACCACGATGAAGGAGATCGTGAAATCGTTCATCGCTAGATCTGAGAACCGGACCTCAGATCAGCGATGTCACGATCAAGCGATTTAACATCGTAAATCGCTTGATTACATGCATCGATTTTAAGCCCGATATCGCTTAAGCGATCAAAAAGGAGATCGCTTAAACGATATCGGGCAAGATATCTGTGCGTGTGACGGCCGCCTTAGGGAGATCTCATCACACCTTCTCTCCATCTACCTGATGATCCAGAGGAACATCGGGATCTTCTTGTTTACAGTCCTGTGGGAGAAGAGGACGGGGACATCTCTCTGGTGTTGTCCTCTTACTGGATAGACCTGGAGGAGACACATACAGGACTGAATTCATTCTTTCCATACAGATCATTATAGGCCGTGTGTATTTAGTCCTGTCTATTACCTGGTGATGTGAGGGGCGGCCGGGGAACCTCCATCATGACTATGTCCTTGTACAGATCTTTGTGTCCTTCTAAATACTCCCACTCCTCCATGGAGAAATAGACGGTGACGTCCTGACACCTTATAGGAACCTGACACATACAATGATACCATTGTCATCTTTCCCCGATCCCTTCATAGCGTTACTGTATAATGTCCCAGCAGCAGCATTCCCAGCAGTGTCACCTCTCCAGTCAGCAGCTCAATCATCTTGTAGGTGAGTTGTAGGATCTTCTGGTCATTGATGTCCTCATGTATCAGGGGGTGAGGTGGAGGCCCCGTGATTGGGCTCAGGGCTCTTCCCTCAGACACAGGGTCCTGACAGCACAGATCACTAGAGCTCTTCACTACTGTGTAATCCTGGTTATGGAGAGACACATTAATAAATCTCCAGTCTCCAGACATTTCCAGAGTCCTCACCTCTCCAGTTCTGTCATCTGTTATTCTGTCCATAGATAAGAATGATGTCATGTGACATTGTCATCACAATCTCTCACCTCTCCAGTAACAAGGAAGAGGATCTCTAGGGTGAGGTGGAAGATCCTCTCCGCCATCTTGTCCCTGTCCAGATCCATCCTTGATGGTCAATCAGGAGAATTCTCTTCTATAGAAGATGTGAGAGGATCCGATATTGTAGAGACCTGAATGGGGGAAGATGAAATGCTCTGTGCTTACAGGACCTGTGATGATGTCACATGAGGGGAGGATCTATGAGATCAGGGATCTGCTCAGTGATGTGGGATCCATATGAGGTGGTGATCTTCTCCTGTATGGGCTCCTGAGCTCCTCTATGGTCCATTATCCCCAGCGGTGGAGGCGGCGGTGGCTCCTCAGCACCAGACGGCTGCACAGCACTGAGTGTTATCACACACACACACGTCCTGACAGGATTGTCCTGGGCTCACTCCATGGGCGCACCCAGGATCAAAACTAGGGGGGGCAAGCCATGGTGGTTCAGGTTGTAAAATTTTAGAACGGTGCATTATAATGTATGGAGGCATATGAGGCTACATTATACTATATAGAGGATAGTGGGGTTGCATTATGATAATTGGATGACTATGGGGGTACCTTATGAATGGGGGACTATGGGATGCATTATAATACATAGAGGACTATGGGAATACATTGTAATACATGGAGGAATATGGGGATGCATTATAATAATTGAAGGACTCTGGTGGTGGGAGGAGGAGGACAATATAAACCAGGATGGGGGAAATATATACCACGATAAAGGCCATATTCCAGGAGGAGGATCATATACAGCAGCATAAGGGACATTAATACATTAATGAAGGGGGAGAGGGGTCAATTTGTGAGTCTTTATAGACTTTAGAATGTTACATGCGGCCCATGCATCTGACCAACGTGCACGCGGAAGGTTGGGGGCTTAAATTGCACACCAGGGCCCATCAGACTCGTTACACCACTGGGGAGCTTAATGGGGAAGTTGCATCTTATATACAGCCCCCCCAAAGTCCCATAGGGCTCACATCTCATATACAGCCCTCCATAGGGCTCCCATCTCATATTCAGCCCACATAGAGCTCCCATCTCATATATAACCCCGCCATAGGGCACCCAAATCATATTCAGCCCCCTCATAGGGCTCCTGTATCATATACAGCCCCTCCATAGGGCTCCCATCATGAGAGCCCTATGGGGAGTTGTATATGATACGGGAGCCCTATGGGATGGGCTGTATATGATATGGGAGCCTTATGGGGGGCTGTATATGATATTGGAGTCCCATCTCATATACAGCCCCCCAATACTCCATACAGTCCTCATATCATATACAACAGCCTCCCATAGGGCTTCTATATCATAGGCTGTATATGATATGGGAGCCCTATGGGGGGCTGTATATGATATGGGAGTCCCCCCTCACCTGCTGTGTTCCAGGCCCCCTGTCACCTGCTGACTCCCAGGCCCCCTCTCACCTGCTGTGTCCCAGGCCCCCCTCTCACCTGCTGTGTCCCAGGCCCCCCTCTCGCCTTCTGTGACCCAGCTGTGTCCCAGGCCCCCCTCTCGCCTTCTGTGTCCCAGGCCCCCCTCTCACCTGCTGTCTCCCAGGCCCCCCTCTCACCTGCTGTCTTCCAGGTCCCCCCTCTCACCTGCTGTGTCCCAGGCCCCCCCTCTCACCTGCGGTGTCCAAGGCCCCCCTCTCACCTGCTGTGTCCCAGGACCCCCCTCTCACCTGCTGTGTCCCAGGCCTGACCCTCTCACCTGCTGTGTCCCAGGCCCCCCCTCTCACCTGCTGTGTCCCAGCCCCCCCCTCTCACCTGCTGTGTCCCAGGCCCGCCCTTTCACCTGCTTTCTCCCATGCCCATGGAGGAGGAGGAGGTGACGCCTGCTGTATGCGCTCCCCAGTGGAGCGTGCAGCGCAGGGCAGGAAGCCGGAAGATCAGAGGAGAGGAGGGGCGGGAGCAGGAAGCAGGAAGCTTCCCCCCCTTCACCTCATCTCCTCTGACACATGGAGTGTCGGAGCCACGCAGTCACATGGATGTGTGCCCTCAGAGACACACATCCTTGTGAAGCAGAAGCTGCGACCGCGATCATTACGCCACTGGGTGGCCGGCCTCAGCTCAGCCGCCCTCAGACATTATAATAGGTGTGCGCTCAGTTTTGCTCAAGCTCACCCCTTCCTTTTGGGGGGGCACCTGCCCCGCCCCCCGCCCCACGCTGGGTACGCCCATGGCTCAGTCACTTATTTACAGCTCAGGGAAGAAGATCCAAATGATAAGGAGGAAAGGTCTGTGCTGATCTTGTACAGTCACCACAATAACAGCTCTGCACTGCAGTTCTACTGAGGGGCAAGATACTCACTCCATACTGGTATATATGTCCCATAGTGGTATATATGTCCCCATCCTGGTATATATGTCACCATACTGGTATATCTGTCCCCATCCTGGTGTATCTGTCCCCATCCTGGTATCCCTCGTAGATTGTGAGCCCTCGTGGACAGGGTCCCTGCCCTCCTGTACCTGTACGTCCCAATCGCCTAGATTTAGTGTACTTGTTCTTGTCTCCCTTATCCTCATGTAAAGCGCCATGGAACCTAATGGCGCTATATAAATAATAATAATAATAATAATAATAATAAATAAATAAATATGTCCCCATCCTGGTATATATGTCCCCATCCTGGTATATGTGTCCCTATCCTGGTATATGTACCCCATCCTGGTATATATGTCCCCATCCTGGTATATGTGTCCCCATCCTGGTATATATGTTATCATCCTGGCATATATCTCCCCATCCTGGTATATATGGTCACCATCCTGGTATATATGTCACCATCCTGGTATATGTAATAATAATAATAATAATATATGTGTCCCTATCCTGGTATATATGTCCACATACTGGTATATATGTCCCATCCTGGTATATATGGTCACCATCCTGGTATATATGTCCCCATACTGGTATATATGTCACCATCCTGGTATATATGTTCCCATATTGGTATATGTGTCCCTATCCTGGTATATGGGTAACAATCCTGGTATATATGTACCCATCCTGGTATATATGTCCCTCATTCCTCTCCTGCTCCTCCTCTTCAGGTCATCCACGCTGGACAGACATGAAGCTGGGGTCATAGTGCCTTCTGTAGCATGGATAAAAGTCCTGTTCCTCTTCTTCCTCATGCAATGTCGGCTGAAAAGATGGGATGGGGCTGGGCTGCTCTCCTTGTATGCAGGAAAACAAATGTTTAAATAAACACATGAAATCTCTCACAGATAGGACTGGCTTGTGCTCAGAGCAACACAAGGAGGAGACTATCTTATCTGTTATAGCTTAGCTAGGTATGTGCCTGCCATCTCTTCCTCCCCTCAGAAGCACCCTGCAAGATGGGAAAATGAAAATGAAAGCTAGTAGTGAGACACAGAGCACAGGGGGCAGGGAGGGGAGAGCGTCTTGGGAAGAAGTGAATAATAAATTAAAATTTACATACTGCGGACTATTCAGCAGTGAAAGTAATGAACCGGACTGGTACAGCCAGCTGCCTGCAGGGTGTAAAGATGCTTATAGCAAGAAAACTACACAGAGTACAGTAATGATTTTTACATATTCTGAAATAGTGATGTGTCATTCGCGAACGAGTAGACACAAAGAGCCAGCTCTTTACTGTGAACAATGAGAGTAGGCTCTTCAGTGAGAGCTGAGCCAGAGCAGAGGTTATTTTTTTGTCTGCTGGCAGCTTAAGGAAGCATGACTGTGACTCACTGGGTCTGGGAGGAGCAGTTAGGAGATAAGTGGAAGTGTATATAAATGCAAAGACCTGTAAAGTACCTCCCAATTAAAGATATACACACATTGTTGTTTCTTCCTGAAGGTACCGTCACACGCAGCAATATGGCTTCCATATCATCATATTTCAGCGATGTGGAAGCGACATCGCCTGTGCGTAGGGGCGTGAGACAGGGCGATTTTATGGCGAGAAATCACTGGTGGAGCGTCACCTGATCGCCCAGCACTGCAGTGAAATCAGGTGATAACCACCAGGCGATTTCTGCGCATCTTGGCGTTTGACAGGGCGATAGCGATGTAGAAAGCGAGCTCAGACCATCTGGAATCAAATGCAGAGGCGTGCCTGAGTGTTCTGTTTGGCCCGCCCCGTCTGCCGCAATTGGTGGCCGCTCCTGCGTTTCCATTGGCTGCCCATGGCTAAGGCACCATATTTGAATAGCGATATAGTAGAAAGAGCACATGCGTCATGTAATGCGCAGACATCCTGACAAAGCTGACCAATGGTAACGCAGTTGTGTCGGCCAATTGGAGTGGTAGGGGCGCGTTGAAGAACATTTTGGCACACCTGTCTCCTCGCCGTTCTCATACTCTACGCCTACATCGCTGATGAGATCGTGGCGTGTGACGCGGCGATGTGGAAAAGGGAAATTGCTTCCGGTCTTCTGCAGGCGATTTCCGGAACGCAGGATCTCCATTGAACGCAGGCGAGATCTCTATGTGTGACAGGGCGACGGCGATGTGCAAAAAAGTTCCCGAAACGTGCGCGCTCACGTCAAATTGCCGGCGATATGGAAGCCATATTGCTGCGTGTGACGGTACCTTTAGGGCAGTGGGCACATGACCAACAGTGAATGATGTCCTAAGGTTAAGTTTACTGACCTCATCTGGCATATATGGTTTGTGTAGGAGGAGAGTGATTCAGCTTGTTTGTTGTTATCAATGATCATCTTCTCAAAGTATTAGTCAGGATTCCGGAACACTACAGGGAGAGAATAGACCTGTTGTTGGATGACGGTGCGTTCACATCACGTTTTTCTGGGATACGTGGCTGTCCGTTGTAAAACGGACAGCCACGGATCCGATTTGCCCTTAGTGGCATCCGATTTTTGTCAGATCCAATTCTGTCCAATTTTTTGCTGTACCCAAAATCGGAGACTGCTCCTATTTTGGGCACAGTGGATCAAATCGGAATGAATCGGATCCAACATGATCCGTGGCCCATAACATGGGGGCCTATGGAGCATGGATCCGAGAAAACATCGGGTCGTTTCTCAGACCTGATTTTAGTGTACTGAGCATGCTCCTAACCCAGTAATTTCACTTCCACAATGTATATATACATTGTGGAAGTGAAATTACCCCGCACAGCTCTTTCTGTGTCCGGATCCGTGCCTGACTCCTGGGTTGCTTTTTTGGAATCATATAGTTAGAGGGAGCCTGTCATGTCGCAATGAGGAAACGCATGGTGTGTAGTGCTACAGGAGGGGAACACTAGGAAAAAGGTAAAAATGGAGGCCCTAGCGATAGGGAGAGGGATGAGGGGTCACCCCTTAACACTCACCTAAGTCTAAACCCTGCACTTCCTATCATAACTAGACAGGTACATCCCATCTTGCACAATCACGGGCCTAGATCCTGACTGACCCTGGGCTTGCCCTGACTGATGCGTAAGGGTGCTTTCACATCACGATTTTGTTGGATCCGTGGCTGTCCATTGTAAAACAGAGAGCCACGGATCTGATTTGGCCCCCATGGGGGTCAGATCGGATCGGATTTGGCCTAATTGCCATCCGAATTTGTGGGATTCGATTTGTGTCTGATTTCTTACTGTACCCAAAATCGGAGACTGCTCCGATTTTGGGCAAAAAAAAAAAAAATCGGATCCCACAAAATAGGATGGCAATTAGGCCAAATCCTATCCAATCCTCGGCCTTTAACATGGGGGCCTATGAACTGATCGTTCCTCTGACCCGATTTCAGTGTACTGAGCATGGTCAGTTGCTCCTATCCGTCTAATTTCACTTCTGCAATGTATAATATACATTGCAGAAGTGAAATTAAGTAAAAGAAAGAGTTAAAAATAAAAAATCTGTATGCTCATCTGTCCATGATCCAACGCTGCCTCCAGCAAGGTCCGGGTGCTTTAGGACCTGCCGTGATGTCACAACCCAGCAGCGTCATCGGATCACATGACCGCAGTTACCATGGTAACTGCGGTCATGTGACCCGATCAGCTCATCGGGTTGTGACGTCACCGCAGGTCCTATAAGCACCTGGACTTTGCTGGAGGCAGAGGTGGATCACGGACAGGTGAGCATACAGATTTTTTATTTTTAACTCTTTCTTTTACTATATTACACTTTTGCAATGTATATTATATATACTGCCCACTGAACAGCCTCCCACACCCAGTCCCACTGCCCCCTGTACAGCCCCCCCACACACACAGTCGCACAGACACAGACACACACAGTCACACACGGTCAAACACACAGTCACACACAATCACATACTCACAGATACACACAGTCTCACACACGCAGTCACACTCACACGGTCACACACACACAGTCACACGCAATCACACATACACATAGACACACACACTCACACACAGTCACACACATGGTCACACACACAGTCACACACCCTAGCTGGTGGCAGACTGGCACTGCCCGGTGCCCCCCTCACCTGCTGCCAGTCACACACCGTAGCTTGCGGCAGCCTGGCACACACTGGCAATGCCCGGGGCCTCCCCTCCCCTGCAGCCAGTCACACACCGTAGCTTGCGGCAGCCTGGCACTAGCACACACTGGCACTGCCCGGGGTTCCCCCTCACCTGCTGCCAGTCACAAACCGTAGCTTGCGGCAGCCTGGCACTGGCACACACTGGCACTGCCCGGGCCCCATCTCACCTGCTGGCTACTGCTTGTTCAGCATATTTCTTCACTTTTGCTTCTTTCTCTCCTCCTGCGAGGCTGGGAATCAGTGCAGACTGCATAAACATCACACACACTCAGCGTCTGAAAGAGGCAGAGCCCAGCAACTCCTTACTTGTAGTTGAATTGAGAAGGTGAAACTGTCTAAAAAGCAGCTCGCTCTTGCTGACAGACTGCTGCTGCTTCTTTGCTAGACCTTGACTGGGCGGGCGCCGGGCCCCCTGAGCCGCCGGGCCTAGTCGCACTTGCGACAGCTGTGACCTTGGTAGTTACGCCACTGGTTGCCCCACAGATTTTGAATCTCCTCTCTGTATAGTCTACAGTCATTGCCTATGCATCTCCAAGCGAAGGGTGCCATAGCTGTAGTGCGTGTAGCCAGCTCCAACCAACAACGAAAAACCTCGCTAGTGTCCTAAGTACCACCAGTTTCCCCCAAGATAGAACCTTGCCCCCAGGAAACACCCCCAAAGGTAAATGTGCATTGGTAGAGGTGTTTTCTGAGGCCAAGCCCCTCACCCAGCACTGCATGTTAGTGCCCCTGTGGCGAAAACTCAACTGGGTCTACTATCCCATTAACATAAGGGGACTAGCGGCTCAGAGAACAATGGCTAAATAGAGGCCCCTGCGACAATAAAGAAGGTAATGGAATGATTGTTTGACCTAATTACCAATCTTGTGCCTGGCTCCAGGGTCTGGATGAGCATAATATGTATGTGTTAACTGTCTCCCACTGTGTCTTCCAGATCCCTTAATTTTATTGTACACATTAAACTAATGAGCAAGCAAATATGTAATAAAACACAAGATGAACATAATTGGCGCTCCATGCTGGAAAACGTCTGCATCCATTAGAACCATGGACTTCACTCTACATCCATTTGTCCAACAGTCTTTAGTCCATGGCCAGCTCCTTACATTATTGGAAATGGACAATTGAGTATCATCTTTGTTATAATGTCTATGTGCTGCCACTGCTGCCCTCTTATTAGTGCATCTAAATTGTAACATCCAGGTTAGAGGCTATCCCCTCCGTTTTCACCTTGGTGCCTGACCATTGTTGTGGGTCAGGAGTCGCGGCAGTACTATTTGATTGCTGACCTCTTGGTGCTCCTTTCTGTGAGTTTGGTTGTCATCTACTGCTACAACTCTGATTCTCACTGCCAGTTAGTTTCTCTTCTCTGGTTCTATTATGTTTATTGAATTTATATTGTCTGACCATGGTATGTTTCCTGGCCATTTTGTTTCTTATTTTGTGCATTGACTGCCATCCTAGTGCCTACCCTAGCTAACTTGACTTCTCTTTCCTCTGGTTTGCTCCTCCGGCCAGCAGGTCTTTCATGGAAGCAATCCAGTGCTCCCTGCTGTAACACCAGATCCCTGTACAGGGGTTAAAGGGCGAAGACTGGGATTCTTTGGAGTGGCTAGAGCCAAGTCTATCAGAGTGAATCACAAAAAACAATCAGAAAAACGTGCAAAAAATACTCTGTTAAAAAAGATAAAACCAGTAAAAAGCAAGTGCTGCATAAAAAAGTGATAAAAAACAGGGTATTTAGTTGATACGTTTTTTGCAAAACATGTATACGAAGCTGCTCTACCGAACGTCAAGGTAACCCGTATCAGAGCAGTCCCTATCTGTGTGTTCAAAAAACCTGACCATGTGAATAGTTACCTACATGAGCCGGGTCCAGACAGGTCCAGTGTCTGACACGGACTGACTGCAGAAGACAGCTTACATGTACAGGACCCAAAGGGAGTGGTGGGCGACTCCCTTATCTTGCAGAAACAAGAAACAAAACTAGAAAGACACTAATGAGCCATGCACACAGTGATTCAGTCTTTTGGTGGTGTGAACAGTGTCCTACAGATCTGTTCACTGTGTGCATGGCTCATTAGTGTCTTTCAAGTCTATCTGAGTTAGCCTTTTTCAACCAATAGACATAATGAGTCACTGTTTAAACCAGAGGTCCCCAACTCCAGGCCTCAAGGGCCGCCAACAGTGCAGGATTTCAGGATTTCCTTAGTATTGCACAGGGGTTAATGTGATCAAATGCACAGGTAATGATTGCAACCCCTGTGCAATACTAGGGAGATCCTGAAAACATGCACTGTTGGCGGCCCTCAAGGCCTGGGGTTGGGGACCTCTGGTTTAAACCATCAAGTTGGGTTAATAAATCCCATGAAAGGCTTGTTGTCATCAGGCGGAGCTGATGCTTTAGCATTATGTGAGCTTTTAGCCACTGGAACAGTAATTCTTGACTGAGTTCATCTGTAATTTTCCAGGTTGCCTTTTGTCTCCTCTCACCCTTTTATTAACAGAAACATTAAACTCTTAAGTAAAGTTTGCGATAAATCAATAATTTAAATCAATAAAAGATCATCAGTTAAGGATTCAGCAATAGTAGGAGGAAAAATGCAACACTCTCCAAACGGCAAAAAACTGAACTTTTATTTCTTAATCCATAAATCCAAATACAACTTCACAGAGAACAATTACAGCGCATGACGGGCGACAGCCGATTCCTGACCACTACCTCTTTCTGTATCCCTGAGTGCCTCATTAGGAAATAAAATAGAGCACAATAAACCAAGTATAATAGGGATTATATTTAATATTTCCTGTTCCGGTATTTGTACCTGTCTGAGGTGGTCCAACCTCCCGTCCTAGTTACTCATAGCATAATCCTGTTGGGTCTTCGTGATGAGCAGCGGCCACATCATACTTTCACATATCAATATATATGTAAAACATTTTACTAGAATAGATGGATGGATGCACCAAAACCTGGCACAATGACTTGACCAATCGGCTTCAAATTAGGTAAATCAGGAACTCGGGAAGATTTGAAACAAATTTAATCTTTTTATGACCTATTGTTCTCGAAATATTTGCAAATAAAACAAATCAAATTTAAACATTGATGTATGGCACAATGCCAGATCTCTACGAGCCAGCGTTCTCCACATGTTCTCAAAAATAGGGAGCACAGCAGCAAATATAAATTTACAGGAAAATGTTTGGACCAATGTGGCACATATTTGCCCCATAGGTAAATCAGACACTTAAAAAAATTGTAGAGCAGGTTCCAGCTCTCTAAGGTCTTCCGTTCTTAACATATGTTACAATAATGGAATGCAAAAGAAAATCTTTAAAGGGATCCTGTCACCTCCAAAACGCCTCCTAAGCTACCAAAACATGTCCCTGCAGCATATTATCACTAATCTCGCACTTCTTTTGTCTCCTAAAAGCATCCTGTGAAAGTGCATAAAAACGGTTTAATACTCACTCATTAGTGATTATAATTAGCAGGGGCTATATTCTTTAGTCACCAGGGCATGTTGTTTTGCAGCCTCGAGGATCCACCCTCTCTCTGTCTGCGCTGCTGTGAAACTGAAGGCAGGACTAATGATTTGCATTCTGTGAGTGATAGAGGGAGGAGGGTAAAGCCTGCACAAGCAAAGAACACAGAGAGAGGGTGGATCCTGGAGCCTGCAAAACAACACGCCCTGGTGACTAAAGAATATAGCCCCTGCTAATTATAATCACTAATGAGTGAGTATTAAAACGTTTTTATGCACTTTCACAGGATGCTTTTAGGAGACAAAAGAAGTGTGAGATTAGTGATAGGATGCTGCAGGGACATGTTTTGCTAGCTTAGGACCAATTGACCAATTGGAAATAAAAGTATTTAATTCATATACATTTATATATATGTATACATTTATATATATATATATATATATATATATATATATATATATATATATATCTCTGTAGTAATATATATATATACTACAGAGAGATAGAGAGAAAGTCGAAAATCAGTTAATCGGATCAGTATGCTGTGTAATGGGAGAGAGCAAGTAAACGCCAAAACTGCATATATAATTTAAAGCATCAATGAATGGTCTAGTGCAGTGATGGCGAACCTATGACACGCGTGTCAGCACTGACACGCGAAGCCATTTTCAGTGACACGCGGCCGCCGGAGAAACTAGACTCGCTATTTGGATAAAAACCACAGACACGGACACAGCAGCAAAAAACTGTTGCGAGTCGGGTTTCCGACACGGCAATGCGAGCGCTTTCCGAGACATTTGCGATTTGTAAATCACACATTACTCGCTATTACTCGCTTCCCCATTCATTAACATTGGACTCGCTAGATTCGCAACGAGTAGCGAGTCCCGGGCTCGGACTCGCTAGACTAGAGTCAAGCGATTCCGAGTAATTTAGGACTCGCCCATCACTAACTACAGCTGAGGAAAAAAAAATGTGCTGGAGGTCTGTAGCCAGAACAGCAGAGCTCCGGCACAGAGCGTCTAGTCCTGGGACTTCCGGTAAGCGGAACTTCTGGCTGGCGCAGCAGGGAGCAGCGGAATGCTGTGGGGGACGCATATCTGAGGCCCTGTGATCGCTGTCTGGAGGTCCAGTGATTACTACAGCAACCATACTGCAGTGAAAGGTTCTGGGCAGAATCTGGGGTGTCATGAATGTGTGATTGGCCATTACTGAGATAAGTGAGGGGGAGGCTGGAAGAGGCCTGTGCTATGGGTGCCGTTTCCCCCCATTAATTTACATAAGGAACGCCATCTTGCAGCATAGTACAGACTCCATTTCACCACTATTATTGTTGCGCACCCTATTAATCCCTATTTCTGCTTATTAACTCTGCCCTTTCCTAAAAGACAGTTAACCCCTAATTGCCTGCAGGGCTATCTATAAATCTTCTGTCACTGCCCCTCTTATGGAGAAGCCAAAAAAACCAAGGTTAAGTAAAGGAAGTGGTAGTAGCAGTAGCCGACCCTTTCAAGAGACATGGACTGAGATGTATGGCATTATAGAAAAAAATGGCAGATCATTTTGCGTTCTATGTAGTGAAACGGTAGTAAGCAGAACGTGGAATATAGATAGACATTTTGACAGATAACCTTAGTAGCGCTTGCTTGGCCTTGAAGTGTACAAAATACCAACCTTCAATTGAAGATTTATTTTAGCCAATGAAATTCAGCAACAAAAAAGTCACTAAATCAGTGATGGCGAACCTGTGGCAGTCCAGCTGTTGCTGTTGCTGTTGCTGTTGCTGGACTGCCACAGGTTCGCCATCACTGGAAGAATTCCCCCTCCCCCTCACTTATCTGACTTAGTTCATGGCACCCCACACAGGTTAAATAACAGCAAGACCAACAAAAGAAACCAACTGACAGATTAACAAAGAAGTCACTAAGCAGGTAAGTTAAATAATTATACATATTTGTTATTTAAACTATAAATATCGTAAAATTAGGGTTTTTTTTCTCAAGGTGACACACCTCCCGATTTATGCGCGGTTTTTTGGCGAATTTTGACACACCAAGCTCAAAAGGTTGCCCATCACTGGTCTAGTGTATCTGTCCTTTCCTGATATTTACGAAATTATACGTTCTTTGTTAAAACTTTCCTATTTTCAGTGTGAAAATGTTTCTTTGCTATTTGTTTACTCCTTGATTCCCAGGAGCAACAATCCCCACATTCTGGACACTAAAATGGATTTTTAACTATGTGGATTCTCAGATGTGCAGTAAGACCTGATTTCTGGGTAAAACATTTCCCACATTCAGGACATGAAAATGGTTTCTCCCCCGTGTGAATTCTCTGATGATAAACAAGTTGTGATTTAATGGCGTAAGATTTTCCACATTCTGAACATGAAAATGGCTTCACCCTTGCGTGAATTCTCTGATGTGCAGTAAGCTTTTCTTTCTGGCAAAAACATTTCCCACATTCTGAACATGAATATAGGTTCTCTCCTGTGTGACTTCTCTGATGTACAGTAAGAATTGATTTCTGGGTAAAACATTTCCCACATTCTGAACAAGAAAATGGCTTCTCCCCTGTATGAATTCTCTGATGATAAACAAGTTGTGATTTAATGCCATAAGATTTCCCACATTCTGAACATGAAAATGGCTTCTCTCCTGTGTGCGTGTGTCTATGTTTAACAAGCACTCCTTTGTGAGTAAAACATTTCCCACATTCTGGACATGAAAATGGCTTCTTTCCTGCATGAATTCTCTGATGTACAGTAAGATTTTCATTTGTTCTAAAACATTTCCCACATTCTGAACATGAAAATGGCTTCTCCCCTGTGTGAACTCTCTGATGTACAGTAAGATTTGATTTCTGGGTAAAACATTTCCCGCATTCTGAACAACAAAATTGTTTCTCCCCTGTGTGAATTCTCTTATGATAAACAAGTTGTGATTTAATGCCATAAGATTTCCCACATTCTGGACATGAAAATGGCTTCTCCCCTGTGTGAATTATCTGATGTGCAGTAAACGTTTTTTTCTTGCAAAAACGTTTCCCACATTCTGAACATGAATATGGGTTCTCTCCTGTGTGAATTCTCTGATGTACAGTAAGATTTTCATTTGTTCTAAAACATTTCTCACATTCTGAACATGAAAATGGCTTCTCCCCTGTGTGAACTCTCTGATGTACAGTAAGATTTGATTTCTGGGTAAAACATTTCCCACATTCTGAACAAGAAAATGGCTTCTCCCCTGTGTGAATTCTCTGATGTGTCATAAGACTTGATTTCTTGGCAAAACATTTTGCACATTCTAAACATGAAAATGGCTTCTCCCCTGTATGAGCTTTTTGATGTTCTCCATCCCTTTTGTTATTTTCATTTTGCTTAACAGTCTGTAATGAATCAGGAGATAGGACCTGTTGATTAGGAATAAATGACAGATTTTTGTTGGGAAGGGCTCGCAGTATATCTGGAATTATGCCATGATCTTCATATATATATGGCATGATACCATAATCAGCTGCTTCAACATTAGTAAATGGCAGATATCCCTTCGATGCACAGTCATCTGACAAGAAAAAACATCTTTTTTTTATTTCAGAAATGCTGCATTTTGAAAAAATTTGTAATGAAAATCAATTTGTAGCTAACAAAGAGAACGATACAAACTGCAGAAATCAGTGCAAGGGGTAATAGATTGTGATATTAACCCTCTTGTCTGCTGACACACCTTTTTACAGTGTACGTCAAGGGGCCTTAATCCTCACCACTGCGTGTGTAGTGTGTAGTGTCCCACAATGGTCAAAAATCCAGCATATGACAATTGACACCCTGTGGCATTGGCCCGATTCAGTTTTGGACCCGATCGTGGCCAATAAATTCCTTAGATGTTGCTGTTAATTGTAATAACAGCATCTAAATAATTAAGAGGGTTAAAACACCCTATTATTATCATTTACTAGGAAAAAGGCCCGATGCAATTGCATCGGGGGGGGGGGGGGGCGGTGAAATGAATTGTGTGTACACAGGCGGGTCAGTGGGTAGCAGAGCATCGAGGCGGCTCTGTGGGTAGCAGAGTATCGAGGCGGCTCTGTGGGTAGCAGAGTATCGAGGTGGCTCTGTGGGTAGCAGAGTATCGAGGCGGCTCTGTGGGTAGCAGAGTATGGAGGCGGCTCTGTGGGTAGCAGAGTATGGATCCGGCTCTGTGGGTAGCAGAGTATGGAGGCGGCTCTGTGGGTAGCAGAGTATGGAGCCGGCTCTGTGGGTAGCAGAGTATAGAGGCGGCTCTGTGGGTAGCAGAGTATAGAGGCGGCTCTGTGGGTAGCAGAGTATGGAGCCGGCTCTGTGGGTAGCAGAGTATAGAGTCGGCTCTGTGGGTAGTAGAGTATAGAGGCGGCTCTGTGGTGGAGGGGTGAGGAGAGATGCGGCTCTGTGGTGGAGGGGTGAGGAGAGATGCGGCTCTGTGGTGGAGGGGTGAGGAGAGATGCGGCTCAGTGGTGGAGGGGTGAGGAGAGAAGCGGCTTAGTGGTGAAGGGGTGAGGAGAGAAGAGGCTCAGTGGTGTAGGGTTGAGGAGAGATGCGGCTCAGTGGTGGAGGGGTGAGGAGAGAAACACACAGTATATACATACATGAGACATTGTATAGAAACACAGTATGCAGAGATTACACACAGTATACACACATTACACAGAGTGTAGAGACATTACACACAGAGTGGACAGAGAGACATTACACACACAGTGACAGAGACACATTATTACACACAGAGTGACAGAGACACATTATTACACACAGAGTGGACAGAGAGACATTACTACACACAGAGTGAGACAGATGACAGAGACACTTATTACACACAGAGTGGACAGAGAACATTATTACACACAGAGTGGACAGAGAGACATTAACACAGAGTGGACAGAGAACATTATTACACACAGAGTGGACAGAGACACATTATTACACACAGAGTGGACAGAGACACATTATTACACACAGAGTGGACAGAGACAAGACATTATTACACACAGAGTGGACAGAGACATTACACGGGACAGACATTATTACACACAGAGTGGACAGAGACACATTATTACACACAGAGTGGACAGAGACACATTATTACCACAGAGTGGACAGAGACACATTATTACACACAGAGTGGACAGAGACACATTACACACAGAGTGGACAGAGACACATTATTACACACAGTGGACAGAGACACATTATTACACACAGAGTGGACAGAGACACATTATTACACACAGAGTGGACAGAGACACATTATTACACACAGAGTGGACAGAGACACATTATTACACACAGAGTGGACAGAGACACATTATTACACACAGAGTGGACAGAGACACATTATTACACACAGAGTGGACAGAGACACATTATTACACACAGAGTGGACAGAGACACATTATTACACACAGAGTGGACAGAGACACATTATTACACACAGAGTGGACAGAGAACATTATTACACACAGAAGGACAGAGACGACACTTATTACACACAGAGTGGACAGAGACACATTATTACACACAGAGTGACAGAGACACATTATTACACACAGAGTGGCACATAGAGGACGACAATTATTACACACAGAGTGGACAGAGACACATTATTACACACAGAGTGGACAGAGACACATTATTACACACAGAGTGGACAGAGACACATTATTACACACAGAGTGGACAGAGACACATTACACACAGATGGACAGAGACACATTAACACACAGAGTGGACAGAGACACATTATACACACAGAGTGGACAGAGACACATTATTACACACAGAGTGGACAGAGACACATTATTACACACAGAGTGGACAGAGACACATTAACACACAGAGTGGACAGAGACACATATTACACACAGAGTGGACAGAGACACATATTAACACAAGAGTGGACAGAGACACATAACACACAGAGTGGACAGAGACACATAACACACAGAGTGGACAGAGACACATTACACACAGAGTGGACAGAGACATTATACACACAGAGTGGACAGAGACACATTATTACACACAGAGTGGACAGAGACAATTAACAGACAGTACATACATATGGTGCATACACTGAAGGGAGACAGCATTAACTATTGCTCCTAAGGGTTTGGGGATAGGGGCGGGACGGGCGGTGACGTCATCAATGCAGTGCGCGGCTGTGGGTGGGCTGGGGTCGCACTGTGTGCTGTGTAGTGGGAGCAGGCCGGTAATTGCGTGTGCGCGAGGCGGCGGTCAGCGCTAGGCGGGAATAGCGGGGGAGCGGGAGGATGTGGCGGGGGAGCGGGTGAGCAGCGGGGACCGGGAGGATGTGGTGGGTCAGCGGTGGTCGGGTGTGTGGCGCCAGGATGTTTGCGTTTGCGGCAGTGTCGGCTGCTCGCGATGGCACATGCGCGCCATCGCTCGCGATACCGGCACAGTGGCCGGAGGTGCAAAACTGGCGATTATGTATATAGATTATTATAGCACCATTTATCCCATGGCACTTTACATGTGAAATGGGTATACACAATAGAGACAAGTACAATAATCATGAACAATACAAGGCACAGACAGGTACAGGAGAGAGGACCCTTCCCTTGAGGGCTCATATTGTATCCTCACCCATCCCTTGTAGACTAAGTGAGGGTGGAGCTGGCTGTGAGGTGGTATAGTGGACTAAGAGCTACAGCAGGTTGTAGGATTGTCGGAGGAGGTGGGTCTTCAGGTTTAGGTCCTTTTGAAGGTTTCCAAGGTAGGCGAGAGTCTGATATATTGGGGCAGAGAGGTCATGAGTATGGGAGATGCATAGGAAAAATCTTGTATGCGGTTGTAGGAAGAGGACATAAGAGGGGAATAAAGATCTTGCGGAAATTGGAGGTTACATGCAGGTAAGTACCAGGAGGCAGGTTGCGGATGGCTTTGTATGTTATGGTTAGGGTTTTGAACTGTAGTTTTTGGGCACTGAGAAACCAGTGAAGAAATTGGCATAGAGGAGAGGTCAGGGAATAGCGGGGTGACAGGTGGATCAGTTGGACAATAGAGTTTAGGATAGATTGTAGGGGTGTGAGAGTTTTAGATGGGAGTCTAGAGATCAGGAGGTTGCAGTAATCCAGGTGGGAGATAATGAGGGCATGCATTAGTGTTTTGCAGATTCTTGGTTAAGAAATGTATGGATCCGTGAAATATTTTTGAGCTGGAGTCGGCAGGAGGTAGAGAGGGCTTGGATGTGTGGCTTGAAGGAGAGAGCAGAGTAAATGGTTACCCGAGGCAGTGATCATGCGGGTCTGGGGAGATTGAGAGCAGTCACTTCAATCTTTTGGAAAGAGGGAGGATAGATGATACAGTGTGTACGGAAAGTATTCAGACCCCTTTAAACTTTTCACTCTTTGTTACATTGCAGCCATTTGGTAAATTCAAAAAAGTTACATTTTTTTCTCATTATTCTACACTCTGTACCCCATCTTGACTGAAAAAGAAACAGAAATGTAGATATTTGTGCAAATTTATTGAAAAACAAAAACTGAAATATCACATGGTCATTAGTATTCAGCCCCTTTGCTCAGTATTGAGTATTTGCACCTTTTGAGCTCGTACAGCCATGAGTCTTCTTGAGAATGATGTAGTTTCCCCCCCCCCCCCTGGATTTGGGGATCCTCGGCGATTCTGCCTTGTAGACCCTCTCCAGTTCTGTCAGGTTGCATGGTGAAGGTTGATGGACAGCCATTTTCAGGTCTCTCCAGAGATGCTCCATTGGGTTTAGGTCCGGGCTCTGGCTGGGCCAGTCATGAATGGTCACAGAGTTGTTGTGAAGCCGCTCCTTTGTTATTTTAGCTGTGTGCTTAGGGTCATTGTCTTGTTTGAAGGTGAACCTTCGGCCAAGTCTGATGTCCAGAGCACTGTGGAAGAGGTTTTCATCCAGGATATCTCTGTACTTGGCCGCATTCATGTTTCCTTCAATTACAACCAGTCGTCCTGTCTCTGCAGCTAAAAAACACCCCCATAGGATGATGCTGCCACCACCATGTTTCACTGTTGGGACTGTATTGGGCAGGTGATGAGCAGGCCTGGTTTGCTCCATACATACCGCTTAGAATTATCACCAAAAAGTTCTATCTTCATCTCATCAGACCAGAGAATCTTATTTCTCATAGTCTGGGAGTCCTTCATGTGTTTTTTTGCAAACTCTATGCTGGCTTTCATAAGTCTTGCACTGAGTAGAGGCTTTCGTCAGGCCACTCTGCCATAAAGGCCCGACTGGTGGAGGGCTGTAGTGATAGTTGACTTTGTGGAGCTTTCTCCCATCTTCCTACTGCATCTCTGGAGCTCAGGCACAGTGATCTTGGGGTTCTTCTTTATCTTTCTCATCAAGGCTCTTCTCCCCCGATTGCTCAGTTTTGCTGGACGGCCAGGTCTAGGAAGCCTTCTGGTGGTCCCAAACGTCTGCCATTTAAGGATTATGGAGACCACTGTGCGCTTAGGAACCTTGACTACTACAGAAATTATTTTGTAACCTTGGCCAGATCTGTGCCTTGCCACAATTCTGTCTCTAAGCTACTTGGGCAGTTCCTTTGACCTCATGATTCTCATTTGGTCTGACATGAACTGTGAGCTGTGAGTTCTTATATAGACAGGTGTGTGCCTTTCCAAATCAAGTCCTATCAGTTTAATTAAACACAGCTGGACTCCAATGAAGGAGTACAATCATCTCAAGGAGGATCACAAGAAAATGGACAGCATGTGACTTTAATGAGTGTCTGAGCAAAGGGTCTGAATACTTATGACCATGTGATATTTCAGTTTTTCTTTTATAATAAATTTACACAAATATCTACATTTCTGTTTTTTTTTTTGCAGTCAAGATGGGGTGCGGAGTGTATATCAATGAGAAAAAAATGAACGTTTTTGAATTTAACAAATGACTGCAATGAAACAAAGAGTAAAAAATTTAAAGGGGTGTGAATACTTTCCATACCAACTGTACAAAATTCTGTTTTGGCCATGTTGCGTTTTAGAAATCGAGCATACAAAAAGGATGAAATATAGGACAGACATTGTGGGATTCTGGTTAGTAAGGAGGTGATATCGGGTCCACAGAGGTTAATTTGTGTGTCATCAGAGATGATGATAAAAGCTATGGGACCCCATGACTGGTCCCAGGCTGAAGATGTAGATCGAGAAGAGCAGGGATTCAAAAAATGAACGCTGGGGGAAAGCGACAGATAGGGGACAAGATGTGGAGGTGGTGTGAGAGTGGGAGACGCTGAAAGTTCGGTCAGTCAGGTATGAAGAGATCCAAGATAAGGCCAAGTCTGTGATGCCAAGTAATGAGAGAATCTGTAGTAGGAGGGAATGGTCCACTGTGTCGAAAGGTAGAAGACAGGTCCAGGAGGTGGAGCATAGAGTAGTGTTGCTTGGTTTTGGCAGTAAGTAGGTCATTGGTGACTTAGTTAGGGCAGTTTTAGTGGAGTGATGTGGTAGTAAGCCAGATAGCAGCCGGTCAAATAGTGAGCAGGTGGAGAGGTGGGAGGACAGTTCAAGATGGACATGCTGTTCCAGTAGTTTTGAAGCATAGGGGAGAAGTGATATGGGGCGATAGCTTGACACAGAGGATGAGTCAAGGGAGGGCTCTTTGAGGATGGGTGTGATCGAGGCATGTTTAAAGGTTGAAGGAAAGACACTAGTTTATGATAACTTGAAACATGGGTATGGCTGCTTTCACACTGCCACATTTTAAATCCGTGTCTATCCATTTTAAAACGGATAGACACGGATCCGTTATTGTCTCCCATGCAATCCTATGGGCACGGATTGGTCCTAAAGTGGCCATCCATGTGTCCATTTTTTCATGGATCCGTTTTTGTCGTTTTTTTCATGCACCCAGAATCGGAAACTGTTCCGATTTTGGGCTGCCTTGGAAAAAGCGGACACAATTGGACAGACACGGATCCGTATCTGTCCGTATGAAATAACATGGAGCTCTATGGAGGACGGATCCATACAGATCCATGAAATAGATCCGTTTTGCTGTACGGAGCATGCTCAGAAGCAAGGTATGCTCCTCCCACCCCTATCTGGCAACTTATGACAGATCCGTTAAAAAATTGGTCCGTGGACATTAGTTGGTATCAATTTGCACCATCCATGTCTGTCCATGTGGTTGAAATTCAAGGATCCAAACGGACTTGCACGTTTGAAAGTGTGAAAGCAGCCTTAGCGTCCGGATGGTGAGATTGAGGATGAGGTGGGACAGGAGCGGGTCAAAAACACAGATGGCGAGATGTGATCTGTAGAGAATTGGCACCTCTCTCCAAAGTAATCGCTGAGTATGATAGTAGCCATTGCACCCAGAGATCATGATGCCAGAAAGCAGTGGCGTGTTAGACCCAGCTATAAACAGAGTCTAAAATGTAGTCAGTGAGGAACGGACAGGTCTCCGGCTCTGCAGTACACTACTGCAATGCTTAGGACCAAAGGTAAAAGCCAAAATGATTAATGTCCTACAGTGGGACTGAGAGAAGAGGTAAATAAAGTGATATAAAGAATGGAAAGAAAAAGCACAGAAAGCACAAAAACTTGTCTTGCCACTAAAAACAAACATTAACAAAAAAAAACCTACACATAATTGGCTTTATGCACGGCAAACACCATTAAAGAGGACCTGTCACCAACCACACATGGTGATCTAATTACAGCACTGAATGCAGCATGTCTGCTGCATTCAGGCAAGGGGACCCCCAGCCCTTGAGCCCCCCTGTACCCCGAGATAATACACTTTGAAAACTTACATAGTGGAGCCAAATAGGAGGTGGCTAGAGGCTGGAGCCAAAGGGCAGTTTTACACCCCCTGTATGTTTAATCCACCCATCACCGCCTCCCTGATGCCAATCATTGTCTCCCTCGCCTGCTGCATAGTACACAGAGCTTTTTGCAGTGCTGGACGCCTTGCCCCGCCTCATGCGGTGACGTCAATGCCTTTCCCCGCCCTGCTCCATGGTTAACATAGAGCAGAGCAGGTATAATCGTGACGTCACAGCAGGAGGTAGGGTGGCCGGCCTCCTGCTGTGACATCGCCGCCTTTCCCCACCCTGCTCCATGTTAACCATGGAGCAGGGTGGGGAAAGGTGGTGATGTCACCACAGGAGGCGGGGCAAGGCGTCCAGCACTGCAATAAGCTCTGTGTACTATGCAGCAGGCGAGGGAGACAATGATTGGCATCATGGAGGCGGCGGTGGGCGGATTAAACTTACAGGGGGTGTGAATCTGCCCTTTGGCTCCTGCCTCTAGCCACCTCCTATTTGGCTCCACTATGTAAGTTTTCAAAGTGTATTATCTCGGGGTACAGGGGGGCTCAAGGGCTGGGGGACCCCTTGCCTGAATGCAGCAGACATGCTGCATTCAGTGCTGTAATTAGATCACCATGTGTGGTTGGTGACAGGTCCTATTTAAAGTAAAAAATATTATGAAGGTTCTCTTTCATTGACTGCAGATTGATGGATGTCCAGGTCCTGAGACCTGCACCAATTGCTTAAGGGGGAACTCCGAAGAGAGAAAACTTTTTAGTACAGTTCCTGCCTCCTACATGATGAAGCAGAGCTGTACACTGCCGATCTAGATCAAGACATTATATTCAATAAAATCATACCTTCTCTTTTGCTCTCCCCCTCCCTTGTGGGATGTAGAAATTCAGCCTGACAGTCTCATGCTGCTATAGAGAAGAGGGTGTGCGGCAGGGGCGTGGATCCCGGGGGCTGCAGGATAGTCCTACATTCCAGCCCCCTTATACTTCTGTATGGGAGAAGGGGGGGGCGTGGTCACTGGCCCCATGCTCATATTACAATCCAGCCCCTGATATACCATCCTATAGAATGTGACAGGGGTGTTCTCCGTTGAAATAGCAATCATGTCAACAAGCAGATAGAAACACATGTTGTAACCCTCTGCTGTGCAATGATACGATGGTGCATAATGTGTAATGACATGTTTAAGGCTGTGAGAACAGGCAAAGCACTGCATTGATCAGCTCTGCCATGGTCTCCCCTCCCCCACAGCTACTTGGTAGATTCCCACTAAGGATCTGCACTGTCTCGTTAGCCACAGCAAGGCATCCAGAGTCTGCACATCTATTACATAGTATAAGTACACACCTGTATTATCAAGTAATACTGTATCTATTAAAAAGGTTAAAAAAATGCTATTTTAATATTCCCAAGTATAGATTGTCTTTTATGATGATATCAATCTAAATCTAGGTTATATATATATATATATATATATATATATATATATATACAGTATTATGATGGATTTTGTTTATCAATCCATGTGAAGGTACTTTCTATTCGTGTTATGGTATTGTACCCAGGCAGATTTAGGCTATGTGACACCTCAGGTTCATGTGTAAAGAATTGTAACATGCTCTACAAATATGTGATCACAAGCGTCAGTTTGTGTCAATTTATCCATGCAGTTCTGCAAGAACATCCCTGTCATATTACAAAGGATGGTATATCAGGGGCTGGATTGTATAATGAGCATGGGGTCGACAGCAACTCCCCCTGCCCATACTGAAGTGTGAGGGGGCTGGATTGTATAATGAGCATGGGGTCGACAGCCACTCCACTCCCCCTCCCCATACAGAAGTGTGAGGGGGCTGAAATGTAGGATGATCCTGCAGCTCCCATCATCCATGCCCCTGACACATCTCCAGCTCTCACCAGCAGCGTGAGGCTGAAATTCTCGGACCCCTGAGGGGTGCAAAAAAGAAAGGAATAATTTTATTGAATTATAAGAGATTTATAGATCCTAGAACTGTAGTGTACAGCTCTGCTTCATCATGTAGGAGGGCAGGAACTGTACTAAAAAGTTTTCTCTCACCTGAGTTCACCTTTAAAAGACTGCTGAGAAGTGAGTAGCTTTTGACACAGAACAGAGAACAGACTCTATAGAAGCTACAAAATGGAACATGTAATTGTACCAACCGGTGAATAAGTAACTATAGAGGAAACTACTCACCTGCACTGTCATCTGTAAGATCATCATCACCCCTCACATATGTCTCTGTAGTATTAATATGGGGCAGATCATCATCACCCCTCACATATGTCTCTGTAGTATTAATATGGGGCAGATCATCATCACCCCTCACATATGTCTCTGTAGTATTAATATGGGGCAGATCATCATCACCCCTCACATATGTCTCTGTAGTATTAATATGGGGCAGATCATCATCACCCCTCACATATGTCTCTGTAGTATTAATATGGGGCAGATCATCATCACCCCTCACATATGTCTCTGTAGTATTAATATGGGGCAGATCATCATCACCCCTCACATATGTCTCTGTAGTATTAATATGGGGCAGATCATCATCACCCCTCACATATGTCTCTGTAGTATTAATATGGGGCAGATCATCATCACCCCTCACATATGTCTCTGTAGTATTAATATGGGGCAGATCATCATCACCCCTCACATATGTCTCTGTAGTATTAATATGGGGCAGATCATCATCACCCTCAATTTCTCTGTACTATTAATATGGCAGTCATCACCTCACATGTATCTGTATATTAATATGGGGCAGATCATCATCACCCCTCACATATGTCTCTGTAGTATTAATATGGGGCAGATCATCATCACCCCTCACATATGTCTCTGTAGTATTAATATGGGGCAGATCATCATCACCCCTCACATATGTCTGTGTAGTATTAATATGGGGCAGATCTTCACCCTGAAACAAAGATTGTAAAAGTCACAGACAGATGGAGAAGTCCCATCTATGATCAGCTGTAATCTGCCATCTCCACCGTTCTCATTACACAAGTATAAAACATAGAATACTGGAGGATAAAACAAGACTGAGCACAAGACCTTCACAGCCGTCTACATATCATAGGGAGATCTCATCACACCTTCTCTCCATCTACCTGATGATCCGGAGGAACATCGGGATCTTCTTGTTTACAGTCCTGTGGGAGAAGAGGACGGGGACATCTCTCTGGTGTTGTCCTCTTACTGGATAGACCTGGAGGAGACACATACAGGACTGAATTCATTCTTTCCATACAGATCATTATAGGCCGTGTGTATTTAGTCCTGTCTATTACCTGGTGATGTGAGGGGCGGCCGGGGAACCTCCATCATGACTATGTCCTTGTACAGATCTTTGTGTCCTTCTAAATACTCCCACTCCTCCATGGAGAAATAGACGGTGACGTCCTGACACCTTATAGGAACCTGACACATACAATGATACCATTGTCATCTTTCCCCGATCCCTTCATAGCGTTACTGTATAATGTCCCAGCAGCAGCAGCAGCATTCCCAGCAGTGTCACCTCTCCAGTCAGCAGCTCAATCATCTTGTAGGTGAGTTGTAGGATCTTCTGGTCATTGATGTCCTCATGTATCAGGGGGTGAGGTGGAGGCCCCGTGATTGGGCTCAGGGCTCTTCCCTCAGACACAGGGTCCTGACAGCACAGATCACTAGAGCTCTTCACTACTGTGTAATCCTGGTTATGGAGAGACACATTAATAAATCTCCAGTCTCCAGACATTTCCAGAGTCCTCACCTCTCCAGTTCTGTCATCTGTTATTCTGTCCATAGATAAGAATGATGTCATGTGACATTGTCATCACAATCTCTCACCTCTCCAGTAACAAGGAAGAGGATCTCTAGGGTGAGGTGGAAGATCCTCTCCGCCATCTTGTCCCTGTCCAGATCCATCCTTGATGGTCAATCAGGAGAATTCTCTTCTATAGAAGATGTGAGAGGATCCGATATTGTAGAGACCTGAATGGGGGAAGATGAAATGCTCTGTGCTTACAGGACCTGTGATGATGTCACATGGAGGGGAGGATCTATGAGATCAGGGATCTGCTCAGTGATGTGGGATCCATATGAGGTGGTGATCTTCTCCTGTATGGGCTCCTGAGCTCCTCTATGGTCCATTATCCCCAGCGGTGGAGGCGGCGGTGGCTCCTCAGCACCAGACGGCTGCACAGCACTGAGTGTTATCACACACACACGTCCTGACAGGATTGTCCTGGATGCATTATAATACATAGAGGACTATGGGAATACATTGTAATACATGGAGGAATATGGGGATGCATTATAATAATTGAAGGACTCTGGTGGCGGGAGGAGGAGGACAATATAAACCAGGATGGGGGAAATATATACCACGATAAAGGCCATATTCCAGGAGGAGGAGAAAGCAAGCTCAGACCATCTGGAATCAAATGCAGAGGCATGCCTGAGTGTTCTGTTTGGCTCGCCCCGTCTGTCGCGATTGGTGGCCGCTCCTGCGTTTCCATTGGCTGCCCATAGCTAAGGCACCATATTTGAATAGCGATATAGTAGAAAGAGCACATGCGTCATGTAATGCGCAGACATCCTGACAAAGCTGACCAATGGTAACGCAGTTGTGTCGGCCAATTGGAGTGGTAGGGGCACGTTGAAGATAATTTTGGCACACCTGTCTCCTCGCCGTTCTCACACTCTACGCCCACATCGCTGATGAGATCGTGTCGTGTGACGCGGCGATGTGGAAAGGGGAAATTGCTTCCGGTCTTCTGCAGGCGATTTCCGGAACGCAGGATCGCCATTGAATGCAGGCGAGATCTCTATGTGTGACAGGGCGACGGCGATGTGCAAAAAAGTTCCCGAAACATGTGCACTCATGTCAAATTGCCGGCGATATGGAATATTGCTGCGTGTGACGGTATCTTTAGGGCAGTGGGCACATGACCAACAATGAATGATGTCCTAACGTTACATTTACTGACCTCATCTGGCATATATGGTTTGTGTAGGAGGAGAGTGATTCAGCTTGTTTGTTGTTAACAATGATCATTTTCTCAAAGTATTAGTCAGGATTCCGGAACACTACAGGGGGAGAATAGACCTGTTGTTGGATAACGATGCTTTCACATCACGTTTTTCTGGGATCCGTGGCTGTCCGTTGTAAAACGGACAGCCACGGATCCGATTTGGCCCCCATGTGTCCCTATGGGCACGCATCGGATCGGATTTGCCCTTAGTGGCATCCGATTTTTGTCAGATCCAATTCTGTCCGATTTTTTGCTGTACCCAAAATCGGAGACTGCTCCAATTTTGGTCACAGTGGATCAAATTGGACCGAATCGGATCCAACATGATCCGTGGCCCATAACATGGGGGCCTATGGAGCGCGGGTCCGAGAAAACAGCGGATCGTTTCTCGGACCCGATTTTAGTGTACTGAGCATGCTCAGTACACTAAAACTGCTCCTAACCCTGTAATTTCACTTCCGCAATGTATATATACATTGCGGAAATGAAATTTAAGTAAAAGCAAGTGTTAAAAATCAAAAAAATCGATCCACACCTTTCCAGCGATCCCCCGATGTGTGGCATCTCCGGATGTACAGGACCTGGCATTACGTCACAGTCACATGATGCTGAGCTGGTAGCCGCGCCCAGCCAGGTCCTTTAAGCATCCGGAGATAGATGCCGCACATCGGGGGATCGCAGGACAGGTGAGAATTGATTTTTTAAATTATTTTTAACCCTTGCTTTTACTTAAATTCACTTCCGCAATGTATATGTACATTGCAGAAGTGAAACTACCCTGCACAGCTCTTTCTGTGTCCGGATCCGTGCCTGACTCCTGGGTTGCTTTTTTGGAATTATATAGTTAGATGCAGCCTGTCATGTCGCAATGAGGAAACGCATGGTGTGTAGTGCTACAGGAGGGGAACACTAGGAAAAAGGTAAAAATGGAGGCCCTGGCGATAGGGAGAGGGATGAGGGGTCACCCCTTAACACTCACCAAAGTCTAAACCCTGCACTTCCTATCATAACTAGACAGGTACATCCCATCTTGCACAATCATGGGCCTAGATCCTGACTGACCCGGGGCTTGCCCTGACTGATGCGTAAGGGTGCTTTCACATCACGATTTTGTGGGATCTGTGGCTGTCCATTGTAAAACAGACAGTTACCGATCTGATTTGGCCCCCATGTTATCCTATGCGAAGCCTCTCTGCCGCCTGAGGCGAAGAGCGGGGCGGGGTTGGGGGATGCTATCACTGCTGGCGCCGGATTGAAGAGCGGGTAGGAGGGATTGCTGTCACTGCTGGCGCTGGAATGAAGGGCGGGGGGGAGGGCTTTGCGCGGTCTGCGCACATACCTGATTGTGGCAAGCGCTCCATAGCAACCACTATGTGCAGGGCAACGCCCCCATACCGCATTGCCTTCACTCTGCCGCATTGCTGCTTCAAGTCTATAGTGCCACCTGAGCAACCAGCTCAAGTTGTCCAATGGTTGCTGCGGCCCTGTGAGTAATCAGTGCATGGACTGTCCTATGGTAGTATCAGTAGCTATATAAAAATATAATCTCACAGTTAGATTTATGTTAAGGTGTTCAAGCGCAATCATTTCAGTTTTCATCAGCTCAACATGGTCATAATAAACATATTAGTGAAAAAAGGCTACATCATGCTTGGTGAGTCTGGCAGCACAGATGGTTTGCACAAGCCTGGAGTTGCATTTCTGTGACTGATTTTGTATTTGTGAAGATCTGAGGTTGTTTGTTGTTTTAATCACCTAGGCAGGTCAACAATGCAATTATTTTTATTTATTATTCACGGTCTTACAGCAACTCAGGGTAAATTACCAAAATGTGATGCCCCCAGTCCACAAGATCTCAAACTGGGACCAGTAGGTCGGCTGCCCCTATACCAAGCAATACATAATGTCTCCCAACTTCTGGCTTCCCCCAGTGGCGCATCTAGAGTCCGAAGGGCCCCAGTGCGAAATTTGGACCTGGGCCCCCCCTTCCACCGCGCGCACATTGGTCAGATGTACGGGCCCCATGTAATGTTCTAAATCCTATAAAGACTCACAAGTTGACCTCGGCTCTCTCCCCTTCATTATGTATTAATGTCCCTTATCCTGCTATATATGGTCCTCCTCCTGGAATATGCCCTTATCTTTATGCAGCCTCATAGCCCTACAGATAATATAATGCAGCATCATAGCCCTACAGATAATATAATGCAGCCTCATAGCTCTCCAGATAATATAATGCAGTCTAATAGCTCTCAAGATAATATAATGCAGCCTCATAGCTCTCCATATAATATAATGCAGCGTCAAAGCCCTCCAGATAATTATAATGTAGCGTCACAGCCCTCCAGATAATATAATGCAGCCTCATAGCCCTCCAGATAATATAATGCGGCATGACAGCCCTCCAGATAATATAATGCAGCATCACAGCCCTTCATATCATATAATGCAGCATCACAGCCCTTCATATAGTATAACACAATAATGCAGCCTCTTAGCCCTCCATATAGCATACATCCACCCCACAGACACACTGCCCGCTGTACAACCTTCCCCACTCACCCAGTCACACTGTCCTCTGTACAGCCTCCCCCCCACACACAGACACACTACCTACTGTATAGCCCCCCACACCCAGTCCCACTGCCCCCCATACTGTTCCCTGTACAACACACAATCGCACAGACACAGTCACACACGGTCACACACACACTGTCAAACACACACAGTCACACACAATCACATACTCACAGATACACAGACAGTCACAGACACATGGTCACACACACAGTCACACACAATCACACATACACACACACACACAGTCACACACACGGTCACACACAGTCACACACCCTAGCTGGCGGCAGGCTGGCACTGCCCGGTGCCCCCCTCACCTGCTGCCAGTTACACACCGTAGCTTGCGGCAGCCTGGTACACACTGGCACTGCCCGGGGCCCCCCCTCACCTGCTGCCAGTCACACACCGTAGCTTGCAGCAGCCTGGCACTAGCACACACTAGCACTGCACGGGGTCCCCCATCACCTGCTGCCAGTCACACACCGTAGCCTGTGACAGCCTGGCACTAGCACTGCCCGGGGCCCACCTCACCTGCTGCTAGTCACACACCGTAGCTTGCAGCAGCCTGGAACTAGCACACACTAGCACTGCACGGGGTCCCCCATCACCTGCTGCCAGTCACACACCGTAGCTTGCGGCAGCCTAGCACTGGCACACACTGGCACTGCCCGGGCCCCCCCCCCCCCTCACCTGCTGGCTACTGCTTTCCCAGCATAAATCTTCACTTTTGCTTCTCTTTCTCTTCCTCTCCTCCTGCGAGGCCGGGAATCAGTGCAGACTGCAGAAACATCACACACACTCAGCGTCTGAAGGAGGCAGAGCCCAGCAACTCCTTACTTGTAGTTGAATTGAGAAGGTGAAACTGTCTGAGAAGCAGCTCGCTCTTGCTGACAGACTGCTGCTGCTTCTGTGCTAGACCTAGACTGGGCGGGCGTCGGGACCCGTGAGCCGCCGGGACCAGTCGCACTTGCGACAGCTGCGACCTCGGTAGTTACGCCACTGGTTGTCCCACAGATTTTGAATCTCCTCTCTGTATAGTCTACAGTCATTGCCTATGCATCTCCAAGCGAAGGGTGCCATAGCTGTAGTGCGTGTAGCCAGCTCCAACCAACAACGAAAAACCTCGTTAGTGTTCTAAGTACCACCAGTTTCCCCCAAGATAGAACCTTGCCCCCAGGAAACACCCCCAAAGGTAAATGTGCATTGGTAGAGGTGTTTTCTGAGGCCATGCCCCTCACCCAGCACTGCATGTTAATGCCCCTGTGGCGAAAACTCAACTGGGTCTACTATCCCATTAACATAAGGGGACTAGCGGCTCAGAGAACAATGGCTAAATAGAGGCCCCTGAGACAATAAAGAAGGTAATGAAATGATTGTTTGACCTAATTACCAATCTCGTGCCGGGCTCCAGGGTCTGGATGAGCATAATATGTATGTGTTAACTGTCTCCCACTGTGTCTTCCAGATCCCTTAATTTTATTGCACACATTAAACTGATGAGCAAGCAAATATTTAATAAAACACAAGATCAACGTAATTGATGCTTCATGCTGGAAAACGTCAGCATCCATTAGAACCATGGACTTCACTCTACATCCATTGGTCCAATAGTCTTTAGACCATGGCCAGCTCCTTACATTATTGGAAATGGACAATTGAGTATCATCTTTGTTATGATGTCTATGTGCTGCCACTGCTGCCCTCTTACTAGTGCATCTAAACTGTAACATCCAGGTTAGAGGCTATCCCCTCCGTTTCCACCTCGGTGCATGGGATGTGCCTCACACATTGTTGTGGGTCATGAGTACTATTTAATTGCCGATCTCTTGGTGCTCCTTTCTGTGAGTTTGGTTGTCATCTACTGCTAAAACTCTGGTTCTCACTGCCAGTTAGTTTCTCTTCTCTGGTTCTATCATGTTTATTGAATTCATATTGTCTTACCATGGTGTGTTTCCTGGACATGTTGTCTCTGATTTTGTGCCTTGACTGCTATCCTAGTTCCTACCTTGGCTACCTTGACTTCTCTTTCCTCTGGTTTGCTCCTCCGGCCAGCAGGTCTTTCATGGAAGCAATCAAGTGCTCCCTGCTGTAACACCAGATCCCTGTACAGGGGTTAAAAGGCGAAGACTGGGATTCTTTGGAGTGGCTAGAGCCAAGTCTGTCTGAGTTACGGCCACTTTACACGTCCCGATATCGGCGTCCAACTCCGATAAAAAGTCACGTGTTCGTGCGTTGGCCCCGATATCGTTCGTGCGTTGTGCGGTGTAAATGTCCAATTCGATGCAAGAATGATGCCAAAACGATATCGGGGAAGAAATGAGCAGGCTCTCCAACTGCCCGATATTGGATGGACGATGTGGCCGGATCGTGTCGTGTGACAGCCCAACAACGATTTGGAGTACAACTTCCCCTATTCTCTCCCATGTTAAATGGTCGTTCCTGGGTCGCCCGTACAAGGGGGCGTAAACATCGCAGTTGCGTCGCCTGCCGATATCGCTCTGTGTAACATCTCCTATGCGATCTTGGAATTCTGCCCAAAAAATGCGCGCTCCCGCATCGTTGTATCCGATGTTGGGACGTGTAAAGTGGCCATCAGCCTTTTCAACCGATAGACATAATGAGTCACTGTTTAAACCATCAAGTTGGGTTAATAAATCCCATGAAAAGCTTGTTGTCATCGGGCGGAGCTGATGCTTTAGCATTATGTGAGCACAGTAATTCTTCACTGAGTTCTTCTGTAATTTTCCAGGTTGCCCTTTGTCTCCTCTCACCCTTTTATTAACATAATCTTTAAACTCTTAAGTAAAGTTTGCAATAAATCAATAATTTAAATCAATAAAAGATCATCAGTTAAGGATTCAGCAATAGTAGGAGGAAAAATGCAACACTCTCCAAATGGCAAAAAACTGAACTTTTATTTCTTAATCCATAAATCCAAATACAACTTCACAGAGAACAATTACAGCGCATGACGGGCGACAGCCGATTCCTGACCACTACCTCTTTCTGTATCCCTGAGTGCCTCATTAGGAAGTAAAATAGAGCACAATAAACCAAGTGTAATAGGGATTATATTTAATATTTCCTGTTCCGGTATTTGTACCTGTCTGAGGTGGTCCAACCTCCCGTCCTAGTTACTCATAGCATAATCGTGTTGGGTCTTCGCGATGAGCAGCGGCTACATCATACTTTCACATATCAATATATATGTAAAACATTTTACTAGAATAGATGGTTGGATGCCCCCAAGCCTGGCACAATGACTTGACCAATCAAATTAGGTAAATCAGGCACCCAAGAAGATTTGAAACAAATGTAATCTTTTGATGACCCATCGTTCTCGAAATATTTGCAAATAAAACAAATCAAATTTAAACATTGATGTATGGCACAATGCCAGATCTCTACGACCCAGCGTTCTCCACATGTTCTCAACAGCAAATATAAATTTACAGGAAAATGTTTGGACCAATGTGGCACAAATTTGCCCCATAGGTAAATCAGACACTTAAAAAAAATTGTAGAGCAGGTTCCAGCTCTCTAAGGTTTTCCGTTCTTAACATATGTTACAATAATGGAATGCAAAAGAAAATCTTTAAAGGGATCCTGTCACCTCCAAAACATGTCCCTGCAGCATATTATCACTAATCTCACACTTCTTTTGTCTCCTAAAAGCATCCTGTGAAAGTGCATAAAATTGTTTTAATACATACTCATTAGTGATTATAATTAGCAGGGGCTATATTCTTTAGTCACCAGGGCATCCACCCTCTCTCTGTCTGTGCTGCTGTGATGTGCAGCTGAAGGCAGGACTAATGATTTGCATTCTGTGAGTGATAGAGAGGGGGAGGGCAAAGCCTGCACAAGCAGAGCAAACAGACGAGAGAGAGGGTGGATCCTGGAGCTGCAAAACAGCCCGCCCTGGTGACTAAAGAATATAGCCCCTGCTAATTATAATCACTAATGAGTAAGTATTAAAACGTTTTTATGCACTTTCACAGGATGCTTTTAGGAGACAAAAGGGGTGTGAGATTAGTGATGGGATGCTGCAGGGACATGTTTTGCTAGCTTAGGAGGCGCTCTGGAGGTGACAGGATCCCTTTAAATCTCTTCAGGATGTCACTACAGAGACGCGAGACGTAGAATTTCTGCGCATATTGACTCTTTCAGATGTCAGATTTTCTCACGTATAACAAAAATAGACAGATTTTTTGGACCAGAGTGTCCGAGCATCATCAGTTATTCTCGTACATGGAGGGTAAAAAAAAAAAGTTTCTTAACCTCCTCCTTTCCGACAGCCAGTGCAAATTGTCATCCTCGTCTGGTTTGATTTTTTTCACTGACCCATAGCATTGCCGTTTTTGATCCAATACTTGAATCACAATCAGGTATGTCTTCACAATTGTACTCTGACCGCAGGGTCCATAAAAAAAAAAATCAGGGACATGTGAATAGCACTCACCAAAAAATTGCCCGGTAAATATCCATTGCACTTAGCAGCAGGCTGCTAGCTCCTCTGAGAGGCAGCACAGGTGTCTGTATACCGATGCTCAATCACACACAGGCGGAGCAGCCCGCCTGATCTAATAGCAGGGCGTTACCAATAGGCTGCTCTGACACTATGCTTCACAGAGCCCTATGGTAACCTTGTGTCTACAAATGCCACCCGTCACCTCCCTGACAGTTTGGCCGGACGCTGGTGCCACAACCGCCCCCATCTGTGGGTTGTAGGTGATTGAGCACCGGCATACAGACACCTGTGTTGCCTCTCAGAGGAGCTAGCAGCCTGCTGCTAGGTGCAATGGATATTTACCGGGCAATTTTTTGGTGAGTTTTTTTCTGATATTATGTCCTATTTCGGTGAATATCGACATGTGAATAGCCCCATAGACTATCACAGTTACAAGTGCTATCCGTGAAAACCAAAAGGTGGCATTCATACGCAAAAAAGGATGTTTGAGCCGTAACGCAGCACATCAAATACCTGCACATAACTCTGATATGTTTTCTTAATATCAATAGAAAACTTAGTTAAACACTTAATGACATAAGACAGAGCTGTATGTCCTACGTCGCCTTCCTCTTTGATGCGAGCTCCACACTGAGCTCACATCATTCCCTGCATAAATCGGCTGATCTCATCAGCCGACATGTGCCACTAGCGGGTGTGGGCAGGTCAGCGATCCACCCTGTTCCTATTAACCCCTTGGATTGCAATGTCAAACACTTTAAAGCACCACAGCGGGCATCATGATGTTTCCCAACGCTCTCAGCAACCCCGTGACGTGAGCACGGAGCATCGATGCACTGCCTTTACAGCGCAGGGTCAGAAGATGACCCCTGACGCTGTCATGACTCAATTCCCGTGAGCAGGAGCGATCAGACACTGCAGTGTTGAGGCTCCCTTAGGGGGCATGTAAAATAACGAGAAACTGTAAAAAAAAAAAAAAAAAAAGTTTTCAATAATATGATAATAAAAAAAAACCAACTAAAAGTTGAAATCACTCCCCTATTGACCAACAATCCCCACATTCTGGACACTAAAATGGATTTTTAACTATGTGAATTCTCAGATGTGCAGTAAGACCTGATTTCTGGGTAAAACATTTCCCACATTCTGAACATGAAAATGGCTTCTCCCCCGTGTGAATTCTCTGATGATAAACAAGTTGTGATTTAATGGCGTAAGATTTTCCACATTCTGAACATGAAAATGGCTTCACCTTTGCGTGAATTCTCTGATGGGCAGTAAGCTTTTCTTTCTGGCAAAAACATTTCCCACATTCTGAACATGAATATAGGTTCTCTCCTGTGTGACTTCTCTGATGTACAGTAAGAATTGATTTCTGGGTAAAACATTTCCCACATTCTGAACAAGAAAATGGCTTCTCCCCTGTGTGAATTCTCTGATGATAAACAAGTTGTGATTTAATGCCATAAGATTTCCCACATTCTGAACATGAAAATGGCTTCTCTCCTGTGTGCGTGTGTCTATGTTTAACAAGCACTCCTTTGTGAGTAAAACATTTCCCACATTCTGGACATGAAAATGGCTTCTTTCCTGCATGAATTCTCTGATGTACAGTAAGATTTTCATTTGTTCTAAAACATTTCCCACATTCTGAACATGAAAATGGCTTCTCCCTGTGTGAACTCTCTGATGTACAGTAAGATTTGATTTCTGGGTAAAACATTTCCCGCATTCTGAACAACAAAATTGTTTCTCCCCTGTGTGAATTCTCTTATGATAAACAAGTTGTGATTTAATGCCATAAGATTTCCCACATTCTGGACATGAAAATGGCTTCTCCCCTGTGTGAATTATCTGATGTGCAGTAAACGTTTTTTTCTTGCAAAAACGTTTCCCACATTCTGAACATGAATATGGGTTCTCTCCTGTGTGAATTCTCTGATGTACAGTAAGATTTTCATTTGTTCTAAAACATTTCTCACATTCTGAACATGAAAATGGCTTCTCCCCTGTGTGAACTCTCTGATGTACAGTAAGATTTGATTTCTGGGTAAAACATTTCCCACATTCTGAACAAGAAAATGGCTTCTCCCCTGTGTGAATTCTCTGATGTGCCATAAGACTTGATTTCTTGGCAAAACATTTTGCACATTCTAAACATGAAAATGGCTTCTCCCCTGTATGAGCTTTTTGATGTTCTCCATCCCTTTTGTTATTTTCATTTTGCTTAACAGTCTGTAATGAATCAGGAGATAGGACCTGTTGATTAGGAATAAATGACAGATTTTTGTTGGGAAGGGCTCGCAGTATATCTGGAATAATGCCATGATCTTCATATATATATGGCATGATACCATAATCAGCTGCTTCAACATTAGTAAATGGCAGATATCCCTTCGATGCACAGTCATCTGACAAGAAAAAACATTTTTTTTTTATTTCAGAAATGCTGCATTTTGAAAAAATTTGTACTGAAAATCAATTTGTAGCTAACAAAAAGAGAATTTTGTTTACGTACCGTAAATTCTTTTTTCTTTAATCATCAATGGGAGACCCAGACAATGGGGTTTAGGGCACTGCCCTCCGGAGGTCACACTAGGTACTACAAGTTTGTAGACACCGCCCCCTCCGCTTATAAACCCCTACCGCAGGGAACATCCTCAGTTTGGTCCATAAGCTGCGAGGAGACAAATAAACCACACCCGAAACGTCGGAAAGAAACCGTGCACAAACGGTTCAACAACCCGGATAACACTGTCCCAACAGGGAACAGAACAAATGCAAAACATGCAACGGAACAACTGGGTGGGTGCTGGGTCTCCCATTGATGATTAAAGAAAAAAGAATTTACGGTACGTAAACAAAATTCTCTTTTTTCTGGTCATCATAATGGGAGACCCAGACAATGGGGATGTCCTAAAGCAATACCCCAGGGCGGGAAGAGTTCCTCAAAAGACGGATATCCATGGTCCCCCTCAAAGGTGGGCAACCGCCGCCTGGAGGACCCGCCTGCCCAAACTTGCATCCGCAGAGGCATGGGCATGCACCATATAGTGCTTAGAGAAAGTGTGCAGGCTGGACCAAGTGGCCGCCTGACACACCTGTAGAGCCGAAGCTCGATGTCGCAAAGCCCAGGAGGCACCGACAGCTCTGGTAGAGTGAGCCTTCAATCCCACCGGGAGAGGCAAACCAGAAGACCTGTAAGCCTCTTGAATGGGAGCCTTGATCCATCTGGCCAAGGTTGACTTTGATGCCGCGGACCCCTTACAGCGACCTGTCGTAAGGACAAATAATGAATCCGAACTCCGGAAGGAGGCAGTCCTGGACACATAAATGCGTACAGCCCTCACGAGATCCAGAGTATGGAGATCGCGCTCCACCTGATGAACGGGAGCGGGGCAAAATGATGGGAGAACAATCTCCTGGTTCAGATGAAAAGTGGAAACCACCTTTGGCAAGAATTCTGGCCGCGGGCGTAACACCACCTTGTCTTGGTGAACCACCAGGAAGGGCGACTTGCACGATAGTGCAGCCAATTCTGAGACCCTTCTCAGAGACGTAATCGCCACCAGAAAGACCACTTTCTGGGACAGACGAGATAGAGAAATGTCTCTCAGTGGCTCAAACGGCGGTTTCTGCAGCGCCGCCAGGACCATGTTAAGGTCCCAAGGGTCCAGTGGTCGCCTGTAGGGCGGAACCACCCGAGACACCCCCTGCAGAAATTGACGGACCCTGGGAAGGAGCGCCAAGCGCCTGTCAAACAGCACTGAAAGAGCTGACACTTGACCCTTCAGGGAGCCGAGGGATAAACCCAATTCCAACCCCGACTGTAGAAAAGCCAACAATGTCGGGATGGACAAGGGCCACGGGGACCGGCCACCCGAGGCACACCAGGTGAAGAAAATCTTCCATGTTCTGTGGTACATCTTCCTGGAAACAGGCTTCCTAGCCCGAGTCATAGTGGCGACCACTGTAGAGAGAAGCCTCTGGATGTCAGCAGCCAGGCCTCAAGAGCCATGCAGTCAATCTGAGGGCCCTGGAATTGAGGTGGAAGAATGGGCCTTGCGCGAGCAGATCTGCGCGTTCTGGAAGAGCCCACCGGTGTCCGCCTGATAGTCGCCACAGGTCCGGATACCAGGACCTCCTGGGCCAATCTGGAGCCACTAGAATGGCTACCCTGCATTCTGACCTGATCTTCCACAGAACCCTGGGAATCAGAGCCAGAGGCGGGAACACATACGGTAGATGGAAGCTGGACCAACTCAGGATCAGGGCGTCCGCCCCCAGAGACAGAGGATCCCATGATCTCGCCATGTATTGCGGCACCTGATGATTCAGCCGCGAGGCCATCAGATCCACGTCCGGAGTGCCCCATCTGCTGCAGATGTCCCGGAAGACGTCTGGATGAAGAGACCACTCTCCGGCGTCCATCCCCTGCCGGCTCAAGTAGTCGGCCTCCCAGTTCTCGACCCCTGGGATGTGAACTGCGGAGATCAGGCAGTCGTTGTCCTCCACCCAAGATAGAATGCGGTGGACCTCGGCGAGGGCCTGAGCACTTCTGGTCCCTCCCTGATGATTTATATAGGCGACGGCCGTCGCATTGTCGGATTGAACCCGAATGGGCTGTCCTAACAGGAACTTCTGAAACGCTAGGAGCGCCAGATAGACCGCCTTGATCTCCAGCACGTTGATCTGCAACGCCGACTCCGACGGAGTCCAGAGGCCTTGAGCCCTGTGGTGTAAGAACACTGAACCCAGCCCTTCAGACTGGCGTCGGTGGTCACCACTAACCATGACGGCTTGAGGAAGGACCGGCCCCGCGACAAGTGACGGGGCTGGAGCCACCACTGCAAGGAATCCCTGGTCGGTTGAGAAAGCGCCACCAGCCAATTCAGAGAGATCGTCCTCTTGTCCCATCTGCGGAGAATCTCCAGCTGGAGAGGACGGAGGCGAAACTGTGCGAAAGGCACCGCCTCTATCGCAGCTACCATGCATCCCACCAGCTTCATCAATACCCGTAGGGATGATTGTGGTGACAGGAGGACATCCTGCACTCCTGATTGGATAGCCAGCTGCTTGGCTCGTGGCAGAGACACCAGGGCTGAGTCCGTGTGGAAGTCCATGCCCAGATATGTCAATGACTGGGTCGGAACCAGTGTCGACTTCTGGATATTGAGAAGCCACCCAAATTGTTCCAGAGACTTCATGGTCACCTCCAGGCTTTGCCGACAAAGGTGTTCCGATGGCGCCCTCACCAGTAGATCGTCCAGATAGGGTATTACAGCATGCCCCTGTACGTGCAGGAGAGCCATCATAGATGCCATCACTTTTGTGAACACCCGCGGTGCCGAGGCCAGCCCGAAAGGCAGCGCCACAAATTGGAAGTGTTCTTCCCCCACTGCAAATCTCAACCAGCGCTGATGAGCCGGTGCAATGGGCACGTGAAGGTAAGCGTCTCGGATATCGATTGACGCTAGGAAGTCTCACTGTGACACAGCCGCGATCACGGAGCGTAGGGATTCCATACGGAACTTCCGAACCAACACGTGACGGTTGAACAGTTTTAGGTCCAGAACCGGGCGGAAGGAGCCGTCCTTTTTTGGGACAATGAAGAGGTTGGAGTAAAAACCCCGAAACCTCTCCCCGGAAGGCACTGGGACCACCACCCCGTCTCTGCGGAGCCCTTCCAACACCAGGTGAAAAGCCTGAGCCTTTTCTGGAGACGGGACCGACCGATGGAATCGGGGTATCGGTTGTGACGTCAGCTCTATCCTGTAACCTCGCGAGACCACGTCTCGGACCCACTGATCTTGAACGTGAAGTAGCCACCTGTCCTGAAATCGCGACAGGCGGCCCCCCACCTGTGGGGAGGTAGGAAGAGAGTGCGAGTCATGTAGAGGCGGGTTTGGGGGTGGCAGCCGCTGCCCCCGCCGACTTCTTCTGACGACTCTTAGAGCGCCACTGAGTAGCAGGCTTACCCCCTCGGTCCGTGCGAGCGGACGTTGCTGATGACTGTGAGCTGGAGCGAAAGGACCACTGTTTTGGGTTCCTTTTAACGGTGTACCGTGGCTTAGGTTTATTCTGCGGGATCTTAGACTCAGCAGAATCCTTTATTAGCTTGTCCAGTTCGGTGCCAAAAAGCCTGTCACCAGAGAACGGAAGATTCTGTAAAATCTTCTTGGATGTGGCATCTGAGTCCCAAAGACGCAGCCACAGCAACCTGCGGATCGCTATAGCATTGGCCGAAGCCACAGCAGAGCGAGTTGCAGTTTCCAAAGTCGCCGTCCTGGCGTAGTCCGCATAGGCCTTAGCCCTATCGGTAAGCGCCAGGACCTCTGGACTGGACCTTGCCAGTTCAGTGATACCATCCAAACAGGCGGTAATCGCTTGTAAGGTCCAGACCGTGGCAAAATTAGGGGCAAATGAAGACCCCACAGCCTCATAGGAAGACTTGGCGAGTTGCTCGACCTGTCTATCCGTCGCATCCTTCAGCGAAGAGCTATCAGAGGCAGAGAACAGGGAGCGTGCAGCAATCCTGGTCATGGAAGCATCCACCTTCGGGGACTGCGACCACTCCTGTAGCACCTCCTGGGGAAAAGGAAAGCGATTGTCCTTGGGTTTGCGGACATAGCGCCGCCCAGGATGTAACCTGGGTGCTCTAACCACCCTTCCAAAGTTAGTGTGGTCCATGAAGGAGCCACTTGGTCTAGCCTCCGGCCGCAGCCATTGATAGACCTCCTTCGGGTGAACGTTCACCTCCTCAGGGGGTGTCACGAGACGTAAGGTCTCGTTGATGGAGGACACCAGATCCTCCACCCCGTCTGGTGGTTCAGACACAGACACAGACCCAAGAGTCGAACCCCCATCATCTTCCTCATCAGAGAAGTGCTCCTCCTCAGAGAGGACCTGGAGCTCGGGTGAATCCTCACGACGAGCCCGCTTAAGGGGTCTCACAGTAGAAGAGAGAGACACCCGGGGGTAACTGGAAGGAGTAGCTGGGCTGTCCAGTCTCCTATTAAGAGCCTCCAGGGATTGCGACATGGAGGACAGCTGGGACAACAGAGATTCATTGATCTTATTCTGAGTTTCCCATGGCCCTGGGATCACCTGAACCTCAGGGTATAGCACCGGAGCTGCTGACTCAGCAGTGTCAGTCCGGGCCTCTGGGCGTCCGCAGTTATTGCAGGACCCCTCCACCAGTGTCCCGTTGCACGTAGCACAGGCAATGGTGGCATCTGCCGCCTTAGCAGCACGCTTCCTAGCTGAGGACATCGCCACAGTAGGGGATATATAAGCCAAAATATACAGACAAAACCGGGATCCCGGTCTTACCGACCGCAGTAAAGCGGTAGGAGGAAGCGGTGTGTGTGTGTGACCTCCGCGAGGGCTTCCGGTCTCCCCTGGAGTGCAGACGAACGCTGCAGACAGATCCCAGTCGGGCAGTGAGGGGAAGATGGCCGCCGACAGCCAAGCCGAGGGCGGCGCCGAAAACCCGCGGGAAACACACACACGCCCATCGATGACGTCATCGCAAGGGCTGCCTCCCATCCTCCAGGCAGCCTCAGTAATGAAGGCGCCGGGGCCCGCGGCGCGGGAAGTATTGTGGAATACAACACACAGACTGCATGTACAAACAAAACATCCGCAGCCTACGGCCTCAGCCCCTGTGAGACACAGGGCGGTCAGCCAGGGTGACCCCAGCACGGGGTACACCGCCAGAGCCGCGGACCCGAGGGTAACGCGCGGTCCGAGTGTCAGGACACAAAAAAAGTGACAGACACTACCCCCAGGCACACAGGAGACACACAGAGCATCTCAGTGCCGGTCCGGTCTGTAAGCACCATTTAGGGAGGCCTCGGACGGGGGTTCAGCACCAGTCCGGAGTGTAAGCACCATTTAGGGAGGCCTCGGACTGGGCTGGCTCCAGTCCGGTCTGTAAGCACCATTTAGGGAGGCCTCGGACGGAGCGGAGCTGTGCAAGGCTCCCATCTCCCACTCTCCAGAGCCCCCCCAGGGAGGGATGGAAAGGAGCACGACAGCGTACCGGGAGAACAGCAAGTGTCCAGGCCTTCGGCCCTCCGGTACCTCCACCAGCGTGTTCCACAAGGGTGAGCGGGGAGGCTGTCGCAGGTCCCGACCGGGACCATTTTACCTTGTCTTCAGACGCCATCACGTAAGTTGTGAGAATGCAGTGAAGTGCAAGCAAAGCGTGATCCTCCGAGCACACTAAGTTTAAAACTGAGGATGTTCCCTGCGGTAGGGGTTTATAAGCGGAGGGGGCGGTGTCTACAAACTTGTAGTACCTAGTGTGACCTCCGGAGGGCAGTGCCCTAAACCCCATTGTCTGGGTCTCCCATTATGATGACCAGAAAAGAGAACGATACAAACTGCAGAAATCAGTGCAAGGGGTAATAGATTGTGATATTAACCCTCTTGTCTGCTGACACACCTTTTTACAGTGTACGTCAAGGGGCCTTAATCCTCACCACTGCGTGTGTAGTGTGTAGTGTCCCACAATGGTCAAAAATCCAGCATATGACAGTTGACACCCTGTGGCATTGGCCCGATTCAGTTTTGGACCCGATCGTGGCCAATAAATTCCTTAGATGTTGCTGTTAATTGTAATAACAGCATCTAAATAATTAAGAGGGTTAAAACACCCTATTATTATCATTTACTAGTAAAAAGGCCCGATGCAATTGCATCGGGGGGGGCGGTGAAATGAATTGTGTGTACACAGGCGGGTCAGTGGGTAGCAGAGCATCGAGGCGGCTCTGTGGGTAGCAGAGTATCGAGGCGGCTCTGTGGGTAGCAGAGTATCGAGGCGGCTCTGTGGGTAGCAGAGTATGGAGGCGGCTCTGTGGTCTATCAGAGTATGGAGGCGGCTCTGTGGGTAGCAGAGTATGGAGGCGGCTCTGTGGGTAGCAGAGTATGGAGCCGGCTCTGTGGGTAGCAGAGTATGGAGCCGGCTCTGTGGGTAGCAGAGTATGGAGGCGGCTCTGTGGGTAGCAGAGTATGGAGCCGGCTCTGTGGGTAGTAGAGTATAGAGGCGGCTCTGTGGTGGAGGGGTGAGGAGAGATGCGGCTCTGTGGTGGAGGGGTGAGGAGAGATGCGGCTCTGTGGTGGAGGGGTGAGGAGAGATGCGGCTCAGTGGTGGAGGGGTGAGGAGAGAAGCGGCTTAGTGGTGAAGGGGTGAGGAGAGAAGAGGCTCAGTGGTGTAGGGTTGAGGAGAGATGCGGCTCAGTGGTGGAGGGGTGAGGAGAGAAGCACACAGTATATACATACATGAGACATTGTATAGAAACACAGTATGCAGAGATTACACACAGTATACACACATTACACAGAGTGTAGAGACATTACACACAGAGTGGACAGAGAGACATTACACACACAGTGGACAGAGACACATTACACACACAGTGGACAGAGAGACATTACACACAGAGTGGACAGAGACACATTATTACACACAGAGTGGACAGAGAAACATTATTACACACAGAGTGGACAGAGACACATTATTACACACAGAGTGGACAGAGACACATTATTACACACAGAGTGGACAGAGACACATTATTACACACAGAGTGGACAGAGACACATTATTACACACAGAATGGACAGAGACACATTATTACACACAGAGTGGACAGAGACACATTATTACACACAGAGTGGACAGAGACACATAACACACAGAGTGGACAGAGACACATTACACACAGAGTGGACAGAGACACATTATTACACACAGAGTGGACAGAGACACATTATTACACACAGAGTGGACAGAGACACATTAGACACAGAGTGGACAGAGACACATTACACACAAAGTGGACAGAGAGACATTAGACAGACATTGTATACATACATTGGTGCATACACTGAAGGGATTTGGGGATAGGGGCGGGACGGGCAGTGACGTCATCAATGCAGTGCGCGGCTGTGGGTGGGCTGGGGTCGCACTGTGTGCTGTGTAGTGGGAGCAGGCCGGTAATTGCGTGTGCGCGAGGCGGCGGTCGGCGCTAGGCGGGAATAGCGGGGGAGCGGGAGGATGTGGCGGGGGAGCTGGTGAGCAGCGGGGAGCGGGAGGATGTGGTGGGTCAGCGGCGGTCGGGTGTGTGGCGCCAGGATGTTTGCGTTTGCGGCAGTGTCGGCTGCTCGCGATGGCACATGCGCGCCATCGCTCGCGATACCGGCACAGTGGCCGGAAGTGCAAAACTGGCGATTATGTATATAGATTATTATAGCACCATTTATCCCATGGCACTTTACATGTGAAATGGGTATACACAATAGAGACAAGTACAATAATCATGAACAATACAAGGCACAGACAGGTACAGGAGAGAGGACCCTTCCCTCGAGGGCTCATATTGTATCCTCACCCATCCCTTGTAGACTAAGTAAGGGTGGAGCTGGCTGTGAGGTGGTATAGTGGACTGAGGGCTACAGCAGGTTGTAGGATTGTCGGAGGAGGTGGGTCTTCAGGTTTAGGTCCTTTTGAAGGTTTCCAAGGTAGGCGAGAGTCTGATATATTGGGGCAGAGAGTTCATGAGTATGGGAGATACATAGGAAAAATCTTGTATGCGGTTGTAGGAAGAGGACATAAGAGGGGAATAAAGATCTTGCGGAAATTGGAGGTTACATGCAGGTAAGAACCAGGAGGCAGGTTGCGGATGGCTTTGTATGTTATGGTTAGGGTTTTGAACTGTAGTTTTTGGGCACTGAGAAACCAGTGAAGAAATTGGCATAGAGGAGAGGTCAGGGAATAGCGGGGTGACAGGTGGATCAGTTGGACAATAGAGTTTAGGATAGATTGTAGGGGTGTGAGAGTTTTAGATGGGAGTCTAGAGATCAGGAGGTTGCAGTAATTCAGGTGGGAGATAATGAGGGCATGCATTAGTGTTTTGCAGATTCTTGGTTAAGAAATGTATGGATCCGTGAAATATTTTTGAGCTGGTGTCGGCAGGAGGTAGAGAGGGCTTGGATGTGTGGCTTGAAAGAGTGCAGAGTCAATGGTTACCCTGAGGCAGTGATCATGCGGGTCTGGGGAGATTGAGCAACCATCAACTTTCATGGATTGGTTTGTTGGAAGGGGTTGAGTGAGAGGAGGATATATGATACAGTGTGTACGGAAAGTATTCAGACCCCTTTAAACTTTTCACTCTTTGTTACATTGCAGCCATTTGGTAAATTCAAAAAAGTTACCGTACATTTTTTTCTCATTATTGTACACTCTGTACCCCATGTTGACTGAAAAAGAAACAGAAATGTAGATATTTGTGCAAATTTATTGAAAAACAAAAACTGAAATATCACATGGTCATTAGTATTCAGCCCCTTTGCTCAGTATTGAGTATTTGCACCTTTTGAGCTCGTACAGCCATGAGTCTTCTTGGGAATGATGCAGTTTTTCACACCTGGATTTGGGGATCCTCGGCCATTCTTCCTTGCAGATCCTTTCCAGTGCCATCAGGTTGGATGGTGAACGTTGGTGGACAGCCATTTTCAGGTCTCTCCAGAGATGCTCAGTTGGGTTTAGGTCGGGGCTCTGTCTGGGCCAGTTAAGAATGGTCACAGAGTTGTTGTGAAGCCGCTCCTTTGTTATTTTAGCTGTGTGCTTAGGGTCATTGTCTTGTTGGAAGGTGAAGCTTTGGCCAAGTCTGAGGTCCAGAGCTCTGGAAGAGGTGTTCATCCAGGATATCTCTGTACTTGGCCACATTCATGTTTCCTTCAATTACAACCAGTCGTCCTGTCACTGCAGCTGAAAAACACCCCCATAGCATGATGCTGCCACCACCATGTTTCACTGTTGGGACTGTATTGGGCAGGGGATGAGCAGTGCCTGGTTTGCTCCACACATACCGCTTAGAATTATCACCAAAAAGTTCTATCTTCATCTCATCAGACCAGAGAGTCTTATTTCTCATAGTCTGGGAGTCCTTCATGTGTTTATTTGCAAACTCTATGCGGCTTTCATATGTCTTGCACTGAGGAGAGGCTTCCGTCAGGCCACTCTGCCATAAAGGCCCGACTGGTGGAGGCTGCAGTGATAGTTGACTTTGTGGAACTTTCTCCCATCTTCCTACTGCATCTCTGGAGCTCAGGCACTGTGATTTTGGGGTTCTTCTTTATCTTTCTCATCAAGGCTCTTCTCCCCCAATTGCTCAGTTTGGCTGGACGGCCAGGTCTAGGAAGCCTTCTGGTGGTCCCAAACGTCTGCCATTTAAGGATTATGGAGACCACTGTGCGCTTAGGAACCTTGACTACTACAGAAATTCTTTTGTAACCTTGTCCAGATCTGTGCCTTGCCACAATTCTGTCTCTAAGCTACTTGGGCAGTTCCTTTGACCTCATGATTCTCATTTGGTCTGACATGAACTGTGAGCTGTGAGGTCTTATATAGACAGGTGTGTGCCTTTCCAAATCAAGTCCTATCAGTTTAATTAAACACAGCTGGACTCCAATGAAGGAGTACAATCATCTCAAGGAGGATCACAAGAAAATGGACAGCATGTGACTTTAATATGAGTGTCTGAGCAAAGGGTCTGAATACTTATGACCATGTGATATTTGAGTTTTTCTTTTATAATAAATTTGCACAAATATCTACATTTCTGTTTTTTTTTTTGCAGTCAAGATGGGGTGCGGAGTGAATATCAATGAGAAAAAAATGAACGTTTTTGAATTTAACAAATGGCTGCAATGAAAGAAAGAGTAAAAAATTTAAAAGGGTGTGAATACTTTCCATACCAACTGTACAAAATTCTGTTTTGGCCATGTTGCGTTTTAGAAATCGAGCATACAAAAAGGATGAAATATAGGACAGACATTGTGGGATTCTGGTTAGTAAGGAGGTGATATCGGGTCCACAGAGGTTAATTTGTGTGTCATCAGAGATGATGATAAAAGCTATGGGACCCCATGACTGGTCCCAGGCTGAAGATGTAGATCGAGAAGAGCAGGGATTCAAAAAATGAACGCTGGGGGAAAGCGACAGATAGGGGACAAGATGTGGAGGTGGTGTGAGAGTGGGAGACGCTGAAAGTTCGGTCAGTCAGGTATGAAGAGATCCAAGATAGGGCCACGTCTGTGATGCCAAGTAATGAGAGAATCTGTAGTAGGAGGGAATGGTCCACTGTGTCGAAAGGTAGAAGACAGGTCCAGGAGGTGGAGCATAGAGTAGTGTTGCTTGTGTGCCGCCCAGCTTAGGGGACCGGGATACCCGGCGCAGGGTCCCTTTCCTTGGGGGAGTCACTGGTGGCTGGACCCAGGCCGTGGCCCCAGGCTGGCACACTCCTAAAAGGGGGTATTTACAGGGGATTTAGAAGTTTATATAATTTATAAAGTTTGTAGATGTTATTGTCGTGACGCCACCCGGAATAATGTGGCTATATATGGCCACCGCTGTCTTGTACTGGCCAGGGGATGATGGTGAGAGGCAGCTGAGATGGTATAGCCCTTTTCCGGGTAGGGCTGTAGGGTCCCCTGGACAGGTGATGTTAAAGTTAATGATGGATGAAGATGGAAATATGGTGAGGAGATGTTAAGGACACAGACACTTACTTGATTCACAGCAAATTCTCTTAGCGGTGATGGTCCCAATCCTGGATAGATGGTAGCTGTTAAATCAGAGGCTGAGGCACAGATGAGGTTTAACTGGTTTACTTTCAACCAAACTATAATACAACAAGTCCCGTCTCCGGAGTCTGCAATCGGGGTTCAGTTGCTCAGGCCCCACCGGGTCCTTTACCTCCTGCTTGCGCTGTCTATGTGGCCCTGCTGCCGTGTGTGAACTCGCTGCCGGCCCAAATCTGTCCTCTCTGGGTCCCACTCAACAGGCAACTTGAGTCCTTTGTCTCTCTCTGCTTACCCCCTCCAGGAGTACTGCTGAACTCTTAGTATGTTGCTGTGTCTGGCCCTGTGAAGCTTGTTGTTACCTCACGTTTTTTTCCGGTTGCTGTATTGTATATAACTAATGCAGCCACGGATCCGGTATCCGTATCTGCGCTTTTTATCTAGGGTAGATAATGATGCTACCCGATTCTGAAAGTGTTCCTCTTATCAGTTTTCTCCTCCTCAGACCGATGGCTTGGCCCTGGAAATTGTCAGTCAGTCCTCAGGAACTCAATGCAGCTCCTGTCACTCTGAGCTCCTGGCTCCAACTGTCTGAAAATTTACCTCAAACCAGTGTTTTATCTCTAGGGAAGTCTCTGGTGTCTCTGGAGCTCCCCCTACTGGCCAAAGGTGGTAGTGCAGTGGCTTGGCTTTCTAAGTGAGTGCAACTATTATGATCTTATACTGTGGCTAATACCCGCAGGGGCGCCACATTCCCCCTTAGTTAAGAACAGTACTCCGGGACTGTGGGACAATAAACATAAGATATAACAGATAATATCTACAGAGTCTTAAAAAAAATAAAAAGTCACAAAAACCACTCAAGTTTAAAAAATAGAGTCTTGTAAAAAGTCACTTCAAATAGCGTCCATTAATACAGCTCTGTCCTTGAGGGCTATTTATTTGTTAGGAAAGGCACTGCAATTAGCGTCCATTTTTCCAACAAAGTTTATGAATAATTTAAGAATGTTCAAAAAACAGTCTTTCCGGAGCTTTAATTTACCGCCTCCGGGCTGATAAATGAAGAAAAGAGTTCAAGAATATGCAAGTAGTTCATACAGAATAGTCTCTGTAGGTACTGAGCTTTTTAACGTTACATCTAATAACTACTGATTAACAACTAAACAAGTTCCTTTCAGATATTTCTGGTTGAAATATCTATTTACATTTGGTAGTCTGCATATCTTGCTGGTAATTGACCCTGAGTACTACGCTGTGATCTGCGTAACGCTTGTGTACTGGGTGTACTCAATGTGATGGTGTGAGTGGATGTATACCTAGTAAGTACTTCTGGTTCTGCTAGGGATAATTCCACATTTGTGGGATTGGCAATTCCACCGTGTCCAGGACTATTATTACTAGGAATTTGTTCTTCCTGTCTTGGAACGTCTTGTGGTACAGGGTCTGCTTCTAATTCTATTGGTCTTGGGGCTTCTGGTATTACAGGCTCTGGTGTTTGATAGAAGGCCATCATGGGAACTACTACTGCACCATTGTAGGTTGGCCAGGTTTTAGGAAAGTCTCCTAAATAGGTGTGATATACTCCATCTTCTTCTTTTTCGTCAACAGGTTGAACCGGTACTGGTTGAATAACTTCTGGTTCAGGTTGAATGACTTCTTTTTCTTTCAATGTCTCTGGACATAGTTTTAGATTGTCTCTTGACACTAGTACTGATGTTAATCCACCATCTTTGCTTATAAGACACATTTTAGGATTGTTCACTCTCATTGGTAAAACTGTATATGGGGCGGATTCCCACTGATTGTCCAGTTTATTAGTGCGACGGTTTCTCTTGAGCACTTGATCACCAGGTTTTAATGGGGTTGCTAGAGCATTCTGGTTGAAGTATTGCTCTTGTCTTTCTCTAGTTTTCTGGAGATTCCTTTCTACGCATTCTTGCACTTGGCGATATTGTTGTTGGCGTAGAGAGTCCCAGTTGGAATCCTGCACTTCTGCGTCAGGTTTTACAATACCCATTTCTAGATCTATTGGTAGCTTGCCAGGTCTTGCACGCATAAGGTAAGCTGGGGTACAGTTTGTGGAGCTTACCGGGACATTGTTATAGAGGTCTACCAAGTCAGGCAATTTCTCTGGCCATAGGTTTCTCTCTCTCTCTGGTAAAGTCTTTAAGAGATCGATTACAATATGGTTCATTTTTTCGCATAAGCCATTTGTTTGCGGATGATAGGCTGTTGTACGGATCTTCTTGCAGCCATACATATTGCAAAATTCTCTGAAGATCTCTGATTCAAATGCTGTGCCTTGGTCTGCGAGTATTTGTTCCGGATATCCATGGGGTCTGCAAAAGTATGTCTGGAACGCCTTAGCTGCTGTTTTTGCAGTGAGATCTTTCACGGGCACTACTACCAAGAAACGTGAGTAATGGTCCACTATGGTTAAAGCATAGACATAGCCGGACCGGCTTGGTGTCAATTTCACGTGATCTATTGCTACGAGCTCAAGTGGTTGCTTGGTAACTATAGGCTGGAGTGGTGCTCTTTGGTTTTTTAGATCTTTTCTTCTGAGGTTGCACGGACCACAGTTTCTGCACCATTCTTCAATTGATCTTCTCATTCCAACCCAGTAGAATCTTCCTCTTAGAAGTACTTCTAGCTTTTTCCACCCGAAGTGACCAGCACCATTGTGATAAGCTTCTAGGACCATTTTTACATCTTGTTTAGGCACAATGATCTGCCATACTAGCTCATGCGTTTTTGGATTGGTATATCTTCTGCACAGCTTTCCTTGGTACAGGAACATTTTGCCTCTCTCTTTCCAGAGTTGATGTGTCTCTTTCGGTGCATTTTCATTGGGATACGCACTTTGCTCAGTCAGCAGTTCTTTCACCAACTTCACAGCTGGATTGCTGTCTTGAGTGTCAGCCCATCTGTGGTGTGCTAATGGGTTGAGATTCACCTGTTGATGTTTCTGGTAGGCACTGGATTGATACTGTCCTACCTTGGGACGATGGAAGGCGGGTAGTTCAATTTCTTCAAGTTCTACCGGTTCTTCTTCCACGTCTCTCAAGTGCGGCATCCGGGATAAGGCGTCTGCATTTCCATTCTTTCGGCCTGCTCTATACTTGATCACGAAGTTGTAATTAGACAGCCGGGCTATCCATCGCTGTTCCAGCGCACCTAGCTTGGCTGTATCCAGGTGGGTCAATGGGTTGTTATCAGTATAGACGGTGAATTCTGCAGCTGCCAAGTAGTGTTTGAAACGCTCAGTCACAGCCCAGACTACTGCCAGTAGTTCTAACTTGAAGGAGCTGTAATTTTCAGGATTTCTTTCAGTAGGCCGGAGCTTTCTACTTGCAAAGGCGATGACTTTCTCCTTGCCTCCTTGCTTCTGAGATAGTACTGCTCCCAGTCCCACATTACTGGCATCTGTGTAAAGGATGAAAGGTTGATGGTAATCGGGGTATGCCAGAACTTCTTCTCCGGTCAATGCCTTCTTCAACTTTTCAAAGGAATCTTCCCTCTCATCACTCCACTGGAAAGGAGGATTGCGGTTTGAAGGCTTCTTCGACTGCCCTACCAGGATGTCTTGTAGAGGTGCTGCTAGCTTGGTGAACCCTTGGATGAATCTACGATAGTAGCCCACCAGTCCCAGGAATTGCCTCACCTGTTTCACGCTAGTAGGTCTTGGCCAATCCCTTATTACGGTTACTTTCTCGGGATCCGGTGCTACTCCTTCTGAACTTACAACGTGTCCCAGGTATTGTACCTTTGGCTTTAGAAGGTGACATTTTGATGGCTTGATCTTCATACCATACCGGGATAAGGCTTCGAACACTTCTGCCAGATCTTGTAGATGTTGTTCGTAAGTCTTTGAGTAGACTATTACATCATCTAGGTACAGAAGGACGGCTTCAAAGTTCTTGTGTCCGAGACAGCATTCCATCAATCGCTGAAAGGTACCGGGTGCGTTGCAGAGTCCGAACGGCATACAATTAAATTCACAGAGACCCATTGGTGTGGTAAATGCTGTCTTCTCTTTATCTTCCTCAGCCACAGGGACTTGCCAATACCCACTTGTTAAGTCTAAGGTGGAAAAATAATTAGCAGATCTTAAAGCAGCTAATGACTCTTCAATTCTAGGTAAGGGGTAGGCGTCTTTATGGGTAATGTGATTAATCTGCCGGTAGTCTACGCACATTCTCATGGTTCCGTCTTTCTTTTTAACTATTACCAGAGGGGCTGCCCAGGGGCTACAACTGTCTCTTATTACCCCGGCCTGTTTCATCTCCCTCAGCATGTCTTTAGCACATTGATAATGAGCGGGCGGTATGGGTCTATATCTCTCTTTTATTGGTGGGTGGTTACCGGTAGGAATTGTATGTTCTACCCCTTTAATCTGTCCGAAGTCTAATGGGTGTTTACTGAAGACCCGTTCATATTCTTCTACTAGTCGGTACACCCCTTGTTTTTGGTGGGTAGGTGTTGAATCTGTACCTATATGCAGCTGCTGACACCAATCTTCTAATTCTCCACTTGAACCATTGTCGTCCGCCTGACATGACGGATTCAAGGGCCCAATGGCTATGATGGCATTGTTGTCAACAGTGTATAGCTTGGCCATTGTAGCGTACCTTGGTAAAGTGACCTCTTCCTCTCCACAATTCAAAAGACGTATGGGCACTCTTCCCCTGTGTACCTCGACTATTCCTCTAGCCGTTAATATCGTGGGTCTACTATCAGTGTACACAGGCTCTACCAAGGCTTGGTAATCTCGTCCTTTAATACCAATGGCTGCTCTACACGATACCAGCATTTCAGTTTTTGGAGGTATCACTATAGGAGTTGGGTCACTTACCCTCACACTGCCGATTTCTCCACCTGCAACCTCTACTTGTTGCTTCAGCACCAATGCTTTTATCTCTCTCCGGAGAATTCTCTGCTGGCAGGATTGGGCAGTTTCCGCAAATTGCTGTAAAATAGTAATAACCTCGGAAAAACAATTTTCTAAAACATTCATACCTACCAATACAAAAGGTTCCCGTCGGTTAACATCAACAATTATGATACCCTGATTTTTTAATTCTGCTCTACCAATCTTAATGGTCATCTCTCTAAATCCTACTTGCGGTACCAATTTTCCATTACTAGCATATATACTTAGCTCAACATTAGATGGTCTTTTATCAATGTCTGAATCTGCCCAGTACCTCTTATAAAGGATATGTGGTATAGATGAAATCTGGGAACCAGTGTCCAACAAGGCATTGAGGGGAATACCGTCCAGCACGATGGGGATAATGGGACGTCCTCCGACGTACTTATCGTGCCAGGATGTTGGGCCTTGAAAGTTCACTCCTGCGAAGCGGCCCGCATTCCCAGGAGATCCTTGTTTAAATCACAATTGCGGGCGATGTGGCCTGGCTTCCGGCAACGGCGGCAAATAGGCTGTCCATCCGGCTGGTAACGGTCGTTGGGTCGTCCTCTCCACGCTGGGTATCTCTGGGGTCTCATCCAGGAAATATCCTCTCTGCGGTTCGCCAACTCCATCTTGGGTGTAGTCTGTGATTCTCTCATTTCCTGCATGGTTTTAGCCATTGAGGTGACAATGTCTGTTAGAGAGTCAAGCTTTTGCTGGAAAGCATCATTAACACTGGCCTCCAGGGGCTTAACTGATGTCACTGGCACTCTCTGTTGTTGAGGGGTTTCTGTAATGGATTGCTCAGGATCCTGATCCCAAAGTGCCTCTGCCTGCTGGAGACGAATAGCGCTCTCCTTTAACTGGGCAAATGTCACCTCAGGGTCCTTGAAAGTCAGCATACTCGCATGCCCTCGATGAGAAGGGGTTAATAGTCCCTCAATGAATTGATCTTTTAGCAATTTATCAGCGCCAGTGTTAAACATTGGTTCAGCCAGTGTAAGCGCTTTAAGGGCCTCCTGTAAATTCAGGGCAAAGTCTCTCACACTCTCATTGGCCTTTTGTTTGCAATTGAAGAATTTGGTCTTTGCTTTGCTACCAGCAGTAGTTTCAAATACTGCCTTTAATCCAGCTAGAATATGCTCAGCAGTGTCTTTTAGATCAGCGGACCATGCTGTGACTTCTCGCTTGGCATTACCACTTAACTGTGCCATCAGCAAACCGACACGCTGAGCTTCTGCCATTGGAAACATGTTTAAATAGGCCAGCAGTTTTTCTTTAAAATCATCAAAAGTATTAGGCTTACCTTCATACACTGGAAGCCATGGAGCACCTGGGGTATATGGCATCAACATCGGCATAATGGGCGCTGCACCTTGCGCCGCTGTGCTGCCGAGCGCTCTGTTCTGTGATTCAGCTGCATTTGTGTCGCCGGGTGTTTCGGCGTCTCCGTGCTGCGACATGTTGCGCCCCCTTAGTTAATCCGGACCCTTCCGGTCCTCTGCCTCCGTCGGGATGGCGTATAATCGTTCCGCTGTGCAGCAGGATTGGTTTTCCCCTTTTGCAGACGTCAGAGCTCTCAGCTTGGTACCGCCCACAAAGACACGCCCCCTGCTGCTTCTGCTCGCCGTGAGCTCAGTAATGGTGGAATCTGAAATTTTTCAGTCAGATCAGAGCTCAGGGCTATGACACAGTTCAAATAGCAGTCTCGTGCTGTGGCAGTTATGAGGTAATTAGTGATGATGCAATTTTACCTCAGAGGCTGGCGGCCATTTTGTTTCAATGTTAGTCAATGGGGAAAAGTCTATTTCAATGGTTTCCAATGGGAAAATCACTTTTTGATAAAAAAGTCAATTTTTCTCGGATTTTCTCACAATTTTCGGCATTAATCACGGCACACAGTACCCGATTTAACCAGGCACGGTAAATCCTGTTCGTGACGCCAAAGAGAGATGTGCCGCCCAGCTTAGGGGACCGGGATACCCGGCGCAGGGTCCCTTTCCTTGGGGGAGTCACTGGTGGCTGGACCCAGGCCGTGGCCCCAGGCTGGCACACTCCTAAAAGGGGGTATTTACAGGGGATTTAGAAGTTTATATAATTTATAAAGTTTGTAGATGTTATTGTCGTGACGCCACCCGGAATAATGTGGCTATATATGGCCACCGCTGTCTTGTACTGGCCAGGGGATGATGGTGAGAGGCAGCTGAGATGGTATAGCCCTTTTCCGGGTAGGGCTGTAGGGTCCCCTGGACAGGTGATGTTAAAGTTAATGATGGATGAAGATGGAAATATGGTGAGGAGATGTTAAGGACACAGACACTTACTTGATTCACAGCAAATTCTCTTAGCGGTGATGGTCCCAATCCTGGATAGATGGTAGCTGTTAAATCAGAGGCTGAGGCACAGATGAGGTTTAACTGGTTTACTTTCAACCAAACTATAATACAACAAGTCCCGTCTCCGGAGTCTGCAATCGGGGTTCAGTTGCTCAGGCCCCACCGGGTCCTTTACCTCCTGCTTGCGCTGTCTATGTGGCCCTGCTGCCGTGTGTGAACTCGCTGCCGGCCCAAATCTGTCCTCTCTGGGTCCCACTCAACAGGCAACTTGAGTCCTTTGTCTCTCTCTGCTTACCCCCTCCAGGAGTACTGCTGAACTCTTAGTATGTTGCTGTGTCTGGCCCTGTGAAGCTTGTTGTTACCTCACGTTTTTTTCCGGTTGCTGTATTGTATATAACTAATGCAGCCACGGATCCGGTATCCGTATCTGCGCTTTTTATCTAGGGTAGATAATGATGCTACCCGATTCTGAAAGTGTTCCTCTTATCAGTTTTCTCCTCCTCAGACCGATGGCTTGGCCCTGGAAATTGTCAGTCAGTCCTCAGGAACTCAATGCAGCTCCTGTCACTCTGAGCTCCTGGCTCCAACTGTCTGAAAATTTACCTCAAACCAGTGTTTTATCTCTAGGGAAGTCTCTGGTGTCTCTGGAGCTCCCCCTACTGGCCAAAGGTGGTAGTGCAGTGGCTTGGCTTTCTAAGTGAGTGCAACTATTATGATCTTATACTGTGGCTAATACCCGCAGGGGCGCCACACTTGGTTTTGGCAGTAAGTAGGTCATTGGTGACTTAGTTAGGGCAGTTTTAGTGGAGTGATGTGGTAGTAAGCCAGATAGCAGCCGGTCACATAGTGAGCAGGTGGAGAGGTGGGAGGACAGTTCAAGATGGACATGCTGTTCCAGTAGTTTTGAAGCATAGGGGAGAAGTGATATGGGGCGATAGCTTGACACAGAGGATGAGTCAAGGGAGGGCTCTTTGAGGATGGGTGTGATCGAGGCATGTTTAAAGGTTGAAGGAAAGACACTAGTTTATGATAACTTGAAACATGGGTATGGCTGCTTTCACACTGCCACATTTTAAATCCGTGTCTATCCATTTTAAAACGGATAGACACGGATCCGTTATTGTCTCCCATGCAATCCTATGGGCACGGATTGGTCCTAAAGTGGCCATCCATGTGTCCATTTTTTCATGGATCCGTTTTTGTCGTTTTTTTCATGCACCCAGAATCGGAAACTGTTCCGATTTTGGGCTGCCTTGGAAAAAGCGGACACAATTGGACAGACACGGATCCGTATCTGTCCGTATGAAATAACATGGAGCTCTATGGAGGACGGATCCATACAGATCCATGAAATAGATCCGTTTTGCTGTACTGAGCATGCTCAGAAGCAAGGTATGCTCCTCCCACCCCTATCTGGCAACTTATGACAGATCCGTTAAAAAATTGGTCCGTGGACATTAGTTGGTATCAATTTGCACCATCCATGTCTGTCCATGTGGTTGAAATTCAAGGATCCAAACGGACTTGCACGTTTGAAAGTGTGAAAGCAGCCTTAGCGTCTGGATGGTGAGATTGAGGATGAGGTGGGACAGGAGCGGGTCAAAAACACAGATGGCGAGATGTGATCTGTAGAGAATTGGCACCTCTCTCCAAAGTAATCGCTGAGTATGATAGTAGCCATTGCACCCAGAGATCATGATGCCAGAAAGCAGTGGCGTGTTAGACCCAGCTATAAACAGAGTCTAAAATGTAGTCAGTGAGGAACTGACAGCTCTCCGGCTCTGCAGTACACTACTGCAATGCTTAGGACCAAAGGTAAAAGCCAAAATGATTCATGTCCTACAGTGGGACTGAGAGAAGAGGTAAATAAAGTGATATAAAGAATGGAAAGAAAAAGCACAGAAAGCACAAAAACTTGTCTTGCCACTAAAAACAAACATTAACAAAAAAAAACCTACACATAATTGGCTTTATGCACGGCAAACACCATTAAAGAGGACCTGTCACCAACCACACATGGTGATCTAATTACAGCACTGAATGCAGCATGTCTGCTGCATTCAGGCAAGGGGACCCCCAGCCCTTGAGCCCCCCTGTACCCCGAGATAATACACTTTGAAAACTTACATAGTGGAGCCAAATAGGAGGTGGCTTGTGGCTGGAGCCAAAGGGCAGTTTTACACCCCCTGTATGTTTAATCCACCCATCACCGCCTCCCTGATGCCAATCATTGTCTCCCTCGCCTGCTGCATAGTACACAGAGCTTTTTGCAGTGCTGGACGCCTTGCCCCGCCTCATGCGGTGACGTCAATGCCTTTCCCCGCCCTGCTCCATGGTTAACATAGAGCAGGGCAGGTATAATCGTGACGTCACAGCAGGAGGTAGGGTGGCCGGCCTCCTGCTGTGACATCGCCGCCTTTCCCCACCCTGCTCCATGTTAACCATGGAGCAGGGTGGGGAAAGGTGGTGATGTCACCACAGGAGGCGGGGCAAGGCGTCCAGCACTGCAATAAGCTCTGTGTACTATGCAGCAGGCGAGGGAGACAATGATTGGCATCATGGAGGCGGCGGTGGGCGGATTAAACTTACAGGGGGTGTGAATCTGCCCTTTGGCTTCTGCCTCTAGCCACCTCCTATTTGGCTCCACTATGTAAGTTTTCAAAGTGTATTATCTCGGGGTACAGGGGGGCTCAAGGGCTGGGGGACCCCTTGCCTGAATGCAGCAGACATGCTGCATTCAGTGCTGTAATTAGATCACCATGTGTGGTTGGTGACAGGTCCTATTTAAAGTAAAAAATATTATGAAGATTCTCTTTCATTGACTGCAGATTGACGGATGTCCAGGTCCTGAGACCTGCACCAATTGCTTAAGGGGGAACTCCGAAGAGAGAAAACTTTTTAGTACAGTTCCTGCCCTCCTACATGATGAAGCAGAGCTGTACACTGCCGATCTAGGATCTATAGATCACTTATAATTCAATAAAATCATACCTGCTCTTTTGCTCTCCCCCTCCCTTGTGGGATGTAGAAATTCAGCCTGACAGTCTCATGCTGCTGGAGAGAAGAGGATGTGCGGCAGGGGCGTGGATCCCGGGGGCTGCAGGATAGTCCTACATTCCAGCCCCCTTATACTTCTGTATGGGAGAAGGGGGGGCGTGGTCACTGGCCCCATGCTCATATTACAATCCAGCCCCTGATATACCATCCTATAGAATGTGACAGGGGTGTTCTCCGTTGAAATAGCAATCATGTCAACAAGCAGATAGAAACACATGTTGTAACCCTCTGCTGTGCAATGATACGATGGTGCATAATGTGTACTGACATGTTTAAGGCTGTGAGAACAGGCAAAGCACTGTATTGATCAGCTCTGCCATGGTCTCCCCTCCCCCACAGCTATTTGGTAGATTTGCACTGTCTCGTTAGTCACAGCAAGGCATCTAGAGTCTGCACATCTATTATAGTATAAGTACACACCTGTATTATCAAGTAATACTGTATCTATTAAAAAGGTAAAAAAAAATGCTATTTTAATATTCCCAAGTATAGATTGTCTTTTATGATGATATCAATCTAAATCTAGGTATATATATATATATATATATATACAGTATTATGATGGATTTTGTTTATCAATCCATGTGAAGGTACTTTCTATTCGTGTTATGGTATTGTACCCAGGCAGATTTAGGCTATGTGACACCTCAGGTTCATGTGTAAAGAATTGTAACATGCTCTACAAATATGTGATCACAAGCGTCAGTTTGTGTCAATTTATCCATGCAGTTCTGCAAGAACATCCCTGTCATATTACAAAGGATGGTATATCAGGGGCTGGATTGTATAATGAGCATGGGGTCGACAGCCACTCCACTCCCCCTCCCCATACAGAAGTGTGAGGGGGCTGAAATGTAGGATGATCCTGCAGCTCCCATCATCCATGCCCCTGACACATCTCCAGCTCTCACCAGCAGCGTGAGGCTGAAATTCTCGGACCCCTGAGGGGTGCAAAACAGAAAGGAATAATTTTATTGAATTATAAGAGATTTATAGATCCTAGAACTGTAGTGTACAGTTCAGATTCATCATGTAGGAGGGCAGGAACTGTACTAAAAAGTTTTCTCTCACCTGAGTTCACCTTTAAAAGACTGCTGAGAAGTGAGTAGCTTTTGACACAGAGACACAGAGCAGAGAACAGACTCTATAGAAGCTACAAAATGGAACATGTAATTGTACCAACCGGTGAATAAGTAACTATAGAGGAAACTACTCACCTGCGCTGTCATCTGTAAGATCATCATCACCCCTCACATATGTCTCTGTAGTATTAATATGGGGCAGATCTTCATCACCCCTCACATATGTCTCTGTAGTATTAATATGGGGCAGATCATCATCACCCCTCACATATGTCTCTGTAGTATTAATATGGGGCAGATCATCATCACCCCTCACATATGTCTCTGTAGTATTAATATGGGGCAGATCATCATCACCCCTCACATATGTCTCTGTAGTATTAATATGGGGCAGATCATCATCACCCCTCACATATGTCTCTGAAGAATTAATATGGGGCAGATCATCATCACCCCTCACATATGTCTCTGTAGTATTAATATGGGGCAGATCATCATCACCCCTCACATATGTCTCTGTAGTATTAATATGGGGCAGATCATCATCACCCCTCACATATGTCTCTATAGTATTAATATGGGGCAGATCATCATCACCCCTCACATATGTCTCTGTAGTATTAATATGGGGCAGATCTTCACCCTGAAACAAAGATTGTAAAAGTCACAGACAGATGGAGAAGTCCCATCTATGATCAGCTGTAATCTGCCATCTCCACCGTTCTCATTACACAAGTATAAAACATAGAATACTGGAGGATAAAACAAGACTGAGCACAAGACCTTCACAGCCGTCTACACATCATAGGGAGATCTCATCACACCTTCTCTCCATCTACCTGATGATCCGGAGGAACATCGGGATCTTCTTGTTTACAGTCCTGTGGGAGAAGAGGACGGGGACATCTCTCTGGTGTTGTCCTCTTACTGGATAGACCTGGAGGAGACACATACAGGACTGAATTCATTCTTTACATACAGATCATTATAGGCCGTGTGTATTTAGTCCTGTCTATTACCTGGTGATGTGAGGGGCGGCCGGGGAACCTCCATCATGACTATGTCCTTGTACAGATCTTTGTGTCCTTCTAAATACTCCCACTCCTCCATGGAGAAATAGACGGTGACGTCCTGACACCTTATAGGAACCTGACACATACAATGATACCATTGTCATCTTTCCCCGATCCCTTCATAGCGTTACTGTATAATGTCCCAGCAGCAGCAGCAGCATTCCCAGCAGTGTCACCTCTCCAGTCAGCAGCTCAATCATCTTGTAGGTGAGTTGTAGGATCTTCTGGTCATTGATGTCCTCATGTATCAGGGGGTGAGGTGGAGGCCCCGTGATTGGGCTCAGGGCTCTTCCCTCAGACACAGGGTCCTGACAGCACAGATCACTAGAGCTCTTCACTACTGTGTAATCCTGGTTATGGAGAGACACATTAATAAATCTCCAGTCTCCAGACATTTCCAGAGTCCTCACCTCTCCAGTTCTGTCATCTGTTATTCTGTCCATAGATAAGAATGATGTCATGTGACATTGTCATCACAATCTCTCACCTCTCCAGTAACAAGGAAGAGGATCTCTAGGGTGAGGTGGAAGATCCTCTCCGCCATCTTGTCCCTGTCCAGATCCATCCTTGATGGTCAATCAGGAGAATTCTCTTCTATAGAAGATGTGAGAGGATCCGATATTGTAGAGACCTGAATGGGGGAAGATGAAATGCTCTGTGCTTACAGGACCTGTGATGATGTCACATGGAGGGGAGGATCTATGAGATCAGGGATCTGCTCAGTGATGTGGGATCCATATGAGGTGGTGATCTTCTCCTGTATGGGCTCCTGAGCTCCTCTATGGTCCATTATCCCCAGCGGTGGAGGCGGCGGTGGCTCCTCAGCACCAGACGGCTGCACAGCACTGAGTGTTATCACACACACACGTCCTGACAGGATTGTCCTGGGCTCACTCCATGGGCGTACCCAGGATCAAAACTAGGGGGGACAAGCCATGGTGGTTCAGGTTGTAAAATTTTAGAACGGTGCATTATAATGTATGGAGGCATATGAGGCTACATTATACTATATAGAGGATAGTGGGGTTGAATTATGATAATTCGATGACTATGGGGGTACCTTATGAATGGGGGACTATGGGATGCATTATAATACATAGAGGACTATGGGAATACATTGTAATACATGGAGGAATATGGAGATGCATTATAATAATTGAAGGACTCTGGTGGCTGGAGGAGGAAGACCATATAAACCAGGATGGGGGAAATACATACCACGATAAAGGCCATATTCCAGGAGGAGGACCATATACACCAGGATGGGGGAAATATATACCACGATAAAGGCCATATTCCAGGAGGAGGACCATATACACCAGGATAAGGGACATTAATACATTAATGAAGGGGGAGAGGGGTCAATTTGTGAGTCTTTATAGACTTTAGAATGTTACATGCGGCCCATGCATCTGACCAACGTGCACGCGGAAGGTTGGGGGCTTAAATTGCACACCGGGGCCCATCAGACTCGTTACGCCACTGGGGAGCTTAATGGGGAAGTTTAATCTTATATACAGCCCCCCCAATGTCCCATAGGGCTCACATCTCATATACAGCCCTCCATAGGGCTCCCATCTCATATTCAGCCCCCATAGAGCTCCCGTCTCATATATAGCCCCCTTATAGGGCTCCCATATTATATATAACCCCGCCATAGGGCACCCAAATCATATTCAGCCTCCTCATAGGGCTCCTGTATCATATACAACCCCTCCATAGGGCTCCCATCACGAGAGCCCTATGGGGAGTTGTATATGATATGGGAGCCCTATGGGGTGGGCTGTATATGATATGGGAGCCTTATGGGGGGCTGTATATGATATTGGAGTCCCATCTCATATACAGCCCCCCAATACTCCATACAGTCCTCATATCATATACAACAGCCTCCCATAGGGCTTCTATATCATAGGCTGTAAATGATATGGGAGCCCTATGGGGGGCTGTATATGATATGGGAGTCCCCCCTCACCTGCTGTGTTCCAGGCCCCCTCTCACCTGCTGTCTCCCAGGCCCCCCTCTCACCTGCTGTGTCTCAGGCCCCCCTCTCACCTGCTGTGTCCCAGGCCCCCCTCTCGCCTTCTGTGACCCAGCTGTGTCCCAGGTCCCCCCCTCACCTTCTGTGTCCCAGGCCCCCCCTCTCACCTGCTGTCTCACAGGCCCCCCTCTCACCTGCTGTCTCCCAGGCCCCCCCTCTCACCTGCTGTGTCCCAGGCTCCCCCTCTCACCTGCGGTGTCCTAGGCCCCCCCTCTCACCTGCTATGTCCCAGGACCCCCCTCACCTGCTGTGTCCCAGGACCCCCCTCTCACCTGCTATGTCCCAGGCCCCCCTCTCACCTGCTGTGTCCCAGGCCTGACCCTCTAACCTGCTGTGTCCCAGGCCCGCCCTTTCACCTGCTTTCTCCCATGCCCATGGAGGAGGAGGAGGTGCCGCCTGCTGTATGCGCTCCCCAGTGGAGCGCGCAGCGTAGGGCAGGAAGTCGGAAGATCAGAGGAGAGGAGGGGCGGGAGCAGGAAGCAGGAGGCTTCCCCCCCCCTTCACCTCATCTCCTCTGACACATGGAGTGTCGGAGCCACGCAGTCACATGGATGTGTGTCCTCGGGGACACACATCCATGTGAAGCAGAAGCTGCGACCACGATCGTTACGCCACTGGGTGGCCGGCCTCAGCTCAGCTGCCCTCAGACATTATAATAGGTGTGCGCTCAGTTTCGCTCAAGCTCACCCCTTCCTTTTGGGGGGCACCTGCCCCCCCCCTGCCCCACGCTGGGTACGCCCATGGCTCAGTCACTTATTTACAGCTCAGGGAAGAAGATCCAAATGATAAGGAGGAAAGGTCTGTGCTGATCTTGTACAGTCACCACAATAACAGCTCTGCACTGCAATTCTACTGAGGGGCAAGACACTCACTCCATACTGGTATATATGTCCCCATAGTGGTATATATGTCCCTATCCTAGTATATATGTCACCATACTGGTATATCTGTCCCCATCCTGGTGTATCTGTCCCCATCCTGGTATCCCTCGTAGATTGTGAGCCCTCGTGGACAGGGTCCCTGCCCCTCCAGTACCTGTACGTCCCAATCGCCTAGATTTAGTGTACTTGTTCTTGTCTCCCTTATCCTCATGTAAAGTGCCATGGAACCTAATGGCACTATATAAATAAATAATAATAAATAAATAAATATGTCCCCATCCTGGTATATATGTCCCCATCCTGGTATATGTGTCCCCATCCTGGTATATATGTTATCATCCTGGCATATATCTCCCCATCCTGGTATATATGGTCACCATCCTGGTATATATGTCACCATCCTGGTATATGTAATAATAATAATATATGTGTCCCTATCCTGGTATATATGTCCCCATACTGGTATATATGTCACCATCCTGGTATATATGTTCCCATATTGGTATATGTGTCCCTATCCTGGTATATGGGTAACAATCCTGGTATATATGTAACCATCCTGGTATATATGTCCCTCATTCCTCTCCTGCTCCTCCTCTTCAGGTCATCCACGCTGGACAGACATGTAGCTGGGGTCATAGTGCCTTCTGTAGCATGGATAAATGTCCTGTTCCTCTTCTTCCTCATGCAATGTCGGCTGAAAAGATGGGATGGGGCTGGGCTGCTCTCCTTGTATGCAGGAAAACAAATGTTTAAATAAACACATGGAATCTCTCACAGACAGGACGGGCTTGTGCTCAGAGCAACACATGGAGGAGACTATCTTATCTGTGATAGCTTAGCTCTGTATGTGCCTGCCATCTCTCCCTCCCCCTTAGAAGCACCCTGCAAGATGGGAAAATGAAAATGAAAGCTAGTAGTAAGACACAGAGCACAGGGGGTAGGGAGGGGAGAGCGTCTTGGGAAGAAGTGAATAATAAATTAAAATTTACATACTGCGGACTATTCAGCAGTGAAAGTAATGAACCGGACTGGTACAGCCAGCTGCCTGCAGGGTGTAAAGATGCTTATAGCAAGAAAACTAAACAGAGTACAGTAATGATTTTTACATATTCTGAAATAGTGATGTGTCATTCGCGAACGAGTGGACACAAAGAGCCAGCTCTTTACTGTGAACAATAAGAGTAGGCTATTCAGTGAGAGCTGAGCCAGAGCAGAGGTTATTTTTTTGTCTGCCTGCAGCTTAAGGAAGCATGACTGTGACTCACTGGGTCTGGGAGGAGCAGTCAGGAGATAAGTGGAAGTGTAAATAAATGCAAAGACCTGTAAAGTACCTCCCAATTAAAGATATACACACATTGTTGTTTCTTCCTGAAGGTACCGTCACACGCAGCAATATGGCTTCCATATCATCATATTTTAGCGATGCGGAAGCGACATCGCCTGTGCGTAGTGGTGTGAGACAGGGCAATTTTATGGCGAGAAATCGCTGGTGGAGCGTCACCTGATCGCCCACCACTGCAGTGAAATCAGGTGATAACCACCAGGCGATTTCTGCGCATCTTGGCGTTTGACAGGGCGATAGCGATGTAGAAAGCGAGCTCAGACCATCTGGAATCAAATGCAGAGGCGTGCCTGAGTGTTCTGTTTGGCTCTCCCCGTCTGCCGCAATTGGTGGCCGCTCCTGCGTTTCCATTGGCTGCCCATGGCTAAGGCACCATATGTGAATAGCGATATAGTAGAAAGAGCACATGCGTCATGTAATGCGCAGACATCCTGACAAAGCTGACCAATGGTAACGCAGTTGTGTCGGCCAATTGGAGTGGCAGGGGCACGTTGAAGATAATTTTGGCACACCAGTCTCCTCGCCGTTCTCACACTCTACGCCCACATCGCTGATGAGATCGTGTCGTGTGACGCGGCGATGTGGAAAGGGGAAATTGCTTCCGGTCTTCTGCAGGCGATTTCCGGAACGCAGGATCGCCATTGAATGCAGGCGAGATCTCTATGTGTGACAGGGCGACGGCGATGTGCAAAAAAGTTCCCGAAACATGTGCACTTGTAATGAGGTGTACAATTCAGATTGTATTATTGAAATTGAAACTGCAATGAACTGTGCACAGTCCGCACTTGTCCACCAGGGGGCATCAGTGGACTGTACAATCACAGAGCTGGGAAACTCCCAGCCATCTCTGTTGTTTAACCAGGAAGTGAAAGCAGAGAATCAGAGCAGTATAAATCCAGAGCTGAGAAGATCTCCCTGCGGATGTCTGTTTAAAGTGGACTACTTTGCTACACCTTACCGGAAAAATCACCCCGCAGAAGCCCCTGTGACTGATCCTGGGCCACTGGACTTTGGTGCTGTGACTCTGGCCGCTCTGCAAAACCTTGCCCGCCGAGCACCCAGAGTGCATGTGCTGGGGCCGTGACCGACATAAGGGAGCCATTTGTGCTGCTGTGATCTCCCTTCTGCTGTTGCTCTGTGTGCCCTGAGACTGGGAGAGACAGACTGTTACCTGCAGAAGGAGACCAAAGAAGAAGAGTGAGGAGATCCCCAGGCCTGCTACGTGGGAGCGACATCTTCTTCTGTGATAAGACTGGTACGTGATTTTAGGGAAAGTTAGGGAAAGATACCTTCATTGTTGTGTTTTCTTTTCTTGCTGCGTACCCGGAAGAAGTGAAGATCCAGAGACTCTAATATATACAAGTGCGCATATAGTTCGGTTGACTGTGAGATAAATATGTTTTACAGTAAAGAAATGTTATTATCGGTTAAACCTGAGTATGGAGATTCTGTTGAGAAAGATCATACACACACACCCGCGGCCTTACCACCGGTCGCTACATCTGGCGTAGTCGGCAGGATGTGTGATCAACAGAATCTCCTCCCGGTAGTAGCTTATAACCAGACTTATACTACGGCCTGCAGGTCCATATCCGGTGCCAGCAGTCCGAGCAGTGACACGGAAGAATTGAAGCAGATAGTAGCAGAGTTGCAGAAACAGATACTACAGCTGCAGCTCATGCTAGACCAACAGGCGGACAGGCAAGCGAGACAGCAACCCAGTCGGCCTATGGGAAGGTGCTGGACATGCGGCGACCCCCGCCATAGGGCAAACCGTTGTCCGCATCCTCCACCCGTGGTCCGATATACCAGAACCAGCAAGCCATGCCCCACAACAGCAGCCACCTTTAAACTAGACGCCCCAGCCAAAGCGGTTCGCTCGGCAGGGGAGATCAGGGAAAAGGGTGTGAAGAGACAGAGCCAGACCGATAAGCAAGTACTGGCCACTCGGGTCCAGGGGACGGTGAAGTGGTTTAATGTCCGCGATGGGTATGGCTTCATCAACAGGAATGACACAAAGGATGACGTGTTTGTACATCAGACTGCCATAAAGCGTAACAATCCTCGTAAGTGCCTCCGCAGCGTTGGTGATGGGGAGGTGGTACAGTTTGATGTTGTGAAGGGAGAGAGGGGTACAGAGGCCGCCGACGTCACCGGTCCTGGGGGTGTTCCCGTTAAAGGAAGCAGATTTGCCCCCAACCGGCGCCGCTACCGCCGGCGATCCTACTCTCCCCGGGTAGAAAACGTGACTGAGTTTATTGGAGATATTGTGAGCCCTGAACAAGGGAGCGAAGGTGAACGGGGGGATGACGGTTTCCCCCAACAGAGGTCCCTACTCCGCCGGAGATCAATCCCTGTGATATCAACGGCCATCACTGCCTTGGAGCCGATGGTTGTTGACAGGGACTGTCAACCTTTAAGTGGGGGGGTATGTAATGAGGTGTACAATTCAGATTGTATTATTGAAATTGAAACTGCAATGAACTGTGCACAGTCCGCACTTGTCCACCAGGGGGCATCAGTGGACTGTACAATCACAGAGCTGGGAAACTCCCAGCCATCTCTGTTGTTTAACCAGGAAGTGAAAGCAGAGAATCAGAGCAGTATAAATCCAGAGCTGAGAAGATCTCCCTGCGGATGTCTGTTTAAAGTGGACTACTTTGCTACACCTTACCGGAAAAATCACCCCGCAGAAGCCCCTGTGACTGATCCTGGGCCACTGGACTTTGGTGCTGTGACTCTGGCCGCTCTGCAAAACCTTGCCCGCCGAGCACCCAGAGTGCATGTGCTGGGGCCGTGACCGACATAAGGGAGCCATTTGTGCTGCTGTGATCTCCCTTCTGCTGTTGCTCTGTGTGCCCTGAGACTGGGAGAGACAGACTGTTACCTGCAGAAGGAGACCAAAGAAGAAGAGTGAGGAGATCCCCAGGCCTGCTACGTGGGAGCGACATCTTCTTCTGTGATAAGACTGGTACGTGATTTTAGGGAAAGTTAGGGAAAGATACCGTCATTGTTGTGTTTTCTTTTCTTGCTGCGTACCCGGAAGAAGTGAAGATCCAGAGACTCTAATATATACAAGTGCGCATATAGTTCGGTTGACTGTGAGATAAATATGTTTTACAGTAAAGAAATGTTATTATCGGTTAAACCTGAGTATGGAGATTCTGTTGAGAAAGATCATACACACACACCCGCGGCCTTACCACCGGTCGCTACACACTCATGTCAAATTGCCGGCGATATGGAATATTGCTGCGTGTGACGGTACCTTTAGGGCAGTGGGCACATGACCAACAATGAATGATGTCCTAAGGTTAAGTTTACTGACCTCATCTGGCATATATGGTTTGTGTAGGAGGAGAGTGATTCAGCTTGTTTGTTGTTATCAATGATCATTTTCTCAAAGTATTAGTCAGGATTCCGGAACACTACAGGGGGAGAATAGACCTGTTGTTGGATAACGATGCTTTCACATCACGTTTTTCTGGGATCCGTGGCTGTCCATTGTAAAACGGACAGCCACGGATCCGATTTGGCTCCCATGTTATCCTATGGGCACGTATCGGATCGGATTTGCCCTTAGTGGCATCCGATTTTTGTCAGATCCAATTCTGTCCGATTTTTTGCTGTACCCAAAATCGGAGACTGCTCCAATTTTGGGCACAGTGGATCAAATTGGACCGAATCGGATCCAACATGATCCGTGGCCCATAACATGGGGGCCTATGGAGCATGGGTCCGAGAAAACATCGGATCGTTTCTCGGACCCGATTTTAGTGTACTGAGCATGCTCAGTACACTAAAACTTCTCCTAACCCTGTAATTTCACTTCAACAATGTATATATACATTGCGGAAATGAAATTTAAGTAAAAGCAAGTGTTAAAAATAAAAAAAAATTGATCCACACCTTTCCAGCGATCCCCCGATGTGTGGCATCTCCGGATGTACAGGACCTGGCATTACGTCACAGTCACATGATGCTAAGCTGGTAGCCGCGCCCAGCCAGGTCCTTTAAGCATCCGAAGATAGATGCCGCACATCGGGGGATCGCAGGACAGGTGAGAATCGATTTTTTTTTATTATTTTTAACCCTTGCTTTTACTTAAATTTCACTTCCGCAATGTATATATACATTGCGGAAGTGAAATTACCCTGCACAGTTCTTTCTGTGTCCGGATCCGTGCCTGACTCCTGGGTTGCTTTTTTGGAATTATATAGTTAGAGGGAGCCTGTCATGTCGCAATGAGGAAACGCATGGTGTGTAGTGCTACAGGAGGGCAACACTAGGAAAAAGGTAAAAATGGAGGCTCTGGCGATAGGGAGAGGGATGAGGGGTCACCCCTTAACACTCACCTAAGTCTAAACCCTGCACTTCCTATCATAACTAGACAGGTACATCCCATCTTGCACAATCATGGGCCTCGATCCTGACTGACCCTGGGCTTGCCCTGACTGATGCGTAAGGGTACCTTTACACGCGGCTACATTTCTAGGGTGGCTACAGGTAACTTACTGGTTGCAGTGAAATCATGGAGAGATTATTCCATTTGTACACAGCAACAAGATAGAACCTTGTCTCCATGATTTCACTGCAACCAGTAAGTTACCTGTAGCCACCCTAGAAATGTAGCCGCGTGTAAAGGTACCCTAAGGGTGCTTTCACATCACGATTTTGTGGGATCCGTGGCTGTCCATTGTAAAACAGACAGTTACCGATCTGATTTGGCCCCTATGTTATCCTATGCGAAGCCTCTCTGCCACCTGAGGTGAAAAGCGGGGGCGGGGTTGGGGGATGCTATCACTGCTGGTGCCGGATTGAAGAGCGGGTAGGAGGGATTGCTGTCACTGCTGGCGCTGGAATGAAGGGCGGGGGGAGGGCTTTGCGCTGTCTGCGCACATACCTGATTGTGGTAAGCGCTCCATATCAACCACTATGTGCAGGGCACCGCCCCCATACCGCATTGCCTTCCCTCTGCCGCATTGCTGCTTCAAGTCTACAGTGCCACCTGAGCAACCAGCTCAAGTTGTCCAATGGTTGCTGCGGCCCTGTGAGTAATCAGTGCATGGACTGTCCTATGGTAGTATCAGTAGCTATATAAAAATATAATCTCACAGTTAGATTTATGTTAAGGTGTTCAAGCGCAATCATTTCAGTTTTCATCAGCTCAACATGGTCATAATAAACATATTAGTGAAAAAAGGCCTACATCATGCTTGGTGAGTCTGGCAGCACAGATGGTTTGCACAAGCCTGGATTTGCATTTCTGTGACTGATTTTGTATTTGTGAAGATCTGAGGTTGTGGGTTGTATTAATCACGTAGGCAGGTCAACAATGCAATTATTTTTATTTATTATTCACGGTCTTACAGCAACTCAGGGTAAATGACCAAAATGTGATGCCCCCAGTCCACAAGATCTCAAACTGGGACCAGTAGGTCGGCTGCCCCTATACCAAGCAATACATAATGTCTCCCAACTTCTGGCTTCCCCCAGTGGCGCAACTAGAGTCCGAAGGGCCCCGGTGCGAAATTTGGACCTGGGCCCCCCTTCCACCGCGCGCACATAAATCAGATGTACGGGCCCCATGTAATGTTCTAAATCCTATAAAGACTCACAAGTTGACCTCTCTCCCCTTCATTATGTATTAATGTCCCTTATCCTGCTATATATGGTCCTCCTCCTGGAATATGCCCTTATCCTGGTATATATGGTCCTCCATTATAGTATAACGCAACCTCATAGCCCTCCAGATAATATAATGCCGCCTCATAGCCCTCCACATAATATAATGCAGCCTCATAGCCCTACAGATAATATAATGCAGCATCATAGCCCTCCAGATAATATAATGCAGCCTCATAGCTCTCCAGATAATATAATGCAGTCTCATAGCTCTCAAGATAATATAATGCAGCCTCATAGCTCTCCAGATAATATAATGCAGTGTCACAACCCTTCAGATAATATAATGCAGCGTCAAAGCCCTCCAGATAATAATAATGTTGCGTCACAGCCCTCCAGATAATATAATGCAGCCTCATAGCCCTCCAGATAATATAATGCGGCATCACAGCCCTCCAGATAATATAATGCAGCATCAAAGCCCTTCATATCATATAATGCAGCATCACAGCCCTTCATATAGTATAACACAATAATGCAGCCTCTTAGCCCTCCATATAGCATACATCCACCCCACAGACACACTGCCCGCTGTACAACCTTCCCCACTCACCCAGTCACACTGTCCTCTGTACAGCCCTCCCCCCACACACAGACACACTACCTACTGTACAGCCCCCCACACCCAGTCCCACTGCCCCCCATACTGCTCCTTGTACAACACACAATCGCAGACACAGTCACACACGGTCACACACACACTGTCAAACACACACAGTCACACACAATCACATACTCACAGATACACACACAGTCACAGACACATGGTCACACACACAGTCACACACAATCACACATACACACTGTCTCACACACACACACAGTCACACACACGGTCACACACACAGTCACACACCCTAGCTGGTGGCAGGCTGGCACTGCCCGGTGCCCCCCTCACCTGCTGCCAGTCACACACTGTAGCTTGCGGCAGCCTGGTACACACTGGCACTGCCCGGGGCCCCCCCTCACCTGCTGCCAGTCACACACCGTAGCTTGCAGCAGCCTGGCACTAGCACACACTAGCACTGCCCTAGGCCCCCCACACCTGCTGCCAGTCACACACCGTAGCCTGTGACAGCCTGGCACTAGCACTGCCCGGGGCCCACCTCACCTGCTGCTAGTCACACACCGTAGCTTGCGGCAGCCTGGAACTAGCACACACTAGCACTGCACGGGGTCCCCCCTCACCTGCTGCCAGTCACACACCGTAGCTTGCGGCAGCCTAGCACTGGCACACACTGGCACTGCCCGGGCCCCCCCCCTCACCTGCTGGCTACTGCTTTCCCAGCATAAATCTTCACTTTTGCTTCTCTCTCTCTTCCTCTCCTCCTGCGAGGCCGGGAATCAGTGCAGACTGCAGAAACATCACACACACTCAGCGTCTGAAGGAGGCAGAGCCCAGCAACTCCTTACTTGTAGTTGAATTGAAAAGGTGAAACTGTCTGAGAAGCAGCTCGCTCTTGCTGACAGACTGCTGCTTCTTTGCTAGACCTAGACTGGGCGGGCGTTGGGACCCGTGAGCCGCCGGGCCCAGTCGCACTTGCGACAGCTGCGACCTCGGTAGTTACGCCACTGGTTGTCCCACAGATTTTGAATCTCCTCTCTGTATAGTCTACAGTTATTGCCTATGCATCTCCAAGCGAAGGGTGCCATAGCTGTAGTGCGTGTAGCCAGCTCCAACCAACAACGAAAAACCTCGCTAGTGTCCTAAGTACCACCAGTTGCCCCCAAGATAGAACCTTGCCCCCAGGAAACACCCCCAAAGATAAATGTGCATTGGTAGAGGTGTTTTCTGAGGCCATGCCCCTCACCAGGCACTGCATGTTAGTGCCCCTGTGGCGAAAACTCAACTGGGTCTACTATCCCATTAACATAAGGGGACTAGCGGCTCAGAGAACAATGGCTAAATAGAGGCCCCTGAGACAATAGGTGATGAAATGATTGTTTGACCTAATTACCAATCTCGTGCCTGGCTCCAGGGTCTGGATGAGCATAATATGTATCTGTTAACTGTCTCCCACTGTGTCTTCCAGGTCCCTTAATTTTATTGTACACATTAAACTGATGAGCAAGCAAATATTTAATAAAACACAAGATCAACGTAATTGACGCTTCATGCTGGAAAACGTCTGCATCCATTAGAACCATGGACTTCACTCTACATCCATTGGTTCAATAGTCTTTAGACCATGACCAGCTCCTTACATTATTGGAAATGGACAATTGAGTATCATCTTTGTTATGATGTCTATGTGCTGCCACTGCTGCCCTCTTACTAGTGCATCTAAATTGTAACACCCAGGTTAGAGGCTATCCCCTCCGTTTCCACCTCGGTGCATGGGAGGTGCCTCACCATTGTTGTGGGTCATGAGTACTATTTAATTGCCGATCTCTTGGTGCTCCTTTCTGTGAGTTTGGTTGTCATCTACTGCTAAAACTCTGGTTCTCACTGCCAGTTAGTTTCTCTTCTCTGGTTCTATCATGTTTATTGAATTCATATTGTCTTACCATGGTATGTTTCTTGGACATTTTGTCTCTGATTTTGTGCCTTGACTGCTATCCTAGTTCCTACCTTGGCTACCTTGACTTCTCTTTCCTCTGGTTTGCTCCTCCGGCCAGCAGGTGTTTCATGGAAGCAATCCAGTGCACCCTGCTGTAACACCAGATCCCTGTACAGGGGTTAAAGGGCGAAGACTGGGATTCTTTGGAGTGGCTAGAGCCAAGTCTGTCTGAGTTATGGCCACTTTACACGTCCCGATATCGGCGTCCAACTCCGATAAAAAGTCACATGTTCGTGCGTTGGCCCCGATATCGTTCGTGCGTTGTGCGGTGTAAATGTCCAATACGATTCAAGAACGATGCCAAAACGATATCGGGGAAGAAATGAGCAGGCTCTCCAACTGCCCGATATTGGATGGACGATGTGGCCGGATCGTGCTGTGTGACAGCCCAACAACGATTTGGAGTACAACTTCCCCTATTCTCTCCCATGTTAAATGGTCGTTCCTGGGTCGCCCGTACAAGGGGGTGTAGACATCGCAGTTGCGTCGCCTGCCGATATCGCTCTGTGTAACATCTCCTATGCGATCTTGGAATTCTGCCCAAAAAATGCGCGCTCCCGCGTCGTTGTATCCGATGTTGGGACGTGTAAAGTGGCCATCAGCCTTTTCAACCAATAGACATAATGAGTCACTGTTTAAACCATCAAGTTGGGTTAATAAATCCCATGAAAAGCTTGTTGTCATCGGGCAGAGCTGATGCTTTAGCATTATGTGAGCTTTTAGCCACTGGAACAGTAATTCTTCACTGAGTTCTTCTGTAATTTTCCAGGATGCCTTTTGTCTCCTCTCACCCTTTTATTAACATAATCATTAAACTCTTAAGTAAAGTTTGCGAAAAATCAATAATTTAAATCAATAAAAGATCATCAGTTAAGGATTCAGCAATAGTAGGAGGAAAAATGCAACACTCTCCAAATGGCAAAAAACTGAACTTTTATTTCTTAATCCATAAATCCAAATACAACTTCACAGAGAACAATTACAGCGCATGACGGGCGACAGCCGACTCCTGACCACTACCTCTTTCTGTATCCCTGAGTGCCTCATTAGGAAGTAAAATAGAGCACAATAAACCAAGTGTAATAGGGATAATATTTAATATTTCCTGCTCCGGTATTTGTACCTGTCTGAGGTGGTCCAACCTCCCGTCCTAGTTACTCCTGGGATAATCCTGTTGGGTCTCCGTGATGAGCAGCGGCCACATCATACTTTCACATATCAATATATATGTAAAACATTCTACTAGAATAGATGGATGGATGCCCCCAAGCCTGGCACAATGACTTGACCAATCAAATTAGGTAAATCAGGCACCCAAGAAGATTTGAAACAAATGTAATCTTTTTATGACCCATTGTTCTCGAAATATTTGGCAATAAAACAAATCAAATTTAAATATTGATGTATGGCACAATGCCAGATCTCTACGACCCAGCGTTCTCCACATGTTCTCAAAAATAGGGAGCACAGCAGCAAATATAAATTTACAGGAAAATGTTTGGACCAATGTGGCACATATTTGCCCCATAGGTAAATCAGACACTTAAAAAAAATTGTAGACCAGGTTCCAGCTCTCTAAAGTCTTCCATTCTTAACATATGTTACAATAATGGAATATAAAAGAAAATCTTTAAAGGGATCCTGTCACCTCCAAAACATGTCCCTGCAGCATCCCATCACTAATCTCACACTTCTTTTGTCTCCTAAAAGCATCCTGTGAAAGTGCATAAAAAGTATTTAATACTTACTCATTAGTGATTATAATTAGCAGGGGCTATATTCTTTAGTCACCAGGGCGGGCTGTTTTGCAGGCTCCAGGATCCACCCTCTCTCTGTCTGCACTGCTGTGAAACTGAAGGCAGGACTAATGATTTGCATTCCGTGAGTGATAGAGAGGGGGGAGGGCAAAGCCTGCACAAGCAGAGCAAACAGACGAGAGAGAGGGTGGATCCTGGAGCCTGCAAAACAGCCCGCCCTGGTGACTAAAGAATATAGCCACTGCTAATTATAATCACTAATGAGTGAGTATTAAAACGTTTTTATGCACTTTCACAGGATGCTTTTAGGAGACAAAAGGGGTGTGAGATTAGTGATAGGATGCTGCAGGGACATGTTTTGTTAGCTTAGGAGGTGTTCTGGAGATGACAGGATCCCTTTAAATCTCTTCAGGATGTCACTACAGAGACGCGAGACGTAGAATTTCTGCCCATGTTGACTCTTTCAGATGTCAGATTTTCTCACGTATAAGAAAAATAGACAGATTTTTTGGACCAGAGTGTCCGAGCATCATCAGTTTTTCTCGTACATGGAGGGTAAAAAAAGAGTTTCTTAACCTCCTCCTTTCCGACAGCCAGTGCAAATTGTCATCCTCGTCTGGTTTGATTTTTTTCACTGACCCATAGCATTGCCGTTTTTGATCCAATACTTGAATCACAATCAGGTATGTCTTCACAATTGTACTCTGACCGCAAGGTCCATAAAAAAATCAGGGACATGTGAATAGCACTCACCAAAAAATTGCCCGGTAAATATCCATTGCACTTAGCAGCAGGCTGCTAGCTCCTCTGAGAGGCAGCACAGGTGTCTGTATACCGGTGCTCAATCACACACAGGCATATAGTCAGCAGCCCGCCTGATCTAATAGCAGGGCGTGACCAATAGGCTGCTCTGACACTATGCTTCACATGCACCTGGGTGGCAGAGCCCTATGGTAACCTTGTGTCTACAAATGCCACCCGTCACCTCCCTGACAGCATGGCCGAACGCTGGTGCCACAACCGCCCCCATCTGTGGGTTGTAGGTGATTGAGCACCGGTATACAGACACCTGTGTTGCCTCTCAGAGGAGCTAGCAGCCTGCTGCTAGGTGCAATGGATATTTACCTAGCAATTTTTTGGTGAGTTTTTTTCTGATATTATGTCCTATTTCGGTGAATCTCGACATGTGAATGGCCCCATAGACTATCACAGTTACAAGTGTTATCCGTGAAAACCAAAAGGTGGCATTCATACGCAAAAAAGGATGTTTGAGCCGTAACGCAGCACATCAAATACCTGCACATAACTCTGATATGTCTTCTTAATATCAATAGAAAACTTAGTTAAACACTTAGTGACATAAGACATAGCTGTATGTCCTACGTCGCCTTCCTCTTTGATGCGAGCTCCACACTGACCTCACATCATTCGCTGCACAAATCGGCTGATCTCATCAGCCGACATGTGCCACTAGCGGGTGTGGGCAGGTCAGCGATCCACCCTGTTCCCATTAACCCCTTGGATTGCAATGTCAAACACTTTAAAGCACCACAGCGGGCATCATGATGTTTCCCAACGCTATCAGCAACCCCGTGACGTGAGCACGGAGCATCGATGTACCGCCTTTACAGCGCAGGGTCAGAAGATGACCCCTGACGCTGTCATGACTCAATTCCCGTGAGCAGGAGCGATCAGACACTGCAGTGTTGAGGCTCCCTTAGGGGGCATGTAAAATAACGAGAAAGTGTAAAAAAAAAAAGTTTTCAATAATATGAAAATAATTTAAAAAAAAACAACTAAAAGTTGAAATCACTCCCCTATTGACCAACAATCCCCACATTCTGGACACTAAAATGGATTTTTAACTACGTGAATTCTCAGATGTGCAGTAAGACCTGATTTCTGGGTAAAACATTTCCCACATTCAGGACATGAAAATGGCTTCTCCCCGTGTGAATTCTCTGATGATAAACAAGTTGTGATTTAATGGCGTAAGATTTTCCACATTCTGAACATGAAAATGGCTTCACCCTTGCGTGAATTCTCTGATGTGCAGTAAGCTTTTCTTTCTGGCAAAAACATTTCCCACATTCTGAACATGAATATAGGTTCTCTCCTGTGTGACTTCTCTGATGTACAGTAAGAATTGATTTCTGGGTAAAACATTTCCCACATTCTGAACAAGAAAATGGCTTCTCCCCTGTATGAATTCTCTGATGATAAACAAGTTGTGATTTAATGCCATAAGATTTCCCACATTCTGAACATGAAAATGGCTTCTCCCCTGTGTGTGTGCGTCTATGTTTAACAAGCACTCCTTTGTGAGTAAAACATTTCCCACATTCTTGACATGAAAATGGCTTCTTTCCTGCATGAATTCTCTGATGTACAGTAAGATTTTCATTTGTTCTAAAACATTTCCCACATTCTGAACATGAAAATGGCTTCTCCCCTGTGTGAACTCTCTGATGTACAGTAAGATTTGATTTCTGTGTAAACATTTCCCGCATTCTGAACAACAAAATTGTTTCTCCCCTGTGTGAATTCTCTTATGATAAACAAGTTGTGATTTAATGCCATAAGATTTCCCACATTCTGAACATGAAAATGGCTTCTCTCCTGTGTGACTTCTCTGATGTGCAGTAAGCTTTTCTTTCTTGCAGAAACATTTCCCACATTCTGAACATGAATATGGGTTCTCTCCTGTGTGAATTCTCTGATGTACAGTAAGATTTGATTTCTGGGTAAAACATTTCCCACATTCTGAACAAGAAAATGGCTTCTCCCCTGTATGAATTCTCTGATGATAAACAAGTTTTGATTTAACGCCATAAGATTTCCCACATTCTGAACATGAAAATGACTTCTCTCCTGTGTGACTTCTCTGATGTGCCATAAGGCTTGATTTCTTGGCAAAACATTTTGCACATTCTAAACATGAAAATGGCTTCTCCCCTGTATGAGCTTTTTGATGTTCTCCCTTCGATGCACAGTCATCTGACAAGAAAAAATATTTTTTTTTATTTCAGAAATGCTGCATTTTGAAATAATTTGTACTGAAAATCAATTTGTTGCTAACAAGGAGAACGCTACAAACTGCAGAAATCAGTGCAAGGGGTAATAGATTGTGATATTAATCCTCATGTCTGCTGACACACGTTTTTACAGTGTACGTCAAGGGGCCTTAATCCTCACCGCTGCGTGTGTAGTGTGTAGCGTCCCACAGTGGTCAAAAATCCAGCATATGACAGTTGACACCCTGTGGCATTGGCCCGATTCAGTTTTGGACCCGATCGGGGCCAATAACTTCCTTAGATGTTGCTGTTAATTGTAATAACAGCATCTAAATAATTAAGAGGGTTAAAACACCCTATTATTATCATTTATTATTATAACGCCATTTATCCCATGGCACTTTACATGTGAAATGGGTATACACAATAGAGACAAGTACAATAATCATGAACAATACAAGGCACAGACAAGTACAGGAGAGAGGACCCTGCCCTCGAGGGCTCATAGTCTACAAGGGATGGGTGAGGATACAATAAGTGAGGGTGGAGCTGGCTGTGAGGTGGTATAGTGGACTGAGGGCTACAGCAGGTTGTAGGATTGTCGGAGGAGGAGGTGCGTCTTCAGGTTTAGGTCCTTTTGAAGGTTTCCAAGGTAGGCAAGAGTCTGATATATTGGGGCAGAGAGTTCATGAGTATGGGAGATGCATAGGAAAAATCTTGTATGCAGTTGTAGGAAGAGGACATAAGAGGGGAATAAAGATCTTGCGGAAATTGGAGGTTACATGCAGGTAAGTACCAGGAGGCAGGTTGCGGATGGCTTTGTATGTTATGGTTAGGGATTTGAACTGTAGTTTGTGGGCACTGAGAAACCAGTGAAGAAATTGGCATAGAGGAGAGGTCAGGGAATAGTGGGGGAACAGGTGGATCAGTTGGGCAGTAGAGTTTAGGATAGATTGTAGGGGTGTGAGAGTTTTAGAAGGGAGTCTAAAGATCAGGAGGTTGCAGTAATCCAGGTGGGAGATAATGAGGGCATGCATTAGTGTTTTGCAGATTCTTGGTTAAGAAATGTATGGATCCGTGAAATATTTTTGAGCTGGTGTCGGCAGGAGGTAGAGAGGGCTTGGATGTGTGGCTTGAAGGAGTGCAGAGTCAATGATTACCCCGAGGCAGTGATCATGCGGGTCTGGGGAGATTGAGCAGCCATCAACTTTCATGGATTGGTTTGTTGGAAGGGGTTGAGTGAGAGGAGGATAGATGATACAGTGTGTACGGAAAGTATTCAGACCCCTTTAAACTTTCCACTCTTTGTTACATTGCAGCCATTTGGTAAATTCAAAAAAGTAAATTTTTTTCTCATTAATGTACAGTCTGCACCCCATCTTGACTGAAAAAGAAACAGAAATGTAGATATTTGTGCAAATGTATTGAAAAGCAAAAACTGAAATATCACATGGTCAGGCCCTTTGCTCAGTATTGAGTAGAAGCATCTTTTGAGCTAGTACAGCCATGAGTCTTCATAGGAATGATGCAACAAGTTTTTCACCCCTGGATTTAGGGATCCTCGGCCATTCTTCCTTGCAGATCCTCTCCAGTTTTGTCAGGTTGGATGGTGAACGTTGATGGACAGCCATTTTCAGGTCTCAACAGAGATGTTCAATTGGATTTAGATCATGGCTCTGGCTGGGCCAGTCAAGAATGGTCACAGAGTTGTTGTGAAGCCGCTCCTTTGTTATTTTAGCTGTGGCTTAGGGTCATTGTTTTGTTGGAAGGTGAACCTTCAGCCAAGTCTGAGGTCCAGAGCTCTGGAAGAGATTTTTATCCAGGATCTCTCTGTACTTGGCCGCATTCATGTTTCCTTCAATTACAACCAGTCGTCCTGTCTCTGCAGCTAAAAAACACCCCCATAGCATGATGCTGCCACCACCATGTTTCACTGTTGGGATTGTTTGGGCAGGTGATGAGCAGGGCCTGGTTTTCTCCACACACACCGCTTAGAATTATCGCAAAAAAGTTCAATCTTCATCTCATCAGACCAGAGAATCTTATTTCTCATAGTCTAGGATCCTTCATGTGTTTTTTTGCAAACTCTATGCAGGCTTTCATAAGTCTTGCACTGAGGAGAGGCTTCCGTCAGGCCCCTCTGCCATAAAGACTGATGGAGGCGGCAGCGATAGTTGACTTTGTGGAGCTTTCTCCCATCTTCCTACTGCATCTCTGGAGCTCAGGCACAGTGATCTTGGGGTTCTTCTTAACCTCTCTCACCAAGGCTCTTCTCCCCCGATTGCTCAGTTTGGCTGGACGGCTAGGTCTAGGAAGCCTTCTGGTGGTCCCATACTTCTGCCATTTAAGGATTATGGAGGCCACTGTGCTCTTAGGAACCTTGACTACTACAGAAATTCTTTTGTAACCTTGGCCAGATCTGTGTCTTGCCACAATTCTGTCTCTAAGCTACTTGGGCAGTTCCTTTGACCTCATGATTCTCATTTGGTCTGACCTGCACTGTGAGCTGTGAGGTCTTATATAGACAGGTGTGTGCCTTTCCAAATCAAGTCCTATCGGTTTAATTAAACACAGCTGGACTCCAATGAAGGAGTAGAATCATCTCAAGGAGGATCACAAGGAAGTGGACAGCATGTGACTTTAATATGAGTGTCTGAGCAAAGGGTCTGAATACTTATGACCATGTGATATTTCAGTTTTTCTTTTATAATAAATTTGCACAAATATCTACATTTCTTTTTTTTTCAGTCAAGATGGGGTGCGGAGTGTACATCAATGAGAAAAAAATGAACGTTTTTGAATTTAACAAATGGCTGCAATGAAACAAAGAGTGAAAAATTTACTTTCCATACCAACTGTACAAAATTCTGTTTTGGCCATGTTGCGTTTTAGAAATCGAGCATACAAAAAGGATGAAATACCGGACAGACATTGTGGGATTCTGGTTAGTAAGGACGTGATATTGGGTCCACAGAGGTTAATTTGTGTGTCATCAGGGTAGAGATGATGATAAAAGCTATGCGACTCCATGACTGGTCCCGGGCTGAAGATGTAGATCGAGAAGAGCAGGGATTCAAAAAAATGAACGCTGGGGCGGCCGGCCTCCTGCTCTGACATCACGCTTATACCCACCCTGCTCCATGTTAACCATGGAGCAGGGCGGGGAAAGGTGGTGACGTCACCGCAGGAGGCGGGACAAAGCGGCCAGCACTGCAATAAGCTCTGTGTACTATGCAGCAGGCGAGGGAGACAATGATTGGCATCAGGGAGGTGGCGGTGGGCGGATTAAACTTACAGGGGGTGTGAAACTGCCCTTTGGCTCCAGCCACAAACCACCTCCTATTTGGCTCCAGTAGGTAAGTTTTCTAAGTGTATTATCTCGGGGTACAGGGGGGCTCGAGGGCTGGGGGACCCCTTGCCTGAATGCAGCAGACATGCTGCATTCAGTGCTGTAATTAGATCACCATGTGTGGTTGGTGACAGGTCCTCTTTAAAGTAAAATATATTATAAAGGTTCTCTTTCATTGACTACATATTGATGGATGTCCAGGTCCTGAGACCTGCACCAATTGCTTAAGGGGGAACTCCGAAGAGAGAAAACTTTTTAGTACAGTTCCTGCCCTCCTACATGATGAAGCAGAGCTGTACACTGCCGTTCTAGGATCTATAGATCACTTATAATTCAATAAAATCATACCTGTTCTTTTGCTCTCCCCCTCCCTTGTGGGATGTAGAAATTCAGCCTGATAGTCTCATGCTGCTATAGAGAAGAGGATGTGCGGCAGGGGCGTGGATCCCGGGGGCTGCAGGATAGTCCTACATTCCAGCCCCCTTATACTTCTGTATGGGAGAAGGGGGGGGGCGTGGTCACTGGCCCCATGCTCATATTACAATCCAGCCCCTGATATACCATCCTATAGAATGTGACAGGGGTGTTCTCCCTTGAAATAGCAATCATGTCAACAAGCAGATAGAAACACATGTTGTAACCCTCTGCTGTGCAATGATACGATGGTGCATAATGTGTACTGACATGTTTGAGGCTGTGAGAACAGGCAAAGACTGCATTGATCAGCTCTGCCATGGTCTCCCCTCCCCCACAGCTACTTGGTAGATTCCCACTAAGGATCTGCACTGTCTCGTTAGCCACAGCAAGGCATCCAGAGTCTGCACATCTATTATAGTATAAGTACACACCTGTATTATCAAGTAATACTGTATCTATTAAAAAGGTAAAAAAATGCTATTTTAATGTGCCCAAGTATAGATTGTCTTTAATTATCATATCAATCTAAATGTATATATATATTTTGTTTATCAATCCATGTGAAGGTACTTTCTATTCGTGTTATGGTATTGTACCCAGGCAGATTTAGGCTATGTGACACCTCAGGTTCATGTGTAAAGAATTGTAACATGCTCTACAAATATGTGATCACAAGCGTCAGTTTGTGTCAATTTATCCATGCAGTTCTGCAAGAACATCCCTGTCATATTACAAAGGATGGTATATCAGGGGCTGGATTGTATAATGAGCATGGGGTCGACAGCAACTCCCCCTGCCCATACTGAAGTGTGAGGGGGCTGGATTGTATAATGAGCATGGGATCGACAGCAACTCCACTCCCCATACAGAAGTGTTAGGCTGCATTCACACTGCAGTTTTTTCACTGATCAGTGTCCATCAGATTTGTGTGCCAAAACCAGTAGAGGAACCAGGAAAGTAACTTGCAGAGAAAAACTATAATTGAAAGATTGACACCTGTTCTGAGTTTTGGAGACACTCCTAGTTTTGGCACACAAATCTGATGGACACTGATCAGTTAAAAAACTGCAGTGTGAAAGCAACCTTAGGGGGCTGAAATGTAGGATGATCCTGCAGCTCCCATCATCCATGTCCCCGACACATCTCCAGCTCTCACCAGCAGCGTGAGGCTGAAATTCTTGGACCCCTGAGGGGTGCAAAACAGAAAGGAATAATTTTATTGAATTATAAGAGATTTATAGATCCCAGAACTGTAGTGTACAGCTCAGATTAATCATGTAGGGCAGGAACTGTACTAAAATGTTTTCTCTTACCTGAGTTCACCTTTAAAAGACTGCTGAGAAGTGAGTAGCTTTTGACGCAGTGGCAGAGAACAGAGAACAGACTCTATAGAAGCTACAAAATGGAACATGTAATTGTACCAACCGGTGAATAAGTAACTATAGAGGAAACTACTCACCTGTGCTGTCATCTGAAAGAATCTCCACTTTAATCCAATCATCATCACTCACATCTGTCTCTGTAGGATCATCATCACCCCTCACATCTGTCTCTGTAGTATTAATATGGGGAGGATCATCATCACCCCTCACATATGTCTCTGTAGTATTAATATGGGGCAGATCTTCATCACCCCTCACATATGTCTCTGTAGTATTAATATGGGGCAGATCTTCATCACCCCTCACATATGTCTCTGTAGTATTAATATGGGGCAGATCATCATCACCCCTCACATATGTCTCTGTAGTGTTAATATGGGGCAGATCATCATCACCCCTCACATATGTCTCTGTAGTATTAATATGGGGCAGATCATCATCACCCCTCACATATGTCTCTGTAGTATTAATATGGGGCAGATCATCATCACCCCTCACATATGTCTCTGTAGTATTAATATGGGGCAGATCATCATCACCCCTCACATATGTCTCTGTAGTATTAATATGGGGCAGATCATCATCACCCCTCACATATGTCTCTGTAGTATTAATATGGGGCAGATCATCATCACCCCTCACATATGTCTCTGTAGTATTAATATGGGGCAGATCATCATCACCCCTCACATATGTCTCTGTAGTATTAATATGGGTCAGATCTTCACCCTGAAACACAGATTGTAAAAGTCACAGACAGATGGAGAAGTCCCATCTATGATCAGCTGTAATCTGCCATCTCCACCGTTCTCATTACACAAGTATAAAACATAGAATACTGGAGGATAAAACAAGACTGAGCACAAGACCTTCACAGCCGTCTACACATCATAGGGAGATCTCATCACACCTTCTCTCCATCTACCTGATGATCCGGAGGAACATCGGGATCTTCTTGTTTACAGTCCTGTGGGAGAAGAGGACGGGGACATCTCTCTGGTGTTGTCCTCTTACTGGATAGACCTGGAGGAGACACATACAGGACTGAATTCATTCTTTCCATACAGATCATTATAGGCCGTGTGTATTTAGTCCTGTCTATTACCTGGTGATGTGAGGGGCGGCCGGGGAACCTCCATCATGACTATGTCCTTGTACAGATCTTTGTGTCCTTCTAAATACTCCCACTCCTCCATGGAGAAATAGACGGTGACGTCCTGACACCTTATAGGAACCTGACACATACAATGATACCATTGTCATCTTTCTCCCGCTCCCTTCATAGCGTTACTGTATAATGTCCCAGCAGCAGCAGCAGCATTCCCAGCAGTGTCACCTCTCCAGTCAGCAGCTCAATCATCTTGTAGGTGAGTTGTAGGATCTTCTGGTCATTGATGTCCTCATGTATCAGGGGGTGAGGTGGAGGCCCCGTGATTGGGCTCAGGGCTCTTCCCTCAGACACAGGGTCCTGACAGCACAGATCACTAGAGCTCTTCACTACTGTGTAATCCTGGTTATGGAGAGACACATTAATAAATCTCCAGTCTCCAGACATTTCCAGAGTCCTCACCTCTCCAGTTCTGTCATCTGTTATTCTGTCCATAGATAAGAATGATGTCATGTGACATTGTCATCACAATCTCTCACCTCTCCAGTAACAAGGAAGAGGATCTCTAGGGTGAGGTGGAAGATCCTCTCCGCCATCTTGTCCCTGTCCAGATCCATCCTTGATGGTCAATCAGGAGAATTCTCTTCTATAGAAGATGTGAGAGGATCCGATATTGTAGAGACCTGAATGGGGGAAGATGAAATGCTCTGTGCTTACAGGACCTGTGATGATGTCACATGGAGGGGAGGAGTCAGGGGTCACATGATCAGCTCCTCTGGTTGTCATGGTGATGGATGAGGTGAAGGTTAGGTGTGGGGTCAGGAGGGATTTACAGTGTGGATGTAGCGGAGCCGAGTGTGTACGAGGTGTACGGAGCAGAGCCGTGTGTGTACGAGGTGTACGGAGCAGAGCTGAGTGTGTACGAGGTGTACGGAGCGGAGCAGAGTGTGTACGAGGTGTACGGAGCGGAGCCGAGTATGTACGAGATGTATGGAGCAGAGCTGAGTGTGTGCGTGGTGTACGGAGCAGAGCTGAGTGTGTACGAGGTGTACGGAGCAGAGACTCGTGTGTACGAGATGTACGGAGCAGAGCCGAGTGTGTACGAGGTGTACGGAGCAGAGCTGAGTGTGTACGAGGTGTACGGAGCAGAGCCGAGTGTGTACGAGGTGTACGGGGCGGAGCCGAGTGTGTACGAGGTGTACGGAGCAGAGCTGAGTGTGTACGAGGTGTACGGAGCAGAGCTGAGTGTGTACGAGGTGTACGGAGCAGAGCTGAGTGTGTACGAGCTGTACGGAGCAGAGCCGAGTGTGTACGAGGTGTACGGAGCAGAGCTGAGTGTGTACGAGGTGAACGGAGCAGAGCTGAGTGTGTACGAGGTGTACGGAGCAGAGCTGAGTGTGTACGAGGTGTACGGAGCAGAGCTGAGTGTGTATGAGGTGTACAGAGCAGAGCTGAGTGTGTACGAGGTGAACGGAGCAGAGCTGAGTGTGTACGAGGTGTACGGAGCAGAGCTGAGTGTGTACGAGGTGTACGGAGCAGAGCTGAGTGTGTATGAGGTGTACAGAGCAGAGCTGAGTGTGTACGAGGTGTACGGAGCAGAGCTGCTGAGGTGAAGTTTGTGTGGTGGTCACTAGGGCCCGGGTACTCTGTCTGTTGGTGTATCACGGTGGTGATTGCCGAGCTGTGTGGCCCTGACCGGACAAGATAAAGAAGTTTTAAAGGGGAATTGCTTGTTGTGACGCCATCTGAGGTTTCTGGTGCTGCATATAATAGTCCATAGGAGGTAGACGATCTGGCAGCTAGAGGGAACACTCCCCTCAGATGGAGTGGGCCCCTGGAATGTAGTGAAGGTGAAGTAGTGATGATGGTGGTTGTAGTAGGAGATGCAGGGTGCACAGAGGGGCAGTAAAGAAGCGAGGAGGCGTATAAATTCAGCCTTAGCATTTACTGATGTGTGATGGTAGTTGAATCCAGTGGTTCTGGTCACCAGGTCCAGGGTCCGGTGACCTGGAAGCAGCTGAAGTCCACTCCACCAGGTGGGATCAGAATGCCTTCCTTCTGCGCTTTATAGTTAAGAGTCACAGATGCCTGCCAGCTAATCTATTCCTGTCTTTGTGCTCCTTTCTCTGTAGTCTCCCAACCAGCAGGTAGTGCGAGCCTATCAAGGGTGCTGTTCTGTTCCTCACAGCTCCAGGCTCTCTATACTGCTGTGCTCTTGGGTCCACACGTGTGACCAGCAGACTTATAATACTTTGGTCTCCAGACTTGGCTCCCAGGGCTTGCAGTCCCTGAATAGCCCAGGACTCTGGTGTCCTCTTTGCCAACTTGGGCTGAGCCTCCAGCAGCTCCAGACCCCAGGAGTTCTTCACTCCTCCTGCATCCTGTTCCTTCCCTTTCTCACACTGCTTTGCTCTGTCCCCTCCCCCCAGCCAGAAGAGGCAGTCACTCCTACAAACTTTTGCTCTGTAGGACGATGTGCCGCACGATCCGCGCTGCTGCCGAAAGGAACACCAGAGTCCTCAGGAGCTGGGTTATGTTCCGAAACGCGTAGGATTGAATAAAGCTAAAATCTTTCCAGATACTCCGGTTTTCTGGTGTTCCTTTCGGCAGCAGCGCGGATCGTGTGGCACATCGTCCTACAGAGTAATTCTTGCACCACGGTGACCCGTGGATGTGAGGATCCTGCAGCAGCTGACCCCTCGCGCTCATGCTTGGTTGTGGGTACACACAACCGGACCAGGTGATACTATTCTGATACTCCCTGCACTCTTTGCGTACAAAGATAAGACTCAATTGCGCATTTCCAGGACTCCTACAAACTAGGCACTTGCAGCAGGATACATCGAGCTCTTTGCTTAGGAGTTTGCTTTGCAGCCCCATGGGCACAATGGTGACTCTGCAGGTTCCACAGAGTCACTTTTCACCGATAGTGACTCCCAGTAGTCCCATAATGAATTCCACCAGCACCTCTTCTGTTAGTCCGATCACCAGTCCCAGCCGCCCCACTACCACCACCAAACGCAAATTTACCCCAATGTGATATAAATACCTAAGTCCCAAAAACATTTGAGAAAAATATTCTAGGAGTGATACCTTTATTGGCTAACCAGAAAAATTATATTTGTAAGCTTTCAGAGCCCAAATGGCCCCTTCATCAGTTAATATTACAAATGAATTACTGAGGCATTTAAATGGGTATTGTAACAATGTGTCCCTTCACCCAGCCTGTATTCCTAGATCTAATGAAATGTAAGCTGCTCTAGTGTTTCCTGTCCTGTATATAGTTGGGGGATTCTGTGTTTGTTTGTTGTCAGCATGGGACTCATCCAATACAAGCCATGAGTTCTAGAATCTGGTTGGAGCAAACCGTTCAAAAGTAGGTGTGATCTCTCCCCCTATCCACGGGGCAGATCCACAGGCACTGGAGAATAGACTCTTGGTAGATCAGAGTGTATGTGACTACTGAAGGGACAGGATCGAGCGGCTGCGGCCAGTTCCTATTGCCTGTATGGACTGATAGACGTTGCCATAGGGGTTACGTTGTGTCCTTCATTGGTTGGATTCAGTGAACTTTTTCTTCCATTAACCTGACGTCAGGATTGCCGGGTGGCACCCCCGGAACTGCTCCTTGGTTGTGAATTTCTTACAGACTCTCCAGAAATTTCTTCATGTGTGTTGTTCCAGTTTCCCGGTCCCAATAAAGTTTTGCTGGATTGATCATCGGCCTGGTGTCCCTACCTGCTCTGTCACACACCCCGTCACAAACTGGTGGCAGCGCTGGGATCAGAGCAGAAAGAATAGAGGAGAATGGCCCATTTGGAACCAGAACCTCAGAGTATAAAAACTGGACTGTGGGGAGCCTACAAACAAAGACCTGTGAATTAAGAATCCGCTTCAAAGGACTTTCCAAGGATCAACTAATTGAGGCTTTGGAAGGAGCTTGCCTGCAAGATGGCACTGAGGAAGGATTCCCACAGCAAAGGGAGGAAAGACGGGAACTGAAGGTAAATACCCAAAAAAGTCAGTGGAATTGTGGTATGAGGAGGCACTGCATATGAGGCCACCATAGAAGATAAGAGGGAAGCCATTCGCGGAGCTAAGGAGAGGCAGTGCTTAATGGAAGCAGCTAGAAGCTGCAGACAGACTGTGACCACAGCACCCACCATGAGGGAATCCCAAGAGTGTCCCGCAAGGACTTTAAGCCATTTAATGAGGCTGCAGGCAACATTGAGGGCTTCTTCCAGGACTTCGAACAACAATGCCGATTAATGGAAGTCCCAGAAAGGAAGTGAGTCAGACACCTGGTGGGGCTCTTGGAGGGTGGAGCTGCCGAAGCCTATAGAGCTATGGACTGTGAGTATGGGGAGATAAAACAGACTATTCTAGAACATTATGCCATGACCCCAGATACTTACAGGACTCAGTTCCGTTCCTTAGCCTGTGATGGGGGATTGTCTTTTAAGATGTATACACACAGGCACTAACAAGTATGCCATCGCTGGCTTGAGGGAGAGGGAGCCTTAACTTTGGAGACCTTCCTCCAGGTAATCCTAGAAGATCAGTTTTATGCCAAGTGCCTTGCTGAGATCCGGGAATAGGTGCGTGAGAGGAAACCAGCGACAGTGGAACAAGCCGCTCTAGCTGATGAGGCTCTCACCATCAAGCCTCAGTGGAGGTATCTGCTGAAGGATGCATAGAGGCATATAAGCTCCCCAACACTGGTGGCCCCTTGCCCTCCTGTCCCCATTGTTCACCATTCCCCTAAGCCACCACCTCGTGTTGACACCCTTGTGAGTTTGCCTCCCAATTCCTCCTACTGCGTCTTCTGGAATACGACTAGGGGAGAAAGTACTAGAGCTGAGGTGTTATGGTTATGGGTATCCCGGGCATCTGCAGGCCACATGCCCAGCTATCCAGTGGAGGATTTGTGCTCAAGTCCAAAAACCACCTCCTGCACTTCCTAGTGGGTGCCGGCCTCCAGGTTCCCTTACCCCACGCCCAAGAAGGTGCCTAGGAAGCGGTGAGACACATCGCAGATGTTATAGATGTGGGCAGCCTGGACATCTGCAAACCTTCTGCCCAGCTGGTCACATGAGGAATGTTCCTGTACCCAATCGGATTATTAATAATGTACAGCCAAGGGCCATGGAGGAAGAGGTGTCACCACTATGTGAGGACTGTGCTAGTGACTCAGCCATCCATGTTGCACCACTAGGAGTTTATGGGGTGCAGCCAGCAAGTATGACGACTTCTGCTCATCAAGGTAAGCACTTACAGGAGGTTGTGCTGGATGGACAGAGAGTTATTGGATTTTGTGACTCGGGCTTTCCTCACGCTGGCTGATCCCCGAGTGGTTCGGCCTGAGGTGATCCATAAAGGTCCTGGGATTGTCAATGAACTAGCTGGTGGCAAATGGAGAACTATTCCCAAAGCCACTGTGGATCTGAACTGTGGCTTTGTGGTCAGGCAACGTGTGTTTGGGGTGATGGACGGCCTACCTGCAGATGTTATCCTGGGCAATGATGTGGGAGAGCTACGATGCCAATTTGTAGCTGCATGAAGCCTAGTGTAAGCCCCACCATGACTATGTGTACTTGACAGATGACCTGTAGAGGTTACTAGTCTGTACACAAATTGAGAGGGTAAGGGGTTGTAACAATGTGTCCCTTCCCCCAGCCTGTATTCCTAGACTCTGATGAAATGTAAGATGCTCTAGTGTTTCCTGTCCTGTATATAGTTGGGGGATTCTGTGTTTACTTGTTCTTCTCAGCATGGGACTCATCCAATACAAGCCATGAGTTCTAGAATCTTCTGGCTGGAGCAAACCATTCAAAAGTAGGTGTGATCTCTCCCCCTATCCATGGGACAGATCCACAGGCACTAGAGAATAGACTCTTGGCAGATCAGAGTGTATGTGACTACTGAAGGGACAGGATCGAGTGACTGCGGCCAAGTCCTGTTGCCTGTATAGACTGATAGACGCTGCCACGGGGGATTACCTCATTGGCTGGATTCAGTGAACTTCTTTCTGGACTATTTTTTTTCCGTTAACCTGACGTCAGGATTGCCGGGTGGCGCCCCCGGAACTGTTCCTTGGTTGTGGACTTCTTACAGACTCTCCAGAATTCTCTTCATGTATGCTGTTCCAGTTTCCCAGCCCCAATAAAGTTCTGTTGGATTGATCATCGGTCTGGTGTCCCTTCCTGCTCTGTCGCACACCGCGTCACAGGTATTACAGCAGGACATGAGTTGATGCTAAGTAGAGATTGGCCAAGGAAATTAAATTAAGGTCTTTTGTTACTGATGCAGATGAGGTAGAAGTGGTCTTTTACAGATCTGAAGGTCTTCTGGTGGGACTTAAGGTACCGTTACACGGTACGATATCGTTGAAACGTCACGGGTTTAGAGTCGTTCAAATGACATCGTTAGGACGTTGTTGCATGTGACACCCAGATACAACTACGATAAATCTTTGGATCGCTGATAGCAGATTTGAGAACATGTTCTCAAATCAGACAACCAACCTGCTGCATCGTTGTGTGTGACACCACGATAACTATGTCGTTAACGACTTCGCCTATTCACAACAAGTATCGTTCACTGGGTTGTGCGAACGATACCTGCTCGCCACATCGCTGGTGTGTCGTTCATGATATCTAGACATGTGACATCTCACCAACGATCTCAAAAAGATGTCCTAACGACCGTGCTCCCGTGAAATCGTTGGTGAGATCGTTACAACATTGAAGCGTGTAACGGTACCTTAAAGTATTTACATCGATTTTTCTGGCTAACACAGTACCACTTCCATTCACTCTCAGAATCCCTCCTCCCCCTCTCAGACTTGGCCTCTTCTCAAGACGCTGACTCTGCCGCCTCCCTTTACAACTCCACCCTCACCACAGCCCTCGACCAGGCTGCTCCCCTCACATCTCACATTTAACACAACACGAGTACAACGACAACCCTGGCTCACGACCCTCACCAAAAAACTCAGACGGACGACTAGGGCATCCGAGCGGAAATGGAAGAAATCCCACTCCGCAGAGCACTTCGCCCTATACAAGCGTTCCCTCAATACCTTCAAGACTGCCCTTGACTCCGCAAAACAAGCCTACTTCTCCTCCCTAATTAACGCTCTGTCTCACAACCCCAAACAACTCTTCAAAACCTTCAACTCTTTACTTCGTCCCTCTGCACCTCCTCCCTCACCCCTCATCTCCGCCGACGACTTCGCCACCTTCTTCAAAGACAAAATTGACAAACTCAGACAAAGCTTCGACCCACACTCACCCCGCCCCATCCCACCTCCAGCCCATCCCCCCTCACCAAAATGCAGTTTCACCCCCGTGACAGAGGATCACCTCGCCTCCCTTCTAGCACGATCACACCTCACCACATGCGCTCTTGATCCACTCCCCTCCCACCTCATCCCTAACCTCACCTCAGTCCTCATCCCTGCTCTAACACACCTCTTCAACATTTCACTCAAATCCGGCACATTCCCCTCACCCTTCAAACATGCCCTACTCACGCCCATCCTAAAAAAAACATCCCTTGACCCCACAACAGTCTCCAACTATCGCCCCATATATCTACTCCCGTTTGCCTCTAAACTTCTTGAACAACACGTCTATTCCGAACTGTCCTCCCACCTCTCTTCCTGTACTCTCTTTGATCGCCTACAATCCGGCTTCCGACCTCACCACTCCACCGAAACAGCCCTAACCAAAGTCACAAACGACCTTCTGATCGCCAAGAGCAAACGACACTATTCCGTCCTCATCCTTCTCGACCTCTCTGCTGCCTTCGAAACTGTTGACCACTCCCTCTTACTCCAAATTCTTGAGTCTCTTGGCATTACTGACCTCGCCCTCTCCTGGATCTCCTCCTACCTAACGGACAGGACCTCCAGCGTCACCCACTCTCACACATCCTCCTCGCCCCACCCCCTCTTTGTAGGTGTTCCCTAAGGCTCGGTCCTGGGACCACTACTCTTCTCCATTTACACCCTCAGCCTAGGCAATCTCATCGAGTCACACGGCCTCCAATACCACCTCTACACTGACGATACCCAGCTCTGTCTGTCTGGCCCTGATATCTCCTCCCTTTTATCCAAAATCCCTCCATGCCTATCCGCCATTGCATCCTTCTTTTCTACCCGCTTCCTAAAACTCAACATGGACAAGACCGAATTCATCGTCTTTCCCCGAACAACCCCGCCCCGCTTCCTGACCTATCTATCACCGTCAATGACTGCACACTCTCACCCCTCCCCCACACCAAGTGCCTCGGGGTAATCCTCGACTCCTCCCTCTCCTTCAAGCCCCACATCCAAGCCCTCACCACCTCCAACTAAAAAACATTGCCCGTATCCGTTCCTTCCTTGACCACAACACGGCCAAGACACTTGTCCATGCCCTCATCATCTCCCGCCTGGACTACTGCAACCTTCTGTTCACCAGTCTCCCCGCCTCCTCCCTCGCACCATCCTCAACTCTGCTGCCCGACTCATCCACCTATCTCCCCGTTACACCCCCGCCTCCCCTCTCCGCCGAGCCCTCCACTGGCTCCCCATCCCCCAGCGATCTCGCTTCAAAACCCTAACCCTGACATACAAGGTCATACACAACCTGTCCCCTCCCTACATCTCCGACCTAGTCTCCCGCTACCTCCCCTCACGCAACTTGCGCTCCTCTCAGGAACTCCTTCTCTCAACCCCCCCGCATTTCCACCTCCCACAAGCGCACTCAAGACTTCTCTCGTGCTTCCAGTAGACTCCGGAACTCCCTCCCCCACCACATCAGACACTCCCCTACCCTGGGAACCTTCAAGAAAAACCTGAAGACCCACCTCTTCCTACAAGCCTACAACACACATTAAGACCCAATCCACTGCACCATCTCACCTCTCCCCCTCCTACTGTCTCCCACCCCCTCTAGACTGTGAGCCCTCGCGGACAGGATCCCTGGCCCTATTGTACCCGTACGATTGATTTGTCGATTTGTCGTCGTTTTTCAACCACTTGCCTTTGTCTACCCTCTAACTTGTACAGCGCCATGTATCCTAATAGCGCTATATAAATACCTAATAATAATAATAATAGTACCACAATATTATTTTGTATTGTACCCCAATGTGATGTGTTTGGGTTTTTCTGTGCAATAAAATGTAAATGATCTGATTCACAAACAGCTATTCTCCTTGTGGAGAGTATTCTGCCAGCCGGCAGTGAGGAGACTTACAGCCGCAATGCTCCTCTGGGAAATTGCATATGCAAATTGTCACTTCAATGAGGAAGTGAAAAACTCTAATGCGGTGGCATTAATTAGCGTTTGTCTACTTCCTCATTGAATTGACAATTTGCACAAATTCTGAACACGCACATACAGGTGCATCTCAATGAAGTAGAATATCATCAAACTTAATATTTTGCTTTAATTCAAATTCAGTACAAAAAGGGTAACGCACATATGACTTATAGTCATTGCAAACAGAGTGATCTATTTCAAGTGTATGGAATTTTTTAAATGTTTGATTATGGCTTCCACCCAATGAAAACCCAAGGATCATTAAGAAAGTAGGGAGGATGAAGGGTTAAAAACTGTGCTGCTATATTCCCCGAGAAATCAAAGGATGAATATAATATTGATTTATTAGTCAATGTGTTTCAGGGCTCCCTGGAACATGCCAATATGACATTGATTTGTCCTGAGGAAGGGGCCAGGGAGCCCTGAAACGTGTGGTCTAATAAATCAATATTATATTCAACCTGTTTTAAACCCTTCATCCTTCCTACTTTATTTGCTGACATAATGACCTTTGGGTTTTCATTGGCTGTAAGTCATAATCATCAACATTAACAGAAATAAACAGTTGAAATAGATCACTCTGTTTCTAATTACTCTATATATGTGTTTCACTGTATGTATTGGATTACTGACATAAATGAAATATTTGATGTTGTAATTCATTGAGATGCAGTACTATATACACAAATGGAGGTTTGGATATGCAACCCTCAATTGGTGTACATGTGTGTGTTCTCAGATGTGTCTAGCCTGACAAACAGGCCTTGGTCTGAAAATCTTGCTATTGTTTATTAAAAAGATTTTACCCATTGAGGACTCTCTTAATCAAACAACTTTTTAATAACGGGACAAAAACTTTTCAGTGGTATCATACGGCCAGGTTTACATCACAGGGGTATTCCTACCTCCAACATGTTCTCACCTTTGTGTGAGCACCGAGGGAACTCCAGTCATTGAGGTCCAAAAACGGAGCATGTATTCAGAATTTCTATGACATTGTATAAGGGGATTTTTATTCATATACAGCGCTGAACTCAGGGCTGCCACTAGGAATTTCGGGACCCCTTACTGGCAAAAATTTTGGGGCCCCCCTGAGACTCCATCCAAGCTCCGCCCCCACCAAGCCCCACCCCCCCTCAAATTTTCCGTAATTTCACCACTAGTGGAATAACTCCACTTCTGCACCACGTCCTCACCAATCACACATTAACAGTTCACATGAAGCAGCAGGTCACATACAGCCATCAGATTTTGTTTGGCCAAAAGATTTTTCTAAGCCTGCCACCACGACAAGGTAGACTCTTTTGGCAGGGTCCTACTCTACTCTAATTTTTTATTTTATTTTTTTTATACTTTTTTTTTTCCTTTTTTTTTACATCAACCTTTTTATGGTTAAATAACTATTTCTCATATTTTTGTTTATATTTATTTAAGGGAATGTGTCACATCCAATTTTTAAACTGATTGAAACCAGATTATGATAATATTTTGTATAATCTGTATTACTGATTGCAAATTGTGTTGTATTTACTGTATATTTATGGACGGTGCTCTGCTAATTGATTGGAGATATGAACATTGGATATATATTTATTTAATAAGACATGGGGGACTATTTCTTTGGTAGTTTTTTTTTTAGACATGTTCTCATATTTAGTGACATGTAGGTGTCATTTTGCAGGAAGAGGGCAGAGGTGAGCCGATGGGGCCCCATATACCAGCCAGCTGAGCCGCCGCCCGTCACCCAGGTCCCTGACTGCCACCCACCCTGGTCCGCCAGCGGGGCCTCATATACCAACCAGCTGAACTGCCGCCTGTCACCCTGGCCCCTGACTACCACACACCCTGGTCCTCCGCTGGGGCCCCATATACCAGCCAGCTGAGCCGCCGCCCGTCACCCTGGACCCTGACTGTCACCCTCCCTGGTCTTCCAGTGGGGCCCCATATACCAGCCGCCGCCCGTCACCCTGGCCTCTGACTGCCACCCACCCTGGTCCGCCAGTGAGGCCCCATATACCAGCCAGCTGAGCCGCCGCCCATCACCCTGGCCCCTGATTGCCACCCACCCTAGTCTGCCAGTGGGGCCCCACATACCAGCCAGCTGAACTGCCGCCTGTCACCTTGGCCCCTGACTGCCACCCACCCTGGTCCGCCGGTGGGGCCCCATATACCACCCAGCTGAACCGCCTCCCGTCACCCTGGCCCCTGACTGCCACCCACCCTGGTCTGCTGGCGGGGCCCCATATACCAGCCAGCTGAACCGCCGGCCGTCACCCTGTCCCCTGGCTGCCACCCGCCCTGGTCTGCTGGCGGGGCCACATATACCAGCCAGCTGAGTCGCCGCTCGTCACCCTGACCCCTGACTGCCACCCCCACCCACCCTGGTCCGCCGGAAGGGCCCCATATACCAGCCAGCTGACTGGCCGCTATCACCATACCCTGGTCCCTGACTGCCAACCTTACAGCTCGGCAGGTGGCGCCGGGGCCCCATACACCAGCTAGCCAGCCACCATCACCCTGCCCTGTCCATGACTACCCCCCCCCCGCCGTCATTATGGCCATAGACCATTTGTGCTGCCTTAATCTTACCAGTTAGTGCTGGTGCTGTCGGCCTCCTCCTCCTGACTGACCACCGGGCCTGGCACCACGTAACATAGTAACATAGTAACATAATAACATAGTTTTTAAGGTTGAAGGAAGACTTTTAGTCCATCTAGTTCAACCCATAGCCTAACATGTTGATCCAAATGAAGGCAAAAAAAACCCATGTGGCAACACTAATCTCCACATTGGGGGAAAAAATTCCTTCCTGACTCCAGTTATGGCAATCAGACTAATTCCCTGGATCAACGCCCTATCAAAGGATCTAGTATATATAACTAGTAATATTATAGTTTTCAAGAAAGGCATCCAGGCCCTTCTTAAATGTTAGTAGTGAGCCACCACGTGCTGTGGTGGGGGCTGCAGTCTGTTCTCGTCTCCTCCAGGCTCCTCCAGCCCAGGCCTGCTCCCAGCCAGGTCCACCGTCCAGCCTTGGTTCTCTGTGACTTCTGGACTGTAACAGAACTTCTGCTTCTGTGTCACAGACTCACAGTCTGTCTTCTGCTGCTGGTGGGTGAGGCCGGGTGGTGAGTGAGTAATGGTGTCTGCCTGCTCCCTCTCCAAGCCTCTCTTTCATTCTTTGTCCTGGGCTGGTTGGATTGGTTTGTGGATGGGCAGGGGTAGGGGCTAGGCCCTGGCTGTAGTGGATGGGTCTGGGCATCCCCCTGTGAAGTGCCAGTGAGGCCTGAGGACTGGGGTGGGCGGGGACGGGCGGTCCGAGGACGGGCCCCCACACATTGGTATAATACCACACTGTGACTCCCACTATGTGTCACTCATTCACAAGTATGGCGTTTGGCGTGCTGCGCACTGCTGAGTGCTGACAGCCAGCTCAGGCTGTTGTGCCGCAGTCCGCAGCTGCAGCCAGCCTGCCTGTATATATGTCTGACATTCAACTGCTGTGCTGTGCTGGCTGCTGCTTGCTCGCAAAGAGCGGGATGGGGGATTGGCCGTCCTCCTTGCTCCATGATGGCCACGCCCCCGCGAGCTCACCCTGGGCCCCCCTATAGCCACGCCCCAGGCCCCTCTATAGCCACACCCTCTCTAATGGATGGCCGGGCCCCTTACTGATCAAGAGATGTAAGGGTCTGATGGCGGCCCTGGCTGAACTGACCAACCCCTGCACAATGCTAAAGGAAATAATGAAAACGTTCATTGTTTGCAGACATTGTAGTGTAATGATTACAAAAAGCTACAAATATAATAAAAATGTAGGATAGTTCAGTATCCATGGTTACAGCAACATATATAGTGAAAGTACTTATGTGCGTTCCTGACCATGGATACCTAAGGTCCTTTAATGCAACGTATGTTCTATGTCAGGCTAAGTATACTACATTTCTATTGTACAAGTAAACATTTTGACACATTCAACTTTTGAAATAAAATGCTAACGGAGTGTAGAGGGGAAAACTGATGGCCCAGAGGTTCATTGGTTGAAATGTAAAAGCTAAAAATGAAAAAACATTTAAGCACAATCAACTTTCCAAATACAATTCAAAGAGTGTAGAAGGTATACTCATATCACAGGTTCAGAGCTGTATGGAACAAAAAATGTAAAACTTTGTACATTAAGGTGAGACATTACATAACATGTCAAGGACAACCAAAACATGACACCATTTTATCCTGCCATGACACTCGTCCCTCATCTGAAACACGATGGTACGCATCCCTCATTTCCGAATGGCTGGGGTTGTTCAAACCAGATGAGTTTGGTAACCATTTAATGTGGTTTCCGAAATGTCATCCTGCCCCAAGGAAAGTCATTCTTTTTCCAGAATGTGATTGTGCAGAACCGCACATGCTGTGACAACATCATCCATGGTGTTCTATTGTAAATGAATGGTCTTTCCCACAATGTGCCATCTGGCAGGTAAAAGTCCAAAAGCACATTCCACTACTCTCCTTGCCCTTGTGATGCTATAATTGAAGATTCTTTTGGTATGACACAATTCATGTCTGGAGTGCGGCTTGAGCAGGTTCCCGCACATCTGGAAAACTTCATCTTCTACAACAACTAAGGTCATCGGTGGTTCATCTGTGTACGGAAGCTGTCTTGGTAATGGAAAATTTAAACCAACTGAACAAAATGGAACAAAATTTATTGGATATTTTACGCTTTATTAACAAATAAAAAACTGAAATGTGGGGTGTGCAATATTATTCGGCCCCCTTGAGTCAATATTTTGTAGCGCCACCTTTTGCTGTGATTACAGCTGCAGTCACTTGGGGTTTGTCTCTATCAGTTTTGCTCACTGAGAGACTTAAATTCTTGCCCATTCTTCCTTGCAGGACAGCTGGAGCTCAGTGAGGTTGGATTGAGGCGTTTGTGATCAGCAGTTTTCAGCTCTTTCCACAGATTCTCCATTGGATTCAGGTCTGGACTGTGACTTGGCCATTCTAACACCTAGATACGTTTATTTCTGAACCATTCCATTGTAGATTTTGCTTTATGTTTGGGATCATTGTCTTGTTGGAAGATAAATCAACGTCCCAGTCTCAGGTCTTTTGCAGACTCCAGCAGGTTTTCTTCCAGAATGGTCCTGTATTTGGCTCAGTCCTTCTTCCCATCAATTTTAACCATCTTCCCTGTCCCTGCTGAAGAAAAGCAGGCCCAAACCATGATGCTGCCACCACCATGTGTGACAGTGGAGATGGTGTTTTGAGGGTGATGAGCTGTGTTGCTTTTACGCCAAATATATAATTTTGCATTGTGGACAAAAAGTTCTATTTTGGTATCATCTGAGCAGAGCCCCTTATTCCACATGTTTGGTGTCTCCCAGGCGGCTTGTGGCAAACTTCAAACGAGACGTTTTATGGATATCTTTGAGATATGGCTTTCTTCTTGCCACTCTTGTATAAAGGCCAGATTTGTGCAGTGTACGACTGATTGTTGTCCTATGGACAGACTCTCCCACCTCAGCTGTAGATCTCTGCAGTTCATACAGAGTGATCATGGGCCTTTGGCTTCATCTCTGATCAGTCTTCTCCTTGTTCGAGATCAAAGTTTAGAGGGACGGCCGGGTCTTGGTAGATTTGCAGTGGTCTGATACTCCTTCCATTTCAATATGATCGCTTGCACAGTGCTCCTTGAGATGTTTAAAACTTGGGAAATCTTTTTGCATCCAAATCAGTCATTATACTCCCCCACAACAGTATCTCGGACCTGCCTGGTGTGTTCCTTGGTCTTCATGATGCTCTCTGCACTTGAAACTGAACCCTGAGACTATCACAGAGCAGGTGCATTTATATGGAGACTTGATTACACACAGGTGGATTCTATTTATCATCACCAGTCATTAAGGACACAATTGGATCATTCATAGATCCTCACTGAACTTCTGGAGTGAGTTTGCTACACTGAAAGTAAAGGGGCCGAATAATATTGCACACCCACTGTGGTAAAAGGTTGAAAAGTTCAAGGGGGCCAAATACTTTCACAATGCACTGTATACTGTGTGCACAATTATTAGGCAAGTTGTAGAGGATTATTTTTATTATTGATCAACAACTATGTTCTCAATCAACCCAAAAGACTCAAATATCAAAGCTTAATATTTTTAGAGTGGGTTTTTTTAGATTTGACTCTTAGGAGGATTTCTGTTTGTGCAGGTAACTATTACTGGGCAGAATTATTAAGCAACTTAATAAAAACCAAATATATTCCCATCTCACTTGTATATTTTCACCAGGTAAACTAATATAACTGCACAAAATTTAGAAATAAACATGTCTGACATGCAAAAACAAAACCCCAAAAAATTAGTGCCCAATATAGCCCCCTTTCTTTATGATGACACTCAACAGCCTCCATCCATAAATTCTGTCAGTTGCTTGATCTGTTTACGATCAACATTGCGTGCAGCAGCCACCACAGCCTCCAGACACTGTTCCCAGAGGTGTACTATTTTCCCTCCCTGTAGATCGTAGATCTCACATTTTAGGAGGGACCACAGGTTCTCTATGGGGTTCAGATCAGGTGAACAAGGGGGCCATGTCATTATTTTTTTTTCTTTTAGACCTTTACTGGCCAGCCACGCTGTGGAGTAGTTGGATGCATGTGATGGAGCATTGTCCTGCATGAAAATCATGTTTTTCTTGAATGATACCGACTTCTTCCTGTACCACTGCTTGAAGAAGTTGTTTTCCAGAAACTGGCAGTAGGTCCGGGAATTGAGCTTCACTCCATTCTCATCCCGAAAAGGTCCCACAAGTTCATCTTTGATGATCCCAGCCCATACCAGTACCCCACCTCCACCTTGCTGGAGTCTGAGTCGGAGTGGAGCTCTCTGCCCTTTACTGATCCAGCCTCTGGCCCATCTATCTGGCCCATCAAGAGTCGCTCTCATTTCATCAGTCCATAAAACCTTTGAAAAATCAGTCTTAAGATATTTCTTGGCTCAGTCTTGACATTTTATCTTATGTTTTTTGTTCAGAGGTGGTCGTTTTTCAGCCTTGCTTACCTTGGCCATGTTCCTGAGTATAGCACACCTTGTGCTTTTTGATACTCCAGTAACGTTGCAGCTCTAAAATATTGCAAAACTGGTGGCAAATGGCATCTTGGCAGCTTCACGCTTGATTTTCCTCAATTCATGGGCAGTTATTTTGCACCTTTTTTGCCCAACACGCTTCTTGCGACCCTGTTGGCTATTTGCCATGAAACGCTTGACTGTTCGGTGATCACACTTCAAAAGTTTGGCAATTTCCAGACTGCTGCATCCCTCTGCAAGACATCTCACAATTTTGGACTTTTCAGAGCCGTCACATCTCTCTTCTGACCCATTTTGCCTAAGGAAAGGCATTTGCCTAATAATTAAGCACACCTTATATAGGGTGTTGATGTCATTACACCACACCCCTCCTCATTACAGAGATGCACATCACCTGATTTACTTCATTGGTAGTTGGCTCTCAAGCCTATACAGCTTGGAGTAGGACAACATGGTAAAAAGTATCATGTGATCAAAATACTCATTTGCCTAATAATTCTGCACACTGTATATATATATATATATATATATATATATATATATATATATATATAGATATATATGCATATATATCTATGCAAAAAAATGGAATATACTGAAGGGTACACCAAGGCTTATGTACCTCGGTAGGTACACTCCGAATCGTGGGGAAGAAAATGGTGTGTCACGGTCCGCGCTGCCAAATAACATCCACTCCGAAAATAATGCACTTGAAGATGGAACTTCAAAGTAACGTTTTTATTGCTTCCTACGCGTTTCGGTGCCCTCCTGGCACCTTCCTCAGGGATCTGAGGGATCTACGAAACGCGTAGGAAGCAATAAAAACGTTACTTTGAAGTTCCATCTTCAAGTGCATTATTTTCGGAGTGGATGTTATTTGGCAGCGCGGACCGTGACACACCATTTTCTTCCCCACGATTCGGCATATCTCCACATATGAGTGGACGGTGGAAGTCCTGCAGCAGCCATCCAGAAATAAATCACCAAATACGCCTTCAAGCCGGTTGTGGGTTACACAACTGCTCCAGGTGAGTGGATCCCTTTTTCACCACTTTACTCCTAGTGCCATAGTGATAGGGCACTATTGCGCCTCTTGTTCCCCCTCCTTCTTTTATTTTATCGGTAGGTACACTCACGGCTCCGCTCTTTACATGTCGTACACATGCGGTTCCTCTCCGTACACACTCGGCTCCGCTCCGTACACCTCGCACACGCGTGGCTTCGCTCCGTACACCTTGTACACACACAGCTCTGCTCTTTGCACCTCATACACTCATGGTTCTGCTCCGTACACCTTGTACACATGCGGCTCTGCTTCGTACACCTCACACACACACGGCTCAGCTCCATAGACCTCATACACACTTGGCTCCATGCCGTATACCTAGTACACATGCTATTCTGCTCCGTACACCTCGTACACACTCGGCTCTGCTACATCCACACTGTAAATCCCTCCTGACCCCACACATAACCTTCACCTCAGCAGAGTCCTGCATACGCTGAGGCGCTGATCATGTGACCCCTGACTCGTCCCCTCCATGTGACATCATCACAGGTCCTGTAAGCACAGAGCATTTCATCTTCCCCCATTCAGGTCTCTACAATATCGGATCCTCTCACATCTTCTATAGAAGAGAATTCTCCTGATTGACTATCAAGGATGGATCTGGACAGGGACAAGATGGCGGAGAGGATCTTCCACCTCACCCTAGAGATCCTCTTCCTTGTTACTGGAGAGGTGAGAGATTGTGATGACAATGTCACATGACATCATTCTTATCTATGGACAGAATAACAGATGACAGAACTGGAGAGGTGAGGACTCTGGAAATGTCTGGAGACTGGAGATTTATTAATGTGTCTCTCCATAACCAGGATTACACAGTAGTGAAGAGCTCTAGTGATCTGTGCTGTCAGGACCCTGTGTCTGAGGGAAGAGCCCTGAGCCCAATCACGGGGCCTCCACCTCACCCCCTGATACATGAGGACATCAATGACCAGAAGATCCTACAACTCACCTACAAGATGATTGAGCTGCTGACTGGAGAGGTGACACTGCTGGGAATGCTGCTGCTGCTGGGACATTATACAGTAACGCTATGAAGGGATCGGGGAAAGATGACAATGGTATCATTGTATGTGTCAGGTTCCTATAAGGTGTCAGGACGTCACCGTCTATTTCTCCATGGAGGAGTGGGAGTATTTAGAAGGACACAAAGATCTGTACAAGGACATAGTCATGATGGAGGTTCCCCGGCCGCCCCTCACATCACCAGGTAATAGACAGGACTAAATACACACGGCCTATAATGATCTGTATGGAAAGAATGAATTCAGTCCTGTATGTGTCTCCTCCAGGTCTATCCAGTAAGAGGACAACACCAGAGAGATGTCCCCGTCCTCTTCTCCCACAGGACTGTAAACAAGAAGATCCCGATGTTCCTCCGGATCATCAGGTAGATGGAGAGAAGGTGTGATGAGATCTCCCTATGATGTGTAGACGGCTGTGAAGGTCTTGTGCTCAGTCTTGTTTTATCCTCCAGTATTCTATGTTTTATACTTGTGTAATGAGAACGGTGGAGATGGCAGATTACAGCTGATCATAGATGGGACTTCTCCATCTGTCTGTGACTTTTACAATCTTTGTTTCAGGGTGAAGATCTGCCCCATATTAATACTACAGAGACATATGTGAGGGGTGATGATGATCTGCCCCATATTAATACTACAGAGACATATGTGAGGGGTGATGATGATCTGCCCCATATTAATACTACAGAGACATATGTGAGGGGTGATGATGATCTGACCCATATTAATACTACAGAGACATATGTGAGGGGTGATGATGATCTTACAGATGACAGCACAAGTGAGTAGTTTCCTCTATAGTTACTTAATCACCGGTTGGTACAATTACGTGTTGGATTTTGTAGCTTCTGTTGAGTCCTTACTCAGTACTGAGCCTAAATCCCTGAGGGCCTAAATCTGACTATCGAGAATATAGTGAAATAATCTAATAAATTGATGTTGTAATAATTTTAAAGGGATCCTGTCACCTCCAGAACGCCTCCTAAAGTACAAAAACATGTCCCTGCAGCATATTATCACTAATCTCACACTCCTATTGTCTCCTAAAAGCATCCTGTGAAAGTGCATAAAAAGGATGTAATACTCCCTCATTAAGGATTATAATTAGCAGGGGCTATATTCTTTAGCCCTTAGGGCGTGTTCGTTATCTGCCCTGTCGTCATAAGATCACGCCCTAATGGGCATGATCTTTTATTCATGTTTTATGCAGGCCCTCCCTGCTCTGCACGGCGCTGGCTGGGCATTAATGACGCAACTCGCGTAATTTCCGGGATCGGGTGACGTCAGTACACCCACACCACTCTTTAGGCTTCAAGCACCGCATTGCACATGCGGTGCTTGAAGCATAACACAGCGTTGTGTGTGTACGGACGTCACCCGATCCCGGAAATTAAGCGAGTTGCGTCATTAATGCCCAGCCAGCGCCGTGCAGAGCAGGGAGGGCCTGCATAGAACATGAATAAAAGATCATGCCCATTAGGGCGTAATCTTATGACGACAGGGCAGATAACGAACACGCCCTAAGGGCTAAAGAATATAGCCCCTGCTAATTATAATCCTTAATGAGGGAGTATTACATCCTTTTTATGCACTTTCACAAGATGGATCTATTTAGGATTTTTTCAGTTAAAAATTCCTTTTACTATAATTAATATCACAAACAATAGTGATTTTAAGCTGTAATCGTATATTATTTCTATGTTGCAAAGATGATTTTATTGAAGTGATATGTCGTTTATTTTATGTTCTTGATGATTCAATGTTGTTAATGTTATTGTGATTATTCTGGTGCAATATTTTTTAATTGAGTGCTATTAGTGCTATGTTGGTTTTTAACTGTTATTGTCCACAACGTTTTATGTCTATATTCTTATGGATGTTTACAATTCAGTTCTGAAGGGGTTAAATAGATTTTCAATTAGATCATTGTTCTTATTGGCTATTGTGGGCTTCCATGCTCTTTCCTCCCCCTGCCCTTGTAACCCCCACCTGAGGAAGACGGCAATTCGTTATCAAAACGCGTTCAGGAACAAAAAAACAAGTTAAGTAAATTTCCCCTTGTTGTTGGCTTCCCTCGCACAGCGCTCCTGCCATCACAAATGCTTTATTTTCTTTTTATTCCAATTTTTGGGAGGTAAAATGAACACATAGACAGCAGTGCAAGAACAGATTTTATTTTTACTCCATTTTTCATGTGGTATAAGTGATAGACGGATTTATTCTTCGAGTCAGTGTGATTACAACGATAACAGATTTAGATAATTTTTTTTTATTTTTTCTACTATCTGTAGTGAAATATGCATCTCAGGGACTGGACACCAGAACAGTTAAGGGGTTAAACTCCACGTCAGTCCACAAGAGGTCACAACCTGTTTTTTTTTAAGCACAAGCTAGGTTCGCAGTCATAGTGACTGCAGGTCTCTCCAGGGATCATCTTGGGAAAAGCACAGAGTGAAACCATTCACACCTGTAGCCAGAAAGAGAAGGGGATCAAAGACTCCACAAATGGGTAGTATAGCCATTGATATTTGCTGTGGGAAAAGAATTGGTTTAGGCTGGCTTCACACCACGGCAGAGTCCGGTCCAGGACTGTCAGGGATGAACCTGACAGCCCTGGATCGGATCACACAGAACCGGAGGGCAAATATGCCCTTCGGACCGGTGTGCAGCTGGATGCAGCTGCAACTGCTAATGAATCAGAACCATGGCTCGCAGGGAGCTAGCCATGGTCCTGAAACAACAGCGGCGTGCAGCCGCAGGTGTCCGGTTCCCGGATCCTCCCGGACCGGGACAATAGGGCCCTATAGGCTCCCATGTTAGGGAGCGCCATATTGCATCGGATCCAGGAGAATACGGGATACGGCAACGTTTTTGTCTTCGGTGGGAAAAATCTGAATTCTCCCAGATTCTTCCGGAGATATGGAAACCAGATGGCAGAGAGCTGCCATCTGGCTCCATCCGGCCCCATAGGATACTATGGGGCCAATATCCGGTCCGGATGCTGTCTGCTTTACATCGGACAGCCCCGGATCGGACCTTACCGTGGTGTGAAGCCACCCTTAGACAAAAAAGCATTTGAAAAATAATATATGCATGGCTAAATTAGTGAATGTCCAATCTTAGACACAGAATTAGAATATTAAAACAGAAGACTGGTCTAGAAATCTGACCCCCCCCCCCCCCGGTCTGAGTCTGTAACTGGACTCGCTCAGCTAAAGCCCTGTGTCACAGAGATGGGTCAGCCGAGCTGCTGTTAACCTCATTCCATATATCTTCGCTCTCCCCATTGGGCAACAGAAGTCAAAGTTTAGGTCTCTGTAGGTTTCTCCTTTTTATTTCATACTGTTGCACATGTGCATGTAATTTTATTATTTCTATTTTTTCTAATCTTTTTATGTAAGCACTGTACTTTTTATATTAAAGCTTAAAACTTTAATAATCTGAACCTTGTAAACTCTAAAGAATCCACAGCCCGAGGAAGGTGTGATTTTGTTGATTGTCTGATAAGTCTTAGTTTAGGGGAACTCATCGCCTTCCCCCCCCCCCCAAATCCAGTGAGTGGTGGCAGGGTGTGTGAAGCGAAGCGGGGTGCGTGGTGTGAGTCGGGATGTGATTGATGCTCCCTTTCAGCATAGGACAGAGGTCGAGTGCGGGATTGAGTGAGAGGAGATAGATTAACCCTTGCAGGCGCCACCCCAGATCACGTGCTGAGAAGTGAGTATGTGACAAATTGATGGCAGTGTTGGGATAGAATTTATTTCTATTAGAGCATTAGTGCATGGTTTAAGAAATTATTCCCTGTACTAAAGAATTGGTGTCCTTGCGAGGAGCACCAGTTCTTCAAGGTTCAGCTCAGTGCTTACTTAGACATACTTGAAAACAGTTTACCTCCCCCGTTTTTTTTCTATTTTTTTTATTATTTGGCAAAGGCTGTTCATTGATATGGCAGCCCGATACAAGAAGAAAAGTATGCAGACTCTGATCGACTTCTGTGAGCAAAGAGGGATAGAGACCACCGACAAGTCCAAGGAGATGCTGATGCAAGCCTTGGCAGAGCACAATTTGGCGCAAAATGCTGGAGCATCGGGACAAAGAGAGAGTCTACCTTCGAGAGGCCAAGCAATGCCAGTTTTTGCACCGGAGATGCCCTCTGGAGATGCCAGCATTGCCAGTTCTTAGGAGTCTATGGACTTGAATTTACAAATGGCCTTACAACAGCTGGGAACAAGTGATCCCAATCTGCGCCCACAGCTTGTTCTACAGTACCGACAGGCTGAGGCTGCAGAACGCCGGGCTGAGAGAGGCTGTAGAATGCCGGGCCGAGAGAGAGGCTGCAGAACTCCGGGCCAAGAGAGTGGCTGCTGCTGCAGAACGCCAGGCCGATAAAGAGGCCGCCCAGGCTAAAAGCAAGAGAGCGTTCCTGCTTCAGATGGCCCAAGTAGAGAGGGGTAACAATCTTCAGATAACCCCCTCCCTGGACATAAATCTAAGGAGACCGCGTTTGGAAAACTTCCCTGTGATGGAGAAGGACACGGACTTAGATCATTGGAGGCTCATATTAGTGTTATCCCTAAACTTAATAAAGATCATACAGAGGTTGCCAATTATTGACCTATTTCGTTGATAATTATTGACATTTTTTCTAAACTTTTGGCCAACAAACTGGCACCTCTCCTCCCTGGCATTATTTGTAATGATCAGGTGGGGGGTAGAGAGGCTAGGAATAACACTAACAAATTGATGCTGCTGATGGCCCGGTCGAGAGCTCAATCTATACCCATGTGTTTACTTTCTGTGGACGCGGTAAAAGCATTCGACCGGATCAGTTGGAGATTCATGGACGCCGCATTGAAACAGATTGGCCTGGGGTGCAGGTTCTTGGAAAAAGTATCCTACTTATATAGATGTCCTACAGAGAGGGTTAGGGCAAACGGGGTCCTGTCCCTCTCTTTCCATATCCACAACGGCACAAGACAGGGCTGTTTTTTGTCCCCGTTGCTGTATATTATTGCTATGGAACATCTTGCTATAGCAATAAGACAGTACCCAGACATACGGGGAATACAGGTAGATGGGAAGCACTATAAATCAGCTCTATTTGCGGATGATTTACTGTTTTTTGTTTCCCAACCCCGTGTTGCCTTCTCCTCGCTGATAGGGGAATTCGAGAGCTTCGGTAAACACAGTAACTTTAAAGTAAACGTCACAAAATCTGAGGCCCTTAATGTTTCCCTACCTGGGGAGGAACAGATACACCTTGCAGAGTATTTACATTTAAGTGGCAAAAGAAAGCAATAAAATACCTGGGAGTGATGGTACCAAATGACCCTACAAAATGGTTCAGCATTAATGTCCCCCCTCTTCTTCAGAGAACGATCAGAGACATTAAATCGTACGACAAAAGACGTTTATCCTGGTTCGGGTGCATCAACGCTGTAAAGATGGATATACTCCCTAGATTTCTGTTTCTCTTCCAGTCAGTCCCTATAGGTATCCCCCCATCCTTCTTTACATGACTTAAGTGGACTATCTCCGGATTTATATGGAGACATGGGAAACCGAGAATTGGTATTAAAACACTCTACCGCCAACCTCAGGAAGGACTGTGAGAGATGGTCGAAGGTCTCTTTCTCTTGGTTAGGACGTACCCATGTGCTCAGGATGAACGTCCTCCCGCGTCTTTTATACTTGCTACAAGCGATTCCGGTGAAAATCCTGGCCTCCTTTTTTCAAGCTATTTCCTCTCTCCAGACCTCATTTGTATGGGGGGGGGGAAAAAGCTCGGATCAGTAAAGTGTTAATGTCGCGACCCAAATCAAAGGGTGGCATCGGCTTGCCGAACTTCAAACTTTACCATATGGCGGTTCACTTTGCCAGGATGGTAGACTGGTGCAGAAACGCGGAGGGGAAGGCTTGGGTAAACATAGAGCAGGCTTTTTGCTCTGTACCCCTGTCTAGACTCCCCTGGCTGTTGTCGGCATCGCAGAAGGAAATAGGGACACACCCAACCCTGGGACCAACTGCACATTATTGCTCGGCCCTTTGGACTAGAGCTTTCATGATTCCTACTTACTCTAGACTCACGTCTGTACTGTGCCACCCAGACTTTAGCCAAGTGAGAAATGACGGAGTATTTAAACAATGGATAGCGGCAGAGAGGGACAGAGTCGAGTATTTTAGGCAAGGAGACGACTGGCCATCTCTGAATGCCCTTAGGAGCCTGGAAGAACCCGCCCCTTTGGGATGGTGGAGATCTCTACAGATAAGACACCTCCTGGGCACATACCAACCCACGGAGTCATTATACCAAACCTTTGACACAGTTTGAGTCCCTCTGCACTGGAAAAGGCCCGATGAGACATGTGCTATCCTTGGTCTATGCGATGTTGAACGCCCCCCCGGATCAGAAACCCCCTTACTTTGTAGCCAACTGGGAGAAAGAACTGGGAATGACGTTCTCAGATACCCAGATTAACAGAATATGTAGTTTAGCACACAGCACCTCAATCAGCTCAAAACAACAAGAGGCGGGGTATAAAATCGTGACTAGGTGGTATAGGGTGCCAGAGAGGCTGCATATTATGTACCCAGAGGCAGATTCTCAATGCTGGCGCTGTAAAGCGGAGTCGGGCTCTATGGTCCATATTTTTTGGAACTGCGAAAGACTCAGGACATTCTGGAAGGGAGTAGAGACTGTGGTAGCTCAGGTAACGGGGTATGCGGACCCTCTTACTCCGCAACCAGTCCTCTTGCACTTAACAAACATGCCCGAAAAAAGATATAAACATTCTCTGTTAAAGTTCTTGATTATAGCAGCGAGGGCATGTATACCTGCCCTCTGGGGTACGACAACCTCGCCCTGTTTTTCTCAATGGGTGGGTAAAATTAACGAATTGATGCTCATGGAAGACCTGACAGCTTCCATGAATGACTCTTACCAGAGACATTGGGCCACATGGTACAAGTGGATGGATTTTCAACAAACCCCTGAATACGAGCGGTTGTTGATAGACGGCAGGACTTAGCCTGAAAGAGACGTATCATAAGAAACACACGTGGGCGGGCCCCTCCCTGGGCGGGCCCCTCCCTCCCTCTCACCACTCCGGCCTCTCGGGGTCTTGGATCTGGGCAAATGCCACTAGTTTCCCACCCACGGGGCTGGGGGTCCACCATCCTACTTTTCTCCTTTCCCTCCCTCCCACTCCCCTCTCTCTCTCTTCGCTTTACTTCTCTCTTGTTCTCTCAGACTGATTTCTATTCTGTTTTTCTTTTCGTTGATTTTTCTTTAAGACTAAATTGGTAAAAGACAATAGGCTGTTCGGACATTTAAGTTAGAGATATATTTAAGAATAGGTGTGGTATCCATGAAAAAGGAACACTCAGACATCGGTAAGGGTGATTTCGGTGGAGAAACAAAGAAACTGTCCGACTGCTGATACCAGTTGGGGCACGGACTCCTTTCTATAGTAATATGCAGACTGAAAAGCAGGAGCGCCCACCTTTTATCGGACTAGATAGATGTGACAGGTTTACATGTTGTTAATGTCACTGTTGATAACCCATATAATTTGTACAAGAAGCTTGTGTGACTGAAATATTGTCAAACATGCGTAATGTGTTCCTGGTTTATGTAAATTCTAAAATGTGAAAATAAAGAATTTAAAAAAAAACAAAAAACACTCTACCGCCATAAACACTATGGAGGGACGGGCCTGCTGAACTTTAAAAACTATTATAAGGTGGCGATCTTGTTGAGATTGCTAGATTGGCAGTACCACCGCAACTCTAAGCAATGGATACAATTGGAACAGACAGGCTACGTGTCTATAGCCCTGAAAATATAGGATAGGGAGTTTAAAAGGGGCGTTCTCTTGAAGGGAAAGAGTCCCCTCACCCCATTATTCCACAACCGGGGGTTCCCCCCCAGCATTGCGGGCAGGCACCTTATTAGGATGGCGTAGAGAAAATGAGCCTGGAATGTACCATGTTTTAGAAGGCCAGCCACTGACCACACACCGCACACTGGCCGACACGAATCCTAACTTCAACTGGATGGAGTACATCCAACTACACTCATTTCTATCCCCTGACAGAGACAAAAGCAACTATACAACCCCCTTGTCACAGTTTGAAAAATTGTTCCTGATGGATTCACCACCTACGCACACTATATCCCACATATATAAGACCATTAACAGGACTGATGATGTAGGGGACCTTACATTTTTCAGAAAATGGGAAATGGAGATGGATACAGAACTATCCGAGGCGGACAGAATCAAGGTGTGTATTTTTTCTCACAAACTTTCTATGACCTGTATAGCCCAAGAGAGAAACTACAAGATTCTTTCACGCTGGTACCAATGCCCAGTGAATGTCCACTCCGTCTTTCCTACCGTGTCGGATGTCTGCTGGAGATGCCACAATACTAAAGGTCCCATGATACATATATGGTGGGACTGTGAAAAGATACAACCATTTTGGTCAAAGGTATTTGACGCCTACCAGAAAATCAGCAGTCGACCGATTGATCGAACGCCAAAAATTGCACTCCTACCCATACTACCAGGTTCCTTGAAATACCAAAAAACTGATATTCTCAGATTTTGCCTCACGACAGCAAGATCAGTAATCCCCGGAAACTAGAAGACAACACATAGCCCTTTATTCACTGAATGGTTAAAGGAAATGAATAAGATCTATAGAATGGAGGAGCTTACGGCTGAGATAACCAATGCTAGAGAAAGATTTCTTTGTATATTGAGTTCATGGGTGATGTTTCATGACTCTCCGGGATGCCGAGAAATCCTGGATTTATACCCTGAGGAGGATCGCACGGAAGGGAGTATGTCCACATAGACTACGTGCACCAATGAGGAGTCCCCCAAGACATAAACATCTAAGATCGCTGAAACCCCCTAATAACCCTCCCCCTCCCCCCCTCTTCTCTATTTTCTATATTCTTTCTCTCTTCTACTTTACTAATGATATATACAGGTTATATATGTTCAAAGTTACTGAATTTAATTTACATGGTAAGATTGAGAATACAATTGAGACTATGATCCTGCAAGAGAATGTGAAATACTAACAAGTGTTCTTCAACCTCATAAACATGATGTAGAAAGTCTATGATAAAATATTCAGATGCTATTGCTCTGTAGACTGCAAGCTAATGCAACCAGCTATATGTAACTGTGACTGTTACTAAAGGAGCTATTCTATGGACAGAGACCATTTACTAAATATACATATTCGGATGCCAGAAGTACTCTGATTACTTATACATGGACGCTCGTACATCCAAAATTCAGAATAATGGTTTACCAGAGTCAATTGTGCAACGGGACATCTATCTAGATAAATACTTACGTGTAACAAATTGTATGTTATAATTTGTAAGTAATGGAAATACGAGTATTTGTTGTTAAAACTTAGAGGACCGGTCACCAAACCAGGCATGGTGATCTAATTACAGCACTGGATGCAGCATGTCTGCTGCATCCAGGCAAGGGGTCCCCCAGTCCTTGAGCCGCCCTGTACCCCAAGTAAATACACTTAGAAAACTTACATCGTGCAGCCATAAAGGAGGTGGCAAGAGCAGGGCGGGTATAAGCGGTGATGTCACCGCAGGGGGCGGGGCTAAACGGCCATTTCTGGGGTAAAAACAACAACTCTGTATTATGCTGCAGAAGAGGGAAACAATGATTGGCAGCAGTGGGCAGATTACACATGCAGGGGGTGTGAATTTGCCCTTTGGCTCCTGCCTCTAGCCACCTCCTTTATGGCTGCACGATGTAAGTTTTCTAAGTGTATTTACTCGGGTTACAGGGCTGCTCAAAGGCTGGGGGACCCCTCGTGCTGTAATTAGATCACCATGCCTGGTTTGGTGACAGGTCCTCTTTAATAAATACAAATTGAACGAAAAAAAATGCAGCGTAAATGCAGGAATACGCCACAAGTATGCAGCGTGTGAACGTAGCCTTAAAGTCACCAATGACCTACTTACCACCAAAGTCAAGCGACACTATTCTGTCCTCGTATTGGACCTGTCCTCTGCGTTTGACACAGTGGACCACTCCCTCCTACTACAGATTCTCTCATCACTTGGCATCACAGACTTGGCCTTATCTTGGATCTCTTCATACTTCATACCGAGCTTTCAGCATCTCCCACTCTCACACCACCTCCCCATCTTGCCCTATCTATCGGTGTCCCCCAGGGTTCATTTCTTGGACCTGCTAGTTACGATCTACACCTTCTGCCTGGGACAGCTCATGGAGTTCCACAGTTTTCTGTATCATCTCTACACTGATGACACTCAGATTTACCTCTGTGGACCCAGTATCAACTCCTAAATAACCAGAATCCCACAATGTCTGTCTGGTATTTCATCCTTCTTCTATGCTCAAATTCTAGAATTCAACATGGACAAAACTAGAATTTATCATCTGTCCTCCTCTCACTCAACCCAACAAACTTATCCATCAAAGTTGATGGCTGCTGACTCTCCCCAGTCTCGCATGCTCGCTGCTTCGTGATAACCCTCAACTCTGCTCTCTCCTTCAAGCCACACATCCAAGCCCTCTCCACCTCCTGCCAAATCAAACTCAAAATATTTCCCGGATCTGTACATTTCTTAACCAAGAATCTGTAAAAACACTAGTGCATGCCCTCATTATCTCCCGCCTGCATTACTGCAACCTCCTGATTTTTCTTTTAAATATTAACCTCCTGATCTCTAGCTTTCCTTTTAACACTTTTTTCTCACTATACTCTATTTTAAACTCTGCTGCCCGACTTATCCATCTGTACCCCATTATTCCCCGACCTCGCCTCTTTGCCAATCCTTTTACTGATTTCCCAGCGACCAAAGTCTACAGTTCAAAACATTAACCTTAACCTACAAAGCCATCCGCAACCTGTCTCCTTTGTACATCTTAAACATGGTCTCCCAGTACTTACCTGCATGTACCCTCCTTCTCTCCTGCCCTCTTATCTCCTCGTCCCACAACCGCATACAAGATTTTTCCTGTGCATCTCCCATACTTGTGAATTCTCTGCCCCAACATATCAGACTCTCGCCTACCTTGGAAACCTTCAAAGGAATTTAAACCTGAAGACCCACCTCTTCCGAGAAGACTACAACCTGCAGTAGCCTTCAGTCCACTATACCGCCTCACAACCCGCTCCACCCTCATCTACTGTATCCTCACCCATCCCTTTGTAGACTTTGAGCCCTCGAGGGCAGGGTCCTCTCTTCTGTAACTATCTGTGCCTTTTAATGTTCATTAATCCATAATAAAAAAGCACGAAAAACGAGCTGCAACTCACCACTCAGTACAGTCCAATTTATTGTGCAATTATCGGGTACATCAGTGCAGGGAGGGGATGATAAATCCACGGATTACGATGCCATTTCGTGCCTCAATAAAGGACCTGTAGAAGCGCTGAGGCGCGAAATGGCACCATAATCTGTGGATCCATCACCCCCTCCCTGCACCAAAGTACCTGATAATTGCACAATAAATTGGACTGTGCTGACCGGTGAGTTGCAGCTCGTTTTTCTTGCTTTCTTTATTATGGATCATTGAATGCGGCTTACAGCTTTGAGTGAGCACCCCGGTATGGCGTCAGTGCCCCGCTGTCAGTAGTGTTCAAGTGCATAGTGATGACCCTGAAGGTTGTAATGAAGTGCTTGGTCTATTTCTCCTGTATATACTTGTAATGTTCATGATTATTGTACTTGTCTCTATAGTGTATACCATGGGATAAATCGCATTATAATAATAATTATAATGGTGGTGGGGCCAACGGCCCCACCCAGGACTCGGCCCTGCCAACGGCCCCACCACCCAGCCCACCCAGGACTCGGCCCTGCCAACGGCCCCACCACCCAGCCCACCCAGGACTCGGCCCTGCCAACGGCCCCACCACCCAGCCCAGCCCAGGAGCCAGCTTAACCGACCTGAGCTGAGTCCTAAGGTGAGACCCACCGGCACGTCGTCCCTCGCTGCCTGAGCGCGGGGACCGGCGAGACGCGCCGCAGCCCTGAGCCCGCGGCCCCCTGTACACGCGGACCGCTCCCCCTGCCTCAGCACAGGAGGCGCACAGCCTCACCGCTCCGGGCGCCTTCCCTGCCCTCGGAGCGCGTCTGAGGGACCCTGTGCTCAGGCCGAAGCCGCGGCCTGAGTTTGGGAGGCGAGCCCCGCCCCCCGCCGATGACCATCCCGGCCCGCACCGCTGCCTGCACCCGCGGCTGAGACCTGGGACCCGGCAGGAGACTCTGCCCACCGCGGAACGATCGGGCGCCCGCGGTGAGTGCTGGTCATCTGCCCCTTCTCTCTGCTGCTCCCCGGTCTCCATTACCTGCCTGGACATCCTGCGGTGCCTATTCCCGGCCCGACCCAAGGCCCTGCTGTGCATCCCAAGCACCTCTGCCCCCCACCCCTGCCCACAGGACCTCACCAAATATCGGGGCTCAGCAATCTGGTGACCCAGGTGCTGCACAGTTGAAGCCCCTCACCACTGACCAGGTCCCTCACCTCCTAGACCACCAGCCTCCTCCGTCCTGCCCGCACGGAGCCACCACCACCCTCACGACGCCTCTGCCTGCATTGCACCTCTGACTGCACTACCCCCTGGCTGCCTCTCACCCGTGGCTGCAATACCCTCCTGGCTGCCTCTCACCCGTGGCTGCACTTCGTCTCGGCCTGCAATACCCTCATCCCGTGGCTGCACTGCATCTCAGCTTGCAATTTACCCTTCTGGCTGCCTCTCACCCGTGGCTGCACTGCATCTCGGCTTGCAATTACCCTCCTGGCTGCCTCTCACCCGTGGCTGCACTGCATCTCTGCCTGCAATACCCTCCTGGCTGCCTCTCACCCGTGGCTGCGCTATACCTCTGGCTGCATTACCCTCCTGCCTGCTACTCACCCGTAACTGCATCTCACCTCGCCCGTGGCTGTGCTGCACCTCTGGCTGCACTACCCTCCTGGCTGCTTCTTACCTGGGGCTGCAACCCACCTCACCCACGACATCATCTCCTCTCACCCGTGGCTGCACCTCATCTCATCTCACCCGTGGCTGCATCCCATCTCACCCGCGGCTGCATCTCATCTCACCCGTGGCTGCACCTCATCTCATCTCACCCGTGGCTGCACCTCATCTCATCTGACCCGTGGCTGCATCTCATCTCATCTGACCCGTGGCTGCATCTCATCTCATCTGACCCGTGGCTGCACCTCATCTCGTCTCACCCGTGGCTGCATCTCGTCTCACCCGTGGCTGCATCTCGTCTCACCCGTGGCTGCATCTCGTCTCACCCGTGGCTGCATCTCGTCTCACCCGTGGCTGCATCTCGTCTCACCCGTGGCTGCATCTCGTCTCACTCGTGGCTGCATCTCGTCTCACTCGTGGCTGCATCTCGTCTCACTCGTGGCTGCTTCCCATCCCACCCGTGACTGCATTTCATCTCACCAGTGACTGCATCTCATCTCACCAGTGGTTGCATCTTATCCCACCTGCAACTGCATCTCATCTCACCAGTGTCTACATCCCACCCCTGCTACATCTCACCCCTGGCTGCTTCTTCCCCGGACTGCACCTAACCCCCGGCTGTATCTCACCTCCTGCTACACCTCAACCCTAGTTGCATCCCTCCCCTGGTTCCATCCCTACCCCAGCCTGCATCCTATCCCTGAACTGCATCTCCTCCCCCGAACTGCACCTCATCACCTACCCCGTGCCTCAACCACGGCCAATCACCCACCATCGTGAACTTACCCTTGCCACACCCGACCCCCGGCTACCTCTGACCCTACCCACCTCTCCTCCCCTACTCACCCCGCCATGTTTCCGCTCCTTCTCACCTTCACTCCCATCCTTCTCCACTTCCTACTACCCCCACCCATCCCCCCATTGGGCAAAGGAATCCTACTCTCATCCTCCATCCTTCCTACCCACCTCACCCAATGCTCTGAACTATTCCTCCACTTTCAACCCACCACCTCTAGACGTACACGCCCACCACGCAAGCTCCCCTGCTCCCATCTCCTAACCCTCTCCCTGCTCCTTCTACTCTCCGGTGACATCTCCCCTAATCCTGGCCCACCCAACCATACCACCTCGCCCTTCTCCACCCCACTCCAACGGCCCACCACCAACCCTCGTAACCCCCTCAATCTCCGTCCCATTCCCCCTACCCCGGCTTCCCCCGTCCTCCTACCCGGCGCACTCTGGAACGCCCGCTCGGCCCGTAACAAGCTAACACTCATCCACGACCTCTTCATCTCCAGAAAACTCTCCTTCCTCGGCATCACGGAGACCTGGCTTACCCCCTCTGACACAACCTCCCCGGCCGCCCTCTCTTACGGGGGATTCACACTCTCCCACACTCCCCGCCCCACCAACACCCGCGGCGGGGGTGTTGGCCTACTTCTGGCCAGCAACTGCTCCTTCTCCCCTCTCACTCCACCCCCCCTCCCCTCCTTCGAGGCACATTCCGTTCGCATCTACTCCCCCTGCAACCTCCAACTGGCTGTTGTCTACCGCCCCCCTGGATCCCCCTCTACCTTCTTCGACCACTTCACAACCTGGCTCCTCCACCTCCTCTCCTCCGACATCCCCACCATCGTCATGGGTGACTTCAACATCCCCATCGACACCCCCACAGCCGCTGCCTCCAGACTCCTATCCCTCACCTCCTCTCTTGGCCTCTCCCAATGGATCTCCTCCGCCACGCACACTGGTGGCCACACACTTGACCTTGTCTTCACCCGCCTCTGCTCCCTCTCCGACCTCGCACACTCAACCCTCACCCACTCCGACCACAACTTACTGACCTTCTCGTCCCTCTTCCCCCCTACCACACTCCCCCCCCGCCGGACACTTCCCCACCCCCGCAGAAACCTTAAGCTCATCGACTTCCATTCTCTCTCTGAATCCCTCCTCCCCCTCTCCGACCTGGCCTCTTCTCATGACGCTGACTCCGCCGCCTCCCTCTACAACTCCACCCTCACCACAGCCCTCGACCAGGCTGCACCGCTCACATTCCACACAACACGATTACAACGTCAACTATGGCTCACGACCCTCACCAAAAAACTCCGACGGACGACTAGGGCAGCCGAGCGGAAATGGAAGAAGTCCCACTCCGCAGAGCACTTTACCCTATACAAACATTCCCTCAATACCTTCAAGACTGCCCTTGACTCCGCAAAACAAGCATACTTCTCCTCCCTAATTACCGCCCTGTCTCACAACCCCAAACAACTCTTCAAAACCTTCAACTCCTTACTTTGTCCCCCTGCACCTCCTCCCTCACCTCTCATCTCCGCCGACGACTTCGCCACCTTCTTCAAAGACAAAATTGACAAACTCAGACAAAGCTTCGACCCACACTCCCCTCACCCCATCCCACCTCCAGCCCATCCCCCCCCACCCAAATGCAACTTCACCCCCATGACCGAGGACCACCTCTCCTCCCTTCTATCACGATCACACCTCACCACCTGCGCCCTGGACCCACTCCCCTCCCACCTCATCCCTAACCTTACCACAGTCCTCATCCCTGCCCTGACGCACCTCTACAACATATCACTCAAATCCGGCACATTCCCCTCACCCTTCAAGCACACCCTAATCACGCCCATCCTAAAAAAACCATCCCTCGACCCTACTTCAGTCTCCAACTATCGCCCCATTTCTCTTCTCCCGTTTGCCTCAAAACTTCTTGAACAACACGTCTATTCCGAACTGTCCTCCCACCTCTCTTCCTATGCTCTCTTCGATCGCCTACAATCCGGCTTCCGACCGCAACACTCAACCGAAACAGCCCTGACCAAGGTCACTAACGACCTTCTGATCGCCAAGAGCAAACGACACTACTCCGTCCTCATCCTTCTCGACCTCTCTGCTGCCTTTGACACTGTTGACCACTCCCTCTTACTCCAAATTCTTGAGTCTCTTGGCATTACTGACCTCGCCCTCTCCTGGATCTCCTCCTACCTGACGGACAGGACCTTCAGTGTCACCCACTCCCACACCACCTCCTCGCCCCACCCCCTCTCCGTAGGTGTCCCCCAAGGCTCGGTCCTGGGACCACTTCTCTTCTCTATTTACACCCTCGGCCTAGGCAGCCTCATCGAGTCACACGGCCTCCAATACCACCTCTACGCCGACGACACCCAGCTCTATCTGTCTGGCCCCGACATCTCCTCTCTCCTATCTAAAATTCCTCCATGCCTATCCGCCATTGCATCCTTCTTCTCCACCCGCTTCCTCAAACTCAACATGGACAAGACTGAATTCATCGTCTTTCCCCCTAACAACCGTCCCCCCCTTCCTGACCTATCCATCACCGTTAAAGACTGCTCCCTCTCACCCGTCCCCCACGCCAAATGTCTCGGGGTAATCCTCGACTCCTCCCTCTCCTTCAAGCCCCACATCCAAGCCCTTGCCACTGCCTGCCGACTTCAACTAAAAAACATTGCCCGCATCCGCTCCTTCCTTGACCACAACACGACTAAGACACTCATCCACGCCCTCATCATCTCCCGCCTGGACTACTGCAATCTCCTTTTCACCGGCCTCCCTGCCACCTCCCTTGATCCTCTCCGCACCATCCTCAACTCTGCTGCCCGACTCATCCACCTATCTCCCCGATACTCCCCCGCCTCCCCTCTCCGCCAAGCCCTCCACTGGCTCCCCTTCCCCGAGCGATCTCGCTTCAAAACCCTAACCCTGACATACAAAGCCATCCACAACCTGTCCCCTCCCTACATCTCCGACTTGGTCTCCCGCTACCTCCCTTCGCGCAACCTGCGCTCCTCCCAAGAACTCCTTCTCTCAACCTCCCGCATCTCCACCTTCCATAACCGCACACAAGACTTCTCTCGGGCTTCTGCCAGACTCTGGAACTCCCTCCCTCACCACATCAGACACTCCCCGACCCTGGGAACCTTCAAAAAAAACCTGAAGACCCACCTCTTCCTACAAGCCTACAACACACACTGACACCCTATCCACTGCACCAACCCACCTGTCCCCCTCCTATTGTCTCCCTCCCTACCCCCTTTAGACTGTGAGCCCTCGCGGACAGGATCCCCGGCCCCATTGTACCTGTATTACTATTTGTGATCTGTCATCGTTTGTCACCGTTTGTGGTCGTCGTCTTCGACCACTTGTCTATGTCAACCCTCTAAATTGTAAAGCGCTATGTATCCTTATAGCGCTATATAAATACTTATTAATAATAATAATAATAATAATAATAGAGGGGGTGTTTTAACCCTCTCTTAATCATGTAGATGCTGCTTTAGCAATTAATAGCTGCATCTAAAGGATTAATTGGCCCAGATCAGGTCCAAAACTGATTCGGCCCAGTGTCACAGGGGGTCAGCAGTCAAATGCTGGATTTTTGACCACTGTGGGGCGCTACACGCTTAATCTTCAGCACTATGAAAAAGTGTCACTGAGGATTAAGGCCCTCTAAAGGTACCTTTAAACGCCGCCACTGTGCCTAGCAACAGGTATCAACCGCACGTGCACGCGCACGTTTTTGACGGTTGATACCGATCGCCGATGCCGCATGTACACGCCGCCATTGCGTTGTCAACTGAAGGTATCTTTGTTCCCCGGAAGTTCCGACAGATCCTGTGGATAACTTCCTGTTGAATACCTTCGCTGCTTCACACGCCGCTACCACAAAGGAATATGAGCGTACATCTTTCGCGCCGCAAGTACATAGGCGTGACAGAGTTGTGTATTCCGTGACGCTAATACGCTGATTGGACAACGCAATAGCGACATGATTGGCCAGCCTGCGCAGGAAGGCTGGCTAATACATGACGCCATTCCAATTGTGTAGTGTGAATGGACAGCTCTTTAAATATGGCGCCCTGTGAAGGGACAGCCAATGGTTACACAGTAGCCCCCACCAATCATCGCTGATGGGGCGTGGTATCCATGAGGCTGTGTCACGCCCCTGGGAATTCACTAGGCGACGGAAATTCCATCCCTGTGCCCCATTTAGACGCCACTACCATGGCAATTGTGCCTTTGTGTTGCCTTGGGTTTTTGAGCACGGCTTAGAAACAGGTATCTGAATCAACAGCGGGTAACGCGATCAACTTCCCAATTTACACACCGCCATTTCGTAGCAATTTCATGGCAACAGACACAAAAATCCCCAATGCCAGGCAGTTGCTACTACCCAGTGGCGGCGTGTAAAGGTACCTTAACGGTCACTGTGAAAAGGCATGTCAACAGACATAAGAGGATTAATATCACAATCTCACATTTTGAAGAGAGGTCTGGGCCAGCACCAACCTTTCCAGCGTTCTCCTTTTTACTTTGGGGATCTCACTGTTAGCGTTAGCTGATCATGATTTCACGACCTGGAGGGGTGAGGATGAGCTTCCTGTTGTAACACTTGCCTCGTCTCGGTGCTTGCTGCCAGCAGGTGCGTCACAGCGTATTCAATAAAATAGAGAAGAAATTGAGCCGCACTCAAGGCTTCTGGCAGTGGATATTCATTCAATCTTCATACAACAGGTTGTGCACAGCGGGTGGGAGGACGGGGGGGTACTACGTCGTTTCGCGCCCTGTCTTGGCGCTTCAGCGGGTACAATCCTCCATCCTGGAGGATTGTACCCGCTGAAGCGCGGCAGGATGGAGGATTGTACCCGCTGAAGCGCGGCAGGATGGAGGATTGTACCCGCTGAAGCGCCAAGACAGGGCGCGAAACGACGTAGTACCCCCCCCCCGTCCTCCCACCCACTGTGCACAACCTGTTGTATGAAGATTGAATAAATATCCACTGCCAGAAGCCTTGAGTGCGGCTCCATTTCTTCTCTATTTCATTTAATATCACAATCTATTACCCCTTGCATTGATTTCTGCAGTTTGTACCCCTTTCTTTGTCAGCTACAAATTGAATTTCAATACAATTTTTTTTTCTTGTCAGATGACTGTGCATCAGAGGGATATCTACCATGTACTAATTTTGAAGCAGCTGATGATGATATCACACCATATATTTATGAAGGTCATGAAATAATTCCAGATATACCGCCAGCCCTTCACAGCAAAAATCTATCATACATTCCTTATCAACTGGTCCTATCTTCTGATTCATTACAGACTGTTAAGCAAAATGAAAATAACAAAAGGGATGGAAAACGTCAAAAAGCTCATACAGGGGAGAAGCCATTTTCTTGTTCAGAATGTGGGAAATGTTTTACCAAGAAATCAAATCTTAACGAACATCTTAAAACTCACACAAGGGATAAGCCATTTTCATGTCCAGAATGTGGGAAATGTTTTAGCTTCAAATCAAATCTTGATAAACATAAAAAAATTCACACAGAGGAGAAGCCATTTTCATGTTCAGAATGTGGGAAATCTTATGTCATTAAATCACAACTTGTTAGACATCAGATAATTCACACAGGGGAGAAGCCATTTTCATGTCCAGAATGTGGGAAATGTTTTAACTTCAAATCAAATCTTGATAAACATAAAAAAATTCACACAGAGGAGAAGCCATTTTCATGTTCAGAATGTGGGAAATCTTATGGCATTAAATCACAACTTGTTAGACATCAGATAATTCACACAGGGGAGAAGCAATTCCCATGTTCATTATGTGGGAAATGTTTTAACAGGAAAGAACATCTTACTGAACATCATAAAATTCACACAGGAGAGAAACCATTTTCATGTTCAGAATGTGGGAAATGTTTTAGCAAGAAATCAAATCTTACTGTACATCAGAGGAATCACACAGGGGAGAGACCGTATTCATGTCCAGAATGTGGAATATGTTTTACCCAGAAATCAGGTCTTACTGTACATCTGAGAATTCACACAGGGGAGAAGCCATTTTCATGTTCAGAATGTGGGAAATGTTTTACAAACAAATTAAACCTTATCAAACATCAGACAATTCACACAGGGAAACCCTTTTCATGTAATGAATGTGGAAAATATTTTACCTGCGAAACAGCTGTTATTGCACATCAGAGAAGTCACACAGTGGTGAAGCCATTTTCTTGTTCAGAATGTGGGAAAGGTTTTATCACGAAATCAAGTCTTGTTGCACATCTTAGAATTCACACAGGGGAGAAGCCATTTTCATGTCCAGAATGTGGGAAATGTTTTACCAAGAAATCAAATCTTAATAAACATCTGAGAATTCACACAGTTAAAAATCCATTGTAATGTCCAGAATGTGGGGATTGTTACTATGAAGCAACTTTTGTTATGAATCAAAGAATACACACAGAGGAAAAGCCATTTTCACACTGAGAATGGGAATGTTTTAACAAAGAAATTTCATTTTCTTAGGAAAACAGAAAATAAAGATATAGTAGACGTATTTAATGATACCATTTTTGGGTAGATGTGATGTCTTCATCTCCTGTTATTGCAATGTTGTGGTGACCATAAAAATGTTGTTTTGCCGTTTTTACTCTTTCTTCCCCTTACGCAGTTTACCCATCCGATTAACTGGTTTTATATTTTGATTGGGCATTTCTGAATGCAACAACACCAAATGTGGTTACCGTATATACTCGCGTATAAGCCGAGATTTTCAGCCCAAAAATTGGGCTGAAAAGTCCCCCCCTCGGCTTGTACGCGAGTCACTGGGTATTTGCTCCGGGGGGGGGGGGGGCTGTGACCGGGGGCTGGAGGAGGCAGGAGGGGGCCGCAGTGACCGCGGGCGGTCACGTGGGGCCGCCTCATTAGTGTAATGATTATGCACGGCATCCCCCCGTCCATCAGCGGCGGGGGGATGCCATGCATATTGCACTACACCGGCCCCCAGCAGTAATACACAGCCCCCCCCCTCCTTATTATGTCTCCCCCAGGCTGCGGCACTTGTCAAAATAACAAACACTTTATACATCACCTCTCCGGCGCAGCTCCTCCGGTCCCGCCTTCTTCTTCCTGCTTGTGCCGGTGTCACGTGACCGGGCGCAGCCGATGACGTCATCTCCTGCGCCCGGTCACAGCACTAGAAGCCGGTACAAGCAGGAAGAAGAAGCCGGGACCGGAGGAGCTGCGCCGGAGAGGTGATGTATAAAGTGTTTGTTATTTTGACAAGTGCCGCAGCCTGGGGGAGACATAATAAGGAGGGGGGGGGGCTGTGTATTACTGCACAGGGGGCCCTGTATAGGGGCCCTGTATACTGCTGCACAGGGGGCCCTGTATACTGCTGCACAGGGAGCCCTGTATACAGCTGCACAGGGGGCCTGTATACTACTGCACAGGGGGCCCTGTATACTGCTGCACAGGGAGCCCTGTATACTACTGCACAGGGGGCCCTGTATACTGCTGCACAGGGAGCCCTGTATACAGCTGCACAGGGGACCCTGTATACTACTGCACAGGGGGCCCTGTATACTGCTGCACAGGGGGCCCTGTATACAGCTGCACAGGGGGCCCTGTATACTACTGCACAGGGGGCCCTGTATACTGCTGCACAGGGGGCCCTGTATACTGCTGCACAGGGAGCCCTGTATACAGCTGCACAGGGGGCCTGTATACTGCTGCACAGGGGGCCCTGTATACTACTGCACAGGGAGCCTGTATACAGCTGCACAGGGGCCTGTATACCACTGCACAGGGGCCTGTATACCATTACTGAGGGGTGCTATATACCAGTGACGGGGGGCTATATAATAGGATGGGGGTCTGCTGCATTTCACACCCTAGGCTTATACGCGAGTCAATAACTTTTACCAGCTTTTGGGGGCAAAAGTAGGGGGGTCGGCTTATACACGAGTATATACGGTATATATGTATATATATATATAATATGGTTTCATGTGCAAAATAATCATTCTATTTTGTTATAACTAACCACAGTTAGTTACTATGCCCAGGCAACGCTGGTGTCTTCAGCTAGTTCCAAATAATAGTGAGATATATATATATACTCTTACATGTGTATACACTAAATACGGTATATAATTATATTACTGTGAATGGTTGGTGAATTAATGGGATGAATAGTATACTTACTAATATGTGAGATATTTATCCTACCCACATATTAGTAATTATACTATTCATCCCATGAATTCATCAACCATTCACAGTAATATAATTATATATTTAGTGTATACACATTTATATATTGTTACATGAAGAATTTATTAAAACTACACTCATCACAATCAGTGCAGATTCTATAATCTTTGGATTATTTTAGATATATTGCAATTTTTATCCAATTGATATGAAATATGAGAACAGTGATATTTGTTAAAATTTGATATTACACAAAGATTTTCCTATACATACAAAAAAGTAAAAAAGGTGAAATTCCAGTGTAGTATAGTGGGCTGATCACCTGATAATTGCAAGTTAGGTTCTGATTAAATTCCATTGAGAATGGTGAGTTCAAGTAATTAGGACACCATTGATCTGCTGTTTTATAATATTTTTTAATAAAATATTTTGAATAAAATATTTTAGAGTGTTGATTCATTATAAAGATTTTTTCTGTATAATAATATGTTTTTATATAATTGGTTTATACATTTGTATAATTGTTTATGTATAATTGGTATTTGATGTGTTTCTATATAACCAACATAGTCTGAGATGTAGTGGATTAAATTCCATTTGACGTTACAGCACACTCCAACTGACATCATGATCATGTGATCAGGGTGGTGCCATCTATTGTCGTATATATACGATGTAATGTGACTGTAACGCCATGCATTCCCTGATGAAGGAGCATAGCAGGCTCTGAAACGCGTTGTATGGATCCAATAAACCTGAAGTGGCTTGAAGCTATTGGCTACGTGTCTTCTGTGGCAGCTCGGACCGGTAACACATTGTCCCTTTGAATCCTGTGACAATGAAGGGGCATGGCTATGGAGGACGGAGCTATGTGTGCACATACAGTCAATAGGCATTTTTTTTGGAGTGAATGACTGTAAGGCGCGAGGTTAAAATTTCCCCCCAAAACATAGTGATAGACGTCCCCTGAGTCACATGGGGTGTGTGCAAATTTGGTGATTGTAGATGTAACAGTGCAGATTCCTTTAGTGAACATACACATTCACACATATATTCAGCTTTATATATTAGATGGGTAAAAAGAAGAGTGAATTGAACTTTTTTGGGGGGATTCATATATTTTTTAAATTTTTTTACAATTCTTTATTTTACGTGCCCCTTAGGGCGCCTCCACACTGCAGTGTCTGATCGCTCCTGCATTACATCCATGGCTCTGCACTGCAGAAATGATCGTCTTCAGTCATCGCTCACCGGTCATGACAGCATCAAGAGTCATCATCTGACCCCACAATGTCAAGACAACACATCAACGCCTTATGATTGCGTCATGGGGTTGTACAGTTGTGGCCAAAAGTATTGACACCCCTGCAATTCTGTCAGATAATACTCAGTTTCTTCCTGAAAATGATTGCAATCACAAATTCTTTGGTATTATTATCTTCATTTAATTTGTCTTCAATGAAAAAAGAATTGTCCTAGACTTCCGGGTCCGGCCCCGATGTGAGCGCCACGGGAGGGAGCTGCTCCGGACACCATCGGCCTAAAAACCGCTGTTAAATAGACCGCATGGCGAGGCGAGCTGCAAGACCGGGCTGAGAGGAGGCGGTGACATCTGAGCATTGGATGTACCGCTGGCTGAGGAGTAAGGAGCGGGCAGACGGAGGACTGGAGGCACAGCAGGGAGGAGGTGGGGGAACAAAGATGGCGGGAATCCCCAAGCAGAGGGAGAAGGAGAGGCAGCAACCAGTGCAGCAGCGCCGTTCCCCACTGCATCAGAGCCAAGGCACAGCAGGAGGTGAGCGAGGGAACGAAGTTAAAACAGGAGAAGAGCCTCCAAACAAAAGGCAAAATTTATTAACATGGGGCACTGGAAATCAGTCTCAAGGCACCCAGGGGCAGATCTTGCAGGGAGCAGACACAGGCATGCAAAATAGCCCAACCACATTTGAGAGCATGGTCCAGGAGTTAAAGGAGCATTTGTCTGAGGGTCTTCAAACCACCGTGAAAGAAGCCATAGCAGCAAGTGTGGCTGAACTCCAGGCAGAAGTCACACAGCAAGGATCCAGGCTGCAGGAGGCTGAGCAGCACTTATCAGATGCAGAAGATAGAATAGTGCAGCTAGAACAGGGATTAGCGGAGGTCTTGGAGCAGTCTAGGTGGATGGGAGACAAAATCGACGACCTGGAGAACCGCTCTCGTAGAAACAATTTGAGGATTGTGGGTTTGCCAGAATCTGTTGCTAACTCCCAATTAGAAGCCATATATGAGAAGGAACTGCCAGAGGCTCTGGGACTGCCATCTAGATGCAAGACCGAACGGGCACATAGGATGGGAGCACCGCCAGCATCAAATGGCAGTAAGCAGTCGCCCAAACCAAGGCAAACTATAGCACGCTACCTGGACTACAAGGACAAAGAACGTATATTGCAAGCATTCAAACGTCGCAAACAGCCGTTATTCCTTAGGGAATCCAAGGTAATCCTATTTAATGACTATTCAATCATAGTATCCAGACAGAGACAGAAATTCAACGAAATCTGCAGCCTGCTATATAAAAGAAATATAACATTTCAGTTGCTATACCCGGCCACCCTGAAGGTGGCATCGACACAGGGACCCCCACTGTTTTTCAAAGATGCAAGAGAAGCGTTGAGACACTTTACATCAAGCTCTAGAAAATCTCCTGCAAGAATGAACGATGGCAACATTCCAGAACGCAGACCCCAAGCGGCCGAAGGCAATAAGGGAGGAGATGTTGAGGAATACCCCGGGGGATCACAGCCGAGACCTGCTGAAAAACCAAACCACAGAGATTCAGATTGAAGGAACTTAATTTGGAGAGACTGCTGCCTAAGACTGGAGTAGATACCGGCCATGGACACCTCCCCTTGGTGACACATGTAAGATACAAGACAACCCACGTTCGGGACACTGGAGACATACAAGGGGGTGTATGCATTATATTTCCCCCCCCCCCCTTTTTTTTTTTTTTTATTTCTTCTTCTCTCTCTCTAGTTTTCCAAAGGTGGCTTAGCTACTGTAAAAATTACGGACAAAAGCTCGTCAACATAGCCCCACATGGAAGACAATGCTTCCCGGTGCCTTGCGGGTCTTCATTGATGGTCAGTGCAATCATCTACAACCGAAAGGTCAGGCCGGAGGGTGGGAGCGAGTCCATACTCTCCTGATGTAGTACATTGGAAAAATGGAAGTGATAAACTGGTGTAAGAAAGGATGGTTAAAGTTATATAATGGGGGAGGGGGGAGGAAGTTTTTATATGTTTTTGAAGTTGGGAAGGGTCTCTGCTACAAAAAATGTGACAACACCATTAGATATTGCCATAAAGTTTGTTCATAAATTCATGAGACTCCGGGAAAAAGGCTTGTGTACCAGAAATGCTTTAAAACCAACATAGCCCAAAAATGGTCAACATAGTGACGTGGAACGTCAAGGGGTTGAGGTCCCCAGGGAAGAGGTCGATGGTTCTGAGACATGTGCGAAAGTTGAAGGGAGACATAGCTTTACTACAAGAGACACATTTGGGACAGGATGAATTATTCCGTATGAACAAATCTTGGGTGGGAGAGGTTTACGGGTCGGGGGCAATAGGGAAAAAGGCAGGGGTACTAATACTCATTAGTAAGAACATATCGTGTAAGGTGCGGGAGTGGGAACATGATGAAGAAGGAAGATGGGTGGGGCTAACTCTAGAATGTCAAGGAGAAGTTTTACAAATCTTCAGCATATACGCCCCCAACGTGGACCAAGCCATGTTCTTCTCCAGAACCACTTACTCCAAATAGACAAAAGAAAGATGATAGTGGGGGGAGACTTTAATGCAACTATGTCCCCAGGGGAGGATAGATAGCGAGAGGGCACGCATAGAAGAATGGCATCCCCTTCAGACATCGCATTACAACACCTGGGAGAGGTATTAACCTTACATGATATATGGAGACTGAGGAACCCCCGAGGGAAGGGAGTACACACATTTTTCTCACCCCACGGGACGTGGTCAAGGATAGAGATGTTTTTGCTGGGTGAGGGCATAGTGCCAAGAGTGAAGGGGATGGATATTCTACCAATGGTGATATCCGACCACAGCCCTGTGATGTTAAAACTGACGGACACGTATCCCAGGGGGAAGGACTACCTGTGGAGGTTCCCTTCTTATTTGAGTGGCGATCCAGACTTTGCTCTGCTATTGGGAGAATGGTGGGTGGAATATGCACAAAACAATGCATCACATGTAGATAATCCTACACTGTTTTGGGAAACTGCTAAAGCTGTTCTAAGGGGCAAGATTATGGCACACACTTTAACCCAGAAAAAGAGAGCGGACGATATGTTCCGAACTTACAGTGAAAAAGCCAGAAAAGCCTATGTGACCTTCAAAAACGATCCAACTCCAGAACATAAGACGTCTTGGCAAACACACAAACATACCTTTGAGGAATGGGCGAGAATCAAGGAGGGTCTGGGGAGGGCAGATTGGGAGGCAAAACTCTACAGGTATGGGGACAAAGCCGGGAAGATTTTAGCACATCTGGCAAGGGGTAGAAGACCTAAAACACCAATAACCACAATAAAAAATAGCTCTGGTTTGCGCATCTCTGATCCGGTTGAGATGGTAGAGGTCTTGGGTGAATACTTTGCAAAATTGTATGGTCCCTCGGAGACATTGGTTAATAGGGGGGAGAGTTGGTTGGGTGACATAGAACTACCTGGGATCTCAGAGGAAGATCTGCTAGCCCTGAATGCGGAGATCAGTCTCGAGGTGGTGGAGAGAGCCATATCGGATCTTAATCCGAGTAAGGCCCCAGGCCCGGATGGGTTTAGTGGAGGGTTTTTCATAGCCTTAAAAGATAAAGTGTCCCCACATCTAAAAGCCCTATTTAACAAATTGATGACCGGAGAGAAGATTCCGAATCACATGAACACGGCCCATATTACTCTCATCCCGAAGGGTGGAAAGGATCTGGACGACCCCAGCAACTACAGACCGATTTCCTTAATCAATCTTGACCTAAAACTAATTTCCAAAATATTAGCCAATAGATTGGCTCTGATACTACCCACTTTAATTAATACAAACCAGGCGGACTTCGTAAAAGGGAGGTCGGCGGTGGGCAACGTCCGGAAGGCCTTAATAGTTATAGATGCTGTTAAACCGAACGGGAGGGACAACCCAGCCATAGTAACGCTCGATGCCGAAAAGGCATTCGATAACGTCAGATGGTCCTGGTTGGACATGGTACTGGACAAGATAGGCCTCAGGGGCTCATTTAGAACATTTTTGAGTAGCTTATATGATAGTCCCAGAGCAAGAGTGAGCATGCCAGGATTCCTGTCCCGCGATTTCAAATTGGGGAGAGGGACCCGTCAAGGATGCCCCCTGTCACCATTGCTCTTTGACTTAGCCATAGAGCCATTAGCGAGAGCACTAGACAACGAGGATATATTCGAGGGGATCAAGTTGGGGAAGAAGGAACATAAAATAAATTTATTTGCAGATGATGTAGTCTTATACCTCGCCAATCCACATAAAGATCTACCGGGAGTTCTAAGCTATATAGAAAAATTTGGAGCCTTCTCAGGATTCAAATTAATCAAAAACAAATGTAACATTCTATTTTTACGAGAGGACACTGAGGCGGGTGGGGGGAGATGCTGTGGAGCGACCCTGCACGGAATCCCGGTAAAGGAAACATCAATAACATACCTAGGCATACAATTGGCAAGAACAAAAAAACAAGTATACAAACTCAATTACGACCCACTGATAGCTAAAATAAAAACAGAATTAAATAAATGGATGAGCCTCCCACTGTCTCTGTTAGGAAGATGCCACTTGGTAAAAATGGTGAGTTTCCCCAGGCTGTTATACCCTTTGCAGACCTTGCCACTCCTGCTGAAAAAAATGGATGTGACTGGGTTGAATAAGATGTTCTCCGCATTCATCTGGCGCGGCAAAAGACCTAGAATTGGGCTTCGGGCCCTAATGTCTCCCAGGGACTGGGGGGGTTACATTTCCCCAATATTAGAGGATACAACCTTGCATGCATTTCAAGACATATCCTAGACTGGGTGAGAGGTTCGGGGAAATACTCGGACTGCTCGTTGGAATCGGAGATGTGCAGACCATGGAGCCTGGTGTCTTTACTACACACCCCGGGGGGACACCTACCCCAAGCAGTCAAAAAATCAATGGTGTTTAGAGACACAGTTAATACATGGAAAGTGGTGAGGAAATCACTACAACTGCCATGGAAGGTTTCGAAATATCTCGAATTATGGGGATGCCCAGACTTTCCGCAGGGGAGAGACAATAGGCTATTTGAGACATGGAGGACAAAGGGGATACAGACAGCCCGAGATTTGCTGCATGGAGAGGAAACTAGATGGCTAACGGGGCAGGAGATTCTAAATAAATATAACGTACCACCCTCCCAGGTCTTCCAATACTACCAGATAAAACAGCGAATAATGAAGTCATTAGTAAATGTCAGAGCGGAATATGTAACCAACACCTGGGATGAGTTGGTGTCTTTGGACCCCTCGACGGTGGGTGTCTCCTCCATACACTCAGCTTTGAGGACATACACACTCCCACCGGGCCCTTGGGTCATGTACAAGGGATGGAGGGACCAATTAGGTAATGATGATATAGAACTGACGATACGTAGGGGCTGGAGAGAGATGAGGCGTTTCATACTCAATGAGAGGTGGAGAGACACATACTTCAGGGTTATACATAGCGCGGTTCTGGGATTCAAATTCTCATCTAGGAATGCTGAGACGGAGTGGCTACAACACTGTCCCAAATGTCAACAGGAAAAGACGGATATGTATCATGGGATTTGGGAATGTGCCACAACGCAGAGATTCTGGGAGAGAGTAAGGAGAATCTTGGCAGAGATTTCGGGGCTGCTGATACCCCTGACACCACAAATATGGATATTTCAAGATAGAGAAACAACGAGACTGAAAGGGGAAGATATACCTATATTCCACATGATAGCAACTGTCACGCTAAGGGTAATACTGAGACACTGGTTGAATTCAGGCCCACTACAGGCAACTGAAGTGACTACAGAAATAAAAAAAAGCCATGTCAGTGGAGAAACTACTGGCGGAAAAAAATAAGGAAAGAGACACAGCCAAATTTTTCTCCAGATGGAGAAGGTTTATTGTATCTCAGCTATCAACAGAAGAGATCAAGAAGGTGGTATTACCTTTTAAATTAACTAGCTGGTATAGCCTGGAGGAATTGGGAGGAATCTGGGACGGCTGAAACTGGATTAAATTAAATGACGGGGAGGAGGGAGAGGGGAAGAGAGGAAGGAACAAACATGAATGATCTTTTGGTGGACATTAAGAACTTTCTTTTCTATTTTTTTTTTTTCTGGAAAATGTGTACAGCATGAGACCCTAAGGGAAAGGGGTTTAGGGAAAGGGGGGAGGGTTATGGTTGGGATTTACGAAACTTGTAACCAAATGTTTATGAAAGACAAATAATTTTTTTGTTATGTTTACTTGAAAACTCACTAAAAATTATTTTTCAAAAAAAAAAAAAAAGTTTAAAATATCCAATAAATTTCGTTCCACTTAACGATTGTGTCCCACTTGTTGTTGATTCTTTAAAAAAAAAATTAGAATTTATATCTTTATGTTTGAAGCCTGAAATGTGGCAAAAGGTTGAAAAGTTCGAGGGGTCCAAATACTTTCACAAGGCACTGTATATCCAATGAGTTAAATAGCGCTCCATTCCTCCCAAATCTCGTTGTGTGGCTAAACAGTACTGTTTGTCACATGTGGGTTATTGCCACATTTAGCAGAAATCATATGTGAATTTTGCGTGACATTTTTGCCCATTTCCCCATGTGAAAATGTGAAATCTGGGGCTAAACTAAATTAATGTGGTAAAAGGTCAATCATTTTTTACTCGCTTGGCACGTAATTAACACCCACACGTGGTTAAAATGTAACAAATGACCACCCGTTTATTTGGTAACACCCATACGTCAAAAATCGGGTAGAACATAAACATTTCATATAAGCACTCTTGGTTTAAATATCACACCAGCAGGGGAATGAATACATATAACATTTACATGACATAAACTTCATCTTATTCATAGTCACCGTATATGTTATTTACATTATACATATTACACTTTAGACATCTGTATTCAACAGAACCTTAAGGCGTCAACCCACCGACCCTTGCAGACCTCAGCCTGGTTCTAATGACGGCTACTACCATCTAGCACCCTGACAGGGATCTTTCCCCATCCTGCTGTAGGGATCCTTAACCTACTCCTAGGGAGTCTCAACCCACACTGCATCATACACATCATACATCACACATGGCATTTTTACATAAGCTATCACATCCATCACACAAGGCACTTTTACATAAGCCATCACATAGTCAACGGGACCATATCACGACTAGCACAGTCAGTCCCACAGTCGGCTACACTTATGACAGCCTGGCCCTTGTGTTGAACCGTCCTTGGTCCGGGACACTTGCTGGCATGCACGCCTCACGTGCCACCGGCATGGAGCTGGCAGGCTCCCTTCACTTCCCCCGCCGGGGACGGATTACTTCAAGCACATCCTCACATAGCAGTGGTCTGGACTGCTCTGATTCCCATCGTCCTCTCCTCACTCAGACACCTGGCAGGTTCTTATCTAGGCTGCCTAAACCACAGCTGCCACACAGTGAGTCAATCAGCACATCTCACTCACACACAGACCTGAGATGTGATTAAGCCCCTGTGCACCATTCAGGTTTAGCCCAGCAAAGCACTCATACACAGGTTCAGAAACAGCTGCTCATTAGGCTCATGAATTAACCCATTGTACACTGGATCCCATGTTTAACACCACACACACACACACACACACACACACACACACAATAACATAAGCTGATCTGATCAGGATCCTATGCTGTTAATCCGTCTGATGCACCCGGCCAGGGGTCACATCACCACATCTCATACACCGCATCTCTCCTTGCCGCTGTTTTAAACCATGTACAATAAAGTTGGACATTCTCAAGGATCTGGAGTGCTGCAGCATTTCTTTGTAGTCTGAAAGACCACGGTTGTTATTCCCTGCTGGCACCCAGAAGCCTAAAGGCCCTGTTACACGCTGCGATGTTCCAGCGATCCAACCAACGATCTGACGTGGCCGGGATCGCTGGGACATCATTATCTGATCGCTGTTGAGCTGTCACACAGGCAGACTCACCAGCGATCAGCTAGTCTGCGCCCGACACCTGACGGTCTTTAGGATCGTTCAGGATGCCGGGCACAGAATGGGGATCGTTGGTCGTTGCCCGTCACACGCGCCGATGCATGCGTGACAGCGGCAGACCAACGACGGAAAAATGGCCCTGGCCATTTACCAATGATCAGCCAGCTGAATGCTGGTTGTTGGTACATGTCACATGCAGCGGCGTTGCTACGAGATCGCTGCAACGTCATAAAACCGGTGACATTGCAACGATATTGTTAGCGATATCGTTGCGTGTAACGAGCCCTTTAGTGTAATAGAGAAAGGAACACTGAGCAGATCCAAGAAGTTTCTCTGTTGAAGGTGTAAGAGGTGCCAGGGGCATTTTTTCTCTATCATAAAACTCAAATAGCGCTCCTTCCTCAGAAGGAGCAATGACGAGCGCCTAAAAAGTCGTTTCCCACCCCATATGAGATATCGAGGTGCCCAAGAGAAATTGTCTTGGTCTAGTTACTCCTGTTACCCCTGTGAAAATGAAAAATTTGGGGCTAAAGAAACATTTTTGTGCGAAAAATGTAAGTTCTTGCTTTTCAATGCTCAACGTTATAAAATTCTGAAAGTCTGTGAGAGCTCAAAAAGTCAGAGAAGACTCTGTAGACAATTCTTCTTGAAGCAGAGACTGAGGTTTATTAGAGAAAAGCACAACAGAGCAGATACAGAAGACAGGAGGATCAGTGCGCAGGCACACGCAGGGGTCCAGACAAGGGAGCAGTGGTGTGGTCTGACCCTGGAGTACAGTATAGAAGCTTTATACATAGTCAGACATAGAAAACTACATATTAGAGCAAAAGTCAAATACATTTTAGAAGACAGAAGGCAATGATCCAATATGACAATGTTCATAAACATCACCTCAAATCCCATTATAATCCCATAAATGTTCATGTTCTTTCCTAATGTCATTACTCAACTCTCATCAATGCTCTTAAACTACTCACATCAAACAGTGACAGCCCTAATGTTCTGGTTTCTTTATCTATCCATATATACACTACTCACTATCATAGAACACCACTTATTGCCTATCACAGAACCCTGCTGAAGTTCTAATTGTACAGTCCATTTTTATCTGCTACCCTTGTGAAAATTAAAAGTTTAGGGCAAAAGAAAGGTGTGTATGGAAAATGTGATTTATTATTTGAACAGCTTGATGATATAAAATTCTGTAAAGCACCTTTGGGTTTAAGGATCTCACCACATTTCTCTGAATATATATATATATATATAGAGGAGTATAGTTTCCAAAATAGGGTCACTTGTAGGAGTTTTCACTGTTTAGGCACATCAGGGGCTTTGCAAACAAGACATGTTGTCCCCTATTTATTCCAGACAATTTTTCGCTCCAAAATTCACAAAGTGCTCCTACCCTTCCGAGCCCTGTCATGCAGGCAAACACATGTGAGGGTATTGATGTAGTCAGGAAAAATTGCACAACAAATTCTATGGTCAATTTTTTTTCCTGTTACCCTTGTGAAATTTAAACAATTGGGACTAAAGCAATATTTTTTGGGAAAAAAGTAAATTTTTAATTTTTCCCTTCCATATTGCTTTAATTCCTGTAAAGCACCTAAAGGGTTAATAAACTGCTTGGATGAGGTTTTGAGCTCTTTGAGGGTTACAGATTTTAGAATTGTGTCAATTTGGGTGTTTTCTGTCACATCGATCCCTCGCAGTCACTTCAGATGTGGAGTGAAATGAGTTTCCTACATTTTGTTGGAAAAGTGAGAAATTACTGAAAAACTTTTAACCCTTCTAACTTGCTAACAAAATAATAAAATTGTGCTGATGTAAAGTAGACATGTGGCAAATGTTATTTATTAACGATTTTGTGTGATATAACTCCCTGGTTTAAGGGATAAAAGTTCAAAATTGAAGTTTTAATTTTTTTCAATATTTTCAGATTTTGATAAATAAATGCAAATCATCTTGACCAAAATGTATCACTTACGTGAAGTACAATGTGAAAAAAACAATCTTAAGTGGCCTGGCCATGGTGGAGTGAGGACACACTTCATAACGGGTCTGCAGACCCGGGGCTCTTATCTTAACGTTACCCGTACTTTCAGCCTTGTGATGTCCAGGAGGAAGAGGCCAGAGTTGACTCCAAGCCGCACATCTACACTGGGAGGAGCAGGAGGTACAGCCGACATCTCTAAGCTATTCAGCGGCGATGGCAGGAAGACTGCGTGCTCTCCAGTAATGGCGTCCGCAGCTTCACAGAAAACGCCACCCCAGACTTACCCGCTGCAGCAGAGGAGCCCGCGTGAGCAGAGACGGCTGGACGGGGTTGTTGAGGAGCGCTGCCACCGAGGGGGAAAGAGGTCGGATACCGCTTCAACCCCCAGAGAACGCTGCCTACCATAGACTGGATCCAAGGAGGCGGGAGGGAGCGGTGGGTCGGTGGCGAGGCTTGCTCCTGCTGCAGCCTCCGTGCAGCTCTGCATCCCTCAGGCAAAGCTGCAGGCAATCAGAGACCTCATACAGGCTCTGCTGTCCAAGCAAGATTTAGATAACATAGTGGCAAGGATGGAGGCCTCTCAGGAGCGGCACTGAGCTCAATTAAAGAAGACATAGATACTCTTAAGAATAAGGCGATTACCACTGAAGAGGCCATGTCCTCGATAGAGGATAGAGTTACAAACCTAGGGAGAGAGGTCACTCGCTCTCACGCCCATATTGTGTCACTGAAATTACACTCTGACGATCAAGAGAACAGAGAGCTATAGGCATCCCTGAGACAATTTCTACGGAGACCCTTATGGAAAAAACTATGGACATTCTTAATAAAGTAACACAAAGGGCCCCAGGCACTACCTACAAAATAGACAGATTATACAAAGTGTCCCGTGCTGGTCCTATAGATACTGCAAACCGGCGTGATGTGTTATGCAGGCTTCATAATTTTACGGTCAAAGTCACTATTGTCCTGGTCATATGGCAAGATAACGTATGAAGACACAGCTATATGTCTGTTTCCAGATGTCTCTATCCGCGCCCTCTTCATGCGGAGACAATTACGCCCTTTTCTTGTGAAGATCAAGGAACAGGGAGCCACATACCGATGGGGTCACCCCTTCCATCTGATAGTAAGGCGGGATGGCAAGATACACTACCTTTGGATGAAAGAAGATTTAGACGACCTATTTGTTTTCTTGGGCATTCCATCTTTTCCAGTACTAGACTGGTTGTCACTGGAAGGCTTTACTGGATCTACTATCTCAAGTCGCACTGGAGCAGGAGAACGGGACCAACAGCCTTTAGTCTGACAACCCAAGCAGTAGCAGGAGAGCTTCCCGAGTCCAGACCTGAGTAATATTCTGTCTGCCTACATCTTATTTTTCCTCTTTTGTGGTAGAAGAACCACTTCATGCTGGACAGTTGGAGAGATGTACTGATACTACACTGCTGCACTGTTCGGCTAGACCGGATTAGACAGATTACGGCTCTTTTCTATCTCTTTTATATTCTACTATATCTATTCCCCACACCCTTTTTCTTTTCTCTTAAAGTTACCTTTCCTTTTTGCCTTTACCTTTACACCACCCCGCTATTAATTTTCCTTTCTCCTATCCAATATCCCCCTATCCTAACCGCCATTGAATATGTTACCTACGGCATGTCAAGTTATGCCACTTACACGCGCAACAGAAGATAAAACGGCAGGTGTCGAGACAATTGTACCTTTACCTTCAAAACACCTTGCAGATACCTGATTAACATGCAGCCACTTCTAGTGTTTGAAGTAAAGTACAATTGTCTCGACACCTCGTTTCTATCTTCCTGTTCCGCTGAAAGTGGCCATTAAAGATAAGTTCACTAATGTAAAGGTTTACAGATACCGGTAAAAGATCTATACTGTTTAATTACTTAAAGTCTAATAAGATTCATGTTGCTTTCATACAGGAGACTCACTTATGTACTGCCAAGCCATTCAAACTTACCAGTGACTGGTATCCTTCAGTCTATCACAGCCAGTCGAAGGACACTCACCCATACAGAACCAGCATCGCAGTGGCAACATGGATCCCCTGGGAATTCCTGGACTCTCGCAGTGATGAATCTGGCAGGATGCTACTGGTAAAAGGTAAACTTGCCTCCCAGATGTACACTTTTGCCTCGTTATACCTTCCAAACACGGGTCAGATCTCCTCACTTTTGAGGTTTTTGGAACAGGTAGAGGATTTCGCTGAAGGGACTCTAATACTTGGAGGAGACTTTAATGTGGCTCTAGACCCAGATATTGACACATCGAAGGGGAGGTCTGGACTGTCCAGAGCGGCACAGCAGACTGAGACGGATGTTGCATGACCATCAGTTACTAGACACATGGCACCTGCTCCATCCCAGAGACAGAGACTACCCCCCCCCCCCAAAAGTACACCAAAAAAGTCTGACAGCACCTCCCCCCCCACCAAAAAAGTCTGACAGCACCCTTCCCCCCACACCAACTCCCCCGGTCTTCACCTAAGGGCTGACAGAACAAAACTGCCACCCGGAGTCAGAGTAGCCAGCCAGCCCCTGAGCTAGAGCATCACGTATACAGTACAAGCCAACAGTTTGGACACACCTTCTCATTCAAAGAGTTTTCTTTATTTTCATGACTATGAAAATTGTAGATTCACACTGAAGGCATCAAAACTATGAATGAACACATGTGGAATTATAGACTTAACAAAAAGTGTGAAACAACTGAAATATGTCTTATATTCTAGGTTCTTCAAAGTAGCCACCTTTTGCTTTGATTACTGCTTTGCACACTCTTGGCATTCTCTTGTTGAGCTCTAGGTAGTCACCGGAAATGGTCTTCCAACAGTCTTGAAGGAGTTCCAGAGATGCTTAGCACTTGTTGGCCCTTTACCTTCACTCTGGGGTCCAACTCACCCAAACCATCTCAATTTGGTTTAGGTCTGTTGACTGTAGAGGCCAGGTCATCTGGCGTAGCACCCCATCACACTCCTTCTTGGACACATAGCCCTTACACAGCCTGGAGGTGTGTTTGGGTTCATTGTCCTGTTGAAAAATAAATGATGGTCCAACTAAACGCAAACCGGATGGAATAGCATGCCGCTGCAAGATGCTGATGGTAGCCATGCTGGTTCAGTATGACTTCAATTTTGAATAAATCCCCAACAGTGTCACCAGCAAAGCCCCCCACACCATCACACCTCCTCCTCCATGCTCCACGGTGGAACCAGGCATGTAGAGTCCATCCGTTCACCTTTTCTGCGTCGCACAAAGACACGGTGGTTGGAAAATAAATATCTTAAATTTGGACTCATCAGACCAAAGCACAGATTCCACTGGTCTAATGTCCATCCTTGTGTTCTTTAACCCAAAAAAGGCTCAAAAACGTTGAACCCTTCTAACTTAACAGAAAAAATATTTTTCAAAAATGGCTCTGATGTAAAGTAGACAAGTGGTAAATGTTATTTATTGACTATTTTGTGTGATATAACTTTCTGGTTTAAAGCCATAAAACTTTAAAGTATGAAATTGTAAAGTTTAAAATGACAATATTTCGATATTTTCATAAATAAACACAAATCCCATCAAATAAATTTTACCACTAACATGAAGTACAATGTGTCACGAAAAAGAGAACTCAAAATCACTGGGATATATTGTAGCGTTCCAGAGTGATAACCTCATAAAGTGACCCTGGTCAGAATGGAAAAATTTGGCCTGGTCCGGAAGGAGAAAACATTCTGGGTGGTGAAGGAGTTAACAAATCTCAGATCCTTAATGTAATTCTTGCTATTTCTTTACAAACTCCCCACCAGATCTCCCTCAACTATACAGGTTCTAAGGCAAATTCTTAACATATAAACAATAAGAAATATAGATGCAAACAAATGAATGTTAATATTAAGATCAGAGGTGTATTAATCTTTGGTTACAGGTATTAAAGGGGTGGACGGATGCCTGACTCTTCCATGTGATCTGGCATCAGGAGTGGGTAGATGCTGTTATGCTTGATTAGGAGAGGTGAAGAGGAAACCATCCAGTCCCCAGTTAATCTCATCTGATCTTAAAGAAATTGGAGATTGGGTCATTCAGCTTTAACCTGTCACCAGCCAATCCAAGTAATGCTTTTGGGGTTTGGAAGATTATTTTGTTTTGTTAAAACATTTCCCACATTCTGGACATTAAAATGGCTTCTCCCCTGTGTGAATTCTCTGATGTACATTAAGATTAGATTTATTGTTAAAACATTTCCCACAGTCCGAACATGAAAATGGATTCTCCCCTGTGTGAATTATTTCATGTTCAACAAGATTTCCTTTGTTAGTAAAACATTTCCCACATTCGGAACATGAAAATGGCTTCTCCCCTGTGTGAATTCTCAGATGTGCGGTAAGATTTGATTTCTTGGTAAAACATTTCCCACATTCTGAACATGAACATGGCTTCTCCCCTGTGTGAATTCTCTGATGTACATTAAGATTTGATTTATTGTTAAAACATTTCCCACAGTCTGAACATGAAAATGGATTCTCTCCTGTGTGAATTCTCAGATGGGCGTTAAGACATGATATATTGGTGAAACCTTTCCCACATTCTGAACATGAACATGGCTTCTCCTCTGTGTGAATTCTCTGATGTAGCATAAGACTTGATTTTAGGGTAAAACCTTTCCCACATTCTGCGCATGAAAATGGCTTCTCCCCTGTGTGAGTGCGTCTATGTGTAACGAGAACTCCTTTGCTAGTAAAACATTTCCCACATTCTGGACAAGAAAATGGCTTCTCCCCTGTGTGAATTCTCTGATGTACATTAAGATTTGATTTATTGTTAAAACATTTCCCACAGTCTGAACATGAAAATGGATTCTCTCCTGTGTGAATTCTCAGATGGGCGTTAAGACGTGATTTATTGGTGAAACCTTTCCCACATTCTGAACATGAAAATGGCTTCTCCCCTGTGTGAATTTTCTTATGTGTATCAAGAACTCTTTTGCTAGTAAAACATTTCCCACATTCAGGACATGGAAATGGCTTCTCGCCTGTGTGAATTCTCTGATGTAGATTAAGATTTGATTTCTGTGTAAAACATTTCCCACATTCATGACATGAAAATGGCTTCTCCCCTGTGTGAGTTAATATATGTCTAACGAGATGAGATTTCAGGGTAAAAGTTTTCACACATTCTAAACATGAAAATGGTTTCTCCCCTGTGTGAGCTTTTTGATGTTCAGAATCTCTTGTGTTATTTTCATTTTGCTTAACAGTCTGTAATGAATCAGAAGATAGGACCTGATGATACGGAATAGATGATAGATTTTTGTTGTGAAGGGTTGGTGACACATCTGGAATTATGTCATGATCTTCATATATATATGGCATAATACCATAATCCGATTTGTCAACAGTAGCAATAGGCAGATATCCCTCTGATGCACAGTCATCTGGCAAGAAAAAAAAAATATATACTGTTTTAGAAGTGCTGCCTTTTGAAACAATTGTATTAAGATTCATTTACTAGGTGACAAAGACAGGCATACAAACTGCAGACATCAATGCATACACTACGACATGATATCAACCGCATCAACAATCACTGTTCCGCCTTTTCACATTGGCCGTTAAGGAGTCTTATGCCTCAGTGTCGCTTTTGTATGTTGCTGAAGATTACATTTATAGCGCCCCCCAGCAGGCAAAATTCCCGAGGATGACAGCTGTGTATGATATCTAACATCCTTCCTCATCGGCCCAGACGTGTTTTCGAGCCAATCGGGGGCAATTAACTACTTAGATGCCGCTGTTCAATGCAACACCAGAATCTAAAGGGTTAAAAGGGTGTACAAGCGTACATAGTGTTTAACACTATCAGTCTCCCCCCTCAGCGATCGTAATCGTGGGTGATAATTGTTGCCATCACACCCTGAGGTCATCTGATAACCCCAGGAAGGGCCGGCTCCAGATTTTTGTGAGCCCCAGGCGAAAGGGTCTCAGTGGGCCCCTTTAAAATTCTGGTCCCGCCCCTCCCCACTGCTGTACATCCGCACCTTAAGCCGCACTCCAGGTATAGACAGCAGAAAATAGGCAAACTTTTCTTACTACTAATTAAAGATTCCTGTAAAAGGGAGGGGCCATTATTTGGACACACCTTCTCATTCAAAGAGTTTTCTGTATTTTCATGACTATGAAAATTGTAGATTCACACTGAAGGCATCAAAACTATGAATTAACACGTGGAATTATATACTTAACAAAAAAGGGTGAAACAACTGAAAATATGTCTTATATTCTAGGTTCTTCAAAGTAGCCACCTTTTGCTCTGATTACTGCTTTGCACACTCTTGGCATTCACTTGATGAGCTTCAAGAGGTAGGCATTCGTCGGCGTCTGAATGAAAAGGGACTGTATGGTAGGAGACCCAGGAAGACCCCACTTCTTACCCCGAGACATAAAAAAGGAGATTTTTGTGTACTCACCGTAAAATCCTTTTCTCTTAGCCTCTAATTGGGGGACACAGACCGTGGGTGTTATGCTGCTGTCCACTAGGAGGCGACACTAGGCAGAATCTGCAAAAGAGTTAAGTGGCTCCTCCTCTACAGTACATACACCCTAGAGCAGGAAGTGCTTCTCCAGTTTTGTGCTAAAGCAGTAGGAGAGTTAACAGATAATAACAGTGACCTAGGAAGTCTACGCAGGCAACCTGTGTAAACAAATATAGTTAACAAGGTAATAACAGTATAAACAGTTAAGAGTTAGCAGAGTAATACTAGTACCACAAGGCCTGTAACTAAACAGACGCATGTGGAAAACAGTGAAAAGTTAACGAGCAGATAATTGTATAACAAGACCTGTAACTAAACAGGCTCACAGTACTACAAGGCCTGGAACTAAACAGGCACAAGTTTAAACAGTCAACAGTTAACAAAGTGACATAGGCAAACATATGTAAACATGTTAACCATGTAACAGTTGAGAAGCTGTGTGAGAACTGTAGAAAAAGCCCACAAGGGCAATAGGGTGGGTGCTGTGTCCCCCAATTAGAGGCTAAGAGAAAAGGATTTTACGGTGAGTACACAAAAATCTCCTTTTCTCCTTCGCCTCATTGGGGGACACAGACCGTGGGACGTCCTAAAGCAGTCCCTGGGTGGGAAAAAACAATGGAAACAGTAACGCTGAGCATGGTCAGTGAAGAACTATGCACCGACAGGCGGTTGCTGTCGCCTGGAGAATGCGTCTAATCAGACCAGCGGTTGCCGAGGACTGAGTGCAAGTACTGTATTGGCATAAGTATGTGTGTAGGCTGACCATTTGGCTGCCTACGCTCTGGTTGTGCTGACACCTGGTGCTGAACGGCCCAGGAGTCGTCTCCTCCCGGCCGTAGCAGGATATGCCGGAACACTGGCGAAAAGGAAGAGTGTTCTGATGGTATAAGCGTCTTGGATGGTTAGATGAATCCATCCGGTTAGAGGAACCTTAGAGACTGACGTGCCTTTATTTCTGTCTTGTGGAAGAAGGAAGAAAGAGAATTCGGCCTCTTTGAAAGGCACTGTGCTGGACACCTAGAAGTGTAGGGCCCTGGCAAGGTCCTGTATATGTAGGTCCTTCAAGACAGGATCGACTGGAGTCGGACATAGCGATGACAGAGAGATGTCTTAGGAGTATACAGACTTAGAAGAAGGATGGAACCAGCCATAGAGCGATCTTGTCCAGGTGGAAGACCAGAAAAGATGGTTGGCATGAGAGCACTGTAAGTACTGATAGCTCTGCAGAGAAAAATAATTTTCCCCGAAACTACCGTCGTTTGGAAGAGAACGCTAAGGATAATATCCTATAGAGGCTCAAAAGGTGAGTCTTGCAGGGCCGTGATGACGATGTGTAGGTCTTACGGTGTAGTCCTGTTGTCTGGAGACCTTAAATGACAGATCCTTCGAAGGAAGGCTATTCATAGAAATCTGGCGGCAGGACATATTTGAAAGAAACAGAGAGATCTTGGTATAAAGTAGGGTCAAGGAGAATGACCTGTAGGAGGTGTCCCAAGGAAAAAGAAAAGGAAAAACCATTACCCATGTGTCCCCATCGTCAATAAGGCTGGCTTCCTTGTTGTAACTATGGTCGCTACAATATCCTGGAAAAAACCCTTGAGTTAAATTCCAGGTCTCAAGGGCTACACCATTAATTCAGATTTAAAGAATTCCAAGGGAGAACTGGCCGTGAGAGAGCAGGTCTGGACTGTCGTTCAGTCGTCCTGAGACTGCTGTTACGAGTGGGACGAAATCCACGTCCAAGCACATTTGGCCAGTCTGTGACCACAGGGATGAGACGGCGACATTCTAGTTTGACATTCCAACCTATCGTAGTAGTGGGGAAGGAGTATAGAGGAGACGGATACAGGTCCAGTCTTGGACTAGAGTATCTGTCGTATTGACTGCGGGTCCTAGAACCTGGTCAGGAATAAGGAACGTTGGCTTGAAGGCGTGATGCTGTCAAGTCCCCATCTGTAGTTTTGTTGCGCTGGTAGCCTTGACGGAGGACATCTGGAGGAAGGGACAGATTCCCTGAGTCCATCTCTTGGCGTGATAGGGAAAACCACTTTCCTTATGTGTACCTGTGGTACGAGAACAGCTGAAGTACAGTGTCCAAGGATTCCACCTGATGAAAGATGTGGCGAAACGTTTGACATCGCTTGGAAAGTGCGGGTACACCCTGGTGGTTGACACATGCCCCGGATTTGTCGTTGTCTGTTGTATCCTGAATGTCCGACTGCAAGATGGCGACTGAATGATTTCAGTGTTATAACTACTGCCCGAATCTTCGTATATTGAAGGGCATTGTGATGGGGCACATTGCACCACATCCTGTTCTCGTGCCAAGCCTGAGCACGGGTAATTGAAGGCCGGAGGTGCGGATAAGCCAATGGAACTGTTGCCACTATCCTATGGCTGAGACTTCATATGTGTAAATATGGTAAACTTGTGTAAGGTAATCTGCCAACTGAGTCTTGTTAATGAGCCCAGGGAAAGTGACAGTGCATTCGCAGTACCTAAAAGTCCTGAATTGAGGAATAAGTCGTCCAGATATGTGAGACTCCTGGAATGCAGTATAGATATGGCCAACCTCAGGCTGGGAAAAAACCTTTGTATTCTCTTTTGACTCCTGAGTCGAGAAGGGACTGACTGCATGGAAGAGAGTTTGGGCTACAGCCAGGCAGAGGATTGATTGGAGAGACCATCCATTGGGTTCATGCGGTCGGTAGTCTGCGAGGTCCTGCTTCTAAACAGGCTGTGCAGTGTGTTTGCGCATGTCATCTCAACCCGAGAACCTATATATAGGTGCAGTGAGGGTTAGCAGCTGAGCCCGTGCTCCGTGTTCTGCGACCCAGAGTTTTTTTTTTTTTTATTTTTTTTTTTTAATAGTCTGAGGAGGGATCCCGGTTAGGCCTTGTGCAGTTGCAACTGCAAGCTGAGTCCCCAACAGTGGGGAGTTGAGGAAGGAGTATGGCATATAGCAATCTTGGCTGCAGCTCAGAGCACCAACAGTGGAGAGCTGAGAAGGGAGTATGCTATGATTACCCGTGCACCTGCGGATCGCGTGTTTTAGCCAGTGTCTAGGAGACATGGCTGTCATCACCGTCAACCAGAACTCCAGATGTGGGGTCTGGAGGGGCTTGGCGAACAGTCATGGGACGCTTTACAGTTGTCTGGTAATTGCAGGTGACATCACCTTCGACTGGGCTTTCCAACAGTGGGGGGCTGAAGAAGGGCCTGTCAATTAAACGCGTAGCAAGTCCACCACAACCTAGGAGTGCCAACTGTCCAACTGTGTGGGGGCCCTCGAAGGGTTTTTTTTTTTTTTTTTTTTTTGAGACGTTTAATATCAACTGGGCTCCCGTAACGACGTGGGGATGAGGGAAGAGACATGTCGGTGTCTTACTTTAACGTAGCTCCCCCCAGGGTAAAGCCATAAGGTTGATAGGTGTACCAACAGGTACCTGCATTTGGCGCGGTGGTAGGAAAAAGATTATAACACGTGCGGTAGAGACTTGCCCTACCGCTCCAGGGATCAGGGATGTGCATGACATCGGGAATCAGGGACATTTATTTTTACTGCAGGAAAAACCAGTGCTGGACAACCTGAGCGAACTGCTGCAGGATACGCCACTGCTGGATGTCCGTCATTTGCTGTATAGCGAAGCTGTGCTGATTGTATTCTCCGGGAGTCCCTGTGACTATAGTGGCTGCGGAGTTATTCTCCTTGAGGAAGGGTCCCTAAATCCCTATCACCTTCTTCTGGGAGGATAGGGGCAAAAATGCTTACGCAGTGGTGGCAAGAAGGGGAGCTCTAGCAGACCTTCCACCTGGCACTGTGCACCCTGAAGTGCAAGCCTTGCGGAAGCAGGTGTCTGCAGGCTCCTGCACATTAGTGTGTGCCTTAGCAGACCCTCCACCGGTCACTGTGGCGTGCCGCGGTGGCAAGGTGACTACAGGCTGCTGACACCTTAGTGTGTGTTCAGGCAGTCCATCCATCTGGCACTGTGCCCCCTGAAGTGCAAGGCCTGCGTGTTAAGCAAGTGTCTGCAGTCTTCTGCAGTTAGTGCATGGCTTAGCACACCGTCCGCCTGGCAGCGTGTGTCCACATGTGCAAAACACTGCCTTTTAAGCTGGTCAACCTGTGGCCAGTCTGTGCCCCCACATACTTAAGCGCTGCTTGCCACTGCTATACAGCGGCATCGGCGCTAAAAAACTGTAATGGCGGCGGGGTGAGGAGAATGGGGGGCTGGAGCTGGAAAGAACGCGCCAAGAAATGTTAAAAAGGCCCTTTTTAGCATTGTCCCGTCCTCCTGTGCTGACGCCGAGCCGGGTCACGTCAGGCGAGGCGGGCGGGGAGGCGGGGAAAGCCTTCTGATGGGGTGGCTAGGCCGAAGCCGGGGCCTCGCGTGAATGGGCGAAGGCGCCCGGCGCGGACGTCCGCGGCCTGGGAATGGCGGTGGCCCGGCCAGATACAGTGCTGGCCTCACCGGAGCCTGCACCCACGATAGCCTAGATGCTCCGGTGGTATTCCGCCTGTCACTGTGCTCCCACATTGAGGGCCCCCTGTAGAGGTAAGGGCCTTTATAGGGGCAATGCTGGAAGTCTTATCCTGCTAGTTCTTCTAAGATGTGCTGCAGCATTGAGATGTGCTGCAGCATGTGAGATGTGCTGCAGCATGTAGATGGATGTGCTACAGCATGTGAGATATGTGCTGCAGCATTGAGATGTGCTGCAGGCATGTAGAGATGTGCTGCCGCATGTGAGATGCAGCATTGATGCGCTGCAGCATTGTTGTGCAGAAGTGTTGAGTGGCTGCAGCATTTGAGATGTGCTGCAGCATTTGAGATGCGCTGCAGCATTTGAGATGCGCTGCAGCATTGAGATGTGCTGCAGCATTGAGATGTGCTGCAGTATTTGAGATGTGCTGCAGCATTTGGCTTTGTGAGCACACAGTTAAGCTGGCTCATTCTGAGGTGTGCTGCCGCATTTGAGATGTGCTGCCGCATTTGAGATGTGCTGCAGCATTGATCTCTCACATAGCCGAGCTGGTTTTAGGGTTAGACCCCTCGCGGTGTGCTGCAGCGTTTTGTAGTGCAGCTGTGTGCTGCTGCTGCGCACCATACCTTGCGGCGTCTCGACCTAAGAGCCCCGAAGGGGGAATTAGGGAGGGATGCTGCCGTCCACCTTCAGAGGTCACTTGGCTGTTGATCCCATTCCTGTAACCGACTTGTTACGTGCAGGGGGTCTCTCAACTGTAACCCAGCACCCCAACTGTGAGGAGCTGAGGAAGGAGGGGGGGGGGGTCGGTTTTGCCGGCTTTGATTTCCATCTAACTTGCTGCTTGCGGTGGGGACATGGAGCATTACTGCGACCCAGAGCCCCATCTGTGGGGACTGGGGAGGAATGCGGGCCTCAGAACCGGCAGGTCTGGAAATCGCTTTAACCCTGCACCTCCAACAGTGGAGGGCCGAGAAAGGAATAGCCCTTAGCAGACAAAAATAACTCGACCCAGAGTTCCAACTGTGGGGTCTGGGGAGGTATCTGTGGTTGACATGTCCCTTCAAAAATAAAAAATGCAGCTTCAAAAAGTAAAAATAATGGAGAGAGAGTAAGAACGTGTGCCTCCTTTCAGACACTAAGCAAAAACTGGAGAAGCACTTCCTGCTCTAGGGTGTATGTACTGTAGAGGAGGAGCCACTTAACTCTTTTGCAGATTCTGCCTAGTGTCGCCTCCTAGTGGACAGCAGCATAACACCCACGGTCTGTGTCCCCCAATGAGGCGAAGGAGAAAAGCCAGGCTGGAGTTTGCCAAAACTTACCTGAGAAAGCCTAAAACGTTTTGGAAGAATGTTCTCTGCTCAGATGAGACAAAAGTAGAGCTTTTTGGGCAAAGGCATCAACATAGAGTTTACAGGAGAAAAAAAGAGGCATTCAAAGAAAATAACACGGTCCCTACAGTCAAACATGGCGGAGGTTCCCTGATGTTTTGGGGTTGCTTTGCTGCCTCTGGCACTGCACTGCTTGACTGTGTGCATGGCATTATGAAGTCTGAAGACTACCAACTAATTTTTCAGCATAATGTAGGGCCCAGTGTGAGAAAGCTGGGTCTCCCTCAGAGGTCATGGGTCTTCCAGCAGGACAATGACCCAAAACACACTTCAAAAAGCACTAGAAAATGGTTTGAGAGAAAGCACTGGAGACTTCTAAGGTGGCCAGCAATGAGTCCAGACCTGAATCCCATAGAACACCTGTGGAGAGATCTAAAAATGACAGTTTGGAGAAGGCACCCTTCACATATCAGGGACCTGGAGCAGTTTGCCAAAGAAGAATGGTGTAAAATTCCAGCAGAGCATTGTAAGAAACTCATTGATGAGGTTGATCGCAGTTATTTTGGCTAAAGGTTGTGCAACCAAGTATTAGGCTGACCCATTGTCTGGCCCATTTTTGGAGTTTTGTGTGAAATGATCAATGTTTTGCTTTTTGCTTCATTCTCTTTTGTGTTTTTTCACTGAAGACAAATTAAATGAAGATAATAATACCAAAGAATTTGTGATTGCAATCATTTTCAGGAAGAAACTGAGTATTATCTGACAGAACTGCAGGGGTGTCAATACTTTTGGCCACAACTCTACATACAAACACACAGCTCTGCTACATGCACAATACATGTACACAAACAGCTCTACTACATGGACACTACATGCACACTACACACCCAACTCTGCTACATGCGCAATACATATACATATAGATACAGCTCTGTTACATGCATATACAAATACAGCTCTGCTACATGCAAATACAAACATACACAGCTTTGCTACATGCACATACAGATACACACATAGCTATGCTACATGCACAATACAAGAACACACAGCTATGCTACTTGTATAATACATGCACATACAAACAGACACACATATCTCTTCTATATGCACATACAGCTTTGCTACATGAACATACAAGCACACACAGCTCTTCTACATGTAAAATACACGTACATACAGATACACACGCAGCTCTGCTACATGCATAATACAGTGCCTTGTGAAAGTATTTGGCCCCTTGAACTTTTCAACCTTTTGCCACATTTCAGGCTTCAAACATAAAGATATAAATTCTAATATTTTTGTGCAGAATCAACAACAAGTGGGACACAATCATGAAGTGGAACAAAATTTATTGGATATTTTAAACTTTAACAAATCAAAAACGGAAAAGTGGGGCGTGCAATATTATTAGGCCCCTTGAGTTAATACTTTGTAGCGCCACCTTTTGCTGCGATTACAGCTGCAGTCGCTTGGGGTATGTCTCTATCAGTTTTGCACATGGAGAGACTGAAATTCTTGCCCATTCTTCCTTGCAGAACAGCTGGAGCTCAGTGAGGTTGGATGGAGAGCGTTTGTGAACAGCAGTTTTCAGCTCTTTCCACAGATTCTCCATTGGATTCAGGTCTGGATGTGATTTGGCCATTCTAAAACCTGGATACGTTTATTTTTGAACCATTCCATTGTAGATTTTGCTTTATGTTTGGGATCATTGTCTTGTTGGAAGATAAATCTCCGTCCCAGTCTCAGGTCTTTTGCAGACTCCAGCAGGTTTTCTTCCAGAATGGTCCTGTACTTGGCTCCGTCCTTCTTCCCATCAATTTTAACCATCTTCCCTGTCCCTGCTGAAGAAAAGTACCATGATGCTGCCACCACTATGTTTGACAGTGGGGATGGTGTTTTGAGGGTGATGAACTGTGTTGCTATTACGCCAAACATATCGTTTTGTATTGTGGCCAAAAAGTTTGATTTTGGTTTCTTCTGACCAAAGCACCTTATTCCACATGTTTGGTGTCTCCCAGGTGGCTTGTTGCAAACTTCAAACGAGACTTTTTATGGATATCTTTGAGAAATGGCTTTCTTCTTGCCACTCTTCCATAAAGGCCAGTGTGCAGTGTAGGACTGATTGTTGTCCTATGGACAGACTCTCCCACCTCAGCTGTAGATCTCTGCAGTTCATCCAGTGATCATGAGTCTTTTGGCTGCATCTCTGATCAGTCTTCTCCCTGTTCAAGATAAAAGTTTAGAGGGACGGCCGGGTCTTGGTAGATTTGAAGTGGTCTGATACTCCTTCCATTTCAATATGATCGCTTGCACAGGGCTCCTTGAGATGTTTAAAACTTGGAAAATCTTTTTGTATCCAAATCCAGCTTTAAAACTTCGCCCCAACAGTATCTTGGACCTGACTGGTGTGTTCCTTGGTCTTCATGATGCTCTCTGCACTTGAAACAGAACCTTGAGACTATCACGGAGCAGGTGCATTTATACAGAGACTTGATTACACACAGGTAGATTCTATTTATCATAACCAGTCATTTAGGACAACATTGGATCATTCAGAGATCCTCACTGAACTTCTGGAGTGAGTTTGCTGCACTGAAAGTAAAGCGGCCAAATAATATTACATGCCCCACTTTTCAGTTTTTTGTTTGTTAAAAAAGTTTAAAATATCCAATAAATTTCTTTCCACTTCACGATTGTGTCCCACTTGTTGTTGATTCTTTAAAAAAAAAATTTGAATTTTATATCTTTACTAGCTGTAGTACCTGGCTACGCCCGGGTTAATAAATAACTGATGTTAGCTATAACAAAATAGAATTTGAATATATCATATTAATGACCTGTAAGAAAATAGAAGCTGAGCTGTGATTGATTGCTATAGGCAGCCTAATTAATCTCCAGCCAATAGTAAACCCTCCCCCTGGCCGGGCAGTATGTGTTACCTAACACATACACATAACAGACAGCTCATGTGACTGACATCTGCCTTAATTCCCTATATGGCACATGTGTTGCACATTGGCTGTTTTTAATCAGATGTTTATGTTTGGAAATTAAAGATAGCACACGTATGAGGCGAGTTGTGTGAGGTGATTTGTGCACATCTGTGTCTGTGTGGTGTGTGTGTCCCTGTGGGGTGAGTGCATGTGTCCCTATAGGGTGTGTAAGTGTGTGTGTCCCTGTGAAGGGGGGGGGGTCTGTGTGGTGTGTGTCTCTGTTGTGTGTGTCTCTTTGTGGTGTGTGTGTGTGTCCCTGTGGGGTGAGTGCATGTGTCCCTATAGGGTGTGTATGTGTGTGTGTCCCTGTGGGGGGTCTGTGTGGTGTGTGTGTATCTGTGTTGTGTGTGTCTCTTTGTGGTGTGTGTGTGTCCCTGTGGGGTGAGTGCATGTGTCCCTATAGGGTGTGTATGTGTGTGTCCCTGTCGGGGGTGTGTCTGTGTGTCTCTGTGTTGTGTGTGTGTCTCTTTGTGGTGTGCGTGTCCCTGTGCGGTGAGTGCATGTGTCCCTATAGGGTGTGTATGTGTGAGTGTCCCTGTGGGGGGGGTCTGTGTGGTGTGTGTGTGTGTCTCTTTGTGGTGTGTGTGTCCCTGTGCGGTGAGTGCATGTGTCCCTATAGGGTGTGTATGTGTGTGTGTCCCTGTGGGGGGTGTCTGTGTGGTGTGTGTGTCTGTGTTGTGTGTGTCCCTGTGGGTGAGTGCATGTGTCACTATAGGGTGTGTGTGACCCCTTGGGGGTGTGTGTGTCTCTGTGTTGTGTATGTCTCTTTGTGGTGTGTGTGTGTTTGTTCAGGTGCGTGGTGAGTATCCAATGTTGGGGCTGCACCTTAGCGACTATACACTTGCTGTTACTCTTTGTGTGCGTGTGGTGTGTATACATGTCCCCGTGCGTGGTGAATATCTCATGTTGGGGCCCCACCTTAGTGACTATATGCTGGTATGTGCTGTTAGTCTTTGGTGCTATCATTAAGCCCCTCTCATTCACAACTGTCATCTGGTAACTGTCACTTTTTCCCCATTATGTAGATAGGGGTAAAATTGTTTGGTGAATTGGAATGCGCGGGGTTAAAATTTCGCCTCACAACATTGCCTATGACGCTCCCGGGGTCCAGACGTGTGACTGTGCAAAATTTTGTGGCTATAGCTGACAGCTGTCAATTTTCCTCCAACACTTTTCCATTCACTTTTTCCCATTATGTAGATAGGGGCAAAATTGTTTGGTGAACTGGAACGCGCAGGGTTAAAATTTCGCCTCACAACATAGCCTATGACGCTCTCTGGGTCCAGACGTGCGAATGTGCAAAATTTTGTGGCTGTAGTTGCGACGGTGTAGATGCCAATCCCGGATATACATACACACATACACATACATACATGCACACATTCAGCTTTATATATTAGATGATTGAAGCCTGAAATGTGGCGAAAGGTTGAAAAGTACAAGGGGGCCAAATACTTTCACAACGCACTGTACATGCACATGGTCTAGTTAATGCACATACAAACACACAGCTCTGCTAAATGTACACAAACATACAGGCATACACATACAGATACACACACACACACTATACATTAACACATGTAGCTGTTCTTGATCGGTGCAGAGCAGGAGAGAGGAGGCACTGGGAGCTGCATGGAGGCTTCAGACGTTGAACAGCTTCAGTGTCTTTCAGGGCCGTGATTTCAGTCATGTGATCAGTCACAAGACTGGAAGGTCCTACAGCCTCCATTCAGCTCCCGGTAAGCTTTCTCTCCTGCTGTGTACCTGCTGTCACATAGATCAGTGCAGAGCAGAACAGAGAGAGGGCAGCTCTCTGTGAGCGGGTGTGCATCTTTGCTTCCGCTCACAGTGAGTGGGCCCTCTCACTTCTTCAGTACCCTGGCACATGCCTGGGTATGCCAGGACCTGGACCTGACCCCAGGGCACGGTAACCTGTAAGACTAAGCTGTATGCGGATATTAAAAGGCAGAGTCAGTGAGAAACTGACAGGTCCAATGAAAATGTTACCACCTACCCAGTTCCTCAACCACTGCTCTGCGCGGCTGCGCACTTTATGTCTTCAGAAATACCAACCCTTATTTTGGGAGACTTTAACATCCCCATAAACAGCCCCACCTCCCCATCTGCATCCCAGCTTCTATCTCTAACCACTTCGCTTGGACTCTTACAGCTCTCAGTCTCTGAGACACACAAAGATGGTAACACTCTTGACCTGGTCTTTACTCGGCTTGTTCAACTTCCTCAGTCAACTCACCTCTTTTGCACTCTAACCACAACATTCTCTCCTTCACGCTCACAAACCCTCACCCACCACAGCACACCCCAGACTTATCACAGATTCTGAAATCTCCATTAACCCTCATACACTCACAGACTCTATACACTCATCACTGTCCCCTATCTACTCCTTCTCCTGTCCTGATCTGGCTGTGAATCACTAAAATGACTTCCTCAGAAGCTCCCTGGACCAAGTAGCGCCCTCACCCTCAGAAACTTCAAACACAGAGTAAAACAGCCACTGGCTCACATCACAAACTCGATTCCTCCAGCGATGTTCTAGAAGTGCTAAACGCCTATGGAGGAAAACTCGCTCACCAGTAATCTTCAATCACTATAAACTTGTGCTGAGAATTTACAACTCTGCCCTTCACTTTGCCAATCAGACCTACTTCTCCACCTTGATCTCCTCACTATCCAACAACCCAAAGAAACTCTTTGACACCTTTCCTCAGTCCTAATGTGCAGGCCCCCCATCACTGACCTCTGTGCTGATGACCCGGCTTCTTACTTCAGAGAGAAAATAGAAAACATTCGTCAGGGAATCAGCTTTCAGCCACCAAGCGAAACTACCCCCATTCCACCCCACATCTCCTTTGGCTCTCCACATTTGACCCAGTCACAGAAGAAGAAGTGTCCATTTTCCTCTCCTCCTCTCGTCCCACCGCATGCACCACTGACCCCATTTCGTCACACCTACTCCAGTCTCTTTCTCCAGAGGTCACCACTCACCTAACCAAAAATCTTCAATCTTTCTCTTTCTTCTGGCATCTTCCCCTCCTCCTTTAAACACTCCATTATTACAGAAATTTTCTCTTGACCCATCCTGCACTAATAACTACAGACCAGTCTCCAACCTCCCCTTCATCTCTAAACTCTTGGAGCTCCTGGTCTACACCCGCCTCACCCATTACCTCTCAACTCACTCTTTTCTAGACCCATTACAGTCTGGTTTCTGCCCCCTTCACTCTACAGAAACTGCCCTTATCAAAGTGACCAATGACCTTCTGACGGCAAAACGTAATGGTGACCACTCTCTGCTTATCCTTCTTGATCTCGCTGCAGCTTTTGACACTGTTGACCACCATCTCCTACTCTCTATGCTGCACTCCATTGGCATCAAGGACACGGCTCTCTCCTGGTTCTCTTCCTATGACTCTGACATAACTCATAACTCTAAAAATGAGAGTAGTTTGGTCCCTTTTCTTCCAAAATGTAACAATAGTGAACAATAGAACAAACAATCTTTTCAAGATGGTATACCATCTTTCTTAATGAAAGGAAAAAAACAGCAGAATGTAATAACGCATTTTTTTTCCAAATCAGTCACGAAAAAGTGTTACAGAGGCTGTAGAGGGGGGCAAACGCAACAAAACAGAATAAAGATACCAACGCCAGAAAATAAAATAATAAATAATATTTTTAATTTATCATCTACCGATGTAAATACAGCAGAAATTTCTGTGTTGCAAAAAGGATTATCCTTTTGTCCTGCCAAGAATTCACAGGAACTGGATCTTTTGATTGATTTGCAAACTATTAGAAAATTGATGGTAGAAAGGCACTTCATGATACAGGATAGTAAAAAAGTGTCTTTAGATGAGGAAATCTCATCACAGCAGATTGAAAATGGAATATTACACCCTACATTGAGGAATAAATCTAATTTTTACCCGATACAGAACCAGGGACACATTTGAAAACATTTTCTGATTTAGTACTGAAAGATTTTGAGAATATAAATCCTGCAGATTATAAGAATGAAAGAAATATGACTAGAACAGAAAGGGAGGCTGTCAAAAGTCTGAAAGAGAATACAGAGGTGGTTATTAGATCAGCTGATAAGAGGGGGGACTTGTAATCCAAGATAGGAAGGAATATTTGAAAGAGGCATATGAAATATTAAATGATGAGAATACATATAAAGTGGTTACAATGGAATTTATAAGAGTGCGGTAACTGAATATAATAAATTAATTGCAATTGGAAAAAAGGAGGGAATTTTAAATAAAAATGAATATAAATTTTCTTACAATGAAAAATCCCCCTAGAGCTTTTTTCTATCATCACCCTAAAGGCCACGTCACACGTGGCGACATCGCCGATTACATAGCGACGTAGGGGCATGTCCTATCGGCGGCGACATCGCCCCTGCGTCGCCTAATGTAAAGGGGCGATGGCGACGCCTTTTACTGGTCGCCTGGTTTCAGAGCAGTGCTCTGAAACCAGGCGGCCGATCTGGAGTGATGTGTCCACAATGCCCCATGTAAACAGCCGCCAGTGAGCTGACAGGTGATGGGAGCCATAGGCTCCCATTGTACTGCATCGCCGCTGGGGTTTTGAGACACCGAGGTGGCGATGCCGCCTCTCAGCTCGCGGGCCCATCGCTGGAGATGTCTCCCCGTGTAAACGGAGGGGCGGCGACGCTGGTGGGGCACCAAAAACGTGCGCGCTCCCGCCCGTCGCCGACGACATCTCCGAAGCCGTCGCCAGGTGTGACGGTACCCTAAGATTCATAAAGATCAAAACAACCCCCCAGGGAGGCCCATCATTTCTGGGATAGGTTCCCTTACATCAGGATTGGCAGCGTATGTAGATAATATAATGTACTTTCATGTGATGTCTGTGAAATGTTTTCTTAGGGATTCCGCACAACCGATTCATTTGATGAAGGATATAGAGTGGAAAGATTCATATACGTTTTTGACTATAGATGTTGCATCCCTCTATTCAAATATTAGGCATGATCTAGGATTGTATTGTTTTGGGAGATATGTGAAAGAAGATGTCCATTTACCATTGAATCAGAAAGCCTTTCTAATGGATAGCATGACATTTATACTGCACAATCATTTTTTTAATTTTCAGGGAAAACTATATCACCAACGAGTCGGGACCGCGATGGGTTCGAAAGTGGCCCCAACTTTCGCTAACCTATTTATGGCCATTTTTGAATTCTTTTATATAGAAAATTCCATTTTTTCGGAGCATATTATATTTTTTAAAAGGTACATAGATGACGTAATGCTTATCTATGATAATAATTGTAAAAACATAAAACTATTTCTGGAGAGCATTCAGAGGAATGATTGGGATCTCACCTTTTCGTGGGTATATAATATTGAGAGCATAGATCATTTGGATCTGACAATTTTCCAGTCAGAAGGGAAGATTTTTACTAAAAAAAAATTTTAAGAAGTGTGATGCAATTGTCTTTTAGATTTTAATAGTGGCCATTATTATAAATGGTTAATCAATGTCCCGGGGAACCAGTATAAAAGGATAAGGAAAAATTGCAGTTTAGAGTCAGATGTTAGATCACAAGCCAAGGAATTGAGAAATAGGGTTATTGAAAAAAACGACCCGAAAAAAACTGCGAGAAAATGCATATAATGATTGCGTAGGTTTGGAACAGATGGACCTAGTAAATCCTAAGAAAAAAGAAGAAGAGAATGATAGTTAACAATTATTTAAAGAGAACCTAATTTTACTAAACAAAACTCAAAAAATTAGGAATATTTTACAGGATCATTGGTCTGTTCTTCTAAATGATCCAGTGTTGGGGAGTATGCTACCGAATAAACCAGGACTAACCTTTAAAAGATCCTCTACTCTGAGAAATATACTGGCCCCCAGTCGCCTGAAAAGATTAGGGATGTACAATGCAAAAAACCAGGAGTCTTTAAATGTAATACAGCTCGGTGTCTGTGTTGTGGCATGATTATGCATAATATGACCACATTCAGATCAATTCAGAATAATAAGGTGTTCGATATAAAGTTTGCCCTGAATTGTAAAAGTAGTTTTGTGATATATCTGATAGAATGCGAATGTGGTTTGCAGTATGTGGGAAAAACCACACAACCGCATGAATTCACACAGACACAATATAATTGAAGGTTTTATGTTCCATGGAGTATCAAAACACTGACTGTACTATAAAACATGGGAAGAAACCATGTATTAAAGTAGCCCCAATAGATCATGTATCAGAAGACACTGTGATCAGGAGTGTCATTCTGATGAGAAAGAAAATTTACTGGATTCATACGTTGCAGACTCTACAACTATACGGTTTAAATGAAATATCCGATATCTTTAAACAATTTTGGTTTTGCATATTTTTTGCTAAGGATTGGAGTAGTAATGGCATCTGATAACTGTTTGATGTCCATACTATAACATTACAGCAAAGGAATGATCAGATCGCTAACATTATTAATTTATATGTGCCATTGGTTCCATGGCACTTACATGTGTAAGGGCAGAACAAGGACGAGAACATAAATAACGACGAATAAATTATACAGGTACATTAGGGCAGAGATCCTGTCCACAAGGGCTCACAGTCTATAGGGGATGGGTCGGAAACAGTAGGAGGGGGAGAGGTGAGATGGTGCAGCGGATTAGGTCTCAGTGTGGGTTATAGGCTTGAAGGAAGAGGTGGGTCTTCAGGTTTTTTTTGAAGGTTCCCAGGGTAGGGGAGTGTCTGATGTGGTGTGGAAGAGAGTTCCAGAGTATGGTGGATGCACAAGAGAAGTCTTGCATGCGGTTGTGGGAGGTGGAGATTCGGGGGGGGAGAAGAGAAGGAGTTCTTGAGAGGAGAGCAGATTGTGTGAGGGGTGGTATCGGAAGACCAAGTCGGAGATGTATCAAGGGGACAGGTTGTGGATGGCCTTGTATGTCAGGGTTAGGGTTTTGAACTTAGATCTCTGGGAAGTAGGGAGCCAGTGGAGGGCTTGGCAGAGGGGGGAGACGGGGAGTAATGGGGCGACAGGTGGATGAGTCGGGCAGCGGAATTGAGGATGGTTCGGGGGGTGCAAGGGATGAAGCGGGGAGGCCGGTGAACAGGAGGCTGCAGTAGTCGATGCGGGAGATAATGAGGGCGTGGACGAGCGTTTTGGCAATGTCATGGTCAAGGAAGGAGCGGATCCGTGAGATGTTTTTAAGCTGGAGGTTGCAGGAGGTGGCGAGGACCTGGATGTGTGGCTTGAAGGAGAGGGCAGAGTAGAGGATTACACCGAGGCACTTGGCTTGGGGGACGGGTGAGAGTGTGTGAGTATAAAGAGATACAATCTGCTGTATCATACCACGGTTGGAATAGTTGGCTGGTGCCTTGAAAAGGCACTGATAACTCTGGAGATGTGGTGCCTCTGGCTGAGAGGACAGGATAATTTCCTGAAGTGCAGAGCATGGGTCTGCGGTGTAGGATCGAATCCACATAGGAGTATTAATAAGTATATGATCCTCTGCCTGACATATAAGAGAAGTAAAAGTATATGTTGAATGAAGGGTTAATCCTGAAAGGAAAATATAAGTGCTATTAAGAAAGAGATTTGTGAAGGTTGTCCTGCTAATTGAATTGATATACCTAGAAATTTAAATTTTTATTGAGTATAATCAAAAATTAATTATGTTTTAAATTGTATCTAGTGTGAAGTTTTATATATCTGTGTTTTTATAGGAGTGTGTTTTATAGATGAACTTAGTGATTTTATATTATATTGTCAGCTATGGGTGAATTGTTTCATGTGCAATGATGTAGCATCTACCTCACTTCCTGGGGGGAGCTGGTATATAATGAGAATGGAATGTGATGACAGTGTAACTTTGCTCCTGAGTAAGTGAACACGAAACGCGTAGAGTTTCCGGAATAAAAAGAAAGTTATGATCACTGCTTGGTCCTTGGATTAACTCCTTGTGAACTTTGGACTGGAACAGCGCGATCCTGAAAGCCGGACTTCTCTCCTTTCTATATATGCAATTCTAGTGACCGGCTGATTGCTGCAGTTCATCGGATCCTACCCATTTGTGCTTATGGTTGTTGTGTTCCACACAACTGAACCAGGTGAGTGGATCCATATCTGTGAAACGATTTTATCATTGGATAAGACCCTATTGTGCGCTTCTGTCTCCCCCTCTGTTATGTCTCTGACTGTAATTTCAGTGTATCATTTGCTCGCATCACTTATTCTCTTCTTCCTCTCACTATTGGAGACCCTCAGGGTTCGATCCTTGCACCTCTTCTCTTCTCTCTCTACACAGTCCCGATTGGACAGACCATGAGAAGATTTGACCCTCAGTACCTCACTCCCGCTGTAATAAAGAACACCAATGACTGTCTAGCTGCAGTTTCCAATATGTCCGCTTTCTATCTAAAACTCAACCTTTCCAAAACTGAACTCCTTCTGCTCCCGCCCTCCACTAACCTCCCTAAATCTGACATCTCCCTTTCAGTGTGCGGCACCACGATAATGCCTAGTCAGCAGGCTCGCTGTATGGGTGTTATGTTTGACGCTGACCTTTCCTTTACCCCATATATACAATCTCTCGCCCGCTCTTGCCGCTTTCACCTGAAGAACATCTCTAGAATTCGCCCCTTTCTCACCATGGAAACAACAAAAACCCTCACTGTGGCCCTGATTCACTCCTGCCCTCACTATTGTAATTCTCTATTAATTGGCCTCCCCGTCAGTAGGCTTCCCCTCTCCAGTCCATCCTAAATGCAGCAGCCAGGATCACCCATCTAGTTAACCGTTACTCTGACGCTTCTGCTCTGTGCCAGTCACTGCACTGGCTGCCTATACACTATAGGATCCAATTCAAACTGCTTGTTCTCACCCACAAAGCTTTTCACAGTGCTGCACCTCCCTACCATTCTACCCTAATCTCTGTCTATCACCCCACCTGTTCTCTTCACTCTGAAAGCGACTTTAGACTAACATCTGCACTAATCCGAACCTTGCACTCGCGGCTCCAAGACTTCTCCCAAGTTGCACCGATTCTCTGGAATGCTCTACTCCAGGAAATTAGGTGTATCCACAACTTACATAGCTTCAGGTGCTCCCTAAAAACACATCTTTTTAGGGCGGCCTATCATGATCCCTAGTCAAAGTCACTTAGACATAGCCTATCCGCTCCACCAGTCTCAAATGCATCACAAATAATGGTTGGTGGTCATTTATGCTGCTCTTATATATTTCCCATTTCCTCAAGTTGACTATACCATCATTGAAAATAAGCCCCTGTACTTTGTGTCACCCCCACCTCATTGTTAGATTGTCAGCTCTTATCTGGCCTATTCAAGAGAAAAATAAAGTTACAGCTCTACGATGATGCAAGAACAAATACATTTTTGTAAAATATAGTTTTTAGTGTGTGAAAGTAGCAAAACTAGAGAGGAATCTCTGAAAATGAACTTTTGATTGAAGGGGAAATTTGCATATCAGCAAATTCAACAGCCTATATGGCTGGTTTCACACTGCAGTTTTTTGCCTGATCAGGTTCGATCAGGTTTGTTTGCAAAAACCAGGAGTGTCTCCAAAACTCAGAACAGGTGTCAATCTTTCAATTATAGATTTTCTCTACAAGTTCCTCTCCGGGTTTCTCTCCTGATTTTGGCACAGAAACACTGATGGACACTGATCAGTGAAAAAACTGCAGTGTGAAACCAGTCTATCTCTGCAATACAGGGGAGACAGCAGTAGTTGTCATCTGGCATTTTTTAGTGTTATATACAGTTTAAACTAAAATATATCATGAAGGTTCTCTTTAATTATCTGCAGATCGGTGGATGTCCAGGTCCTGACACCTGCACCAATTACTAGGGCATCTCAATGAATTAAAAGATCATCAAAAATCAATGTAATATTGGCATGTTTCAGGGCGTTTCTGGAAGGAACACCTTCACTACTAAATCAATAATATAATTACCTTTTGATGTCGCGTGGAATACGGCAGCGTGGTTTATAACCCTTCATGCTCTCTACATAATTTTCTGAAATAATGACCTTTGGGTTTTCATTGGCTGTAAGCCATAATCATCAACATTAACTGAAATAAACACTGTAAGGAATTTAAAATGCGCGGTATATTGCGCTCCTGGAAGTCGAGGATCCACCCACGATTCAGCTTTGATAAATTCTTTATTTGGACTCAGAACAAACGTTCACACAATGCGTTTCGACCCTCAGTCTTCCTCAGGTAGAATTAATGTTTCACATGTACAATCCTTATATATAGAGGACATCCTGCTGCATCACTCCCCAGGGAGGAACCAGGGGTTCACTAATTACGGTCCTGTAGGGGGTAAGATGCAATCCAGGTGTGGAAACCGTCTATTCCACTGAAACCACTATGCAACAATTGAGAATAGTCAGTATCTAAAAAATAATTTAAATATATATTGGTCTTATGCATCTGTTGGATATATATATATATATATTATATATATATATATATATATATATATTATATATATATATATATATATACTAGCTGTACTAGTTTAATAAATAACTGATGTTAGCTATAACAATATAGAATTTGAATATGTCATATTAATGACCTGTAAGAAAATAGAAGCTGAGCTGTGATTGGTTGCTATAGGCAGCCTAATAAATCTCCAGCCAACAGTAAACCCTCCCCCCGTCCGGGCAGTATATGTTACCTCACACATACACATAATAGACAGCTCATGTGACTGACATCTGCCTTAATTCTCTATATGGCACATGTGTTGCACATTGGCTGTTTTTAATCATATGTTTATGTTTGGAAATTAAAAATAAAACACGTGTGAGGCGGGTTGTGTGAGGTGATTTGTGCACATCTGTGTCTGTCTGTGTGGTGTGTGTGTCCCTGGGGTGTGTGTGTGTCCCTGTGGGGTGAGTGCATGTGTCCCTATAGGGTGTGTATGTGTGTGTGTCCCTGTGGGGGGAGGTCTGTGTGGTGTGTGTCTCTGTGTTGTGTGTGTGTCTATTTGTGGTGTGTGTGTCCATGTGGGGTGAGTGCATGTGTCCCTATAGGGCGTGTATGTATGTGTGTCCCTGTGGGGGGGTCTGTGTGGTGTGTGTGTCTCTTTGTGGTGTGTGTGTGTCTGTGGGGTGAGTGCATATGTCCCTATAGGGTGTGTCCCTGTGGGGGGGTGTCTGTGTGGGGTGTGTGTCTGTGTTGTGTGTGTCTCTTTGTGGTTGTGTGTGTGTCCCTGTGGGGTGAGTGCATGTGTCCCTATAGGGTGTGTATGTGTGTGTCCCTGTGGGGGGGGTCTGTGTGGTGTGTCTCTTTCTGGTGTGTGTGTGTCCCTGTGGGGTGAGTGCATATGTCGCTATAGGGGGTGTGTGTGTGTCCGTGTTGTGTGTGTCTCTTTGTGGTGTGTGTGTTTGTTTGGGTGCGTGGTGAGTTCCAATGTTGGGGCTGCACCTTAGCGACTATACACTTGCTGTTACTCTTTGTGTGCGGGTGGTGTGTATACCCGTGCGTGGTGAATATCCCATGTTGGGGCCCCACCTTGGTGACTATATGCTGGTATATGCTGTTAGTCTTTTGCACTATCATTAAGCCCCTCTCATTCACAACTGTCAACTGGTAACTGTCATTTTTTCCCCATTATGTAGATAGGGGCAAAATTGTTTGGTGAATTGGAATGCGCGGGGTTAAAATTTTGCCTCACAACATAGCCTACGATGCTGTTTGGGTCCAGACGTGTGACTGTGCAAAATTTTGTGGCTGTAGCTGGCAGCTGTCGATTTTCCTCCAACACTTTTCCATTCACTTTTTTCCCCATTATGTAGATAGGGGCAAAATTGTTTGGTGAACTGGAACACACTGGGTTAATATTTCGCCTCACAACATAGCCTATGACGCTCTTGGGGTCCAGATGTGTGACTGTGCAAAATTTTGTGGCTGTAGATGCCAATCCCGGATATACACACACACATACATACATACACACATTCAGCTTTATATATTAGATATCAAATATATACCGCTTGTTAGCATGTGTGCATCATTGGTAGTAGCTGAGTGCTGCAGAGAATTTTTTTTTTCTTTTTTTCTAGTTGCTTGACCCAGTGTCACTGCTGCCACCAGTTCACATTATGTCTGTGAGTGCTGTGCAGTTTTTTTCTGTTATATATATATATATACACACACACACACACACACACACACATATACACTCCCTGACAGAAATTCATCCATTGGTTGTATAAATTACTCTTTTGAAAGCTGAAACCCTCCCAAATGTGGTTTAGGTTAAGAAAATAAATCTGCATCAATGCTGAAATATTGATCGTTTAATGAAAACAGAATGGTCAGATTTTGGCAAGACAAAGGTTTTGTCACCCACAGAAAGTAAGGTGATTTTCAAACAAATAATTAACTTAAAATACAAATATATGTTGCATGCCATTGGTGAATGAAGTTGTGGTGCTATTAGAGTCATATTTAATATTTTGTGTGACTTCCATGAGCTTGAAGGACTGCATCCATGCGGTTCAACAATGATTCATACAATTTATTAATGAAGTCATCAGGAATAGCAAAGAATGCAGTCTTACATGCCTCCCAGAGTTCATCTAGATTCTTTGGTTTTATCTTCCAAGCTACCTCTTTCATCCCACCCCAAACATGCTCAATGATGTTCATGTCTGGTGACTGGGCTGGCCAGTCCTGGAGCACCTTGATCTTTTTTGCCTGAAGGAACTTTGTTGTAGAGGTGGATGTATGAGATGAAGCACCATCCTGTTGCAGAATTTGAACCCTTTTATGATTTGGAATGTAAGAGGTAGCTAATACTTCTTGATATTTTAGGCTATTGATATTGCCTTCCACCTTGCAAACTTTTTGCACACCCCCATATTGAATGTAACTCCAGACCATGATCTTTCCACCACCAAATCTAACTGTTTTCTGGGTGTATTTTGGATCCATACGGGCTCCAGTAGGTCTCCTGCAGTATTTGCGGTGGCTGTGGTGTAATTCTACTGAAGAATCATCAGAGAAATTCACCTTCTGCCACTTTTCCAGCATCCATCTGTTTAGCAAGCTGTGGGACTTTGCAAATGCCACATGGTTTTTTATTTGCCTTTTGTTTTGTGCTGGCTTCTGGGCACTGATTCGACCATGGATGCCATTTTGAGACAGAATCCTACAAACTGTTCTAGTTGACACAGGGACTTGAGGTGACCAGGCCTGTTGGAGCTCTGCTGCAGTGGAAGAGGGGCTTGCTTTGGATTTTCTAACCAACAAATGTTCCTCCTGAGCAGTTGTCTACCAGACCTGGGCTTGTCAAACACATCTCCAGTCTCTTCAAATCTTTTTTTAATTCTTTGTACTTGATGCTGAGACGCATTAAAGGTGTCAGCCACCTCTGCAGTGGATCTGGTCTTCAGCCTCTTGATAATCAAGGCTTTGGTCGCAGGGTGGATTTTTGGCATGTTGTCAGAGCTCAAGTTGCAGTTCAAGTGAAGGTCTGGGGTGCTAGGTTTCTTTTTAGACACACCCACTAATTAACCAATCATTTACTGAGCACAGGTGAGGATGTAAACTAAAATTGGGTGCATTATATGACCAGGCGACAAAACCTTTGTCTTGCCAAAATCTGACCATTCTGTGTTCATTAAATGACCAATATTTCAGCATTGATGACAATTTATTTTCTTAACCTAAACCACATTTTTCATATATGTATATTTTTTTATTTGTTGGCTTTATTATTATTATTATTATTATTATTATTAATTAATTAATTTATTTATAGAGCACCATTGATTCCATGGTTCTGTACATGAGAAAGGGTTACATACAAACAAGTTAAAAATACATTGAACAAACTAACAGTGAAAGACTGATACAGAGGGGAGAGGACCCTGCCCTTGCGGGCTTACATTCTACAGGGCAGTGGGGAGAGAGACAGTAGGTTGGGTCTGCTCTGGTGGTGGTGGAGTGCCAGATCCAGTGATGGTGAGGCGACACTGTGATCATTGCAGGCTGTTCTGAAGAGATTGGTTTTCAGGTTCCGCCTGAAGGTTCTGAGTGTGGAGAACAGTCAGACATTTTGGGGTGCAGAATTCCAGAGAATAGGGGATGCTTGGGCGAAGTCTTTCAGGCGGTTAGATGAGGAACGTACAAGTGTGGAGGAAAGGAGGAGGTCTTGGGAGGATCGAAGATTATGAGTTGGATGATATCGGGAGATTAGTTCAGAGATATATGGAGGGACAGATTGTGGACGGCTTTGTAAGTCAGTGTGAATAGTTTGAATTGGATACGTTGGTGAATTGGGAGCCAGTGGAGGGATTTCCAGAGGTGAGAAGTGGAGGAATAGCGAGGAGAGAGGTGGATTAGTCAAGCAGCAGATTTAAGGACAGATTAGAGAGGTGCAAGAGTGTTAGCAGGGAGGCTGCAGAGAAGTAGGTTACAGTTGATGAGGGAGGAGATTATGAGGGCATGCACTAGTAGTTTAGTAGATTGAGGGTTGAGGAAGAGACGGATTCTGGAAATATTTTTGAGTTGGAGGCGGCAAGAGCTTGGATGTGTGGTTTGAAGGACAAGGCAGAGTTAAAGGTTACTCCGAGGCAGCGGACTTCAGGTACAAGGCAAAGTGTGATGTAATTTATTGTGATAGATATATCTGGTAAGGAAGGTGTGTGAGATGGAGGAAAGATAATGAGTTCGGTTTTGTCTACATTGAGTTTTAGGAAGCGAGAGGAGAAGAAGGAGGATATGGCTGATATACACTCTGGGATTCTGACAGCAGAGAGGTGACGTCTGAGCCACAGTGGTAGATCTGAGTGTCATCAGCGTACAGGTGATACTGGAAGCCATGGGACTTTATGAGTTGTCCCAGAACTAGGATGTAGAATTGACAAAAGGAGGGGCCCCAGGACAGAGCCTTGAGGGACCCCAAAAGAGAGGAGATGAGGCGAGGAGGTCGTGTGGAAGTGGGAGATGCTAAATGTGCGGTTGGAAAGGTAGGAGGAGATCCAGGAGAGGGCAAGGTCAGCGATGCCATTGGAAGAGAGGATCTGTAATTTGACTGTGTCAAATGCAGAGGACAGGTCAAGGAGGAGGACAGAGAAATGTCTGTTAGCTTTGGCCATGAGTAAGTCGTTAGTAATTTTGGTCAACGCAGTCACAGTGGAGTGGTGGAGGTGGAAGCCGGATTGAAGTTTGTCAAAGAGAGAGTTGGATGAGAGGTGGGATGAGCGTAGAGTGTGGACATGCTTTTCGAGAAGTTTGGAAGTGTACGGGAGCAGAAATATGGGGTGGTAGCTGGATGTGGAAGTCGAGTAGAGGGATGCCTTCTTTAAGATAGGTGTAATTGTTGCATGTTTGAAAGCAGAAGGAAAGGAACCAGAAGTTAGTGATAGGTTGAAGAGGGAAGAGGTGGGTTAGGGTTGGGATAAGTGTGGTGGTGAGGTTGGGGAGGAAGTGGGATGGGGTCCAGTGCACAAGTGGTGAGGTGTGATCTGGAGAGGAGGTGTGCAAGTTCTCCTTCAGTGATGGAGGGGAGAAGGGTTAGTGGGGGAGGGGAGTTATCTGGTATACATGAGGGTTGTGGTGGTTGGGCTGTTAGAGAATAGCTGCCATGATGTTGTTCTGAACAGCCATTTTGTATATAGTTGACATTGAGTATACAGGGCTTTGAAGCTAGAAAAGCAGACCAAAAAGAATATTAAAAATGATCTCAGAGTGATTAGCCAGCAGAGAGAAGCTGATTAGATCTATTCTATGCACTCAGAGGCTTATGAAGAGTATATGGTGTATTTTTTGTTATTTTTCATGGTGAGATGTAGGGAGATCGGCAAAACAGTAATCCAGGTAATTTCAAACAGACCTTATTATTTGTCAATGTTTGAGTTGTGTGCATTTTCTAAAAGCTATATTGAGAGTAATATGTATAGATAAGCTTAAGTACAGAACTATAGCTTGTAATGTAATTAGTAGTGATGTTCTCATACTGAACTTTTGCTTTCTCTTTGTTCTTATATACACACGCCTCTATGAAGTCATCTTTAACGCCTGTTTTTCAAAAGGTAGCCTCCTAGTTTTAAATATACATAAAAAGCCCTGATGCCATAGTTCGGGGCCAGACTGCAATGCCACAATCGTGACACCATCTTGAGTCTGGACACCTGCGTGTGTCATCATGCTTTGTATCCTGTATCCCATCTGCTTTGTCGCATTCTCTATAATAAACCCAGCCCTTGGTTTAGAAGAATTGTCTACAGAGTTTTCTAGGACTTCGGTAACTAACGGACAAGGACTTTCTTTCATGGGCAGTATGAACATGTCTGATCTGATCGATCTTGTTGGTGAAGTATGCTGCAAAGTCTTCTGTAGAGATACGAAAAGTAGGAGGGGCAGTGGGGGGAAGAGGAGGGAGTTAAACGTGTTGAATAACTGCCTGGGGTTGTGGGACAAAGAGGATATGAGATTAATGAAGTAATTCGGTTTAGTGGTGGGGAGTGCTGACTTGAATTTGAGAAGTGCTTGTTTTTATGGATTTGTCTTGTATGTGATCGCTAGCCATGTGTTTAATAACCTTTTAAAAATTATATTTAATCATATTTATAGAGATAATGACTATTTTCAATTGTTGCATAGTGGTTTCAATGGAATAGACGGTTTCCACACCTGGATTGCATCTTATCCCCTACAGGGTGGCAATTAGTGAACCCCTGGTTCCGCCCAGGGGAGTAATGCAGCAGGATATCCTCTATAAAAAAAGAATTGTACATGTGAAACATTAATCCTACCTGAGGACGACTGAAAGTCGAAACGCATTGTGTGATCGTTTGTTCAAATAAAGTCCATATAAACAATTTATGAAAGCTGAATCATGGGTGGATCCTCGACTTCCAGGAGCGCAATATACCGCGCATTTTAAATTCCTTATAGTGTCTATGGCAGCCCCTCCCAGTGCTCATATGTCGTGTCAAACTGTCGTGTCATATGTCTTCAGCAAACTGAAGAGAGAACTTACACCCTCCCTTTGTCCATTGATATTGGATCTACGGTATATGCAATATTACAAGACCTCTCGGAGGTGTTTACAACCATTGAAAATTATTGATACTATAATATACTACACTTAGAGCCTGGGCTTCCCCTGTCTCCCCCTGCAAATACCCTTTTCTGTGTTGCAAGAAATAAACACTTGAAATAGATTTGTCTCTTTGTAATGACTCTAAATAATATATACATTACAATTTTTGCATTGAATTACTAAAATAAATGAACTTTTTGATGATATTCTAATTCATTGAGATGCTCTAGTACTTCAAAAACTGCTGAGAAGTGTGAAGCTTGTGAGGAAGAGACACAAGATAGAGACTCAATAGAAGCTACAAAATGGAACATGGAATTGTACCAACCGGTGAATAAGTAACTATAGAGGAAACTACTCACCTGCGCTGTCATCTGTAAGATCATCATCACCCCTCACATATGTCTCTGTAGTATTAATATGGGGCAGATCATCATCACCCCTCACATATGTCTCTGTAGTATTAATATGGGGCAGATCATCATCACCCCTCACATATGTCTCTGTAGTATTAATATGGGGCAGATCATCATCACCCCTCACATATGTCTCTGTAGTATTAATATGGGGCAGATCATCATCACCCCTCACATATGTCTCTGTAGTATTAATATGGGGCAGATCATCATCACCCCTCACATATGTCTCTGTAGTATTAATATGGGGCAGATCTTCACCCTGAAACAAAGATTGTAAAAGTCACAGACAGATGGAGAAGTCCCATCTATGATCAGCTGTAATCTGCCATCTCCACCGTTCTCATTACACAAGTATAAAACATAGAATACTGGAGGATAAAACAAGACTGAGCACAAGACCTTCACAGCCGTCTACACATCATAGGGAGATCTCATCACACCTTCTCTCCATCTACCTGATGATCCGGAGGAACATCGGGATCTTCTTGTTTACAGTCCTGTGGGAGAAGAGGACGGGGACATCTCTCTGGTGTTGTCCTCTTACTGGATAGACCTGGAGGAGACACATACAGGACTGAATTCATTCTTTCCATACAGATCATTATAGGCCGTGTGTATTTAGTCCTGTCTATTACCTGGTGATGTGAGGGGCGGCCGGGGAACCTCCATCATGACTATGTCCTTGTACAGATCTTTGTGTCCTTCTAAATACTCCCACTCCTCCATGGAGAAATAGACGGTGACGTCCTGACACCTTATAGGAACCTGACACATACAATGATACCATTGTCATCTTTCCCCGATCCCTTCATAGCGTTACTGTATAATGTCCCAGCAGCAGCAGCATTCCCAGCAGTGTCACCTCTCCAGTCAGCAGCTCAATCATCTTGTAGGTGAGTTGTAGGATCTTCTGGTCATTGATGTCCTCATGTATCAGGGGGTGAGGTGGAGGCCCCGTGATTGGGCTCAGGGCTCTTCCCTCAGACACAGGGTCCTGACAGCACAGATCACTAGAGCTCTTCACTACTGTGTAATCCTGGTTATGGAGAGACACATTAATAAATCTCCAGTCTCCAGACATTTCCAGAGTCCTCACCTCTCCAGTTCTGTCATCTGTTATTCTGTCCATAGATAAGAATGATGTCATGTGACATTGTCATCACAATCTCTCACCTCTCCAGTAACAAGGAAGAGGATCTCTAGGGTGAGGTGGAAGATCCTCTCCGCCATCTTGTCCCTGTCCAGATCCATCCTTGATGGTCAATCAGGAGAATTCTCTTGTATAGAAGATGTGAGAGGATCCGATATTGTAGAGACCTGAATGGGGGAAGATGAAATGTTCTGTGCTTACAGGACCTGTGATGATGTCACATGGAGGGGAGGAGTCAGGGGTCACATGATCAGCTCCTGGTTGAGGTGAAGTATGTGTGTGTAGCACCCCTATGGGAAGGCGCCTCATGGAGGTACTGCACCCCAAACAGAAGGTGTAGTGCCTCCGTAGTCATGGATTTTGGGGTTTCTCACAGAGTCTGTCATAAGCGTCCATACAATAGGCCACCTTAGGATAAGGGACCGTATATTCAGTAGGTCCCAGAGTAGAGTGAGAGACTTAGGCGGCCGTCACACGCTACAATATCGAGAGCGATATTGTTAGCGATCACGTGCATGCGCAATCGCTTACAATATCGCTCACATCGGTGGTGAGATGTCACACCGACAGACTCACCAGCGATGTGGGCCAGCGAGATCACTGGTAACCATGGTACACATCGGGTTACTAGGCGCCGCGCGGCGCTTAGTAACCCGACGTTTACCATAGATACCATCTCCCAGCATAGGCTCTGCCGCTGGGAGATCGTTCATCGTGGTGTCAGACACCATGATGATGCAGATTGATCAAGCGCCTATCGCTTGATATGAGCTCCGGCTCACAAATCTGAGATCAAGCGATTTTACATAGTAAAATCGCTTGATTACACGCAGCGACGCACAAACGATATCGCTTAAGCCAGCGCTGGACTGGGGTGTCTGGGGCCCACCAGGAAAATGGACTCCAGGGGCCCACCCATACTTCAGGTATATGCAAATACCTGTTATCCGTTATACCCATCATAGTGTAGCGTGGACTGTAAAGCCCAGGCGGCTCCTGCACATCACTGTGCGCTCACCATTACTGTGATGTACAATTACTGGAGTTTGCATTAAAGGGATTTTTTGGTGAAAACAAGTTATCAGCGATCTGCAGGTTCGGAGGTGATCACCTATTTATTGGTGGAATCCGCACCGTCAGAAGAATGTGGCACTTTGAGCATTTGGTGAGTTTTTTACCTCAGTATTTGTAAGACAAAAGCAGGAGTGGAGCAATCACAGGTCATTTTTATACATTTCTCACTCTCTCCTGGTTTTTGTCTTATAAATACTGAGGTGAAAATCTCACCAAATGCTCAACTTGCTTTCTCTGGAGAACCTCTGTGAGGGTGCATGCACATGGTCCGGAGGAGCTGCGTGTTGGGCACAGCTCCTCCTGACCTGAGGGACGCCGCGGATGGCCGCAGGGAGACCGCAGCCACCCTGTACTAACCAGGTGCGGCGGGTGCAGGGCAGCTTCTCTCTGCAGTCACCCGTTGGGAGCCGCTTCCCACTCCGAAGCATGAAATAAACATGCTGTGGAGGAGCGAACTCCCAGCAACCCGCACAGCAGCTCCAAACACGCTGCGGGTGGGTTACGCATAGTGAGGATGGGATTTCTTGAAATCCCATCCATTATGCTACTACTGTACTACGCAGCGTTTTGGACGCAACAGCAAGACACTGCGTCCAAAACGCTGCGTACACCGATCGTGTGCACGCACCCTGACTGCATCTCTGCTGCCTTGTCACAGGACAGGGAGGGGTTAAACATCCAAGTATTGAATATGTTTTGAAAATAAAGACGTTTCCCCTTATTGATATCAGATAAAAGAAATGTCTGACCACAATCCACTCTACCAAGACCAATATTACCAGATAGAAGTCTGAAATACCACTACACCGTGACCAGATCACATATTACCATGACATAGTGCCCAAATAATGCCACGTACAAGGCACAAATACCGCCACACCATGACCAAAGCACATAATACCACCACATAGTGATCAAATGCTACCATATATAAGGTATAAATACTGCCACACCATGAGACCTCATATTACCACCACATAGTGACCGAATAATACTACATACAAGGGACAAATACCGTCATGTCATGACCAAAGTACATAATGCCACCACATAGTGACAAATAATACTAAATTAATAAAAATGTAAAAAAGCTCTGCATATAGTGTCAGTGTACAGGTAATGCAATGATCACCATTGACATTATACACAGGAGTTCTGTATATAGTGTCAGTGTGTGTGTATAAGTAAGGCTAAGGTCACACTTGCAAAATTTTAAGTTCCCTGCGTTGTTTGCATAGAACTTAGAATTTTTTTCTCACTACGCAGCCTGTACGCAGCCTTCACGCAGGCTGAGTAGCAGCGAACACGGCCCATAGCAACCCACTGTGTTTCCTGGATACCAGCTACACAGTGGGCTGTGGGGAGTGCGATTTGCACCACGCATGTGTGGCACCCCAGGGGTTAATGTGCCACAGTAACATCACACAGGTTCCCTCCCCACAACACACTGACACTACACTAGGACCTCTGGGCCAGGAAGGGGAGCTAATCCAGCACCCTTATATACTCTGGGTTAAGAGGAAGTAGTTAGTTTAGTACAAGGCAGTACTGTGAAGGTTCAGTTCCTGGGAGAACTGAGGGAGGCTGTAGTGTAAAGGAGCTGCGTCAGGCTTCTCTACAGTCTGCTCATCAATTCCAGGCCTAGCCAGGGTCTGAGGAAAGGAGAATTAAAGACAGGGAACCACATCTGGGAGCTTGAGTGCCATCACCACTCGCCCCAGAGGAGCGCACAGAACGGACACCGGATCCGAGACTGTGACTGACACACACAGCACAGTAAATCCAGGAATAGTGGAGTTTCTAGATCGACACTGTACCAGAGCAAAGCAACACGGCGGGGTCAGCAGCACACGGAAGACTCAAGTTGCCGAGCCAAGGGGTACCAGAAAGGAGAGAGAGACAGTTCCAGCAGCTCAGCTAGAAGAAGCCGCAGGGCCAAACACACACAGCGCAGCACGAGGAAGCTGAGGACCCGGACACGGTGGGAGCAACCCGACCCGGTACAGACTCCGTGGCCAATCTGCTACAACATCTGCAGTAAAGCTTTGGAAAACTACAGAAACGTGTGTGTTCCTTCAATCCGTCTCCACTATCAATCCCTAATGGTACCTTTACACGCCGCCACAACAGGATGGATACAACCCGCTACAGGCTACAAATGTAGCTTGTAGCGCCAATATCGCCCGTAGTAGCGGCGTGTGAAGACGGGACGACACAGCCGGCTACAGATACCTCTGTATCCGTGCACTGCCCATAAACATATGGCTACATCGCCGATTGTAGCGAGCTGTATCGGCGTGTAAAGACGTTACGGAAGGGAACTCGGGACAGCCTGCAATGTAGCTAAGGCGTGACCCTGGCTCCGTCTTACCGCGCCCCATGTGCGATCATTGGTGGAAGCTGCTGCATGACGATTGGTAGTCGCTGCATAGGGAGGCATATTTAAGGAGCTGACGAGTCACACTACACAATCGCTCAAGCGTGCTGTATTACTCAGCCTCCTGCGATGCCTGGCCAATCAGGATGTTATTGCTTTGTCCTATCAGCGTACGGACGGCTCGTACTCTCAATTGTGGCACGCCTATGTGCTGTCCCTGCTGCACCAGGTCCGCCCATAGTAGCTGGTTATAGCGGTGTGTAATTGAGCTACAGATGGCTACTTGCGACACCCGGCGATGTAGCTAGCTGTAGATGTAGCGTGGCGTAGCGCACCTTGTGGCGGCGTGTAAAGAGGGTGCGGTTCCCGTTGGTAACCGTTCGGCTGTGCTCGTGCACGTGAAGTTGCCGTTGGTATCCATCCTGTTGTGGCGGCGTGTAAAGGTACCATTAAGGGTACCTTTACACGCGGCTACATTTCTAGGGTGGCTACAGGTAACTTACTGGTTGCAGTGAAATCATGGAGAGATTATTCCATTTGTACACAGCAACAAGATAGAACCTTGTCTCCATGATTTCACTGCAACCAGTAAGTTACCTGTAGCCACCCTAGAAATGTAGCCGCGTGTAAAGGTACCCTTACAATCACATCCACCATAGACTTTAATTACCACTGCCCCGGGGAACCAGCCTTTACCTACGGAGAGCAGTGCCATCTAAGCTGCCTAACATCATCCCCGGAGGTTCTGCAGCAGCAGTGGTCCCATTACTGACCACACACTGTAGGTGGCTTCACGATAAACATTAATCCCTTGTAAATATTCCTCTTTTACTTGCCAGGGCCCGGGACATGGTCCGGACCAGGACCTCAGTGACATCCCCCAGCAGCGACTCGGTCCGGTTCCGAGTACCCCGTCCCAGTGGGCTCGACACATGTGTGGCACCCTGTGCCAGGTCACCACAGACTCCCTTGGGACATGAAAGGATGTTACACAGCGAGTAACCGCACTAGCACACAACACCTTTCACCCCAGGCCTGTAGGGGAGCCCAACTGGTTGCCTTAAGCCAGTTCCTCCTATAAATACGGGTTCTGGAGAGAAAACACCAGAGTGTGTAGTCACTACAGAACTGTGAAGAGCTGAGTGAGCTGAGCTGGTACTGGAGCCGTGCTAGGCCCATACCAGCATCCACCTGAGACAGGGGTAGACCCGCAGAGTAGGGGTCGAAGGCAGAGGAGAGAGAGATTTGCTACAAAAAGGGGCAGAGGAGTCATACCGACTTACCCCATCAGAGTTCCGGTCACTGGGTCCGAGCTACAGGGACACAGAATAGGCCCTGCAGATAATCCAGCACCAAAAGGGGGTCTAGCTTCCCGGACACCCGCAGCACCAACAATTAAGAGCCAGGGACCGTGAGAACGCGTAAGCGGGATCCCAAGAGAGAGCCCTCAGTGCAGCAAACCCGGGTGTGGGGAGACACAGAGAGAGAAGTAACAGCCTGGTCGGGTTCCAAGCCTGCCAGACTTCACGCAGAGTAACTGAGACATGGAGGCCTACAACCCTACTCGCTGTGGAAATCCTGAAGTGTTTCCCTCACCTCCGGACAAGTGTACCCGTACAGAACACCAGTAATGGTACCAATAGACTTTATGTGTGCGTGTCCTTCCTTCCGTCTACACCACACTGATCGCGTTACCTTATTACCCTCACCACAACTTACAGCCCCGGGGACCCCAGCTCGTCCTGTAGGGAGCGGTACCACCTTGCTGCCGCCCATCACCTCGGAGGCCCAAGCAGCGCCGGTGCCATCACCGGACCCCTACAGGTGGCGTCACGACAGACACTTTTATTAATTTCTTGCCACCCACTTTTCATCTGCATCCCCCAGGCCAACGGCCTCAGGCACCGCTACCCGTGATCACCCCCAGAGACCGCGCCTGAGTGATCCGAGTACCCCAAGGGCCTGGGCTGGACACATGCACCAGGCACAGGGGAAAGCATCACGATCCCCTGTGCCTGGTGCAAATCGCACTCCCTGCAGGGTTGCTAGGGGCCGCGTTCACCGCTACTCAGCTTGCGTGAAGGCTGCGTGCAGGCTGCGTAGTGAGAAAAAAATTCTAAGTTCTATGCAAACAACACAGGGAACTTAGAATTTTGCAAGTGTGACCCTAGCCTTATACACATACTCACCAGTGATGTCTCTAGGTGAAGTTCTTTATCTATCGCAGACCGATATCACGTCTTCTATGTAGGACTTATCTCTGCAGAAAATAACATAGTTAGCTATACCTGACTCACTTCCAGAGCACAATCCACACTTTTCCCAAGATTTCTACACTACATGAAATGACAAAAAAAGAAACATAGTGCCGCACTACACAGTAACAGTGCTCCAGTGTCGTTCTGTGCCTGCTCATCCTTGTCAGCAGACATATTTGTCTGATGGCAAAGATGTAGCAGAGCTGAAGACAAAAGACCCGTGGATTACGTTGAAACAAGGATTTTTTAATTAAAGATGGAGTCCCTAAATGTGTTTTGTGTTTTATTTTTAATTTTAAAAAAATTTCTGTTTTTTTTTTTCTGTTTACTAGAAATTCATGGTGGTCATGTCTAATTTGTCATGACACCATGAAGTTTGGGCTTAGTAGCAGCTGATAATACAAGCTGGCCTGGTACTAACCCTTTTATTACCCAGGGTGCCACTCACCACCAGAGCCACTGGAAGAGCCGGGTAAAGTGCCTGGAAATGGTGCTATGATGAATGCGCCATTTTCAGGGGTGGCTGCGGGCTGCAATTTTCAGCATGGGGAGCCAAGAACACATGGGCCATACCATGCTGAGAATCCCAGCCCCCTGCTGCCTTGTTTTACTTGGCTGGCGATCAACATATCACGGGAGCCCACACATTTAAAAAAATATAGATATTTTACATAAGTTTAAAACAAATATTAGGCTTAACTGTATTTTGATTGCCTGCCAAGGTAAAGCCAGGCAGCTGGGGGTGGCAGGATGTAGCGGTCTGCTTTATCTGCGGTGAGAATCAAAAATTCTGCAGAGCGCTACGTCATGTTTTTAAAAATGATTTATTTTCACACTTCTATATGTGACAGACCCACCTGCCCATCACAGATGCTGTCAAAGAGGATGGGCATCTGTGATTGGCTGTTTGAGTAATCTACAATCAGCCCATACATTCTGGTATGGTACAATGTATGGGCTGCTTTCAGGTTACTCAAGCAGCCAATCACAGACGACCATTCTCTATGTCAGCGTCTGTGATTGCCTGTTGGGTCTGTCACACATATAGAGGTATGAAAAAAAAATGATACAGCGCTCCGTGGAATTTTTGATTCTTAGCGCAGATAAAGAAGACAGCTACAGCTTGCCACCTTCAGCTGCTTGGCTTTACCTTGGCTGGGGATCAAAAGGCAGGAAAGCCCAATGTTTGTTTTAAATTATTTTAAAAAATAAGTAAAAAAAAATGCATGGGCTCCCACCATATTTTGATTGCCAGCCAGGTAAAACTAGGCTGCTGGGGGCTGGGATTCTCAGCATGGTGAGGCCCAAGCATTCTGGGCCCCCCAGACTGAAAACGGCAGCCCGCAGCCACCCCTGGAATTGGCGCATTCATTTTAGCGCCATTTTCAGGCGCTTTATCTGGCTCTTCCAGCGACCCTGGTGGGGGGTGGCATGCTGGGTAATATTGGGATTAGTATCAGCTTTGTATTATCAGCTGGTACTAAGCCTGAAATTCATGGCGTCACGCCAAACTAGACATGGCCATCATGAATTTCTAGTAAACAGAAAAAAAACACAACACAGAGAAAACCATTTTTTAATAAAAACAAACACTAAACACATTTAGAGACTCCATCTTTAATAAAAAAAAATCCTTACTCCGACGTAATCCACAGGTCTTCTGTCTTCAGCTCTGCTACATCATTGCCATCAGACAAATATGTCTGCTGACAGAAATGAGCAGGGACAGAATAAAGGCACGCTGCGATGTTCCAGAGATCCCACCAACGATCCGACCCGGCCGGGATCGCTGGAACATCGCTGTGAGGTCGCTGGTGAGCTGTCAAACAGGCAGACTCACCAGCGAGCAGCGATAACGCTGGTAACCAAGGTTCACATCGGGTAACTAAGCACAGCTCTGTGCCTAGTTACCTGATGTGTATCTTGGTTACCAGCCTGGTCGTTGGACCCTGTCACACATGCCGATGCAGCGAGGAGGGGAGACGGATCCCTGGAGACTGCCTAGTCAGTCTACTGGTGGTACTGTCATGCCCATTGCCCAGTATGTCCTCCCAGCCTTTGTGGTGCTATTATGCCCATTGCCCAGTATGTACTGCCACTGCCAGCCTCTGTGGTACTATCATGCTTGTAGCGGGCAGCACGGTGGCTCAAGTGGTTGGCACTGCAGCCGTTGCAGCACTGGGGTCCTGAGGTCCTGGTTCAATTCCCACCAAGGACAACATCTGCAAGGAGTTTGTATGTTCTCCCCGTGTTTGCGTGGGTTTCCTCCAGGCACTCAGGTTTCCTCCCACATTGTAAAGACATGATGCACGCACGTTAGATCGCCTACGATCGCCACCAAAAGTTGCGGAGTGTAAAGGTACCCTAACAGTTTCAAAGTTCCTGTGCCCCAGGCAGCACTCCATCAATCTCTGGAACATTCCCGATACACTGCAGAGTCCAAACGGCATGCACTTGAACTCACAGAGGCCCATTGGTGTCATAAAGGCAGTCTTTTCTTTGTCCGCCTCTACAGGAACCTGGCAATACCCACTGGTGAAATCTAAGGTGGAAAAATAGTTAGCGGTGCACCTAATGACTCTTCTATCCTGGGTAATGGGTAAGCATCCTTATGAGTAATGCGATTAATATGCCTGTACTCAACACACATTCTTATTGTACCATCTTTTCTCTTTACCAGGTCTAGTGGAGCTGCCCAGGGCTACAACTATCTCTGATCACTCCAGCCTCCTTCATTTCCCGTAACATCTCTTTGGCACATTGGTAGTGGGCTGGTGGTATAGGTCTGAACCTCTCTTTGATGGGTGGATGGTCACCTGTGGGTATGTGATGTTGCACCTCTTTTGCCTACCCAAAGTCTAAAGGGTGTTTGCTAAAGACCTGCTTATACTCTCATAAAGTGCCCATCCATTAACAGACTGTTTTTTGGATCAAGAGCAAAAATGGCTGGTATATGTGAGACCACAGCCTCACCCATAAATGCTCCACATGTCCACACTTAAATTGCCATCATCTTTTGAATTGTGCTCCTGACGTGTTTCAGTGGCCCCATCATCAGGGGACTTTAAGGGAAAGCTAAATAGAAGCAATCCCTCCTCTGTTATGGCAAAGGGATGGTGTCTACAAAAACAACCAGAAAATAAACACTTACACGATGTGCCCAGAAAATACATTCCCCAGCACATTCATTGCTGCACATTAATATGTTAATCTAGGTTATGCCAAAGCAGCCTAAATTGCCCCCATAGTATCTTACCTAGGTAGGCTCCTCAGCCATCTCCTGTGACACACGCCGCCGCTGTCATGGGTGTGTCAGGAGGCACGGATGAGACTGCAGAGGCCACTCGCAGACGGTCCCAGCGTTTGGCCAAACAGTCAAAATCCTAAAAAAATAGTCTCGCTTTATGAGGCATTTCCCTTTTAGTGAAAGCTGGTGGTCACTAGGACCCAGCTGATCCCTTACCTTGAGCTGTCTATATATTCCCCTTGACTCCCATGATGCACAGCTGGTGTTAGCTTGTCAGGTGTTTGGAGGAAGCTTCTCAGCTCATGCAGTGTATCCTGGAGTTTCTGTTGAATTGCTGTGTGGATCTTCTCAAGCTAAGTGTTTCTTCCCTTCCCTCTTTGTTTGTTTCCCTTGTGTGTATCTTTAGTTGGTTCCGGACTGACTAGTGTTCACCTGCTCTGATCCTTATTTAGTAGTAGTTCAGGGTCAGTCAGGGAATAGCTATCCTGCTGGCGACAGTTGTAGAAACTTTATAGGGATGTTAGGGGAGCCAGGTGCCAGCGCTAGTTTATCTAGGGGTCACCATCTCCCCTTTTGCCCTTAGCATCAGGGACTCCATTCCCCCCCCTGTCGTCGTCCAGCGCTGGGTGTCTCCCCACACCCAGTGTGACAGCCGCTTACACAAGCGGTTTAAATCCACCTGTTATGGCTGTCACACGTGACTCCGGGGGCCAGAAATTATGTCACCACTGGTTTAGATTCGGCGCTTCCATGTCTGACGTCACATCCGCCCTCCGGGCTTGGTGGAACGCAAGCTTGCATTCCACCGCATACTTTCTGATCCTCATACTCAATGGTGGGCATTACCGAGGTGATCACGTTACCACACCAGGCAGCAAGCAGATAGAAAGCATCGGGCAAATGCTCCCATCCGACGCAAACTATATAATGGTGAACATTACAACATGCTCACCATTCTTTCTCAATGAGAATAATGATATGTGGGATTCCATCTCACATTACAAACATCGATCATTAAGCAGCTATATGAGTCACGAGAACTTAAAGACCACACTCACACCAGTGACAATAGCTCAGAAGACTAAATCAATGGAGCCAGATCACTCAAGAGTAACCAGAACAATACTATATATTGAGCTTATATGTATATTTTTCAATGGACAAAATAGGACTCTACTGTATGTGCAATTTATGTTCACATCCATAGAATCTACTCAAGACAAAGGATGAAGAAAGAGAGTTGAACTAAAGAGATCCCCCTTTACTTACTACTGCTCTCACTGACCCTTCCCGACAGCGGAGGTTAGCACCCTAAAAACCTGCGCATATGGTGCCCCCACTCAACAGTGGCTTTCCCTCCTGCCTCTCTCTGATCTAATGTGCACCTATAAAGGGGGAAAAAGATAGTATCTCGTTGAGACCATTTAGTGACACAGTGTCGAGAGTGAAGATCCAGAACGTCTCCTTTTAGAGGATCTTCCTGTCCCATTTCCTCCCCCCTTCCCCTATACTGGTGGGGCTATCTGGTCAATCCCCACAAAGGTGATGGATCTCTCGTCACCTCCATGTAATGTGTTCACGTTTCGCTAACAGGGTATTAATCTTCTTGCGAAGATTCCTCTTGTGCTCTAATCCTCCTCCTAAACTCTCTTATCGTTTTGCCCACGTATTCCAGTCCACAGGTACAGGTGGCTTTGTACACTATGCCCTTTGTTTTACAATTTATGAAGGATCTTATTGTGTACTGTTTGTTTGTCACATTGCTGGTAAAGAACTTAGTGGGTTCTATGGACTGACAGGAGGAACAGCCCCCACATCTGTAACAACCCTTCAAATTACTTTTGAGCCACAAGTTGTTTTTGATTGAAAAATGGCTATGGACTAATCTGTCCTTTAGGGATTTGGCCCTCCTGTACCTGACCCTTGGTGTATCGGGCAGGAATGGAATAATGTCCTTGTCCATCTTTAGAATTGACCAATACTTGGACAGAACCTGTCTCAAGTGATCAGCTCCATTAGTGTATGTGGTTATCAAGTGGATCTCATCCACCTCCTCTTTCTTTTTCTGAATAGAGTTCAACAGCTTCGGCCTCTCAATACATCAAACCTCTTTCCATGTTTTATTTACAACCTTTGCAGGTTTTTAGCCTCTTTTAGCCTCAGTTTGAGGTCATTCGACTGAGTAAGGAACCGCTGTTCATCTGAGCAGTTCCTCCTCATGCAAATAAACTGGCCTTTTGGGATTCCTTTTTTATGACTACTCGGGTGGCCACTGTCCCACCTGAGCAGTGAATTTGTTGCTGTCTCTTTGCGAAAAGTACTCATCTGTAATACGTCCACGGTGTCTCTTTTGATCAGAACGTCAAAAAAAGGAAGTCTGACTTTAGCTGTCTCAAATGTAAATCGCAGCCCAAGCTGGTTTTTATTGAGCCGGCCCACCGCCTCTCCAAACCCTCTTCATCTCCTCTCCATATGATGAAAACATCATCGCTAAATCTAGCCCAAAGAATAATCTTCTCAGCCTCAAAACTGTGGTTTTCACCAAACATCACGGTTTCCTGCCACCAGCCCAGGAACAAGTTGGCATACGACTGGGCCATGGAACTACCCATCGCTGTGCCCCAGAGCTGGTGGAAGTACTTAAGCTCGAACATGAAGACATTCTTAGTTAGACAAAATTCAAGAGCCTTGATAACAAATTCAATGTTTGTCACAATGTCGACCACGACCTCTCAGAAAATATTGCTTCAAGTCCTTTCTCATGCGGAATCTAGTAGAGTGCCTAACATCAATGCTGCAAAGCATCATATCATCCTTCAGAACACCAACCTCAATTCGCTTCTAGAGATCCATGGTATATCGTAAATACAAGTTTAAAGACATTACAAAAGGCCTCAAGATTTTGTCAATATAGACCTCCAAATTTTAGGTAATACTATCGATACCTGAAACGATTGGTCTACCTCTAAGTGGCGTCACCCCCTTGTGAATTTTTGCCAGACAATAAAATGTCACCAGCACAGGGCAGGAAGGTAGTAAGAACTTGTATTCATTTTTATCTATTAGGCTATCATTGAGACCCTGATCTAATATGCATTTTAATTCACCAAGCAATAATTTAGTGGGGCTGGAATCCTCAAACACATATCTTTATAAGCCTCAGTATCCATCACCACCACATTACCACCCTTGTCGGATGCCTTGATGGTGATGGATTGGTCATTCTTAAGACTTATGTTTAATCTTTCTTTATTAGAATAAACAAATAAGTATACATCTATTATATAAAAGCCGAAGGCCACTTCCGGAGAACCCGAAGGTTTACTTCCGTGATGGCCTTCGACCATGCTGCTGACGTCACAGTGCGGGGTAGCCGCGCGGAACTTTCCGTGCAGCTACAGGCACCAGCGTTTCAATGTTCCGCTCGCCCAAGTTCCGCCCTTCGCTGTAACCCATCGGCCCATCACTACTGTCTAATCAACACACACACACAGCCTCTCACTACAGTCCTCCCAAACACACACATACCATCCCAACCACATCACACATACACACTCACACACCCACACAAACACACACACACACTGTCAGCGTCCACCCGTAGTTCATACATACCACCCCGTCTTCCTCGATCGTCCCGATCTCCGGGTCATCCAGACGTCTTCCCTCCGATCCCGACCTCTTCTTACTCCGGCCGGGAGCTCCACGTCCTGCTTCCTCTTAGCCGGCATCTTCCCCGGAAAATGCCTCAACCAAGATGGCAGCCGCAATCATTCTTTAGTTCCCGCCCACAGTCCCCGCCCAGTTCCCGCCCACAATTACGCCCCCTCAGGTCGCGCCCGCCATCTTGGTTGGGGCAAATACAGTTTCAGGCGCGAAATTAGAATTTTTATCTTCACAGCACATTTCTCCTGCTTCCCCTCTGCCCCTCCAGCCTCTTCCCCTCTGCCCCTCCAGCCTCTTCCCCTCTGCCCCTCCAGCCTCTGCCCCTCCAGCCTCTTCCCCTCTGCCCCTCCAGCCTCTTCCCCTCTGCCCCTCCAGCCTCTGCCCTTCCTGCCTCTGCCTTCCAGCCTCTGCCCCTCCAGCCTCTGCTCTCCCCTCCCGCCTCCGTTCTCCCCTCCAGCCTCCCCTGTCCTCTGCCCTCCAGCCTCCCCTGTCCTCTGCCCTCCAGCCTCCCCTGTCCTCTGCCCTCCAGCCTCCGCTCTCTCCTCCAGCCTCCCCTGTCCTCTGCCCTCCAGCCTCCGCTCTCCCCTCCAGCCTCCGCTCTCCCCTCCAGCCTCCGCTCTCCCCTCCAGCCTCTGCCCTCCAGCCTCCCCTCTCCTCTGCCCTCCAGCCTCCCCTGTCCTCTGCCCTCCAGCCTCTGCTCTGCCCTCCAGCCTCCGCTCTGCCCTCCAGCCTCCCCTGTCCTCTTCCCCCCAGCCTCCCCTGTCCTCTTCCCCCCAGCCTCCCCTGTCCTCTTCCCCCCAGCCTCCCCTGTCCTCTTCCCCCCAGCCTCCCCTGTCCTCTGCCCTCCAGCGTCCGCTCTGCCCTCCAGCCTCCCCTGTCCTCTGCCCTCCAGCCTCCTCTGTCCTCTGCCCTCCAGCCTCCCCTCTCCTCTGCCCTCCAGCCTCCCCTCTCCCCTCCTGCCTACCCTCTCCCCTCCAGCCTCCGCTCTCCCCTCCAGCCTCCGCTCTCCCTTCCAGCCTCCCCTGTCCTCTGCCCTCCAGCCTCCCCTGTCCTCTGCCCTCCAGCCTCCCCTGTCCTCTTCCCTCCAGCCTCCCCTCCAGCCTCCCCTCCAGCCTCTGCTCTCCCCTCCAGCCTACGCTCTCCCCTCCAGCCTACGCTCTGCCCTCCAGCCTACGCTCTGCCCTCCAGCCTACGCTCTGCCCTCCAGCCTCCGCTCTGCCCTCCAGCCTCCCCTGTCCTCTGCCCTCCAGCCTCCGCTCTGCCCTCCTGCCTCCGCTCTGCCCTCCAGCCTCCGCTCTGCCCTCCAGCCTCCGCTCTGCCCTCCAGCCTCCCCTGTCCTCTGCCCTCCAGCGTCCGTTCTGCCCTCCAGCGTCTGCTCTGCCCTCCAGCGTCCGCTCTGTCCTCCAGCGTCCGCTCTGTCCTCCAGCGTCCGCTCTCCTCTGCCCTCCAGCCTCCCCTCTCCTCTGCCCTCCAGCCTCCCCTCTCCTCTGCCCTCCAGCCTCCCCTCTCCTCTGCCCTTCAGCCTCCCCTGTCCTCTGCCCTCCAGCCTCCCCTGTCCTCTGCCCTCCAGCCTCCCCTGTCCTCCAGCCTGCCCTCCAGCCTCCGCTCTGCCCTTCAGCATCCGCTCTGCCCTCCTGCCTCCCTGTCCTCTGCCCTCCTGCCTCCCCTGTCCTCTGCCCTCCAGCCTCCGCTCTGCCCTCCTGCCTCCGCTCTGCCCTCCAGCCTCCGCTCTGCCCTCCAGCCTCCGCTCTGCCCTCCAGCCTCCCCTGTCCTCTGCCCTCCAGCGTCCGTTCTGCCCTCCAGCGTCTGCTCTGCCCTCCAGCGTCCGCTCTGTCCTCCAGCGTCCGCTCTGTCCTCCAGCGTCCGCTCTCCTCTGCCCTCCAGCCTCCCCTCTCCTCTGCCCTCCAGCCTCCCCTCTCCTCTGCCCTCCAGCCTCCCCTCTCCTCTGCCCTTCAGCCTCCCCTGTCCTCTGCCCTCCAGCCTCCCCTGTCCTTTGCCCTCCAGCCTCCCTGTCCTCCAGCCTGCCCTCCAGCCTCCGCTCTGCCCTTCAGCATCCGCTCTGCCCTCCTGCCTCCCCTGTCCTCTGCCCTCCTGCCTCCCCTGTCCTCTGCCCTCCAGCCTCCGCTCTGCCCTCCAGCCCCCTGTCCTCTGCCCTCCAGCCTCCCCTCTCCTCTGCCCTCCAGCCTCCCCTCTCCCCTCCTGCCTACCTCTCCCCTCCAGCCTCCGTCTCCCCTCCAGCCTCCGCTCTCCCTTCCAGCCTCCCCTGTCCTCTGCCCTCCAGCCTCCCCTGTCCTCTGCCCTCCAGCCTCCCCTGTCCTCTTCCCTCCAGCCTCCCCTCCAGCCTCCCCTCCAGCCTCTGCTCTCCCCTCCAGCCTACGCTCTCCCCTCCAGCCTACGCTCTGCCCTCCAGCCTACGCTCTGCCCTCCAGCCTCCGCTCTGCCCTCCAGCCTCCGCTCTGCCCTCCAGCCTCCCCTGTCCTCTGCCCTCCAGCCTCCGCTCTGCCCTCCTGCCTCCGCTCTGCCCTCCAGCCTCCGCTCTGCCCTCCAGCCTCCGCTCTGCCCTCCAGCCTCCCCTGTCCTCTGCCCTCCAGAGTCCGTTCTGCCCTCCAGCGTCTGCTCTGCCCTCCAGCGTCCGCTCTGTCCTCCAGCGTCCGCTCTGTCCTCCAGCGTCCGCTCTCCTCTGCCATCCAGCCTCCCCTCTCCTCTGCCCTCCAGCTCCCCTCTCCTCTGCCCTCCAGCCTCCCCTCTCCTCTGCCCTTCAGCCTCCCCTGTCCTCTGCCCTCCAGCCTCCCCTGTCCTCTGCCCTCCAGCCTCCCCTGTCCTCCAGCCTGCCCTCCAGCCTCCGCTCTGCCCTTCAGCATCCGCTCTGCCCTCCTGCCTCCCCTGTCCTCTGCCCTCCTGCCTCCCCTGTCCTCTGCCCTCCAGCCTCCGCTCTGCCCTCCTGCCTCCGCTCTGCCCTCCAGCCTCCGCTCTGCCCTCCAGCCTCCGCTCTGCCCTCCAGCCTCCCCTGTCCTCTGCCCTCCAGCGTCCGTTCTGCCCTCCAGCGTCTGCTCTGCCCTCCAGCGTCCGCTCTGTCCTCCAGCGTCCGCTCTGTCCTCCAGCGTCCGCTCTCCTCTGCCCTCCAGCCTCCCCTCTCCTCTGCCCTCCAGCCTCCCCTCTCCTCTGCCCTCCAGCCTCCCCTCTCCTCTGCCCTTCAGCCTCCCCTGTCCTCTGCCCTCCAGCCTCCCCTGTCCTTTGCCCTCCAGCCTCCCCTGTCCTCCAGCCTGCCCTCCAGCCTCCGCTCTGCCCTTCAGCATCCGCTCTGCCCTCCTGCCTCCCCTGTCCTCTGCCCTCCTGCCTCCCCTGTCCTCTGCCCTCCAGCCTCCGCTCTGCCCTCCAGCCTCCCCTGTCCTCTGCCCTCCAGCCTCCCTCTCCTCTGCCCTCCAGCCTCCCCTCTCCCCTCCTGCCTACCCTCTCCCCTCCAGCCTCCGCTCTCCCCTCCAGCCTCCGCTCTCCCTTCCAGCCTCCCCTGTCCTCTGCCCTCCAGCCTCCCCTGTCCTCTGCCCTCCAGCCTCCCCTGTCCTCTTCCCTCCAGCCTCCCCTCCAGCCTCCCCTCCAGCCTCTGCTCTCCCCTCCAGCCTACGCTCTCCCCTCCAGCCTACGCTCTGCCCTCCAGCCTACGCTCTGCCCTCCAGCCTCCGCTCTGCCCTCCAGCCTCCCCTGTCCTCTGCCCTCCAGCCTCCACTCTGCCCTCCTGCCTCCGCTCTGCCCTCCAGCCTCCGCTCTGCCCTCCAGCCTCCGCTCTGCCCTCCAGCCTCCCCTGTCCTCTGCCCTCCAGCGTCCGTTCTGCCCTCCAGCGTCTGCTCTGCCCTCCAGCGTCCGCTCTGTCCTCCAGCGTCCGCTCTCCTCTGCCCTCCAGCCTCCCTCTCCTCTGCCCTCCAGCCTCCCCTCTCCTCTGCCCTCCAGCCTCCCCTCTCCTCTGCCCTTCAGCCTCCCCTGTCCTCTGCCCTCCAGCCTCCCCTGTCCTCTGCCCTCCAGCCTCCCCTGTCCTCCAGCCTGCCCTCCAGCCTCCGCTCTGCCCTTCAGCATCCGCTCTGCCCTCCTGCCTCCCCTGTCCTCTGCCCTCCTGCCTCCCCTGTCCTCTGCCCTCCAGCCTCCGCTCTGCCCTCCAGCCTCCCCTGTCCTCTGCCCTCCAGCCTCCCCTGTCCTCTGCCCTCCAGCCTCCCCTGTCCTCTGCCCTCTTCACCCCTCCAGCTTCCTCTCTCCTCACCTCTCCTCACCCCTCCAGCCTCCGCTCTCCTCACCCCTCCATATGCAATGTACAGTATGTGTATATATGTGTGTATGTACTCACTTCCGTCACTTTGTCCGCACTTCCCTCACTTTGTCCGCACACACACACACACACACATCCGCTATAGTTAGCACCGGCCCTGCATCAGCCGCCTGGATCCTCAGTCAGAAGTTACCTCAGGGGAAATGGTGTATCAGTGTCCGCGCTGCTGAAATCCCAAGAAAACGATCCGGAAACCATATGTAGGTTGCATCAATCATCCATTTATTCCTTTCCTACGCGTTTCAACACTGTCCTAGTGTCTTCCTCAGGGATATTACATGTCAGCTCTTAACAAGGTTTATATAGCCCTGTACATGGCATTTAGGGGTGTGTTAGCACATGCTGATGATGTCAAAATCGTCATTAAAGTGGGCGGAGCCCAATTCGATGATGTCAAAATCGTCATCAAAGTGGGAGGAGCCTAATTTTTGGCTCCAAAACAGTAAAAACTAGTTTCTGTGGAGCATTTTACATCGTACAATGATATACAAGTTGATAAAAATATGACTAAACAAATGGTATAAAAAACGTTCTGAAATTTGCTGCGTAAAAGTAAATAAAACCTTCAGTAATAAGAACAGGAAACAAAAAAAATTAAAATAATATACACTCCGATATGCCTCTGGGTATATTAGAACTCTTGGTCATTTGGATGAAAAACATCCTCACTATTGGGTTGTGCCACCAGGGCAATTCATTAGCAAATAAAAGTGCTGAGAAGTTTGGTATTATCCTGTGAAGGTGGAATAGGAAAAAATATATATTGGACAATATTATCTATATCTATGTAATTAAAAAACAACTTTATTATAAAATTATTCAAAATAATATAAATATATAAAAAATATAAAAAAATATAAATATATGAAAATGTATAAAATGATGAGGGATAAGAATATTTAAAAACTTAATATTCATCATATAAATATATATATATATCTGAGAGGGATTTTGCTTAAAAGGCTTCAAATTATAGGAACTACTTATTATTTATGTGAGGGGATCTTATAAAGATAAAATCAAATGTTAAAAATGCGTATAAACTAGTTTAAAATACTCATATTCATGGTTCAAGTGTTGCGCACCACTTAAGGAGCTGCTCTCATATCTAAAACCTTGCCAGTTCTAATCCTCCCAGTGGCATTTACATATAAAGCAAAACTCTTCCATCATAAAGTATAATTTATGTTGTAAAATTTCATTAGCAGGTGTATTAACAATTTGCGTCACAAAATGGCGCTCACATTACACCATAGAATAATTCTGGATGCAGTTTCCATAGCAATAGGGTATCAAAGTAGTTCAAATGTTCGCCACCGGGGGCGACCAAAATACACGTTCCTATGTAATCATACTCTGTTAGCTCATAGTAGTGATAGAATAGTGATTCCAAGATGTGTTGAGTTAAATATTTGTGTTCAGAAAAAAAATAAATACTAATATATAATAATAATAACTAAATTGGGGGTGAAAAAGTGATATAGTATTTTATATAAAATATTTCCACAAATATATAGTGACCTTATTATAAATAAATAAATAAATAAATAAATAAATAAATAGAAGTTCCGTGAATGTCTGAGTATCAGAATGTATATAATCTGTGAATCTATTTAACAGTGGTTATCATATGAGCTCAGAGATGATGTTCAGACCCTTGGGTTTTAATGTATCTAGTCGGTACATCCAGAATTTTTCACGTTTTTTCAGGACCTCAAATCTGTTGTTTGTATTGGCAGGTATGTGGTCAATTGGTGTAATTTCTAAACATGTGGGGTCCCTATTGTGGTGCGTACTGAAGTGGTTTGATACCCCATGGAATTTAAAACCATTTTTAATGTTGGCTCGATGTTTATTGAGTCGCTCATGTAGCGATCTTATAGTTCTGCCCACATATTGGAGGTGACATGGACATTCTAGGAGGTAAATAATGTACCCAGTTGTACAATCCATATTATGCTTAATTGGATAGGATTTTTGTGTGGTAGAGGATGTGATATTTGATCTCTGTTGAATATTCCTGCAGCACAGACATTTCTTTCTGTTGCACCTTTTTGTCATGATGGTGGTTGGCTCACTTTTTTTGGTGGTGAATCTCTCTCTCAGACGGCTGGGAGCTACCATGTTTTTAATATTGGGGGCTCTCCTATATGTAATACCGGGTGTGTTAGGGATGATGGACTTTAAGATGGGATCTTTTTTTAGTAAATGCCAATGTGTGGTGAGGCATTTTCTGATGTTTTTATGGTATTTGTTATACGTTGTGATAAAATTCAGGGAAAAATCTTTATCCGTCTGCTGTTTTTTCTTTGGTTGCAGGAGAATATTTTGGGGTACTCTGCTGCTCCCTTTTTGTGCTTTATTTATTAGTTTGCTAGGGTAACCCCTGACTTTAAATTTTCTTTCCAAGATCTCAGATTGTTCTCTGGAAAGAAAATTTAAAGTCAGGGGTTACCCTAGCAAACTAATAAATAAAGCACAAAAAGGGAGCAGCAGAGTACCCCAAAATATTCTCCTGCAACCAAAGAAAAAACAGCAGACGGATAAAGATTTTTCCCTGAATTTTATCACAACGTATAACAAATACCATAAAAACATCAGAAAATGCCTCACCACACATTGGCATTTACTAAAAAAAGATCCCATCTTAAAGTCCATCATCCCTAACACACCCGGTATTACATATAGGAGAGCCCCCAATATTAAAAACATGGTAGCTCCCAGCCGTCTGAGAGAGAGATTCACCACCAAAAAAAGTGAGCCAACCACCATCATGACAAAAAGGTGCAACAGAAAGAAATGTCTGTGCTGCAGGAATATTCAACAGAGATCAAATATCACATCCTCTACCACACAAAAATCCTATCCAATTAAGCATAATATGGATTGTACAACTGGGTACATTATTTACCTCCTAGAATGTCCATGTCACCTCCAATATGTGGGCAGAACTATAAGATCGCTACATGAGCGACTCAATAAACATCGAGCCAACATTAAAAATGGTTTTAAATTCCATGGGGTATCAAACCACTTCAGTACGCACCACAATAGGGACCCCACATGTTTAGAAATTACACCAATTGACCACATACCTGCCAATACAAACAACAGATTTGAGGTCCTGAAAAAACGTGAAAAATTCTGGATGTACCGACTAGATACATTAAAACCCAAGGGTCTGAACATCATCTCTGAGCTCATATGATAACCACTGTTAAATAGATTCACAGATTATATACATTCTGATACTCAGACATTCACGGAACTTCTATTTATTTATTTATTTATTTATTTATTTATAATAAGGTCACTATATATTTGTGGAAATATTTTATATAAAATACTATATCACTTTTTCACCCCCAATTTAGTTATTATTATTATATATTAGTATTTATTTTTTTTTTCTGAACACAAATATTTAACTCAACACATCTTGGAATCACTATTCTATCACTACTATGAGCTAACAGAGTATGATTACATAGGAACGTGTATTTTGGTCGCCCCCGGTGGCGAACATTTGAACTACTTTGATACCCTATTGCTATGGAAACTGCATCCAGAATTATTCTATGGTGTAATGTGAGCGCCATTTTGTGACGCAAATTGTTAATACACCTGCTAATGAAATTTTACAACATAAATTATACTTTATGATGGAAGAGTTTTGCTTTATATGTAAATGCCACTGGGAGGATTAGAACTGGCAAGGTTTTAGATATGAGAGCAGCTCCTTAAGTGGTGCGCAACACTTGAACCATGAATATGAGTATTTTAAACTAGTTTATACGCATTTTTAACATTTGATTTTATCTTTATAAGATCCCCTCACATAAATAATAAGTAGTTCCTATAATTTGAAGCCTTTTAAGCAAAATCCCTCTCAGATATATATATATATTTATATGATGAATATTAAGTTTTTAAATATTCTTATCCCTCATCATTTTATACATTTTCATATATTTATATTTTTTTATATTTTTTATATATTTATATTATTTTGAATAATTTTATAATAAAGTTGTTTTTTAATTACATAGATATAGATAATATTGTCCATATATATTTTTTCCTATTCCACCTTCACAGGATAATACCAAACTTCTCAGCACTTTTATTTGCTAATGAATTGCCCTGGTGGCACAACCCAATAGTGAGGATGTTTTTCATCCAAATGACCAAGAGTTCTAATATACCCAGAGGCATATCGGAGTGTATATTATTTTAATTTTTTTTGTTTCCTGTTCTTATTACTGAAGGTTTTATTTACTTTTACGCAGCAAATTTCAGAACGTTTTTTATACCATTTGTTTAGTCATATTTTTATCAACTTGTATATCATTGTACGATGTAAAATGCTCCACAGAAACTAGTTTTTACTGTTTTGGAGCCAAAAATTAGGCTCCTCCCACTTTGATGACGATTTTGACATCATCGAATTGGGCTCCGCCCACTTTAATGACGATTTTGACATCATCAGCATGTGCTAACACACCCCTAAATGCCATGTACAGGGCTATATAAACCTTGTTAAGAGCTGACATGTAATATCCCTGAGGAAGACACTAGGACAGTGTTGAAACGCGTAGGAAAGGAATAAATGGATGATTGATGCAACCTACATATGGTTTCCGGATCGTTTTCTTGGGATTTCAGCAGCGCGGACACTGATACACCATTTCCCCTGAGGTAACTTCTGGATGATTCCCACGTGCATGTGGAAGGTGGAAGTCCTGCAGCAGCTGCATTTAATGCCAAATGCTTTTACACCAGTTGTGGGTCTCACAACTGTGCTAGGTGAGTGAATTCATACCCACCGCATACATTAGTGTCACTAGTGATAGGGCACTATTGCGCCTCTTGTTCCCCCCCCTATTTTTTTACTTGGATCCTCAGTCGACATGTCGCCACCCCCCAACTACTGGATCCATTATCGCGTCCAAGAAGTGTCGCCAAACTTCCCGGACGCCATATTGGATCCAGTCGTCCGCGGGTGGCGACATGTCGACTCAGGATCCAAGCGGCGAGGAAGACGCAGGGTCGGTGCTAACTATAGTGGAGTGTGTGTGTGTGTGTATGTATGTATGTGTGTGCTGACCACTCTGCCCACGGCGCTGCGCTGACCACTCTGCCCACGGCGCTGCGCTGACCACTCTGCCCACGGCGCTGCGCTGACCACTCTGCCCACGGCGCTGCGCTGACCAATCTCACCGCACTCACTGCTAACCACTGAGCCACCGCAATCACTGCTAACCACTGAGCCACCGCACTCACTGCTAACCACTGAGCCACCGCACTCACTGCTAACCACTGAGCCACCTGTATACACACAATTCATTTCACCGCACTCCCCTAACTATTAGTAAATAGACTATATATGGATTCTAGACTACCCGATTCTTTAGAATCGGGCCGCCATCTAGTACAATATATTCTTTGACATATACAAATACGGAGCATAGATCATGTTAAAAAAAGACAGAATTGAACAAGTGTCTCTAGTGGGACATACCACAGGTCTACATTGAGCCAGATAGTAGGCAAATGAGTAGACAGTTGTAATCCTCTGTATCATTCGTATATAAGTTTTAACCATATTAATAACTAAATACAAACTAACCTTAACAAGTGCTCCTCTCAGAGCTATCCGTATAGGGATGGTGAGTTTATGAACTACGTCTTGTTTAACACTTACTCATGAAATATAGGGTAAGGGTATTAGAATAAAGAAGAGGGGTTAGAGTGGTAGATATGGAAGAGGGGAAGAGAATAATGGGAGGTGTGGAATGATGGGTCGGCAGGTAAAGGAGAAAGGAAGGGAGACAGAAGGGACCGGGCATTCCCCCCTCAGGACGGGCCAAACAACTTAAGATATCTCGGGGAGCACAATAATGTCACCCAGCATCCCCTCGTGGATACAAATTTGTCACTGGAGCCATTAAGCTCTGCAGTAAGATCTTCCATCCTATACAAACGATGGATTTCCATCAGCCAGTCTGCCTTTTTCCAATATCTCGGAATGATTGTATGGGCTGCTGCCATGCAGAACCGCAAAATATCTTTCTTTAGAGATTTGATGGAGCCCGGGAGCATTGAGAGTAAGGCAACCTTTGGTGACCTTTCCACATCACTGCCACTCATCTCCTTGTATGTAGAAAAGACACCATCCTAAAAGGGCTCTATTTTGTCACAACTCCACCAAATGTGGGTCATAGTCCCCCTCCCCACAAGACATCTCCAACATCTATCTGTCTCTGACAGGAACGCCGCATGAAGATCTACCGGGCAATGATACCACCTGGAGATTATTTTAAAATGTTTTTTTTCCTGGGCTTGGCACGTCATAGATAATTTATGTGGTAAAATGAATGCTTTATCAGAGTCAGCCCCCGATATGGTGGTCTCCAACTCCTCATCACACCTCTTGGTATATTTGGGTTTATCTTTCCCGTTATTCTGGTTTAGGTGAGAGTACATTAACGACAGGCAATGGGCGGGTGGAGAATTCAGGAGGAACAACCTCTCAAATAGGGAAGGTTGGGAGGAATAGTCCGTCTCTTCGCCTCCTTTATGTATAAAAGAATGAAATTGTGAGTATTCCATCCAGGGTACATCACTAACAAACCTAACAAAGGTCTCAAATGGCATCGGGGCTTTACCATTCAAAACATGGCAGCAGCGTGGGTCATCTCCCCCATTCCAATCTAAGTAGCGTCTCACTCCGACCCCAGGGGGGAAATCTGGATTGTCAAACAGGGGTGATTCTCAAGACCTAAAACACTACACATTTCGACTTTAGTTAGATTGTGTTGGTGTCTTTTGATCTTCTCAGAATCTCAGGTCTCGCTACAAACAAGGTTGTATATGTCAACTGAACTCAAATCATTTGTTGGTGGTGGCATGCGAGAACTTATATTTTTGAGATCCATGAAAGGACCATGCTCCCCATAGCGGGATTGGTGTCGCCCAGATGGTATAGAAATCTTATAACCTCGTGAAGATCATTTGATAATCCCAGGTCACTGCAAGTATTTTTATCCTCCTTGGCAAAGAATTTTCGCCATTTTAATTTCCTGGTGAATTCATACAAGTCTTTGACAATACCAAACTTATTGAAATCAGTCGTGGGAACAAAGGATAATTCTTTGCTTAACACGGCCATTTCTGAAGTGGTGAGTGTTCTGGAGGACAAATTCACTACTCGATTATCATCTATTGTTGAGGTTGAGATAAGGGGTTTGTTCAGTTTCTTAGAGAGTATTTTGGATCTAAAAAACCTGGACGATTGTTTGGTGGAGTTCCTGGGGGGGGGGGTAGTAGATGGTACCTGATCCTCTCCCTGGCCTCTGCCTTTGCCCTTCTTTTTCTGTTTCCCCTATTTACCTCTTCCTCTCCCCTCTAACTCTGAGGCCTCAGTTTCAGTTGAGTACCCTTCAGTTTCAGTGTCGGGTGCTACACCCCCTCGTGGTGTAAACATAAGCCCAGTGGTGTAACTAGAGTCCAATGGGCCCCGGTGCGAAATTTGGACTTGGGGCCCCCCGTGCATTTTGGTCAGATGTATGGCCCCATGTAGCATTATAAACCCTATAAAATCTGATGAATTTCCCCCTCTCTTTATTATATATTAATATCCCCCATCCTGCTTCATATATGATCTTCCATTCCGTTATATATATGTACTCCATCCTGCTGTATACAGTATATAGTCTCCATCCTAATATATATATATGTACGTGTCTCTAGCCTCAGTGAACCACTGCTCTGTATCAAAGTCTGTAGACAGAAAACTGGCCATATCAATCTCAATAATAATGACTATAGCATGGTATATGTCACCTAAGCCCCTGTCTGACTTGGTTATAGGTTTAAACACTTGAACCTTTAAAACGTAACCTTTAGGCCACGTGCACACACTGAGTATTTGGTGAGTTATTACCTCAGTATATGTAAGGCCTCGTGCACACGCTGAGTATTTGGCGAGTTATTACCTCAGTATCTGTAAGGCCTCGTGCACACGCTGAGTATTTGGCGAGTTATTACCTCAGTATTTGTAAGGCCTCGTGCACACGCTGAGTATTTGGCGAGTTATTACCTCAGTATTTGTAAGGTCTCGTGCACACGCTGAGTATTTGGTCAGTTTTTACCTCAGTATTTGTAAGGCCTCGTGCACACGCTGAGTATTTGGCGAGTTATTACCTCAGTATATGTAAGGCCTCGTGCACACGCTGAGTATTTGGTGAGTTATTACCTCAGTATCTGTAAGGCCTCGTGCACACGCTGAGTATTTGGTGAGTTTTTACCTCAGTATCTGTAAGGCCTCGTGCACACGCTGAGTATTTGGCGAGTTATTACCTCAGTATCTGTAAGGCCTCGTGCACACGCTGAGTATTTGGTGAGTTATTACCTCAGTATCTGTAAGGCCTCGTGCACACGCTGAGTATTTGGTGAGTTTTTACCTCAGTATCTGTAAGGCCTCGTGCACACGCTGAGTATTTGGCGAGTTATTACCTCAGTATTTGTAAGGCCTCGTGCACACGCTGAGTATTTGGCGAGTTATTACCTCAGTATTTGTAAGGCCTCGTGCACACGCTGAGTATTTGGTGAGTTATTACCTCAGGATTTGTAGGCAAAACCAGGAGAGGAACAATCAGCGGAAAAGTCTAATAGAAACACCTGCACCACTTCTGTATTTATCCACTCCTGGTTTTGGCTACAAATCATGAGGTAAAAAACTCATCCAATACTCATCGTGTGCGCGTGGCCTTACTTGTTATGCTTAAAATGGGGATACACCTATGGTGTCCACCTCAGAGATTAAAAACCCAACAACAAACATACAAACAGATATAACAGGTACAAGAGCCAAGAGCTCAGAGGTGTCTTTTACCTTCAATCTTAAACTTGAGCAGGCTAAATCCTTAGGTTTTTAGGCCAAGGGTGTCGTGGAAGATATAAACAGTCCCCTCACAAAAAAAAAAATCTCCCCCATAAATCTTCCACCTGTCCACACTTCAATCAGTCATTGCAGGGTCACGTGTCTTTATATTAGTAACACCCCGACTCCTCAGACCGACAGGTACATCAAATTGCCATCATCTTTGTATTGCGCTTCTGACGCGTTTCAGTGGCCCCATCATCAGGAGAGTTGTGGCCTTTAGGAGCTCCGCAACATACACAATGAACACACACATCACCGCTCTGTACACCTTGTACACACTCGGCTCCACTCCGTACACCTCGTACACACTCAGCTCTGCTCCGTACACCTCGTACACACTCAGCTCTGCTCCGTACACCTCGTACACACGCGGCTCTGCTCCGTACACCTCGTACACACTCGGCTCTGCTCCGTACACCTCGTACACACTCAGCTCTGCTCCGTACACCTCGTACACACATGGCTCCGCTCCGTACACCTCGTACACACTCGGCTCTGCTCCGTACACCTCGTACACACTCGGCTCTGCTCCGTACACCTCGTACACACTCAGCTCTGCTCCGTACACCTCGTACACACATGGCTCCGCTCCGTACACCTCGTACACACTCGGCTCTGCTCCGTACACCTCGTACACACTTGGCTCTGCTCCGTACACCTCGTACACACACGGCTCCTCTCCGTACACCTCGTACACACTCGGCTCTGCTCCGTACACCTCGTACACACTCGGCTCCGCTCCGTACACCTCGTACACACACGGCTCCGCTCCGTACACCTTGTACACACTCGGCTCTGCTCCGTACACCTCGTACACACTCGGCTCTGCTCTGTACACCTCGCACACACTCGGCTCCGCTCCGTACACCTCGTACACACTCAGCTCTGCTCCGTACACCTCGTACACACACACGGCTCCGCTCCGTACACCTTGTACACACTCGGCTCTGCTCCGTACACCTCGTACACACTCGGCTCTGCTCTGTACACCTCGCACACACTCGGCTCTGCTCTGTACACCTCGTACACACTCGGCTCTGCTCCGTACACCTCGTACACACACGGCTCTGCTCCGTACACCTCGTACACACTCGGCTCCGCTCCGTACACCTCGTACACACTCGACTCCGCTCCGTACACCTCGCACACACTCGGCTCCGCTCCGTACACCTCGTACACACTCGGCTCTGCTCCGTACACCTCGTACACACACGGCTCTGCTCCGTACACCTCGTACACACTCGGCTCTGCTCCGTACACCTCGTACACACTCGGCTCCGCTCCGTACACCTCGTACACACTCGGCTCCGCTCCGTACACCTCGTACACACTCGGCTCCGCTCTGTACACCTCGTACACACTCGGCTCTGCTCCGTACACCTCGTACACACTCGGCTCCGCTCCATACACCTCGTACACACAGCTCCGCTCCGTACACCTCATACACACACAGCTCCGCTCCGTACACCTCATACACACACGGCTCCGCTCCGTACACACGCGACTCTGCTCCGTACACACTCGACTCTGCTCTGTACACCTCATAAACACTCGGCTCCGTACACCTCGTACACACTCGGCTCTGCTACATCCACACTGTAAATCCCTCCTGACCCCACACATAACCTTCACCTCATCCAGCACCATGACAACTGAGGAGCTGATCATGTGACCCCTGACTCCTCCCCTCCATGTGACATCATCACAGGTCCTGTAAGCACAGAGCATTTCATCTTCCCCCATTCAGGTTTCTACAATATCGGATCCTCTCACATCTTCTATACAAGAGAATTCTCCTGATTGACCATCAAGGATGGATCTGGACAGGGACAAGATGGCGGAGAGGATCTTCCACCTCACCCTAGAGATCCTCTTCCTTGTTACTGGAGAGGTGAGAGATTGTGATGACAATGTCACATGACATCATTCTTATCTATGGACAGAATAACAGATGACAGAACTGGAGAGGTGAGGACTCTGGAAATGTCTGGAGACTGGAGATTTATTAATGTGTCTCTCCATAACCAGGATTACACAGTAGTGAAGAGCTCTAGTGATCTGTGCTGTCAGGACCCTGTGTCTGAGGGAAGAGCCCTGAGCCCAATCACGGGGCCTCCACCTCACCCCCTGATACATGAGGACATCAATGACCAGAAGATCCTACAACTCACCTACAAGATGATTGAGCTGCTGACTGGAGAGGTGACACTGCTGGGAATGCTGCTGCTGCTGCTGGGACATTATACAGTAACGCTATGAAGGGATCGGGGAAAGATGACAATGGTATCATTGTATGTGTCAGGTTCCTATAAGGTGTCAGGACGTCACCGTCTATTTCTCCATGGAGGAGTGGGAGTATTTAGAAGGACACAAAGATCTGTACAAGGACATAGTCATGATGGAGGTTCCCCGGCCGCCCCTCACATCACCAGGTAATAGACAGGACTAAATACACACGGCCTATAATGATCTGTATGTAAAGAATGAATTCAGTCCTGTATGTGTCTCCTCCAGGTCTATCCAGTAAGAGGACAACACCAGAGAGATGTCCCCGTCCTCTTCTCCCACAGGACTGTAAACAAGAAGATCCCGATGTTCCTCCGGATCATCAGGTAGATGGAGAGAAGGTGTGATGAGATCTCCCTATGATGTGTAGACGGCTGTGAAGGTCTTGTGCTCAGTCTTGTTTTATCCTCCAGTATTCTATGTTTTATACTTGTGTAATGAGAACGGTGGAGATGGCGGATTACAGCTGATCATAGATGGGACTTCTCCATCTGTCTGTGACTTTTACAATCTTTGTTTCAGGGTGAAGATCTGCCCCATATTAATACTACAGAGACATATGTGAGGGGTGATGATGATCTGCCCCATATTAATACTACAGAGACATATGTGAGGGGTGATGAAGATCTGCCCCATATTAATACTACAGAGACATATGTGAGGGGTGATGATGATCTGCCCCATATTAATACTACAGAGACATATGTGAGGGGTGATGATGATCTGCCCCATATTAATACTACAGAGACATATGTGAGGGGTGATGATTGGATTAAAGTGGAGATTCTTACAGATGACAGCGCAGGTGAGTAGTAGCCACAGATTCTTCTCATTCACTTTGTGGTCTACCAGATCTTGTTTATTGTACTTTTTTTTTTTTATTTGCCTGAAATACATATTAAATATGGATGAACATGTAATTCTGTTATATGTAGTAACACAAATAAATATTGATTCATCACATGGCTGGAATATGGATATTATATTTTAGGTTTATTTCTTTAACATCTACCAGAACTTTTGACCATTTGAATAACTAGAGTATTATTACAAATACAGAACATAAAATCATATAAAGAAAAAAAAAAATAACTGTTGAAGAATAAATGACCAATCTCTTTGTCCTCTGGTTTGTATGAGCACTTTCCCCCATAATCTATGAGAGAGCACTCTGTCCTATTACTAGATAGGAAGCCATGGCAAAATATAGAACCTTATCTTCATCCTTTAGTTGTTCTTCCTTCCTACAATCGTGAATCATGGAACACCCTTTCTGACGTAGGATGTTCACATTAGCTTGAAGCAGTGTAGATATCTTGCCTCCAGCACCCCATTCCTGCTGCCTCCTGTTTGACCTTCTGCCTTAAGGCCACTTCACACACACAGATATCTGAGTCCAATATCTGAACAGATCTCTGGTTGCAGTGAAATCATGGATACATTGCTCCATTTTGTGGCTGTGTACAACATGGAGCAATGTATCCATGATTTCACTGCAACCAGGGATCTGTTCAGATATTGGACTCAGATATCTGTGTGTGTGAAGTGGCCTTTATATTTGGTTGTATTATTTTTGGTGTTCATAAACATGGAAACATTAACATTTACACTTTTTAGGATGCTGAACTAAACACAAAAATCAAAAACTACTGTCATGCCTTAGGATTCTACCTGGTGACTCTGTACCAGGGGCGTAACTACAACAGGTGCAGGTGTTGCGATCGCACCCAGGCCCTGCAGCCTAGGGGGGCCACAAAAGTCCCTTTGGCCTATAGAAAAAGACTAATACTATTAAAGATTTGCAATAATTGGGGACCCCGTTGGAGCTTATGCATCCGGGCCCCAGGGCCTGAAGTTACGCCACTGTTCTGTACTGTGTAATAGGCTTCCTTCTCCTCTGGAACTACAGTAGGTTTAGTCTGTGTCCCAGTGCTGATTATCCTTTCCCTTTGTTTCATGTTTATCAGTCAGCAGGTGTTTTCATTTATCATTTAGTTTGTACTATCACATTGCTGGGTAAATTCCAATGTGGTTCATTCTTTAGGTTCACCGAAATAGGACATAAATAATTAAAAAAAAACGCACCAAATTTCGCCACTTCTAATATCCATCGCATCTAGCAGGAGGCTGTCGGCTCCTCTGAGAGGAAGCACATGTGACTGTATACCGGTGCTCAGTCTCCTGCAACCCACAGATAGGGGCGATTGAAGCATCTGCGACCAGCCATGCTAACGGGGAGGAAACTGGTGGTATTTGAAGACACAAGGCTACCATAGGAAGTCAGCCACTCTAGTCCATGTGGTACATAGTGTCAGAGCAGCCCATTGGTCACACCCATAGTTATTAGACAAGGCGGGCCCCTCCACACCAAATACATGCATCACAAGTGGCAAATGCCCCCCAGTGGGCCCAGCCTCAACTGCAAGCAGATAAAAAGATGCAATAAAACACTATAGATAACAATGTGAGGTGTTTGTTTGGTATTTTGGGCCAAAATAACGTAAGCTCGTAACCCACCGTCAAGGACACCCATACTTACGAGTCCTAACCATATGTTTGACCATATGTTTGTTTAGCTAAACCACCAAACATTTAGCAATTCAACCGAAATAGGACATAAATAATTTTAAAAAAACTTCACCAAATTTCGCCACTTCTAATACCCTAAATATATCCCAAGAGTGCACTTTTAAAATATAACTTTTAATAGAAATGTGTTAAAATTACAATCGTGTGTATCACCTCAAACCTGAAACACACAATTGTAATTTTAACACATTTCTATTAAAAGTTATATTTTACAAGTGCACTCTTGGGATATATTTATGATAACTTGGAGTCACATTTATCTTAATTTTTGAAGCTCATTTCTTATACCCATTGCATCTAGCAGGAGGCTGCCACCTCCTCTGAGAGGTAGCACATGTGTCTGTATACCGGTGCTCAGTTAACATGGCTGGTCGCAGATGCTACAGTCGCCCCCATGCTTTAGGTTGCAGGAGACTGAGCAGCCCCTGCTAGATGCAATGGGTATTAGAAGTGGCGAAATTTGGTGAGTTTTTTTTAAAATTATTTATGTTCTATTTCGGTGAATTGCTAAATGTTTGGTGGTTTAGCCACTAAACAAACATATGGTTAGGACTCGTAAGTGTGGGGGCCCTTGACGGTGGGTAAAGAGCTTACGTTATTTTGGCCCAAAATACCAAACAAACACCTCACATTGTTATCTATAGTGTTTCATTGCATCTTTTTAACTGCTTGCAGTTGAGGCTGGGCCCACTGGGGGGCATCTGCCACTTGTGATGTTGGTGAGTTTTCATTCTTGAGGTTCCAGCCATACTGACAAGGATTTATGCCAATCATATGGAGACCAGCTATTTTTTCCATCTTTGCTGTTTAGTCTGTCTACACTACTCTTTTTTTTCCTGCCAAGAGTTAGGAAACAAGAGGCTTTCCTTCCTTGCAGTCATATTTTACTCTTTCCACTTCGTATTTATGTGTTCTCACTTAGGATCTCTTATATCTTTGCATGCCCATCCTTATTGAGCAGTGGCGGACCTTTACCCAGGGGGCCCTGGTGCAGCCATGTTGAGGGGCGGGGGAAGGGGGTACCGTTGGCGCGGCCCGGGGGGAGGGGGGTCTGCGATGTGGTGCTGGCGGCCGGCAGAGAGGTTTGCGGCGGCTCTCCTACCTGCTGAGCCGTGCTGGGAGCCGGAGGGGCAGAGGAGAGGCAGGATCAGGCAAGGGAAGCAGGAAGCTTTCTGCTTCCCTTGCCTGACCCTCCTCTCCTCTGACAACGGCTTACAGGGGTCAGCTGGGGGGCCCCCTGCAAGCTTGAAGGGGCCCCCTAGCCGGTCGGGGCCCTGGTGCAGCTGCACCACGGTAGTTCCGCCCCTGTTATTGAGGGTTATAGTGCTCCGCATCTCTCACCATTTCCTAAGGAGGTACGAGGGACAGTCAACAGCCTAGTAGGTAGCCAGGTCCGAGTTGTCACCTCCTAGATTGTTGGTTAGGATTATTTCAGTGCCTGAAGATGCCACCAGTGACTGTGCAGCTAGGAACTTTATTCTGTACAGGAATCGGTTGGGTCAGGTGCAGTAGTTTTGAGCCCTCTTTTTCCATGCGAGTTACCACATGTGCATAAAACTTCTATATTTGTTTCATTTTTTTTTTTAAAACAAATCAATATAATTTTAAAGTAATATAATTCAAAAATAACAAAATTGTGTTTATTCTTGGCAGATAACTATCCTTGGGGCCCAGAAAAACATCAAAAATCTTCAGATCTTAAGACAGGTGATCATGGAATCACACAAGATACTTTTGGAGAGCGTGACGATCTCCCGTATATACACTCAGCCCTTCACAGCAAAGATTTATCATCTGATGCTTTTCCACTGGTCCTATCTTCTGATTCATCGTATGTTGTGAAGCAAAATGAAAGATTTCGAACAGGAAGTTCAGAATGTGGAAGTGAATCTGATCTTGTTACACATCATCAAATTCTCAAAGCGGAGAAGTCATATTCATGTTCAGAATGTGGAAAGTGTTTTGATTGGAAATCAAAACTTGTTGAACATGAAAGAATTCACACCATGGAGAAGCCTTTTTCATGTTCAGAATGTGGGAGATGTTTTATCCAGAGAGCAGGTCTTTTTAGACATTACAGACTTCACACAGAAGAGAAACCATTTTCATGTTCAGAATGTGGTAAATCTTTTAAAAGGAAGGCAAATATAGCTGCACATCACAGAGGAGAAAAGCAATTGTCATGCTCAGAATGTGGGAAATGTTTTACCCAGAAATCAGCTTTGGTTATCCATCAAAGTCAACACACAAGGGAGAAGCCATTTTCATGTTCAGAATGTGGGAAATCTTTTAAGTGGAAGGAAAATGTAGCTGCACATCAAATAAGTCACAGAGAAGAAAAACCATTGTCCTGCTCAAAATGTGGGAAATGTTTTACCAATAAAGCACATTTTGCAGTACATCAGAGGAGTCACACAGGAGAGAAAGCATTTTCATGTTCTGAATGTGGTAAATCTTTTAGCCGGAAATCAAATTTGATTACGCATCAGAGGAGTCACACAGGGGAGAAGCCGTATGCATGTTCACAATGTGGGAAATATTTTAGTAAGAAATCAAATCTTGTTACACATGAGAGAATTCACACAGGGGAGAAGCCATATTCATGTTCAGAATGTGGGAAATATTTTTCTGACAAATCAGACCTTAATAAACATCAAAGGAGACATATACAGAAGAAGCCTTTTTCTATGTAGCGCATGTGGAAAGTGCTTCAACCACAACTCAGATGTAGTTGGACATCAAAGATCATCCAGTGTAAAACATAGTAATGTCGTGAATGTTTTCTCTTTCATTTAAGAAATTGGTGACAAAGATGTCCCTACTTTTTAAGCCTTTTTTGGAAACAGATCCCACCCCAAAGACATTAAAATATTTAATATGTTCTGGAAAGATGATACTTCTTTACTATTTATGTTTTTAGTGTGTGTCTTGTTTATTACGGAGTAGCTATGAACATCATTATTTGCTTATATTTATTTTTTTATAATTGCTATTATTTAAGATTTCTTATTGTAATGCCTGTGAAATGCATGCGTCTTGATACTTATGGTGTGTTTACACGTAGCGATATCGGGACGATATCGCATACAACGGCGCGGGAGCGCGCATTTTGGGAGCACTTTTCCCGATATCGCATCGCCGGTTTACACGCTGCGATATCGGGAAACAACGTCCCTCCGATGTGTACGCCCACCAACCCAGTAAAAGACCATTTAACATGGGAGTTAATGGGTGAGGTGCGAGTACACATCGGAGTTGGGCTGTCACACGCAGCGATGCTGGTACAACGGCCATGCGATATCGGGCGGTTGAATAGCTCTGCTATTCAACTCCGATATCGTTTTGGCATCGTTCCAGCATCGCGTTGTATGCTAAAACAGTACAACGCGCACCCGATATCGGCTCCAACTCGCGACCCACGTGACTTTTTGTCAGAGTTGGGTCGGAGTTGGACGCCGATATCGCGGCGTGTAAACCCACCATTACTGCAGGTGTCATCCTATGCATGGCCAGCCTGCTGTGCACTCCCCGCTCTGCTCCCCCTAGTGCAGCTTGTAGCACTCATAGCTCTGCTGTGTCCTCCTGTTTGGAGACTCTCCACCCGGCTATAGGAAAAAGAGTTCTGCTTCCCTGGCCAATCTCCTGCGAGCAACTGTCATACTAGACTGCTCCTCCTTTACTCTGGGTCTGACCTGGATTTAGTATGCTTTAGTTTACGTGGCTTTCAGGCTCTGCCCTTTATCCCTGTTTTGCTCTCCTTGCAAGCTCTGAGTTTTCTTGCTTCCAAGTTCTGTCCGTATGCTGGCAAGTTCTGTTTGTGTCTCCAGACTGTCTGTCTGGTCTGTCCATTTTTTCATTTTGCCTCTCTTTTGTTTCTTGAGGTTTTGCCCTGGCTTACTTCCTTGTTCATCATGTCCTTTCCTCTTTATAAACCATAAAGACAGCGTCTCACAAAAAGGTGGTAATTTTCAACTTGCCTTTATTTCCCCATGCGACGTTTCGGACGATATATCAAGCTTGAAAAAGGACACATATCGTCTGAAACATCGCATGGGGAAATAAAGGCAAGTTGAAAATTACCACCTTTTTGTGAGACGCTGTCTTTATGATTTATGAATTGTTATGAATTGACATGTACCAGGACCGACTGGAGGGACGAGCGCCACGAACGAGGGTTATTAACCCACTCAGTGCCAAGGTGCTACAGGCCGTTAATCTTTTTGTCCTTTCCTCTTTAGTCCTCATCTGTCTGTATCATGTAGCCGTTCTGTTGTCCCGTATCTCAGGGTTCCGCCTTATGTCTCCTACCTCTTCGGTCAGCTGATGCGGACCCAGTGACTGCCCTGGAGTGGTACCTGGCGGCTAGCTGCAGCTCAAGCCTAACCTCACCACCAGAGGCTCTAGAGAAGACTAGGTAGACAATTAGCTACGCCCCTCCAGGGTAAGCCTGGGTCCCGTAGTGCATTGGGCAGACATCACACCTGTTACACGCCTGCCCCAGTGACCATAAAACTGATTCAGGTTCATAGCTTTTTGTAGAGTCCTCTTCATTTAATGTTCTGGATAGTCCTATTTTTCCTCCCAGAAAGGTGTAACAATTTAGTGGACACTTTAGGAACCTGATGGAATGAGACTGGACAAATGACTGAGACAAGGTTTTAGTTTGTCTATAGTCACACGTGCAGCAAAGATAACAAATCAGTCCAGGTACAGGTGCAAGCAAACGGTGATGAGGTAAAACAAGTCTACAAGGTTGACTCAAAATATACCTTGGTCCTAAAAGAGTTCATACACAGCACAGCTAGCATTGCACATGTATCAGCAGGAATCGGTTCACACAGGCAGTGCAATACAGTAAATAATGTGGCAGCAACAGTCCCAAAACGAGTCTTAACCCCTTCACGACCCTTGGCCCACCGTTTGGGCCATGGAAACAAGTTCGTTCCCGACCCTTGGCCCAGGGGGTGGGCCATGGATTGATCGGGCTCCTGCAGGCCGAGTGAGGGTCTCACTGACCTGTCATTCGGCCTGCAGGTACATGGGGTGTTGTACAACACCCCATGGGGGGTCGATTTGCCCCCACCCCCACCCCCCCCGGCTACAGGCGCGGTGATTGGCGCTCAAAAGTGAAAGTGAAAATCACCGCGCCTGTCATGCTTCCCTGCCTGCCCCTGCTCTCCCTACCCTCCGATCTTCTCCCCTGTCATACTCTAACTGCCCCCCTGTCCCCCACCTCTCTATCCTGCCCCTCTTCATCTTTCTTACCCCCCCCCCCGCTTCCTGTCCCTGCGCCCGCTTCCTGTCCCTACCGCGGGCTTCCTCTTCCTGACGCCCGCCTGCTCCTGCCTGCCCCCGCTTCCTGTGAGTGCCCCCCCATCTCCTGTCACCCCCCCCCTCTTCCCCCTGCCTGCCCCCCCGATCACCGGAGCGGCGATCGCCTCTCCCACTCACCCCTCCGGCGATCGCGCTCCATCCTGCTGCACGGCTGGGTCCCGCTCCTCCTCCTCTTCTCTCCGGCCGCTTCCGCATCTGACAGCTCTGTGCTGGAGCTGTCAGATGACTTCTACAGCTAGATCCTGAGGATCCAGCTGTAGGAAGTGATCTGACAGATCCAGCACAGTGATCCACAGTGACCATTATGTGATCACTGTGGATCACTGTACTGGATCTGTCAGATCACTTCCTACAGCTGGATCCTGAGGATGCAGCTGTAGGAAGTGATCTGACAGATCCAGCACAGTGATCCACAGTGACCATTATGTGATCACTGTGGATCACTGTACTGGATCTGTCAGATCACTTCCTACAGCTGGATCCTGAGGATGCAGCTGTAGGAAGTGATCTGACAGATCCAGCACAGTGATCCACAGTGACCATTATGGGATCACTGTACTGGATCCGTCAGATCACTTTCTACAGCTGGATCCTGAGGATCCAGCTGTAGGAAGTGATCTGACAGATCCAGCACAGTGATCCACAGTGACCATTATGTGATCACTGTGGATCACTGTACTGGATCTGTCAGATCACTTCCTACAGCTGGATTCTGAGGATCTAGCTGCAGAAAGTGATCTGACACCCCGGGCGCAGTGACCCACTATGTGCATCACTGCGTCCGGGCTGTCAGATTGCTTTCTGCAGCTCGATGCCCATGCAGGGAGATCGGGCTGCAGAGCAGCAATCTAAGAGCCTGGGCGCAGTGACCCACTATGTGCATCACTGCGCCCGGGCTGTTAGATAGCTTTCTGCAGCTTGATCCCCATGCATGGGGATCGAGCTGCGGAAAGCGATCTGGCAGCCCAGGCGCAGTGATGCACATAGTGGGTCATTGCGCCCAGGCTCTTAGATCGCTGCTCTGCAGCCCGATCTCCCTGCATGGGCATCGAGCTGCAGAAAGCAATCTGACAGCCCGACGCAGTGATGCACATAGTGGGTCAATGCGCCTGTGCTGCCAGATCGCTTTCCGCAGCTCGATCCCCATGCATGGGGATCGAGCTGCGGAAAGCGATCTGGCAGCACAGGTGCAGTGATGCACATAGTGGGTCACTGCGCCCAGGCTCTTAGATCGCTGCTCTGCAGCCCGATCTCCCTGCATGGGCATCGAGCTGCAGAAAGCAATCTGACAGCCCGGACGCAGTGATGCACACATAGTGGGTCAATGCGCCTGTGCTGCCAGATCGCTTTCCGCAGCTCGATCCCCATGCATGGGGATCGAGCTGCGGAAAGTGATCTGGCAGCCCAGGCGCAGTGATGCACATAATGGGTCACTGCGCCCGGGGTGTCAGATCACTTTCTGCAGCTCGATCACCATGCTGGCGGATCGGGCTCCAGAGTAGCGATCTGAAAGCAAAGGTGATCGAGCGTCGTGGGACCTTCGTTGTGGACTACGTCGGAGACAAACGTCGTGGGACCTTCGTTATGGACTACGTCGGAGTGATCGAGCGTCGTGGGACCTTCGTTGTGGACTACGTCGGATCTTTTTATAATAAAGATGGAGTCCGAATTGTGTCTGTTTTTTTTTCAAATAAAAAGATTTTTCTCTGTGTGTATTTATTGACTATTTACTGTACTAGAGATTCCTAATGGCGGGTCTAACATTGGCCCTATATTATGAATCTCGGGCTTAGTGCCAGCTGCCAATAAAAAGCTGGCATTAACCCCTTTATTACCCAGTTAGCCACCGGCACCAGGGCAACTGGAAGAGCGTGGGTACAGCGCCAGAAAATGGCGCTTCAATGAATGCGCCATTTTCTGGGGCGGCTGCGGGCTGCAATTCGCAGCATGGGGGGCCCAGAACGCTTGGGCCTCTCTATGCTGAGGATTCCAGCCCCAGCTGCCTAGTTGTACCTGGCTGGACCAAAAATATGGCGGAGCCCCACGTAATTTTTTTTTCTAGAAATATTTCTAGAAATAAAAAAAAAATAGGCTTCGCTGTATTTTTGGTTCCAGCCAGGTATGACGAGGCAGCTGGGGGCTGGTGGCAGTCCGTAGCTGCCAAGTTGTACCTGGCTGGACCAAAAATATGGCGGAGCCCTATGTCATTTTTTTTCTAGAAATATTTCTAGAAATAAAAAAAAAAATAGGCTTCGCTGTATTTTTGGTTCCAGCCAGGTATGACGAGGCAGCTGGGGCCTGGTGGCAGTCCGTAGCTGCCAAGTTGTACCTGGCTGGACCAAAAATATGACAGAGCCCCATGGGTCCCCTATGCTGCGAATTGCAACTACTAGACTACTATGTTTTTTCACAAAAAGTTTCTTTATTCATTTATACGTCTCAATTTGTGAAGCACATGGTGGTTCAAAGTGCTCACTGTGCATCTAGATATGTTCCCTGGGGGTCTAGTTTCCAAAATGGGGTCACTTGTGGGGGAGCTCCAATGTTTAGGCACACAGGGGCTCTCCATACGCGACCTGGTGTCCGCTAACAATTCCAATTGTTGGCAAACACCAGGTTGCGTATGGAGAGCCCCTGTGTGCCTACACATTGGAGCTCCCCCACAAGTGACCCCATTTTGGAAACTAGACCCCCCAAGGAACGTACCTAGATGCATAGTGAGCACTTTGAACCCCCAAGTGCTTCACAAATTGATCCATAAAAATAAAAAAGTACTTTTTTTTCCACAAAAAAATTATTTTTTCATTTTTACAGATCAATTTGTGAAGCACCTGGAGGTTCAAAGTGCACACTATGCATCTAGATACATTCCTTGGGGGGTCTAGTTTACAAAATGGGGTCACTTGTGGGGGAGCCCCAATGTTTAGGCACACAGGGGCTCACCAAACGTGACATGGTGTCCGCTAACAATTCCAATTGTTAGCGGACACCATGTCGCATATGGAGAGCCCCTGTGTGCCTAAACATTAGAGCTCCCCCACAAGTGACCCCATTTTGGAAACTAGACCCCCCAGGGAACTTATCTAGATGGATAGTGAGCATATTGACCCCCCAGGTGCTTCACAAATTAATGGAAAAAAATTTTTTTTGCGGAAAACAAGTACTTTTTCATTTTTACAGATCAATTTGTGAAGCACCTGGGGGTTCAGAGTGCTCACTATGCATCTAGATACGTTCCCTGGGGGGTCCAGTTTCCAAAATGGGGTCACTTGTGGGGGAGCCCCAATGTTTAGGCACACAGGGGCTCACCAAACGTGACATGGTGTCCGCTAACAATTTGAGCTCATTTTGCATTCAAATTGTTAGCGGACACCATGTCGTGTTTGGAGAGCCCCTGTGCGTCTCCACATTGGAGCTTCCCCACAAGTGACCCCATTTTGGAAACTAGACCCCCCAGGGAACATATCTAGCTGCATAGTGAGCACTTTGAACCCCCAGGTGCTTCACAAATTGGTCCGTAATAATGAAAAAAGAAATGTTTGTGGAAAAAAAAGTGCTTTTTCATTTTTATGGATGAATTTGTGAAGCACCTGGGGGTTCAAAGTGCTCACTATGCATCTAGATACGTTCCCTGGGGGGTCTAGTTTCCAAAATGGGGTCACTTGTTGCGGAGCCCCAATGTTTAGGCACACAGGGGCTCACCAAACGCAACATGGTGACAGCTAACAATTTGAGCTGATTTTTATTCAAATTGTTAGCGGACACCATGTCGCTTTTGGAGAGCCCCTGTGTGCCTAAACATTGGAGCTCCCCACAAGTGACCCCATTTTGGAAACTAGACCCCCCAGGGAACATATCTAGATGGGTAGTGAGCATATTGAACCCCCAGGTGCTTTACAAATTGATCTGTCAAAATGAAATAGGAAATAGTACTTTTTTTTTCACAAAAATTTTTTTTTAGCCTAAATTTTTTCGTTTTCACATGGCAACAGCATAAAATTCATCCTAAAATTTGTTGCGCAATTTCTCCTGAGTACACCGATACCTCATATGTGGTCATAAACCACTGTTTGGGCACACAGCAGGGCTCAGAAGGGAAGGAGCGCCATTTCACTTTTTGGATGTAAAATTAGCTCAAAAATTCAAATTGCGCTCCTTCCCTTCTGAGCCCTGCCGTGCGCCCAAACAGTGGTTTATGACCATATATGAGGTATCGATGTACTCGGGAGAATTTGCACAACACATTTTAAGATCCATTTTATCCCGTTGCCCATGTGAAAATGAAAGAATTGAGGCTAAAAGAACATTTTTGAGAAAAAAATTAAAATATCCATTTTTTGTTTCCACTTTGCCTTAGGTCCTGTGAAGCACCTGAAGGGTTAATCATCTTCTTGAATATAGTTTTGAGTAGCTTGAGGGGTACAGTTTTTGGAATGGTGTCACTTTTGGGTGTTTCCTGTCATGTAAACCCCTCAAAAGGACTTCAAATGTGATGTGGTCACTAAAAAAAATGGTTTTGTAAATTTTGGTTGAAAAATGAAAAATTACTCATGAACTTTGAACCCTTATAACGCCCTACCAAAAAATTTTTTTTTTTCCAAAATTGTGCTGATGTGAAGTAGACATGTGGGAAATATTATTTAATAACTTTTTTCTGTCACATATCTCTCTGGTTTATCAGAAAAAAAAATAAAAAATGTGAAAATTGTGAAATTTTCAAAATTTTTGCCATATTTTTGATTTTTTCACAAATAAACACAAAAATTATCGACTTAAATTTAATACTAGCATGAAGCCCAATGTGTCACGAAAAAACAATCTCAGAATCGCTAGGATCGGTTGAAGCGTTCCAGAGATATAACCTCATAAAGGGACACTGGTCAGAATTGCAAAAAATGCCAAGGTCTTTAGGGTCAAAATAGGCTGGGTCCTGAAGGGGTTAAGTAGCACAGTCTGCACTGCAACGAAGAGAAGAGGCCTGTGTACGCGAATGCTGAAATTAAGTCCTGAACAGCCTCTTGCAGTGCAGCCCATCCTGAAACTGAAGTCCTTTGGCAGTGTACATAAAAGCACTAATGCAAGTTAATATGGAGTAAATACAGACCGTAGACGTTCGGCAGGCAACTTAGAGCAGATCTAACCTGAAACTAGGGTGGTAACAGAAGCTAAGCCACGAGACAGAATGAGACTCAGCAGTGCAGGTTACTGGGACCAGGAAAAGCAAGCACCAACCCGGATTCTAGAGGAGCCAGAGCCAGCCAAAAAGTCTTCAGCCCAACCAGGAGCTTACAGCAGTAAAGGTCAGAGGAGCAAGTCCAGTGTGATACTGATACATCAGGTCATGGTCGAACACAAAATACTCAAGAAGGCATGAATGCAGGAGTGGAACTTAAATAGGCAGGGCAGACGGGAACCTCAAGGTCATGATGAAGCAACAGACGCCAACTTGAGTAAGCCAAAGAGACACAGAGAGCTCAATGGAAAACCTGGAATCCTGACAAACAGTTTGATAAATCTGTTTAAATTATTTAGTACAGACCAAAAGTTTGGACACACCTTCTCATTCAAAGAGTTTTCTGTATTTTCATGACTATGAAAATTGTAGATTCACACTGAAGGCATCAAAACTATGAATTAACACATGTGGAATTATATACTTAACAGAAAAGTGTGAAATAACTGAAAATATGTCTTATATTCTAGGTTTCTTCAAAGTAGCCACCTTATGCTTTGATATAGATGCTCTGGTCAGATAAAACCAAAATCTAACTTTTTGGCCACAATGCAAAACGATGTTTGGTGCAAAAGCAACGCAGCTCATCACCCTTAAAACACCATCCCCATAGTCAAACATGGTGGTGGCAGCATCATGGTTTGGGCTTTTCTTCAGCAGGGACAGGGAAGATGGTTAAAATTGACGGGAAGATGGATGGAGCCAAATACAGGACCATTCTGGAAGAAAACCTGTTGGAGTCTGCAAAAGACCTGAGACTGGGACGGAGATTTATCTTCCAACAAGACAATCATCCCCAACATAAAGCAAGATCTACAATGGAATGGTTCAAAAATAAACGTGTCCAGGTGTTAGAATGGCCAAGTCACATCCAGACCTGAATCCAATCGAGAATCTGTGGAAAGGGCTGAAAACTGCTGAAACTGCACCACGGTGATGGACTGGGGAGCAGCGCATATTAATCTGTCTGCACCACCCCTGTGATGGCACATGCCTCCCCCCCATGTTAGATAAGGCCCCCCATGCTGCTGCCAATAACAACATAAAAACCGCATTACTCACCTTTTCCAGCAATGTCCTGTATCCCTCCATGCAGCTGCGCTCCTCCACTTTCTGGTTCTTATCTCTGTGAAGCCGGTCATGTGATCGGCTCAGCAGTGACATCATCTCTGTGCGCCTGATCACATTACCGGCGCTACAGAGAAGAACCAGGAAGTGGAGGAGCGCAGCTGCATGGAGGGAGACAGGACATCGCTGGAAAAGAAGAGTAATGTGGTTGTTATTTTATTATGGGCAGCAGCATGGGAAGCCATATCTAACATGGGGGGGGCATGTGCCAGCCCTGGGGGACTTTTGCCAGCCCTGGGTGGCATGTGCCAGCCCTGGGGGACTTGTGCCAGCACTAGGGAGCGTGTGCCAGCCCTGGGGAATGTGTGACAGCACTGGGGGGCATGTGCCAGCACTAGTGGGCATGTGCCAGTCTTGGTGGGAAATGGCATGTGCCAGCCCTGGGGGACGTGTGCCAGCCCTGAGGAACGTGTGCCAGCCCTGGGAGGCATGTGCCAGCCCTGGGGGACGTGTGCCAGCCCTGGGGTCGTGTTCCAGCCGTGGGTGACTTGTGCCAGTACTGGGGGGCATCTGCCAGCCCTGTGGGACGAGTGCCAGTGTGGCGCCCCGCCATGCAGGCGTCACAGAGGGGTACTGTACCCGTAAAAGAGGTGCAGATACTCCAGCGGACTCTAGGATGGTGGGTGGAACCCATAAGCAGCACTCCCACACTAGTTTACATGGTGGGAGGTTACCCGGGAGGGAATAAAAACCACCTCTAGGGGGAACAAGAGGGTCTTGGGGCTTAGGTCACTGATCCTAAGTTCTGGTGGAGCTAGGGTCCCTCGGCTGAGGGACCAGGGAGAGACAGAAGAGGGAGTAGGAGAAAGGGCTCCCTGGTGCAGACAGCTTACCGGGCACTGGAACCCGCACCTGTGGGATACTATAGGCCCACAGAGAATCCGGAATCCCGTGGAGTATCCAATTCTCCCGGACACCTGAGCAGTCCAAAAGAGGGAACCAGGCACCGCTGAAGGAGCATGCGGATAGCCAGCAGAGGGTTACCCGACGGCGTCGAGGGTGAGAGAAGAAAGGAGGTCAGGTGGGCATCAAGTTACCAGGCTTCACACCACTACTGGGAAGCAGGAAAGGGACAGACGGGGAAAAAAGGCACACACCAAGGTTTCCATCATACCTCCTGAGACCCACTTGCAGGCACCCGTTATAACAACTGAAGCTGAACTGTAACTTATGCTGCTATAAGTTTCCAGTAAAGTACCCGGAGAGAAATTAACTCAACTCTGCTGCATTTCCTTGTGAATGACTTTGTTCCCCTACAGGAACGCTACCCCAGAGGTCCAGTCCTACCTATGGAGGACTTTACTACTCTAGCCGCATTACCATTCACCTCCGGCGGACTGTGGCGGCGCTGGTGGCATCTCACCAGAAACTACAAGTGGCGTCACGACGACTTTGTACATAATCCCCTGTAAATATTAACCCCTTTTTGAAAGATAAGCCCAGGATACAGGGTCAGGCGCGGCCATCACTCCCCGTGACAACCGGAGCGTTAAACCTTAGCAGCCTGACACCCGAGTATTCCAAAGCCTGGGCTCAAAATATCTTTTTCTGGCGTCACGAACAGGATATCGTGCCCGATGCAACCGGGTACTGTGCGCCTTGGACTTTTGCTTAAAACAAACTTTTTCCGCCATTGCTTGGCACCAAAAATGGGTTCCCGCAATTACTGCAGGAGGACCCAAGATGGCGCCGTAGCTATGATGTACTAAACGCCATGTGCAGGCCCGGGGGTGTGCCTCAGCCCCTAGAAGAAGGAGGGCCAAGACAGAGGTGCCAAAATGTGTGGCCGCCCCGATTGCCATCAATCAATCGGGGGCGGCCCACAGGAAGTTCCTCGGGAGAGGCTGCCCTTAAGAAGACAAACTGGAAGAGAAGGACAGAAACGAGTAGGCTCCTTCGTACCCGGCAGCATGGCGGCACCCCATTGGAGAGACATTGTGCGCGAGCTTGAGGAGCAAACCCAAGCCACGCAGGGCGACCCGGCAGCGGCATCCCTCTTAACCTTGGAGGGGATGCTGACTACTGGAGGGATGCCTTTTGACGGCTCCGCCAGGAGATGGAAGAAGCCCTGGCTGGGGTGTGCTGGCGGTGGAGCGCGGAGCGGACCGCGAGGCGCAAGAGGGGGCAGTGGCCGAACGCGCAGTTCTGGAGTACTGCACCTCTCTACCACCGGTACCACCACCCGTCCAGACCCGGGACACGGGAGTTCAAACCGAACCCCCGGCTACACCACCGTCGCGTTCCAGCAGTTGTCTTCGGCTGGAGACAGCGCAGACGTCCCCAACAGAACCAAATCTCGTAGTTGAGGAGGAGTATGATGATACCGATGAAGAGGAACTGGAGGATGCAGAGGGAACCTCAGGAGGGAGCACCCCAGAAGCTGCGTGGTGGACCGCGTGGCAGCGGCAGCAGCGAGGAGCCCCCGCCATATTGAGCAAAGCGGAAACCCGAGTGGTATCCAGAGTCCCAACCGGCAACTCACCACCCCCACAGTACCAACCACCCCAGCGGTCTCAATCAGCGTTGGATGAGAGAGACCAGCTGGCCAGACAAAGACGACGAGAAGAATGGTTCCAGCGAGAACAAGCAACCAGGCGACTACGGGACGAGGCCAGATCACAGCCCCTGCTTTCAATAGAGTTACGCCGCCTAGGAACTGTTATTTCCGTATACCAGGATGATGGCTCGGGATTTTTTCGGGAACCCGGACTAAAAGACTATGTATTCTTTGCCAGACGTGATGTGGAATCCCACCTGCGGAAAGGACACCCGAACCGAGCCTTTATAGAGGTGAGCAGGTTACATACGAGCGATACCCCGGCCCTTTAGGCTGGTTCGCCATCAGGATTTCCCGCGTAAAGACCTTAAATTAGCAATAGACTCCCGTGTTGAGACATTGCCATGTAAATAGCCCCTTCCAGTAACCATGCCTTGTATTTTTGTTTTTCCCATTTTTGCAAGTCCTGAATGAAGAGTGTGTCCCCTTAACTTATGTCTTCGGCTGAAGACGCAGTGACTTTTTATTTTGAACTTTACTTTCCCCCCTGTTTGATGATGTGTGCTGAATGAACAGCGGCCAGCGGTGATAACACACACTGGACTGTGCTGGACAATACATTACCACTGGGCCCGTGTAGTTAGTACCGGTCCCCGTTGGGCCAAGTAGATAATGTCTTCTGTGCAGATAGTGAAGCCGGAGAGTAAGAACTTTGCCAACAGGTGACCCGAGGACTGTGAAGTCTAATATACTAACTACTGCAATGTTCGTGTGCATATGTGTAACGTTCCAAGAAAGTGCCTCCCAGCAATGGGAAGAAATCTAAATATGCTTAGTTGTAAATAGTTACCCGTTGATGTTGATGAATATAAAAATGCTTTTCACTTCCCGGTAGACAGGTGCTAATACTCGCGGACGAGTATATTCAATCAAGGGAGTATGTGGCGCCCCGTTATGCAGGCGTCACAGAGGGGTACTGCACCCGTAAAAGAGGTGCAGATACTCCAGCTGCAAGTGAACTCTAGGATGGTGGGTGAAACCCATAACCAGCACTCCCACACTAGTTTACACGGTGGGAGGTTACCCGAGAGGGAATAAAAACCACCTCTAGGGGGAACAAGAGTCTCGGGGCTTAGGTCGCTGATCCTAAGTTCTGGTGGAGCTAGGGTCCTATGGCTGAGGGACCAGGGAGAGACAGAAGAGGGAGTAGGAGAAAAGGCTCCCAGGCGCAGACAGCTTACCAGGCACTGGAGCCCGCACCTGTGGGATACTATAGGACCACAGAGAATCTGGAATCCCATGGAGTATCCAATTCTCCCGGGCACCTGCGCAGTCCAAAAGAGGGAACCAGGCACCGCTGAAGGAGCAGGCGGCTAGCCAGCAGAGGGTTACCCGATGGCGGAAACGGTGAGAGAAGAAAGGAGGTCAGGTGGGCTTCAAGTCACCAGGCTTCACAACACTACTGGGAAGCAGGAAAGGGACAGACGGGAAAGGAGGCACACACCAAGGGTTCCATCATACCTCCTGAGACCCACTTGCAGGCACCCGTTATAACAACTGAAGCTGAACTGTAACTTATGCTGCTACAAGTTTCCAGTAAAGTACCCGGAGAGAAATGAACTTGACTCTGCTGCATTTCCTTGTGAATGACTTTGTTCCCCTACAGGAATGCTGCCCCTGTGGTGGCGCTGGTGGCATCTCACCAGAAACTACAGGTGGCGTCACAACAACTTTGTACATAATCCCCTGTAAATATTAACCCCTTTTTGGAAGATAGGCCCAGGACACAGGGTCAGGTGCGGCTACCACTCCCCGTGACAACCGAAGCGTTAACCCTTTGCAGCCTGACACTCGAGTACCCCAAAGCCTGGCCTCAACACCAGCCCTGGTGGACGTGTGCCATCACTGGGGGACATGTGCCAGCCCTGAGGGATGTGTGCCAGCCATGGGGGATGTGTGCCAGCCCTGAGGGATGTGTGCCAGCACTGGGGGATGTGTGCCAGCCCTGGGGAACATGTGCCAGCCCTGGGGAACGTGTGCCAGTCCTGAGGGACGTGTGCCATCACTGGGGGACGTGTGCCATCACTGGGGGACGTGTGCCATAACTGGCGGACGTGTGCCAGCCATAACCAGAATAAGGGGGCCATATCTAGGATGGAGGGGCTATATCCCAAGATGAGGGACCATGTACCGTATGTGCGTCTTATAAAGCGAAAAATACAGTAAGCACTTGCACTTTACTACTGGTCGGCTCGGAGTGAGGGTTGCAAAAAAACTGGGTCCAGGGGTATATACCAATTATCTGCTATTCACATGAACTGGACCTTGTATTATGAAAGTTGTACATTCAGCTCACAATCTGAACTTTGTAAGCAACTAGATGGTACTTTGTACATGTACCGTATATACTCGTGTATAAGCCGACCCGTGTATAAGCCGACCCCCTACTTTTGCCCCCAAAACCTGGGAAAACCTATTGACTCGTGTATAAGCCGAGGGTGGACCCCAGCACAGGTATACAGCCCCCAGCAGTGTGGCATACAGCAGCCCCAGAGGTATATACAGCAGCCCCAGTGGTAGTATACAGCAGCAGTCCCAGTGGTATATACAGCAGCAGCCCCAGAGGTGTATACAGCAGCCCCAGTGGTAGTATACAGCAGCAGCCCCAGTGGTATATACAGCAGCAGCCCCAGTGGTTAGTATACAGCAGCCCCAGAGGTGTATACAGCAGCCCCAGTGGTTAGTATACAGCAGCCCCAGTGGTTAGTATACAGCAGCCCCAGAGGTGTATACAGCAGCCCCAGAGGTAGTATACAGCAGCCCCAAAGGTATATACAGCCCCAGAGGTATATACAGCAGCCCTTAGGTAGTATACAGCAGCCCCAGTGGTGTATACAGCAGCCCCAGAGGTAGTATACAGCAGCCCCAGAGGTATATACAGCCCCAGAGGAATATACAGCAGCCCTTAGGTAGTATACAGCAGCCCCAGTGGTGTATACAGCAGCCCCAGAGGTAGTATACAGCAGCCCCAGAGGTATATACAGCCCCAGAGGTATATACAGCAGCCCTAGTGGTCAATGACGTCATTGCCCGCGACCACAGGAAGCCGCCGGAAAACGCTGAATGAAGCCCGGGATCGTCATGTTGGCAGCGGCGGGACGGCGCGACAGGACAGTGATAAGTATGATTTTACTTTACAGGTTTGCCGCGCAAGGGGGGGGGCCTGGATCTTGATGGGGGGGCCTGTATACCTCTGGGGCTGCTGCTGTATACTTGCGTATAAGCCGAGGGGGGACTTTTCAGCCCAAATTTTGGGCTGAAAAACTCGGCTTATACGCGAGTATATACGGTAATTAGGATTTAAGTGATCACTTCCTCTTGTTATTTGTATTTCAATGTCCGTGTATTGTAACAAATGTTTGTCCAGAAATAAACTGTACACTTTTTTGCATGATATTCTAGTTCCTCCTATTTTTGCTAAGCTTGTTGGAATATGTACATGCTGATAAGGAGCCTCTCATATAACTGACTACGTGGGGGGTTTCCTTGTACTTTTCTAAGCCATTTTGGGCCTTGTCTTCAAAGCTTCTGAAACTTGCGCACACACCAAAGTATAGCATTGCCGGCTGGCCAAGGAATTGTCCCCTTTGCCAATTCCGGAAAGACCATGTACTCATTTGTCCAGGGATTTCATGTCTGATTTACGTCTGTCTTGGGGGATGACTGCTATGTTGGTGTTAGTTGATAAATTCAGCAAACATTTTGTCCCATTATCTGGATTACCCAATGCTGAAACTCTCTCCAAACTGTTTATTGTTCTTGTTGTATGATTGCATGGTATTGCCCTTAATATTGTGTCCGAGGGGAGTACAATTCGTCTCTAGATTTTGGAAGGCCTTCTGCAAAAAATTGGGGATTGATTTGTCCTTTCCTCTGCTTTCAAGGTGATAACCTTGAATCTAACAGTCAGACAGAGAGGACAAATCAGTTGCTGGAACAAATTTTGAGATGTTTTTTCGCTGAGCAGCAGCAGAACTGGTCATCATTTCTTCCTCTTACTGAATTTGCCTTCAATAGTCAGGTCAATCAGTCCATGGGGACCTCGCCCTTTTTCTGTAATTATGGGTCCAATCCTCATTTTGGTGAATTCTCTAGGTTCTGAGTGTCTTGGGGTAGATGTCACTATTCAAGAGCTGGAGAATATCTGGAGGGAGGTTATGAGGAACATTAGGGTGGCTCAGCATCGGCAGAAATGGAAGACCGATAGGAGATGTTTGTCAGGGCCACATTCAGAGTGGGAGATAATTTATGGCTATCCTCAAAGAATATTAGATTGAAGGTGCCCTCACTAAACTTAGGTCCTAGGTTCATTGGTCCTTATAAGATTCTGGAAGTGGTCAATCCACTTGCCTTATGATTAAGACTCCCCCTGTTATGGATGCCCCCACACCTTTCGGGTGAGGCTGTCATCTTAATTGTCTGCTGCCAAATTGGATGCTTTGTCTGGGTGCGTGCACGTCACTGTATAAAGAATCCATGCTAACACACTTGTCAATGTAGAGCTTAATGACAAAGACCTTTATTAAAGGAGAGGTTAGCAGTTTTATACTCATCATTAAAGGGGCATTTCTTAAGGGTGGTTCTAGGTAATTGCATCATTTTATGCTGAGTATACATTTTATTCTGAGAAAACATTCAATTATATTATGTGTTAGTTAGCTTAAACTAGCCTTAAAGTCGTACAAGACGTTCAGAACACGTTGATAAGAACTTCTATATGGCTACCTCTAAGTCAAAACATTATATGAAATCATCTGAGCCACAGCAAACCCAAAGGTGGGAGGGAAGAAGGAGAGAGCTTATCTAGGGGAAAGTACAAGGCCAAGGCTTTTTCCCTACAACCAGGCCTCGAGCCTGAAAGATTTGATTTCTGAATGACTACATACTAATATAAATTATTAACTATGTATTGCCATAACACCCCGTCTTCCGTATTCCTAATGTGTTCCACAAATCCTTGTTGAAGGAGTTTATTCCCTCTGCTCTGTCTCCATTGCCCCTGCACCCTCCTGTGTCTAATGAGGGGAGTGTGGGATATAAAGTACAAAAGATGATTGATTCCCCAATAGTTTGAAATTCCCTTCGGTATTTGGTGCATTGGAAGGGGTATGGAGCCAAAGAACGGTCTTGGGTTCTGGCTCGTTCTGTAAGGGCCTTTCATCGTAGGTTTCCTGGGAAACCTGGGGGTTTCGGTCAACCCCTTGAAGAGGGGATACTGTCCATTCTGCCCTTGTCTGTTACTATTGTTGTAGAAGCTCTCAGTCTGTGATGTAATCACCTATCTTCACTTTTCCGTCTACTTAAGCAGGTTTGCTCCTCCGTTCAGTGTCAATTGTCCACTTGCTTTTGCCTGTGTAGGTCTGATCTTCCTGTGCTCTGTGCCTGACTCAGTCTGACTTTATTCTCTTGTTGTCTGCTCCAATCTTAGTTTGTAGCCAGTTCTCTATTAAAGCTGTAGGGTCATTTCCCTCATTCTTTTCTGGCATAGCAACAATCCTACAAACCACTGCACACGGTCTGCTAACCGCTGCACATACTGATTTTGGGTTTTCAAATAAATCTAAAGGAAGACTGGTCTATGTATGCACCACGATATAATATACAGGTCTGTGCCAACCACCAATATAATCAAGATATGCACAGAAAAAAGAGCTTTTTTTGGGGGGATATTAAAGGCACCAAAGACCTGGGCAATCAATTATAAAGCATACAAACGCCAAAAAGGAACCGTTACACAAGGTTATATATAGAAAATATCAAACAGCTTTTATTGAACACTAAAGTATAAAGACACACACTTTTAAAACACAAGTAAAAGTAGTACACAGACTACATATGAGGTGTGTGGGTAACAACAATGCTGCAAACAATGGTCACGGAAAAATAGTAAAGTGCTACAGCCGCATCTATATTGCACACAGTATATACAGAGCCATGTATAGGACATATATATGTCCACCAAACAATATAAATAACTGGATATAGCTAAAATATCTATATCATTCACATGAGGCCCAAAGGTTCACAAGTACCAGTGCATAAATAAATGTGGCAATATATATTTAGTAATGAGACCTGATAGACGTATTATCCTCAGTTTTAGTTCAAGGAGTCCATAGAACTAAGAGATCTGGAGGTCACCATTAGCTAAACCGGACCATGTGCAGCAAAGTCAGATGATGGAATGAGCCCCACGCGTTACGCCCACTGGCTTCCTCAGGGGTACTATTACCTCATTCCCCTGACCTTATATATTAGTGATCTTAATTAAGCAGATATAGACTCAACCTACCATGAATCTGGAAGTAACACATCAGATCCTCCCCCATTCTCCATGCAGGTTACTCACCACCTGTTGTGCTCAGGTGCAAACAATCATAGTTGCAGGCTCCCAGGGATCAGAGACCGCCTCATGATAACAGCACAAATCTGTGCTGACATGTGCCTCCATTGCAGCGTGGGACGGAGCGCCCACGCATGCGCATAAGTTTGCGTTCCACCTGGAACGCAAACCGGAAGTCACATGGTCAGGAGGCGGAAGTGACGCGACGGACGGCCAGCGCGTCACTACATTTAATTAGAGCTATGGGGCTTGTCCAGAAAGTAATGCAGCACTGTGCTGGGAGTAATATCAACCACTCAGCCACAAGGGGGAGCGATCTAGGAGATGTTATACATTCATTACTTTTTAGATAGAAAGAGAACCTTTGTGCGACTCCTCCTATAACATTTGGAATTATAATACATAGGCCCCCTATTGGGGAATAGTAAATACTGCAATATCCTGGGGAAAAATACCACAGGTATGGAATAGGCAGGCTACAAGAGGAAAACTAAAGCGGGGATGCTCAGATGTGTATAGATATATATTTATATATCGGGCAGAGCCAGATACAAACACAAGAGACAATGAGAACTAGAAAATGGTTGTTGTGGCCACAACAAAGAGGACAGTTTGGTGTGAAAAGCATGGAGAGAAGGTTATAACCAAGCATGAAGAGCAAAGATATTAAAAGACATAGCTAGTAGCAACTGGGACACTTAGATACCTTACACCTCAATAATAGCAATATAATTACTGTTTGTAAAATCCTGTAAACAGAAGATTTTCATTAATGCCAAGAGGAAATACACAGTTCAAATTGAAAATCCAGCGTGACTCAGCCCGTAGCAAGGACAAGGAGGCATTACCACCCCGAATATTCGTCTTGATTTGTTGTAGGCCCACAATTTCCGTTCCGTGGATTCTGCCGCCATGTTTGTCTTTATAATGTTGAGCAACCGTAGAAATGGTTTTACCTTTTTTCAGGTGGTCGTTAGCCAGAGAGATGTTCGAGAAATGTTGTTGTACCCTTTTGCGAAGTTCTTGTGTGGTTTGACCCACATAGTGTAAGCCGCAAGGGCAAGTTAACGCATAAACCACATTCTGGGAACGACAATTGATGTATTGATGTAATTCATATTCTTTTCCATTCTGGTTGTTGGTGAATTTCACAGTTCTTGGCATAAACTGACAAACACAGCAGTTTCCACAGGCGAAAGAGCCTTTAAGGGTGAAACCTGTGCCCAACCTTGTCACGGGCCTAGTAAAGTGGCTTCTTGTGAGAGTGTCTCGAAGGTTACGTGCTCTTCTCGCAGTAAGTAGTGGCTTCTCTGAAACAAGAGGACATATTTTACTGTCAGAAGTCAAAATACTCCAATTTTTATGTAGCAGACCCCACACATCTCTCCACTGGTTGTTGAAGGTGGTAATAAGACGGGGTGCAGAGGGTGTCTGTCCAACTCTAGTTCTAGGTTTCAATAGGGTAGATCTATCTTGTTCCCTAGCATGGTTAAAGGCACGGCCCACCAGACTCTTGGGATACCCCCTTTCCCGAAATCTGAGACTCAGATCCAGAGATTGATGTAAAAAATCTTCTTCTAGACTACAGTTGCGTTTAACCCTTAAAAATTGACCAGTTGGAATGCCCCTTTTAAGATGGGGTGGGTGAAAGCTATCGTGATGGAGCAGGCTATTACTGGCTGTTACCTTACGATGTAAACATGTCCGTATTCTGTTTCCATCCAGCTGTAATTGCACATCCAAAAAATCCAAAGTGGTGGCTGAGATGTTCCATGTCAGACGAATATTCAAATTGTTTTGATTAAGACCTGTAATGAAATCCAAACATGACTCCCTCGTCCCCCTCCACAGAAAGACCACATCATCGATATAGCGGAACCAACCACAGACAGACCCCATAAAGGCCGGCGAGGGGTACACGTGCTCCCCCTCCCACCACCCGAGGAACAGGTTAGCAAAAGAGGGGGCACAACGCGCCCCCATCGCCGCGCCAGAGATCTGCCTGTAGAAGGTCCGATCGAAAACAAAGTAGTTCTGCTTTAAGGTAAAGCTGAGGAGTCTAAGAAGGAAATCATTATGCAATGTCTTACCACCAAGTTCCTTATCCAGAAACGTAGATACGGCATGCAGTCCGACCTCGTGTCTGATGCTCGTGTATAAGGCTTCAATATCCAGCGAGACAAGTAATATGTTGTCCGGAATCCGTACTTTCTCCAAAATTTCTAGTAGATGTAATGTATCTCTGATGTACGATTTTAAGTTGGTAACTAGAGGCTGGAGGAAAAAATCAACATATTCGCATGAATGTTCAATCAAACTACCGATGCCAGATACAATGGGTCTTCCAGGTGGATTATTCAAAGACTTATGTACCTTTGGCAAAAGGTACAGAGTTGGAATTATTGGATTGGTTGGAGTCAGGAAGTCTTTCTCCCGTTTATTGATTATGCCCATATAGAAAGCATCAGAGACGAGGTTACACAGTTTCTTCTGAAAAATTGCTGTGGGGTCTGAAGGAAGTTTAGTATACAGGTTAGGATTATGCAATTGTCGGTGTGCTTCACCTACATATTGATCAACAGGCCACAGCACCACATTGCCCCCTTTGTCCGCCTCTTTGATGACAAAGGCCTTATTACCTTCCAAGGTACGGAGGGCTTCTCTTTCATCCCTGGTCAAGTTATGTAACTTGTAGTTGTTTCTCTTTCTTCAATGCTTTAATATCGTGTACCATGGTATGAAAAAAGGTCATAATTGTTGGAGACATATTCAAAGAGGGTGTGTGCTGTGAGGGTAGTCTTAAGTTGCATATCCTCCTACCTGTCGGTTCATCATGTTCCTGCAGCAAATCGAGTAGTTCACGTAGTACTCTTTGTTCATGTTCAGGTGTATCTGCAATTGCCGTAGGTGTCTGGTAAAGGTACTTAAAGGTAAGGTTTCTACAAAATAAATAAACGTCTTTGATCAAGACAAACTTATCCAATGTCCTTGTGGGAGAAAAGGATAGGCCCTTAGATAAAACTCTAATTTCCACTTCTAAGAGCTGATAATCTGTCAAGTTGATGATCTGTAAACTGTCCTTACCACTCAATACGGATGTCGTCTCGACCGTGGGTTCCGGTTGGAGAGACCGAAGGGGGATTTCTTTTTGGAGAGCTTTTTGTTTCGCAGCCTGGTATTTACGACCGCCTCTCCTCGTCCTCCTTCTAAATCGCTGTAGTCTGTGGGTAAAAAATCACTAGACACTCCTTCTCCTGGGTCAGTAGTAGCAGGTTGAGAGGTCACTGGGATACTTGGTGTGCTTAGTGGTATCATATCTTGTCCACTAGGTGGTGCTGAGGGCACCCCGTGTGGAATGATTTTAGGTTTTTTGTTATTGTTTTTGTTGTTACGTCTATTGCCACTATGCACCCACTTGTAAGCCCTGTGGGCCTCAAAGTCCTGTTTATCTCTCAAGAATTTGTTTCTCTTACCAATCATCACCTCCTTCTCATATTTCTCAATGTTGGTTTTTAATCTAGCCAAGAAGGGCTGTACCAGGGTTACTTGGTCAAAAACCAACATTTTATCATCCAATTCCTTAATTTCCTCCTTAATCTTGGACAATAAAGATTGGTCATGAGAAATCAACATCTTGATTAAGATTTGGGAACACTCCACTAGGCCACTTTCCCAGAGTGACCTGAAATCCTGCTCTACTTCCCATGCAGGGAATATCTGTACACGTAGCCCACGGGGAATTATATTTACTTTACTGTATTCCTGAAGGCTTTTCACATTCCACCATATGCGAATATGGCTCCTGTGTAGGCCCAACAGGCGAGTAGTTAAAGATTGAAAGTCATCATTAACAGCAAGAGGGATCTCAGAGTGAAAAACAGATGACACCTGGTCATCCCACGCAGCCTCTCTAGCTGCCAGATCCAAAGACATATTGCATACAAAATCAAAAAATCAAACAGAGAAAGCCAACAACTTTCTATAAATATAAGACAACGTGTGCAATAACACGGCCAGACACCAAGGGGTGGTGTATGAGACCACCTATAACCAACAAATAAATCTAAAGGAAGACTGGTCTATGTATGCACCACGATATAATATACAGGTCTGTGCCAACCAGCTGTTTGATATTTTCTATATATAACCTTGTGTAACGGTTCCTTTTTGGCGTTTGTATGCTTTATAATTGATTGCCCAGGTCTTTGGTGCCTTTAATATCCCCCCAAAAAAAGCTCTTTTTTCTGTGCAGATTTTGGGTTTTCTACATCTTAGTGAGCTGATCTTCAGCAGTACTCACTCCTCTACAACCCCTGTTCTGATGTCCGCTTTATGCATAGTCTCTTTAATACTAGCCATTTCTTCTTTTAGTCCATCCGTACACTGTGTTAGGACAGTTACAGCCATTTTGCAAAATGAGACTACATTAAACATGTCTCTTATTGTGGGCTCTCCTCCTCCATGCTCCCCCGAGACCTGCTCCATAATGTCCATGACCCCCTGTGAATCTATCCCTCCAGGCACATTATTCTCTTTTACTTCCTGCTCCTCTCCTTCCTCCTCTCATCTCACCTCCCCAGTCAACCGCCTTCTCTAGTTTCTCCTCCACCCTTGCAAATCTCTTCAGTTTCGCTGCTACCTCCATTTGATTCAACCAGAGCTAAGGGATGGGGTACTCGGTCACCGGGACTGCTGAGTGGGGAGTCACGGATGGTCGGGATCCCAGTGCCGTGCCCTGGTGATCAACTGTGGTAGATGTTGATGATGATGGGGGGGAATAAAAGGGGTTATTTACAGGGGATCGTGACGCCACCTGTAGTGTCCGGTAAGATGGTACCAGCGCTGCCAGCCGGCCGCTGAGGTGATGGTTGGGGCAGCAAAGTGTGGTACAGCTCCCCACAGGTGGAGCTTTACCTCAGGGCAGCTATTGGTGGAAGACAGTGAGGGAGGACAGTGATGGAGATGGTGGTGCTGCAGTTCTTACCTCTCTGCTGAGCTGCTGCTGATGCTGAGCCCTTCAGGCTGCGGCGGGAAGGATAATGGAAACCAGTTCAAGTTTAACTCCACTTTACTTGGTACAAGCTGATGGCATAAACATGACACGGTACAGTTTGGTTTACAGGGTGGATGTTGCCAGCTCAGGGCTTCCCTTATGGAGTCTCTAGATGTCCTCTCTTAAGTCGTTCAGGGTCTCTTTCTTCCTTCCTCAATCTTTTCCACCCTTGCAGAGCTCACCCGCCTGTCCTGCAGTCTGTATCTAGAAGGCTTATCTGGACCTGTACCGGTACAGATGGGAACAGCAGGAACGCGCAAGTTTCCCACCTGACACCGAGATTCAGTCCTCCATCTCTAGTGTAGAACCGTCTTTTGGGATTGAGGGGTGAGGTACCTCTGTGGGGCTGTCAGCAAACTGGTTCTTTTGGGCCTGCAGCTCGTCGGTTTTGCAGTCAGGGCTAAACTCCTGGCTGCCTTGGCTATCCGTGTCGCCGGTGTTCCCTCAACGTGACCAGCTGGCTCCTACCAGTCCTGGCCCGTTGCCTTCTGGTGCTCGACCCGCCCCCTTGGTTGATTGAGAGCAATGGGGGCGGGGAGACTTTTTGGCGCCTCTTGGATGGCCCATGTATGCTGAGGGGCCGAGGCACGCCCCTGGGCCAGCACATAGTTCCTTTTACATTTTTAGGCCCGCCCACAACGAAGATCCTATGGGCGAGACCTTCGGGCTTTTCCGGAGCCCGCCACTAGTCTTCATCACTCCTCGGCAGAGCGGAGGGGCGGGGCTCATCTTCCTGCTCTTTCTCCTGCTGTAGTGATGCAGTTTAAATTGTGAGGCGATGTAATGGCGGCTCTATTTTGAAATCCACAATAACAGTACACAGTCAATAAAGTCTTAAGGCACACTTTACCTGGTAGATACCAAGCTGGTTCAATCCTGTTCTTGACGCCAATTTGATTCAACCAGAGCTAAGGGATGGGGTACTCGGTCACCGGGACTGCTGAGTGGGGAGTCACAGATGGTCGAGATCCCGGTGCCATGCCCTGGTGATCAACTGTGGTAGATGTTGATGATGATGGGGGGGAATAAAAGGGGTTATTTACAGGGGATCTTGACGCCACCTGTAGTGTCCGGTAAGATGGTACCGGAGCTGCCAGCCGGCCGCTGAGGTGATGGTTGGGGCAGCAAAGTGTGGTACAGCTCCCCACAGGTGGAGCTTTAACTCAGGGCAGCTATTGTAGGGAGACGGTGAGGGAGGACAGTGATGGAGATGGTGGTGCTGCAGTTCTTACCCCTCTGCTGAGCTGCTGCTGATGCTGAGCCCTTCAGGCTGCGCCGGGAAGAATAACGGGAACCAGTTCAAGTTTAACTCCACTTTACTCGGTACCGGCTGATGGCATAAACATGACACGGTACAGTTTGGTTTACAGGGTGGATGTTGCCAGCTCAGGGTTTCCCTTATGGAGTCTCTAGATGTCCTCTCTTTGTCTTTCAGGGTTAACTTATCTCTTCCTTTCTCAATCTTTCCCACCCTTGCAGAGCTCACCCGCCTGTCCTGCAGTCTGTATCTAGAAGGCTTATCTGGAACTGTACCGGTACAGATGGGAACAGCAGGAACGCACAAGTTTCCCACCTGACACCGGGCTTCACTCCTCCACCTCTAGTGTAGAACCGTCTTTTGGGCTTGAGGGGTGAGGTACCTCTGTGGGACTGTCAGCAACCCGGTTCTGTTGGGCCTGCAGCTCGTCAGTTTTGCAGTCAGGGCTAAACTCCTGGCTGCCTCGGCTATCCATGTCGCCGGTGTTCCCTCAACGTGACCAGCCGACTCCTACCAGCCCTGGCCCGTTGCCTTATGTTCTGGGTCCCCACTTAAAGATGGGGCACCCTCCTCTCAGCTGAGCTGCCAGGCCTGACCACTCTGTCTGCCTAACCATCACCGTCTGAGGTAAACTGTCAACTGTCACTCTTCCTCTATCCTAAGCTCTGCCCCCACCTATCTGGGTTCTACCAAGTACTGGTTCCCCCTACTCTAGGTGGTGTGGTCCTAAGTGAGTGTAGAAACAGACTCCATAAGATTTAAATCCCAAACTAGCAACTTACAAATAATATTACATCTATATAATAAGTGCAATACCACTCTGTGGCGCCTAGTCACAGGGGCGCCACACATCCTCTTTGCACAGGCCACATTCAGTCTGTCAGTGGCCTCCTTCATTGTCGGCGTCATCTTGGGGCTGCATGCTGCCTCTAGCTCCAGTGTCTCTCTGCCTTCTCCTCACCATCTCTGCAGTCACTCACACCTGTGAAAGTCAGAGCAGCCTCTTGTGGACTTCCGCTGTCAGTATATGAACTTTTTGGCGTCTTTGCAGGACTATGTGTTGGTTAAAAGCAGGAGTTGCAGCGGAGGATATCCAGCACCCATCCGCTCACATCAAGCGCTAGGTCATGCCCCCGCCACCCCCCAACTGTTCACATTTTTAACACTGTGTTGTACACAGTGATTTTGGTTAGTGTTAGATGAAGTTTCTTTTTGAAGTTCCTTTAAATCTTTCTCCATTAACGATTGGAAATTATTAAGAGCAGGAACTCTTGATTGGAGTGGATAGTAGCTAGAATTTGTGATTTTAACAGAAATGTCATTGTCAAAGCAAAAACCTCTTCACTGTTACTCTGCAACTTTTGCATAGATAGAAAAGCATGCTGTTCAGCAAAAAGCAGCTCAGAAATCATCGTTTTTTTCTCACAGATTCAGAGTTAGATCGGGCAACCAAATCAGACAGATCTTTATCTTGTTTTTAAAGGAAGATTCATCACCGTCATCTTTGAAGAAATGGCATTTGACCGTGAATAATCTGGTGAATCTGTTCTCATCTTTAAAGGGATCCTGTCACCCCCAAAACACCTCTAAACCTATTAAAAGCTGTCCCTAGAGCATATTAAGACTTTCCCTACACTCCTTTTAGCTCCTCAATGCACCTAGTCAAAGTGAATAAAAACGTTTTATAAGTACCTCATTAGTGATGATAATGAGTGACTATGCTATTCATAGTCACTCATCCAGACTGCCCCTCTTCTTCATATCACGCCTGAATAGGCGTGATCTACAGCCCAGATTCAAATTCGCGCCTCCCTGCACGCTTCCCCGCTGTGCCCTGTGTCGTCCGAGGCTGCAGTGTGTCTGGGTGACGCGATCCGCGTCATTCCCGGCGCCGGGTGACGTATTTACACCCGCGCCGCGCTGTCAGCTTCCAAATGCGCACTGCTCATGCGCGCCGAGCTGTCAGCTTCAAAATGCGCATTGCCATCAGTAATGAGGTACTTATAAAACGTTTTTATTCACTTTGACTAGGTGCATTTAGGAGCTAAAAGGAGTGTAGGGTAAGTGTTACTATGCTCTAGGGACAGCTTTTAATAGCTTAGGAGGTGTTTTGGGGGTGACAGGATCCCTTTAAAAGTTTGGAACAGATCGAAATCCTATCCAGGGATAAAATCGAGGCCCCTGGACAGGACATTGACCACGAATCCAGTGAGTTTTTCTAGCCCTGATTGTTTACATCTGTGCAGTCATTAAGGAGAAAAACCGAGCACAATATACCAAGTGTAAGAGGGATTGTTTAATATTTTCCTGTTCCAGTATTTGTACCTTTTAGACTGAAATGACGGACCTGTCTGAGGTGGTCTGACCTCCAGTCCTAGATACTCCTGGGATAATCCTGTTGGGTCGTCTTGATGAGCCGTGGCCACCTCATACTGGAATATTGATATGTGAACATTTTTACTAGAATAGATGGATGGATGCCCCCAAGCCTGGCTCAATGACTGGACCAATCTGCACCAAAATAGGTAAATCAGGTACTCAGGAAGATTTGAAACAAAATTCATCTTTCTCATTCTCAAGATATTCGTTGATAAAACACAACAAATTCAAATATCAATTTATGGTAAAATGCCAGATCTCCACTATCTAGTGTTCTCCAAATGTTCTAAAAAAAATGAACACAACAGCAAATAAGTGTTACAGGAAGATGTTTGGACCAATCTGGCTCAAATTTGCCTCATATCTAAATCAGACAGTTTAGAAAATTGTTGACCAGATTCCAGCTCTCTAAAGTCTTCTTGTTGAGACACAGGGGTCAGTGCGTGCTCTCGTCTGCTGAACTGGCTGCCTTTAGAAAGACCACATGGGTCAGGGTTCATCACAACTGAACGCCTGAACTCCTTAACCATGGGCAGAACACTACATAGACCAGGGGTCTCAAACTCCAGGCCTCGAGGACAGCACACAGTCCAGGTTTTCACAGTTGGTAATCAGATTACCAACTGTCAAATTCGAAGGAAATCCTGAAAACCTAGACTGTGTGCGGCCCTCGAGTTTGAGACCCCTGACTTAGACAATGCAGGGCAAGGGAACCACAAAATGGCGAGACTTTATTAGATCTCCAACACTTAAAGGCATATAACCCATATCAAGCAAAAACACACAATGTAACAGGCAACAAAGTCTCACCCTTCCACAGGTTCACCAGGGATTAGAATATTTGTGTCCTTGGGGCTTCCAAGGTCAACTGTGCAATCCAGTAGCTCCCTGGTTGTGGTGGGCACTCACCGAGAAAGGTGTAGCGGCAAGCTTAGGAAGCTGACTGAGCACAGCAAAGTCTGTAGCAAGGTGAACAAATTGTCCCAACCAGGGTATCTTCCTTAAGTAGTCTCTGATATTCCAGACGAATCCTAGAATCCTAGTTTGAATTCCTGCAGAATATAATCCAATTTTGGTGCTCCTCTAGTTGGACCCGAAGTTCTTAGACTGAAGCTTTGCAGAGTTTGATGGCAAGATGTTATCCTGGCAGCCGGAACCAAAATTCCGAGGCTGAGGTTATAGTAACATAGTAACATACTTTTTAAGGTTGAAGGAAGACTTTAAGTCCATCTAGTTCAACCCATAGCCTAACATGTTGATCCAGAGGAAGGCAAAAAAAACCTCAAGTGGCAACACTAAGCTCCACATTGGGGAAAAAAATTCCTTCCTGACTTCACATACGGCAATCAGACTAGATCCCTGGATCAACGCCCTATCAAAGAATCTAGTATATATAACTGGTAATATTATAGTTTTCAAGAAAGGCATCCAGGCCCTTCTTAAATGTTAGTAGTGACTCACTCATTACAATATCATGTGGCTGAGAGCTCCATAGTCTCACTGCTCTTACAGTAAAGAATCCGCGTCTGTGATTATGATTAAACCTTCTTTCCTCCAGACGTAGAGGATGCCCCCTTGTCCCAGTCTCAGGCCTAAGAGTAAAGAGATCATTAGAAAGTTCTCTGTGCTGTCCCCTCATATATTTATACATTATTATAAGATCACCCCTAAGCCTTTGTTTTTCCAAGCTAAATAACCCCAAGTTTAATAACCTGTCTTGGTATTGCAGACGCCTTAGTCCTCTAATGACTTTTGTCGCTCTTCTCTGGACCCGCTCTAGTTCTGCTATGTCTTTCTTATACACCGGAGACCAGAATTGTACACAGTATTCTAAGTGTGGTCGCACTAGTGACTTGTATAGAGGTAAAATTATGTTCTCCTCATGAGCATCTATGCCTCTTTTTATGCATCCCATTATTTTATTTGCCTTTGCAGCAGCTGCCTGGCACTGGCCACTAAATGTGAGTTTGTCATCTACCCATACACCCAGGTCTTTTTCAGTGACAGTTTTGCCCAGTGTTTTACAATTAAGCACATAATTATACCTTTTGTTTCTTCTGCCCAAGTGCATGACTTTACATTTATCCCCATTAAAGCTCATTTGCCATTTAGCAGCCCAAGCTTCTAGTTTACATAAATCCTCCTGTAATATAACATTGTCCTCCTCTGTATTGATTACCCTGCAGAGCTTAGTGTCATCTGCAAATATTGAGATTCTACTCTGTATGCCCCCTACAAGGTCATTAATAAATATATTAAATAGAAGCAGGCCCAACACTGACCCCTGTGGTACCCCACTGTTAACTGTGACCCATTCTGAGAGTATTCCATTAATAACCACCCATTGTTTCCTATCACTGAGCCAGTTCTTAACCCACTTACACATATTTTCCCCTATCCCCATTGCCCTCATTTTATGTATCAACCTTTCGTGTGGCACCGTATCAAAAGCTTTTGAAAAGTCCATATACACCACATCCACTGCATTTCTTTGGTCCAGTCCAGAACTTACTTCTTCATAGAAGCTTATCAGATTAGTTTGACAGGAACGGTCCCTTGTAAAACCATGTTGATAATGGGTCATGAGGTTATTTTTCTTCAGATACTCCAGTATAGCATCTCTTAGAAAACCCTCTAGGATTTTACCCACAGTAGAGGTTAAGCTTACTGGCCTATAATTTCCAAGTTCAGTTTTTGTCCCCTTTTTGAATATTGGCACCACATTTGCTATACGCCAGTCCTGTGGTACAGACCCTGTTATTATGGAATCTTTAAATATTAAAAATAATGGTCTATCTATGACAGTACTTAATTCCTGCAGCACTCTGGGGTGTATCCCATCCGGGCCCGGGGGTTTGTCAATTTTAGTGATTTTTAGACGATGCCGTACTTCCTCTTGGGTTAAGCAGGTGACATTTAATTGAGAATTTTTGTTATCACTGATCATATTGTCTGTGATGGGATTTTCTTGTGTAAATACTGTTGAAAAAAAGTCATTTAGCGTATTGGCTTTTTCCTCATCCTCATCCACCATTTCACCCAGACTATTTTAAAGGGGCCAACACCATCATTTTTTAGTTTCTTACTATTTATGTATTTAAAAAATATTATGGGATTCTTTTTACTTTCTCTGGCAATGAGTCTTTCTGTCTCAATCTTTGCTGCCTTGATTTGCTATTTACAAATGTTATTTAATTTTCTGTATTTATTTAATGCCTCATCACTACCTACTTGCTTTAATTCCCTAAATGCTTTCTTTTTGTCACATATTGCACCTCTTACCGCTTTATTTAGCCATAGTGGTTTCCTCCTATTTCTAGCATGCTTATTACCATAGGGTATATATTGTGCACAGGTCCTATTCAGTATGCTAATAAACATCTCCCATTTGCTTTGTGTACTTTTATGTCTCAGGACATCATCCCAGTTTATTGCACTAAGATCATCTCTCAACCGTTGGAAATTTGCCTTCCTGAAGTTTAGTGTCCTTGTAGCCCCTCTACTACACATCTTAGTAAAGGATACTTGAAAACTTATTATGTTATGATCACTATTACCCAAGTGACCTCCAACCCGTATATTTGATATGCGGTCCGGTCTGTTTGTTAATATTAGGTCCAGCAGTGCCCCCCTTTTTGTTGGGTCCTGAACCAGTTGTGAAAGGTAATTGTCTCTCATAGTTTTCAAAAACTTATTACCTTTGCTGGAACTGCAGGTTTCTGATCCCCAATGTATTTCAGGGTAGTTGAAGTCCCCCATAATAATGACTTCTCCCTGAGTCGCTGCTTATGGTCTTCTAACTGGGACCAGAGCCTATAGGAAGGAGTCATGTAGCACATAAACTGCTGGTGACTGAAGAAAGTCCTTTTTATAATCCGAGCCTACACCTCAGGATATATTATGCTCTTCCATGATTGGTGGGCTGTTCTCTTATTGGTTGGCATTCCAATCCGAATGTTTAATTCTCCTCTGAGTGATGTAGACAGAGGGTGTGAGGTAATTTAAATTAAATTGACAATACACAAACTCAGACAATGAAGGCACTGAATTGGCTGACAAGAAACAATGACTTAAACATGAGTTAATAAACAAAAAACACCAATGTGTCTGGCCAAATTAACAACATTAACCCTCAACACGCATTGAAACAGGCTGTGTCTTCATACTTCTGTTCTCAACATATTTTTCAAAAATGGAATAGAAAAGCAAATCTTTAAATCTCTTCAGAACGCCGCTACCTTGAAAAAGCGGAAAAGGTCACCACTGCAGGAATTCGGCTGCAAGGGAACCATGTGGGCCTGCTGTTTAAAGTACTCTAACATTCACTGCTCTTGGGGAGGATACCCACGCCCACCGAGCAGTGCTGGCTTCAGTGTCGAGAGGTAGGCATGGGGATCAACAAATGAATATTCATTTACTTTAAACATTGGACACACGCATTTACCTGAGCCGGATTACTGCAGCGGCTGAGGAGATCATGTGTCTGCTGGAAAAAGAGGCAACAGGAGCAGGGTGCCATTTAGGAAGGACAGTCATGCCTGGACTGGAGCGAGTGCAGATCACTGCAGTCACTGGGCCACGCATGGCATACCTAACAGCACAGCACGGTCTGTGCTCTCAGTGCTCACGTAAGTGCAGGTCAATTGTAGGAGGACCTGCGGTGATGTAATGTAGAGGGAGGGCACTGTGCTGTCATGTGATGCTACAGCCCTCCCTCTACATTACATCACCGTAGGTCCTATAGAGGAGACACTTCCTGATTTCAAGCATGACTACAGGACCTGCACTAACGTGAGCACACCTTGTTGTCTCAATTCTACACTAAAATGTATCAAGTACACAGTACATGGAGTCACTCTACCTATCCTGTGGATCTGCAGGACATGCTGAGGATTATAGTTCTCCCATGAGATTTTAAAGCAGCACTCCAGTGTTTTTTTTCAGCGCTGGACTGGTGCTTTAAATATAAGCCCCATGCCCTCATTCTTATACTCACCTTCCAGCATGTCTTCATATGGTACTTTAGCGACACCACTCCAGTCTCGTGGCACCATCTTCTGCCCATAGCTTACAACTTAAGAACATACTATTATATGTTATGATATTTTTTGCATTCTTGGCCATTTTAGGGCCCTTTCACATCAGCGTTTTTATTCAAATCGCGGCAGATGCGGTGAAAAAACCGCATCTGCCGCGATTACCGCATACCGGCTGCACTTGCGGCGCGGTTGCGGTTTTTTCCATACAAAGTATAGGCGGACTTGCGGCAGGTGCGGCAAGTGCGGTATTGCACTTGCGGCAGGTGCGACAGCGAAAAAAACCGCGGTCAGCCGCGGTTTTTTTCGCGGCCGCACCTGCCGCAAGTGCAAAACCGCACTTGCCGCACCTGCCGCAAGTCCGCCTATACTTTGTATGGAAAAAACCGCAACCGCGCCGCAAGTGCAGCCGGTATGCGGTAATCGCGGCAGATGCGGTTTTTTCACCGCATCTGCCGCGATTTGAATAAAAACGCTGATGTGAAAGGGCCCTTACAGAGAATATGAATGAAAACAAAAAAGCTTTTGATGTACAGTACGAGTTTATTTCTAATTAAAACATTTCCCACATTCTGAACAAGAAAATGGCTTCTCCCCGTGTGAACTTTCCTATGTGAATCAAGACTTTTTTTGGAGTTTAAACATTTCCAACAGTAATTACATGAAAATGGTGTTTTCCCTGGGAATTCTGAGATGTTTATTAACATTTGATTTCTGGGTAAAACATGTTCTACATTCTGGGCATAATAATTGTTTTACCCTGTGTGAATTTTCTGATGTCTAACAAGTTGTAATTTAATGTGAAAAGATTTCCCACATTCTGAACATGAAAATGGCTTCTCCCCAGTGTGAGTTCTCTGATGTGCAGTAAGCTTTTCTTTCTTGAGAAAACATTTCCCACACTCTGAACATGAAAATGGCTTCTCCCCTGTGTGACTTCTCAGATGTGAAGTAAGATTTCCTTTCTTGCTAAAACATTTCCCACATTCTGAACATAAAAATGGCTTTTCCCCAGTATGAATTCTCTGATGTTCAGTAAGCTTTTCTTTCTTGCGAAAACATTTCCCACATTCTGAACATGAAAATGGCTTTTCCCCAGTGTGAACTCTCTGATGTGCAGTAAGCTTTTCTTTCTTGAGAAAACATCTCCCACATTCTGAACATGAGAATGGCTTCTCCCCTGTGTGAATTTTCTGATGTGCATTAAGATTGCCTTTGCTACTAAAACATTTCCCACATTCTGAACATGAAAAAGGCTTCTCCTCTGTGTGACTTCTCTGATCTACCATAACACTTGATCTCTTAGTAAAACATTTCCCACATTCTGAACATAAAAATGGTTTCTCCCCTGTATGAGCTTCTTGATGTTCAGCATTCCTATTGTTATTTTCACTTTGCTTAACAGTCTGTAATGAATCAGGAGATAGGACCTGTTGATTAGGAATAGATGACAGATTTTTGTTGTGAAGGGCTGGCGGAGTATCTGGAATTATGTCAGGATCTTCATATATATATGGCGCGATACCATGATCAGTTGTTTCAACATTAGTACGTTGTAGATACCCGTCTGATGCACAGTCATCTGACAAGAAAAAAACATTTTTTTCAGAAACGCTGCAACTTAAAACAAATTGTACAAACTGCAAGAAGTAATAGATTGTGATATTAACTCTTCAACGTCTGCTAACATGCCTTTTCACAGTAAATGTTAAAGGGCTTTAATCCGCATGAAAAAGTGGCACTAAGTGCGTAGCACTCCACATTAGTAAAAAAAAACACCATATGACAGCTAACACCCTGTGGCATTGGCCTCATTCAGTTTCGGACCCAATCGGGGTCAATTAATCCCTTAGATGTTGCTGTTAATTGTGATAGCAGCATCTAAATGATTAAAAGAGGGTTAAAACACCCCCTCTAACTATTATTACAAGCTGTAGAGCCCGGCGTTGCCCAGGCGTAATGCCCTTATATAGTCATAATGCTCATATATGGTAATATTACCTATATATAGCAATGACATCCAAATATGGTAATGTATATATGTGTGTGTGTGTATGTGTCATCGCCTCGCCCCCTCCAAGTAGAACCAACCCTTCATAGCTCTGCCCTAAACATAACCCCATCCCTCCCAATAGCCACCCCCTTTCATAGCATGCCCTGATGTATAGCCATGTATAGAATGTCCCTTCATACCTCCACCCCTCCACATAGTCCCAGGGGTGGGGCTATGTGGAGGAGGCGGGGGATATGTGGAGATGCAGGATGTGAAGTGTGGCGTGGCTATATACAGTGGGCATGGCTATGTAGGTGGTGTACACAAAGTGGGCATGGCTATGTGGAGTGGGGAGGGCTATGCTGAGTGGGTGTGGCTATATGGAGTGGGTGTGGCTATGTGGAGTTGGCGGGGCTTGCCACATATACACATACATACACACATACACTCAGCTTTATATATTAGATTACAGCGCCATTTTTTCCATGGACTTTTACATGTGAAAAGGGCTGTAAATAATAGAGACAAGTACAATAATCATGAACAATACAAGGCACAGACAAGTAAAGGGAGAGTACTCTGCCTTCAAGGACTCATAGTCTACAATGGATGGGTGAGGATGGAGCTGGTTATGAGGCGGTATAGTGGACTAAGGGCTTCTGCAGGTTGTAGACTTGTTGGAAGAGGTGGGTCTTCAGGTTCAGGTCCTCTTGATGGTTTCCAAGGTAGGCGAGCCTCTGATACATTGGGGCAGAGAGTTCATGAGTATAGGAGATGCACAGGAAAAATCTTGTATGTGGTTGTGGGAAGAGAAGATAAAAGTGTAGGAGAGAAGGAGATCTTGTGAAGATTGGAGGTTACATGCAGGTAAGTACTGGGAGACCACGTCTAAGATATAAGAAGAAGACAGGTCGCTGATGGCTTTGTAGGTTATGGTTATGGTTTTGAACTGTAGTCTGTGGGCACTGGGAAGCCAGTGAAGGGATTGGCATAGAGGAGAGGTCGGGGAATAGCAGAAGAACAAAGTTTAGGATAGAATGTAGGGGTGCGAGAGTGTTAGAAGGGAGGCTACAGATCTGGAGGTTGCAGTAATACAGGCAGAAGATAATGAGGGCATACACTAGTTTTTTTCGCACTAAAGTTTGTTACTGATTCTTGTTTAAGACACGTACAGATTCATGAAACATTTTGGAGTTTGAGTCGGCAGGAGGTGGAGAGGGCTTGGATGTGTGGCTTACGAGCATGCAGGACTGGGGAGAGTGAGCAGCCATCAACTTTGATGGATAGGTGTGTTGGGGGGGGTTGAGTGACGAAGAGGAAAGATGATAAACTCCGTTTTGTTCATGTTGAGTTTTAGAAATCAAGCATAGAAAAAGATGAAATATCAGACAGACATTGTGGGATTCTGGTTAGTAAAGAGGTGATACGAGATCCACACAGGTAAACCTGTGTGTCATCAGTGAAAAGATGATACTGAAAGCTGTGGGACTCCATGAGCTGTCCCAGGCCAAAAGGTGTAAATCGAGAAAAGCAGGGGTCCAATAAATGAACCCTGAAGAACACCAATAGATAGGGGCAGGTGCCCCTATCTGCCACATGCTTTCCCTTTCTCTACTACTCCTCACTGCTGGCGACATATCTCCCAATCCTGTCCCCCCACCCCATGCGTCCCACCTATCCTCACCTCCACCAAATAAAGATAAACTATCATAGTCCTTCACATGTAAAACCCATGCCCCTGACCCCCAACCCCCCTGCTTCCTCTCTCTGGAGCACTTTGGAATGCCAGCTCTGCTTGCAAGAAGCTCCAAATGATCCATGACCTTTTTACTTCTCACAACCTTTCCTTCTTGGGCCTCACCGAGACCTGGCTGTCAGCCTCTGACACTGCTTCTATTGCTGGACTAAGCTATGACGGCCTTCACTTTACTCATACTCCTCACCCTGGCAACAGACATCGCGGAGGAGTCGGCTTCCTCATCTCTGCAAACTGCTCCTTCAACCCAATCCAACCCCCACCCTCCCTTATCCACCCTTTTTTTCACTCCGACCGTATCTACTCTCCCTCCAATCTTCAAATGACCATCATATAACGACCATCAGGCTCTGCCACTACCCTCATTGACCAATTCTCCATCTGGCTTCTTCACTTTCTGCTGACATTCCCACCATCATCATGGGTGACTTAAATATCGCTACTGACAAGCGCCAGCCAGCGGCCTCCAAACTCCTTTCACTCAGCTCATCCTTTGGACTTACTCAGTGGTCCTCCACAGCCACTCACATAGACGGACATACACTAGACCTCATCTTCACCAGCCTCTGTTTCCCATCTAATCTCACAACCTCCCGCTTCCCCATATCTGACCACCATTTACTCACCTTCTCATCCTTGTCCTGCTCACCGGTCCCCCATATTCAGTCACTAGCTCATCCGCGCAGAAATCTCACACACCTAGACATTCACAGATTCTCTTCTACCTCTGACCTCTGTATCTTCACTCCATGACACAGACAGTGCCACCACTTTCTACAACGCCACCCTCACATCAGCCATAGACTCAGTTGTCCCACTCGTTCATCGCAAGGTGCGACGAATCAATAGGCAACCTTAGCACAACAATACCACCAAAAAACTTTGACAAGTGTCCAGGGCTGCGGAGCGGCAATGGAAGAAAACACGCCTGCCAGACGACTTCACAACTTTCAAACAAGCTACACTTGCCTTCAAATCAGCCCTCACCTCTGCTAAACAGAACTATTTCGCAAACCTTATATCTTCCTTATCCTACAACCACAAACAACTGTTCAGCACTTTTAACTCTCTCCTCCACCCACCGCTTCCCCCTATGACCTCTCTCATCTCTGCTGAGGACTTCGCCACATACTTCAAAAATAGGATTGACCAAACAAGGCAAACATTTATTGTTCCACCACCTCAACCACTCCATATACCAGACCTCTGCCTTTCTCTCATAACCTCCCTCTCCAACATCACTGAAGGAGAGCTCACTCATCTCCTATCCAAATCACACCTCACCACCTGTGCACTTGATCTCATCCCTTCCCACCTCCTCCCCAACCCCACTAATACACTCATCCCAGCCCTAACCCACCTCTTCAATCTATCACTATCTTCGGAGACGTTCCCGATATAGCTTTCAAAAACTGCCACCATCACGCCCATCCTCAAAAACCCAAACCTTGACCCGACTGCTAGGACGAGCTACCGCCCCATATCGCTGCTCCAGTTTGCTTCCAGATTCCTTGAGCAACACGTCCATGCTCAACTTTCCTCCTACCTCTCATCATCTAGCTCTCTCCTTTACAATCTACAATCCAGTTTCCGGCCACACCTTTCCACCAAAACTGCCCTAACCAAAATTACCAATGACTTACAGCCAAAGCTAATAGAAAATTCTCCATCTTCCTCCTCTTAGACCTGTCCTCTGCCTTTGACATAGTTGACCACTCCATCCTACTTCAGTTTCTTTATTCCCTTGGCATCAAAGACCTTGCCCTGTCCTGGGTTGCCTCATACCTTTCCAACTGCACATTTAGCGTTTACCACTTCCACATTACCTCCTCATCGCGCCCTCTCTCTGTTGGGAGTCCCACAAGGCTCTGTTCTGGGGCCCCTACTCATACAGTCCCATGGCTTCCAGTACCACCTGTACGCTGACGACACTCACATCTACCTCTCTGGACCAGATGACAACTCTCTGCTGTCCAGAATCTGGGAGTGTCTATCAGCCATATCCTCCGCCTTCTCCTCTCGCTACCCAAAACTGAACGTAGACAAAACCGAACTCATCATCTTTCCTCCATCCCATCTTTCATCCTCACCGCCTGATCTATCTATTATGGTAAATGGCATGATGCTCTCTCCCACACCTCAAATTTGCTGCCTTGAAGTAACTCTCGACTTGGCCCTGTCCTTCAAACCACACATCCAAACTCTCACCACCTCCTGTCGTCTCCAGCTCAAGAATATTTCCATAATCTGTCCTTTCCTCAGCCCTCAGTCTACTAAAATTCTTGTAGATTCTTTCATCATCTACCGCCTTGACTACTGCAACATTCTCCTCTGTGGCCTCCCTGCTAACACTCTTGCACCTCTCCAGTCTGTCAACTCTGCTGCCCGACTAATCCACCTCTCTCCTCGCTACTCCCCTGTATCTCCCCTCTGCAAATCCCTCCACAGGCTCCAAATTCCCCAACGAATCCAGTTCAAGCTACTAACACTGACCTACAAAGCCGTCCATAAACTGTCTCCGCCCTACATCTCTGCACTAATCTCCCACTATCTTCCCTCACGTAATCGTCGATCCTCCCAAGACCTCCTCCTCTCCTACACACTTATCCGTTCCTCACACAACCGCCTCCAAGATTTCTCCCGAATATCCCCCATCCTCTGGAATTCTGCAACCCAACATGTCCGATTATCAACCACGCTCGGATCCTTCAGACGGAACCTGAAAACCCATCTCTTCAGGAAAGCTTACAGCCTGCAATGACCGAGCCGCCGATCCACCGCCACCGGAGCTGCTGCCCCACTGCCACCGGAGCTGCCACCTCTCCAACACCAGATCTGCTGCACCCCTGACCTACTGTCTCCTCCCCATTATCCTGTAGAATGTAAGCCTGCAAAGACAGGGTCCTCTCCCTCTGTACCAGTCTGTCATTGTTAATTTGTTTACTGTAAACCATATCTATAGTTTTCTATGTACCCTTTTCTCATGTACAGCACCATGGAATGACTGGTGCTATATAAATAAATAATAATAATAATTATGTGGAGGTGGTGGGAGAGTGGGAGATTCTGAATGTTCGGTCAGTTAGGTATGAAGAGATCCAGGATAAGGCCAAGTCTGTGATGCCAAGTGATGAGAGAATCTGTAGTAGGAGAGAACGCAGAGGACAGGTCCAAGTGGAGGAAAACAGAGTAGTGTCGCTTGGCTTTGGCGGTAAGTAGGTTATTGGTGACTTTAGTTAGGGCAATTTCAGTAGAATGGTGTGGTAAGAAGCCATCTATTTTATCAAGCCGGTGGACTGGGAGTGCTCTATTTTCCATACAAAGATTTTTGTATTTGCTCTGGACTACATGTTGGCACCAGTGGAAAATTGAGCCCCGTCAAGGTTTGGGGATATTTGGTCTCCAATACGACATCGCACAGCAGTGGTGAGCCCTACTTTCCTTTTTCCTACGAAATTTCATGGGTAAGTTAATTTTAACAGTGAGATGGAATATAGACAATAAAATCCAGTAAATCGCATTATCAAAATTATATAACTGTATTTGCATTTTGAATAGCAAAATAAGTATTTGATCCCCTACCAAACATTATGAGTTCTGGCTCCTACAGACCAGTTACACGCTCCTACTCAACTCGTTACCTGCATTAAAGACAGCTATCATAAATTGTTACCTGTATAAAAGATTCCTGTCCACACACAATTAAGGCTGAAGGCACACTGTGCGTTTGCATCACGCTAGTGCAATGCGAGGGAAACTCACATTGCACTCGGACCAGTGTTGCCATATCAGGCAGGGCACACTGGTGCATGTCCCCTGCACTGAAGTCACACTGCGAGTCAAATGCGAGTTCAGTCACAGCATGATGCCACTGAACACGTGTTTGACATGCGAGTGGCTAATGATAGTCAATGGGCGCGAGGAAACCTCACACCCAGACAGCACTCTGTGCGAGTCACTAGCACATGTGCTTTCGTCCCAACACAGAAAGCCCGATAGCTATATATCTACAGATAAAGATCTGTAGATATAATAGCTTTGTCAGGCTTTGCGCTGCTTTGACAGCATCATTTTTTACATTTCCCGGGGTTAAGCGTCATATTAACTCCATCTGCAGCCCCTGTGCTGCATGTCAGCCGGGAGGCTGCAGATGCGGGTAATTAGCCGGTTATGTAGGTTTAACCCCATGTTTCTGTTATGGCAGTTTGTGTCCACTTATGTCCACACTCCCTGGACACAAACTGACATGTCAGAATGTGTGTGCAGAGGTTAATGCAGTTTTTAAATAAAAGCTGGCAATTACTGCTATTCTTTACATTACTGTATTCTCCTGCGGTGAGCAGGAGTCAGGAGCTTTCCATGGTCCTGTACTGTAACAGCGTGAATTTATAGCCCTGCTCCTTGGTACTGAAAGTTCACACTGTTACAGTACAGAAGCTCTCCAGGGTCCTGATCATTATAGCTGGGTGCTGACCACAATATGAACAGGTTCAGCACCACGGTCAGCACCGAGCCATAATTATCAGAACCCCTAGTGATAGCACATGATCCCCCCCCCCCGTGCTTGATATGGCTCCCCATAATAAAATAACAACCACGCTACTTACCTTTTCTAGCGGTGTCCTCTGTGTCTCTCTCCTTGCCGATGAGCCCACACTTTCTGGTTCTTTTCTGTAAAGCCGGTCATTTGATCGGCTCAGCAGAGTGACATCATCCCTGCGCGCCAGATCACATGACTTTACAGAGAAGAACTAGAAAGTGCGGGCGCAACGGCAAGGAGGGAGAAAGGAGGACACTGCTGGAAAAGGTAAGCAGCGTGGTTGTTATTTTATTATGGGAAGCAGCATGGGGGTCCATATATAGCATGGGGGAACATGAGCCATCACTGGGGGCCATATCCAGCACAGGGGGACGTGTGCCATCACTGGGGGACGTGTGCCATCACTGAGGGACGTGTGCCATTATTACGCGCCATGATTCAGCACAGGGGAACGTGCGCCATCACTGGGGGATGTGTGCCAGTACTGGGGGATGTGTGTCATCACTGGGAGACATGTTCCAGCCATAACCAGATTAAGGGGGCCATATCTGGGATGGGTGGGCTATATCCCAGGATGAGGGACCATGTACCAGGATGAGGGGGGCTATGAGGTACATATACCCTATATCAGTGGCGTAACTTCAGGCCCAGGGGCCCCGATGCGAAAGCTCCAACGGGCCCCCAATTATTGCAAATCTTTAATAGCATTAGTCTTTTTCTATAGGCCAAAGGGACTTTTGGGGCCCCTCTTGGCTGCAGGGCCCGGGTGCGATCGCAACCCCTGCACCTGTGGTAGTTACGCCCCTGCCCTATATGATTTGTAAGATGGACACTGACATTATAAAACGGACCCCATTTAACATTAAACATTTTTTTTTTCTCTTTTCCTTCACCAAATTTGGTGGTGCGTCTTATAGTCAGGTGCATCTTATAGAGCAAAAAATACGTACTTGTTAATGATCTCAAGGCAGCTGGAACCACTGTCACTGAAAAAACCATTGGTAACACATTATGCTGTAATCCAGCAGTGCCTGCAAAGTCCCACTGCTCAAGAGGGCACATGTCCAGGCCCGTCTAAAGTTTGCCAATGAACACCTTGGTGATTCTGAGAGTGATTGGGAGACGGTGCTGTGGTCAGATGAGACAAAAAATTGAGCTGTTTGGCATTAACTCAACTCGCCGTGTTTGGAGTTAGAGAAATGCTGCCTATGACCCAAGAACACCATCCCCACTGTCAAGCATTGTGGTGGAAACATTATGTTTTGGGGGTGTTTCTCTGCTAAGGGCACAGGACTACTTCAGCAATGAACCATAAAATCCTGAGTATCAACCTCCTTCCCTCCACCAGGACATTTAAAATGGGTCATGGTTGGGTCTTCCAGCATGACAATGACCCAAAACATCCAGCCAAGGCAATAAAGGAGAGGCTCAAAAAGAAGAACATTAAGGTCATGGAGTGGCCTAGCCAGTGACCTGAATCCCATAGAAAACTTATGGAGGGAGCTGAAGTCCTGAGTTGCCAAGTGAGAGCCTCAAAATCTTAATGATTTAGAGATGATTTGCAAAGTGGAGTGGACAAAAATTCCTCCTGAAATGTGCGCAAACTTCATCATCAACTACAAGAAACGTCTGACTGCTGCGCTGCCAACAAGGGTTTTGCCACCAAGTATTAAGTATTTATTGCCAGAGGGATCAAATACTAATTTCTCTCTTCAAAATGCAATTACATTTATATAATTTAGACTTAGCTTCTCTCATTTCTTTTTTTTTTCTAATACAGCATTTACTGTTTTCCTCTTCCACATACATCTATTATCTGTACATAATGCCCTGCTTTTCACTGTTTCCAGTGGCCATTAGCTTATTCATGTGCATGTTATGTTTAGTGTTGCAGCATGTCTCCTTTAATATTTACTGATTTTTTTGCTTGCACCTACACATTAGGTGTTGCCAGTCCTTATACTTTATATATAGTATTTGCTTAGGGTCATTGTCTTGTTGGAAGGTGAATCTTCCACCAAGTCTGAGGTCCAGAGCTCTGGAAGAGGTTTTCATCCAGGATACCTGTGTACTTGGCCGCATTCATGTTTCCTTCAATTACAACCAGTCGTCCTGTCTCTGCAGCTGAAAAACACCCCCATAGCATGATGCTGCCACCACGTTTCACTGTTGGGATTGTATTGGGCAGGGGATGAGCAGTGCCTGGTTTTCTCCACACATACCGCTTAGAATTATCACCAAAAAGTTCTATCTTCATCTCATCAGACCAGAGAATCTTATTTCTCATAGTCTGGGATCCTTCATGTGTTTTTTTTTAGCAAACTCTATGCGGGCTTTCATATATCTTGCACTGAGGAGAGGCTTCCGTTGGGCCACTTGGCCATAAAGCCTGACTGGTGGAGGGCTGCAGTGATAGTTGACTCTGTGGAGCTTTCTCCCATCTCCCTACTGCATCTCTGGAGCTCAGCCACAGTGATCTTGGGGTTCTTCTTTAACTCTCTCACCAAGGCTCTTCTCCCCCGATTGCTCAGTTTGGCTGGACGGCCAGGTCTAGGAAGCCTTCTGGTGGTCCCAAACATCTGCCAATTAAGGATTGTGGCGGCCACTGTGCTCTTAGGAACCTTGAGTACTGCAGAAATTCTTTTGTAACCTTGGCCAGATGTGTTCCATGCCACAATTCTGTCTCTGAGCTCCTTGGGCAGTTCCTTTGACCTCATGATTCTCATTTGGTCTGACATGCACTGTGAGCTGTGAGGTCTTATATAGACAGGTGTGTGCCTTTCCAAATCAAGTCCTATCAGTTTAGTTAAACACAGCTGGACTCCAATGAAGGAGTAGAACCAACTGAAGGAGGATCACAAGGACATGGACAGCATGGGACTTAAATAATGAGTGTCTGAGCAAAGGGGCTGAATACTTATGACCATGTGATATTTCAGTTTTTCTTATGTAATAATTTTGCACAAATATCTACATTTCTGTTTTTTTTTCAGTGGAGATGGGGTGCAGAGTGTACATTAATGAGAAAAAATGAACTTTTTTGAATTTACAAAAGGGCTGCAATGAAACAAAGAGTCAAAAATGTAAAGGGGTCTGAATACTTTCCGTACCCACTGTAATTGGTATTACATTGACCGGAATAACCCAAATGATAAAGCTCACGTTAGTTATTACGCACAGCAAGCATCGTAAAAAAAAATTGGGATTTAGACAAATCCCCCGATGGAACTACTGATAATAACTTCAGGTTTTGATGTTCAGGGTATAGTGGGGGGAGGGGGGAGTCTGATTGTATTTGATGTTTTCTTAAACTGAAAATGTAAAAGGAAAATCTATGTAATGTCTACGTGCCACTTTTTAATTGTAGTTATCAATAATAGTGATCTGATTTAAATTATACAAGAACCTGATATCAGGTAGAAAAGATCATTGTGTGAGCAGCGATTGTCACATATATTGCTCTGGACCTTCTACAGGTATCGGGAGAATAGTAGATTGATGGTATTGATGGTCGGCCCCGATCCCTGCAGTAGGTCCAGAGCGCTGTATGTGACAATGCTGCTCACACCATGATCTTCACTGCTCCAGGCTCCACACTGCAGATCTCCTCCTCTCCAGATCTGGAATCACAGGAGGCAGCGAGGAGGAAGAGGAGGAAGAGTTCTCAGCAAGAGCAAGACAAAAATGTCTGTAATGACATTCTCTGTGGGGTTTTGTTTTATTTTACATTTTTTACACCCTCTCTGACTCTGCCTTCCTATGATTGGACAGTGTCATAGAATGGAAAAAGTAACACCCCCTCACTTGCCGCAGAGGAATCTCTGGTAATGTGTCTTTGTTTCAAGGGGAAATTTGCATATTGGGCAACTTAAAATTTAATAGCCCATATATCCGTAATACAATGGAGACAGCAATTGTTGTAATCAGCCCCTTTTTAGTTTTATATACAGTTTAAACTGAAAAATAATATGAAGCTTCTCTTTCATTGACTGCATATTCATGGATGTCCAGGTCCTGAGACCCGACCCAATTGGTATAAAGATTGATGAGAATTGTGACACTTAGGAGGCAGAGAACAGACTCAATAGAAGCTACAAAATGGAGCATGTAATTGTACCAACTGGTGAATAAGTACAGTGTTGGCCAAAAGTATTGACACCCCTGCAATTCTGTCAGATAATACTCAGTTTCTTCCTGAAAATGATTGCAATCACAAATTCTGTGGTATTATTATCTTCATTTAATTTGTCTTCAATGAAAAAACACAAAAGAGAATGAAGCAAAAAGTAAAACATTGATCATTTCACACAAAACTCCAAAAATGGGCCATACAAAAGTATTGGCACCCTCAGCCTAATACTTGGTTGCACAACCTTTAGCCAAAATAACTGCGATCAACCGCTTCCGGTAACCATCAATAAGTTTCTTACAATGCTCTGCTGGAATTTTAGACCATTCTTCTTTGGCAAACTGCTCCAGGTCCCTGATATTTGAAGGGCGCCTTCTCCAAACTGCCATTTTTAGATCTCTCCACAGGTGTTCTATGGGATTCAGGTCTGGACTCATTGCTGGCCACCTTAGAAGTCTCCAGTGCTTTCTCTCAAACCATTTTCTAGTGCTTTTTGAAGTGTGTTTTGGGTCATTGTCCTGCTGGAAGACCCATGACCTCTGAGGGAGACCCAGCTTTCTCACACTGGGCCCTACATTATGCTGCAAAATTTGTTGGTAGTCTTCAGACTTCATAATGCCATGCACACGGTCAAGCAGTCCAGTGCCAGAGGCAGCAAAGCAACCCCAAAACATCAGGGAACCTCCACCATGTTTGACTGTAGGGACCGTGTTCTTTTCTTTGAATGCCTCTTTTTTCTCCTGTAAACTCTATGTTGATGCCTTTGCCCACAAAGAGAGAACATTCTTCCAAAACGTTGTAGGCTTTCTCAGGTAAGTTTTGGCAAACTCCAGCCTGGCTTTTTTATGTCTCGGGGTAAGAAGTGGGGTCTTCCTGTGTCTCCTACCATACAGTCCCTTTTCATTCAGATGCCAACGGATAGTACGGGTTGACACTGTTGTACCCTCGGACTGCAGGGCAGCTTGAACTTGTTTGGATGTTAGTCGAGGTTCTTAATCCACCATCCGCACAATCTTGCATTGAAATCTCTTGTCAATTCTTCTTTTCCGTCCACATCTAGGGAGGTTAGCCACAGTGCCATGGGCTTTAAACTTCTTTTTTTTTTTTTTGTTTCAATAGTGTTTATTGTATATTATCAAGAATACAGAAAAACAGAAAAATTTTTTAGAAACATATATCCATTACAGATTATATCCAGTGTCGAGGCATGGCTTTGAACTTCTTGATGACACTGCGCACGGTAGACACAGGAACATTCAGGTCTTTGGAGATGGACTTGTAGCCTTGAGATTGCTCATGCTTCCTCACAATCTGGTTTCTCAAGTCCTCAGACAGTTCTTTGGTCTTCTTTCTTTTCTCCATGCTCAATGTGGTACACACAAGGACACAAGACAGAGGTTGAGTCAACATTAATCCATGTCAACTGGCTGCAAGTGTGATTTAGTTATTGCCAACACCTGTTAGGTGCCACAGGTAAGTTACAGGTGCTGTTAATTACACAAATTAGAGAAGCATCACATGATTTTTCTAAGGGTGCCAATACTTTTGTCCACCCCCTTTTTTATGTTTGGTGTGGAATTATATCCAATTTGGCTTTAGGACAAATCTTTTTGTGTTTTTTCATTGAAGACAAATTAAATGAAGATAATAATACCAAAGAATTTGTGATTGCAATCATTTTCAGGAAGAAACTGAGTATTATCTGACAGAATTGCAGGGGTGCCAATACTTTTGTCCACAACTGTAGAGGAAACTACTCACCTGCGCTGTCATCTGTAAGATCATCATCATCCCTCACATATATCTCTGTAGTATTAATATGGGGCAGATCATCATCACCCTCACATATGTCTCTGTAGTATTAATATGGGGCAGATCATCATCACCCCTCACATATGTCTCTGTAGTATTAATATGGGGCAGATCATCATCACCCCTCACATATGTCTCTGTAGTATTAATATGGGGCAGATCATCATCACCCCTCACATATGTCTCTGTAGTATTAATATGGGGTAGATCTTCACCCTGAAACAAAGATTGTAAAAGTCACAGACAGATGGAGAAGTCCCATCTATGATCAGCTGTAATCTGCCATCTCCACCGTTCTCATTACACAAGTATAAAACATAGAATACTGGAGGATAAAACAAGACTGAGCACAAGACCTTCACAGCCGTCTACACATCATAGGGAGATCTCATCACACCTTCTCTCCATCTACCTGATGATCCGGAGGAACATCGGGATCTTCTTGTTTACAGTCCTGTGGGAGAAGAGGACGGGGACATCTCTCTGGTGTTGTCCTCTTACTGGATAGACCTGGAGGAGACACATACAGGACTGAATTCATTCTTTCCATACAGATCATTATAGGCCGTGTGTATTTAGTCCTGTCTATTACCTGGTGATGTGAGGGGCGGCCGGGGAACCTCCATCATGACTATGTCCTTGTACAGATCTTTGTGTCCTTCTAAATACTCCCACTCCTCCATGGAGAAATAGACGGTGACGTCCTGACACCTTATAGGAACCTGACACATACAATGATACCATTGTCATCTTTCCCCGATCCCTTCATAGCGTTACTGTATAATGTCCCAGCAGCAGCATTCCCAGCAGTGTCACCTCTCCAGTCAGCAGCTCAATCATCTTGTAGGTGAGTTGTAGGATCTTCTGGTCATTGATGTCCTCATGTATCAGGGGGTGAGGTGGAGGCCCCGTGATTGGGCTCAGGGCTCTTCCCTCAGACACAGGGTCCTGACAGCGCTCACTAGAGCTCTTCACTACTGTGTAATCCTGGTTATGGAGAGACACATTAATAAATCTCCAGTCTCCAGACATTTCCAGAGTCCTCACCTCTCCAGTTCTGTCATCTGTTATTCTGTCCATAGATAAGAATGATGTCATGTGACATTGTCATCACAATCTCTCACCTCTCCAGTAACAAGGAAGAGGATCTCTAGGGTGAGGTGGAAGATCCTCTCCGCCATCTTGTCCCTGTCCAGATCCATCCTTGATGGTCAATCAGGAGAATTCTCTTCTATAGAAGATGTGAGAGGATCCGATATTGTAGAGACCTGAATGGGGGAAGATGACGATGTAACATCATAAAGATCCTGTGTAATAATACAATGACTGGAGATAATAAGGGGAAACATGAGGAGACAGAACACAAACCTCCACCTGCAGAGCCGTCACCACATATATGGCTGCTCTGTGCTTGCAGGACCTGTGATGATGTCACATGGAGGGGAGGAGTCAGGGGTCACATGATCAGCTCCTCTGGTTTTCATGGTGCTGGATGAGGTGAAGGTTATGTGTGGGGTCAAAGGGATTTACAGTGTGTACGAGGTGTACGGAGCGGAGCCGAGTGTGTACGAGGTGTACGGAGCGGAGCCGAGTGTGTACGAGGTGTACGGAGCAGAGCTGTGTGTGTACGAGGTGTACGGAGCAGAGCCGTGTGTGTACGAGGTGTACGGAGCAGAGCTGTGTGTGTACGAGGTGTACGGAGCAGAGCTGTGTGTGTACGAGGTGTACGGAGCAGAGCCGAGTGTGTACGAGGTGTACGGAGCGGAGCAGAGTGTGTACGAGGTGTACGGAGCAGAGCCGAGTGTGTACAAGGTGTACGGAGCAGAGCCGAGTGTGTACGAGGTGTACGGAGCGGAGCCGAGTGTGTACGAGGTGTACGGAGCAGAGTCGAGTGTGTACGAGGTGTACGGAGCAGAGCCGTGTGTGTACGAGGTGTACGGAGCAGAGCCGAGTGTGTACGAGGTGTACGGAGCGGAGCCGTGTGTGTACGAGGTGTTCGGAGCAGAGCCGAGTGTGTACGAGGTGTATGGAGCAGAGCCGAGTGTGTACGAGGTGTACGGAGCGGAGCCGAGTGTGTACGAGGTGTACGGAGCAAAGCCGAGTGTGTACGAGGTGTACGGAGCAGAGCTGAGTGTGTACGAGGTGTACGGAGCGGCGCCGAGTGTGTACGAGGTGTACGGAGTGGAGCCGAGTGTGTACGAGGTGTATGGAGCAGAACTGAGTGTGTACGAGGTGTACGGAGCAGAGCCGAGTGTGTACGAGGTGTACGGAGCAGAGCCGAGTGTGTACGAGGTGTACGGAGCAGAGCCGAGTGTGTACGAGGTGTACGGAGCAGAGCCGAGTGTGTACGAGGTGTACGGAGCGGAGCCGAGTGTGTACGAGGTGTACGGAGCGGAGCCGAGTGTGTACGAGGTGTAAGGAGCGGAGCTGAGTGTGTACGAGGTGTATGGAGCAGAGCTGAGTGTGTACGAGGTGTACGGAGCAGAGCCGAGTGTGTACGAGGTGTACGGAGCAGAGCCGAGTGTGTACGAGGTGTACGGAGCGGAGCCGAGTGTGTACGAGGTGTACGGAGCAGAGCCGTGTGTGTACGAGGTGTACGGAGCAGAGCCGAGTGTGTACAAGGTGTACGGAGCAGAGCCAAGTGTGTACGAGGTGTACGGAGCGGAGCCGAGTGTGTACGAGGTGTACGGAGCGGAGCCGAGTGTGTACGAGGTGTACGGAGCAGAGCCGAGTGTGTACGAGGTGTACGGAGCAGAGCCGAGTGTGTACGAGGTGTACGGAGCAGAGCCGAGTGTGTACGAGGTGTACAGAGCAGAGCCGAGTGTGTCCGAGGTGTACAGAGCGGAGCTATGTGTGTACGAGGTGTACGGAGCGGAGCCAAGTGTGTACGAGGTGTATATAGCAGAGCCGAGTGTGTTTGAGCCACAATTCATGTCCTTCTGGTTTATATAAGTTGGAAGACATGACTATGAAATATATAATTAAATGCATATATACATATACACATTGTATCCCTACCCCACACTATACGATACTTATGACTATAGGATGCAACAAGGTTTAGACAAAATTAAAACCCGCAGACAGGTATGTACCATGTATACAGGGTACTGTCACACGTGGCGATCCCCCGGGCGATTCCATAGGCGACGCACGGGCACGGCAACCCGACCGGAAATGGCCTGAGCGTCGCCAAAGGCCCAGGGGCGATCAAGTCGCTGGTGGCCGCTTCCGTGTCACAAAGAGCCACCACATTAGTGATGTGGGCGTAATTTTGATCAGCATCTCGGAGATAGGCGTTAACATAATGCTGTGTGACGCCTTGAAGACGTGTGATTGGTTCCAAACAAACACCAATCATTATTTAATGTGTCCTTGTTGTTGTACTTTACAGACAACTCTCGTGTGTTGTGTCTGCACATCACACACTGCGGGCTCTGTGCACATTACACACTGCGGGCTCTGCACATTACACACTGCGGGCTCTGCACATTACACACTGCGGGCTCTGCACATCACACACCGCGGGCTCTGCACATCACACACTGCGGGCTCTGCACATCACACACTGCGGGCTCTGCACATCACACACCGCGGGCTCTGCACATCACACACTGCGGGCTCTGCACATTACACACTGCGGGCTCTGCACATTACACACTGCGGGCTCTGCACATCACACACTGCGGGCTCTGCACATCACACTGCGGGCTCTGCACATTACACACTGCAGGCTCTGCACATTACACACTGCGGGCTCTGCACATCACACACTGCGGGCTCTGCACATCACACTGCGGGCTCTGCACATTACACACTGCAGACTCTGCACATCACACACTGCGGGCTCTGCACATCACACACTGCGGGCTCTGCACATCACACTGCAGGCTCTGCACATCACACACTGCAGGCTCTGCACATCACACACTGCGGGCTCTGTACATTACACACTGCGGGCTTTGTACATTACACACTGCGGGCTCTGCACATTACATACTGCGGGCTCTGTACATTACACTCTGCGGGCTCTGCACATTACACACTGCAGGCTCTGTGCACATTACACACTGTGGGCTCTGCACATTACACACTGCGGGCTCTGCACATTACACACTGCGGGCTCTGTACATTACACACTGCGGGCTCTGCACATTACATACTGCGGGCTCTGTACATTACCACACTGCGGGCTCTGCACATTACATACTGCGGGCTCTGTACATTACACACTGCAGGCTCTGTGCACATTACACACTGTGGGCTCTGTACATTACACACTGCGGGCTTTGTACATTACACACTGCGGGCTCTGCACATTACATACTGCGGGCTCTGTACATTACACTCTGCGGGCTCTGCACATTACACACTGCAGGCTCTGTGCACATTACACACTGTGGGCTCTGCACATTACACACTGCGGGCTCTGCACATTACACACTGCGGGCTCTGTACATTACACACTGCGGGCTCTGCACATTACATACTGCGGGCTCTGTACATTACACACTGCGGGCTCTGCACATTACATACTGCGGGCTCTGTACATTACACACTGCAGGCTCTGTGCACATTACACACTGTGGGCTCTGCACATTACACACTGCGGGCTCTGCACATTACACACTGCGAGCTCTGTACATTACACACTGCGGGCTCTGCACATTACACACTGCGGGCTCTGCACATTACATACTGCGGGCTCTGTACATTACACACTGCGGGCTCTGCACATTACACACTGCGGCTCTGCACATCACACACTGCGGGCTCTGCACATCACACACTGCGGGCTCTGTGCACATTACACACTGCGGGCTCTGCACATCACACACTGCTGGCTCTGTGCACATTACACACTGCGGGCTCTCCACATCACACACTGCGGGCTCTGTGCACATCACACACTGCGGGCTCTGTGCACATTACACACTGCGGGCTCTGCACATTACATACTGCGGGCTCTGTACATTACACACTGCGGGCTCTGCACATTACACACTGCAGGCTCTGTGCACATTACACACTGTGGGCTCTGCACATTACACACTGCGGGCTCTGTACACATTTTGGAGTACTGCTGTATATCTTGTATACTCAGCACTATACTGTTTATACAGTTCCACACTATATATATATACAGTATATAAGCACACTAGTAGAGCATGTAGTGTGGACCTGTATATACTATGTAGTGTTGTGTAAAGACAGACAGACAGACACTCCGACAGACACAGATATGATACTCACACACAGGACCTGTCATGATGTCACATGGAGGGAAGTCTTCAGGGGTCACATGATCAGCTGAGGTGGGAGGGCCTGGGTACTGCACCTTTCATCTTGATTGGTGTGAGAGGGTGCCTGCTTTAGATAAACGGCCCCGCCCCCTTCACGTCCGTGGCCCCGCCCCCTGCATGATGTGCCCGCTCGTCGGCAAATGATTTAATGCGGCCAGAGGCCACGCACTTCTGGCCTTACACCTCTGGCAGTGTGTGGTCATAGGAGCGGGCGGCCCACACACCACATTAGTGGGCGGCCCATAGGGAAAGTCCCGCCCCTCCCGCCTGTCAGTCCGGGCCTGGGGCTCATGCAGCTTTTATTTTACATGTTATTGCAATTGCGTTCTGTGAACATACATTTGTGGCAGCACATCTCTGAACTTTTAGCACACAGCCGCAAACACAGAGGCGACATCTATGTACAGTATGTCCGCTCCTGGGTGAGACACCTTTCAACATCTTCAAATATGGCGCCGAGGAACAAGGCAACCAATCAGAACGCTCGAGCTGCCACCAATCCACGCAGACCGGCAGAGGTAGTAACTACGCCCTGAAACGCCTACCGGAATGGTATAGGCGATGTGTGCTGTCGCCTTTGACATCGCTCATGAGATGTTACACAGGGCGATCAGCACCCATCGCCCAAGAATGGTCACCTGGTTTCAGAGCTCTGATGTGAAACCAGGCGACCACTCAGACGTGTCGCCCTCGCCCATTTACATTAGGCGACGCATTGGTGATATCGCCGGTGACAGGCCACACCTCAGCATCGCCTGTGAAATCGCCCGGGAGATCGCCACGTGTGACGGTACCCTAATAGATTAACGTGCATGTTTCGGAATTATTCCCATAACTTGTTCAATCAGTCATTTTTGTTTAGGCCTGCAGCAAACCAAATAGGATGTGGGTGTATGCTATCCTGGAGTGAGAGGAGGGTGCAAATACTCAATACTGAGCAAAGGGGCTGAATACTTATGACCATGGGATATTTCAGTTTTCCTTTTTTAATAAATTTGCAAAAATATCTACATTTCAGGTTTTTTTCAGTCAAGATGGGGTGCGGAGTGTACATTAATGAGGAAAAAATTAACTTTTTTGAATTTACCAAATAACTGCAATGAAACAAAGTGTGAGAAATGTAAAGGGGTGTGAATACTTTCCGTACCGTATGTTAAGGAGACATAGTTAGTCAGTGATTAATTTTGTGAAAAAAATGAAGTGGAAAAATAATATGAAATTTGTAACATGTGACATAGAAAGTTTGTTCTCTGCTATTATCATAGTGATGAGTTGAAGGAAATGATTGTCAGAAGCCTCCAGTACTTAGTCACACATCATTTTTTTAGTTTTAATTCAGAATTATTAATGCAGATATAAGGATGGCAGTTTTCACCGTCCTTAGCGATCCTTTATGTTTCTTGGTGGGAGGAGAGAGCGATTTTTTGTGATCAAAATCCATTTAAAAACCACATTTTTTGATATTCTAGATATGTGGATGATGTCATCATGATTTGGTCGGGGGACGTCTCCAATATATCCCACTTCATTGACTATGTAAACAGGAATGAGGTTTCCTTGAAATTTACCTTTTCTGATCCTGCAACTGAGATTAATTTCTTGGAAAACCTGTAAGGGTGGCTTCACACCACGTTGTGATCCGATCCGGAGCTGTCCGCTATGGACCGGACAGCCCCGGACCGGATCAGCACACAGAACTAATATGCCCTCCGGTAGGGTGTGCAGCCGCACGCAGCTGAAGCTACTGATGATTCAGGACCGCGGGGAGCTAGCCGCTCTCCTGAAATAACAGTGGCGTGCGGCCGCAGGTGTCCGGTTTCCGGATCCTCCCGGATCGGGGCAATCCGGCCACATAGGCTCCCAGGTTAGGGAGCGCCGGATTGCCCCGGATCGGGGAGAATCCGGGAGGATCCGGTTTGGGGAGATTTTTCTCCCGGACACAAAAATCGTGCATGCAGCATTTTCGTGTTTGGGTGAAAAATCCGAGTCCCCCCGTATACACCCGGACACATGGAAACCGGATGGCAGATAGCTAACTATTGGGCTGAAATGTGATCCGGGCCTATCCGGTTATCATCGGATCGGCCCGGATCACGAAAAAAGTGGTGTGAAGCCGGCCTTAGTGGGAATACGATTCGGCGTGCCTCGGCATACAACAAAGACTATCCCGTATGGAGAGTTTCTACAGATTTATAGAAACCGCTCAGATGATCTAGCTTTTAGGGAGGAACGTGTAATTGCCTCTGCGTGATTGAGGAATAGGGGGTTATAAAAAAAATCTCTTTGGATACAGCTATCCAGAGGGTTCTCTCTTCTGATAATAAAACATCAAATAGAAACTTCAGTGCTGAGGCTGAACTGTTTTCAGCACTCCCTTTAGTCACCAGTATTATGAGATTAAAAAAAAAATCATAGAACGCTATACTCTAATTTTGTACCAAGATTCTTCCCTAAAGAAAATCTTAGATACAAGAATATTGTGTGTAGCCAGGAGAGGAAGATCACTGGGAAATATGTTGTCTTTCAGTATATACCTGACCCCAACCACAAACACCACATGGTTAACATGTATAGCTTTTTTTAGATATTCAGGTGTAAGGCCCCTTTCACATCAGCGGCAATCGCTGATCGCGGCAGTAGCGGTGAAAAAAACACAACTGCCGCGGTTACCGCATAACGGCCGCACTTTCAGTTCACTTGCGGCAAGCCCCATGCAATGTCTATGGGGCTTGCGGTAAGTGTGCGGCAAATGTGGTTTCGGCACTAGCGGCAGATGCGGCTGACAGCGTTTTTTTTCATGGCTGCATCCGCAACTATACTGCACTTGCGATATAGACAATGCATGGGGCTTGCTGCAGGTGAATTGCAAGTGCGGCCGTTTTGCGGTAATCGCGGCAGTTGCATTTTTTTCACCGCAGCTCCGCGATCAGCGATTACCGCTGATGTGAAAGGGGCCTAAAATGTGGTGTCTGTAAATTTGTTAAAACAACCAAAAAAACGGATACTGGATGTGCAATCCAGTTATTTATTGCAACACGACTCGTGGTATATTGCATAAACTGTAAAAAATGCAAAAATAACTACATTGGATGCACAATCCATAGATTAAAACGTAGAACATTTTGTGGAGACACATGCTGGGAGACCTGATTGACCTTAATTTTAATGGTATAGAAAGGGTTAATTCTCCGGTGTCGGGGGGGGGACTGGAAAGAGAAGATGATGTTGAGAAAACTGTACTGGATGATTAAAATGGACACAAAATTCCCTATGGGTATGAATTATAAAAGTGACTCATTGTTCATTTACTAGTGGATGTCTCTTTATCTCTTGTATAAGTTTGTTTAGTTAGGCTCAGGGTTTTTGTTTTTTTATTCTCTATGTCAGTGTGGCGCCCCTGCGTCCAGGAGGCCACAAAAGGGAACTGCAGCCAGGCAGGTAGGACAATTGTTGCACATCAACACCCTCACAGCCCACACAACTCACGTACAGTAGATGGCAGCATCCAGCCCTAAGATTGGAGACTCTAGGCAGGCGAGGGATGGTGGATTTAGAGGGGTGGGTTGGGCAAACACGTAGTCAGGTGACTTGACAGTAGAAATAGTGAGGGGGAGGAGGAAGGAGTCAGTAGGCCCAGGGTGCCGAGCAGCAAAGACACAGACCAGCGGAAGTCTGAGGAACACGGCACAGGCCAAGAGACAGCAGCAGGTCGAGTCAAGCTGAGCAGGAAGAAGGGCTCACACGTCCTGGAAGAGTGAGGTGTAGGAGCGCAGAATCTGTACCGAGCCAGGATGAGCCGGAGGAGAGAGAAAGCCCATCCGAAGCCAGATCCCCAGGAGTGTGAGAAGACAGAGAGGGACGATGATACCCGGGCCCTGGACTTACAGCTGAGACGACCAACTGCAGGCGGAGTAGCCCTTTTATGATACTGAAAGACGCAGAGGGAAAGAGCCTGGTAGAGCCTCATATTGCAGGACTGCTGGAGGCTGGGCTGAGTAGAGTGTCGGCTCTAGATGCGGCCGATGATTTAACTAGTACCCCAGACAACCGACGGAGGGTTCTAGTTCCAAACTGAGATCCCTACCCCAAAGGACAGGCAGCTCAGTGACGACCAGGAGGACCCACAGGGGCCCGAGTCACCGCCATACTGTCCGGAGACACCCAACCAGTGAATACAGAACGTTAACAGCCCGGAAAGGACACAGATAGTGTGAGGGGTCACAGAGAGCGGAGATCTGGCTGCAGAGAGTAAAAGGGAACCCGGAAAGGGAGAGTGAGCCCGTGTACTGAGAACTGAGACTTGATTACAGCAAATCCCCACCTGCAGAGCCACAGCTTGCAAGCTCCAGAGCGGAGGAAGAATCCCTGCAGCGTCTGCATAGTAAGTGAATTGCACACAGCACGAAGCCTGCACACCACACCATAGACTTTAACCCTTACTGCCCCGGGGAACACAGTTCTACCCACTGGAACTATCCCATCTACGCTGCCATTCCACCATCCCCGGAGGTACTGCAGCAGCGGCGGCCCCCATTACTGGCCGCATATAGTGGGTGGCGTCGCAACTGACAATCCCCTGTAAATATCTCCCTTATTGCATTGTCAAGCCAGGGACACGGCCCGGACCAGAACCACCCGTGACTTCCCCAGCAGTAACCCGGTCTGGTACCGAGTACCCCTGTCCCAGTGGACCCGATGTGAATGTGTAGCCATAAAAAGTTTATACCTGTTTATAATTAATGAATAATGTATTCATCTGTGATTGGTGGAGGTGAATTCTTAACATGTTTCCATGAGGGTCTCATGACTCATTGACAAAGGGTGTATGCCTGAAACTAGTCTGAGGACGATCTCCTCTGCTATCATCCTGATATGAAATAAACTTCACCTTTATACTACGTGGGATTCACCCTTTTCTTGGATTGTTCTTTTTCTTACAACCTTTATTGCCCCATCTGAAAACAAACTGTTGCTTTTCATTTCGAAAAAGTTCTATTTTTTTTAAACCTGTCCACAGAACATTTTCCCAAAAAGATCGTGGTTTGTCAAGGTACTCCTTGGAAAAGATCATTTGTTCCTTTTTATGTCTTTTCAGCAATGGTTTCTTCCTTGGCCTTCGCCTATAAAGTTCTACTTTGTTTATTGTGCGGCATATGGTACTTCTTGAAACCATGATGCCAGACTTTTCCAGGTTGGCCTTCAGGTCTTTGGCAGAATTCCAAGATCGCATAGGAGCTGTCACACAGGGCGATATCGGCAGGCAACGCAACTGCGATGTCTACGCCCCCTTGTATAGGCGACCCAGGAACGACCATTTAACATGGGAGAGAATAGGGGAAGTTGTACTCCACATCGTTGTTGGGCTTTCACACAGAACGATCCGGCCACATCGTCCATCCAATATCGGGCAGTTGGAGAGCAGGCTCATTTCTCCCCCGATATCGGTTTGGTATCGTTCTTGCATCGCATTGGACATTTACACCATACAACGCACGAACGATATCGCGATAACGTGACTTTTTATCGGAGTTGGACGCCGATATCGGGACATGTAAAGTGGCCATTTGACATGGTGTTTTTCCATCAATTGCACTGACTTTTGAAGACATCTCGTCAATTTTTTTTCTTTCCCCCAAGTCCAGGGAGGTTCTTGATAGTTCCATGCTTGAAAAACTTCTTAATAACATTGCAGCACACTGTTGAAATTGGGATACCAAGGTCTTTGGAGATACCCTAATACGCTTTGAAAGTCTTGTGTTTGCTAATAATAGCAGTTCTGAAGTCCTCAGACAGCTCTTTTATCTTCACCATTGTGAAAAAGAAACAGGGCCTAACATGTGGTTTTTTAAAACACTGAAGTCATCAATCATTGCCTAATGCCAGTCACATGGGCACTGACAATTTATTAATATTATGGCTTTAGGGCAATTCTTTTTTGTGTTTTTTCATTGAAGACAAATTAAATGAAGAACTTGTGATTTGTGATTGCAATCATTTTCAGGAAGAAACTGAGTATTATCTGACAGAATTGCAGGGGTGTCAATACTTTTGGCCACAACTGTATATGTATATATATATATAGGTGAATCAAAATGTGTTTTCACACTAATTTAATGTAAAGGGTGCGAATACCAGCGTCAAAGCAAGTTTTAAGTTTTTCTGTTTTTTCCTTCTAATGTATTTTGGTTTAACCCCTTAGTGACGGAGCCAATTTCCACCTTAATGACCAGACCGTTTTTTGGCAATTCTGACCAGTGTCCCTTTATGAGGTTATAACTCTAGAACACTTCAATGGATCCGAGCGATTCTGAGATTGTTTTTTCGTGACATATTGGGCTTCATGTTGGCATTAAATTTAGGTCAATACTTTTTGCGTTTATTTGTGAAAAAAAAAAAAAAATTTGGAGAAAATGTGGAAAATTTTGCAATTTTTAAGTTTTTATTTTGCTAAACCAGAGAGTTATGTGCCGCAAAATAGTTAATAAATAATATTTCCCACATGTCTACTTTACATCAGCACAATTTTGGGAAAAAAAAAAATTTTGTCAGTAAGTTATAAGGGTTCAAAGTTCATCAATAATTTCTCATTTTCCCAGCAAAATTTACAAAACCATTATTTTAGTGACCACATCACATTTGAAGTCCCTTTGAGGGGCCTATACGACAGGAAACACCCAAAAGTGACACCATTCCAAAAACTGCACCCCTCAAGCTACTCAAAACTCCATTCAAGAAGATTATTAACCCTTCAGGTGCTTCACAAGAACTAAAGCAAAGTGGAAGGAAAAAATGGACACTAATTTTTACAACACAAATGTTCTTTTAGCCTCACTTTTTTCATTTTCACATGGGCAACAGGATAAAATGGATCCTAAAATGTGTTGTGCAATTTCTCCTGAGTACACAGATACCTCATATGTGGTCATAAACCACTGTTTGGGCGCACGGCAGGGCTCAGAAGGGAAGGAGCGACATTTGACTTTTGGAGCTAATTTTCCATTCAAAAAGTCAAATGGCGCTCCTTCCCTTCTGAGCCCTGCCATGCGCCCAAACAGTGGTTTATGACCACATATGAGGTATCGGTGTACTCAGGACAAATTGCCCAACAAATTTTAGGATCCATTTTATCCTGCTGCCCATGTGAAAATGAAAACAATGAGGCCAAAAGAAAGTTTTTGTGAAAAAAAAAAGTACTTTTTCATTTTTACGGATCAATTTGTGAAGTACTTGTGGTTTCAAAATGCTCACTATACCCCTAGATATAATCCTTGAGGGGTCTAGTTTCCAAAATGGGGTCACTTGTGGGGGAGCTCCAATGTTTAGGCACACAGGGGCTCTCCATACGCGACATGGTGTCCACTAACAATTTGAAGCAAAAATTAGCTCCAATTATTAGCGGACACCATGTTGTGTATGGAGAACCCTTGTGTGCCTAAACATTGGAGCTCCCACACAAGTGACCCTGTTTTGGCAACTAGAGCCCCCAGGGAACTTATCTAGATGCATAGTGAGTACTTTGAACCCCCAGGTGCTTCACAAATTGATCCATAAAAATGAAAAAGTACTTTTTTTTCACAAAAATGTTCTTTTTTTCATTTTTATGTATTAAAAAATGAAAAAAATCATTTTCAAAATCCGACATCTGTTTTCATGTTGGATGAAAGTGAAAGCATTTTTTACCGGCGGTGACATTTTTTGTAATGTCATGATCGGTAAACGGTGTTTGCTGGTCATCACATTACCGGCACCGGTAAAAAAGCCTCTAATCCATAATCTGGAGGGTCTCAGCTACCCCCGGTAACTGAAATCTCTGAGGTTTTCGGTCACCAGAGGCCGCTACAGGCTTATTCCTGGCTGACGTCTACAGGCATAAGTACCCTTTTTTCTCTAGACGTTAGGCTGTTGTTATGGTGTTAAATAGTTGTTTATCTTTTGTATTTAACACAAGTCTGTATACTAAAAAGCTGCTTCACTTGATTCATTTTTTCAGGAGATATTCCACATTGCACAATAAATTGGTCCATTTTCTCCTGGTACCCTTGTGAAAATGAAAAATTTGGGTCTAAAGAAATATTATTGTAGGAAAAATGTAATTTTTTACTATCAAGGCTCAACATTATAAAATTCTGAATAACATCTGCTAGAAAGTCTGAGAAGACACGGAAGACAATTCCTGAAACAGAGACCGAGATTTATTAGGTAAAAACACAAGAGCAGAAGACAGTGTAATCAGCACGCAGGTGTCCACACAGGTGTTCAGAAGAGAAAGCAGTGGGTGCTCTGGCCCCAGAGTACTTTATACAAGATTTTCATACCTAGACTGAGAAAACTACATATTTTGGCAACAGGCAAATATATGTATTTATATAGCGCATAAACATATTCCACAGCGCTTTACAATTCAGAGGTTCATACATTTTAGAACATAGAAGGCAATGATTTAATATGACAAATGCCATATATCTCCATGTTCCTTCCTAATGTCATTACTCCCATCACTGATCTTACACTACTCACATAACTCTTTAAACACTGATAGTCCTATTGTCCTGATTTCTTTATCTATTCCACTTATACACGACTCACTATCATATAACACTTCTTATAGGCTATCACAGAACCCTGCAGATGATCTAATTGTACAGTCCATTTTCTCCTTCTACCCTTGTGAAAATGAAAGAATTGGTATAACAATATTTTCGTGGGGAAAAAAATAACATTTTATTTTTTCCTTCTATATTACTTATTGTTCTGAATTGCTTCCCCTTTTAGACGTGTGACTTACAGGTGCATGAGAACCAAAAGGTCATTAACTCAGGAAATTAAAGTAGGGAGGATGAAGGGTCTGAGAGATAAAATATTACCTAAATAGGTATCAGAGGCTTCACCTTGTGTTGTCGTGAGAGTCACAACCACCATAAAAGCATATCACGGCTTTTGCAGTCCCCAGCGTGGTACATATAGAGTAGGGAGGATGAAGGGTTAAAAACCACGCTGCTGTATTCCACGAGACATTAAAGAGTGAATATGATTTATTAGTCAATGCATTTTCATGGCTCCCTGGACCCTTCTTCAGGACAAATCAATATCATATTGCCATGTTTCAGGGATCGGATCCCTGAAATGCGTTGACTAATAAATCAATATTATATTGACCCTTTGATGTCTCACGGAATATGGCAGCGCAGTTTTTAAGCCTTCATCCTCCCTACTTTAATTTTCTGACATAATGATCTTTGGGTTTTCATTGGCTGTAAGCCATAGTCATCAAACATTACACAAATAAACACTTGAAATTGATTACTGCTTGTAATTACTATATTATATATGCGTTTCACTTATTGTATTAAATTACTGAAACAAATTAACTTTTCCATGATATTCTAAGTCATTGAGATGCACCTGGAACTTTGAAAATAACAAATTTTACTGTAATTTTTCTTGTACAATTTACCAATAAAATAATTTTATAAAATATGAAATGGCGACTTCCACGTGTAATTTCTTTCCTGTGTGTATTCTATAGGGAAGCGCAGCCAGACTCTGCTAGAATTTATATCATTGTGTTCAGCAGAGTTCACCTTCCCTGGCTAATCCCCTTCGAGTAGGTGCCATATTAGACTGCTCCTCCCTCTACTCTGGGTTTGTGCTCCTCCCTCCACTCTGGGTTTGTGCTCCACCCTCCACTCTGGGTTTGTGCTCCTCCCTCCACTCTGGGTTTGTGCTCCTCCCTCCACTCTGGGTCTGTGCTCCTCCCTCCACTCTGGGTTTGTGCTCCTCCCTCCACTCTGGGTTTGTGCTCCTCCCTCCACTCTGGGTTTGTGCTCCTCACTCTACTCTGGGTCTGATCTCCATTGTTTAGTTCAGTTTGCCTTAATTCTGGTTGTTTGCAAGTCCTACCCGATCGCTCTACTTTGCTCTGTTTGTCCACCTGTCCTGTTTTTCGTCTTTTGTTTGCGTCTTTTCTCAGTTTGTAGGTCTAGACAGTCCATTTTAGTCTTTGTTTGTCTTATTTTTGCTCTGACTTACTTCCTGTATGATTCTGATCTCTCCTCTCTAATCCTTGTCTGTTACTTGTACCTGTTCAGTTTCTCCTGTCCTTGTTCCGTTTGTCCCTGTGTCTGGATTCTGCCTTATATTTCCTGCACCCTGACTCTCCAGTCAGTTGCTGCATGCCAGGGAACTGTCCTACAATGGCACCTGGTGGCCATCTGCTGCTCAAGCCTAACCTCACCACCAGAAATGCACTGGGACCACACACCTGCTACCCACTCTGTCCTGCCGTACCATAGGAACAACAATTCCAACTTACTGCACATGAAGATAGATTACACCCTGTATAAATTCTAGTTGTACAGCAAGATATAATTTCTTGCTAAAAATTTCCCACATTCTGAACATGAAAATGGCTTCTCCCGTGTGAATGTTTTTGTGTTTAACGAGATCAAGTTTGCAAATAAAACATTTTCCATGTTCTGGACATGAAAATGGTTTCTCCCCTGTGCGGTTCTCTCAGATGTGCGGTAAGATTTGATTTGTTATTAAAACATTTCCCATATAATGAACATTAAAATGGTTTCACCCCTGTGTGAATTCTCTGGTGTGCATGAAGTCTTGATTTCTTGGTAAAACATTTCCCACATTCTGGACATGAAAATGGCTTCTCTCCCGTGTGAACTCTCTGATGTACTGTAAGATTTGATTTTCTGCTAAAACATTTCCCACATTGTGAACATGAAAATGGCTTCTCCCCTGTGTGAATTTTATGATGTGCAATAAGATTTTCTTTCTTGCTGAAACATTTCCCACATTCTGAACATGAAAATGGCTTCTCCCCTGTGTGAATTTTACGATGTGCAATAAGATGTTCTTTCTTGCTGAAACATTTCCCACATTCTGAACATGAAAATGGCTTCTCCCCTGTGTGAGTTTTTTATGTTTAACAAGACCTCCTTGATTAGTAAAACATTTCCCACATTCTGAACATGAAAATGGCTTCTCTCCCGTGTGAGTTCTTTTATGTTTAACTAGATCTCCTTGATTAGTAAAACATTTCCCACATTCTGAACATGAAAACGGCTTCTCCCCTGTGTGAGTTCTCCAATGTATAACAAGATCTCTTTTATTAGTAAAACATTTCCCACATTCTGAACAATGAAATGGTTTCTCCCCTGTGTGAGTTCTCTGATGTGTAGTAAGATTATTTGTCTTGCTAAAACATTTCCCACATTCTGAACATGAAAACGGCTTCTCCCCTGTGTGAATTCTCTGATGTGTAGTAAGATTTTCTTTCTTGCTGAAACATTTCCCACATTCTGAACATGAAAATGGCTTCACCCCTGTGTGGATTATCTGATGATAAACAAGTTGTGATTTAATGCCAAAAGATTTTCCACTTATTGAACATGCAAATGGCTTCTCCCCCGTGTGACTTCTCTGATGTGCCATAAAACATGATTTCTTAGTAAAATATTTCCCACATTCTGAACATGAAAAGGGTTTTTTCATTGTATGAGCTTTTTGATTTTCAGTATCCCTTTTGTTATTTTCATTTTGCTTAGCAATCTGTAATGAATCAGGAGATAGCACCTGTTTACTAGGAATACATGATACATTTTTGTTGTGAAGGGCTGTTGGTATATCTGGAATTATGTCATGATCTTCAAATATATATGGTGTGATACCATAATCTGCTGCTTCATAAATAGTAAATGGTAGATATCCCTCCGATGCACAGTCACCTGACAAGAAAAAAATTTGTCTTCAGAAATGCTGCCTTTTGAAACAAATTGTATTAAAATTCTATTGTTAGCTGACAAAGACAGAGCTAGAAACTGCAGACATCAATTCAAGGACTAATACATAATGATATTAACTCCTTGCATGGCAGACATTAAGGGGATTAATTGTTTGGAGCCCCCCAGCAGGGTGAATGTCCAGCAGGTAACAGCTACAATTGACACTGACACCCTGCGGCATTGGCTCCAATCAGTTTTGGAACCACTCGGATCCAATTAATCCCTTAGAGGCTACTGTTAAAGGTGACAGCAGCATCTCAATGGCTAAATGGGGGCTAAAACACCATCTTTAACACTCTCCACCTCCATCCCATGTAATCGCGCATGATGACCCAGAGGCCTTGATCCTGGGGGACTGTTACCTGTTTGACACAGCAGAGTCAATGACAAATTGACAGGTCTCAGGCACTGCAGTACACCAATATTGTAATGCATGAGACCAAAAGATTAAAAAAAAAAAATATTCCTGTCCCACAGTTTAACTAAAAACTACGAAAAAATATGAAAACTTATGTTGCCTCTAAAAACGTAGCTTTTGTGTTTAAACAAAAATAAACAAAAAAAGGGACACATAATTGATATTTATTCAGGAGAAGGAGATGAAGGGTCAGTGACCGCCGCTGCTGAAATCCACGAAACATCAAGGGTTAAAGTCATAACGCGTAGGTTTATTTGTCAGTGCTTTTTAAGGCTCTCTGAAATACAGCAGTTTTATCATACAAACACAAAAATGTAATAAAAAAGCGATCTAAAAATAATATGTAAAAAAATTGTGGAACTTAAAATACCAAACTGTCTGTCAAAAAACAAACTGTAATATGGCACATTCGACAAAAGAATGAAAACTTACAGCTCTCAAAGTATGGAAATGAAACAGCTATTTTTAAGTAAAAAATCATTTTTATCATGCGATAGTAGCAAAACATACAGTTGAGGCCAAAAATATTGACACCCCTGCAATTCTGTCAGATAATACTCAGTTTTTTCCTGAAAATGATTGCAATCACAAATTCTTTGGTATTATTATCTTCATTTAATTTGTCTTCAATGAAAAAACACAAAAAGAATTGTCCTAAAGCCAAATTGGATATAATTCCACACCAAACATAAAAAAGGGGGTGGACAAAAGTATTGGCACTGTTAGAAAAATCATGTGATGCTTCTCTAATTTGTGTAATTAACAGCACCTGTAACTTACCTGTGGCACCTAACAGGTGTTGGGAATAACTAAATCACACTTGCAGCCAGTTGACATGGATTAAAGTTGACTCAACCTCTGCCCTGTGTCCTTGTGTGTACCAAAACTTACCTGAGAAAGCCTAAAATGTTTTGGAAGAATGTTCTCTGGTCAGATGAGACAAAAGTAGAGCTTTTTGGGCAAAGGCATCAACATAGAGTTTACAGGAGAAAAAAAGAGGCGTTCAAAGAAAAGAACACAGTCCCTACAGTCAAACATGGTGGAGGTTCCCTGATGTTTTGGGGCTGCTTTGCTGCCTCTGGCACTGGACTGCTTGACCGTGTGCATGGCATTATGAAGTCTGAAGACTACCAACAAATTTTGCAGCATAATGTAGGGCCCAGTGTGAGAAAGCTGGGTCTTCTTCAGAGGTTACGGGTCTTCCAGCAGGACAATGACCCAAAACACACTTCAAAAAGCGCTAGAAAATGGTTTGAGAGAAAGCACTGGAGACTTCTAAGGTGGCCAGCAATGAGTCCAGACCTGGATCCCATAGAACACCTGTGGAGAGATCTAAAAATGGCAGTTTGGAGAAGGCACCCTTCAAATATCAGGGACCTGGAGCAGTTTGCCAAAGAAGAATGGTCTAAAATTCCAGCAGAGCATTGTAAGAAACTCATTGATGGTTACCGGAAGCGGTTGATCGCAGTTATTTTGGCTAAAGGTTGTGCAACCAAGTATTAGGCTGAGGGTGCCAATACTTTTGTCTGTCCCATTTGTGGAGTTTTGTGTGAAATGATCAATGTTTTGCTTTTTGCTTCATTCTCTCTTGTGTTTTTTAATTGAAGACAAATTAAATGAAGATAATAATACCAAAGAATTTGTGATTGCAATCATTTTCAGGAAGAAACTGAGTATTAGCTGACAGAATTGCAGGGGTGTCAATACTTTTGGCCAACACTGTATATAAATTTTGTAACGATGTTCACACTGACCCAAAGAATGAAGCCAACTTATTGTTATCACTTAGCACGAGCCCGAAAAATGGCATAAAAATAAAAATTGTTCCTGTACTGCTCTCTATCTGTTCATTTTACCTCCCAAAAATTGAGATACTCAGAGGTAAAAATACATAAATTGTATGGCAGGCAATATCAATGTATGTAATAGATTTCAGAGGAGAGGACATTGACTTGTCTATCCCTGACCAAGCTCTCTGTGGTGTTCCTCACTTTCCTGGTATTAGCCTCACGAGATAATTTGTCAATTTAGTTAGAATGGACGTCTACAACCTACGGTGGATCAAGTTCATGGAACGTCTCAGCTGGAGCGTGAATTACCCAAACAAATGTAACCTTAGGAAGTATCGCTAAATGCTGATGCTGTCTCTGAACTCATGATAAACTCACTTGATTGATTTTCTGTGGATGGCAATTGGATTCACAAAACCACAGGTCAGGGTGGGCACACGGACCAAGGACTTGGTAAGGTTGGCTGTAGTGCACATGGTAGATCATCGGACAAGGAGGACAGACCAGAGGCAAATGGCTAGTCTAACGAGGCACACAGGGGATGATGACAGCAGAATGTGAAAGAATGGTGGAGTCATCCACACAACTGGACTCTGAAGGAGAAACAATCCAGCGAAGAAGAAATCCAATTTGCAGGTTTATTAATACACGATTTTGAGATTAAAATCGCACTGTCTCCCTGTATTATGGATGTTTTTCAAATGTATTAATAAACCTGCACATTGGATTTCTTCGCTGGATCGTTTCTCCTAATATTGACCCGGCCCCAGGATGGTTTCCATGTGAAGTTTATTCCAGACCGGACGGCATTATTATACTGGTGAGCTGCCTTTCCCTCCCTCCCTCTTTCCCACCTCAAAGTTAACTGAACTCTGAAGTCTCAATACTTACACCAGGATTTGTCTCTAACTGGTTTAGGGAGTTGATGTCACAGAGATGCATCTGAATTAGATTTCAGAAGAAAACAGCTCCATTTCTCCTGGTATTTACTACAATCAGTGTGACTGAGTGGGCATTGTCTTTGGACGCATCTGTCGAGCCCCAGGCTTTGGGGTACTCGGGTATCAGGCTCCAAGGGTAGCGTTGCTGTGTCACGGGGAGTGGTGGCCGCGCCTGATTCCGTGTCCTGGGTGACACTACTAAAAAAGGGATGTATTTCCAGGGGATTCTATATACAGTTCACGTGACGCCACCTGTAGTTTCTGGTGATAGGTCAACAGAGCCGCCAGAGTCCGCCGGAGGTAGCTGGTAATGCGGCTAAGATGACTAAGCCCCCTACAGGCAGGGATATTCCTCCGGGGCAGCGTTCCTGCAAGGGAACAGGTTGAAGTAGGAAAATACATGAACAAGCAAAGTCACTTTCTCCCGGGTACTTTACTGTCAACTTGTAGCAGCATCAGATACAGTTCAGAGTTCAGCAAGATGTTATAAAGAACAGGTAGCTTAACGGGTGGCTGCAAGTGGATCCCAGGTGGTATGGTGGAGCCCTTGGTGTACCTTCGTTAACTAACCCGTGTCCGTTCTTCCCCGTCTAGGATGGACCTATACCCAGTAGCTCCGTGTAGGTAGTACAGGGGGTCCTCTCCCTCGTTGTGAGGAAGCAGGCCGACCACTCCACTGGCAAACTGCTGCGGCTGGTAAACGAGCCACAGCAGCCGGTTGCAGACTGCAAAGCTAAACTCTGGCCGGATCCTCGAGCCCGGCGTTCCCGTGGTGGACTGGAGAATCCCCTGGAGTATGGTCGCTCCACTCTGAGGATCTCCCTTTCTCTCTAGGGCCCGGACTTCTCTCGTCGGGCGCCCTGTTCCAGTACCTCCTCAAGGCCCCTTCTTCTTCCCTCCGGTTTGGCTTGACACTGCTCCGGTTTGACCTTCCACCTCGTTCCAATTAGTCAGAGCCTTTTTAACTCCTTTTCTCCTCCTCCATCTAGCCCAAAGGCCAGGGGCCACCGACTGAAGCCAGAAGGCCTGCCAAAGGCTAAAGACCTCCTTGATCCCCCTAGAGGTGAATATATCCCCTCCCGGGTAACCTCCCACCCAGGGCCGGTTTTAGGTAAAGTGGGGCCCTAGGCAAAAGGTTAAAGTGGGCCCTAAATGCTCACATATTGCGCTGTCACACTCAGACATTTCGGTTACATGTACAAGTACTGGATTCAGACTGGTGAATGAGTGCGATTTATAATATTTAAGACATTCAGCGCTTGTTTCCAGACTTTTTACACAGGATGATGAAGAATGATGGGTGCAGAGCAATCACCGGTAGAGTAATCTGTCCCTACAGGATCATGTGATCAGCTCTTCTGCAGTTTGCAGCAGAGGATGTGCTGTCGAGAACAAGGATTCTTGTTCCTCCATAAACATCCAATCACCTGATGATGAGCCGCATTTTGCTCGTTTGTTGGGCGATTGCCGACCTGTTTACACCTAGGAACTCTCATCTGTGCTGGTGGGATTTATAAATGTGGATGTTACATACACACAACAGTATATGACGCAAACACTATATATTACATGTATACACCGAGCACACACACAGACACACACATATACACCGAGCACACACACACAGACACACACATATACACTGAGCACACACACACAGACACACACATATACACCGGGCACACACACACAGATACACGCATATACACCGGGCACACACACATAGACACACACATATACACCGAGCACACACACATAGACACACACATATACACCGAGCACACACACAGACACACACATATACACCGAGCACACACACAGACACACACATATACACCGAGCACACACACATAGACACACACATATACACCGAGCACACACACACAGACACACACATATACACCGAGCACACTCACACAGACACACACATATACACCGAGCACACTCACACAGACACACACATATACACCGAGCACACACACAGACACACACATATACACCAAGCACACACACACACAGACACACACATATACACCAAGCACACACACAGACACACACATATACACCGAGCACACACACACATATACACCGAGCACACACTCACATATACACCGAGCACACACACATAGACACACACATATACACCGAGCACACAGACACACACATATACACCGAGCACACACACACACATATACACCGAGCAACACACACACACACACATATACACCGAGCACACACACACAGACACACACATATACACCGAGCACACACACACACAGACACACACATATACACCGAGCACACACACACACACAGACACACACATATACACTGAGCACACACACAGACACACACACTATATATTGCATGTATACACTGAGCACACACACACATAGACACACACATCCATTCCCATCATTGTCTGTGTCACACAGCCCGGCTCCTCCAGGGAGAATCGCTCTTTGTAACCTCTTATCCTCTGACCAAGAGATGCGGATTGTGAACACAGGACTCCTTATATTGATTATACATTACCTACAAGTTTTTAATAAAATAGGATTTACACACTGTAGATTCAGTAAGGAGAATGTTTCCATAGGATCATCTACCTAAATGTCATCTTTAACAAGATCTGCTATATTCCTCATATTATAAGAAAAATACATTTGAATTAAGCCCCATCCTGGTGTCTTGTGTGGTTCTGGGGTCACTAGTGGAAATATTGACCTTAAAGGAGTTGTCCAGAATTCTATAAACATGACTGATTTCTTTAAAAAACAGCGCCACCCCTGTCTACAGGTTGTATGTGATATTGCAGCTCAGCTAAATTGAAGGGAATGGGCCTATGCTGTAATACCACATGCCACCTGTACACAGGGGTGGCGCTGTTTTTGAAAGAATGTAGTAAAGTTCTATTAATCCTGGACATCCCCTTTAATGTGTTGTAAGTTCTGCTTGATAACTGGCTACAAATGTAGGAATTAAGGAGGTCCCCTAACTCTAATTACTCCCGTCATGAACATGTGAAGATTGAAGCCTGCGGGGGGCGCTCCTGCTGCTATTATATGGCAATTACAAGGATTTTATAACTTGTTGCATTGAGTGATTTTTCGATTTTTGTTTTTTCCTCACCTCTTCCAGGAGCCAGAACTTTTTTGTTTTTCCCTCCACATCGCCGTATGGGGGCTTGTTTTTTGGGGAATGGGTTGTACTATTGAATGACATCATTCATTCTACCACAAAATCTACTGGAGAACGAGAAAGAAATTCCAAATGCTTTGAAATTGCAAAAAAAAAAAAAAGTGCAATTCCACAATTGTTTTTTTTAGTTTTTTATTTATCATGTTAACTATATGGTAAAAGTGACTCCATGAGTTGATTATCTGGGTCAGAATAAGAACATAATGAACATTTTTTTCAATCATAAAAAAAATCTAGAAATTTGTAAAAAAAAAAAAAAAAAAAAAATTGCTTTATTCGCCATTTTCCATTTTCCGAGACCCATGATGTTTCAATTTTTGAAGATACAGGGCCATGTGAGGATTACTTTATGTGCCCTGAGCTGACATTTTTACTGATATCATTTTGAGTCAGATACAACATTTTGATCGCCTTTTATTGTATTGTATTGTAACAACGGGTGGCTCAAAAAACATAATTCTGGTGTTTTTATTTTTTTCCCGTTACGCCATTTACCAATTAGATTAATTTACTTCATATATTGATAGCTTAGATTCTTATGAACGCAGCGATACCAGATATGTGTATTTCTTTCTTTCTTTTTTTTTTTACTGTTTTATTGCTATTTTCAGTTCAGCTCCTTTGGGGGCCCCTAAGAGAGTGGGGGCCCTGGGCAACTGCCCAGTCTGCCCCTCCTAACGCCGGCCCTGCTCCCACCGCTCATCTAATGTGGGAGTGCTGGGAGTGGGTCCCACCCACCATCCTAGGGTCCACCTGCAGCTGGAGTATTTACACCTCTTTTATGGGTGTAGTACCCCTCTGTGACGCCTGCATATGTGGGGCGTCACACATCGCATGTGAGTACAACAGCTATACAATTGTCTAAGAGACTGATGATTTAAACACTTAGAAACTCATACTGCCTGGAAGAGTCAGAATAGATGATGACAGCAGAATGTGAAAGAATGGTGGAGTAATCCACACAACTGGACTCTGAAGTCTCAATACTAAGACCAGGGTGTGTCTCTAACTGGCCTAGGGAGATGATGTCACAGAGACGCATCCAGAAACTTGTAACACCTAATGTGGGGCTCAGCAAAGGGTGACGGTCATGGGGAAGGTATACGAGCCTGGACAGGACAGGTGAGTAACACAGCAAACTTCAATGATTAGATCTACAGGTGTGGACGGGCTGTTTAATCGACAGCTCAATGCTGCAACTGCCTGCCTGTTCATCATGATCCCAACTGCACTGATGAAGCCGCCAGTGCTAAACCCCTACATCCACTGACATCTCCTGCCTGTATATTATGCTTTACACTGTATTGCTGCTAATGCTCCTAACAGCCAGGAATCATTTGCCTGTCTATTATGTTCTATACTGAGCTGCTCCTGAGAAGGAATCCTGCCCTGCACGGAGCAAATCTAACAAACTCTCAGTAATGGTACCTTTACACGCCGCTACAGAAGGTTAGAAACAACCGGGTGTTTCACGTGCACGAGCACGTACCAACGGTTACAAACAGTACCTGGTACCGCCTTTACACGCCGCTACAAGGTGCTCTACAGAAGGTTTAATCTATCTCTGGATGCACCGCCGGGTGCTCAAGTTACCTTCTGCAGAGCACCTTACCTCATTTACACGCCACTACAGAGGGTAATATGGGAGGACCTGGTGCAGCAGGGACAACACATAGGCGTGCCAGAATTGTAGATTACGAGACGCTCTTACGATGATTGGACAATGCAATAGTATCATGATTGGCCAGCCAGCGCAGGAAGGATGGCTAATACATGACACTATAGCAAATGTGTAGCGTGACTGGCCAGCTCCTTAAATATGCCGCCCTATGCAGCGACAACCAATCGCAACGCAGGAGCTTCCACCATTGATCGCTGAAGGGGGGCGGTTTCACGGAGGCTGTGTCACGCCCCAGGGAGTTAACTAGGTGGCGCAAAAACCTTACCGTACCTTATTTAGACGCCACTACCATCGGGTTGAAATCAACCTGTTTTAGAGCACTGCTCTGAAACAGGTGCCGAAAGTGACGGGTGGCAACAAGCTACTTTACACGCCACTACCTCGGGTTGATTTGACGGTGCAAGATACATTTGTCTCCGAAACCCGGTTGTTTTCAACCTTCTGTAGCGGCGTGTAAAGGATCATTTTTGGACGGCTAAAAGGAGCCATTGATTCTTCACAGCCCATAATGTCCTTTTCCTGGAAGAGATGCCTAACAGCTGCCCTATACTTTTTCAAGTATGTATATTGTTCTGCTGCTTGCAGGAAACAAAATTAGCTTACACTGGGAAAATATTTAAAAATAACACAAACACTTTCTTCCAGAACATTAAAGATCGTTGTGTGAGTAGCGATTGTCCCATATATTGCTCTGGACCTGCTACAGGTATCGGGGAATAAGGAGATTGATGGTATTGATGGTCGGCCCCGAACCCTGCAGTAGGTCCAGAGCGCTGTATGTGACAATGCTGCTCACACCATGATCTTCACTGCTCCAGGCTCCACACTGCAGATCTCCTCCTCTCCAGATCTGGAATCACAGGAGATAACGAGGAGGAAGAGTTCTCAGCAACAGCAAGATAAAGATGTCTGTTTTGAAATTGTCTGTGAGCTTTAGTCTTTTCCTCCCTCTCTGACTCTGCCTTCCTATGATTGGACAGTGTCATAGAGTAGAAAAAGTAACACCCCCTCACCCCCATGGATGAGTCTTTAATGCCCCTTTGGTTGAAGGGGATATTTGCATATTGGGCAACGTAAAATGGTCCATATCTCTACAATACAGTGGACACTCAACACTTGTAATCTGCACCTTTTTAGTTTTATATAGTTTAAACTGAAAAATGTTATGAATGATTAATAGACTGCTGAGAAGTGCGAAGCTCGTGAGGAAGAACAGAGCATGGACTAAATAGACGCTGCAAAATCAAACACCAAATTGTACCAACCGCTAAATAAGTAACTACAGTAGATACTCACCTGGGCGGTGATCTGTAGGAATCTCCTCTATACCCCGCTCATCACCCCTCACATATGTCTCTGTAGTATTAATATGGGGCAGATCATCATCACCCCTCACATATGTCTCTGTAGTATTAATATGGGGCAGATCATCATCACCCCTCACATATATCTCTGTAGTATTAATATGGGTCAGATCATCATCACCCCTCACATATGTCTCTGTAGTATTAATATGGGGCAGATCATCATCACCCCTCACATATGTCTCTGTAGTATTAATATGGGGCAGATCATCATCCCCCCTCACATATGTCTCTGTAGTATTAATATGGGCAGATCATCATCACCCCTCACATATGTCTCTGTAGTATTAATATGGGGCAGATCATCATCACCCCTCACATATGTCTCTGTAGTATTAATATGGGGCAGATCATCATCACCCCTCACATATGTCTCTGTAGTATTAATATGGGGCAGATCATCATCACCCCTCACATATATCTCTGTAGTATTAATATGGGTCAGATCATCATCACCCCTCACATATGTCTCTGTAGTATTAATATGGGGCAGATCATCATCACCCCTCACATATGTCTCTGTAGTATTAATATGGGGCAGATCATCATCACCCCTCACATATGTCTCTGTAGTATTAATATGGGGCAGATCATCATCACCCCTCACATATGTCTCTGTAGTATTAATATGGGGCAGATCATCATCACCCCTCACATATGTCTCTGTAGTATTAATATGGGTCAGATCATCATCACCCCTCACATATGTCTCTGTAGTATTAATATGGGGCAGATCATCATCACCCCTCACATATGTCTCTGTAGTATTAATATGGGCAGATCATCATCACCCCTCACATATGTCTCTGTAGTATTAATATGGGGCAGATCATCATCACCCCTCACATATGTCTCTGTAGTATTAATATGGGGCATATCATCATCACCCCTCACATATGTCTCTGTAGTATTAATATGGGGCAGATCATCATCACCCCTCACATATGTCTCTGTAGTATTAATATGGGGCAGATCATCATCACCCCTCACATATGTCTCTGTAGTATTAATATGGGGCAGATCATCATCACCCCTCACATATGTCTCTGTAGTATTAATATGGGGCAGATCATCATCACCCCTCACATATGTCTCTGTAGTATTAATATGGGGCATATCATCATCACCCCTCACATATGTCTCTGTAGTATTAATATGGGGCAGATCATCATCACCCCTCACATATGTCTCTGTAGTATTAATATGGGGCAGATCATCATCACCCCTCACATATGTCTCTGTAGTATTAATATGGGGCAGATCTTCATCACCCCTCACATATGTCTCTGTAGTATTAATATGGGGCAGATCATCATCACCCCTCACATATGTCTCTGTAGTATTAATATGGGGCAGATCATCATCACCCCTCACATATGTCTCTGTAGTATTAATATGGGGCAGATCATCATCACCCCTCACATATGTCTCTGTAGTATTAATATGGGGCAGATCATCATCACCCCTCACATATGTCTCTGTAGTATTAATATGGGGCAGATCTTCATCCTGAAACAAAGATTGTAAAAGTCACAGACAGATGGAGAAGTCCCATCTATGATCAGCTGTAATCTGCCATCTCCACCGTTCTCATTACACAAGTATAAAACATAGAATACTGGAGGATAAAACAAGACTGAGCACAAGACCTTCACAGCCGTCTACACATCATAGGGAGATCTCATCACACCTTCTCTCCATCTACCTGATGATCCGGAGGAACATCGGGATCTTCTTGTTTACAGTCCTGTGGGAGAAGAGGACGGGGACATCTCTCTGGTGTTGTCCTCTTACTGGATAGACCTGGAGGAGACACATACAGGACTGAATTCATTCTTTCCATACAGATCATTATAGGCCGTGTGTATTTAGTCCTGTCTATTACCTGGTGATGTGAGGGGCGGCCGGGGAACCTCCATCATGACTATGTCCTTGTACAGATCTTTGTGTCCTTCTAAATACTCCCACTCCTCCATGGAGAAATAGACGGTGACGTCCTGACACCTTATAGGAACCTGACACATACAATGATACCATTGTCATCTTTCCCCGATCCCTTCATAGCGTTACTGTATAATGTCCCAGCAGCATTCCCAGCAGTGTCACCTCTCCAGTCAGCAGCTCAATCATCTTGTAGGTGAGTTGTAGGATCTTCTGGTCATTGATGTCCTCATGTATCAGGGGTGAGGTGGAGGCCCCGTGATTGGGCTCAGGGCTCTTCCCTCAGACACAGGGTCCTGACAGCACAGATCACTAGAGCTCTTCACTACTGTGTAATCCTGGTTATGGAGAGACACATTAATAAATCTCCAGTCTCCAGACATTTCCAGAGTCCTCACCTCTCCAGTTCTGTCATCTGTTATTCTGTCCATAGATAAGAATGATGTCATGTGACATTGTCATCACAATCTCTCACCTCTCCAGTAACAAGGAAGAGGATCTCTAGGGTGAGGTGGAAGATCCTCTCCGCCATCTTGTCCCTGTCCAGATCCATCCTTGATGGTCAATCAGGAGAATTCTCTTGTATAGAAGATGTGAGAGGATCCGATATTGTAGAGACCTGAATGGGGGAAGATGAAATGCTCTGTGCTTACAGGACCTGTGATGATGTCACATGGAGGGGAGGATCTATGAGATCAGGGATCTGCTCAGTGATGTGGGATCCATATGAGGTGGTGATCTTCTCCTGTATGGGCTCCTGAGCTCCTCTATGGTCCATTATCCCCAGCGGTGGAGGCGGCGGTGGCTCCTCAGCACCAGACGGCGGCACAGCTTGGCATCCCTGAGTCTGGTTCACATGGTGACATTGCCTCCCACAGAGGGGTGATGTCCTGCCTGAAAGCAGGAGGAGGTCCCTATGCCAGGCAATACACTGCATGCAACACAATTCCTACTCCAGGCCAGAAGGGGGAGCTCTATAACCCGACTTCAGGAGAACTGCTCTCTTGGGTGGGAGGTGGAGGCTGTTAGTCTGAGGAGAGGGAAGAGAGAGGAGTGGAGACAAGGGCTCTGGGGAATTGGAGCTGTGTCAGTCAGAGCTCATCCCGGAGCAGAGTGCTGACAAAAAGGATGCCAGAGTCCTTGGCTGTGCAGGTGCTGTACGCCCTAACAGCCAAATCTGGAGGGCGGGGGGTTGCAAGCCCCAAGGCATCACAGCAGACCAAGAGCCTGTGGCTGCTAGTGGAAAGGCAGTGGCCATGATAGGCTCACGCTGTCTGCCACACAGGTTACAACCAACATTCAGGAGAGGGCCGCAGCACAGCTACAGCCAGCAGGGACCCGAAAAGGGAGCGCTGTAGGAAGGCCTCTAACCCCACCTGGCGAGGTGGACCACTGAATGCTTCCAGGCTAGCCGGACTTCTATCTGGAACTAGTACCCCAGATTGCATTATCATCTGCCAAGAAGTCAAAGGTAAAGAAAACTGCACTTTTCTGTGTCCCTTGCTTATTCTCTACACCCAACGGTCACCACCACCTGAACAGACTGTCCTACCTGCCCTGGGGCCCCGCTCCACACATGGGGAGCTGTACCATCTTTGCTGCGTCACCAACTGCCCCAATGGTCCTGAACCACAGCGTCGGCCATCCAATTGCCGAATACCACGGGTGGCATCACAACTTAATCCCATGTAATTAACCCCCATTTTTATGACACGTCTAAGGTCACGGAGTCGGGTCACGCCACCGTGACATCTTTGAAGAACTGTCCGGCTCAGTTCCGAGTACCCCACAACCCTGGCAGACGTGTCAATTTGGCGTCAAGAACAGGATTTCGTAACCCGGTACCCCCCGGGTGCTGTGTGCCATAAACTTTATTGAACTGTTTGGAAACTGTAATTATCACACCGCACAGTGCGTGGGAAGCAGAAGGGGTGTGTTGTCATGGGCAAAGCCAAAGAAACAGCGCAAAGAGAAGCCATGCCCCGGTCTCTGACGTCAGATGGCAGGAGGCCCTGACCCACAACCCTGAAGTAAGTGATCCGTTCTGCCTGCAAAACAGGAGACTGATGATTCAACTGAGACTCAGAACCAAGGTTCACTTGGGGGGAGGAAAATGTCCAACCCGGGTGGAGATCCAGCCGCAGCTGCGGCCCCTATGGTGCCTTTATCATTGTCGTACATAGCGGGAGCCGCCTGGTTACCGCAACACTCAGGGGAGTCGCACACCCTGAGCGATTTCAAGGAGAGACTGCGTAGTTTGTTTGAAGTAGTAGTTTGACTCAGACCCTGTCTGAGTCAAAAAGTCAGCAACCTCATTGGCCACTTAACAGGTGCGGCCCAGAGGGAGGCAAAGTCTTGGCCGGACACCGATAAAAGAACTGTTAAGCAAATCCTGGCCAGGCTGAAAACACCTTCGATACTCGCAATCGTGGAAGCGGATGCACAGACCCTAGATAATGACACCTCCGCAGATCTACATCTCCAGGTCCATGAGTTGACTAAAAGTGTGGCCGCTCTGACAAAGACTGTGTAGTCCTTACAAGTATCTCCACCAATCGAAAAGAGAAAAGATTCAGCTGGCCTCCAGTCCAGATGACGTCCCGAGGCAATGACTAAGAAGAATCCCACCGATCAGGGGAAGAGACAGTGATCGCTACGACTCAACTGGACAACCGATTTGCCGCCATTGTGACAGGGCGGGGCACTTCACAACTTCCTGTCCTTTAAACAGGCAACCCCTGGGTCAGCGGGTCAACCCCCAGGTATAAGGTGACCAGGCCCGCATCATTGGCGAGACAAGTACGTCGGAGGATGATCGGTCCTCCCAGTCGTAATTGATGGCATCCTGATGAACGCTTTACTGGTCACTGGCACCCAGGTGACAATGATGCCACATATACTTTACAAACGGTACTGGGCTGACTCTGATTTTACCCGTGGCCCAGATGATGATCTGACACTAGTTGCCAGCAATGGTCAGCCTTTGCTTATTACTGTAATTTCCTCCGGGATCAATAAAGTTTATCTTATCTTATCTTATCTTTGCCACAAGTGGGGTATAAAGAGGTGACCATTAAGGTGGGTGGGCGAGTAGAGTTAAAAGCCCAAGGTCTGATAATCGTGGATATTACTTGGAGAGAATGTAATCCAGTGATCACTTTAGGCACTAATGTGATAGAAAATTGTTTTGGAGAGATTATTGTTTTGTTACAACAGGTGGCCGACAATGCCAGCTCCATCCAGCAGAGGGTCTTACAAAAAGTCAACAGGTAGAGTTGTCTGGTGGGGAAGTCATCAGTGTGGACTACACTGATGAGGGGCAACACCACGAAACAGCTGTCTGTGGATGGATACTTGGCCTTGGAATTCCCTTGTCATATCTCTAAACTTGTAAAAGAGTTGGATATTGACTAAAAGGGCCACTTAATATGGTGGTTATGGTGTTCTCCGCAAGGAGCCACCCCTTGGCTGGGTCCTTCCTTGGAGGGATATCTGGCAAGTCCTGTGTTTGAGACTCCTAACAGAGGCTCCACAGACTCTATTTGCATATTCAGAATTCCTAGGGGGCAATGGGCCTAGGAATTCACTTTGTTGTGCGCTTTAGCCGGCTGCCCGCAGTGTTTTCTTGGACTGGTCTCCCTGAGATCAGTGAATGCTTTGCGATCTTGCCCCCCTTGATCTGTCTTCTCCCATGCTCTGTGTCTCTTGGCCCCCCCTTCAGATATCTTCTCCTGTTCAGTGTCTTCTCCCCCCGTGCACGGTGTCTCTTGCATCCCTTGAGCTGTCTGCTTCTCGTGCGCTATATCTCTTGCCCCCATGAGCCCTCTGCACCTCCTGTGCACTGTGTCTCTTGTGCCCCTATGAGGTGCCTTCACCTCCTGTACATTTTCTTTTGCCCCCCCCTTCCCCACCCCGTGCTGTCTTCTCCTCTGTGCCCAGGAGGTCCTTCTACTAATGGCAGCCTAGTATTAGACACTTAATAACGTCTCCATGTTACCACCATATGCCACCTCCTGGACACCAAAGACTCGTCATATTTCCTGATCTAAGGGAAGAAAGCCGGTGAGACCTTTCCAATATAAAGGGGAAGTGGGCTTTTGCTTTCCACATACAGGGATATATACCAGGTGATACTAAGTGACATGGGACGATCTTTGAAGTATCTCAACCTGGCATATATGAGGTTTGAAGGTGGACTGCAATTAAGGGCAGGATAAGCTCTGCAGATATCACTATAACCTAACCACAACTCTTGAGATAGGAAGGGAGTTCTTTAATTTGTGATATGACACTTGGGCACTGTGGAATATCACGTGTGTAGTTTGTGTAGACGATCTAGTCTTTTTAAACGATCATTTATTAAATGTTAAGTTTTAACCTCTTAGCATTAATTCTGTGTACATAAGTTGGACCAAACGCCTCCCCCATAGGCGAGGTGATAACCCCCATTAGGGAGAATAAATATCCTGCTGAATAGACTTCTGAAAAATATTGGTCCAATCCATCAAGGTCATAAAGCATAGGCTGACCGATTCATAACTTTTTTCCCGATATGTAAATCATCCCTAGAAACAAATATATGAATAGTTGGATTTCATCAATAATAAATAATATTTCCAAAAGAATAATGTATATATATACTTCTACATCATACTTTTTGAATATATTACATATTATATATATCTATTTTCAGCCTTTTCACCTCTTTCTCTTTCCTAAATTTTTCAACCTCTGCACTCTACTTATTTCCTTGTATGTTGTCTTTCGGATTGAGGGGGATCTTGATCTCGGTTCTCTTGCACTCATCACGACTTCAGACGAAGCTCCTTACCACTTCCCCATACACAGACTTAATTTGTTCACAGAATAGTTACACTTATGGTGGGTTTACACGTTGCGATATCGGCGTCCAACTCCGACCAAAAGTCACGTGGTTCGTGACTTGGACCTGATATCGTTCCTGCGTTGTACTGTTTGAACGTACAATGCGATGCTGTAACGATGGCAAACCGATATCGGGGGTCGAATGAGCGTGCTATTCAACTGCCCGATATCGGATGCCGGTTGGAGCCGGGTCGTCCTGTGTGATAGCCCAACTCCGATGTGTACTGCCACGTCACCCATTCACTCCCATGTTAAATGGTCGTTCCTGGGTCGGGGGGCGTACACATCGTCGGGACGTTGTATCCCGATATCGGGACGTCTAAACCGCCGATGCGAGTCAGGGAAAACTGGGCACTAAATGCGCGCTCCCGCGCCGTTGTATTACGATATCTGAATGATATTGCAACGTGTAAACCCACCATTAAATCTGCATCACACAATAGATTGCTAGACGGCGACATCGCTCTTCATTATGGCTAAATGACCTACACCACCTCTCTCATCCTTTTTCTTTGTGGTTTTTATACCGCACACCAGGATAAATAACATTACAAGCACGATATCCAGTTATTTTAGGGTCATATGAAGTGATTGTCCACCCTCACTAATATTATCCACCTACACGGTGCACCCAGTCTTTGCAATTGCACAAGTAGCTCCTTAAGAATTATCAGCACTTTGTTTTTCCTCCTTTTTTCCACTACACACATGATGGTTCGATTCCCCAATCATACATTTAGTTGCTGCTTATTTTATAAGTTTTTAAAGAAAAAAAGAGGACTATGACTCAAAATATTTTTCATGTATTGTAACTAAGTGCATTCGGTGGTAGGTAATTGTTGTAGTGCTTTCTTGGACTGGTCTCCCTGAGATCAGTGAATGCTTTGTGATCTTGGTCTACTAGGCCTTGCTCCCACCTAGCCAGAATCCTACTCCACCCTGTTGAGGGGCAACACCCCGAAACAGCTGTCTGTGGATGGATACCTGGCTTTGGTATTCCCTTGCCATATCTTTAAACTTGTAAAAGAGTTGGATATTGACTAAAAGGGCCACTTAACATGGTGGTTATGGTGTTCTCTGCAAGGAGCCACCCCTTAGCTGGGTCCTTCCCTGGAGGGATATCTGGCTAGTCCTGTGTTTGAGACTCCTAACCGAGGCTCCACAGACTATTTGCATATTCATAATTGCCAGGGGGAAATGCACCTATGAATTCACTTGTGTTGAGCGCTTTAGCTGGCTGCCCGCAGTGTTTTCATGGACTGATCTCCCTGAGATCAGTGAATGCTTTGTAAATAGAAGCATTGTCATTTGTATCTTGAATAACCCTGAGGAAGGAGCCAGGTGAAGGTTCCAAAACGCGTCGGAAGAATAAAGACACAATTCAGCCCAGATTCTCTCTTGTCTCTGGTGATCCTTTTGACAGCAGCGCGGACACAATGGCACTTTGTCCTACAGATCTACAAATATCTGGTTTTGGATACTCAACAGGGATGTAGTTTGGTAATGGTGATTCCTGCAGTGTGTGATGTTGCCTTGACATTGCTATGTTCATACCCCATGCATGTTGTACATGGTGCCAATATGGTTTTGCTACAAATTTATATGTACGGGCCATATTATTGGGTTTGATGAATTTTGTAATGTCATTTCTACACATGATGGTCTAAAATATGTTCTTGTTATTGATGACAATGTATATTTGGGATGGTCATGTAGTTAATGGGGAATATGTTGGTTGTCCACCACATATTCTTTGTGTGTGTATGTTGAGAAAATGATGTTATTGTATGTTGTGTGAATGGTGGATATTTCAGAGGGGGATGGCCACTGCATCAGAACCTTGTTTTTTGGTACTTGTAGCATGTCTGTAGGCAAGCAAATACTGTATGCTTTGGCTTAGTTTTGACATGTAATTTATGAGTTACAATAGTTTTTTTCCTTTTCCCCAGGGGTTGGTTCATCTGCTCATCATGAATACTGAACAGAGGCTTCTCGTGGCTCTTGCCTTGGTGGATGAGGACTTGTGGCTGGAGGAGAGAGTTGAGATTGCGGGTTTGCAGACCACTCCATGTGTGGTCTCAGGAGTGGCTTTTGCAAAGAGACAACCTGAGCCATATGCGCCTGGTCCATCCGCATGACTTCAGGAACTATCTCAGTATGTCCGAGGACTCATTCAAGTTCCGATATTGCATAAGATTTCACGGGAGCGGGCATGTTTTTGGCACTTGACGAAGATCGCATAGTAGATGTCACACAGGGAGATATCGGCAGGCAACGCAACTACGATGTTGTATGCCCCTTTTCCACCCTGAGTATGAGCAACCCAGGGAATGAGCATTTAACATTGGAGTGAATAGGGGAAGTTGCGCTCCATATCGTAGTTGCGCTGTCACACAGCACGATCCTGCCACATTGTATATACAATATCGTACGGTTGAAGGGCTTGCACAATCTTCTTGCAATATCGTAGGTAGTTTGTTTTCGCGTCGCATTGCCCATTTACACAATACAACGCACGAACGATATCAACTGCAACAGCTGTACCACGTGACTTTTTAATCGATGTTGCATTGCGATATCGTGACGTGTAAAGCGGCCCTAAGAGTTATTTGCTCCAGGTCTTGGTGCTGTGCTGTTGCTTAGCTGCTGGACTCAAGTCTTTCCTTGGGAGTAGCTGTGATCCCGGATCCGTGGGTCAAGGTAGGGGCCCTCAGCCTAGGACTATTCCGGAGCCAGGGAATATGGCAGAGACTTGGACCTCCTCACCATCAGAGGTACCACTGAGAGCTGGGCGAGCTAGTGACCCCAATGTAAGGGTCAGATTAGCTCCTCTTGATCCATTCGCCCATTACACTTACCTGTTACCTGATTTCCTTACCTAACAAGCGTGACAGAAAGGTCACTCAAATCTCGCAAGGTGAGGTCCACAATACCAGTTGAGTAATGAGTATCTCGAATACTGCACTATCCGTGCCAGTAACAAATAGTAACAAGTATATTTGCTCATCACTAGTAAAAGCCATTCCACCGAGAGCAGCAGTGCAGGGAAATTGTGTCTCCCTTCTCTACTGTGCACTCCGATATAGTTAACAATGGTAGTAGCTCCGAGTGGGTCCCTGTAATCACGGGGTCCCCTCTGCCCAACTCCGCTAGCATATAACAGAGGGACTGATCACTCTCATGATACAAGTCATGCATAACTACAGGCAGTAAACAGCAAAGTGAGAAGTATGAGCCCATTGGCCAGCCCTTTAGGATATTTTTTAAGGCAAAAAAACTCATCATTTTGAATCAGAGTAAATTAAAGAATTGCTTTTATGACTCAAGTTGTTTAAGAGGGCAGTTTGGCTTTAATTCCATTACAATAAAGATGTGATCACCTCTCGTTCAGTGACCGATGTCCCTTTGATAAAAGCTCGATGTTCATTGTGGTTAAAGTGGAGTATTTTCCACCGTTTTAGTTAAAAGAAGCCTGTCATGCCGCAGGGAGGGAAGGTATGGTGTGTAGTGAAACAAGAGGGGATCACCATGAAAAAGGTAAAAAGGGAGGCCCTGGCCATAGGGAAGAGGGATCACCCCTTAACATTCACCTCAGTCTGAACCCTGCACTTCCTATCGTCCCTAGATGGAGCCTTCCCCTTGTGCACGATCACGTGCCAAGACCGTGGCTGACCCTTGGCTTGATCTGACTAATGCTTACGGCAGGAAGACGCTAATCTTACTACTGTGATAAGACAACACGGGGACAAACAAGTGGGAATAACACAAAGGAACTCCACAGCTTCTCCAGAAAGGGACACCACAGCTTCTACTACAGAAAATGTGGCACCCCATGGGTTAATGTGCCACAATAACATCACATGGGTTCCCTCCCCACTACACACTGGCAAACACTAGCACCTCTGGGCCAGGAGGGGGAGCACAACCTGCTCTCTTAAATACTCCAGCTCATGAGGAAGTAAGTTAGTTCAGTTCCTGGGAGAACGGAGAGAGAGACTGCATGACAGAGATGGGCTGTGCTAAGCTTCTCTGCAGTCTGCTCACAGATTCCAGGCCTAGTGAGGGTCTGAGGAAAGGAGAACTAAGAACAGGGGAACACTTCTGGGAGCTTGAGAGCAACCATTACTCGCCCCAGAGAAGCGCACAGCACGGACACCAGATCCGGTACTGTGTCTGGCACCCACAGCACAGTGAATCCAGGAATAGTGGGGTTTCTAGATGCCCACAGTACCAGTGCAAAGCAACACGGCGGGGTCAGCACAGCACAGAGGACTCAAGTTGCCTAGCCAAGTGGTACCAGCAGAACACAGAGAGAGAGTGAGGAGTCCCAGCAGCTCAGCTAGAAGCAGCAGCCCAGGACACACACACAGCGCGGCACGAGGAAGCTGATGACCCGGACAGGGTGGGAGGAGAGCCTAGCCCCATTACAGACTCCGTGGACTATAATCTGCAACAACATCTGCAGTAAAGCTTTGGAAAACAGCAAAACTGTGAGTCTGTGTATTGATTGCAACCTTTGCCCTACATCCCGCAGCAGAGAGATCCCACCTGCAGAGCTACAAGTCTGCCAGCTCTGCACACGGGTTGGAAGAAGCTGCAACATCAGGAGAATTGCACCCTTTTACTACAAAACGTGAGTGTGTGTTCTTTAACCCCGTCCCCACTATCCATATCCATTATAGACTATACCATCACTGCCCCGGGGAATACAGTTCTACCCACTGGAACTATACCATCTACGCTGCCACTACATCATCCCCGGAGGTTCTGCAGCAGCGGCGGCCCCCTTACTGGCCGCATATAGTGGGTGGCGTCACGATAGACTATTCTCCCCTGTAAATACACCCTTTTATTTGCCAGGGCCCGGGACACGGTCCGGACCAGGACCACCCGTGACTTCCCCAATAGCAGACACGGTCCGGTACCGAGTACCCTCGTCCCAGTGGGCTCGACAAAAACTCAACTGCTTCAACTGGAACAACTTGACCAGAGAGGTTAGTATAGAAGATCTATCACCGCCATAGGAGAGAGCTAGGAGTGAGATTATATAGAGAAATGGAGGAGTGGGCATAAAGTGCAACAGCTGAGATTAAAGCTAAAAGGATTCTCAGGAGAATAAGAAAGGAACATGTAATTTCTTAATAGAGCGGACTTTAAAGAGGACCTGCAATGCCGTGACTTTCTAATCCCAGATACTTCAGAGGCCACAGCAGGGCATGACACACTCGTGCCAGAACCCCTACAGCTACTATTCCTGTCACATTAAAACAATATTATTTGGGTTGCTCCTAATTAAGATTTATACCACTTTTTTTTTCATGATTGTGCATTGTTTTCCATATAACTGAAATGTCATGTGCTGTATTCGGGTGCACACTATTTAAACCTATCCAGTGACAGTAAGTAAAAGCAGCGGTATGTTCACAAATCTGCTATAATTCCCTATTCTAATACTTTCAATTCTGCCTCCTGCGCCAAACAAGAGGCTGGGAGTGGTTCGAGCTCGCTCCATAACCGATGCATGGACTGTCCTATGGTGGTCTCAGGAGCCATATCAAAAATTATCAGTTATGGCCACTTTACACGCGGCTACATTTCTAGTTTATCCACAGGTAACTTACTGGCTGCAGTGAAATCATGGAGACATTATTCCATTTGTACACAGCAACAAGATAGAACCTTGTCTCCATGATTTCACTGCAGCCAGTAAGTTACCTGTGGATAAGCTAGAAATGTAGCCGCGTGTAAAGTGGCCATCAGGCTTATGTGAAAGGAAAACTGTCAGGTCAAAACTCCATATGTAACTGCTATGATTTTTGAATTCCTCCCTATAAACTCTCTCTATTCATGTATTTCTTTTATTTATATTCCCCTCCTATCTGCTGTAAACGTCAAATAAAGGGATTCATTCCATCTGTCAATCACAGTGAATGATCCACTTAGTTCTCTGCTGTCCCCTCCCCACATAATTATGTATATCACATCACGGCACAGGAGATCAGTGGGATGGGAGCTGTATCCTCTCTACTCTCTTTGCAGCAAAACCAAGAGATCAGCTAAACACAGGATCTCTTACAGCACAGCAGGGATTCCTTTTTACAGAAACAAATTCAGTCTAGATCAGATAAGGCAGACCTGTAGCTTTCTTGCTTCATGTCCTGAACAGAACAGTAGCTCCAGAAAGTGCAACCACACAGCACTGAGAGCAGAGGGAGGAGGGAGCTGCTGAGAGGGAGTCCATAATTACATGACAGTTTATATAGCACAGGACTATTCCCATTTTGCTTATAATGGAGAGAACTAATGCAGTGACTCCCTGCAGGGTCTGAAGATACTGATAACACGGAAACTACAAAGGGTACAATAATGATTTTACATGTTTTTAAAAGGTCTGCCCAGGCACTATTGAAGGGTAATATTAGTATCATACTGAAAAATGACCTGACAGTGTTTAAGGTGTTCTAGCTTAGTCATTTCAATTTTCCTCAGCTCAAAACGGTCATGATAATCATATTAGTGAGAAAAGGACTACATCATCTTGGCGAGTCTGGCAACACAAATGGTTTGTGCGAGCCTGATCTGCATTTCTGTGACTGAATGTGATTTGTATTTGTGATGATCTGAGGTTGTGGGTTGTATTAATCACCTAGGTAAGTTAACAATACATTTATTTATATTTTTCCGTCCACAGTCTTATAAGAACTTGGGTAAAAAAAAAAAATTGCCAAAATGAGATGCCCCCAGTCCATGAGATCCCACACCGGGACCGGTAGTTCCACTGCTCCTATGTCATGTGATATCCATGGTCTCCCAACTTTTGGTTGCCCTATGTCTTGTATCTCCCGTCAGTATATTCTACAGTCACTGCCTATGCTCCTGCAAAGAAAGGATACCACGACTGTAATATGTGTAGCCAGCTCCAGCCGACAACAAAACTCCCCATTCCCTCATCAGAGTCCTTATTACCACTAGCTGCCCCCAAGTTCGAGTCTGGCCCCCGGGAATCATTACCCCCCAAAACTAACTGTGCATTGGTGGAGGTATTTTCCTGAAGCCAAGTCCCTCACCAAGCACTGCATGTGAGAGCCCCTGTGGTGACAAATTCCACCCACATAAGCTAGTAGCTCGGAGAACAATAGCTTAATTGAGGCCCCCAACTCTAGTAAGACGGTAATTGAATGACTGCTTTACCTAATTACCAATCTTGTGCCTGGCCTCATGGCTGCGGGTGTGGATGAGCATAATATTTACGTTAACTGTGTTTCCCACGGTGCCACTCCAGATCCATTAACAATTTAATTGTACACATTAAACAGACGAGCAATAGGGACAGTAATAGGGGGCATGGGAAGAAGCAGATGTGGACTGTCTTTGTAAGGGCGGGATTCTATTTGGTGAGGGACAGTGGTTTTTTGTTTTGATGCAGGGAATATTGTAGGGTGTAATGTCCTTGGACATCCACATAATCTGCTGCATCGGCACATGGCCTGACTGACTCCTGGACTCTGGGTGAGATCAATCTGGTTTTTATTTTATTCCCTGATTAATTTACTATTATCTGTACATAGTGTTTAATTTACCATGGTACGGTTACTATGGCTATACAGATACTGTAGCCTGTCTTCTGTTGGGCACTCAAGTATCAGGGTGCTTTATGAGCAGCAGGGATGCCTCGTTTGTTTGTTTGTCCTTTGTTATGGCCACTTTACACGTCCCAACATCGGTCCGATATTGGATACAACGCTGCGGGAGCGCGCTTTTTCTGGACAGAATTCCAAGATCTCATAGATGTTACACAGTGCGATACCGGCAGCCAACGCAACAGCGATGTGTACGGCCGACCCAGGAACGACCATTTAACATGGGAGACAATAGGGGAAGTTGTACTCCACATCGTTGTTGGGCTTTCACACAGCACGATCCGGCCACAACGTCCATCCAATATCGGGCCGTTTGAGAGCACGCTCATTTGATCCCAGATATTGTTTTGGCATCGTTCGTGCATCGTATTGGACATTTACACCACACAACGCACGAACGATATCGGGGCCAACGCACGAACCACGTGACTTTTTATCCGAGTTGGACGCCGATATCGGGACGTGTAAAGTGGTCATTAGTCTTTTCATGTTTAGAAGGGGGTCTCTAGTCCCCTGTTTTATTAATTAACTATTAAAAAGGTTTATAATTTTTGCTTAATTTCCAAAAACTTCACACTACCCACTCGGTGCTTAATCTTTCGAGTAACGAGTCACTGTTTAAACCCATCAAGTTGGGTAAATATTTCCCGTGAAAGGCTTGTTGTCATCTGGCAGAGCTAATGCTTTAGCAGTTTATCAGCTTTTAGCTACTGGAACAATAATTCTTTAGTGAGTTCTTCTGTGAGTTCCAGGTTGCCTTTTCTCTCTTCTCACACTTTTATTAACAGAAATATTAAAATCATAACTAAGGTTTCCGATAAATCAATTTATTTCAATAAAAATCATTAAGGATTCAGTAATAGTGTAAGGAAAAACGCAACACTCAGCAAAAAACTACTTTTATTTCTTAATCCGTAAATCCAAATAAATCTTCACAGAGGAGAATAACAAAGAACATGACGGGTCACAGCAGATTCATGATCACTAAGGGCGGCTTCAGACTGCGGCAGCGTCCGGTCCGGGGCTGTCAGAAGTGACAGCCTGGACCGGAGTTTTCCTCCATAGAATCCTGTCGGGCTGCACGGAGCTGGATCCCGGCGGGTGGTAATTAGCTGCTATCCGGCTGCTGTGTCGCGGGATGTATCCTGCAGAAGTGGGGATTTGTCTGCTGATTCCAAAAACGGTGCATGCACCGGTTTTGGAATCGGCAGAAAATCCCCACTTCTGCACGATTCATCCGGCGACACAGCAGCCGGATAGCAGCTAATTACCACCCGCCGGGATCCAGCTCCGTGCAGCCCGACAGGATTCTATGGAGGAAAACTCCGGTCCAGGCTGTCACTTCTGACAGCCCCGGACCGGACACTGCCGCAGTGTGAAGGCAGCCTTACTCTTCCTCTTGCCCTGAGTGTTTACATTAGTGCCTCATTATGGAGCAAAACCGAGTACAATATACCAAATGTAGGAGTTATGATTAATATTTCCTGTTCCGGTATTTGTACCTTTTAGATTGGACCACCTCAGACAGATCCGTCATTTCAATCTCCAGTTCTAGTTACTCCTGGGATAATCCTGTTGGGTCTTTGTGATCAGCAGCGGCTACATCTTACTTTCACATATCAATATATGTATATGTGAAATTTTTTAATAGAATAGATGGATGAATCGGTGCCCTCCAGCCTGGCACAATGACTGGACGAACCTGCTCCAAATTAGGTAAATGAAGCACTCACTTTCTATGACCTATTGTTCTCATGATATTCGCCAAAAAACACATCAAATTCAAATATTGATTAATAACAAAATGCCAGATCTCTACGACCTAGCGTTCTCCACATATTCTAAAAAAAAAAGGGAGACAACAGGACATCTCTACATCAGGAAGGTCTTCACAATTCTACTCTGACTGCACGGTTCGTAAAAATAATCAGGGACATGTGGATGGCCCCATAGACCAGAGGACCCCAACTCCAGGCCTCGAGGGCCGCCAACAGTGCAGGTTTTCAGGATTTCCTTAGTATTGCACAGGCTCTAATGTGATCATCTGCACAGGTAATGATTCCAAGCCCTGTGCAATACTAAGGAGATCCTGAAAACATGCACTGTTGGCGGCCCTTGAGGACTGGAGTTGGGGACCCCTGCCGTAGACTATCGCAGTTACAAGTGCTATCCGTGAAAACCATGGGTGAAACTCATACCCAAAAAACGGATGTTGGAATGAGCCCTAACTCAGCACATTAAATTCCTGTGCATAACTGATATATTGGCTTCATATCAATAGAAAACTTTAGTTTTTAAACACACGAACAACAAATGGTTAACCTTTTAACGATGTATGACGTAGCTGTACATCCTAGGTCACCTCCCTCTTTGATGTGAGCTCCACGTTGATTTCGCATCATTCCCTGCACATATCGGCTGATCTCATAAACCAACATGTGTAGCTAACAAATGTGGGTGCACCCGTTCCTATTACGCTTTTTTCCTCGCTGCAAAATTGCAATAACAAGCGATCAAAACATCACATCTACCCCAAAATGGTATAATTAAAAATGTCAATAGAGTCTACTGTATCTGTCCTTTCCTGATTTTAAGAAAATATCCTTTCTTTTTTTTTAATTTTTCCCATTCTCAGTGTGAAATTGGCTTTTCCTCTGTCTGTATTATTTCATTCATAACAAAAGCTGATTCACAGAAACAACAATCCCCACATTCTGGACATTAAAGTGGATTTTTAAATGTGTGACTCCTCTGATGTGCAGTAAGACTTGATTTCTGGGTAAAACATTTCTCACATTCTGGACATGAAAATGGCTTCTCCCCCGTGTGAGTTCTGAGATGTTCGTTAAGATGTGATTTCTTGGTAAAACCTTTCCCACATTCTGAACATACAACTAGCTTCTCCCCTGTGTGAATTCTTTTATGGACAGTGAGATCTCCTTTGTAAGAAAAACATTTCCCACATTCTTGACATGAAAATAGCTTCTTCTCTGTGTGACGTCTTTTATGGAAAGTGAGAGATCCTTTGGAAGTAAAACATTTCCCACATTCTGGACACGAAAATGGCTTCTCCCCTGAGTGAATTCTCTGATGTACAGTAAGATTTGATTTCCTGGTAAAACATTCCCCACATTCTGAACAAGAAAATGGTTTCTCCCCTGTGTGAGTTCTCTGATGTGCAGTAAGACCTGATTTCATGATAAAACATTTCCCACATTCGTGACATGAAAATGGCTTCTCCCCTGTGTGAATTTTAAGATGTGCATTAAGATGTGATTTATCGTTAAAACATTTACCACAGTCTGGACATGAAAATTGCTTCTCCCTTGTGTGAGTTAATATATGTCTAACAAGAAGACGTTTATAAGTAAAACATTTCCCACATCCTGAACATGAAAATGGCTTCTCCCCTGTGTGAATTCTAGCATGTGCGTTAAGACTTGACATCTGGGTAAAACATTTCCCGCATTCTGAACAGGAATATGGCTTCTCCCCTTTGTGAATTTTCTTATGTGCAATAAGAGCTGTTTGGTAAAAATAAAATTTCCCACATTCTGCGCATGAAAATGGTTTTTCCCCTGTGTGAATTCTAATATGTGCAGTAAGACTTGATTTCTGGGTAAAACATTTCCCACATTCTGAACAAGAAAATGGCTTCTCCCCTGTGTGAATTTTCTTATGTACAAGAAGCTTTGCTTTGGAGGAAAGATATTTCCCACATTCGTGACATGCAAATGGCTTCTCCTTGGTGTGCATTTTCCTGTGTCCAATAAGAGCTGTTTGGTAGGTAAAACATTTCCCACATTCTGAACAACAAAATGGCTTTTCACCTGTGTGAATTCTCTGATGTTTAACAAGTGATGATTTCATGCTGTAAGATTTCCCACATTCTGGACATGAAAATGGTTTCTCCTCTGTGTGTGTGTCTTTATGTTTAACAAGTTCTCCTTTGCCAGTAAAACATTTCCCACATTCATGGCAGGAAAATGGCTTCTCTCCAGTGTGAATTCTCTGATGTATGGTAAGATATGATTTGAGGACAAAACTTTTTCCACATTCTAAACAACAATATGGCTTCTCTCCTGTATGAACTCTCTGATGTATGTTAAGATTTGATTTCCTAGAAAAACCTTTTCCACATTCATTACATGAAAATGGCTTCTCTCCTGTGTGAATTCTCATATGTTCTTTAAGATGTGATTTCTGGGTAAAACATTTCCCACATTCTGAACAAGAAAATGGTTTTTCCTCCGTGTGAATTCTCTTATGTGCAACAAAAGCTGATTTGTAGGTAAAATTTCTCCCACAGTCTTCACAAGACAATAGTTTTTCCCCTGTGTGAATTCTCTGATGTACAGTAAGATATAATTTGTGGGCAAAACCTTTTCCACATTCTGAACAAGAATATGGCTTCTCCCCAGTATGAGCTTTCTGAGGTTCAGCATCCCTTTTGTTATTTTCATTTTGCTTAACAGTCTGTAATGAATCAGGAGATAGGACCTGTTGATAAGGAATAGCTGATGGCTTTTTGTTATAAGGGGTTGGTGGTATATGTGGAATTAGGTCATGATCTTCATAAATACACGGCCTGATACCATAATCAGATGTGTCAACATCAGTAAAAGGCAGATATCCTTCTGACGCACAGTAATCTGTCAAAAAAGTAAATATATATATATTAATATTAATTTAGAAGTGCTGCCTATTGAAACAAATTGTATTAAGATTCATTTACTAGCTGACGAAGACAGGGATACAAACTTCAGACATCAATGCATACACTAAGATTATATTTACCTGTTAACAAACACTATTATGCCTTTTCATGGTGGCCGGTAAGGGGCCTTAATCCTCAGTGTGGCTTTCTCATGTTGATGAAGTTTATAGTGCCCCATAACATCTAGAACGTGACAGCTGTGTGTGACATCTGACATCCTATAGCATCAGCCCAAACCAGTTTTAAAACCTATCAGTTAATTGCAACATTAGCATCTAAATAGTTAAAAGGGGGATAAAACATCCCATATAACACCATCGCTCTCCCTCCTCAGTGATCGTAATCTTGGGTGAGGATTGTTGCCATCGTATCCTGAGGTCATCTGATAACTCCAGGGTACAGTGGGCTGTAAGATTCAGCTGCCATATATACTCGTGTTTAAGCTGAGTTTTTCAGCCCAAAAATTGGGCTGAAAAGTCCCGTCCCCCCCCGGCTTATACACGGGTCAATACGGTACTTGGTCGCCCCCAAACGCTGGCACTCGCCCCCCTCTGTTGTAAGGGCCCCCCCGCTGCTTAACTTACCATCCCCAGTCTTCTGCACCGCCGGTCTTCTGTGCTCCGTCCTCCATGCTCCCGTCCAGCTGCATCCGGGATCCCCGGCCGTCGCAGTAACGATGACGTCATCGTGCGACGGCCGGGGACCCCGGATGCAGCCGGACGGGAGCATGGAGGACGGAGCACAGAAGACCGGCGCGGTGCAGAAGACCGGGGATGGTAAGTTAAGCAGCGGGGGGGGGGGCAAGTGCCAGCATTTGGGGGCCTGTATACCACTGGGGCTGCTATACACCACTGGGGCTGCTGTATACCACTGGGGCTGCTATACACCACTGGAGAGTATCGTAGAGGATCGTAAAATTAAAAAAAAAAGAATAACTTTTTTTTATAATGTATTTTTTTCATCATTACAACACACAAAAAAATGTAATAAAAAGTGATTAAAAAGTCATATGTAAAAGAAAAAATGGTACAACTGAAAACACAAATAGACCTGCAAAAACAAACCCTTATATGGCCCATTTGACAGAAAAAGGCTAAATTACTGACGGGTAATAGGATTTTCCGGAGTCCAGGACAGCACCCACAGAGAAAAGGGATCCACCCATAAAGACAACCTAGATCAAAGAGGCGGCCCCTCTCACCACATCACTTGGATTACAGAGCATGAGAGGAACTCCTATAATGAGATAAATTTCTTAATAATTAATACAATTATAAAACACCATCACCTTATAGTGTAAAAAAATCTAAGAATAGTTTCCTCAGAGTGCAGGAAGAAGAGTGAAAAAATTCAGGGAGGGAATGTGCGGGTGCTGTAATGGACTCTGGAAAATATAATTACCGGTTAGTAATTTAGTCTTTTCCTATCGCCACGACAGCACCCACTAAAGGTACCTTCACACGCCGCAATATCGCCTGGGAATCCTAAAGGCGATATGTCGCTCCGGAGCAATCGCCGTGACATTGCCTCACATTTGCGGCGTGTGATTGGGGGAATTTCGCAGCGATAAATCGCCTCTCGCCTGATTCCTGAACACTGCTCTGAAATCAGCCCAATCATGAAGGCGATATTTCGGGTTGTGGCGTATGATAGGGCGATAGTGATGGAATCAGCGTCGCCTATGATTTCCCGTAGGCGTGCCCACTGTGAATGCGCGCCCATGTGAACTGTTGGTGGTGGCTACTGTGTTCCCATTGGCTGTCAATTGACACCGTGCCATATTTGAAGAGCTGTCCGTTGAGCCCAACACAATGGCAATGGCCTCATGTATTAGCCAGCCTTCCAGAGCAGGCTGACCAATCGGAACGCTGTTGCGCTGACCAATGAGCAGTATGGGGCGCGGTGTAAACCACTGCACCACGCCTATTTCTTCGCAGTGCTGAACATGTACGCCCACATTGCCTTTGAGATTGCGGCATGTGAACCGGGGATGGGATTAGGCAGGATTGCTTCCGCTGTACGTGAGGCAATTTCTGGAGCGACACATTGCCTTACTTTCAGGGCGCAATTGCGGCGTGTGATGCCGCCATCGGCGATCTGAGGCGAGCATGAAAAACGTGCATGCGCACGTTAGATCGCCTCATATCGCCATGCGACATTGCGGCGTGTGAAGGTACCTTTAGAGACTTTGAGAGAAACCGTTCAACTGGGATGGACTACTGCATGAAGCACCAATCTCCTAAAATCTAGGTAATTAGAGGACAGATCAAGTCAGTAGTGCTTATAGAAGGTGGAAAGTGAGGACCATGTCATAGCTTTACATATTTGGTTAATAGACATGTCCGCCTTCTTAGCCCAGAAAGATGCATGGGCCTTCACTCTTCTGAGGACTTTCACGTTTGGTGAGTAGGCCAGGCAGATAGCATTCCTAATCCACCTAGCAAGTGTATTCTTTGTGACACTAAAACCCTTTCTGTGACCCTGAAAAAGATGCTGCTACATTGTAGAGTACTAACGCCTGAAACCTGTACTTTAAGGTGTTCACTGACAATCCCAACTCTTGGCCTTTCAGTAGGAACTCCAGAATCCCCGAGACCTTATTAGAAAAATAACCTGAATAAAATTCTAGAAACTTCCTCCAGACTCTGCAATAAATTTTGGTTGTCAATTTTTTTGTACTTTCAAGGAACGTAGAATTAAATTTTCTGAGAACACTCTTTATCGCAAAAGCTGCCTTTCAAATTACACGCCGTCAAGTGGAGCCTGAGAAAGCAGGTCCGGACCTGATGGAAGTATCCAAGGGTCGTTCACAGGCATAGCTCCAAGCCATGAGAACCAAGTCCTTTCGGGCCAAAAGGGGCAGTCATTATCACCCTGTGCCTTCTTCCCTGATGTTCCTCAGAACTATTGGAATTAGTAATATGGGGGAAATGAGTAAGCCAGACTGAAATCCCAAGGAATTTGAAGATAATCTACTGCATGCTGAGGATCCTTCACCCCTAAGGTACCGTTACACACAGAGATCTATTGCTTGCAACTCACTGGTTGCAGTGAAATCATGGACACATTGTTCCATTTTGTACACGGCAACAAAATGGAACAATGTGTCCATTAGAGCAACAAACTTCCTGACCTACCTGTTCCTGGTGACGAAGAGGTCTATATTCTTGGAAGGCCCCATATGTGTACGATTTGGCGAAGATCTTCTGGTTCAGAGACCATTCCCCCTGGTGCAACGTATGACGGCTAAGGAAGTCTGCCTGGATATTGTTCTCCTATCTGATGTGTGTTGAGAGGCACAGGAGGTGATCCTTGGCTAAATTGAATATTTCTCTTGTAGAGGTTATAAGGGTTTTTGACCTCGTACCCCCCTGATGATAGAGATAAGCCACTATTACTTTGCTCAAGTGAACCCCCAACACGAGGAACTTGCATCTGGGTTCACTACTCTTGTTTGTCATAAATTATCTAGATCTAGCCATCAGGTAAGCTAATCTAATATACCCACTAAGAGAACCATCTTGCTGGCGAGGTGACCCTCAAGGTGTTTTTTCCACCCTGAGGACCTCCTGTTGCAGGCCTTTGGAGTGGAACTGAGCCCACTGGACGACTAGAATGCAGGAGGTCAGTGATCCAAATGGAGACATAGTGTTCCTCAGTGATAATTCTGGACTTTCTACTGCGCTTCTCACTTTTTGGGTTATCTTGAGCATCTTCTTCTCTGGAAGGAAACACTTTTGCTTTACTGAATCCAGATGGAGACCCTAAAGGGTTGAAGGAACAAATTTTGATTTCTTCAGGTTCACTATCCACCCCAGACGTTGCAAGGACAATATTACTTGGTTGAGGCAAACACTGCATCGAAAAGCCGCTCTTCTGACTATGAGAAAGTTGCCAAGATACGGTAGGATGAGATGATAGAGTATCCTTTTCTTAGATGAGCCATGACTTCCGCAATCACTTCGCTGAAGACACATGAAGCCATGGAAAGACCAAAGGGAATTGCTGTGAACTGATGGTGCTTTATTTGTCCCTTCATTGTCACGCTAGCCTTAGATATTTTTGGTGATCCTGATGTATAAGCAGATGATAATATGCATCTTTCAGGTCCAGGACAGCCATGAAAGACCTGGGAAACAGAAGTTTAATTGCCGATCTGTTTGATTCCATCTTAAAATGAATTTAACTTCCTTAAACTAATGTTGTCCTATAAGAACCATCTAAGTTTGGAGACCGAGAACAGAGGGGAATCAAATTCCTCACTTTCTTGCTCCTTTGGAACTTCAATTAGAACCTATTTACACAACAGAGTAATGTAGGGGAAATCTAGCAAATCAATGTTCCAATTTTAAGTAATCCACTTTATTTCAGAGTAGGGCTGGGTGATAAATCAATTAATTCGATAATTCGCCCAGCTGTGGCCACGATTCGGATTTGACGAAAATCGTCAAATTGATTTAAAATTGAGCCCCCCCCATGGGTATACAGGACCCCACCACCTGTAAAGTAATAGAAATTCTACTTATCCTGCCCGTTCCGGTCTTCCGGCTTCCTCCTCGTCGCACAGACAATGACGTCATTGTCTGTGCGTCGGAGGAAAAGCCGGAAGAAGCACGATGAAGCGAGGCGCGGTTGGCGGGACAGCGGCAGGATAAGTATAAAGTTCTATTATTTACAGGTGGGGGCCTGTATACCCATGGGGGGGCCCTGTATACCACTGGGGCTGCTGCTGTAACACCATGGGGGCTGCTGCTGTATTACACCAACGTGGGTGCTGCTGTATACACCACTGGGCTGCTGCTGTATACACCACTGGGGGCTGCTGCTGTAACACTGCTGGGGCCTGTACATACCACTGGGGAGGCTGCTGTATACCACACTGCTGGGGGCTGTATACCTGTGCTGGGGTCCACCCTCGGCTTATACACAAGTCAATAGGTTTTCCCAGGTTTTGGGGGCAAAAGTAGGGGGGTCGGCTTATACACGGGTCGGCTTATACACGAGTATATCCGGTACCTCTTAGTTTTTTCTCTTTATTCATCAAAGAAAAGCAAAAAAAAACAACACAAAAAAAAAAAAAATGAGATTTAAATCGAAAATAGGTTTGATTTTTTCCAAAATTGCCCAGCCCTATTTCAGAGCATAAAAAACTTCACATCCACAGAGAAATCAACATCACGACTTATGCGTTTCGACACTAGGTCTTAGTCATGGTCTAGTGACAACCATTTTTTATTGCATATTTATACACCAGATGGTCAGTCACGTGATGTGAACAAAGATTTACATGAAAAACCAAATATAAACAAACTATATACAGAGGACAACATGGATTAAAAACATAAATGCACAGGAAACATGATACTAATATTGCAAGATCATATCTAGTCTCACATTAAGACCCTTGGGAACCCTTGTCTCCATTATGAAGATCCATACAGATTCCCTATTCAGAATAGTCAGTCTTAAGCGTCCACCCCTGATCGGGTTAATTTTTATATATTTGGTTTTCTTATGCTCTGAAATCAAATGAATTACTTAAAATTGGAACATCAGTTTGCTGGATTTCTCCTACATTACTCTATCTGCAGAAGGCCCAGGACTGAGGCTTATCTTAGCGGATCGGTTCCTAACAGTTGCAGGTGTTGCAATCAACTGGTGAGCTGCCTCTCACTACCTTTTCTCTACTTCATTGTTTACACAACCGCTCTACAACTTCTGATTCCAAAGCCAGCCAACAACTTGTCTCTGGACACTCCTGTCTTGATTTGGTCCTCTAGTAGTTGATCCAACCACACTAACATAGATCTTGTTGTACAAGTGCTAGATATAGCAGGTTTAAAGGCACAACAGAAATAGTCACAGGCGCGTTTTAAATACACACTGGCCTGTCTATCGGATCCTTGAGAAGATCACTGTATTCAAGAGGTAGAGCCGAGCTTTTGGATGATGTAGCCACAACGGCGTCAACCTTAGGAATCTTGCACCATTGGGACAGTTGATCATCATCGCAGGGGTTGTTCCTTTTAGAGGAAGATTGTAAAAGCCTCTACTATCCTGCTTGTCCCATTCCTTTTAAATGAAGTATTGAACCATATCATGGGCTGGGAAAGACGTTCTCTTCTTTTGTGAAAGGCAAACAAACATAACCTCATGTGCAGATTTAGTTTCTTTTGAATCTGAAATCCTCATTCTGGACCGGACTGATTTAACCAGACTGTCCATGCTCTCAATGGAAAAACACAACCGGCTTTCCTCGTCAGATGATGAAGACGTTAAAGAGGTATTAGTGGAGTCAGTTTGGTTGTCTTTTACTAATTGTTCTGTGACTCCTTAGTAGTATCACTCTCCTTGGAGTGGCCACCGTTGCTGCTCTTAGTGCTGCTTTCCTTGCGCTTAAGACCCACCTCAGATGGTGGGTGCTCCTCAGTACCTCCGGGGAAGACATCATGTACCACAATCCAGGGACGCAGAAACTTTTAAACTCAGCAACTGCCTCCAGCCTCACCCTCTGGAAACACACCTCACCAGCCTGCTCAGGAGTGATTAAGCACGTCCAGGTCTACAGACGCGTCACTAGGCCATCGCGCATGCGCAGACCTCCAGGATCTGGCCTGCATTAAGCGCAGGGCGGCCAATACCCGCACCCTGCAACCGCCCAGACAAGAAGGATGAATGCAGGGGCTGCCGACCTCATCCTGCACCGCGTCCACGCAATCCATGGCGGCACCTTCTACACCATGGGATCACACCATCATTTTCGGAACGAGAAAGGAGCACTTCCAGAATCCCAGGCTCTGCCGTCCCCACAGGCACTGCAATGCAACTGATTGGACCCAGGTAACTATCTTCAATCTGCAGGTTTCCATAAGGACAGGAAACCAACTGATACAGTGAGAAGGGCCGTCCCTTTTATCTGTAGGTTTCCTGTCCTTATGGTCGGATCCCCTCCCTCAGTGGGTGCTGTCGTGGTGATAGGAAGATAAAGAAGTTACAGCTCTCAGGATATGGTGATACAAGAACAAATACATTTTTATGAAATATTGTTTTTTGTGTGTGAAAGTTGAAAAGCTAGAGAGGAATCTCTAATAAGCAAACCTAAAATTCAGCAGCCTATATCTCTGCAGACAGCAAAAGTTGTATCAGCCCCTTTTTAGTGTTATATACAGTTTAAAGAGGACCTGTCACTCCCCTGGTGCATGACAAACTAAATGCAGCACTGAATGCAGCATGTCTGCTGCATTCAGGGAAGGGGTCCCTCATGGCTCTAGCCCCCCTGTGCGCTGAGATATACACTTTATAAATCTTACATTTACTGAGTCAGGCTGGGTTCACATTGCATATTTTTTCCTGTCCATGCGATCCTACTTTTTATAGGACCTCACGGACAGGAACGGACACCACAGGAGGTGACCTTTTCTGTGTCTGGGTCTGTGATTATCACTGGTCCGGACACAGAAAGCGCTGCACCAAGCCCCTCTGCCGCCTGAGCCACAAGCTGATGACCTTGGGGGGAGGGTATGGGGTGCTGTCAGAACTGCTATCAGCCTCCAGCCCCGCCGCCCTTGTAGTTGAGGAGCGGGAGGAGTGCTGGCAGACTGATGCAGCGCCGCCGCCCTCTCACCGGTAACGCTGCGGCTCCCCCTGACTGCTGCCGCTTGGTACTCAGGGCTCACACTGTCCAATGGACGGTGCGGCCCTGGTGGGTCCCTTTCACTTCTGCAATGTATATACATTCATTGTGGAAGTGAAATGTAGTAAAAGAAACGGTTAAAAATAATAAAAAAAAATAACTATGCTCACCTGTCCGGGATCCACCGATTGGCTCCAGCAAGCTGGGTGTGACCACAGGACCTGCCATGACGTCACAACCGGCAGAGTCATTGGGTCACATGATCGCAGTTACCCGATTTTGCTGGACCCATCGGTGGATCCCGGACAGGTGAGCATAGAGATTTTTTTAATCATTTCTTTTACTTAATTTCATTTATTGCGGAAGTGACATTAGATGGTTAGGAGCAGTTTTAGTGTAGTGAGCATGCTCAGTACACTAAATTGGGTCCGAGAAACGATCCTGTCATTTCTTGGACCCTGTGCTCCATTGGCCCCCATGTTAAAGGCCGAGGATCGGATGGATTTGGCCCAATTGCCATTGTCAGATCCGATTTGTGTCCGATTTTTTTTCTGTGCCCAAAATCGAAGCAGAGTCCGATTTTATGTACAGGAAAATCTCGGACACAAATCGGATCCCACAAAATCGGATGCAATTAGGCCAAATCCGATCCGACCCCCTTAGGATAACATGGGGGCCAAATCGGATCCGTGGCTGTCTGTTTTACAACGGACAGCCACGGATGCTCCAAAATCGCAATGTGAAACCAGCCTCAGGAGGACTTTACTTATCTTGAGCTCTGCTTGTCACACATCCTCCCCCTCCTCCTGCCTCTTTGTTCAGCCTGTGTGTCCCCCCTCCTCTTCAGAGTCTGCTGAACACAAAGGCAGAACAGCGAGGAAGGAGGAGGGGAGGACGGTGACAAGCAGAACTCTGAGATAAGTTCACACCCTCCTGACTCCTGATCTCAACTTTCTAAAGTGCATTTCTCGGGTACACAGCACACAAACACAAGGGGGACCCCTTCCCTGAATGCAGCAGACATGCTGCATTCAGTGCTGCATTAGTTTGCTATGCAGCAGGGGGAGTGACAGGTCCTCTTTAAACTAAGATATATCATGAAGGTTCTCTTTAATTGCCTGCAGATCAGTGGATGTCCAGGTCCATAGACCTGCACCAATTACATCAAATACTGCTGAGAAGTGCGGAGCTTGTGAGGTAGAGACACAAAATAGAGTACAGACCCAATAAGCGTTTTACCAAATTGAACACCTAATTGTACCAACCGGTAATAATATAATATATACCCTCACTCACCTGGGGGGTTATCTGTAGAATTCTCACTTTAATCCAATCATCACCCCTCACATCTGTCTCTGTAGTATTAATATGGGGCAGATCTTCACCCTGAAACAAAGATTGTAAAAGTCACAGACAGATGGAGAAGTCCCATCTATGATCAGCTGTAATCTGCCATCTCCACCGTTCTCATTACACAAGTATAAAACATAGAATACTGGAGGATAAAACAAGACTGAGCACAAGACCTTCACAGCCGTCTACACATCATAGGGAGATCTCATCACACCTTCTCTCCATCTACCTGATGATCCGGAGGAACATCGGGATCTTCTTGTTTACAGTCCTGTGGGAGAAGAGGACGGGGACATCTCTCTGGTGTTGTCCTCTTACTGGATAGACCTGGAGGAGACACATACAGGGACTGAATTCATTCTTTACATACAGATCATTATAGGCCGTGTGATATCCTGTCTATTACCTGGTGATGTGAGGGGCGGCCGGGGAACCTCCATCATGACTATGTCCTTGTACAGATCTTTGTGTCCTTCTAAATACTCCCACTCCTCCATGGAGAAATAGACGGTGACGTCCTGACACCTTATAGGAACCTGACACATACAATGATACCATTGTCATCTTTCCCCGATCCCTTCATAGCGTTACTGTATAATGTCCCAGCAGCAGCAGCAGCATTCCCAGCAGTGTCACCTCTCCAGTCAGCAGCTCAATCATCTTGTAGGTGAGTTGTAGGATCTTCTGGTCATTGATGTCCTCATGTATCAGGGGGTGAGGTGGAGGCCCCGTGATTGGGCTCAGGGCTCTTCCCTCAGACACAGGGTCCTGACAGCACAGATCACTAGAGCTCTTCACTACTGTGTAATCCTGGTTATGGAGAGACACATTAATAAATCTCCAGTCTCCAGACATTTCCAGAGTCCTCACCTCTCCAGTTCTGTCATCTGTTATTCTGTCCATAGATAAGAATGATGTCATGTGACATTGTCATCACAATCTCTCACCTCTCCAGTAACAAGGAAGAGGATCTCTAGGGTGAGGTGGAAGATCCTCTCCGCCATCTTGTCCCTGTCCAGAGTCCATTCTCTTATATAGAAGATCTCTGATACTGTAGGGACCTGAATGGGAGGAATATGAGCCTGTGTAAAATTATAAAGATTACTGAAGACTTTATATCCAATCACTGACCACTGAAATGTGATGGCATGTGATTATTTGTTAAATGCTCCTTTGTTTTTTATTGTTACCGATTGCTGCTGTGGTTTGGAGTTTCCAGATGTTTTTGGCTGATTCATTAATAGCATCTTTTGAAAAATTTACCAAAGTTTGACAAATCTGCTCCAGTTCACTGCAAGGCAAATTTTGTGCCTTTTACACAAATGAGAGACTTTAGCCTTAGAGCATTTCTGTCCCATCTCCATCAGAACCTGCTCCTGCGACATCTGCTTCTGTCATCAGGCGCCGCCGTATTCACTGTGTAGATTGTGCTGGTGATGAGGAGACGTCAGGGCCAGAAACTCTGGACAGCGCAGGCTCTACCCATCCACTGAGGTTAGAGTGTCTGGGACCTGCAGTACTTTCCAGTATGACAGAGTGGGAGTGTGCTGTCCAGCTGTAGTCATCAGCTCCTGGCTTCAGCTATCAGAAGACACCACACCCTACTTAATCCCCATCTTTCTGCTGGAAGCTGCCAGATATAGCTTATTCTCCCCTGTTTAGGTCTTGCTGTTCTCCTGCTCTGTAGGTTTTTCCTGTTTCATCTTGGTCTGTTTTTTGACAATTTTCCTGCCTGACAAGTTTCTACTTTGCGGTCATCTCGATTTTGACCTGACTTCCCGATTAGTCTAAGGCATTCACACTGTGCGTTTTTGATGCTTTTTTTTTTTTGAGAATCCGTTTTTGCAGAATTTTCAGCAGCAAAACTGGATCAGTTTTTTTAAGCAGGTGCAAAAAAAGCATTGCATTTTTGATGCTTTTTTGAGGATGTGTTTTTTTTTGGAATCGTGCACTCTAGACAGTGAAGAAAGATATTTAAACAAAAAACAAAAAAGAAAAAGGGCCCTTGATGTAATTTCCTTTCTTCTCCATTCTCAGGGATGCAGATACATGGGAGCCCTATTTTTTTACATTTAAAAAAAAGAAATATGTGGGCTTTGCTGTATTTTTTTTTTATTGTCAGCTAAGGGATTACCCAAGCAGCTATGGCTGCTAACGCCCATTGACGTTACCCTCACTGCCAATGAAAAATACAGTGGAACCCCATTTTTTTTGTTATTTAAAAAAAAATAAAAAAAAACATGGGCTTCGCTGTGTTTTCTATTGCCAGCAAAGGACATGGGCTTTACTTTGAGATGCCAAGACAGGCAGTTACCCGCTCTTGCAGCTGCCGTGTAGAGGTGGCAGACTGCGTAATAATGGGACTGGCGACAGTTTTTTAGCAGCGGACACCAAGCACCTATTGCTAATGTCAGCTGTCAGTATGACAGCTGGCATTAGCAATAGTGAGAGTTTAAAAAAAAAAAAAAAGACACCAGAGAGAATTTTTTTTTTAATAAAACAGACACCTCGTTCACCACCTTATTAGATACCCACCAATTCCCTCCAACGTAGTCCAGCAGTGTCCAACGATGTCCAAACCGGTTCCAAGATCAGCTGATCAATCTGCCACCGGCAACCAAATCAGCTGATGTGCCTGTCAGTCAGCTGACTGAGCTGCCCACTTTACCGGCGGCAGATTGATCGGCTGACTCAGCTGCAAGAAGCCGTTGCCAGTAAAGCGATCAGCTGATTGGCAAACAGATCAGCTGATGTGCCCTCCGGTCAGCTGACTGAGTCAGCTGATTGCTTTACCGGTGGCGGTTTCTTGCAGCTGATCTCTGGACCAGACATCTTCCTCTCGCATGCTAGGACACTCGAGGATAGGTAAGTATTTTTACCATTATTCCCTTCCACTTCACTTTAGCAACTTATTTAAAGGCAGTGGGGGTTTGCAGCCAGAAGCTGCATGCACATATGCTGCTAAAGCGAACTACAGCCCCTTATACACAGATAACACACACACACACACACATTTATCTCACATGGTGGCTGTGCTCCCGTGGTAATGATTTTAAGAACTTCTTGTCCACAAATAAATGTATGGCTCAAAACATACAAAAATATAAAAAACGGATATAACGCGTTTCGGCGGGGACAACCGCCTTCTTCAGGTGTCTGAATAAAAACACATATGACACTTTGCTTTATAGGTAAAGGATAATTACAGCTTGTTAGGTATTGACATGAGGGTGTGACTATAACCACACCTGTCCAATCAGTCTCATTGCCTGCTTCAGCTATAGTGCTTCATTACATCGTAAAAACAAACATCCACAATCAGCAAATCACTACGCTAAAAACCACTAAGAATATTTATCAATAAAATTACTATCCACGAAGAATCTTGAATTGCATAAAAGTTGAAGTTGAACTAACAATACATGAGGAGACAGAACCATCATTAATATTCACCACAGTGCTACAGCCACCATCGCCATCACCATCATCAGTAATATCTAATATTTCTTTTTTAGAAATAGGTCCCACGAGACCAAGCACATCGGAGATACCAACCAGCTGCTCCCAATTAGCTCGGAACCTGAGCTCGGTGCAAAAGAATCATATAACAAATTATTTTCCACCACTAGTAAACCAAAGAGCAAAAAAGAAAAAAATAGGGCAAGGGGATCGAAAGGGAGAAGGCACACAATAAGGAAAAATGGAGGGAATAGAAATAATAAAAATAACAAAAATTGAACATGGAGAATCTGAAGGTATATCTATACCAACAGTGAAAATATTAAATCTATCCTCATATATTCTATCTGAATCAGAAATAGAAATTCTAAGGCTGGTTTCACATTTGCGTTTGGAACGCAGCGTAACCGAACGCAGCCAAACGCATGCGCACTGCGTTCCTACGTATAATATGGGAACGTATGGTACCTGCGTTTGGCTGCGGTTGCGTTCGGATGCACATAACTTATGCGCCCAACTACGCCCTCCGAAAGCAGCCTGTTGCATTTTTTGTGCGTTGACAGGGCTTGTTTTATCAGCAAGCGCACAAACAATGCATGGATCTCAATGGATCCACAGTGTCCTCCGTATGACAGTGCAGGAGAACGCTGCGGATCTCATTGAAATCACTCCCGCTGGCCGCCGGGAGATCAGCAGCGGCCACTGGGAGGTCAGCTGGAGCAGCAGCTGATTTCCCGGTCACGGCTGCCGCTAATCTCTCGGCGGTGTCGGCCGAGAGATTTTAAGAAACAGCTGATCTGACAGCTGTTTAAATCTCCTGCGCCGACATCACCTCTTCGGTGTCGGTGCGGGAGATTTAAACAGCTGTCAGATCGGCGTTTCTTCAAATCTCCCGTGCCGACACCACTGAGAGAGATTAGCAGCGGCCGGGAGGGGAGATCTCTGCCGCTAATCTCCGCCTCCCGGCCGCCGCCGAGATCGCCGATTGGCTGGCCGGGCACCCTACCGATGTGAACGCATGGGAGATTCTCTGCTGCGTTCATATCAGTATGGCAGCGTTTGCCCTCCGCATGCAGACACAAACGCAAATGTGAAACCAGCCTAAGTAAAGGTTTCCACTTTTGCCCGACACAGGACACAAATGCATTCGATCCGTTCCTGGATCTGAATGCTTTTACATGAAAATTAATTCCCAAACGACATTTTTTGTTGGAAAAAAAAAAAAAGATACGGAATACTGATAACATTAAGCCAATGAGTGATATGGAGTCTATTAAAATCATTAATAATTATGTACATAAAGAGGTACAGCCAAAATCTGGGTTTTACCCCATACAAAATAGAGAATATAATATAGAGACGTTTTTTGCATTGGTGCAGGAGGAATTCAGACTTCTGGAAGTAAATAAGCAAAATAATGGTGATAAATTAATGAAAGATAAAATAAAAAATAAGTGTAAGAAAATGAATAAAAGCATACGTGGTTTTTAAAAAGGGAAAGAAGGTGTAATAATATTTGTAGTCTTTAAAAAAAAAATACAAGCATTGTGATCCGCCAAGCAGATAAAGGGGGGGGGGTGGTGATCCAAAATAGAAAAGATTATATAGAAGAAGCACATAGGATCCTTTCAGATGCTAAATATTATTTGAGATTACACAATGATCCAACACAAATATATATTAAAGAATATAGGACACTTATTAATGAAGCTTTTATGGAAAATAATATACCGTATATACTCGTGTATAATCCGAGTTTTTCATCCCAAAAATTTGGGCTGAAAAGTTCCCCCCTCGGCTTATACACGAGTCAATACGGCCCCCAAATGCTGGCACTCGCCCCCCCCCTGTGTGATAAGTGCCCCCCCGCTGCTTAACTTACCATCCCCGGTCTTCAGCACCGCTGGTCTTCTGAGCTCCGTCCTCCATGCTCCGAGTCCCGTCCGGCTGCATCCCGGATCCCGGCCGTCGCACGATGACTCATGAATGCATGGCGGGATCCCGAGCCTCGGAGACGGACGGAGCAATGGACGGCCCAAGCTCAGAGACCGGCGGTGGGGCGAAGACCGGGGATGGTAAGTTAAGCAGCGCGGGGGGGCCCTTACCACACAGGGGGGGCGAGTGCCAGCATTTGGGGGCCTGTATACCCCCTGGGGCTGCTGTATTACCCGGGCTGTTACCCTGGGGCTGCTGTATACTGGTGCTTATACCCTGGGGCTGCTGTATACCTCTGGGGCTGCTGTATACCTAGGCTGCTGTATAACCCTGGGGCTGCTGTATACCTAGTGCGTATAACCTGGTGCTGTTTCTGGGGCTGCTGTATACTACCACTGGGGCTGCTGTATATACCTCTGGGGCTGCTGTATATACCCTGGGGCTGTGCTGTTATACCACTGGGGCTGCTGTATTACCTCTGGGGCTGCTGTATACTACCACTAGGGCTGCTGCTGTATATACCACTGGGGTGCTGCTGTATATACCACTGGGGCTGCTGTATATACCTCTGGGGCTGCTGTATTACCACTGGGGCTGCTGTATACACGGCTGTTAACTGGGCGCTGCTGTATATACCACTGGGGCTGCTGTGTATATACCACTGGGGCTGCTGTATATACTTGGTGCGTATTACCACTGGGGCTGCTGTTACACTGGTGCTTACTACCACTGGGGCTGCTGTATTACCACTGGGGCTGCTGTATTACCACTGGGGTGGCTGCTGTATTCCACACTGCTGGGGGCTGTATACCTGTGCTGGGGTCCACCCTCGGCTTATACACGAGTCAATAGGTTTTCCCAGGTTTGGGGGAAAAGTAGGGGGGGGGGGGGGGGGGGGGTCGGCTTGTACACGAGTATATACGGTAAATAAAAAAGGATAAAAATTTTCTGATGATTCCTACACCAACAATGGCACTGTTTTGCCATCTGCCAAAAATGCATAAGGATCCTGTTATCTCCCCGAGGAGACCAATCATATCTGGAATCGGCTCCCTGACTACAAATCTATCCCTCTATATAGACCTTTCCTTACAGGACCCTGTTATCTCTTTATCGTCGTATCGAAAAGATTAATTAACGATCTCAAAAATATAGAATGGCAAAAACATTTGTATTTTGTTCCCATGGATGTTAACGCATTATATTGCAACATAGATCATGATTTAGGGTACCGTCACACCTGGCCACATCAGCGGCGATTTCATAGTCGACGCAGGGGAGTGGCCCATCGCCACCGACATCGCCGGTGCGTGCCTAATGTAAAGAGGCGATATCGACGCCTTAGAGTGGTCACCTGGTTTCGCAGCATGCGACGCCGATGTTACAGGTGATGGGAGCCATAGGCTCCCATGTTACAGGATGGACCAAAAACGTGCGCGCTCCCGTGCGTCCCGGTGATATCTCCAGGTGTGACGGTACCCTTAGGGATAAATGCGGTAGATTATTATCTCACAGAGATGGTCTTACAACTAAACAAAAAATTTTCTGTTGACCGGTTTGGGATTTATTTTAAGGCATAATGGTTTCAGTTTTGAAAGGGCACTATACTTGCAGCGGCTCGGGACCGCAATGGGGACTCGTGTCATCCCAAATTTTTCAAATCTTTTTAATGGGCGATTCGAGTCCTCATCAATTTTAAGGAAACTGGAAATTGCAAAGAAATAGTTATTTTATGGGCGTTTTATAGACGATTTGTTAATTATTTGGAATGGCACAAAAGAAGAAGCAATGGAAATGATAAATACGTTGAATAAAAATGATTGGGGCAATTCATTTACCCCAGAAATAAGTAACGAAAAAATAGTGTATTTAGATTTGGAAATCAGTCACAAGGGGAGGGGACATGTATCATCACAAAAACATATTTTAAAAAAGTTGATTCCAATGGATTTTGGTGCCCATTACTAAAAAAAGGAAAGAAAACATTCCATACAGTCAGATTTTTCGCATTAGGAAAAACTGTACTGACGACAAAGAGTATGAAACCCAGGCTGATATCTTAAAGAAAAGATTTGAGGATAAGAAATATTCAAAAAAATTGATTGATGCAGCATATGAAAAAAACAGGGCAAAAAAAGCAGGAGGATTGCTTAAGTAAAAAAGAAGGGGAAAAAAATGAGATGATTTGTAAAAAAAGAAAGGATAGAGAGAAGGCAGGTTGAAATTTAATTTTATCGTGACTTATAATAGGGAGAATAAAACGATACGCAGGATTCTGAAAAAGTACTGGTATATTTTAAAACGGGATCCGATTTTGGGAAAATGTCTGCCTGAGGAACCAGGTATAACATTTAGAAGGGGGAGAAACGATAAAAAGTCTAATAGCCCCAAGTAGGTTAAGAGATAATAAAAAAAAATTAGCAAAAAATGGAAAAATTAAAGATCATGAGATTGGAGTTTGTAGATGCAGTTCCAGGAAATGTCATACGTGTGGGATTCTGAACCCTGGTGCGAAAGAGATTGCAAGCAAAAGTACAGGTGAAATAATTGACATAAAACAGAATCTGAGATGCGATAGCGGTTACCGTATATACTCGTGTATAAGCCGAGTTTTTCAGCCCAAAAAATGGGCTGAAAAGTCCCCCCCTCGGCTTATACACGGGTCAATACGGTAATCCTATGGTGGGAGGGGGGCGCGGGGGGTGGGGGGGCGCTGCGCAGTATTTCTTACCTTGTCCCCCATTCTGCAGTGCTTTCCGGTGTCCTCCGTGCTCCGTTCCCGGTCTGCTGGGCCTTGTGGTTCCTCCTGGTTCCTCATCCTCGGTTCTATCATGGGGGCTGCCATCTTGGTGTCTTCTCTCCGCCCCGGCCAGTGATGTCAGAGCAGGCCGCGCTGTGATTGGCTAGCACCCGTGACATGTGATCACGGGTGCTAGCCAATCACAGCGCGGCCTGCTCTGACATCACTGGCCGGGGGCGGAGAGAACAAGCAAGATGGCAGCCCCCATGATAGAACCGAGGATGAGGAACCAGGAGGAACCACAAGGCCCAGCAGACCGGGAACGGAGCACGGAGGACACCGGAAAGCACTGCAGAATGGGGGACAAGGTAGGAAGCTGTGTATGTGTGTGTGTATGTGTATATATGTGTATGTGTGTGTGTGTGTGTGTGTGTGTGTGTGTGTGTGTGTGTATATATGTGTGTATGTATGGGTATGTGTATGTAAGTAGGCTGGCTGCCAATATAAGCCATACCTCTGGGGCTGCTGTATATACTTCTGGGGCTGCTGGATACTTCCACTGGGGCTGTATATACCTCTATGGCTACTGTATACTACCACTGGGGCTGTATATACCTGTGGGGCTGCTGGATACTACCACTGGGGCGTATATCCATGGGCTCGCTGGATACTACCACTGAGGCTGTATATACTCTGGGGCTACTGGATACTACCACTGGGGCTGTATAACCTCTATGGCTACTGTATACTACCACTGGGGTGTATATTACTTCTGGGGCTGCTGGAACTACCACTGGGGCTGTATATACCTCTATGGCTACTGTATACTACCACTGGGGCTGTATATACCTCTGGGGCTACTGGATACTACCACTGGGGCTGTTATATACTGTGGGGCTGCTGGATACTACCACTGGGGCTGTATAATACCTCTGGGGCTGCTGGATACTACCACTGGGGCTGTATATACTCTGGGGCATATGGATAACAACATGGGCTGTATATACCTCTATGGATACTGTATACTACCACTGGGGCTGTATATATCTCTTGGGCTACTGGATCTACCACTGGGGCTGTATATACCTCTATGGCTACTGTATACTACCACTGGGGCTGTATATACCTCTGGGGCTGCTGGATACTACCACTGGGCTAGTATATAACTTCTGGCGCTGCTGGATACTGCACTGGGGCTGGATACTACCACTGGGCTGTATACTGTGCTGGGTCCACCTCGGCTATATACACGAGTCAATAGGTTTTCCCAGATTTTGGGGGCAAAAGTAGGGGAGGGTCGGCTTATACACGGGTCAGGCTATATACACGAGTATATACGTATAGTATAGTTTTACGTTATTGATTGTAGCTGTGGGCTACAGTAGGGGGCGCACAAACGCAGACTTTACGTGCTTCTATGAACGGGCACAGTAATAGAGCAAAAAAATGGGTTTTTAAAACATAGATTTGCAAGACATTTATTATCAAGCATGATAAGAATTTGAATATAATGGTGACACCTCTAGAACAAATAAAAATTTAATTTTTTTATTAACTTTTATGCAATTCAAGATTCTTGTGGATAGTAATTTTATTGATAAATGTTCTTAGTGGATTTTAACGTAGTATTTGCTGTTTGGGGATGTTTGTTTTTAACGATGTAATGAAGACTATAGCTGAAGCGGACAATGAGACGCACGTTTCGCTGTTTGCATGCCGTTGCGGGTACTATGGTTCCAGCGGGAGCGGTTGATGACGCTTGGCGTACGGCCGGATTTTGACGTCTGCGGCGGGCCTGAGTGCGACGTATGCGCCGCAACAAAACGACCGCATTGGTCCCATTTGCTCATGTGACCGTCATCAGCACAGGGATAAAATCCTGCCTGGCTGGATGGAACTTCACTCCTCATGATGAAGCACTGGTTCTTATAAACAGTGAAACATGCGTTAGGAGTCCTAGGATATTGGGGGACCCCTCACCTCCGACACTTGCACTTTAGGCTATGGTATATGGATACTCATGTGAATCAGCAGTTTGAGTTATAGACAGGTTTATACCTGCTAGTTGGGCATATAGATGAATGATTTTTAGACATGTGGGGAATATTTGAGATCCCTGAGGGGATGATATGAAGCAAAGCCTGTTATATTAGGTGCAAACTTGTCTAATTATATGATGATCTAAATTGTATGTACTGCTCTGTATGCCAACCATTGACTGTCAGCTTGCATGCTGAATATATTTTTCAAACTGCTGTATGTTTAAATAATAATAATAATAAAGCTTTTATTATATAGCGCCAACATATTCCGCAGCGCTTTACAATGTAATCTATTATGATATACCTTTTCCTTATCTTGCATATGTGTTGGATGAAAAATATCACCCATGTCCAACACATTTGTGTTTTTATTGTAGTCTCATCTTTCTATAAATAAACCAAAGTTTTATATGCAAGTATAAGCAATTGGCTCCACTTTTTCCTCCATATTGAATCATTTAAATGTGTTGAGTTGCTGAGCAAGAAACTGGATATAGTCCAATAGCTCTTATTATACACCAGATGGAATATGTATATTTAATTTTCCAAATTGAGTAACATTGGTTGTAGTGCGGTCTGTTCCTTACTGAAAGCAATCGGACTTGTAATACGGTCGAGTGAACGAGTCCTAAGAGGAAATACTGGAGCGAGCTCTTATCTCTCCTGTTTATCATCAGGTATTGATGCCACTGCCTGCCTGTTCATCATGATCCATACTGTACTGATGAAGCAGCCAGTGCTGAAGCCCCTACACTTCCAGACATCTCCTGCCTGTCCATTATGTTTCATACTGTACTGCTGCCATAGCTAATGCCCCTAAACAGCCAGAAATGTATTGTCTGTCCATTATGTTCTATACTGCGCTGCTCCTGAGAAGGAATCCTGCCCTGCATGGGGTAAATCTAACAAAAAAGAACTACAAAAAGGGATCATTATTGGATAGTGAAAAGCAGCTATTGCTTCTTCACAGATCCTAATATTAGTCCTTCTCCTGGAAGTGATGTCTACCCTGTATAAGAGAAAAGTGTAACATAACAATAAACAGCTGAGCCCTAAAAATGTAATTTTTGCAAGGTAAAATTAGGCACGGCTTCTTTATTTGGCGTAATGTTCTGCTCATTGCAGGAAAGAAAATTACCATACAAAGAGGTATAAACACACCTGCGTCCAGAGCACTGGAGATCATTGTGGAGGCAGTGATTGTCACATAAGACACTCTGGACCTGCTACAGGGGACAATAAATAGGAGATTGAAAGGAAATCCAGAGCGCTGTATGTGACAATGCTGCTCACACCATGATCTTCACTGCTCCAGGCTCCACACTGCAGATCTCCTCCTCTCCAGATCTGGAATCACAGGAGGCAGCGAGGAGGAAGAGGAGGAAGAGGAGGAAGAGGAGAAAGGGGGGGTTCTCAGAGAGATCAAGATAAAAATGTCTGTAATGACATTCTCTGTGGACATTTGTTTTTTTCTCCCCTTATGATGCTGCCTTCCTATGATGAGATAGTTTGATAGAGTGAAAACATATCCCTCTCCCCACCTTTTGTTGAAGGAGTTTTGGTGGAAAAATAAATTGGTAAATTGGGCCCCTAACTTCAGTAGAGGCAAATCTCCACAATACAGAGGAGAAAACACTGTAACTGGTGAAATATACAGCTTCAACTAAATAATACTATGAAGGTTCTCTTTAATTGTCCTGCAGATCGAGGATGTCCTTGACACCTGCACCAATTACTTCAAAAATTGCTAGAAGTGCGAAGCTTGTAAAGGAAGAACAGAGAACAGACTCAATAGAAGCTACAAAATGGAACATGTAATTGTACCAACTGGTGAATAAGTAACTATAGAGGAAACTACTCACCTGCGCTGTCATCTGTAAGATCATCATCACCCCTCACATATGTCTCTGTAGTATTAATATGGGGCAGATCATCATCACCCTCTCACATATATGGGTCTCATCTGTAGTATTAATATGGGGCAGATCTATCCACCCTGTAAAGGACAGACAGATTGTAAAAGTCACAGACAGATGGAGAAGTCCCATCTATGATCAGCTGTAATCTGCCATCTCCACCGTTCTCATTACACAAGTATAAAACATAGAATACTGGAGGATAAAACAAGACTGAGCACAAGACCTTCACAGCCGTCTACACATCATAGGGAGATCTCATCACACCTTCTCTCCATCTACCTGATGATCCGGAGGAACATCGGGATCTTCTTGTTTACAGTCCTGTGGGAGAAGAGGACGGGGACATCTCTCTGGTGTTGTCCTCTTACTGGATAGACCTGGAGGAGACACATACAGGACTGAATTCATTCTTTACATACAGATCATTATAGGCCGTGTGTATTTAGTCCTGTCTATTACCTGGTGATGTGAGGGGCGGCCGGGGAACCTCCATCATGACTATGTCCTTGTACAGATCTTTGTGTCCTTCTAAATACTCCCACTCCTCCATGGAGAAATAGACGGTGACGTCCTGACACCTTATAGGAACCTGACACATACAATGATACCATTGTCATCTTTCCCCGATCCCTTCATAGCGTTACTGTATAATGTCCCAGCAGCAGCAGCAGCATTCCCAGCAGTGTCACCTCTCCAGTCAGCAGCTCAATCATCTTGTAGGTGAGTTGTAGGATCTTCTGGTCATTGATGTCCTCATGTATCAGGGGGTGAGGTGGAGGCCCCGTGATTGGGCTCAGGGCTCTTCCCTCAGACACAGGGTCCTGACAGCACAGATCACTAGAGCTCTTCACTACTGTGTAATCCTGGTTATGGAGAGACACATTAATAAATCTCCAGTCTCCAGACATTTCCAGAGTCCTCACCTCTCCAGTTCTGTCATCTGTTATTCTGTCCATAGATAAGAATGATGTCATGTGACATTGTCATTCACAATCTCTCACCTCTCCAGTAACAAGGAAGAGGATCTCTAGGTGAGGTGGAAGATCCTCTCCGCCATCTTGTCCCTGTCCAGATCCATCCTTGATGGTCAATCAGGAGAATTCTCTTCTATAGAAGATCTGAGAGGATCCGATATTGTAGAGACCTGAATGGGGGAAGATGACGATGTAACATCATAATGATCCTGTGTAATAATACAATTGACTGGAGATAATAAGGGAAAACATATGAGGAGACAGAACACAAACCTCCACCTGCAGAGCCGCCACCACATATATGGCTGCTCTGTGCTTCAGGACCTGTGATGATGTCACATGGAGGGGAGGAGTCAGGGGGTCACATGATAGCTCCACAGTTTTCATGGTGCTGGATGAGGTGAAGTTTATGTGTGGTAGGAGGGATTTATAGGTGGATGTAGCAGAACCAAGTGTGTACGAGGTGTACGGACGTGAAGCCGATGGTGTAGAGGTTCGGTACGGCAGAGGAGTGTCCGCAGAGTGTGTACGAGGTGTACGGAGCGAGCAGAGTGTGTACGAGGTGTACGGAACGGAGCAGGTGTGTACGGTGTACGAAGAGTAGTGTGATAGGGACATGAGCGGCAGTGTGTACAAGGTGTATGGAGCAGAACGGTGTGTGTACGAGGTGTACAGAGCAGAGCTGCGTGTGTACGAGGTGTACGGAGCAGAGCCGTGTGTGTACGAGGTGTACGAGCGGAGCGAGTGTGTACGAGGTGTACGGAGCGAGAGCAGGTGTGTACGAGGTGTACGAGCGAGCCGAGTGTGTAGAGGTGTACGGAGCAGAGCCGCATGTGTGTACGAGGTGTACGGAGCAGAACGGTGTGTGTACGAGGTGTACGGAGCGGAGCAGAGTGTGTACGAGGTGTACGAGCGAGCCGAGTGTGTACGAGGTGTCACGGAGTATGGTGCATGAGTGTACTACGAGGTGTGTACGGTGTAGGAGAGCCGCGTGTGTACTAGGTGTACGGAGCAGAGCCGAGTGTGTACGAGGTGTACGGAGCGGAGCCGAGTGTGTACGAGGTGTACGGAGTAGACCGAGTGTGTTACGAGGTGTACAGAGCGGAGCCGCGTGTGTACGAGGTGTACAGAGTGGAGCCACATGTGTAAGAGTTGTACGGCGTGTAAATAGCGAAGCCATGTGTATGAATTATGTATACAGCAAAGTCGTTTGTGTACCAAGCGGAGCTGTGTGTGTTCAAGTGACATCCTGTGGCACCCTACACCCTTACCCCATCCACTGCCCCAGGGATCCGCTCCACCCGTGGGGAGCCACTCCATCCCAGCTGCCCATCCATCATCCCAGAGGTTCTGCAGCAGCAGTGGACACTAATACCCACAAACCACAGGTGGCGTCACGACTAACCTTCCCTTTCATCACCCCCCTCCCGATCAAGCCAAGAACTCCTTTAACAGCTGAACCCAGGGTCACGGAAGCCGGGTCTCAACCCCTGTGACTCCCCAGAACTGCTTAACAGCTCGGTTTCCGAGTACCCCACGGCCCTGGGGTGCATCAGATTTTGGTATCACGAACAGGATATCGTGCCCGACGTTCAGTTGTGGCCAAAAGTATTGACACCCCTGCAATTCTGTCAGATAATACTCAGTTTCTTCCTGAAAATGATTGCAACCACAAATTCTTTGGTATTATCTTCATTTAATTTGTCTTCAATGAAAAAACACAAAAAGAATTGTCCTAAAGCCAAATTGGATCTAATTCCACACCAAACATAAAAAAGGGGGTGGACAAAAGTATTGGAACTGTTAGAAAAATCATGTGATGCTTCTCTAATTTGTGTAATTAACAGCACCTGTAATTTACCTATGGCACCTAAGAGGTGTTGGCAATAACTAAATCACACTTGCAGCCAGTTGACATGGATTAAAGTTGACTCAACCTCTGTCCTGTGTCCTTGTGTGTACCACATTGAGCATGGAGAAAAGAATGAAGACCAAAGAACTGTCTGAGGACTTGAGAAACCAAATTGTGAGGAAGCATGAGCAATCATCTCAAGGCTACAAGTCCATCTCCAAAGACCTAAATGTTCCTGTGTCTACCGTGCGCAGTGTCATCAAGAAGTTTAAAGCCCATGGCACTGTGGCTAACCTCCCTAGGTGTGCACGGAAAAGAAAAATTGACAAGAGATTTCAACCCAAGATTGTGCAGATGGTGGATAAAAAAACCTCGACTAACATCCAAACAAGTTCAAGCTGCCCTGCAGTCCGAGGGTACAACAGTGTCAACCCGTACTATCCGTCGGCGTCTGAATGAAAAGGGACTGTATGGTAGGATACCCAGGAAGACCCCACTTCTTACCCCGAGACATAAAAAAGCCAGGCTGGAGTTTACCAAAACTTACCTGAGAAAGCCTAAAATATTTTGGAAGAATGTTCTCTGGTCAGATGAGACAAAAGTAGACCTTTTTGGGTAAAGGCATCAACATAGAGTTTACAGGAGAAAAAAAGAGGCATTCAAAGAAAAGAACAAGGTCCCTACAGTCAAACATGGCGGAGGTTCCCTAATATTTTGGGGTTGCTTTGCTGCCTCTGGCACTGGACTACTTGATCGTGTGCATGGCATTATGAAGTCTGAAGACTACCAACAAATTTTGCAGCATAATGTAGGGCTCAGTGTGAGAAAGCTGGGTCTCCCTAAGAGGTCATGGGTCTTCCAGCAGGACAATAACCCAAAACACACTTCAAAAAGCACTAGAAAATGGTTTGAGAGAACGCACTGGAGACTTCTAAGGTGGCCAGCAATGAGTCCAGACCTGAATCCCATAGAACACCTGTGGAGAGATCTAAAAATGGCAGTTTGGAGAAGGCATCCTTCAAATATCAGGGACCTGGAGCAGTTTGCCAAAGAATGGTCTAAAATTCCAGCAGAGCATTGTAAGAAACTCATTGATGGTTACCGGAAGCGGTTGTAGCGCCCTGCAACGAGTGCATCACAGGAGTGTATTGCATCCCTGACTGCAGATGTAATATTCTCTGACTAAGTAATGACATGGTTAAAACTCAGAGCTCCATACCCTACATGCACATCAGAATAGAGGGCCAATAAGGTCCTGGTGGGCGGAGTGTAGGAGGAGTGTGTGAGAGGAGAATGTAGGAGAAGGAGGAAGAAAAAGAAGTGGCCGGGAGGAACGTAGGAGAGGGGCTCTGCACAGTCCCGTGCAGCCCCTAGGCCACCTCCGGTTGGCGCCATTACCCGGTGCCTCAATAACCGGACTCTTGGCGATCATCTACGGGTCAAAATACACCCGCGCCATCTACAACTGGATCACTGGTTCCAAAGCTAGCAAGTCGTTTATCACTGCTATGCAAACCAGGAGTGGAGGGACTGCTCTACAGGAGTACCCCACCGCCGCCGCAAACAGAGCCGTCTTGCCAGCGGAGTACCCACCAAAAGGACCCAGGTTACCCCTCACACCGGAACGTATACATCGGCAGGGAAATTTAAGTAACCCCTTGTACCCGACCTTGGCACACAAAGGCGACATCGGCAACTCACCTAGAACAAGCTTAGAAAGGAGGAACACCGCGGAGCTCTGAGAAACACCGGTCATTGCCAAGTCCACCCAGTCCGTTACCCGTTACCTATATACCATGCTGGTTACAGTAAAATACCCGTTGCAGAGACTAATGGTGTCCATGTTTCTTAAGAACTGTTTCACTCCGCATACAGAAAGGAACTGAGCTGCCTCACAACATCTTGTGCAGATCCTGGCTCCGGGACTCCCGCTCGTCCTGTGGGGAGCGTTCCATCTTGCTGCATTCCATCCCTCGGAGGCCCAAGCAGTGCCGGTGAAATCACCGGAACTCCCGCAGGTGGCGTCACAACCCCTTATCTGTTCAGCCAACGTTTTTGATCTGGACCACCGGGCCCACACAGCCTTGGGCGCGCGTACCATGACAGGGAGCAGCGACAGCCCGAGACGTGCACACCCCGTCTACGGTGAGTCACGGTTGATCGCAGTTATTTTGGCTAAAGGTTGTGCAACCAAGTATTAGGCTGAGCTTGCCAATACTTTTATCTGGCCCATTTTTGGAGTTTTGTGTGAAATGATAAATGTTTTGCTTTTTGCTTCATTCTCTCTTGTGTTTTTTTATTGAAGACAAATTAAATGAAGATAATAATACCAAAGAATTTGTGATTGCAATCATTTTCAGGAATAAACTGAGTATTAGCTGACAGAATTGCAGGGGTGTCAATACTTTTGGCCACAACTGTATATGGGTACTGTGTGCCATGAACTTCTCATGGCACACAGTACATTTTTTGCCTTTTTATTGTATTTCCTAAGTTGACTCTATGTTTATTGTATGTAACTACTGTTCTGCATTACCTTTCTGTATCGTATATTTTTCTTATATGTACCGTTGTACTGTAAAGCGCTGCGGAATATGTTGGCGCTATACAAATAAAGTTTTATTATTATTATTATTATTTATTGAACTGTGTGTTTTTGACCGTCGCCATTACTAAAGCGTGAGGCGCGCAGAAAGTCGAGGGGGCATGTCATCGTGGGCGGCACCCTACTAAGAGTGATAAGAGAGGCCCAACCTGCGCTCTGACGACATCCGGTGGGGACGAGAAACCCTGTCCCACCGGTAGAACTAAAGCTGGACATCCACACGGAAGTGAAGGACCGGGAGGGCTAAGGTTCACTAAGGGGGAGGAAATTATCGGAGCCGGGAGGAGAGGAGCCTGCGCAGGGGGTGGGTGTAGCAGCCCATCCCACGGTACCGAATGTAGCCCCAGTAGCACACGGAGCCCCAGCCGCCGCTGTGGTACCAGCCATAGTTTCGGTAATGCCGTTCCTGATGCCGTACACACCAGGGGCGGCGTGGTTGCCGCAATACTCAGGGGAGTCCAATACCCTAACAGACTTCAGGGAGAGACTGCACAGTTATTATAGAGTGTACCCCCTGATGGAAGATCAGCGAGTCAGTAAATTAATGGGACAATTAACCAGTGCAGCCCAGCGGGAGGTAAAGTCTTGGCCAGACCACTGATAAAGACACTGTTGAGCATGTAAAAGCCAGGCTGCAAGTTACTTGTGATACCCGTACTGCTGTAGAGGTGAAGATAAGATTCTTTGGGTGTAGACAAAGGCTGCAGGAGAGCGCAAGAGACTTTGCATTGAAACAGACAGACCCTACTCTGGTGCAGGAAGAAAACAAATTGCTAATTGACCAGTTTATTGACGAGCTTCTATTCTCTGCCCATAGAGTACAACTGCGCATGATGGCTATACAGAGCCCTGATCTGGACTTTGTGCAGTTTAAGGATAGAGCTATCCGCATATTGCAAGAAGCAGCACCCCGTGACTCAGAGACTGCAGTGTGCCTGGCTATCACCTACCATCATTAGGGGCGCAGGACCCACAGACCATGGCAGGAGCAAGTGCACAGACTATCACCAATGAGGCCCTCAACTTAAAGGGATCCTGTCACCCCCAAAACACCTCCTAAGCTATTAAAAGCTGATAATAATGAGTGACTATGGTATTCATAGTCACTCAGCCAGGCTGCCCCTCTTCATCATATCACGCCTGTATAGGCGTGATCTTCATCATAGATGCAAATTCGCCGCCTCCCTGCGTGCCTCCCCACTCTCCCATTCCGTCCGGGCTTCAGTGTTGGGGCTGTATGACGCGATTCGCGTCATTTCCGGCGCCGGGTGACGTATGTACACCCACGCCGCTGTTAGAGCTTCAAGCCCCGTACTGCGCATGCGCAGTGCGGGACTTGAAGCTAACTGCGGCGCGGGTGTAACTACGTCACCCGGTGCCGGAAATGACCCGAATCGCGTCATACAGCCCCAACACTGAAGCCCGGACGGAATGGGAGAGTGGGGAGGCACGCAGGGAGGCGGCGAATTTGCATCTATGATGAAGATCACCCCTATACAGGCGTGATATGATGAAGAGGGGCAGCCTGGCTGAGTGACTATGAATACCATAGTCACTCATTATTATCAGTAATGAGGTACTTATAAAACGTTTATATTCAGTTTGACTATATGCATTTAGGAGCTAAAAGGAGTGTAGGGTAAGTGTTAATATGCTCTAGGGACAGCTTTTAATAGCTTAGGAGGTGTTTTGGGGGTGACAGGATCCCTTTAAAGATTGAGGCACTGACCAAGAGAATAGCTGAGATGGCTAAGCTATGCAAGCAATGCAAGTATCCATGCCGGCGGAGAAGATCGAGTTGGCTTCCAGCAGACATGACGTCCCGTGGATGCGACAGAGGAGATAACCAATGGCCAGAGGATGACCTAGCGATCGCTATGACCCTGACGGACAGCCCATCTGTCGCCGCTGCGACAAGTCAGGTCACTTTGCCAGAGATTGTACTTTAAACGAGATAGCCCTGGGGCAGCAGGCCACCCCTCAGGAATAAGACCACCAGGCCCACCAAGCTGGCGTGACAGGTACGTGGGAGGATGCCCCGTCCTGCCTGTCGTGCTAGATGGAATCCCCATGATCGCTTTGCTGGACACTGGTTCACAGGTGACATCGATACAGTATACCCTTTACAAAAGGTATTGGGCAGACTCTGACATTTTACATGGCCCTGATGATTACTTTACTATATTGTCTAGTAACGGTAAACCTGTGCCACAGATTGGGCTTAAAGAAATAACCATGAAGGTGGGGTGGGTGGAATTGAAGTCCCAGGGATTAATTATTTTTGATGTTGATCGGCACGAACGTAACCCAATGATCAAGTTAGGCACTGTTGTAATAGTAAATTGTCTTTCAGAAATTATTGTCTTGTTACAGATTGCCAAAACTGCCAATAGTGGACAGCAATGAGTCCTGGGAAAAGAAATAAAAGCACTGATTCTGAGACAGCAGGTAGAGTTGTTCGGAGGAGAAGTCAGCAGTGTAAGAGTTAGTGATGCGGTACCCATTGCAATACCCCCAAAAAGTGAAGTGTTAGTCTGGTGTAGGGCAGCAATAGGCCTTAGAGGGTGAGAATACCAAGTCCTGGTAGAGCCTGTGTACTCAGACAGTAGGCCCACTGTCCTGACAGCCAGAGGTGTAGTTGATGTAAGCAAGGGGAGGGTACCAGTACGTATCTTAAATTGTGGTGAAGAAGAGGTCAAAGTGCCGAAGTATGCTACCATTGCTAAATTGTATACTGCCGATAAGAACTCCATCCAGGCAGTGGAATCCTTGAACTCATCTGAACAGGTAGAGGACAATGGCTCTGAGGGAAAGTTGGAGGATTGGTGCCAGAAGTTGCATGTAGGTACCAATTCTACACCCTCCCATCAAAAGCATGGAGTATACCGGGTAGTGAAAGAGTATGAACAAGTCTTTAGTAAACATCCTTTAGGGGCCTTTCACACTTGTGTTTTTTTCCTGATCTGGAAGATCAGGAAAAAACCTGATTCTTAGGCGGCCGTCACACGGTGAGATATCTTTAGCGATATTGTAAGTGATCACGTGCACACGCAATCGCTTACAATATCGCTCACATCGCTGGTGAGATGTCACACAGACAGACTCACCAGCGATGTGGAGCAGCGATCTCGCTCGTTACTATGGTACACATCGGGTAACTAGGCGCCGCGCGTCGCTTAGTTACCCGACGTGTACCATAGTTTCCATCTCCCAGCATAGGCGCGGTCGCTGGGAGATGGATCATCGTGGTGTCACACACCACGATGATGCAGATCGTTGCATCGTTCATCGCTAGATCTGAGAACCGAACCTCAGATCAGCGATGTCACGATCAAGCGATTTAACATCGTAAATCGCTTGATTACATGCAACGATATCTTGCCCGATATCGCTTAAGCGATCAAAAAGGAGATCGCTTAAACGATATCGGGCAAAATATCGTTCCGTGTGACGGCCCCCTTACATGATTCATTTTTTTGCCCATTCACTTTAATGATTTCAGGTAGAATCTTGTTGCTTCAGGTTTTTTCTTGAAATCATTAAAGTGAATAGGCAAAAAAATGAATCATGTAAGAATCAGGTTTTTTCCTGATCTTCCAGATCAGGAAAAAAACGCAAGTGTGAAAGGCCCCTTTGACTGGTAAAAGGGGTTGAACATCACATATCCACAGGACATCATCACCCGCCCATAAAAGAGAGGTATAGGCCTGTACCGCCAGCTCACTATCAATGTGCCAAAGACATGTTACGGGAGATGAAGGAGACTGGGGTGATAAGAGATAGTTGTAGCCCCTGGACAACTCCTCTAGTCCTGGTTAAAAAGAAGGATGGCACAATGAGGATGTGTGTAAACTACAGGCAGATCAACTGCATTACACATAAGGATGCATACCCATTGCCTAGAACTGAGGAATCACTAGCTGCATTATGAACTGCTAACTATGTGGCACCCCAAGGGTTAATATGCCACAGAAACAACACAGGTTTAATCCCCACACAACACTACACTAGAAAGTGGGAGGAGCTTAGCTGGCACCTGCACTAGTGGGAGGAGCTAAGTTGTTTACCTCAGAGCAGAAGTGACAGTTCAGTTTTTAGTTGGAGTCAGAGTTGAGTCTGGAGCAGGAGCAGAGTCAAGTGTCAGTGGAGGTCCTGAGAGGTCTGAGGAGAGGAGACAGAGTAACAGAGGAACATACCCGGGATAAAGAGTTACCCCAAAAGCTTGATCCCAGGGAGGCGCTCAAGACGGATACCGGATCAGAGGCTGTGCCTGACACAGACAGGACAGTAAACACCGGGATAGTGAAGGTCCACCATCTTCACCACACCATAGCAAAGCAACACGAAGGAGTCAGTGACACAGAGGACTCAAGTTGCCCAGCATATTGGTACCCGTGAGCAGAGACAGGGCCAGCAGTACAGCTACAAGCAGCAGCAGGGCCACACACAGCGTTTAAGTAGGAAGCCAAGGACCCGGTCAGGGTGAGAGCAACCTGGTACAGACTCCGTGGACAATACTGTGTTATACCATCTGCCAGTAAAGACTTGAAGAACAACAGAAACCGTGAGTGTGTGTCATCCTTATGCTGAAGCCCCACTTGCCCTCATAGACTGCCATTGCCTCTACTCTTATCATCTCTACTGCTACCCCTACTCTCCTGCAGCATCAATAACATCCTCACAGACTTTAACTACCTCTACCACTGCCCCGGGGAACCCAGTTCTGCCCACAGGAACTATTCCATCCAAGCTGCTAACCCATCATCCCCGGAGGTTCTGCAGCAGCGGCGGCCCATTACTGGCCGCATATAGTGGGTGGCGTCACGAGTGACAAATCCCCTGTAAATAACCCCCCAATTTATTGTGCGGGCCCGGGACACGGTCCGGACCAGGACCGCCGTGACATCCCCCAGCAGCACCCCGAGTGCCCCATCCCAGCGGGCTCCACAACCACTTTTCCACCTTAGGTCTTACCAGTGGGTATTGCAGGTTCCTGTAGCAGAGGCGGCCCGAGAGAAGACAGTGTTTGCCATGCCAATGAGCATTTGCAAGTTCAACTGTATACCATTAGGACTCTGTAATGCATCAGGAACATTCCAGAGGCTGATGGAGCGCTGCCTGGAGCACAAGAACTTTGAAACCATCCTATTGTACATGGATGATGTCATAGTCTATTCCAAGATCATGAGGATCACCTGGAGCACTTGGCAGAAGTGTTTGAAGCCTTGTCAGGCTATGGCATAAAAGTGAAACCATCCAAGTGTCACCTGTTGAAATCAAAGGTACAGTACCTCGGTCATGTAGTGAGCTCTGAAGGTGTAGCACCAGATCCTGAGGAAGTAACAGTCATTGGGGACTGGCCAAGACTCAATAGTGTCAAAGAGGTGAGGCAGTTCTTGGGGCTGGTAGGGTACAATGTACTATGTACTCATGTATCTAATCCTTTCCTCTGTGATGCTGAACTGTGTATCTAATGCTATGGTACAACTATCTGAAAACTCATATATCTAATTCTTTCCTCTGTGATACTGCCTGCTGAACTGTGTATCTAATGCTTTGGTACGACTATCTGAAAACTCATGTATCTAATCCTTTCCTCTGTGATACTGCCTGCTGAACTGTGTATCTAATACTATGTTATGCTATGCTACAAATTGGAAATGTTCAGACCTAATCCACTCCTGATTCTCAGTTTGCATGTCTTTGATCTGCACAAACTGTTTAAGATTTGCCTCTATGGTTTGGGCCTGCCACTCTGCTATTTAATTAGCTAAATTGTGTCCTCTTTCCTGTTAGTTAACTCACCCTCGCTGTCCTGTTTAACATGCACCTCTCCTGCCCCTCTCCTCTGGTCAGCTGAAATCACATTCTAGACTCTCATAACTGTATTTAAATCAGTGGTTCTTAACCGGGGTTCGATCAAACCCCAGGGGTATGGTGTGTCGGTCTCAGGGTTTCGGCAGAGCCTCCGCCACAGGGTCCACACACTCCCGACGGCTGCATGTAGATTTATCACTAAAGAAGGGTTCGGTGAATGTGCATATGAAACTGGTGGGTTGGGTACCTCAAACAAGGGTAAGAACCACTGATTTAAATGATACCTGGAGGTCTCTTGGACCGTGGTCTCCTCCGTGTCACCTCAAGTGTCTCTTAGGGTACATTTACACGCGGCTACATTTCTAGGGTGGCTACAGGTAACTTACTGGTTGCAGTGAAATCATGGAGAGATTATTCCATTTGTACACAGCAACAAGATAGAACCTTGTCTCCATGATTTCACTGCAACCAGTAAGTTACCTGTAGCCACCCTAGAAATGTAGCCGCGTGTAAAGGTACCCTTAGGGTACCTTCTCACGCCACAACCACGAGAGACATTTTTGGCGGCGATATTTCGTCCTGGAAATATTTCGCTGCCAAAATGCCTCCTTAATGCGGCGTGTATTTCGGGAATTTGGCGGCGATAAGACAAATGTCGCCTGGTTTCGATTTCAGAGCAGTGCTCTAAAATCGAAACCAGACGACATTTGTCTTATCGCCGCCAAATTCCCGAAATACATGCCACAACTTGGAGGCAATTTGCCAGCGATATTTCCAGGACGATTATCGCCGCCAAAAATGTCTCCCGTGGTTGTGGGGTTAGAAGGTACCCTCAAGTGTTCAGACATAGCCCAGAAAAAACACAGAAGTAACAAGAAGGTACCAGCTATACCCAACTGTCTTTGTTACTTTTCTTTCAACAATTTTTTTTTTTTTTTATTCTTTCTTTTTTACCATGTCCTTTACTTCAATGCCTATTGTTCTATGTGCCTTTGCCATTCACCTTCACCGCCCCATTCCGCCTCCATCACCCTGATCCACATAAGCCCCTCTCTTCTTCCTTCAACTTTATTGAGCTCCTATACTCTCTTCAAAGTACTAAATAATCTCAGACCACCATATTCCAGGGCATTGCATCAGAAACAAAGTCACAATTACAAAAACTATTTGCCTTTTCTCTTTTACTTCTGCTCCTCTCAGGTGATCTCTCTCCAAATCCTGGTCTACCCTCCACCAAATTCAACCCCTGTTTCCAGCACACATAGAAACCATGCTAACCTTATTAACATTCCTTGCACACCTTCATCTCCCTCATTAAATTGCGCTCTCTGGAATCCACGGTCTGTATGCAACAAGCTTCACTTCATCCACAACTACTTTCTCACTAATTCTCTTAGCCTCCTGGCTCTCACAGAAACCTGGATCCAGAATTCAGACACAGTGTCCCCTGACGCTATTTCTTATGGCAGCTTACATTTCTCTCATTCACAGACACTTGGGAACAGACATGGTGGTGGAGTTGGCTTACTCCTGTCTCCACAATGTACTTTCTAGATCATCCCTCCAGACCCATCCCTCTCATTCCCCTCTTTTGAGGTCCACACAATTAGGCTCTTCTGTCCCCTCCCCCTCAGAGTAGCGGTGGTATACTGCACCCCAGGGTCACCCACCCATTTCCTCGACCATTTCTCTACGTGGCTGTCACATTTCATGTCCTCAGAATTACTAACCCTCATTCTCGGAGACTTCAGCAGCCCCATCCCCCCATCTGCATCCCAGCTCCCATCTCTAACCACATCTCTTGGCCTCTCTCAACTCTCAACCTCTGAGACACACAAGGATGGTACACCCTTGACCTGATCTTTGTCCAGCTCTGCTCAACCTCCTCCTTAGATAATTCACCTCTTCCACTCTCTGACCACAACTTTCTCTCCTTCACACTCACAAACCCTCGCCCACCCCAGCACAGTCCGACCTATCACACATTCCGAAATCTACAGGCTATTAACCCTCATACACTCACAGACTCTCTCATCACTGTCCCAATCTCCTCATTCTCCTGTCCCGATCTGGCAGTAAATCACTTAAATGACTCTCTCAGAAGCTCCCTGGACCAAGTAGCGCCCCTTACCCTCAGAACCTTCAAACACAGAGTGAAACAGCCCTGGCTCACATCACAAACTCGATTCCTCCAGCGATGCTCTAGTAGTGCTGGACGTCTATGGAGGAATCTCCCCTTCATTTCTAAACTCCTGGAGCGCCTGGTCTACTCCCGCCTCACTCATTACCTCTCCACTCACTCTCTTCTAGACCCATTACAGTCTGGTTTCCGCCCCCTACATTCTACAGAAACCTCTCACCTAAGTGACCAACAACCTTCTGGCAGCAAAACATAATGGTGAGCACTCTCTTTTTATCC